>CM048746.1:504343251-506743251 GCA_026315105.1 Locusta migratoria | reverse complement strand
GCAAGAAAATGTATAATATCGCTTCTACTGTATGTATCGATATGTGTCCTTTATGAAGTTTCATCTTTGGCAAAGATCATGTATTGCATAGCATTGTAGCTCGCACTGAGAGAGAGTTGAACTAGTGGTTCAGCTCGCTTAGAGAGCGGTTGGGTTGTGTGTATGGCTCCGATGTAGAGCAGAGGCTGCTTTGCCAGCAAGTCAGAAGTTGTATTATGTAGGTAATGTAATGCTGATTATTAATAATAAGTAACTTAAACTTTCCTTCATGTTTCATTTACGTAGTTAGAAAATTAACCTACTTCCTTCATTTGATAATTAATTATTAGTGGATTTAAAGTGCAGTATTGATGTGAATAATATTGTTTAACGGATTTCATTATTGGTGCCATAGTAAATGGTAGTTAATTGACTATGATACTAAATTGATACTAAATTTCAATAATTAGAAACTGATCTGCATAAAATTCTCACAGTCAAGCATTAAGAAAGTGATTTGTGGTTTTTTTTTAATATCTCTCTCGCAGTCAAAATTTTTGAGTATAGTCAGTGTCTGTTTCAAAAGGCTACATGTCACAGTTGTTTTGTTAAAAATATCCGTTGCGCACATAATCAGTTTCATGCACTGTTTCTCACTTAATAGCATATACATCAGTATCAGGGCCATAATTAAACTAAATTGCTGTGTCAAGGAACAATTTGTTGTCTGATCTAACGATAGGTTCAACATCCACACAACACACGTACAGCTTTTAACCTGCCTAAAAGATGCGACGAAGAATAGGTTCCAGGTTGTGATATTACAGATACAAGGGGAAGCTGATTGTTTCCATGTGAAAGGCGGGTTTTTTGCCAGGCTGTTGGGTTCCGTAGCCGGCCGGCTAACAGTTTGAACCTAGTGAACGGACAGGAAGTCATGGTTTTCCTAATGTGCTCAGAAACCGGAAACCACGTTCTTGGCTAAGCGAGAGTGGCTATTCCAGATTGCAACTGAAATACAATTTAGCCACATACATTATTCTAAAAATCCATATAAAATCAGGGAATGGTCATAAGGCAAATATAATTTTATGAATGGATTCAGGACAGTTTGGAGAATCAAAGGTCGTAATTACAATTTCAATATCCCTTTACAGATAAAAAGTCGATAAATCTCAGTCTATAATAATAATATTATAAGACTTATATTTAGAATTATTGATACGTCGTGTTTATCACTAACAGTTTAAGAAGGAAATGGACAACATTGCACCACGCTACCTATCTTAAAAGATGTGCCACGTTATTTCTATATTCTTTCAATAAACTTTGTTTTACTCTCTTGTTCTGCTTTTCGTTGAGGTAATAATATTCTTGTGTCAGAACATAGATTCCACCACAGAAACACAAAACATGTACCCAGCAAAGCGAATTACATTTATATATATATATATTTTATTATGTTTAATATTATTCTTACTAACGTTCGTTTTATGTTGGAGACTGCCACTTAAATATTTCATGACCGACTAAAAATGGTAGATATGTAGCAGATGATTTATATATAAACAATTATAAGTGTTTGTGGACAAGAACTGAATATATTTGTATAAAAAGCCATGATAAATTAAATATTAATTGTGTAACTATATTTCGACGGCGGCAGTATATTTGAACAGTGAGATGACATGCTTAATGGCTATCTGAGCAAAAAGCTTTAGTCTCAACCGATTTTTAGTATTGTTAAATATATATTTGTTTGTTAAATGTAAACAACATTTGTAGGGAGGTGGTCAAAGCATTTAATTCTGTGATATTCACATGTACAATATTTTGGAAGGGAAATTGTATTTTAAAGAGGAGGCGTTAGGATGTGCAGAAGGATACAATTTTGGGAGCACGTAGAGCACGCTTTCGAATGCTTGTGAAGGGACTCGCAACTTGGACTTGTGGTGATAGGTTGTGACGCTGGGCGGTCTGAAGCAGCGTTACGAACTTGTGATTTGAAGAGATAGGCATGTGACTGCAGAACGTAGTCTCTGGTGAAAAGTGGTAAACTATGCATATGCAACCTATAGTAGGGCTGTGGAACTGTGATAGCCGCTGTAGAGTAGCCGAGCGGACTAAAGCGCCTCGCTGCGGAGCACGCAGTTGCTCGACGTGGAGGTTCGAGTCCTTCCTGGGGCATGGGTGTGTGTGTTTGTCCTTAGGTTAGTTTACCTAGGTTTAAGTAGTTTGTAAGCTACGGACTGGTGACCACGCAGTTTGGTCCGATAGATTAACAAACATTTGAACATTTTTTTGAACTGTGATAATTCAGCAGTCGTGTACTCAAGTGATGACAAACTAGTTTTATAACAAATACTGTAATTAACCGCGGATTAATTTGGAACTGCAATGATCGATGAACTTCACTAATTTACGAGTGATAATTTGGGACATTTACTCTCGAGTGCCTGTGATACTTATTGTGCCTCTCGTGAACAATAGTTTGAGAAATATTCAGTTATTTACCGATGTATAAAGTAGGACCACCTCCGCATTTTCATTTCCAAAATGAGTAATAAACGCCATTTATAAAGACTTACTTCGTGAGTGAATCACTTCTTTATCTTAGAATCCATTTTGTTGGTCATTCAGAGGTTTAATTTATGTTTGTTAAAATATATTTTCACGTCATCATATGCAGATTGATAGACTGGCTATACAACAGATTAATTATTGATCTTGTTTAAACAGATTGGGTAGCTGTTTAGGGCATAGAAGCTGACATACATAACTCACCCCTATGAACAGAGACAAAGAGCCATAAACTTTTTACTACACTGAGTTATTTATTGCCCAATTCTTATTGCTGAGTACCGATAGGAAGGTGTACGATTGATGGGGACTGGAGCGGATTACATGGGCGACTAACTGTTTACCTGAGACCACGTAGTAGGCTTGTATTGTTGGCAGTGAACAACACAGGCGTCGCTTAATTTAAATAGCGTTGTCATAGAATGTACCCAATGAGAAAATAAAAACTGCCCGATCTGGAGAGTGGAGATTTAATTTTCAGTTTTTCCTGATATTTGAGAAAACGTGATGACGCTTATTAGATGCATCCCATCCCCTCTACCGATAAATGTTGTGCAGCGCTTGGACTGAGAGAGAGAACCGCAAACGGTGAATCAAGTGCAGGCGCGGTGGTGCGGTGCGTTACCTCCGCCGCCGGCCGCTGACTGTGTGGTTACGTAAGCGTGACGTCAGAGGTGTGTTGCACGCTGCACCGCGGCTTTTTGTGCCAGCGAGGGCAGCGCAGCCTGCAGGCAGCAGGGCTCCAGTGACGCTTCCCAGTTTCATTAACCACTCACTGCAGCCGGCCTCGCGTTGCTGTGCCTTCTGACACATTAAATGGAAGAGAAAATGTTCAAATGTTTGTAGAGCTTATGGGACTTAACTGCGGCGTCACCAGTCCCTAAACTTACAAACTACTTATAAACTAGCTAATACTAAGGACGGCACAAATATCCATGCCCGAGGGGGGATTCAAACCCCCGACCATAGTGGCCGTGCAGACCGTGACTGGCGCGCTGCAGACCGCTTGGCCAGCCCGGCCGGCTAAATGGAACAGAAATAAAAGGGAAAGCAGGTATTTCTAATTTGTGTAATTTTGTAATGCTTTGTGTATGGGAGTTGGCTATACATTCTGCACTGCCTGACCTCCTTTCCTCTGCCCCCTCTTCTCGTTCCACTCTCTTTGTTCCTATCCTCTTCCCTCCTCTCCACAGACTGAGTATGTAAAGTTTGATTTAAGCTCGGTTTGTGATTTTAAGGTTTAAAGCATGACTATCGTTGTACCCACCTCCAAGAACCACAGACATTGCCGAGGTGGAGTGGATTGCGCGTCTCAACGTTACAAATAGCCGTTCCGTAGGTGCAACCACAGCGGAGGGGTATCTGGGGAAAGGCCGGATAAACGTGGCCGGCCGCAGTGGCCGAGCGGTCTGCGGCGCGCCAGTCACGTTCTGCACTGCCACACGGTCGGGGGGTCGAATCCCCCCTCGGGCATGAGTATTTTTCCGTCTTTAGTTAGCTAGTTCATAAGTAGTTTATAACTTTAGGTACTGATGACCCCGTAGTTAAGACCCATAAGCTCTACAAACATTTGAACGTTTTGATAAACGAGTGGTTCCTGAAGAGGGTTAGTGGCCCTTTCAGTAGTAACAGGGGCAACAGTCTTGATGATTGTCTCAGCTGCCCTTGTAACATCAGCTAATGTGGCTTTGCCACACAGCTACTGTGAACGGCTGAAAGCAAGGGGAAACTACAGCCGTTACTTTTCCCGAGGACATGCAGCTCTACTGTATGAATATATGATGATGGCATCCTCTCGGGTAAAATATTCCGGAGGTAAAATAGCCCCCCATTCGGATCTCTGGCGGGGACTACTCAGAAGGATGTCGTCATCAGGAAAGACAAAGCTGGCATTCTACAGATCGGAGTGTGGAATGTTAGATCCCTTAATCAAGTAGGGAGATTAGAAAATTTAAATATAGAGAAATGCGCAGGTTGAAGTTAGACATAGGGGGGATCAGTGACGTTCGATGGAAAGAGGATTTCTGCATTCTGAGATTATATCCTCAGTTGCGGGTATTGCAGGAGTAGATCTGATAATGAATAAGAAAACAGGAAAGCGGGTAAACTACTATAAGCAGGGCAGCGATTGCATTATCGTACTCAATACGAAGCCAACACCGACCGTAGTAGTACAGGTTTATATGCCAACTAGCTCTGCCGATGATAAGGAGATCGAAAAAACGTTTGAGGAGGTAAAGAAAATTATTCACACAATCAAGGGAGAGAAAAACTGAATTGTTATGGGAGACTGGAATTCGGTAGTAGGAAAAGGAAGGGACGGGAATATAGTAGGTGAATATGGACTGGGCAGAAGGAATGAAAGAGGAAGTTTCCTGGTAGAATTTTGCACGGAACATAATGTAATGGTAACAAACATCTGGTTTAAGAATCACAAAAGAAGGTGGAAGAAACCAGGAGACACCGGAAGGTACCAGATGGATTTCATAATGGTAAGACATAGATTTTGGTACCAGGTTATAAACTGTAAGACATACCCAGGGACAAATATAGACTGACTATATCTTATTGCTCATGAATTGTTGACTGAAACTGAAAAAAAAAACTGCAGAAAAATAGGAAAATAAGGCAACGACACCTGGATAATTTGAAGGAACCTGAAGTTGTAGAGAATTTCAGAGGGAGCATTGACAGAAACTGGGGAAATAAAACAGTAGGAATGGTTAGCACTGAGTGATGAAATAGTGAAGGCAACAGAGGACACAATAGGCAGGAAGGCAAGACATCTAAAAAAAAAAAAAAAAAAAAATACCTGGATATCACAGAAAATACTAACCTTCATCGATAAAAGGAGAAAATATAAAAATGAAGTAAATGAAACAGGTAAATTGGAGTACAGACGACTAAGAAATGAGATTGATAGAAAGTGAAAAATGGATAAGCAGGAGTGGCTAGAAGGCAAATGTAAGTCTTTTGAAGAATGTATAAAGAGGGGAAAAATAGATACCGTCTACAAAAAAATAAAAGAGACGTTTGGAGACAAGAAAAAGAGCTCTACGAATATCAAGAACTCAGATGGAAAGCAAAGAAGGGAAAGCTGAAAGGTGGAAAGAATATATATAGAGGGGCTCTATAAAGGAAATGAGAGACAATATTGTAGGAAGGGAAGAAGAAGTAGATGAAATAGGAGATACTATACTGAGAGATTTATTTGACAGAGCACTGAAAGACCTACGTCGAAACAAGGCCCCTGGAGTAGATATTCCCTCAGAGCTACTGAAGTCTCTGGGAGAACCAGCCATGACAAAACTATTTCACCTGGTGTATAAGATGTATGAGACAGGCGAAATACCCTCAGACTTTAAGAAAAATATTATAATCCCCATTCCGAAGAAAGCAGGCGCAGACAGATATGAAAATTGTAGAACCCTCAATTTAATAAATCATGGTTGCAAAATACTAAAACGAATTATTTAAAGAAGGATGGAAAAGCTGGTAGAAGCGGACCTCGGCGAGGATCAGTTTTGGTTCAGGACAAATATAGGAACACGGATGGCAATATTCGCTTTACGGCTTATTTTAGAAGATAGTTTAAGGTAAGGCAAACCTACATTTCTAGCTTTTATAAATTTGGAGAAAGCTTTTGACAATGTTGATTGGAATACACTTCCAAGTTCTGAAATCAGCAGGAGTAAAATACAGGGAACGGAAGGTTATTTACAACTTCTATAAAAGCAGACGGCGGTTGTTGGAGTTGAAGGGCATGAAAGGGATGCAGTGGTTGGAAAGGGAGTAAGACAGGGTTGTAGCCTTTCTACAATATTGTTCAATTTGTACATTGAGCAAGCTATAAAGGAAAGCAAGGAGAAATTTGGGGAAGGAATTAAACTTCAGGGGGAAGAATTAAAAAACATTGCGTTTTGCCAATGAGATTATACAGCAAATGACGTGGAAGAACAGTTGAACGGAATGGACGATGTGTTGAAAGGTGGGTATAGGATGAACATTAATAAGGGTAAAACAAGGGCAATGGAATGCAGTGTCAAAAAACCAGGCAATGCAAAAGGAATTAAATTAGGTAACGAACAATAAAGGTGGTAGATGAGTTTTGTTACTAGGACAGTGAAGTAACATATGACGGTCGCAGTACAGAGGATATCAAAGGCATAATGGCAATGGGAAGAAATGCGTTTTTAAAAAAGAGGAGTTTGTTAATATCGAATATTAATTTACGCGCAAGGAATTCCTTTCTGAAGGCTTTTGTGTGGAGTGTTGCCTTATACGGGAATGAAACTTGGACGATAAACAATGCGAACAAGAGGATAGAGGCTTTTGAAATGTGGTGTTACAGAACATTGCTGAAGACTAGGTGGGTGGATCGCGTAACTAATGAAGAGGTAGTGAACAGAATTGGTGAGAAAAGGAATTTCGGGCATACCTTGACTAAAAGAAGGGATCGCTTGGTAGGACACATTCTTAGACATCGAGGAATCGTAAATTTAGCATTAGAGGGAAGTGTGTTGGGTAAAAACCGGATAGGGAGACAGATGATTATAGTAAGTAGATTCAGATGGATACGGGTTGCCGTTACTATGAGGAGATGAAGAGAGTTGCTCAGGATAGAGTAGGGTGGAGAGCTGCATCAAAACAGTCTCCGGACTGAAGACCACAACAACAACATGGCTGTACTTTCTTGACACTGTACTCATGATTAAAGACTACATTTTTTTTTCGTAGAAAATCATATTTTAATTCTTCGATACTGTCACCATGAAAATATTAATTATATTCTGTTTTCATCGTTATGTCTTTATTCCTATGCACTCCATGTTAATTTTAGTTCATTATCTTGAAGCATTAGGAGCGGTCTTTAGCACTAGCACAGAGATAATTATTGTTTCCTCGTCTTCTCCTCCTTTATCATTGACTGATCTTTATTTATTCCATTGTAAAAAGGAAGGAGAAAACGTTGCTATTGTTCCAATCGGCCATTATTCTCGGATTAAATAACATTATTCACGCAAAGGATTCTTCTTTCCCAGCATATCAGGAATTCGTGTGAATGTGTTCAGTCCAACATAGGTAATAAATGTCAATATCAAGTCAAATGGATTTATAATTTTTTTATTATTATTTAAAGATTTTTCTCAGTAGTTTTAGGTATATGATCTGTGGTAACCGTTTGGACGGCATTACGTTCCAGCAACGACCGTGTGTAGAAGTTTCAATCGGAGATTGTTTAATAAGTCGTAATTACTAGCAATCACCTTCCAATTTCAATATGTCAGAACCTTCAATTATTTCTTTACAAAAATGAAGTCCAATATGTGTGGTTTTTCTTGTTGAGGTCTAGATGAAAATAATTCCGTGCGAGTGTTATGCACAATTATATGCCCATAATTATTCAGCTACTTTGATCTATATGGAGTTCCAACTAGACTTTCAGCATCTTTTGTGCCACTAATAAAAATTCTTTCCAGTTACAGATTAATTTTCATATTACGAAAATACTGTATTATAACGTCTCCTGCCGCCCCACTGTATTTTAAATTTAAATGCTATTTTTGATTTATAGTAGAGGTTCAAAACATGTTATTGCTCTCTTTTCCTCTAGTTTCTGATTTCGAAACTTTAACAAAGACAGGAAACGTTATAATCCTGTGGCGGAAGAGCGCCTACGTGCGCTGACAGCCACCCCGGTAAAGCCGTCGGCACAGGGAGCGAGTGTCTGAACGTGTGTGGTCAACGTGCAGAGTCCACCGTGCGGCTGAACGCGCGACTTGTGCATACGAGCAACACCACCTAGAGAGACACGAGGCGTGTGCCTCAACGAGCTACACGCGACCGCAATAATTGTCGGCGGCATTCGGTTCTGGTATTACACTGTTTACGAAGTCAAAAAAAGTGGAATTCCTGCTTTACCTCTATTAAATCGCTTATTTAGGCGCTTGTGCATATGTTCGTTGTGTTCTGTGATACAGCCCTACTGTACATAAGTAAGAACAAAATATCTAAGACTCTTATAAAAGTTGCATGTTACGTCAAAAGTGCAGCGTATAATAAAAGTTTCATGACCCTGTGCGATACTGCGATATGAAATTAGAAAATGCCTTCACATGAGGCAAGCATTATTGCAAACAGTCTCGCTTTTTAGCAAAACTTGCCGGCCGCGGTGGCCGAGGAGACTGAGGCGCTCCAGTCACGGTCTGCACGGCCACTACGGTCGGGGGTTCGAATCCCCCCCGGGCATGGATATTTGTGCCGTCCTAGTTCGTAAGTAGTCCATAAGTAGTTTGTAAGTTTAGGGACTGATGACCCCGTAGTTAAGTCCCATAAGTTCTACAAACATTTGAACGTTTAGCAAAACTTAAACGTTTGGCTGCGACTGCTCGCCGCAGCGGCCACGCCTTGGCGGCCACGCCTTGGCGGCCACGCCACCCAGTGCCGTGTCTCTGTGAAACAAGACGCGTATACCAACACCATTCTGGGTTTTCTGATGGACGAGCAAAAAGAGAAAGACGAAATAATGGTACTGTTTACGATATATTGCCCTTACAGCATTTTCCAAACACGGAAAAGTGAGGGTATTTACGCTAACTGAATAACAGGCTATTTGTGAAATTATGAAGAGAGCAACAGAGGATTAATCCATCTCAGTTCGATTTTATTTTAAGTGTGGTGAAAGAAAATATAGCACTAACCGCTATCAGTACACTACAAACTCTAATCCAAGATGTTGTCGTTGTTGTGGTCTTCAGTCCGCAGACTGGTTTGATGCGGCTCTCCACGCGACCCTGTCCTGTGCAAGCCTCTTCATCTCAGAATATGTTCGGCAAGCTACATCCTTTTGAATCCGCTTACTATATTCGCCCCTCGGTCTCCCTCTGCGCCGGACGCGGTGGCCGAGGGGACTGAGGCCACTACGGTCGGGGGTTCGAATCCCCCGTCTGGCATGGATATTTGTGCCGTCCTACTTCGTAAGTAGATCATAAGTAGTTTGTAAGTTTAGGGACTGATGAGCCTGTAGTTAAGTCCCATAGACTATTCAAACATTTGAACTCCCGCTGCGATTTTTACCCCACACGCTTCCTTCTAATGTTAAGTTGACAATTCCTTGGTGTCTCAGAATGTGTCCAACCAATCTATCCCTTCTCTTTGTCATGATATGCCAAAAACTCCTTTTCTCTCCGATTCGGTTAAGCAACTCCTCATTAGTCACATGATCTTCCCATCTAATTTTCATCATTCGTCTATAGCACCACATTTCGAAAGCTTCTATCATCTTTCTATCTGAACTCCTTATCGTCCACGTTTCACTCCCATGATGAAAGTTAAGTTGCTGTATAAAAATTTACGTATTCATAACATCGGTTTAATACAGATAATTTTGCATTTATATTAAATAAGATAAAAGTCCGCGAATATAACAGATTTATATGGAAATGACTCAGTGCTTCTAACGTTTTTTGTAATTTTTATGTTTTGTTTACAATATTACAACTAATTATTTTCAAAAGTAGTAACAGTATAACGTGTTTTTGTCTGCAACCAACGAAACATCTAATTGTTGTGAAGTTCGATAAGAACAACTCGAAAGACTCCTGATGCCAGCCAGTAAGACGAGAAACGATTCAGAGCAACATTCAAGCCTCGTAACTTCGTTTGAAATGTCAGATGTTCGTTCATCAAGGAAGTGACGTGACAGTTTCCTATGGACGCTGCGATACTTCTCACGAATATTTATCTCTATACCATGTTCGGGCTCCTGCTCATTAGCTGCAGAAATTCTTCCGTTGAACCTACAACCGGGAGAAGAACTACGGCGTAAATAAAAGAAATAATCTAGCTTCGATATTGTAACATCCCTTCTTTTTTATTTTCTTCCGCACTTCACCCTTTGCCGCCACATTTCTGAAATATGTATGCACATGGTGATACAAAAGAGTACCTGCTCACATACTGCACTAACTTACGCTATCGTGTAAACCTTTCTCGCCGCTGTGCTCACTGCAGCGGCCGACTGCCAGACTGCTTCCAGAGCAGTCGAGACTAAAGCATTAGATATACCGAGCTGAACAGTCCGCCATTTTGAATCCCAAACCGACGACAGCGCTGTATGCTTTGTGTGCTGCAGCGATTTTATTGTTTCACAGTGTGAAATGGTTGGTTGTGAGGCTCCAAACTGCTCAAATAATAGCAGACAAAGGTTGTTTTATCGGTTTTCTTCACATACAGATCGGCGTAAGAGTTCGTTTCTAAATTCAAGATGAAGTATGAACGCCAAAATCGAGCAAACAATCTGTGTAACGTTAAGAAGAAAATCTTTTGTATTTGTATTAGAAACAGTAATGCTCAATGAAAATATTGGCCTACACATGTAAGCATTGGTTTATTATAATTTTGCTATTTTATTAATATAACACGACATACGGTGTTTAAAGTTGCTTTTCTTGATTTTATTTATACCAAGTAAGAAGGTATTCTAAGGGCTGTTAAGTGATGCTTGAGTGCAGCTAGCTTTACCCAGTTAGTAGTATTTAAATTATATTATTTCGCCTTAGTTCAGTGTTGAATTTAAATGAGACTCTTAACACGGAAATATGTAAGCCTAAGCCAAGCTGTCTGAAAATCAAAAATAATAAACTCAACTTCGCAAAGAATGGGAACAGGAAAGAAGTCGTACATGAAAGGCGTTAAATTCATAACTCAGAATGCAACATTCACTTTATTTCCAAGTGCACGCTACCAGAGAGAGACTTTCTTTAGTCGTTATCTAACGAAACCAGACTTTGTAACTTATTAAACACATTTTTGAAGTAAAATCTTCTGAAATATTGTGTGTGTCAAATATGCGAGACATTAGAGGGGGCAATATGGGAAGTACAGTATCGCAATATTTACCATTATTCCGGAACTGTTTTCGTATGCAGCTCTTAGTTACGGTAAACGTATGTGGAGGTACTATTTATAAACCAGAAAATACGATAATTGTAACGTATTATAACTATATTTGATAAATATTTAGAACGGCAACATATGTTTCAATATGGAGTGTAAATGAATGTGTCATATCTGTAAATACCCCTCTAATCACTATCTTTAAGTTGCTTGCCTCTTACAGTCAAATGTTAGCCAATAAATTTGCCTTGCTGTAATATTTTCTTCGCTAGGAAAGTATATTTAATGGCCTTAAGAGCAGTCCTCTACACCCGGGCCGCTGAAACATTGCACTTGACGTTTCGCGTTACGGCGAGTTAAGTTGGCTACACTGTTTTACCGACGTTGCAACACTAGCCTCTACATACACAGCAGACTAAACGGTTTTCAATTGCATCTCATAAATGTAAGCTATTGAGTAATAAAAGTGCATATAATAATTCGTTCTTGAGCAGGAATCAACGGCTTATTAATGGAGACCAGAGAACAACAACGCAAACGCTTTCAATAACGGAGCAAAGCAATATAGAAAATAAGCACTGAATCACGGCAGATACGAAACAATCAAGATAGTAACTTCTCTCTCTCTACGTTTTATAATCAATGATTTTCACTCACCAATTTACGGCGACAATGGTACAATTACATCCAGCTACCCATCTTGACTGTTGTCGTCGCTGCCAAAATCGTCATCAGCAAGACAAATCATTAACTGTTCATGATCCCTTCCATTGTTTGCGCTGCTACAGTGGCAACAGCTTCATGCAACAGATTTTCCACCTCTGTTTTTGTGAAAGACTTATTGTTCCTTAAGTAATTCTTCACGTCACTCCACACCAATTTTATAGGGTTAAAACGGCAGTGAAATGGCGGCAGATTTATTTCATTGTGACGCTGCTCCTTTGCGATTTCGTCTACTGCATATGTTGGTGAAATAGGCTTATTTTGTTTCATGAGCGAAATATCTGCACCGATATTTCTTTCTTGTAACCACTGCACCATAACTTCTTTCCGATCGTTTGAATCGAGAATGAACTTCCTGCTCAGAGCATAAGCTTCGAAGTTTTTATTCAAACGAAACTGAGAACTTACTCAGAAAACGTCACTAGAGAAACGTCTTTTCGGTGACATTATCCAATTTCTTGAACTCGGAAAGTCAAGTTAAACCACTCGCAGTAAAACAAATCGCAGCGAAAAAAAAAAAAGCACAGACAATATAAACAAGGGATAAATACGATGCACAACTTTGTTTACGGTAACACTGAACAAAGCCGGCAACGCGGGAACGTTGACGTCACGGCACGTGATCACTGGAAGTGTTTAGTGCGCTGTGATTGGATCGTTCCTAGCGACTAGCGCCTCGCGCTTCTTGCTCTTCACTTGTTATTTGTAAACGTCAAGTGCAAAGTTTCAGCGGCCCTGGTATAGTCGAGACGCTGCAGTCGCGATGACGTCACGGCTGTCGACTGCCGAGCAGTTGCAGCGACATATTATGGTCCATCGTTAAGCCTGAGATCAGCGGCCAACGGCCCGCAGTCACTGCCGACCGCTACGGCCGCCAGTCGCAGCGAAATACTACCTCTGAACTGAAATTAACTCCTCCCACCTCTCGCTCTCCCACTTCCTCCTTCCCACCTCGTCCCCTCATTCTCCATCCGATCCTGCACCTCCTCTATCCAATCATCACACACCCCGTTTACATGGGCTCCCAAAACCGGATTTCGTAAACCGATTTCCCAATTCCGCTTTTGGTTGGTCATGTAAACACTCCAAAATCGATTCTGGAAATCCGCTTCCCTAAAGCGGTTTTCCAGTTCCACAATCGATTTTCATGCGCATGTAAACGCAACCGTTTTTGAAGCGTTCTTGGCTTGTCAGATTGTGTTTTCTTGTTAAGAATTTTCGGCACATATGGAAAGAGTCATATTTTCTAATGAGAAATAAAAGTATAAATATTAGAGTGAACATAAATCTGTGTATTCAAATAAAGATAAGTAAGCGATTGTGCAGACTAAATAAGGAACTGAATCAGCTGTTTTCCAGCCGCCGTGTTAAGTGAGATAGGAAATCCGATTCAGGCTATGACATGTAAACACGACAGCGAAAAACGGTTTACGAAAATCGGTTTTCGTCTTCCGTAAGATGTGTAGCATGTAAACGTGGTGGCACTCTCCCGTCACTACGAAAATCTCTCTTCCCCCACTCTGTCACCTCTTACAAATCTTGTCTAATCTAGATCCTTGTTTGATGTTATATTCAAAATCTCTTATCTACGAAAGTTCTTGACCTGATGCTTAGAAAATTAGACACAGTATGCTTTGTTACAAGTGCATGTTTCTATTAGCTATTTTGTAGAATAACAGTGTGGAAATCTTACAAAAAATCGCAAAAATTTTCATAAATGTTGGTTATACATCCTATATTAGAGACATAGGTATCTAAAAATTTTCCTGTTTCATAATGCAACGTTCTAAGAGAACTTCACAGCAAACGGTCATGAACTTTCGGAGGCCAGCGGTTTTGCACAAACGAATATTTACATGTTTATAACGTTCCCCAATTATTATATACATCATATGACGTCCCAGTGTATACTAAAAGACACGTTTGAAATAGAATAAAACTATACAAAATTTCAACGCACACTGTCACGAATTTTCGGATGTTTGAGAGTTAGAACAAACGTACATTTACATTTGTACTGGTGTTCTTAAGCAAAAAAATCCCAAAACTTATTAATGGGATTCTCTGAAATTTTGACATATGTTGCCCTTGAATATTAACACGTTTACTAGGTTATTAAGTAATTACATTTCAGTCATTCTACCACTTCCAATTTCAAACATGATACTCAGCTTTTCAACATTACGATGTATGGGGGTTCGCCTCGCTGCAAAATTATTCACCTGGGGCGTAGTGGTAGAAATAAATACTCGTAGGTACAATTTTTCACTTATTATTTAATTTCCAATCCAACTGCTTGTTATTCCACCAAAACATTACAACATCATAACGTACACAATGCAACAGAACTTAACTGATAGTATCTGTACGTTTACCTCTTTGCAGGCGCCCAATAACACAAATTGTTAAGATACCTCCTAGACAGCAATAGATAGTTCTGTGGCTCCATCTCCGCCCAAGTAAGTCCGAATTTTCAAATTTACTCACCTTAGCGACATTAGGTTCGCTGCGCACCTGGTACACGGACGATAACAAAATATTTGTCTTTTTCCAGTCTGACGATGCGCTAACAGCGCGAAACGCGTAATTGGAAAATAAAATACTGCAACAGAGACTGAGCATTTTTTAATATTCAACACTGTTGCTGCACCAGCCGCCACCACCACCATCATGGAATGGAGTGAAATGTATTAACTGATAGTACTTCCACTCTAAAAAGCAGACTGACATAGATTACAAAGCACTTTACAGACGCCAAAACTCGAACTCCCCCACGCAAGGTGGTGAGGCAAATATATAACATTGACAATAATGACATTACATTACGCATTGTTCATAACAATTGAATATAATAATTTACAATTAAGGAACACTCAAGTAAAACATTTCATGTACACAAAAATAATCACAATATAAAATGAAAACTATACATACATTAATTTTAGATGGCGCATATCTTTTTAAGTCTTAATCACGGTACTTTTTGTATGACAACAAACAGAAATGTTAAAATGTTAAATGTCAATTAATTTGTTAATGAGTACATCATACATGTTCCTAACATATATTGAACTATCAAATATTTTGGCCATTCACAAAATATACTCAAAATTTCACGTCAATCAATATATACAAAGAATTACAATATTGAAATCTCGACTATTATATTAATTAACACAATTAGCTGGTCAACGCAACTTGTTTATGAGCCTGACACATATACAATGCTATTTATTTTCATGTCTTTTTGTTTTACAAAAGTTTTAACAATTCGTCTGTTTAAGCCTTGAAATAACATACAATGACGAAACTATTGTTTATAGAACTGTCTAGAAAGAAAATATATGAATCTCTTAATTAATGAAATCTATCACTTGTTTTGATCACAGTATCATCGAGACACTGTCCTACACTGATTCCTAGTCTGGCTATTTCGTTTGTAACTAACATCACACGCAACATATACCACTACTAGCTTATATGCCCGTGCTTCGCAACGGTTTTTAAAAAGGGACCTGTGTATATCATGGTTCTGCAGGGTTCCGCAAAAAACAGAATGTGTAAAGTAACGCAATGCACATTTATCTATTATGTTTAAATAACAATTAAATTAATGTAATTAATTTCACTCATTTTTGAGGAAATGTCGCTGATAAAGCGGAACCGAAAAATATTCCTATCAGATTGTAGAAGTGTATGCACTTGCCGTTTTTCAGGAAAGTAAGTAGTGTAGCTCAAATCACACGTAAAAATGCACTCGTTTCGAACAATCCAATCACGAAAGACGGCCGCTGTGGCCAAGCGGTCTGCGGCGTGCCAGTCACGGTCTGCACGGGCACTACGGTCGTGGTTCGAATCCCCCCCCCCCCTCGGGCACGTGAAGACACTCTGAGGCTCGTTGCTTCGGAATCCTTTGCTCTTTCTTGTTCACTTCTGCCGTCTCTCTTTCGAGCACTTTTGTAAGTGTCCCTTCTCTTTAATCTTTCGTTTCGTTTCGTCGTGCTAGTTTTCTTCGTTTCGAATTTACGTAAGTTTGTGTGAACAAAGTCTTACGCTTTGGCATTTTGATGAAGTTATGCGATGAGCAATATTAAATCACTCACACCAACTAATAGAAGTATTGACCGTGACTGTAGTGTAGCGCTCGATTATTCATTTGTTAGCCCATCTGCATTTTCATCTTTGTCTCTGTTGATCGTCGGTAAAGTGTAATTGAGGAAAACGCACCGAGAAGTTAAACTTACATATTTGATATGCGTCGTTATTCTCAATTTTGTTACACATTGCAACAGCAGCGCCGAAAGCGGCTGGCAAATTACATTTCTGAAAACGATACTGTATTGGATAAGTGCGAATATTGATTTGTAACAGTTTTCGCAAATATCTTCTTGAATAGGAATTTTGAATGAATTGTAAGACTGTGTGAATCATGAGACTCTATACAAAAGAGTTTCGCATGAAATTGCTGGTCATAATGAGATGTGACAACAACGGATGTATCTGATTCGATAAAATTTTACTTTCTATGGCAACATCAATAACACGATATAAAATCATTGCAAAGATGACCGAACCACATAGAGTGTAGATAAATACTGCTGTTCCTGCTGTATGCTTGATTTCACGACAAAATATTTGCGTGTCACGCGATTGGCTTATGACGATGTCACATGATTCTCGTTATTCAACATCTGTTGCCAAAATTATCACAGGAGGCCGCCAGGATATGAGTAGGACTACTTCGCATAGTTTTTCTTGCCCCGCTGTCAAACGATAACACCTTTCACATCAGATAGTGTCGCGGCTATATGTATCCGAGATCACTGATTAGCACAGACCAGTGAGCTTACTGGCACAGGCATATCAATATCTATGGCCTAAGACACATTCATTAATGTATGTGCTTCCACGACAGTGATCAATGTTCCACGAGTATTTTTAACTTTGAGTCTATCTGGATTTTTATCTTTGTTTTGTATCTCTGTTCATAGTCGGTAATGAGTGGTTGACTGAAACATGTGATCTATTAAAAAAAATTGCGTATTTGATATTACTCGTCGTTATTAAAGTCTGAAAGGACCGCATTGTCTGACAATTGAAAGAATAAACAGATTTTGACTCGTACCGTAAAGTTCGTAAGTCACAGAGTATATAGCTTTTCCTAAGGGTATTTATTGCATATTTTGCGAATTTATGCTCGTCACACTCACCCACTGCCACGCACCGCGACCAGACTCCCTTACTAACATCATTAGACCAAGGGCTATCTACCACCACAACCACGAGTGGGTGACAGTATGTGGTCATGGAGAAAAGTCTGTCAGCACGTACACACACAAGCCTTTTATATATAGATATAGATTAGACCACACGATTCCGGGTTCGACGCAGACGGTATCGTACGATAACATTGAGATGAGAGGGCCAGCAGTATCATCACAATACTCACCTCATTATATATATCTAATTTTTAAAACTGATATTTAAAAAATATATGGAAACCAAAGTCAGTCACTCAGACCGTTCTATCCGGCTGATTTCCTTAAATTTTGTTTTAAACGAAATGTATTCATTCACGTATTTGTCATCAAGTATCAGAATTCACCTAACTCCCGCCTTCCTTTATTGATACTCAACGCGATTTCCTTCCGTCCTTACTGTGAATATTTTAATCGGCTTGTTTTACGATATCTTATGGGACTTAACCTCGGGGTCATAAGTCCCTAAACTTACAAACTACTTACGAACGAACTTATACCAAAGACAGCACAAACATCCATGCCCGAGGGGAGGGGGGGTTCGAACTCCCGGCGGGGAGCGACCTCGCGCTTCGCAGCATAGCGCCTGAGCTTTATTATTTTGATATATTGAAAACACAGTGAAAGAGAATGTGCAGCAGTGAAGATGGGAGTATTTATAGAAAGAACATGGTAATTGTAATATTGGTACAGTATTTACTGAGACC
This sequence comes from Locusta migratoria, assembly GCA_026315105.1. Lineage (NCBI taxonomy): Eukaryota > Metazoa > Arthropoda > Insecta > Orthoptera > Acrididae > Locusta > Locusta migratoria. Next base: position 506,725,106 of record CM048746.1, on the reverse strand, counting down.
ACCTATGCAAAACAAGTTGGGTACCTTAATGAATATGATAAAGGTATTGAGATTCGATGTACATAAACATATGTAAGCAGTGTTACACAGAGATGTAATTTATATATTATGCCAATTGCTAAGTAAAATCCTGGTATTATGAAAACGCCTATTTTCATTTTAGCCACCGACTAACTTGTTTGGATCAGCTCAGCAATCTAGATGGTGCTGCTGAGTCTTAGTGGGTTCTTACGTAGCGTTTCGTCATCATTAAATTATTAATCATCACGAAATAAGACTGTATACGTGCAAGAGGCCAGGAGACACTGGAAGCTACCAGACTGACTTTATAATGGTAAGGAATAGATTTAGAAAGCAAGTTTTAAACTGTAAGACTTATCCAGGGGCAGATATAGACTCTCACCGTAACATGTTGGTTATGAACTGCAGATTAAAACTTAAGAGACTGCAAAAAAGGTAGAAAAGTTAGGAGATGGAACCTGGACAAATTGTTTTAACCAGAGGTGGTTGAGAGTTTCAGAGGGAGCATTAGGCAAGGATTGGCTGAAACGGGGGAAAGTAATACAGTTGAAGAAGAATGGGTAGCCCTGAGAGGTAGGATAGTGGAGGCCGCAGAAGGACAAGGCCTTATAGAAATCCCTGGATAACACAGGATATATTGAACATAATTGATGAGAGGAGAAAATATAGAAATGCATCAAGTGAAGCAAGCAAAAGGGAGACCAACGTCTGAAAAATGAGGTTGACAGGACGTGCAGACTTGCTAAGCAGGAGTGGCTTGAGGAGAAATGGAAGACCGTACAAGAATGTATAACTAGGGGCAATATAGATATCGCCTACAGAAAAATAAAAGAGATATTTCGAGACAAGAAAAGAAGCTCTATAAATATCAAGAACTCAGACCGAAAACTAGTCCTAAGCAAAGAAGGAAAAGCTGAACTGTGTAAGCAATATATACAGGGCCTATACAAAGGAAATAAACTTTAAGGCAGTATTCTAGAAATGGAAGACGAGGTGGAGGAAGATGAGATAGGAGATACAATACTGCAAAAGGAATTTGACAGAGCGCTGAAGGACTTGAGTCGAATCAAGTAGATGATATTCAGTCTGAACTGCTGATATCTTTAGGACAGCCAGTCATGAAAAAATTGTCCCACCTGGTGTGAATAATGTATGAGACAGGGGAAATACCATCAGACTTCAAGAAGAATATTGTAATTCCAATTCCAAGGAAAGCAAATTCAGACAAATGTGAAAATTACAGAACTATCTCTATATACAAAAGGAAGTGTCCCGATTGACTGACTGACTGACTGACTCATCATCGCCCAGCCCAAACCACTGAAGATAGAAACTTGAAATTTGTGGAGGGCGTTTATCCTACTCTGTAGGCGTCATTTAAGAAGCGATTTTGTGATATTCCGTCCGTACGGGGGTGAAATAGAGGATGAAACTTTTTTTGAAAATAAGTAGCTATTTAGGCAACTTTGAAGCTAGAACTACAAAATTTCGGATATTAATTCAGGGTTCGAATTTAAAAGACACGTGTTTCGGCATTTTTTGAAATTCGACAAATAAGGGGGTAAAATAGGTGACGCAAAAAATTGATTTTCAAAATTATGTTGCTGTTAACTCAAATTTCAAGCTATAACTACGAAACTTAGGATATGGACTCTTGATTATGATTAAAAAGACACGTGTTTCGGTATTTTTGGAAATTCAACCATCAAGGGGGTTAAATTGGAGAGGGGGTGTTTTTCGTAAATATGTTGCTATTTAGGCAATTTTGAAGTTAGAACTACAAGTTTTCGGATTTGGATTCGGGGTTAAAATTGAAAAAAAAAGGTTTCGGTATTTTTGGAAATTCGACCAATAAGGGAGTGAAATACGGGATGCAAAATTTGATTTTCAAAAATATGGTGTTGTTAACTCAAATTTCAAGCTATAACTACGAAACTTGAGATACGGATTCTTCATCAGGAGTAAAAAGGAACAACTGGTGCAGACCAACCAGCCTACGCATGCGAAGCAGCGGGGGTTCAGCTAGTAAGTTTAATAAGTCATGCTTGCAAAATACTAACACGAATTATTTACATACGAATGGAAAACCTTGTAGAATGTGACCTTGGGGAAGATCAGTTTGAATTCAGGAGAAATGTAGGAACACGGGAGACAATACTGGCATTACGACAGAAAATAGGCTAAGGAAGGGCAAACCTACGTTTTTAGCCTTTCTAGATTTGGAGGAAGCTTTTGACAATGTCGACTGGAACACACTCTTCCAAATTCTGAAGGTAGCAGGGGTAAAATATAGGGAGCGAAAGATATATTTAACCTATAAAAAACCAGACAGCGGTTATTAGAGTCGAAGGGCAAGAAACGGCCGCAGAGGTTGGGAAGGGAGTAAGACAGGGCTGTAGCCTTTCGCCATTGTTGTTTAATCTGTATATAGAGCAAGCAATGAAGGAACTCAAGGATAAATTTGGTGAGGGAATTAAAGTTCAGGGAGAAAAAATAAAAACTTTGCGGTTTACCGATGACATAGTAATTTTGTCAGAGACTGCAAAGGATCTAGAGGAGAAATTAAATGGGGTGGACAGTGTCTTGAAAGGAAGATATAAGATGAACATTAACAAGAGTGAAACGAGGGTAATGGAATGGAATGTCAGAAAATCAGGTGATGCTGAAAGAATTTGATGAGATAATGAGACTACGAAAGTGGTGGATGAGTTTTGTTATTTGGGTAGAAATAGCTTCTGATGACCGAAATAGAGAAGATATAAAATGCAAAATCGCTATGGGTTCTAAAAATGCGAAATTTTTTAACATCCAATATTAATTTAAATGTTAGGAAGTCCTTTCTGAAAGCATTTGTCTGGAGTGTAGCATTGTATGGGAGTGAAACGTGGACGATAAGGAGTTCAGACAAAAAGATGATAGAGGCTTTTGAAATGTGGTGCTATAGACGAATGATGAAGGTTAGATGGGTAGATCAGGTAACTAATGAGGAGGTTCTTAACCGAATTGGGGAGAAAAAGAGTTTGTGGTATATCTTGACTAAGAGAAGGGATAGGTTGGTGGGACACATTCTGAGACATCAAGGAATCGTTAACTTAGCATTAGAAGGAAGTGTGTGGGGGTAAAAAACTGTAGAGGGAAACTGAGGAACGAATACAGTAAGCAGATTCAAAAGGATGTAGGTTGCCAAACGTACTCTCAGATGAAGAGGCTTGCACAGGACAGGGTAGCGTGGAGAGCTGCATCAAACCAGTCTGCGGACTGAAGACCACAACAACAACTCTTGCAAAAATGTTTAAGGCAGGAGAAGACCCAAATGTATGATTTCTCAAGTATGAAAAATGTTGATCTATAGAAGCATCCGTGAAGTGTTGTGCGTTATACAGGTTGAGGCATTTAAAACTGTTTTTCGGAAATATTTGTAAAAATACAAATCGGATTAATGAAAAGTTGCAATAAAAGTTGTTCACACGCAAGAGGGACATCCATAACGCTCGATCCACCTGCACCGCCCCCGGTGGTGTGAGGGGGCTCACTTTGAACTCTTAATCAGGAACTCCTAGTTTTTGCTAATTTGGATTCTCCGTGGAAAAAAATATGTACCTTTTGTATGAAACATTTTTTCGTTTCATGATACATGGTGCTGTACACGGCAAAAATTAAAATGCGTTGAAAATTGTTGAATACTGTAATGTCTCAAACAAATACACATAAACATTAGGAAAATCAATGTAAAGGGTTTGAAACTTTTGCTGACTGTATCATGTGACACCTCTCGTCTCCCAATGATTCGGACAGTACACATCTATACGCAGTTGTTCCACGATGTTAACGGTGGCACAGACGGCAGATATCATTTCCTCGTTCTTTGACGCTCATATAAATTTGAAGAAGCTCGTCAAAGGTATGCTAATCTGTTCCCTGATAGGAATGTTGTGGCTGCAACGTCTTTTCTCAGTACTGTCCCACTGTTTGCTGAAACTGCAAGTGTTAGATCTAGAGAAAGAGTGTGTTGTCTATTTGTTCGAGATATTACCGTTTTTCGACGATTTAGAAATCATTTTCATTTTTGCTTATTACAGCGCCGTCTTTCATGCAACAAAAAAGTGTATCTAAAAAAATATATGTATTTTTCCCCAGGAAATCCAAACCTGCAATGAAAAATAGTGTTTCCTACATAAGGTTTCAAAGTGCCCCACCCCCTCTTGTCAGAAAGGTGGTGGACTAGATCGAGCTTTATGTTAATGGATGGCCCTCTTCCAGGTGAACAACTTTTATTACAACTGTTTTTAATCTTATTTGTATTTTTCCAAATATTCCGAAAAACAGTTTTAAATGTCTCATCCTCTGTAGTACCTAGTCATGGTGACAGTACAGTGGAGCATAGGGTCATCATTGCCACAGAACAAGAAAATAATATTGTTTAACGCCAGTCTCTGTTTTACATACCTGATCGACGGAAATTATTTGACAATAATCTTTTTGATGTTGATGCTCTTCTTTCTTCCGTGCTTGATTAAATATCCTCACCATTAGTAAATTATTTATGCTGCATCAGGGCAAGGCTACACATTCTTTAATGATGAATTTTGTTTAAACACGTAGGTACGAGTAAAGACTAGCAAATATACAGCACATTACGTGTAGCATTGGTTTGAGGAATATACATAAACTAGCAAACCTGGCAACGCTTGGCAGTAGCTTCTCCCTATGTCTATTCCTACCTTCCTCTTCCTGTGTCCATCTCCTCTTCCCCTTACCATCACACCACTCCCTCTTACCTCACACCATAACCATCTCCTCCCCTTCCTCTCTATATATCATCTCCCCTTTTTAAATCCATTTCATTCCCCCGTACTCTGTCTCCTCCTTCCCAGCTCTCTGGTCTTATTTATTGTTATTGCAATCGGGAACTTGATTGGGGATAGAAGTCAAAATGGACAGGTCAAACAATTGGAAACGGGTTGTTAGACGTTTAGAGCTGCTCTATCTGTGAGGTTAGTAGTTTCAATGGCCGCACGTATAATGGTTGCATTGTACAAACAGGTATGATTATAAGTGTAGGCATAAAAACAGCTTTTCTTTTTTATGTTAAAAATGACTCGGAAGAAAAAAAAAGAAAACCGCACATGTTTACAGCACAGCTTAGCGAGCAGTATAGACATGTTTCTTATAATACACGCATATCTTCTTAAGAGTTTTTGAATTAGATACAAAGTAATTGTACATGATCATACTTTATTGATAGAAATTCCACTTGACACAAAACAATTAATTGAAATAAAATAAGCGGGATGGCAATACAACTTTTCGAAAGTCTTTGTGTTGCGTTCATTTTTTGTCTTATTGAAACAAGATTAACAACATTGCAACATACCGGTAAAATTTTACAATCCACGACACATGCGTGGTATAGTTATGTTGGCAATAGCTGTTGGATCATGGGAATGAAGGCGACCAACCGTGGGAAAGTTTGAGATATCCAATGAAATTTTAGATGGCGACAGTTTGTTCCGAAACCAACTGATGCATCCGCTGCGTAATCGACTGCTGGATTGTATCTGTACCACAAAAGATCAATTATAATTACTACATGTGGCCGTCTGTTTTGTCGACAATCCAAATTATTTCGTGCGTAAACTGCAACTGAGGGAGTCGAACTCGACTGTACTCTTTGTTTCAGAGTCATAACGGATCACGCTTGAGAATTTCTTTTCGATTTACCTCCAAGCGCTGTGTATGATCTTCGTCGGTCTCATTGACTACGATCACGTAGTAAGATTGCGTTGCACCCACGCCGACCGATATTACGCCGACGCAATGGAGGCATTGTTCTAAAAAAATAAACCCCGATCTCTACTTAATTTGTTTGTAACACTCAAAAATACCACGCAATAACATCAATTCTATCTTTGCAATGGAGGTAAGAATCATCATGGAGGTAAGAATAATGCGGAGGGGCTTGTAAAGAAACAACCTTTCATGTTAAATCTGTCTGACAGTTTTAACCTTGTGTGCATAACGCTATCTCCCTTTATTCTAACCTCTTTGGCGTATTCGTCGGTTTTGTTACAGCGTATTTGGTTGCTAGGCGAGTAGCGAATGAATGATTGTTGGAGAATCGAGAAAATGATCCCAGTTGCAAGCGTACTTTCAGTTTTTCTCAAATTCTAATATAATACGTGGTCAAACGCGACAAAAAGTATCATATGTCCGTCTCCTGCTTCTAAGCTACCTCCCCACCAATTTTGAGCCAGATCGGTTCAGACGTTCTTTAGTTGTAAATTGTGTAAGTAACACAACGTTCTTTTCTATATGCTAGTACTGCCTGTGGTCGAAAATCGACCAGCTGTGTTTACAGTGGTCACTGGGGGGGGGGGGGGGGGGGGTAAAATTTTACGTATCATGTCGGCGGCCTCGCGTGATTATGTTGGCACCATCAACAACACGATACAAAATCTTTGCCCATTTGTTCGAACCACATAGAATGACTCGATTAGTGTATCGTACGGACCATGAAGTAAACAAATAATGCTGTTCCTGCTTTATGGTTGACAGGTTCTTTTTATGTACCCTCGTCCGATCAGTAAAAATAATTGCCCTGGTAAAGCGAAGATTTCATGAGGAAACACCGGCGTTGTCAAGGAATTGGCTAAAATGAAGACTCACAGTATTCTCACTATTCAGCACCTGTTGCCAACATTATCATAGGAGGCCGCTGGTCAAATTTAACCGGCACTGGGAGGTTGAAACGGTATCTTTTACGTGTTAAGGAAAATGCCTGACACAATAACAATAAATAAAAACGGAAGTATATACTTCTCATGCCATTATCGAATTATATAACTTTCATTAGCCTAATATTTGAAATGGAACTACAATTTCGGTGTTCGTATATTTATACAACGCCAAAAAATAATGTTATTTCGATACTGCGATATTCAGAATTCTAGAGCTGACAACATGCCGACTCCGTAGTTCCACCCGTGCACTGCTAGATGCGTCTCCCGGCGCATCATTCTTTATATCGGCATTCATATGAAAACATCCATTTCCTTTAACCACTCTTAATCACTGCGAAAACGAAGCATTTGAACGGCACAAGAAAGTGAGTTGGGAGCATCCATGTTTCGATATTCACTTATTTTAATACGTTATTTTAATACTGCAGATGCGCTGCATTACAGCGTCTTTGGTCGAGGCGAATAGCCATGTAAGAAAATTGCCTGTTGGAGGTCGTCAAAAAATCTCAAAATTCAGAATGCGTAATGATATGCTGTAGTAATAATAATTTCGTTATTGAATGTTGCAGCAAATCACAACGAATGGGTCGCAACAACACTTTCGCAGTGTAAGTTAAAATTTTGAATAAATAAAAAATTGATATTAATTAACTTAAAACAGTCACTGTGGTAATTAATTAAGCTTGGCCCTATCTGACTTAGCATTGACTACAGCCTCCAACCAGCACCTCTTACGATTCACTAACAGCACAACTTCACTAATAAATGTGTCAGAATTCATGTAGTGGTGATGGCGTGTTCGTGTTGTAATCAAAATCGTAATAGTTGATAGGCCCTGATAGCAATGATAATAGCTCAGTATTGTGAAACTCCGTGGTGCAATGAGCTTCACAAATACCACAGTCAAAGTTCTCAATAATTTTGATAATATTGTTTATAGTAGTCAACTTCCTTATAAAACTTTACGTGAACTATTCTTGATTAATTGGTTCCAAGGCCTGGGTAGCGTACGCGTGTAACTGACTGAGCAGAGTCTGGCATTTAACGTATTTCATAAAAATTACTTTCGTCAAGTCTGGTAAAACTACTATAATACTTTGAATACTGTTAGCCTGGTTACTTTCTATATAAATGAAACCAACTCTACTTTACGTGCAAACTCTCTAGCAAGTTAAAAGCTTTGGCATAATAATTGGTTGCAAAACTTAGAACAGCACTGCACTTTAATTACTAGTCTCTGTGGTTGTAACACGTTTATCAATTCTTTAACTCGTCTAGCAATTTCTTTAAAACTGAACGTAATTACTTTAAAAAAATGATTGAACTGGTTAGTCAATGTAGAGGCTTGCATAATCAACATAATCTAATAATGGTGATAATGGGGTGACTACAACTACTTACAAAATTAAGATTTGTTTCAAAATAAGTCATATATAATTGAACCAAAATTCTGATTGGGTTGACAGTACATATACATGCATACAAAATAAAATGTTACAATAGTACTCATCTGTTTTCGTCGTCTTCGTCGTGAAGTCGATACAAAACAGATATGATTACAATAGGTACTCTTACTGCTGGTTCAAAATATTTTTATCGACAACTCTTTGTTCAGCTCGTCTGGCTGAAATCTCCATGCATTGATATCACCTCGATACACCTTCTAGTCTCCGTGATTACAACAACGATCACACTCGGTGACAATAGACTTGATAACCAAACAATTACTTTTCTTGCACACATGAAAAAAGGATTACACTGATCACTTTCGAGTATAAATAAACTTGTTCCGCACTTCCTTCAATACATTAAACAGTACGTCTCTCAAGCTTATTGCAATTGCATTAAACTCGCGCCACACTGCGCCTACCGTGCCTCTGCACCATCAACAAAACATTTATGCGTTTACTATAGCGAGTCCGCTCCGCGACTGCTTCAGCAGCGCGACACTCACAGCTACTACTTCTGTACCAAAGACAGTCTTTACAACAGGTTCAACATTTTCTCTGGCGCATTGCCAACTTACAGCATAAGAATGTCCGTGCATTCATGCGGGTTTACACATACAGTACATGTTTACACTAAATTATTCAATATAGAAAAAGACGTGCATAAGAAATATATCTAGCATACAAGAAATGAAAAATACGTGAAATAAATAAATTTAAGACAATATATACATTATGTTAAATCAAATTGTAAGATACAGCGACAGGTGTACTCTTATAGCCAATCAGTGAGCTGATTCTTGGAGAATGTAGAACTTGATCCAAGCTGTAGATAGGAAAATTTTTCTTCCTTTTGCCACTTTTAATGGCTAAATGCACACATAATATTTATATTCGTGAAATCTACGACAAACAATCTTTCGAATTATGTAACTTTCATTGGCCTTCTGGTACAAATAAATTAGTAATCTGTACCAGAATTTTCGTGTTAGCGTATTTATATAATGATAGATTGTATTTCACCTAATTTTATTACTAGTTTGAATCTAGTTGTGTAATAGTAAGAAACTGTGATTTGGTTAGTAGAATACGTATTTGAGCATAATTACACAACACAAATTTTACAAATATTCCGAGAGATATGGAACATCAGTGTCGGCATAAGTTAAGCTGACACTGGGCGCGGTGGCTGGTGGGAGCTGCTGTAATTGGGGAAGGCATTAACGCTCGCTGCTATCGGCCGCCGCGCGTGTGTCAGCTCCGTCTGCACGGACACTACATTTAGGGCACGGAAGAGCTCCTTAACTCCAACACAGATAAGTGTTTAGGGCCATCAGCCTAATAAACCACTGTGCTTTTAAAGGGAGTTTAAATTGGGACCACTATTGCAAACGTTCGCATTTGAGCCAAAGACTTCAATAATTTCCTAGCTCACCCGTTCCGGGAGCATGTGAGTAAACGGACAGTATAACAGTATATCCAAAATAGGTCTTTTTTTCCTTGATAACTAGTTTCGGGCTGGCCGTAGCCCTTTTTCAAGTCATTCTATGAGCCAGGGAGGTCAAATATTACAAAGTCAATTATTATTTACTTAATTTTACACTATACGACAACTGTATCTGAAATCGTATACTCAAAAGTATTTACAAAACGTACATACCATTACGCATACCATATTGTCAGAAAACAAAAATAATTTTTCTATTATAATCTATGATGCACTCTACGCATCAACTAACTGAACAATTCTGTGTCTCATAAACGAGGAGTTTTTCGATAGGTGGCGCTATGTATGAATATTATACAAAATATAACGTCAAAATATAACATCCTTCTCATTATACATTTTTTCGCTATTAAAATGAAGACGTTATGGATTAATCTCTTTATCCATATCAGGACTAACGTATATGCCTGTGCGTCAAGCACTGTTCCAAAGCAATATATTGCCGTCATGTTCAATATACAAAGATATTTCATATAATATTACATTGGTTAACATGAAATAAAATTAAAGATAACGAAATCTGTAAACTGTATTTGAACAATGGTACAAAGGAGATGGAACATAAAAAAAATATTTACAAAAAGGCGTTAACCAATCAGGAACATGGGGGAGGTGGGGGAGGGGTTAGGGATACACGCATGTAAGTGTTAATATCAATCTTAATGTACATAAAAATGAGGTGTTTGTCCCTATAATTCACTCTGCAGCCAAAACTAAACATCGCAAACGAATAGTGTTTGTATTTGGTAGTGGGTATCGGTCCCCCATTCTCCACTATGGTGGTAGAGGGTTGGTAATGATTAAGGGGTGGAAGATATGGGAGTTGAAAGTTACTGATATATATAAAATTCTACGTCTGGGTGTCAATATTTTGCTCTTCAGCGAAAACTACACAGTGGAGACGAACGATCTCTGTGTTGTTGTAGTACAAAGTCTCCCGTTATACGCTATAGCAGTTACGTGTCGATAAGAGCGTGGAAGATGTAGTGGCTGAAAGTCGTCAGCTTATATAAAATTCGGACTGAAGATCAGCAGTCACTTATGACACTATAATAGCAAAGAGGTAGTATACGAACAGCGAAACTTGATGCACATGCTTCATTTGTTTTTCTGCAACAAGCGTATGAATAATGAAAAATAAGTGCAAATTGCAGTTTGAGAAGAAACTACCAAGAAAGATGCCAAAGCGTAAGAAAGAAATTTTGCGTTCTCGATCACTTTCTAAAAGACAGAAAACGGCAGTTGATAGCAACTTGAAATTTGTAGACATTGTTCCTCTTACACTGTAGGCATCAGCGATTTTTCGATATTCTCATCCCTAAGGGGGTGAAATAGAGAATGAACGGTATTTTGAAAATACTTTGCTATTAAGGCAATTTTGAAGCTGTATGGCCACCGTCATTTATAAAATTAATTCTAGCTGAAGGGAGCCAGTTAAAAGCTTACTTCAGACATATAATTCTGGCCGTAAGAACCAGTTAAAGGGTTCGCGTGAACTACTGACTACTTCCTGCAAGAGAATCTTGTTCCACGGTCCAAAAATTAGAACTGACTCAAAATTTATTTTAGCAGCAGGAAGGCAAAGTGATGGTGGTCGACACACGTCATAGATCACGAGAATTACACACAATCATTTCATTAATATACAAGCCACCGCGAACTAAACCATTTCATGAAGGTGGCTGAGATAGCATTTATGGCGCAACGAAATTAAAATGTAATAATTTGCATCTGAATTTGTTCTCAGCACTGCTGGAAAACAACATTAAATAAAAAATGGAGGGTACTCTAACTAATATTCATAAGTAGGACAAAATTTCAATGACAATAAATTATTTATTCAGTTCAAACATGAGCAAATGGGGGAACCAATTTTGTTAAACAATAAAAATGCATCCCATTGAAAATTAACTTAAAGTAATCTGAACTGAACATCGTCGGGGGAAGGATTTGCAATCAACAAGCATTCATCCACTCACACGCGCGAAGCAAAGCGAATCTCACCCAAATCAGCGTGCTCATACGAAGCAGAAGTAGGCGCCGCTATCGTAGGCGAAATTCAGCGAACCAGGATGTACCACACAACACAAGGAAAGACTTCGTAGGTGGCTCCGGTCTATCTTTCTTTGCTTGAGATGGTACGCGATAACAGCGAGATTATTTCCATTTAAGTAAAATAGTGAGCATGCAAACTCACTGAGACACATGGCACGTGTCTGCTACATTACATATTCCCACCCCTCTGAAGGCGAAGTGCTTGAAGATCGTATTCATTTCAACAAACATCAACGGAATCATAGATTAAGAAGCAAGAAATACGCAATGGTAAGGCACTGGTACGTGAGAAGTCGCGAGAACTCAAGTGACTAGCTATAAACCCTTGAAGTCGGAATTCGGAACCACGTGGTTCCGAAAACCAGTAAAAATACAAAAATTCAATTTCCGAAAAATAAAGAAAATTAGCTACGGCATGCAACCCTTACAAATACGTAGGGTATCATAAGAAAGCTAAAGAAATACAGTTAGACGCGATTGATAGGTTTTACACGGATGCACGAAGTCCAGTCTTCCAAAATCAGAAAAATGAAATAAATTCAATGTCGGAGTAAATCAACTAAGAAATACTGCATGCAGCCCCTAGAAATACGTAGTATTTCATAAGCAAGCTAATAAAGGGGGTACTACAAGGCTAGAAGACAATTTTTTGACAAAGTCTGAATGTGTCATTTAACACTTATGTGCTATGATGACGAGACAACAGACAGAATCTGACAATATGAATATAATTAAGGTCTGAAAATCGAAACCAATGACAAAATAGGCAGTATACAAGTACCATTGAATCATAATAAATGCTCTACAAGAGGTGGGTGCATGAGGTGTTTTTTTGTGTTAATTATTTACAAAAATACATGTTACATAAAATATATGTTGTATAGAGTACAATGAATAATAGGATACATGTGATATGTGTGACATATTGTTCTTTCATATAATTTATCTACCTAGGACTCTTGATAGATTTTTCTACAGTAGTAACTTGTAACATATGGTGAGCAGCTATGTGACTGTAACGTCGCAATGCTCTAGCTTGCGTACTTTTTAACATTTAACATGTGGTTTGTGCTGTATTTAGCAACGCCCAATCCCATCCTTTAGCCCTCCCATGCCTCCCTTGTCATACGCCCTATCCCATTAGTAATTTTAATGTACTTACAATTGGTGTCTTATATATTTTTATAAGACTTAACACATTTTGTAGCCATATGTTTCACAGTTTCTATGACTGCACACAGTATATTGTGCCCATATACACATTTACACAATTACAAATACATATGATGTATGTGTAATTTTATTCATGTAACTTTTAATGTTAACCCTGCACCATCTGGTGGCGAGTGGGCCTAGTTTACCTGTTACAGTGTTTCCCCCTCTCACCACAGTTGGTCATGTGAGTCTAGTTCAACACTGTCACTTGACGTCATGATGGTGTTTTAAGTTTTAATCAAGCATCTATACTAAGATGGTTGTATTTCCCATCGTTTTTTAAAATTTTTTTAAAGTATATATGTATTAATATGGTTTGTACTCCTTGTAGATATTGTAATTACGTGCTTTAAACATCTAAAATGTAATTTTCTTCTTTTGTACCACAGATCTGATGATGATGTTCTCGAAACGCGTCATGTGAAATAAAGCTAATTGCGACCGAGACTTTTCAAAAAATTTTCATGCATGCATGCATGGTCGCTTGTCCACATAATGGAAGGTTTCATGAACAAAGTGTTACATATTTACCGCGTTTACCTATGCAAAATCACCGAAATGAAATTGAATACACTTCCGTACATAATCGGAGAAACTTATTCCGAAAAATAAACCTAAGTTCTGAAGTCTAACTTGAACATACCAGTCAACGAATCGCAACCATCTCAAAGGAGGAAAGAAAATCATAACATCTTACCAGGTCGAAGCGCATCCACAGAGTGAGTATCCCACCAAAGAGTCGCTCGCCAGTGCCGGAAATCGGTAAAAACTCCAGAAACCGAGGTGGTGGGGAGACCCTAGACTCGCACGTTCCACCCAGGCTCCGAGGCCAGCCCAACTTATAACCAAAGGGTGCAGGAACCTCTTTGGTAGCATCAAAAGCAGAAGTTGATAACGACTGCCTATCGACACGAAGCCAGAGAAACATGTAAAGCGAGCAGCCAGCAGTCGACGACGTAAGTTCTCATAAATACACTCAGACTGCCATGCTAGAAGATACTCATACATGCACATACAGAATAAAGCAAGCACACATTCTCACAGGGACAGTGGCATCACAGAGAAACGGCTCATATTGCGACATTCGTACACACAATGATAAATTATTAGCATAATAAAATCCCAGCAATATTAACACAGTATTACAGAAACAAACATTTAAAAACATGAAATGAAATGCTATTTCTCATGCCTCCGAACGAAAGGGGTTCTCGTTTAGCAAAATGCCCGTCTAGTGAACTTAGATAAATTACTAAGTTAAAAACCTAGGGAAGACGGCAGACAGCCGTCTTTCAAAGCACGAAATACAAACCTTAGGATTTAGTTTTCTGATTGGAATTTTAAAAACCACGTTTTTCGATATTTTTGGAGGGTGCTATAAGACTATTTTGATGCTAGAAATGCGAAGGAATTTGTAGCCCTGGTTAGAATATAAAAAAATATGTTTCGGGATGTTTTTAATTCTGCCATCAATGGTGAATAGGGGGTGGCACGTTGTACCAAAATACTTGATTAGGAAAGCATTTTTAAAGCTAAATCCATGAAAATTTACATTTAGAAGTAGAAACAACCAATGCAGATCATCCAGTCTACGCGTGCGAACCAATGGGAATTAAGCTAGTATTCTATAATTATAACTACACTATCAATCATTACCTTTACGTCATTAAAATAACTGTTCTAAATTTTCGTTTTTATTAGATGATCATAACAAAACGATAATTTTTATAGCCCAACATTTAAAAAAATTAAGGTAGTCTTTGTAATATAGCAATGAATATGAGGTGGTTACAATAAACTGCAATTTCTTTGGTGTAAATCATGAAACATATATTTTGGGGGAGGAGGAGGCTGATGAAGGTAGTTATGAAGTGACATAAGAAAAAAATAAAATGAAATGTAATCATAAAAATATATTTATAAAAAATTGAACGTGGGACTTGTATCCTTATATTTCACTTGGTAAGCAAAATTATTTACCGCAGACCAATGGCGGTTATGCATGAGAGTAGCCTTTAGGTTCACGGTGTGAACTATGTTGTTTTGGTCGCGGCGTGTGGCGGTGGGAGAGTGTGATGAACAAAAATCCGTAATATGTGGAGCAATACGACGATCAACAGATGCTCAAAGATTAAAAAAACTCAAAGATAAAGCACTGGGAAACACAAGCATACATTAACTGAGCATTAACTATACTGGCAATACACCAATGATCTCAATATAAACACTGGAAAGACTATAGTGCTTAAGATCAAAATACTGACAACTGGATTAGAGAGACAAATATAGGTCGAGCGTCACGGTTTCATGATACATAGTACCAAATCCATATTATCTTTCAGCTCACTGCAATACACAGACTGTAAACATACGTTAATGTATGTCTGTGACGGAAACATCGTAAGTCATAGGGTACTTTGGTTTAGCGGACAGTATCTCGTTACTAACAGATTAATAACATTCAGTTAGGTGAGTAATTAACATCATATTGCTAATGTGAGGTTTTTGTTTATACATGTCGAGAATCTAAGAAGAGAAATGTGTAGCGCTTCAATTGTTCAGTCATACTTTGTCGATCATAAATAGCAAATTGATCGTGTCTAGTTATACTAACCGTTATGATCGTATTCTAAATCACATTTTATTCGTGCCTGGAGTAGACATTCATAAAACATCGTAGCATACCTTGCTTTTATCCTCACTGTACATATTGATGAGCTAGCAAATAAAATGTACTTATGTATTTGTACACGTGAACACTAAAAAATGTCTTTGCAAATTAACTTAAAAAACTGAAACTTTAACAAATCAGAATCCGTACCAGTAATCAAACGATATTTGATAAAACTTTGCTTACCGTGTCGCAGGCATAGTATAGCGATGTTGGCAATGATAGTTGCATGCTCTTTGAAAACTTTGGTGTTAACCATGAAATAAATAATTAATGCTGTTCCTGCTCTGTTGTTGACAGGTTGTTGTACGTATTCTTCTCCGATCGGTAAATTAATTATCCTCATAAAGCGAACTTTTCATTGCCAAAATTACTACATTAGGCCTGCGAGACGGTAAGTAAAATTTAAAACGAGATTTGCTTTCGTAATTCCAGCTCCATCAGTTATCAACACAGGTTCAGTAAAATAGAAATTAAAAGAATTGAGTGCGAAGCATCTTTTACACACCACATGCTTCTCTTCTTGATTATTCGAAATGTATAAACAAGAAACAGTGATTTTAAGAAGGCCAAATGTGTCGTATTACTAGATCAAACTCACATTCAAGCTGTCAAAACACCATGTTATTCACTTGAGCAGTGTACATTTAGTACAGGTGTGGCCTGCACACAGTAGAAATTTAAAGAGCGAGAAGAAATCATAAACTGTAATCTGCTGTTGTCAGCACAACTAAGCTGTCAATCAGTGCAGTGACAGTTCCTACGTTTCCCAATTATAGTCGTTCCAAAATCAAATGTTCAAATGTTTGTTAAGCTTATGGGACTTAACTACGGGGTCATCAGTCCCTAAACTCACAAACTACTTATGAACTACTTACGAACTAGGACGGCACAAATATCCATGCCCGAGGGGGGATTCGAACCCCCGACCGTAGTGGCCGTGCTGACCGTGACTGGAGCGCCTCAGTCACCTCGGCCACCGCGGCCGGCATAGTCGTTCCCATCAGCCACCACGACAGGTGCCAACTTACTTTGAGCGGACTATTTTCTTGGGGCATGCAAAATGGCGATAGTCCCCGCCCACTGCCTTCAAAACAACGTACGGCGGTAGTTTCTTTAGCCACCTCCCCTTATTTGAACCTTCTTGATAAAAATCGTGATTGACTCAAAAAACTTTTTACATATACGGAAAACACAAACACACATGAACTACACTGGCAATACAGAAACATACGTTAATATATGTCTGCAACGTGAAAATTCGTAAGTCATAGATTACTTTGCTTCACCTGACAGTATTATGTTACTAACACATTAATTGCATTCTGTTACACTTCACATTTAAAAGAGACAAGACTGGGGGAATAACTAAAGGGTGCTTAATTAACACATGTTTTTGCATTGTTCATTTTCGCTTTTCTAAATTAACTTTTCATCAATAACAAGCAGTAATAATAAATAACGTGAAAATATATTATAGGAAAATGCCCAAACGTAAAAGCAACTTTTCGCGATCCCGAATGTTATCGAAAAGACAAAATATGGAGCGCAACACAGTAAGCGATGCAGAAAGAGAAGCACGTCTAACAGTTTTACGACAAAATTCTCAACGAATAAGAATTGATCGAACAGAAGAGCAACGTGAGAATATTAGGGAGACAGATCGGAGAACAAAGGAATCATACAGGAAAAGAGAAAAAATCTCGGACAGCAATAAAAACAATGAACAGCTTACAGCAAGCATAATAAATTACTTAGGAAACCAAATCACGTACAGTCATTGATGAGATCTTCACATACTGGCTTTCTTAAAGATGAGGCATTTCATTACGGTCCAACAATAAAATACAACGAACTTACAAGTATAGAAGTCGGGAGAATGGACAAAGCGTGTAAATATTATAAGGCTAAAAATTTTAAAGGAGAAACACCAAGTATATGCTGCTCAAATGGAAAAATTGCACTGTCAGCTCTAAAATCACCTCCATGTGATTTCTTTGAATATATGAAAAGCGAAACACAAAAATCCAAGGACTTCCTGAAAAAAAAAAATTAAAAAAGTAAGGCGCTATAACGCATGCTTCCAGATGACATCATTTGGAGCAGCAGCGATAACCGAGGAGAAAGCATTTCATCCTCAGCGCACTTTGAGCGTCAGTGGATTGCATTGAGATGTAATTCTGGATCTACAACGTTTTCTACATAAAAATAATGGACTGGTAAGAATTTTTAATAATCAAATCGAAAAAATGTTCACAGATAATTACAAAATAATAATTCGCGCTGACAAGCGAGCAATATGAAAGCATTAAAGACGGTTCAATGCCCCTCAAGCAAATGAGGTGGCCGTAGTAATTGTGGACAATGAAATTTATTATCGGGATATTGTGGTACAACCAAGGAGTAATATATTGCATCGTATCCCTGAAACACATCGCGCTTACGATGCCTTATAATATCCATTAATTTTTTGGCACGGTGAAGATGGTTACCTTTTCAATATACACCACGTTGATGCGCAATCAGGTAGTCCAACACTAAAAAAGTGACTTCCAAAAATTTTTATGCATGTCGTACAAGAAAATGAATACTATCATATAGTTAACTATCGACAGTTGTTTCAACAATTCATTGTGGATATGTGTTAAAATAGACAGAAAGGTTACTCTACCTTCGTTAAAACCAAAAAAACTTGCGAACCGATGAAAATATTCATTTACGCGATGCAATAGCCAATAATGCAAATGTTGAAAATCTAGGACGATTGGTATTTTGCCCTCTACGTTCACCGAGAGCCCCAGACATATGCATCAATATGCACAAGATGCAATGACTTACGTCAGAAAACATGGCTGTCCCGATTTGTTTATAACATTTACCAGTAATTCATCGCGGAAGAAGATTAAAGATGACTACAGTATGGACAAACACCCTCTGACTGACACGATATAATTGCACGAGTGTTCAAGCAAAAGCAAGTCAAATTCAATGATACACTTGCAAAAATTTGTATGTTTGGAGACATCATTTGTTGGATGTATTCAATTGAGAGGTAAAAGAGAGAAATGCCACACTCGCACAATTTAATTTGGCTTAAAGAGAAAATCCATTCAAATCAAATCGATGATGTTATCAAAGCTGAAATCCGAAACCCGTGCGAGGATCCTGCATTCTATGAAATAATTGTAAAAAATATGATACACGGACCATGTGGAATACTTAATCAACATTCGTCCTGTATGAAAGACCATTGCTGACTGAAACACAAACCAGTAATAATGGATATACCACAGTACAGATGTCGATCGACAAGTGAAGGAGGGTTTACGACGAAAATCAAGGTAAGAAACAGTGGAGAAATAACACTCAGTGGGGCGTGCCATATAACCCAATATTGTCGAAGATATTTGAAGCACATATAAAAGTTGAATATTGCATTTCACTTAATTCAATTAAGTACGTCTGCAAATACATAAAT
The DNA here is from genome assembly GCA_026315105.1 of Locusta migratoria. NCBI lineage: Eukaryota > Metazoa > Arthropoda > Insecta > Orthoptera > Acrididae > Locusta > Locusta migratoria. The sequence continues at coordinate 506,705,971 of CM048746.1, read as the reverse complement.
AAAGTCAGTGACATGGCTGTGTTTAGAGTGGCTAATAAAAATCAACATGATAAAATTATGAGGTATCAAATGAGACGTTGCATGAATAGTATTGAGGCTGTTTGGCGCATATTAGGGACTCCGATACGCGATAGAGATCCAGCGGTTTTCCAATTAGCAGTTCATCTTAAAAATGGATAACGTATATATTTTACGAATGATTCGGCGGGAACAGTTGCAAACTAATCCGTCAATACCACCTTCACTACGTTTTTCATACTATGTCAAAATTATCCGTTTGCGAGAACGCTCCTCTATCAAATGTTTGTAGAGCTTATGGGACTTAACTACGGGGTCATCAGTCCCTAAACTTACAAACTACTTATTAACTATCTAACACTAAGGACGGCACAAATATCCATGCCCGAGGGGGGATTCGAACCCCCGATCGTAGTGGCCGTGCAGACCGTGACTGGAGCGCCGCAGACAGCTCGGCCACCGCGGCCGGCGCTCCTCTATCCCAATGTGCCTAGCTTCTATACATGGGACGCACCAAAAAGGAAATACAGTCGACCCAAAAGAGGCATTCCAGTTGATGGATTTGAGGGTGTATTGAAAGATACTGCTATTGGTCGAGTATATACGGTTCATCGGAAAAACGCAGAGTGCTAGGTTTTTCTAATTTTGTTATGTTAATAATTCATTATTATATTAATTAATGTGGCATAAGTACAGTTTCTCCGCTATGCCAATGTTCCTGTGAGAATGTGCAGTTGTTTTACTTTTAAGTGGGTGCGAGAATCTATGGCTGTCTGAATGTGGGTTGTGATAGCTCGCTTTGCATCGTTCTTTCTGGCTCAGTGTCGATAGCTGTTCATACTACCAAAGAGGTTTCCACACCCTTTGGATGCGAGCTAGTTGGTGAGCCTTCCCTCCAGAGCGAGTTTCGCTGTCTGTCCCCACCACCGCTGTTTTTTGTGTTTCCCAGCTTCCGGTGGCTTCCCGCGTCTAGTGCCTGCTCGGTCTGGTCATTCTTGGATAGTCGTCTGGTGAGGTAAAGTTGGTTCTGCTCTTGTTTCTGGAGATGGTAGCGTTTCATTGACTACCACATTTAACTTAGATTCGTGAACTTAGAATCATTTTTTATTTTTTTGGATTATTTTCTCCGATCGTGTGCGGAAATGTGTTCTCGTTTTTCAATTCCGTAATTTCCAATAGATACACGCGGTTTGTGTTATTCTAGTTACAGTTTGATAACGGCCTGATATGTTAAAACCTTTTGTAATCATGTGGCGGGGTATGAACTCTGTGTAAAAATACTTTCTAGCTTTGTGGGGTCCGATTTTTAATAGGTGATATGTTCATTTTTGTACAGTGCATGTGAAAATCTTCTCATCCTTTCCTTCTGTGGGTGATATGTGTTCCACGTGGTTGGTTCATAGAACAAAGCCTTCAGCTTCCACTCTTGTTTGTTCCATGCCCATCAGGCAAGTAACTATGTGGGTATCCTCCGATTTCCACTAATATTTCGCGATCTTCTATCCCCGCCTATTTTAATTCTGCCGTTTCTTCTCCGACTTATAGTACGAACTCTATCTGCGTCAGTAATTCTCTCTGTGCCTTGTACAACCTCCTTTAATAGCTTCCTTATGTTATTCTAAACATTTCTATGGGTTGCATGCTGTAATTCTTATTATTATTTTTCCGACTTTGTAATTATTTCAAATTTACGGATTTTTTGAGATTGGACTTCATCCGTCTCTGTAATCGCTCCCTATCGCGTGTAGCTGCGTTTCTTCCGCTTCTTTGTGTAAATCTAAACAATTCTATGGGTAGCATGCCATAATTCGTGTTTTTATTTTTCGGAAACTGAATTTATTCAATTTTATCGGTCTTCGAAACCACGTGGGTCCGAGTTCCGACTTCCGGGGTTTGCAGCTAGTCGCCTGACTTCACGCCACTTCTCATATAAAACCAGTACTCAGATCGATTTCTAACAAACTGAAACTTAAGAATCCACCGTGATTTTGTATAATGAATCCGATTTTCAACCACTTCACCTTCAGTAGAGTGCGTCCATGTAACGTAGCTGTGTGTCGCCGTTAGTGTGTTTGCTCGCGGTCCAATTCAGATGAAATTTAACTTGGCTATACACACGCACCATCTCAAAATAGGCACGACAGACCAGAGCCAGCTTCAAAGTGTTTTTGTATATTGTTTTTTTTGTGATACGCCCGACTTGCTGAATTTCGCCTACGATAGCGGCACCTGTTTCCGCCTCGTTATCAGCATGCTGATTTTGGTGAGTTTCGCTGTGGCATTGCGTGTGTGAGAGCGAATGAGTGTTGTTTGTGGATCCTTCCCCCCAGCAGCGTTAAATCATGTGTAATTTAGGCTGGGCACCGTCCACATTAATCCATGTAAGAGATGCATTTTTATTGTATTAACCAAATTGGTTCCCCATTTTGCTTGTTTTATATCTGAATAAACAAGTCTAAGTTCAGCATAATCCGTAAGTTGATTATAAATTGTAGTTTTAGAGCACCTTCCCTCTTTTATTTAATATTGTTCTTCACGAGTGCTGAGAACAATCTCAGATGCAATTTTTCTTATGTCTATATTCCGTTGCACCATACATGTTTTCTTAGCCACCTATCTAAGATAACTTTAATTGTGGTGGCTTGCTTATTAATGTCTGTGTGTAATAAAGTGAGAGCTGCTATGTACTACCATGCGCAAAAATATCCGAACGACCTGAATCACGTTTCGCCTGATGTGCATGCAACCCAACTAACGTACGTGTCTTGCGGGTGCTCTAATCGCTCCGCGGTATAGTCGTTAGACTGTTCAAAATGGATCCACTACAGACAACCGATCCTTATGGCATTCATTCCAGATGTAAATTAACACCACGATTTTGCAAACAAAAGGAAACACGTTATTAAGTTTTTAACGTTTATTAAATCCAATTTATTACAATAACATATCTTAAGTATTGTCACACTTATTACAGTCTGATATAACAAACTCCGTCACATAAAACATTAATAAACATTTAATATTGTTACAAGCAACAGATTTTACTATAGTATCGGAAATACTAAGGTCCTGTAGAAATTCGAAGTACTTTCGTTCTCTAAATCGTTTTCTCGCAATTGCGAAACGTCGTTCTACTGGCGAACGGATTTTTATTAACCGATTGTTGAACTAACCAGATAATAAAAACTCAATTAACAGCAGCAAACGAACTATGGAAACTTCAATATTAACTGCGTATCACCAACATTTTCTGAACAAATATTTGTGCACATATTTGAACTTGAATTGATATGACAAACTACCTTGTTTTGGAATCAAACCAACCACCTGTAGCTGTAGTTAACCAAGTAATGCATTCATGTCTTATAGATACTTGATTATGCCTAAGATTGTCACAGCTGACGAAGCATAAAGAAGTGTTAAATATTGGCGATTTCCTCACAAATATCAGAACGCGGAAATCATATCATATAAAATGTCGATTCTTAAAATATTTGTATTTATTTATTTATTTATTTATTACTGAACCAGGAACTTAATAATCACCGTTACGTCCCTAATCAAATGTGCCCAGACTCAGTTCTGTGTGGGACTTACATACGAGACTGCTGCGGTCGGAGGTTCGAGTCCTTCTTCGGTCAGGGGTCTGTGTGTTGTCCTTAGATTAGTTTAAGTAATTCTGAGCCTATGGACTGATTACCACAGTAGTTTGGTCCCATAGATTTACAAAATTTGATTTTGAGTTACATACCCGGTATCTAAATGGACGATACCTACGTGAAGTCAGATGTTAGTAGTCGAATTATTCCACCAGCAACGGGGTCTTTGAATCTGTAATCAGGATATAAATACGTTATGCGTCACCGGGAATCGAACCCCGAACCTGACGATGTCCTTTCTAAGCACGAATGGACGTTAAATCAATAATGTTAACTCAACAAGAATGACGATGCGTATGTGTCTGACTAGTAACAACGGCACCTATCGTTGTTGTAATAATAATAATTTCGTGTGGCTCAGTGTCCTGGTGCAAGTCATTCAACTGTGCGCCACTTCAGAGACTTGCATGTCCCTAACATGCCCCAATTATTAAACCGGGAAAGGCGACCTACAGTTTCACGTGGAATCCAAACTACGTGTAGTTTATGATGACGCCTCACATTGTTGAGATGTGAATGCTGAGTTCAAACACAGATTTGAAAAATCGGTGATCTTAGTAGGTTTCGAACCCGCGACCCTTCAGTTACCAATCAAGCGCTTTACCCCAAGCCCACCTCAATACCCTAGTTCGCGTTGATAATGCACGAAGAGACATACAAAATAATTATTTTTCTAGTAGTCCAGTGTGCTCTATCTAGGGCGTCAAATGAAATTATGAATATTTTGTGCTGGACCTGGATTCGAATCCATATACGTGCCTTTCGTGGAGACCTAGAGGTGTCGGCAGCCTCGGAGAAAGCAACGAAATGATTCAACTATATGATTCCGAGAGGGTCGAGTGTGGCAAAAGAGGAGATCCGAATTAGAATCCCAGGCTAGCACTACAATTTTTAACGTCTCAAGTTAAATTCTACACGAGACACGTGACCTTAAAGGACCATTGGTTTATAAGATAAAATAAAGTTTTGTAATATAAGAAAAGCTTTCTAGCGACAGAGTTACTGATTGCCGTTTATTCTGCCTGTTACTGGCAACGATAAATCGGCTCTGTCCGAGTTGATAGCGAAATAATTCGGTGCAACCTGACGTTCTTCACTTGGTGTTACCGGAGGTGAAGTAGACATGATCCTGCCAGTTAAAAATATACACCTATAGGGCGCAATCGAACGCACACATGACAGTTACTAAACTACAACCGATTCAGCAGACAACTAAGGCAATATAATGGAAACTTTGCTTAGCATATCGACTAGACGTAGTTAAGACAATTTGGTGCTCAATGAAATGATCAACTATAAGCAAGCATCTGTCATAAAAATAATACTAGTCTCATGTTAAGACTTTTTACTCATTTTTGGAAGTAGTTGTCCAACCGTCAAGAAAATGTATTTCTGGACAAATTGACTTTACGTGGTTCGGCGACAGCTTTAACTCAAAAGAAATTGGTTTCTACACGCACGGAATCGGTAAACCATCTGAGTGAGACATGTCAGTCACTTTCAGAGTATATGAGAGAATGCCGTCCTGGAAACAGCTAAACACCTTTTGACTGAGAAGTTTTGTTAAGAATTCCCTATTGATTTTCAATCTGGATACCTGTAGCTCTGTCAGAGAAGAGCTAAAAATTTTTGATGCCACCACGATTAGCATCGAAAGTAGACAGCACGTTCGTTTCGCAGCCGACTACGATACCCGAAGGCTAGCGAAGACTTTCGACATTTGGTCCTTCCTTACTGGCTGACTAGTTAGGAGACCAGATCAAACGTAACCGTAAAAGAAGAGATTGCTTTGTAATTTTTGCGTGGAACGAATTTCCTGGACTCCAAAATATAAATTAATAACTTTATGTCACACCTTAAGTGAAAATCACTCAGATTATTGAATGGAAATGACATGAAAAATCAAGTGAATTTATCAGCTTAATTCTGTGCTTACCAGGAAGTAACTCCCGCTTATAGAGTTGCCAAACGTACTCTGCAATGTTGCCAATTCTCCATTAGACTAGCGACAGGCAGAATACGTTTGCTGGGCGTCTGTGTTCCTCGAGCTGCCTTAGCGCTGACGGAGACAGCGGCTTCGAAGGCGCGGCGCGCAGCCTGCCACTGTGTTGACTGAGAAGAGAAATATCTAGCCTAGACCAATAAGTATTAATCACATTTCTTAAACTATAGTATCACCAGACGTTATTAACATTTTCTGCACAATACATTTTAATGTTTTATACCTGAATACTATTTTCCTTATGAATTTTTTCGTTGGCACCACCTCTAACACATAACTGCACAAATGTAAAGATAGAATTACCCTGATTACAAAATGTAAACATCACAAACATATTTCATAAGTTTCGAGCATATAGTTTCCAATCAGACGTACCGTGCAAAAAAATCTTTTCCAATGATTGAAAAATAGAACTTATCATCTGCGAAAAAATTAAGCATCTCAACAATTTCAATGATAAATCGATTCAAGCTTATAAGTGACAGGAGAAGCATTTGTGATGAGAATCTGAAACAAGGAAAAAAATCGCGAAAGTAATGTTTAGAATATGTAATTCATTCTATAAAATCAAATGGGACGATAAGTATGGTTTCTCGTAGAGTACAGTGTAACTGCTGGTGATGCTGTTTAAATAAAAGTGAAAAACATCTGATGAATAAACTCTCCAGTTTCCAGTCTCCCAGAAACAGAGAAGTGCGAAAGAAACAGGAAGAGGTTACCCTAAGAGTGCGTGAGATGGGATTACTGTATAGTATCTCCAAGTTGGTATAGTTTGTTCGTAGTTCTAGTCTGACGTCCACTGCGGACAATAATTATCGATATATATAATTGTTAAAATACGCTGATATGTTTTAAACATAGCACTTTCGGTGACTCTAACTCACTGGACAACGATCATTTTCATTTTGTTTTAGAGACTATGAGAAGTGTTATTAACGCCTTAAAATGGGTCATGTGTTTATCAAGTGGTCACCCGATGCAATTGTTTATCGGCTTTTACTTGAATGTCACGCAGAGAGCGGCGACGTTTAGCTCTGTAAATACTGATGACTTCTTAAAATACAATAATATGGCAGAGGTGGACTGTTTTTTAAATCGCCTGGGAAAGACTTTCCCTCCAGAGGTCTGCACCAGATCACGCGAAAACAAGAAGGAAGACTAGCGTTTAACGTCCCGTCGACAGAGTGGTCATTAGAGACGGAGGTTCATCAGAGGGGACCTCTTTTCCCCAGCTTTTACAGCAGTCCACCTTCTGCATGGGCCGATTACAGTGAATGTCTGTAGAAGTTCACTATAGTTAAAGGGTTAATTACTCATTTGGCATTTAATACCTGTGTAGGGGCGATTTTTTAATCACAGGTCTTACGGAAGAAATTCCGTAAGAAATTCAATTCTAAATATTTTATTAATTTCACCATCCTTACTTCTTCTAATTTTGTTGCCTAGCCAACATTCGAAACATTCGACACATGTTAACTAGGTAAACCTGGCTACACTTTACTGTAGCTCAGTCTGGTATGAAATGAATGGGACAGTAAGCAAAAGTATTCTCGCTAACATAGACGAGCCGAGAAAATACATCAATGTAATTAGTATACAATATTTGGTCCTCTTTTCCTACTTACACATTGAAATGGCTTACCAAATCTGGAATGTGCCATATATGCTATGTTTAAAATATGGTTCGAATTATTTTCAATCTGGATGATTGTAATGTTCAAATAGAATTTTCCGTCGTTGTTCTCACAAAGCATTTGTTATTATTTTGAAATTATAGCATGAATATCATTAAATTTCAAGTTAGGTCACGTGATCAAAAACGCTCTGTTATTGGCTTAAGCTCTAGTGATTTCATACAACACGAGGAAGAAGAAGCCATATGCGTGTTAGAGCAGTGTTAGCGAAGGTTACTAAATTTTTCCTTACTTTTTCTGTGTACAATTAAGTTTCTTGTGATGGAAAACGCATTTATAACTTTTTTGTAAGAAGGGAGAAAATTATGTGAAATTTGATAGTGAAAAAACCTTCCGAAAGTTGATGCATTTAAGGCATCTTAGTTTCTCTACAACAATCCAGATTTTTACGTACCGTAAGTAAGAAACGTGAAAGTTGCATTTAAAGTAAAATATACGTATATTTGTTTATGTCAACGGACTGACTCTAGTCCAAAGATAGAAACTATTACACACCATAAACGTGTGTAAACATGGATTGCGTCTTAGATTATGTCTTCGTTTTTCTACCAAATGCATTTCACATTTAAATTATCTCTGTTGTAGAAGCCACTGCAAAAATTACACGGTAAGTGCGCTATTACGTAGTTACATTTCGGATTCCGATTAATTCATGTATATATGCAATTTAATCTTGCGCGCTAGCCACTTTCCATTTTTCTCGTGCTGTTTGGTTACAAAGAAATTTGTCAAGTTAAATCGGAACTTGTTAGGCTAAATAAGAATGAAATTAAAAGGATAAATAGCTTACGTGCCAAAATTAAAATATTCCAAGAAAAAATGTCGAAGTTTTGAATTGACTTAATCAACTCCACACAAGCTTGGTAGCGATGCAATTCCAGTATCGTTCACAAATTTTGCATTCCGTGTTCAAATCCAGTTGGTTTCACTATATGCGCTAAAAAGGCGTATTTGAGACAAAGTGTTGATGTCTTTATCATATACTGAAACACTGCGTCACCGATGTAAATATTGAAAAGACAACCATCATGAAATTTGTACTTCCACCAACTACGTTTGTAAACGACTTAAAATACAAAACTCTGGCGTGTTATAACGTGAACACCTGTTTCACAAATGTAAACATCAGTTCACTGATGTGTACACAATTAATACTATACACCTTTGCGGCTGCAGAGCATGATTCTTAGTACCGGTTGTGAACTAATAGGATAATAATTGTTGTACGGGGTGTTTACTTACATAAAAGTAATCCTCCCAAAATTAAACGCACCAAGTGACCGCTATCTGATTAGGATCTCTACGAGCGAGTATAAACCACATTTTATGCCTTTATCATTGCTTGGAACATGCAAAATCAAATTTTCTAGATTTTATACATTTATTTGTACAGTTCGGCACTACGCAATATTTGTAGACCTTTTCCCAAAATACGAATGCACAGACAATGTATCACTGTTAGTGAATGTTACAACAGTAGGAGCACACCATGTGGGTTAAGTTTACAGGCATCACATGACTCAAAAGAAGCGTTTTAGCTGGATTTCAAATTATGTTTGCCGGCCGCGGTGGCCGAGGGGACTGAGGCGCTCCAATCACGGTCTGCACGGCCACTAAGGTCGGGGGTTCGAATCCCCCCTCGGGCATGGATATTTGTGCCGTCCTTAGTATTAGCTAGTTCATAAGTAGTTTGTAAGTTTAGGCACTGATGAACCCGTAGTTAAGTCCCATAAGCTATAAAAACATTTGAACATTTGATCAATTCCATTTCCGGTTGTTTTTAAAGATTACTGCGATTGATGAGGAAAACAAGTCATGTTACGAAATATTCAAATGTTCGTCTAGGAGTCTGGAAATTGCAAAGCTCATTCATCAAGTGCTTTTCATTTTATTAGCAGCTACACTGTAATCGTAACGTTGTTTTTATAAAATGAATTACATATTCTTGACATTACTGATGCGACTTTTTATTCCTTGTTTTATATTCTCATCATGAATGCTTCTCCTTTCACTTAGAAGCTGGAATCTAACTAACATTGAAATTGTTCAGATGCTTAATGTTCCTGCAGATGATGTCCTATTTTTCAGTCACTGGGAAAGGTTCATATGCACGGTTTCTTTGATTGGAAACTACAAGCTCGAAACTTATGATATTTGTTTGTGAAGTTCGCGTTTTGAAATCAGTGTAATGCTATCTTTACATTTGTGCATTTATGTGTTAGAGGTGTTGCCAATGAAATCATTCATAAGGAAAATCGTATTCAGGTAGGCCTACGTAAAATTTAAATGTATCGTGCTGAAAATATTAATATCGTCTGGTGCTGCTAGTATTATAAATCGCTTCTGACGAAGCAGTTTGCTTAACACAGAAACAAAAGAATACCACCGACAGCTACTGATCAAGAGAGCCGCTCAAATGATTTCCGAAAAAGTTTATTTACTAAGTTCGCGTAGCAGTCGGCGCATCGTAGCTACGCTTTCAACACAGCTTATAGTTACAGAAATGCGATTAAGAGTTATTCGTCTATGCTAGGTATATCTCTTCTCGGTCAACACAGTGGCAGGCTTCGCGCCGCGCCTTCGAAGCCGCTATCTCCATCAGCGCTAAGGCAGCGCGATGAACACAGACGCCGAGCGAACGTATTCTGCCTGTCGCTAGTCTAATGGAGAATTGGCAACATTGCAGAGTACTTTTGGCAACTATGTGAACGGCGAGTTATTTCCTGGTAAGCACAGAATTAAGCTGATAAATTCACTTGATTTTTCGCCATTTCCATTCAACAATCTGAGCGATTTTCAATTAAGGTGTGAGATAACGTTATTAATTCATGTTTTTGAGTACAGGAAAGTGGTTTCACGCGAAAATTCCAACCTGTCTCTTCTTTTGCGTTTCGCTTCATCTGGTCTACTAACTAGATGCCCAGTAAGAAAGAACCTCATACTGGTTGCTGGTGCTGTGGAAAATACCTTCTCGGCAGTAAATATTAGTTGCTCCCAGAATAAAATTGGTTTGCTTACGTACCTCAGTACGACATTTCATGTGGCAGTCTTATGTTGTTCTGTCAACATTTTCTTTATCGCCGATTTTCGTCCATATCTTCCTTCCTCGTTGAGACGACGGCGGATAGTCTATCTACTTACAGGTAGTTGCAGAACGTTCCTAATTTCGGTGCTGGTGCGGAATGGGTCTTCATCACTGCAGCGGAATATATCATTGTCTTGCTCCTTTGTCGTAGTGCGTGGACGTCCGGGGCGACGAGGACTATTGACATGGCCTTCATCTGCCATCCAATTCACCCACAGGTGTATCGTGGATTTGCTGTATCCTAGAGCACGGGAAATGGCGCTGATACTGTATCTCTCTTCATAAAGTGCAAGAATACGACCTTTATCAAAGCTCTTGACTTGTGGCATTTCGCAAGTAAGCACCTATCGACAAGGCAAGAGGAAGCGAAGTGTCATACGATGTGGAGAAGTCAAACTCATTCCCAACTACTTTATCTGAAAAAGCGTTCATAAACAAGTTACTAGTAAGTATTATTACGAATATAGTGGAAATGAATTTTGTCTCTAATACGTAGTAATACTGACAGTGTTTCTGAGATTAAAAGTAAAATTTAGATGCACATGATGGTTAAGGTCGTATTGTCCCGGCTATCGTATCTTCTTAAGAAAGTGTGTTATCTCACATATGACATTATACTAGTCAGTAAGGCCAGCGTATTCTACTGGAAGCATGGCGTAGTAAGTAAGACGGTAAGTTGGTAGTCATAAATCGGTTCAAATCCCTACTACTTTTAATTCGTTGTAAACATTCTTTTTTGAAGAGTCAACGTAAATGTAGCGTTCGAAGTATTCATAACACATTTTTGCATACGCCTTTCGATACTTGGTAGAGGAAGGCAAGGTAAAAAATACACCTAAGTTTGAGCATTAGCTCTGACTTCGGTTGATAATCGTTTTGCATTTTTATCTGTACCGTACTTTATGGTCTTTATTTCAGCTGATGATTTCCATAGCTACAGAAACACAACTTATGCTATGCAAAATACTTATGCCATCAAAATACTTATGCCCAGACCTCATCCTACCCTGACAACGAGCTTTTCTTATTTAGGAAATTTGTGAAAGATGATATGTCGGGCCCGGTGGTCTCGGGGCAAGCGTTCGACTGGAAATCGAAGGGTCGCGAGTTCGATACCCGGTCGGACTCCGGATTTTTTTGAGTCTGCGTTTTAATCCGGCCTTCACCTCTCAACGATGTGAGGAGTCGCCAGAAGCGACACGTGGTTCGGATACCACGATAAGCTGTAGGTCCCCTTTTCCCGGGTGGATAACTGGGGTAGGCTAGGGACACGCAAGTCGCCGAAGTGGCATCCAGTCGAAAGACTTGCACCAGGCCAATGAGCCACACGAAATTTTATCACGTTTTAAGAGGAAATGAACTCCCTTCACGAAATTTCTGAACAGCGTGAACTAGTCATATGTGAATCAATTACCGGGTTTATTTCTCTGGTTAGAAAGTAAATCTACCAGGAGGTAAGGACGAGAGAAAGGTCTCGTACTGGAAGATCAGGCAATTTCATATCAGTGAGTACAATCATGTAAAACAAACAATGAAGTTGTAGTTTAGGTCAAGCATATACAGAAAAGTAACCCACAGTACAAGTAAATTCTCGAATCCATATGCATTGCATACACGCGCAATAAGTGTTGTTCTTATGGAGTTAAATAATCCAATGCAGTATTTCCGCCGGCCGTTGTGGCCGATGGGACTCAAATGTTCAAATGTTTGTTAAGCTTATGGGACTTAACTACGGGGTCATCAGTCCCTAAACTTACAAACTACTTATGAACTACTTACGAACTAGGACGGCACAAATATCCATGCCCGAGGAGGGATTCGAACCCCCGACCGTAGTGGCCGTGCAGACCGTGACTGAAGCGCCTCAGTCCCATCGGGCCGGCCGCGGTGGCCGAGGAGACTGAGGCGCTTCAGTCACGGTCTGCACGGCCACTACGGTCGGGGGTTCGAATCCCTCCTCGGGCATGGATATTTGTGCCGTCCTAGTTCGTAAGTAGTTCATAAGTAGTTTGTAAGTTTAGGGACTGATGACCCCGTAGTTAAGTCCCATAAGCTTAACAAACATTTGAACATTTGTTGCAGTATTTCCCGGTAAGAAAGAGCAGAGGTTAACAGTCTTCAATACATCATACTGCTTCAGCTGACGCGATTGACAAGGAGAGGGTCTGACTTGTGTATATTTTTTACTGGCACGATCACTTCACCGCTGATAACACCAAGTGAAGAACGTCAAGTTGCACCGTAGTTAACAATCCATATTAAACCGAATTATTTCTCTATCAACTCGGACAGAGCCGATTTATCGTTGCCAGTAACAGGCAGAATACACGGCAATCAGTAACTCTGTCGCTAGAAAGCTTTTCTTATATTACAAAACTTTATTTTATCTTATAAACCAATGGTCCTTTAAGGTCACGTGTCTCGTGTTGAATTTAACTTGAGACGTTAAAAATTATAGTGCTGGCCTGGGATTCTAATTCGGATCTCCTCTTTTGCCGCACTCGACCCTCTTGGAATCGTATAGTTGAATCATTTCGTTGCTTTCTCCGAGACTGCCGACTCCTCTAGGTCTCCACGAAAGGCACGTATATGGATTCGAATCCAGGTCCAGCACAAAATATTCATAATTTCATTTGACGCCCTAGATAGAGCACACTGGACTACTAGCAAAATAATTATTTTGTATGTCTCTTCGTGCATTATCAACGCGAACCAGGGTGTTGAGGTGGGCTTGGGGTAAAGCGCTTGATTGGTAACTGAAGGGTAGCGAGTTCGAAACCTACTAAGATCACCGATTTTTCCAATCTGTGTTTTAACCCAACATTCACATCTCAACAATGTGAGGCGTCGTCATAAACTACACGTAGTTCGGATCCCACGTCAAACTGTAAGTCGCCTTTTCCGGTTGGATAACTGGGGCATGTTAGGGACATGCAAGTCTCTGAAGTGGCGCACAGTTGAATGACTTGCACCAGGACACTGAGCCACGCGAAATTATTATTATTATAACAACGATAGGTGCCGTTGTTACTAGTCAGACACGCACGCATCATCATTCCTGTTGAGTTAACATTTGAGATTTAACGTCCATACCTGCTTAGAAAGGACATCGTCAGGTTCGGGGTTCGATTCCCGGTGACGCATAACGTAATTATATCCTGATTACAGATTCAAACACCCCGCTGCTGGTGAAATAATTCGACTACTAACATCTGACTTCACTTAGGTATCGTCCATTTACATACCGGGTATGTAACCCAAAATCAAATTTTGTAAATCTATGGGACCAAACTACTGTGGTCATCAGTCCATAGGCTCAGAATTACTTATACTAATCTAAGGACAACACACAGACCCCTGACCGAGGAAGGACTCGAACCTCCGACCGCAGCAGCCTCGTATGTAAGTCCCACACAGAACTGAGTCTGGGCACATGTGATTAGGGACGTAACGGTGATTATTAAGTTCCTGGTTCAGTAAAAAGTAAATAAATAAATAAAAATATTTTAAGAATTGACATTTTATATATGATTTCCGCGTTCTGATATATGTGAGGAAATCTCCAATATTTCACACATCTTTATGCTTCGTCAGCTGTGACAATCTTAGGCATAATCAAGTATCTATAAGACATGAATGCATTACTTGGTTAACTACAGCTACAGGTGGTTGGTTTGATTCCAAAACAAGGTAGTTTGTCATATCATTCGAGTTCAAAGATGTGTACAAATATTTGTTCAGGTATGAATACGGAGAAAATGTTGGTGATACGCAGTTAATATTGAAGTTTCCATAGTGCGTTTGCCGCTGTTAATTGAGTTTTTATTATCTGGTTAGTTCAACAATCGGTTAATAAAAATCCGTTCGTCAGTAGAACGACGTTTCGCAATTGTGAGAAAACGATTTAGAGAACGAAAGTACTTCGAATTTTTACAGGACTTTAGGATTTCCGATACTATAGTAAAATCTGTTGCTTGTAACAATATTAAATGTTTATTAATGTTTTATGTGACGGAGTTCGTTATATCAGACTGTAATAAGTGTGACAATACTTAAGATATGTTATTGTAATAAATTGGATTTAATAAACGTTAAGGACTTAATAACGTGTTTCCTTTTGTTTGCAAAATCGTGGTGTTAATTTACATCTGGAATTAATGCCATAAAGATCGGCTATCTTTAGTGGACAGTCGAACGACTATACGCGGAGTGATTACAGCACCCGCAAGACACGTACGTTAGTTGGGTTGCATGCACATCAGGCGAAACGCAATTCAGGTCGTTCGGATATTTTTTCACATGGTAGTACATTGACCACTGTAGTATTAAATTCCTGTTATTGAAGTAATTTGAAACGAGTCAGTTCTCAGTTTGGGCCAGGGAACAAGGCTTTGTAGCATGGAGTAACCAGTAGTTCACACGGACCTCATCTGCTAATTTTAGTCATAAAACAAGGCTCTTTTTTCGTACAGTGGTCCACGTTTAACGTCTACTACTTCACGACGTTTATGGACCAACATCATTTGAAGATCGTCCTATAATAGATGGTTACATTTGCGAGACGTATCGAGAGGCATGTCAGCGCCGTGGTTTATAAGAAAGTGATGCTCATTGGGACCAAGCGATGGATGAATCCGTGCAAACAGCGAGTGGAGGCCAAATTCGAGAACTATTTGCAATACTTTTAATTTCTTTTTTAAAAGAATTGACCGCCATTTGACTGATAATTTTATGTTTATTGTCACAACCAGGTTTTAGCCTTAGGCCATTTTCATGTGATGAAAGTTGGCACACAGGTTTCCTTATGTGGTGGTCGTAAGTAATAAAAACATTTGGAGTTGAGTCCATGTCAGAAGCATAAAATGGGTAACACATTTGCCCCCGCAGATATATGAATATTACTTCCAATGAAGAAATGTATAATGAGCCATTAATAATGTTAGAAGATTTGTGATTGGTAATGGATAATCAACGTTTAGTCCAATTTGGTATACAGCGACCTTTGAGAAGTGAATCATTCGTCAAAACAGACACAGTCTCAGCGCAGTTTTTACGACAGAATTGCAATTTGTATTGACAGAATTGAAGGTGGGATCATTTTTTTGTGCACCAGCTGGCACTGGTAAAACGTTTCTTATTAATTTGGCCCTATATACAGTTACAATTAGAAAATAAATCATGTTAGCTGTAGCATCATCTGGAATTGCGGCGAGCCGGCCGCGGTGGCCGAGGAGACTGAGGCGCTTCAGTCACGGTCTGCACGGCCACTACGGTCGGGGGTTCGAATCCCCCCTCGGGCATGGATATTTGTGCCGTCCTAGTTCGTAAGTAGTTCATAAGTAGTTTGTAAGTTTAGGGACTGATGACCCAGTAGTTAAGTCCCATAAGCTTTACAAACATTTGAACATTTTTTGAATTGCGGCGACGTTGAGGGCGGTAAAACAGCACACTCCGCTTTGAAATTGACATTGAATGTAGCTGAACAAGAGTTTCCAGTCTGTGATATAACGAGATCATCGGCGCGTGGTAAACTTCTAACGCGATGCAAAATGATTATCTGGGAAGAATGCACAATGGCCCATAAAAAAGTCTTGAAGCACTCATTACAACACTACAATATATTCGGAAAAACAACAGATTAATGGGGGGGTGAGTATTATTGCTACTGTCAGGAGACTTTCGCGAAACATTACCGGACATTCCAAAATCAACACAAGCAGACGAAATAAATGCATGTTTAATAAGATTGTCATGTTGGGATAGAGTTGAAAAGTTATATTTGAAAGAAAATATGCGTTCAATAATGACAGGAGGTCCAAGAGCTGACATGTTTTCCGCAAATTTATTGAAAATTGGAGACTGTACTTACCCTCTTGATCTGTACTCTGGAAAGCTGATTTTAACACAAGAATTACGCAGTGTCGTAGAAACCGAAGAACTACTTATTCATAAAGTCTATCCGTCGATAGAAATGAACTACCTAAATAAAGACTGGTTGTGTGAGCGAACAATTTTAGCACCGAGGAATGACGTAGTGCAACAAATAAATAAACAAATACAGAAGATGATTCCAGTAGCAGAAACAATATATAAATCGATAGATACAATTGTGGATCAAGAAGAAAGTGTCAACTTTCCAACCGACCTTTTAAACTCATTATATCCATCGAGTATGCCTCTGCATGCATTGGAACTAAAAATTGGTGCGCCAATAGTACAATTACGAAATATTATGTAATGACACAAGATTGTGCGTCAGACAACTACTTCATAACTTTATTGAAGCAATAATTTTAACTGGTAAACAAAAGCGAAAACCAGTGTTCATACCACGAATCCCATTAATCTCAACTCCTATGCCGTTTTCTTTTAGAATATTACAATTTACTGTGAAATTAGCTTACAGTATGACAATCAATAAGGCTCAGGTCCAAATATTTCGCTACTGCGGAGTCACATCGAAGGAAGACTGTTTCTCACATGGTCAACTCTACGTTGTATTTTCACGTGTCGGAATAGACAATATATATATGTGCATGCGCCAAACAACCAAACATCAAATATAGTTTATAAGAATGTAATTTATCGTAAAAAAACTTGCATGCAAGATAAGTGTACAAAAAAAGTAATAATAAAAAGAATTTAAAAAATAACTAAAGAACTAAACGCAAAGTCTCTCAGTGCATTTTCCCCCTTCACTATTACATTTATAAAACTACTGATATAAAACTTTAACCCAGCGAAGCGGGTAATCATAAGCTAGTACATTCTAAAATCTCATGCTGTATAAGCACATCTTCATTATTTAAAAATAATCATAAATTAAGAACATACATTGTAGTAACACGCAGCATGGTGGAATTTCAGAACATTCCTTAATCAGCTCCGGAAATTAAGAAAGGTTAGTAAGTATTAAGTACTGTAAAGTTCACACATTTTCTGGCATAGCCAACACGCTGCTAAATGTTTTATAGGTGCCAAAGATGTAGCATTAAAATATGAGGTGTTTGGGGCATGAAAGCACAATGAGCGCTTAGCTCTCCACAGCCCGCTATGCCAAAGCAGCTAAGGTGTCTAGCCTTTCTATTCCGCCAGAAAGAACAGCTGTGTATTAATGAAACATAAATTTCTTTCTTTGCTATTGCAGATCATTGAAAAACATAAACGCCGAAATTAGTTCGAACCTGAATTTCGACCATGGCGCGAGCGGTCCCCTTAATCGTCTCGGCCATCCGAAGACGCTTCCCGACCTACTCAAATTCTAAACTTGTGTAAAGCGCTTCGACCATAGATAGTGGTAGACTGTGCATGGCATCATTGTCATGACACTAACACCGATACTGAGGCTCCTGTAAACCTGAGCTGAACTATCCGCCATTTTCCCCAAGCTGTAGGAGTTGCCACGTTCCGGACGAGCTCACGCGTTATCTCGCGTTTCATTCAACTCGCTCACACTCGCAAAGTACTCACTGAACGTGGAATTTTCATCAATGTCTTCGTTAATAACTACACTACATTTTCTTTTTAGTTTTTTAATGGCAGTAATTTATAAGCAGCATATACTGATAGTTTACGACCATGCACTTTCTGACGACGTGACGGAATTTTCGACATGCGAGGAACTTTTTTTTCTGTTGAAGTTAGGTGAACACATTAAGTGAATGAAATTTTCAAAATACATCAAATTTTCATCCTCTCCAAACAGAAACTGTGTGAGAAATGTATGACTTGAGATTATGTCAGTTAAATATGACGCACTGGGATCCGCCCGCCCATCTAGTAGTAACACGTCTCCGTATTAGAGCTCATAATAATTAGGCACATGTTATTACTGCATAACATCCATACTTGAAGATGCTGGTACTGACTTCTTTTTTTAATTTTTTTTAATTTAAATTTAATAGTTGCACACTACAAAAGTGCTGTGTCTCTATTTTAATATGCAATTTAAATTTTTCAGTTATATGAAAAGGACATTCTAAATATCTCAATACAGAGTGCTTTATTATGTGAGGAAATGGGAACAAGTAGTTCGTTAGCTACTGAAGAGATCCACGCTATCTGTCATTTTCAAGTATTCTCACATTAAATCCTCATTAGGTCTAGTAACTTCCGTTCTGTTAGTGCTAGGCTTTAAACTGAAGGAAATGTAACTCCTGTTAGGTTTTCGAAACTGAGTAGTAGCTCAGAAACACAATGGACAAGAAGCAAAGAAATAAACATTTGTGAGTGACGAAGGAATATCTGCAAATCGAATAATAAATCACTAACTGTACTCTTTTTCATTGTACAACTATGTATTTTCTCGAAAAATGCGACAGTGTTACGTAGTAACCATGTGGAAAAATACTCCCCTCTTTGCATGTTATCATTTGATAAAATATCATTTCGATTCCTCTAATCGTGTATGAGATACGCAATGATTCATTCTGACCTTACCGCCATCGGAAATGAGTGCGCTAAATAAAATAAAGTTTAGCGGTATGAGTGAAACGTAAAGATTTCCCCCTAAGTCGAAAATAAAATTCAATCCAATAGGAAAGTTTCATCCGCAGCAACATATGGTGCAACAAGCACCAAACAGAATATCATAGCAGCCTCTATTTTTTACTGCAGACTTTTTCTAATGTAGCGCAGTCTTATTTCGAAGCTAATATCTTATTAACTATGAGTATTAACTAAATGACGAACATTTCGTCACAATGCTGACGTATAAGGATTTAAGTACCGGAAAAATTAAATATTTCTACCAATTAGTTTTTGCGAAATCGTTTGTGAAAGATGACAGGACATGCGCCTCTACGCTGTTAGTGCAGCGCGATTCCAACCATGTTGGGGAAAACATGGCGGACGTTGCAGCCTGGTTATTTAGGAGCTCTAACCCATATTATCTGGATGTCGAACTTCAGCTGTCTGAGCGTGCCAGCTATGGATGTTGATATTTCGTTTCTTGCCAAATTCAGATATGGCTGTTATAAAGTATTACAAGAAAAAGAAAAGAAAGTACGTTTCGATTCTGCTCCCATATATGCCTATTGCATCGCATATTGGCTTAAATTCCTAACTGTGAGGTAAGCAAACGATTCTTTGTCATGTAATAACTGATGGGAACTCGTTTGCCAAATTTAAACATGGGAGACAATGGGAAATCGTGTGCAAAACATATCAATGTGCAAGCACGCTGCAATTCTGTGCTCAGACTCCACAGTTATACATCCAGTTTGTATAGCTAACATCGCTATAGCGATAACACGTGACTAATGGCTAAACAGCAGTTGTGTCTGTCTGTGCTTACGAATGTGCAGAGCTTTCTGCGGAGGAGGATAACATTGAATTTCACGTGTAGATCTTATTACTTTAAAATAGGGGTATTTCTTGAAAACTGCTAAGTTGTTGTCTATATAAGGCTAATGTTTGCCGACAGTCAAAAATGTTCAAATGTTTGCTAAGCTTCTGGGACTTAACTACGGGGTCATCAGTCCCTAAACTTACAAACTACTTATGAACTAACTAAGACTAAGGACGGCACAAATATCCATGCCCGAGGGGGGATTCGAACCCCCCGACCGTAGTGGCCGTGCAGACCGTGACTTGAGCGCCTCAGTCCCCGCGGCCACCGCGGCCGGCTGCCGAAAGTCACTTGGTTTTATGTTGCATCCACGCCATGTATATTGCCGCTCTATTGTTTGCCCGGTCTACTAGCTTCTATAGGGAAAGGTAAAGCTCAAGGAGGTTAGTAAAGCGGTAATATAGAAACTTTCTCTGTAATGAAAGGCTCCGCCACAGTCTCCTACAAGGAGGTTATTGATCTTCTAACACAGCAGTAAGCGGTGTATGGTGGGGTGCCCAACCGGAAATCCTCCTCATCTTATATTACGCTCTAATACGCTCTGAAATGGATTATGCATGTTTTCTATATGGGAATGCGCCACAGTATGTACTTCAAAACTAAATATATTGCAGTTTCGGGCCATCAGGCAGTACCTAGGAGCAATAAAATCGTCACCAACAAATTCCCTCCTAAGCGAAAGAAATGCCTCTGGATATCCGTAGAGGACTACTTGCCAAAAGGTTTCTGCTTCTAAGATTTGTAGTGATCAACCACCCGCTCATAGTTAAAACTAAACAAATGGCACTAAAAGAATACTCATCAGAAGACAAGCGAACATCTTTGTTAGTAAAAGGCTTCCGATGTCTCAGTTTTACATTTCCTCTGACACAGAAGGACGCAATTTTACCACTTTTCAGCAAGGAAAATGAGACAACAGTCTACCAACCTGAGGTTTTTTTGTCTTCCAGACAGAAAGAGCGAAGAATGTTTACTACCACCCTTGAGTAGCATCTACACGCTGAATTAATAGCAGTTAAGTTTGGAACAGAAATGGGGAATAAAACACTAATTTTGACAGATTCTAGAAGCATTTTAGAGAAATTACAGCATCGAAAATGGAAAGCCAACAACAGCTATATTTATGAGTTGGTGGAAATAATAATGAAAGCCAACAAAGAAAATAAATTTGTTCATCTTATGTGGATAAGGGTCATTCAGACATTCGGAACAATTAAGCAGTTGATGCTCTAGCAAAAGAAAGCCTCAAAGATGGGGACCCCCTGTTTATACAGCTTCGGTATTTCGACTCCATACAAGTATCAAGAAAAAGAGGCATATAATCAATGGGAACAGCAGTGGCAAGTTTAACAGCAGAAAAAGGGCCTCTCATATGCTATACTTCAGCGTGCCTTTACAACAAAACCGTGGTTCTGGCAGAAGAATCTTCCAAGAAGATACGAAACATCAATGATTAGAATAAGGTTAGGACATGCATGCTTCACTGCACAACTCTACAGGATTGGAGTGAAAGACTGCCCCAAGTGCAATGTTCATCCAGAAGATGATGGAGATCTTGACCATATCATCCTTGACCAAATATGCCCCACAGCAAAATAAGCTATGGCAGAAGTTCGCAAAAATGAAAATCCCCTTTCCTACAAACATAAGACTGTTAATGAATGAGATCAAGCAAAACCTTCATGATATTTATTTGAATTTTTAGAAGAAGCGGATATACAGCTTTGACATCAAGTGTGGAATTTATAAGTTTGAAGTTTCTAATTTTAAAATTTGTAATTTTGAATTTGTAATGTGGTGTCGCACAAGTACAAAGTGCGCGCCACCTACTTTCGCCGCGCGCCGCCATGCACGCACGGCGCGGCGTTCTCACGACGACAGCCACGAGCGCCCTCTGCTGCAACGCCGCTCGTGGCCACCACTGAAGCACTTCGCACTTCGGACTGAGATAGCAACCAGTTAGGACCTTCGTAATCAGATAGGCACCAGTGAAGACTTTGCTATCGTACAGGCACTAGGCAGGCCTCTAACAACTATGTATCAACATTCTGCAGTACTATGTAAAAGTTAAGTATTGTTACATTCTGTGCAATATATCTCTTTCTAATTTACTCGAGTGTTTATAGTTTCTGGCTGCTCCCCTCCGTACCTGCACCAGCGTGTCGGTCTCATTCCACTCGGCCACCGACACCTACGACGAGGCTGGGACACAAAAGCGGCGACGAAGTCGGGACACAAAAGTGGCGACGAGGATGGGATACAAAAGTGGCGACGAGGAGTGATAGAACCTTGGACCAGCCCGCTTACAGCAGCCAGACAGCAGCAGTCGGAGCACGCAAAAATTGCTCCCGCCCACCCACCCTTATTATAAGATTTTTGGGGAACATTTTCAGTTACGTGTTTTGTGGACTTTTTTGTTGCAGAGCGAGTCCTCTTTCATATTGCTTTTGTGTTTTGTTATAAGTTACTTGTATACGCGGCGCCTAATCGGTCAGCATGGCCACTACCCCGAACCCAAACTTAATGGAAATTATTCAGTTACAGACGGCGAAAATAACACAACTTCTCCAGGCTGTGGCCCAGCTCACGGCGCAAGCAGCTAACCAACAACAACAGCCGCCGCTTAAGCAGCCCACACCTGCCGCCGCAACGATTCCTACCTTCCGCCAGTACAACGAATGTGAGGAAGAATGGAGCGACTATTTCGCACAGTTTCAAGAACTCGTCGCGGCTCATCAGCTTACAGGTCAGAGAGTGAAGAACCTTTTCTTATCGATTGTGGGCCCCCAGACATTCGTACTATTGCAAAAACTTTTCCCTCTCGCATCTCCTCGTGATGTAGACTTTGAACAAATTGTAGATGCACTGAATGCTCATTTTGAGAGAAAAGTTCTTGTAGCCGCTGCACGATACCGATTTTTCAGACTTAAAAAATTACCGCAGCAGTCACACCAAGAGTGGATTACGGAATTGAAGGGCTTAACCCGCCAATGTAAATTTACTTGCTCTTGTGGACTTTCGTATAGTGACGTGATGTTGAGGGATGCGATTACGCAGAATATTCAGGACCCCAGAATTAGAGCAGCAATTCTGAAACAGTCTGACCCCTCCTTAGACAGTGTACTGCAGCTTATAGAAGCGCATGATACTTTTGACTTAGCAGATGTAGAAATGCAAAGCCACAGTGTTAATTCAGTGCGCCGCAACGGACGCTTTCCTAGCCGTAGTTCTCAGTATAGCACTAGTGATTCTTATTTTTCTACCGGCCCTGCTGAACAGACAGTGAACAGTAGCCAGTGTAAAAGTGCGACGCAAAGGTCGCCCCGTCGTGTTAGAAACAGTAATTTGAATAACGGGCGCCAACGCTCATTTCAGAAAAATGTACGTAAATCTTGCCCCCAGTGTGTGTCTCGCCACAGGCGTGCTCATTGCCCTAGTCGCAACGCAACCTGTTATCAATGTGGCAAATTGGGACATGTGCAGTCTGTGTGTATGCAAATTAAAAACTCAAAGAACAGTAACGCCCCCGCCCAGGCCCTCCTCCCAGGGCCGTCGCCGTGGCCCTCAGCCCTACGCCACGACGGCGCGGCGGTTTGGGGGGGAGGGGTGTGGTGTCGCACAAGTACAAAGTGCGCGCCACCTACTTTCGCCGCGCGCCGCCATGCACGCACGGCGCGGCGTTCTCACGACGACAGCCACGAGCGCCCTCTGCTGCAACGCCGCTCGTGGCCACCACTGAAGCACTTCGCACTTCGGACTGAGATAGCAACCAGTTAGGACCTTCGTAATCAGATAGGCACCAGTGAAGACTTTGCTATCGTACAGGCACTAGGCAGGCCTCTAACAACTATGTATCAACATTCTGCAGTACTATGTAAAAGTTAAGTATTGTTACATTCTGTGCAATATATCTCTTTCTAATTTACTCGAGTGTTTATAGTTTCTGGCTGCTCCCCTCCGTACCTGCACCAGCGTGTCGGTCTCATTCCACTCGGCCACCGACACCTACGACGAGGCTGGGACACAAAAGCGGCGACGAAGTCGGGACACAAAAGTGGCGACGAGGATGGGATACAAAAGTGGCGACGAGGAGTGATAGAACCTTGGACCAGCCCGCTTACAGCAGCCAGACAGCAGCAGTCGGAGCACGCAAAAATTGCTCCCGCCCACCCACCCTTATTATAAGATTTTTGGGGAACATTTTCAGTTACGTGTTTTGTGGACTTTTTTGTTGCAGAGCGAGTCCTCTTTCATATTGCTTTTGTGTTTTGTTATAAGTTACTTGTATACGCGGCGCCTAATCGGTCAGCATGGCCACTACCCCGAACCCAAACTTAATGGAAATTATTCAGTTACAGACGGCGAAAATAACACAACTTCTCCAGGCTGTGGCCCAGCTCACGGCGCAAGCAGCTAACCAACAACAACAGCCGCCGCTTAAGCAGCCCACACCTGCCGCCGCAACGATTCCTACCTTCCGCCAGTACAACGAATGTGAGGAAGAATGGAGCGACTATTTCGCACAGTTTCAAGAACTCGTCGCGGCTCATCAGCTTACAGGTCAGAGAGTGAAGAACCTTTTCTTATCGATTGTGGGCCCCCAGACATTCGTACTATTGCAAAAACTTTTCCCTCTCGCATCTCCTCGTGATGTAGACTTTGAACAAATTGTAGATGCACTGAATGCTCATTTTGAGAGAAAAGTTCTTGTAGCCGCTGCACGATACCGATTTTTCAGACTTAAAAAATTACCGCAGCAGTCACACCAAGAGTGGATTACGGAATTGAAGGGCTTAACCCGCCAATGTAAATTTACTTGCTCTTGTGGACTTTCGTATAGTGACGTGATGTTGAGGGATGCGATTACGCAGAATATTCAGGACCCCAGAATTAGAGCAGCAATTCTGAAACAGTCTGACCCCTCCTTAGACAGTGTACTGCAGCTTATAGAAGCGCATGATACTTTTGACTTAGCAGATGTAGAAATGCAAAGCCACAGTGTTAATTCAGTGCGCCGCAACGGACGCTTTCCTAGCCGTAGTTCTCAGTATAGCACTAGTGATTCTTATTTTTCTACCGGCCCTGCTGAACAGACAGTGAACAGTAGCCAGTGTAAAAGTGCGACGCAAAGGTCGCCCCGTCGTGTTAGAAACAGTAATTTGAATAACGGGCGCCAACGCTCATTTCAGAAAAATGTACGTAAATCTTGCCCCCAGTGTGTGTCTCGCCACAGGCGTGCTCATTGCCCTAGTCGCAACGCAACCTGTTATCAATGTGGCAAATTGGGACATGTGCAGTCTGTGTGTATGCAAATTAAAAACTCAAAGAACAGTAACGCCCCCGCCCAGGCCCTCCTCCCAGGGCCGTCGCCGTGGCCCTCAGCCCTACGCCACGACGGCGCGGCGGTTTGGGGGGGAGGGGTGTGGTGTCGCACAAGTACAAAGTGCGCGCCACCTACTTTCGCCGCGCGCCGCCATGCACGCACGGCGCGGCGTTCTCACGACGACAGCCACGAGCGCCCTCTGCTGCAACGCCGCTCGTGGCCACCACTGAAGCACTTCGCACTTCGGACTGAGATAGCAACCAGTTAGGACCTTCGTAATCAGATAGGCACCAGTGAAGACTTTGCTATCGTACAGGCACTAGGCAGGCCTCTAACAACTATGTATCAACATTCTGCAGTACTATGTAAAAGTTAAGTATTGTTACATTCTGTGCAATATATCTCTTTCTAATTTACTCGAGTGTTTATAGTTTCTGGCTGCTCCCCTCCGTACCTGCACCAGCGTGTCGGTCTCATTCCACTCGGCCACCGACACCTACGACGAGGCTGGGACACAAAAGCGGCGACGAAGTCGGGACACAAAATGTAATTTTTCTAAACATGTTTAAAACAGCTGTATATGCAAAAAGTAATTGTACACTAAATTAAAAATTGTAATGGCTGTATTGTTTCATGAAAAAAGCCAATAAAAATTAAATCATCATCATCAACACAGACATATATTACTAGACTGGCAAACTTGCCTTTGTGACTAAACCCTGACGCCGCCATCTTGCCTCACCTCACGTCAAAAAGTGTCCGTATGGTACTACTACGATCTTTTGACACGATATGACGTTGTACGCTATACTAGTTGGTTTCAACATGATGGGCATTTAAGGTACTACTTCCGCAGTAACTGAATTAAACACATACATTGTCGATCGTGTTATGAGAAGAACGTGTTGCGTACGGTTAAATTTTACTTATACTCGAGTGATAATGTTGTCAGTCGTGAGACGTTGGCATTAGCCAAACGCGTGACAACGCATAAATGTTTTGTCATGAAATATTCGTTTTACGAGAGCAACAATTTTCAGTGAGTGAACGAGGGTACATACAAGATCCTGTCAACCATAGAGTAGGAACAGCAATTTTTATTTACTTCATCGTTTACTCGAAAGACTAATGAAGTCACTCCATGCGGCTTTCTAAGAATATTACATGGTTAAGACGTTCTACCGTTTTGATGAGGTTGCCAACATAGTTATGTGAGGCCGCCGGGATGGTAGGTAAATTGTACCGTTACGTACCGGTATAGTTAAATCAGACTGTACTTATCTGAAAACCAATCAGAGGGATAAAGATATGAGTTATCCATGACAAACAGCACTTTTAGGTAATTTACAAGAAAGCTTGCTATCGAAATAGTCGCACACCTATCGATATATCGAACGTGCGATTACAATTCCGGCGAGAGTTATGGCATGTGTTACGTCGTTAACCACTGTCACAATACAGATACAAGTATATAGTGTACTTACATTATTCCTGGGTGGCGTTTTCGTCGGGAACGAAGCCATTTTATGTATAAGCCATCGGCAATAACCTCAAACCATGTGTTTCTTGTTATCGTTGTTTTCTTCCCTTATTTCTTGCAAACCAACAAAAAAGGAGTTTTCTTATCTGCCGATTTAACTCCTACGGTAAAAGTCTCAGTCAGCGGCATGGTATAATGTACATAATGTGACGTGGTGCGCCCACAGTATTCGAATGTATAACATGGCACACTAAAAAACTACGTTTCTCCACATGAACTGTCTTTCTGTTTAGATTGTGGCCCATATTGCACTACACTAGAGCCACATTATGTATACATCACCTTGTTGTCTCGGTCGTTCAGAGATCTCGTAGATTTAGTACTTAGCCTGCATTTAAATAATTATAAAAACATCAGGACGACGGGTTCTAAGCTGTACGACGAAAAAATGGGACCATCTTTATGCACAAAGATATTTATTAAAGTATTGAAGCACAAAACAAATGACTGACATTATATAATGACTGGCTTATTACTGCCTGCGTTCGCGCCAATTCCCGCGTATATATATACATTCTGATGGTTCTAGAACACTCTAGAACTAGGAACTAGTTAAATACAGTTTTATGAAAAGTGTAAATCTAGTACAAAACAATATTATATGAAATTGTTACATATAAAATCATTACAATTATATTTAAAGTATTTTCATGAAAAAGCAAAATCAATAATATGAACATAAATATTTTATGATTACAGTGGTACGAAGATTTGTTCGTGTTGTTTAAAATGGTTAAATTAATTATGCAATTTTACAGTCATCAAAATATTACATTAAGTTCAATACATTACAGAGGATCTCAGATTCTGTTAGTTATTTCATTAACAAACACATTAGTCTTCATCTTTACGACTTTCAATAATTAATTAATTTAGTTTATTAGAAGATCCAAGTAATGAACTGATTAAATCAATGTGACCAGGTAGTGGTGTTATAAAATGCTTATATAATATAAATATGGAATATTACTACGATCAAATGTAGTATCGTACTTTGCATTTATCCAAACAAATGGGATTTTATAGAGTATATACGAGGCGCGTCCAGAAAGTAAGTTCCGTTTGGTTATATAAAACGAAGGGGTACAGATAGAGAAAATATATTGATTGTACAAAAATCTACAACTGTTAAACTACTTTTCTACATAGCCTCAGAAATTTTGTAGGCAATTGTCATAGCATGGCACAAGGTTTTGTGTGCCTTTTTCATCGAATGTTGCCGCCTGTGTATTCAACCATGTGCTAACATGTTCTTCCAGCTCGTCATCAGCGTTGAAGTGTTATCCACCAAGGACAAATTCTAGGTGTAAGAAGAGGATTACTGTCAAAAGATTTTTTTTTCACGATAATGCCTGACCTCACACACAGAATGTGACCAAACAATTCTTACGGAAATTTCAATGGGACCTGTTTGATCATCCTCCATACAGCTCGGACCTCTCTCCTAGCGACTTTCTTTCATCTCTTCTTACACCTAAAATCTGTCCTTGGTAGTCAACACTTCAACGATGATAAAGAGCTGTTACCACATGGTTGAATACACGGGCGGCAACCTTCTGTGAAGAATGCATGCAAAAACTTGTGGCACGCTATGACAAGTGCCTACAAAATTTCGGCAGTTATGTGGAAAAGTAGTTTGAGTAGTAGAATTTTGTGCAATAAAAATTTCTTCTGTATCTGTGTACAATTTCATTTTATTACCAAACGGAACTATCTGGACGCGCCTCGTACATTACAAGATGTAACACTTTGTTGTTACGTAAATCGAAATATGTGTGTCTGTCTCAAATGATACGAATTACTATATTTTTTCCAATGTTCATAATTTGGTAGAACGCTCACAACAAATGAATCTGTACTCTTCGGCCCTGCCTAACCACATCTGTTACAATCATGACATGTTCGTAAAAAGCATAACATTCGGTCACAACAATTGATGATGTATTCTTAGGTTCCTACCTAACCACAACCTTTAAAATCGTGACATATCCGTAAAATCAAAGTTACACGCCATTGGCTACTCGAAATGTACTACATTGCAAACCTAAGGGTAAGGCCATAGTGAACGGCTCCCCGCTAGCTGCTCGGCCGCTGAACTCGCAGCGGTCGGACCGCGCGCGCTGCAACGGC
Source organism: Locusta migratoria (assembly GCA_026315105.1). Lineage (NCBI taxonomy): Eukaryota > Metazoa > Arthropoda > Insecta > Orthoptera > Acrididae > Locusta > Locusta migratoria. Next base: position 506,677,171 of record CM048746.1, on the reverse strand, counting down.
GCGATGGCAACTGGTGGCGGCCACAGTGCGCAGCCAACCGCGCGCCGGCTGATCACAATATATGACCAAAATTACTTTTCGATATTCTTGCTGTAAAAATACTGGATGTGTACGAAACAAAGCTACATCGCTCTCTGGTATCAGCTTTTCTATAAAAATTCACCTTCTAACGTAAAAAAATAAAAAGCACCTCTTCCGGTTTTGTGCGTGTTCCTTGACAGCCGGTCGCGGTGGCCGAGCTGACTACGGCGCGCTAGACACGGTCTGCACGGCCACTACGGTCGGGGGTTTGAATTCCCCCTTGAGTATGGATATTTGTGCCGTCCTTAGTATTAGCTAGTTCATAAGTAGTTTGTAAGTTTAGGGACTGATGACCACGTAGTTAAGTCGCATAAGCTCCACAAACATTTGAACATTTCTTGTTCCTTGACATTTGATACTTCTCAGTCGATTCTGACGAAACTAATTGTCGTACATCACTGAGTTTTGCACATCTTACAGGCTAACATAACAGCTTCATAACGGAGTGTCTGTTTTTTCAATATTCGCCATAGCTATTGTTGTTTGTTGTGATCTTCAGTCCGCAGACTGGTTTGATGCAGCTCTCCACGCTACCCTGTCCTGTGCAAGCCTCTTCATCTAAGAATAAGTTCGGCAACCTACATCCTTTTGAATCTGCTTACTGTATTCGTCCCTCGCTCTCCCTCTACGATTTTTACCCTACACACTTCCTTCTAATGCTAAGTTGACAATTCTTTGATGTCTCAAAATGTGTCCAACCAATCTATCCCTTCTCTTAGGATATGCCAGAAACTTCTTTTCTCCCCAGTTCGCTTAAGCACCTCATTAGTTACGTGATCTACCCGTCTAATTTTCATCATTCGTCTGTAGCACCACATTTCAAAAGCTTCTATTATCTTTTTATCTGAACTCCTTATCGTCCACGTTTCACTGCCATATAACGCTACACTCCAGACAAATGCTTTCAGAAAGGACTTCCTAACATTTAAATTAATATTGGGTGTTAACAAGTTTCGCTTCTTCAGAAACGCTTTTCTTCCCGTAGCCATTCTGCATTTTATATCTTCTTTACTTCAGCCATCAGAAGTTATCTTGCTACCCAAATAACAAAACTCACCTACTACTTTTATTGTTTCATTACCTAATCTAATTCCTTCAGCATCACCTGATTTTCTGGCATTACATTCCATTACGCTCGTTTTACTCTTGTTAATGTTCATCTTATATCTTACTTTCAAGACACTGTCCATTCCATTCAGTTGCTCTTCCACATCTTTTGAGGTCTCTGACAAAATTACTATATCATCGGCAAACCGCCAAGTTTTTATTTCTTCTCCCTGAACTTTAATTCCCTCTCCAAATTTTTCCTTGAATTCCTTCACTGCTTGCTCAATATACAGATTAAATTACACTGGGGAAAGGCTACAAGCCTGTCTTCCCCTTCCCAACCTCTGCGGCCCTTTCTTGCCCTTCGACTCTAATAACTGCTGTCTGGTTTTTGTATAGGTTGAATGTGAATCTTCGCTCCCTATATTTTACCCCAGATACCTCCAGAATTTGAAAGAGTGTATGGCAGTCGACATTGTCAACTGCTTTCTGCAAATCTACAAATGCTAAGAACGTAGGTTTTCCTTTCCTTAGCCTATCTTCTAAGATTAGTCGTAATGTGAGTATTGCCTCCCGTGTTCCTACATTTCTCCTTTTTGTGTCTCGTTTCCACCGGTTGTCCTAGGTGTCGGTGGCCGAGTAGAGAGAGACCGACACAGGGAAATAGGATGCACGCGTGTGGAGGTAGAGAGTCTAAGGCAGGGCCGCTCAAGGTGCATGCACCGGCGCATCGCACAGTGCAGAGTGCAGAAGACGGCTGCGTTGTGTTGACGATTGTTCAAACCCCCCACTGCTCGGCTTTGCGCTGCTTCTCTCTTTCCTTACGCTTGCGTCGTTCGCGCTGCCTGTGTTGACCTTTTCAAAACTTTTACCCTGTTTTCTTCTTAATTTCCAAATACTTATGTACACAAGGCGGAGAGCTTAGTTTGGTGGAACACGATTACCGGTATAAAAGAGATTTAAATAATGGTAATAATTGTAATGATAACAATTTTAAATTTGGTTTCAACACAAATTTATCTTTTCTATGTTCTCTTTTTTTTTATTTGCAATTATGCTACTAAGATCTGGAACAAGAGATCGGCTGACAGCAACTCTGAGAGCATTTTTTAAATTACTATTAGAAATGCTTGCACGCAATCTAGTTTTCGTACAAGACGAAACAGAAAAAAACCTTTCACATACAAATGTGGAGCCAAACATAGAAATAATCTTCGCTGCTTCTCTGTGTAACTTGGGAAATTCTTCCTTCGACAAATTCTGCTAGAACCGGAGCAACCTTTTGTGTTGTAAAACAAATCCTTTCGGTGAACATCGGTTTGCAAATCAATCAGTTCGAAATGTAAATCTGGAGGCGCTCTTTCAATATCCATCAAAAAGGGTTTCACAAAAACATCGAGAATTGGTTGCAGGTTGGTAATTTCCTCAAACAATAACAAAACCAATATTAATAAATGAAGGTAAAGTAAGCAGTTGTTTCGAAGTACTAAAAAGCGATAGGTTTTAATAAACATGTACTGTGTACTACTGCTTTTAATGTAATTTTATACTTGTATATTTAACGCAGTCTCCTTTATTTAGCTGTTAGTTATTACCTGGAATCGGTCGTTAAAAGCATTTTCAAGGGATTGTAGTACCTCGACGCATTTTTCAAAGCGCGCTCCTTCCTGCACAGATGCTGTCAAACAAAAACATAGTACCATTTTGATTAGAGGGGTTATAAAAATCAGGCTGTCTTGTTGAAGGTACAATTTATATTTCGCTTACCTAGTTCAGGAAAGTGTTGCGTATTTTTCTCTGAGAGGTTGTTTTTGAGGAGCTTCAGTTTATATTGGAAAGCGTTTATTTTGCTGATCATATTGATGACATTTTCTTTTTGGAGTTTCAGAATTAAATCATTTAGGAGAGCCATAATGTCTGCCAAAAATCCCAAATCAGCTACCCATTCAGGGTCATGAAAAAGTGGCTCCGGACGTCCTTTGCTCTCCAAAAGCTGAGCCACGGTGTGGCGTAGTCGAATTTCGGGAAATCACTTTTCCTTTGCTCAACCAGCAGACCTCAGCGTGGTAGGGAATATCTGGATACTCCTCTTCCAAGCAAATCAAAAATTATTTGAATTGACGTTGAGTGAGTCCATGAGAACGAATGTAGTTCATGATACGCACCACTACATTCATCACTTCTTGAAGACCGATAACTTTTGCACAAGGAGCCTCCTGGTGTGCAAATAGTGAACGGAAGGTAAATTCGGCATTTTAAGCTTTTTCCGCATTAGGCAAATTAACCCGTTTTCTTTACCGCACATTCATGTTGCCCAGTCTGTGGTTACGGAAAACAGCTTTTCCCAAGGAAGTCCTATTCCTTCAGCTGCCATTTCACAGCTGCTAAGACATCCGCCCCTGTAACAGTGTCCTTCATAGAAATCATATCCAGGAGCTCTTCCGTTACATGTAGGTCGTCGTCCATGCCACGCAACAACAACAACAACACCAACAACAAAAATGCTAACTGAGCCGTATCATTAATATCCGTGGACTCATCAAGAGCGATGGAGTACGCTAGAAAATTTTCAATTTTGGCTGCCAATTGTTCATGCAAATTCTCAGCAATGTCATTGATTTTCCTAGATATTGTCATTCTGGAAAGTGGTATTCTGCAGTACGCGGGAGTTAATGTCTCTACTACGCCCAACATGATGTTTTTTATTAATGGCCCGTCCATAAATGGCCTCCCAGCTCTTGCTAAACGTAGAGCAACTTGTAACTAGCTCTGAGAGTCCTTTCGCAGCACCCCTCATCTTCTTTACACTAAATTAGAGAAAAAAAGATGTGTTAGAAATAATTTAAACGAGAACGAAAACTAATACACGTTTGACAGGAATGTAAACAAATTTTATTTCGTTTCGCATGACCTTTAATCAAAGTATAAATGCTAAAGTACTTGTACCAGCCTCATTTGTAGATACAGAATTCTCTTCTGGAAGACTTTACAACTTCCGTAATTCTTCCTCTCTGGCATCCCCTGTGATATCACTATACTTTTCTGAATGAAATTTGCTGTAGTGTCTTTCAATAGACGATTTTCTGACATGCGTAATTATTGTACCGCAGATCAGACATTTGGCTTTATCGTGACAACGAACCAAAAAGTAAGAGAGTTCCCGTTCAGTTTTAAATTGACTTTCGAGAATTTATGCTTTTTTTTTTTTTTTTTTTTTTTTTTATGCAGGTGGTTCCATTATTGTAGTAATTGTCTTGCGCTTACTTAATCCAATGTTGACTAAGCCGTCTGGCAGCGCATTCGGCGGCGTACAGCGACGGCCTCACCCAGCAAGCCGAGTTGAGGCGAAGTATGCCGAGTTGAACCGATGCACTGTGCAAACACTCTCTGCACCTCGCTTTGCACGCGTGCGATTTTCCGTTTTTGTGCGGCCCTGGTCTAAGGGGATCAGCCAGTGGGACAAAATGTTCAAATGTTTGTAAAGCTTATGGGACTTAACTACGGGGTCATCAGTCCCTAAACTTACAAACTACTTATGAACTACTTACGAACTAGAACGGCACAAATATCCATGCCCGAGGGGGGATTCGAACCCCCGACCGTAGTGGCCGTGCTGACCGTGACTGGAGCGCCTCAGTCACCTCGGCCACCGCGGCCGGCCCAGTGGGACAGCAGAAGCTAGAAACACTAAGCTAGATTAGAACAATATATGTATTTCGTATCAATCTGATAATACGTAAGTTTTACAAGTCTCATGACTGCAGAATGCTGATACATAGTTGAACTAGGTAATGGCCTGCATACTGATGACTTTTCTAGTGCCTGTCCGATCCCCAAGTGGCTGATCCAGTTCAGTGGTGGCCACGAGCAGAGTTGCAGCAGAGGGCGCTCGTGGCTGACGTCGTTGCATGGCGGCGTGCGGCGAAAGTACGTGGCGCGCACTTCAGACTTGTGCGACACCACAGTCCTAAGTCCAAATTGATCTTCCCCGAGGTCTAATTCCACAAGTTTTTCCATAGTTATTACGATACTTAAAATCCAATTAACCTATCGCATAACATTTGAACTTTTTGCAGAGAAAAATATAGTCGCCGACTACTTTACGTTTGGTTGACTTTAGGTTATAGATTACTACGTACGAAATGTAGCCAACATTGTGAAATTGTTTTTTAAAGCTGTAAAGAAAGCAGAAAGCGATACATCGCTCCAGTATAGCGAACAGGGTGTTGAAATTTGAGGGCGCTGGCGTCGCGCGCTCTCCTTCGGCGCGCCCCGCTGTGGGACTCGCTAGAGTACCTTCTGTGTGTTTTGTTGGCAGCAGATAGTGTACGCCACAGAATGAAGAGCAGGAGAAAGACCAACGTTCAACAAATTAACAGAACTCGCCATGAATCTGGTGAATATCATACACTGCTTCCTAAGCTCAAATCTCACCCCGACAAATTCCGTGAATATTTCCGAATGGATACCGATAAATTCAATTACATCGCGCCTCGGTTGCACAGTGGTAGAGTACCAGACTACAAAGGTCGCGGGTTCGATCCCCACTAGGTCATAGGATTTTTATCTGTCACTTTCCACTTTCCCCTCTGGCAGTATTGCTCATGTGAAAAATACCGAGTAGCACCGTGGTTCGGAACCCACGTTAAACTGTAGGTCCCCCCCCCCCCCCTGGCTGGGTAAGTCAGTTCGAAGGTCGGAGGAAGGCAACGGCATACCACCTCCAAATAGGACCATGCCTAGTAAAGCACTGTGGTGTTCAAACCAATCTTCGGATTGTTGACTGCTGTACCTTACTTTTTTTTACCTTGAATGAGGTAGAATATAGACTACAAAAAGGATGGTGTAACTTTCATCAACAGAAAATTCTTTCTGGAGAACGTCTTATGGTCAGTCTAAGTTAAGTCACTTTATTATTCAGGATCTTTTTATTTATGGGCGATTTTCTTATAACGTTTGAAAACAAGATTCCTAAATTTTTAATGTATTTTATTTAATTTTAATTTCTGAAGAAAATAATCATTAATATGTTCTCTTGTATTAAGGAAAATATGTAAGCAGGAAAGTAACCAATATCCTTAAAATGAGTGTTTTATTACCAATAACCTCAACAAATTCTCATTTGCGTAACGTGCGTACAACAAGTTGCGGTGCCTGTGGCTTGCATACTAAATATATAAACGATAGAATTTCCAACACACTATATTTCATATTCTGTGCAGAAAAGTATTGAAATTGTCTCTTGAATATTTACTTGAAAAATAAGAAATTTTGAGGACAAATTATGCTACACTTGATTTTCAGTTCATATCAGAAAACAGATTCGAAAATAATGAAAAATATGGTAATGTATATGACAATTTGCAACCACAAGATTCTCCAAATCACAATTCAACTAAGTAAAAATTATAAATATGACAATTATAGCCCCTTCTTGAAGCATTACGTGAAGAAAGTCAGCATAACAGGAAAGAAAATAAACATCATAAATATTTATGCAATACATAAGTAAATGACAACTTTACAACGTTATTTAAAAATGGCAATTACTTGATAAGTAGCCTGCACACACTTCTGCAGTTTAGACACGATAGAGGATAAAGGCTAACAATCTTTCCTCAAACAGTTTCCTGGACGATATTTTTAGGCACGACCCAATTCATTCCTCAAACGTTTACTGTAGTTTTTTCACCACCCCATAATGTGGATTTAATACAGTAATCATCCGGTAGTTTCGTCTATTCTCGCTGACTTTATGTATTAGATCGTTTCAGAAATGCTCACCTTACAGTCGCAACAGTAATGAGACGAAACGAAAAAGAGTTTTCGACATTAGTTTTACCTGCACACACATGCTAAATCGAGGGAAATATTTTATGGGAGACAGGTTACGAAAGCATGTGATAAATAATAAATGACTCCAATTAAAGCCCCCATTCTTAAATTTATAAAAGCACATTACACAAATAACACAATAAACTATGCATAATATTGACGTCAAACTTTCCTTGATATTTTTTTGTATATTCACTCTGCGAGTTAGTTAGAATACATCAAACCATTTAAGAGCAGCTGTTGTAAGTGGTATTCGACTTGTACTGGAATTTCTCAAAGTGTTGTTGTTGCCGTTACAGGAAATGAAGTGTAAAAGTCTCCAACAACAATTTACATGTAATACTTCTCCGATTCGATCGTTCTGTCGGTATATGTAGTATTTGTATTTATATTTCATGCTTTTAGGGCAAGAATACAACACAAAATATAATAAAAGTGTGCATAACCATATTTTATACTTTAACAAATACTGAGTAATGTACTTCCCTACAGTTACAGAAACGATAAATTAGCACTTGAAAATTCCTAAGTAAAAGATCGCTTCGGAAATAACCTGTTTTTTAATGTACAGGTTGGAACAAACCTATTTCATTTAATAGAAATATGTATAAGAAACTGTTGCTTTTTTTTTTCTTTTTTTACAATGAGATGTTTTGATCCGTTATCTGAAAACCACCATCATGTAATTTTGCACAGAACGTTTCAATGATAATGTTATCAATTTTATTTTAATAATAAATATAAGCTGGAATTATACAAATAAAATCAGTTTTTATTTTACCATCAATTTATTCATCTAATAATACAAAGGATATAGTGAGACAAACAGTGTGTAATATAAATAAAAATTTTGTCAAACGGTGTTCTCTGTAATGATAGCCGATGGCTGTAATACATTTGGATTTTGCTGTAGGATGAGCTGTTCGTTTAAATTACACTCCATACCAACAGAATTAGAAATAGATGTAACTGTTAACGCAATGTCCTCATTGGGTACAGAAATAAAGTCTTCTACTAGTTGCTGCACTCTATTTCGAAATCGAAGTTTCAAGTGTTCTGGTATTTTTGCCACATAAGGCAAAATACTTCGAAAGAACAAAGCGTCATCATTGACATCCGACCTATGTTCTTGTATGATCTGCTCTAACAAAGTTGCCTTCCTTCTTTCGCTCGACATAATTTGCTCGTTGCATTGAGAATTAATGTCTCCTCGTTTCCTTTTTCGTGAAATGATCATTGGTTCCTCAGGCTCTATTTCTTGGACTGTTTCTTCAGTTTGAGTGGATGACGTTTCCACTTCATCTTTAGCTGTGTCTTTTGCACTCTCCGCAGGATGTGGTATCACCTCACTGGTCTCACTAAAGCTGTGAACTAAGGATTTACTATGTATCGGGTTACTTGCTGAGAGTCTCGGCTTGACAATGTCCTTCAAGAACATCAAGGAACTGAAATAGGGCCACATTGATTCATTGTGACCACCATGATCACCAGACCGAGAAGATTGGATCTTCCCCAGTTCGACAGCAAATTGGTCTCTGAGATTTTTCCACTTTTTTCTCAGAGCACCATCTGAAATGAAAAAAAAAAAAAAAAAAAAAAAAAAATATCTAAATATATTTATATTCTCTCTCGAAATTTTTTGAGTTGACAGATTTTTTACATATTTCTTTGGAACTTAGTAAAACAAAGATGTTGAAAATCCCTAAAGTTGAACATTATAGACGTAGACTGAATGAAATGCCGTTAATCCACTGTGACTGTATTTTATTGAAGTTTGATAGACTGCCACAACCGGTTTTACAACTTTTTAGTTGCATCTTCTAGTGCATATCGGAGCAAGAATACCAGTACTGTAATATACCAAAAAACTATACAGTCAAGATAATTTACGTGTAGACAGGCTACGTAGCTCCGCATATGAAATGAAGGTTACTTCACTGCAACAGGCTTCACGAGAAATTGACATTTTTTGTAAGCCAGTAACTAGGGGCTATTTTATACATAACTAGCTTTTATGGCTGTTTTTCACAACAGTTGTTAAAGAGGGATCTGCGTATATCATGGTTTTTTAGAGTTCCTGGCCTAGATCAACAAAAACAAAATCCTTGTTGGATCGCTCTGACGATGTAAATTCAATGTTAGGTTGTGTTCATAAAGTTAAGATTATGGTGTGTAATCGTCTGTTTGGCGTAAAATTCTGAAAACACTTCTATCGTTAAGATGAGAGTAATAATAATAACAGCGCCATGTATTGATTCTACGGTGTAGTACTAAACTGTTTATCTCGCGCAGTAAGTGTATGCTGAAGTACTAGTATGTTGCAGAGTTGTTCTGGGGACAATGTAGTTATTCTGTATGGAGTGCTCCCTATTATCGAAAACTCGACCAATTCTAATGTCTGGTAATTCAATCAACAGCACAGTTCATGTCTGTTTAAGTAAGAGGTCATGGTGGTGTCAATGTGCGATAAAGTAAGTCTGGATAATCGTTGAAGGAATGGCGTCAGCGGAATGTCTTTCCATTAAATGTAGTATTTCCAGTGAATTGTCTTTTCGGGACGGTGGTCTTGGGGTAAAGTGCTCGACTGGAAACCGAAGGGTCGGCTTTGAAACCTCGGAATTTTTTCAGTCTTGACTTTAACCCATTCTTCACCTCTCAACGATGTGAGGAGTCGCCAGAAACGACACGTGGTTCGGATTCCACGTTAAGCTGTAGGTCCCCTCTTACCAGTTGGATAACTGGGGTAGGCTAGGGACATGCAAGTCGCCGAAGTGGCGACCAATTGAAAGACTTGCACCAGGCCAATGAGCCACTCAAAATTATTATCTCAACGATGTGAGGAGTCGCCAGAAACGACACGTGGTTCGGATTCCACGTTAAGCTGTAGGTCCCCTTTCACCAGTTGGATAACTGGGGTAGGCTAGGGACATGCAAGTCGCCGAAGTGGCGACCAATTGAAAGACTTGCACCAGGCCAATGAGCCACTCAAAATTATTATTATTAGTGAATTGTATTGACTGCGTTAGCAGCATCGGCCATTCTTTCAGCTAATACATTTTCCCACGTCCTGCACTGATTACTTCGTAAAGCACGAAGTTGAAATCGACCTTGTGTTATAGAACTATGCATTCAGAAGTCGGATTATAACTAAGTACAATTGTCTCTGCAATCTAACAATCTAATGTAGAACAGATTTTGTGTCCTCAACATTAAGGTGGAAATATCATGTGATACTGGGAAAACACTACTAAACACTGTCTTTATAGTGGTCCTTTTTTGTTCGGTTAAGACGGATGCCTCCTTTAGCGACGCTTCATCAACTTTCTTATCGCTTCTGTGACACATTTATTTGGATATATTTCATGTTATGTGGTTGCTTTGCGAAAAGGAGGTGGGGTTTCTTTGCAGCCAAAGCGGTACAGACCATTCGTAAGAGCAAATAAATGTGTGGAAAGAGTAGATTTGTCTCAATAGCACGTGGTAATTCCAGCTTAATGTTGAGAAGATGCACAGAAAACAATGCTCACTCCATAGATAGTTCTACCCTATGTACTATTTAGTGGTTATACCCGTCGAAAGATGCACTTATTTTCTTTCCATGACATTACAAATCATATGGGATAAAGCTAGGCAGAAATTTTTTTTATTTTTTTATTTTTATTTATTTATTTATTTTTATTGTTATTTTTTTTGTAAAAAAATTCAAATGTTTGTAATTCTATGGGACGAAACTACGTTGGTCATCAGTCCCTAGACTTACAGACTAGTTAAATTAAGTTAAACTAACCTAAGGACACCTCTCCAGGGGACACCACCTTGACGAAGCACTGTCCGTGTGGGTGGAGAGGCTTGAACATCCGTGGGAAGCTGAGGGCTATACCGAAGGTAGAGAACCTACTGCCGGAAAGACCTAAGCTGATGGATGATACTAAGAGTGTCCCACAACGTCCCGTCTTCCTTATCCTCTCCCAGTCCTTTCCCATTTCCCTTCCCAACCCAAGGTGTGATGCGATCCGTGCCGAGGGGTGCATGGCACATTGGTGGATGTGTCTTGAACGGAGCCTCAGGGATACCGGGCGACCTCCCTGAGTAAGTAGCTTTGCACCGCGCTGGGTTATCATGGTGTGGTCCATATAAATCCCCAAATCTCGTGGGACTAAGATGAACACGGAGAAAAAAATTATTTTAAAAGAATCTGAGGGGCAATCTGAGACCTCAGATACTCAGACATCGGGATCAGGACCGATGGAGTGCACTCCTACTTCTCAGTCAGGGTCTAGACCTGAGCAAGAAGTGGGAAATGTAACAGAGAAATTGGACCAGATTAGGAATATGGCCTTGTCTGGGGCTCAGATGAGGAAACTTCTCAAGGAACAGAAGCAAAAGGAAGGAAAAGAATGGCTTCCTAAACATAAGTGGAAGGAATCAAAAGGGCTTGAGCCCAAGATCCCCAAAAAGAAACTGCCTCAGGTTGAAAGGGATACACAGACACCCTCGACGTCAAAGACAGGTGGCAAGAGGGTTAGGGAGGAATCTAAGACTCCCTCCTCTCTGGACAAGCGTGATCCTAAAAGGCTGAGGCAGGAAATAGGGAAACAGACCTATAGTACTGCAGTCTCGGTCTTTAGAATAGCGGTTGTCCAAGAAGGATACCCACTGGTGAACATCACCTTGCAGCAAGAGGAGCTCATGCAGATGGCCCTCTTTGAAGAGATTGGGGGGGGGGGGGACGCTGGTCAACGACCCAAATTCAGGAGGGTCTATCTAGATCGCACTGCCCTCAATTTTGTCTGCGAGGGGGATCACTCAGCAGAATGGCTTAAGTACAAGGTGCCCACGATATCCCCGTGGGAGGATGCGAAGCAGCTGGTCAAGACAGCAGCCGAACTCCTCAAGACCATATGGGTACCAAAGATCCTTAAGGATGTCTCTCCAAAGACTCTGTTCGAGAAAATAAGGGTCCAGAACCCAAACGTCTCGACAGAGGATTGGAGGGTAATTAACCAAAAGGTCGTTCCGGAAGGATGAGCCCTGGTGGTGGAGGTAGGAGAGAAATCCCTGAAGACAATGTGAGAGCAAGGCCTGAAACTGTTTTTAGGCTTCTCGCAGGTCGCCGTCAGGGTAATCAAAGACCTTAAAGGCAATAATGGCAGCAAGATGGGGACTGGAAGTGCTGCAGATAAACCTGCAGCACAGTAAAGGGGCCACAGCTGCCCAGAGCCGTCGCCTGGAGAGGCAGGAGGTGGACGTAGCCCTGATACAAGAACCCTATTTATACAAAGGGGTATCGGGCCTTGGTGGTACTGGAAGTAAGCTGATTTATGCTAGAAATCTAAAAAACTCCAGAACATGCATTTATGTTAGAAATGGAATCCCTTTCATACCAATGATGGATTTTTGTTCCAGGGACCTAGTGACCATCAGGATGCAGCAACGTGAGGAAGGTATCACGAGGGAAATGTTTTGGCCTCAGCATACCTTCCTTACGAAAACAGCTCTCCTCCTTCTTTGGAAGTGAGGAGACTGACGGAAGCCAGCCATCAGCAAGGTGACGAACTGGTGGTGGGATGTGATGCCAATGCCCACAATCTATCGTGGGGCAGCAACGACACCAACAGTAGAGGTGAGCACCTTCTTGAATTTCTCCTAACAACTTGGAGATCCTGAATAGGGGTGATGAACCTACATTCAGGAATAGTAGAAGGGAAGAAGTAATTGACATAACTTTTGGTTCCATGATGATGGGAAGTTACATTAAACAGTGGCATGTGGTCCCGGAGCCATCCTCATCAGATCACATGTATATTAAATTCAAGGTTGAAATGGGAACCAGACAGACCATGACCTATAGGAATCCCAGGAAAACGGACTGGGAGACATATAGGAAAGACCTTGACTTCAGCCTATCGGAAATTAAAACTTCAATAAGGAATCCAGCAGAGTTTGAGGAAGTAGCAGAGGCCATAACCTCTGCTATAGTGACCTCATACCAGAACAACTGCTCAATCACCAAGAAGTGCACAAATAGGAGTGTGCCTTGGTGGAATAATAACCTGGAAATGCAAAGGAAACAGGTACGAAGACTGTTTAACCTTGCGAGGTGCAAAGGACAATGGTCAAAGTATCGTGAGGCCCTTGTCAATTACAACCTTGCCATCAGACGGGCAAAGGAGGCATCCTGTAAGGTATTCTGTGAGGAAGTGGAGGGCACGGCTGCTCAAGCGAGACTTCATAAAATCCTCACTAGGGTATCAACTAATCCAGGAGGAACACTGAGGAAGGAGGATGGGGAGTATACAAAGACAGCACATGAAACGCTGGAACTGCTCCTCAAGACTCACTTTCCTCAATATACTCTGGGGGATAATTCAAACCAGAATGCGATTCCTGAGAGACAACGGTTCTCAGGTATTCACAAAGAGGACTGGGATTTGGCCAAGGAGTGTGTCGATCTCAGTAAGGTCCGATGGGCGGTGGGAACATTTCAATCGTTCAAGTCACCTGGCCCCACTCCTTGCACTGTTCAAGGGCATTGGTTGGCTTTACTAGACATACAGGGAGCGATACCGCACGATAAACTTCGTTTCGGTGCGGGCAGTGGCGGGTTAGACCCAGACTGTTTTGGCTTCCCTGAAAGAATCAAATCAAATCAAATCAAATTAGAAGGCCATTCAATGCTTCAATCCAGCTAAAAATAACTGAAGTTTGCTTTCGGCCTTCGGCGTTTAGCCTATCCCTTGTTGTTAATGTAGGGGCTGTAATCGGAGGCATAAACTATGGAATAGGTCACATTGAAAATCTTCTATGGTGGAACGTACGTTTAATGTTGCATCTCGTACCATAAATTAGAAAAATATGTAAAGGAAGAGAGCACTGTACGACGTCCGGAATTTGTGTAATAATAATGAACATTGAAATTTATTGTGAATTGTACACAATTTTTTTTCAGTCCAGGTACATCATTGAACTATCCAACACATAAGGAATATGAAACTTCCTGGCAGATTAAAATTGTGTGCCGGAATCTGGACTCGAACCTGGGACCTGGGAGTGCTAGTCTTGCAAGTTTCGCATGAGAGCTTCTGTGAAGTTTGGAAAGTAGGAGGCGAGGTACTGGCGGAAGTGAAGTTGTGAGGCGGCATCGTGAGTCGTGTCGGGCAGCTCAGTGGTAGAGCGATTGCCCGCGAAAGGCAAATGGTCCCAGGTTCGAGTCCCGGTTCCGGCACACAACTGCTGTTATTTAGCTGTAAAAGCACATGTTGGACGCTGGTAAAGTGTTGTTTATAGTGCAGTGTAGAACCCAACAGAGAAAGGTGATGTGTTACTGTGACTTAAACAAAAGAAGATTCAAGAAATGGAAATTAACCACAAAAATCCTGCCATGCAGTCGCAGTAAGTAAATCAGCAAATTTCATGGAATCTTAAAATTACAAAACACGACCTAAACAACGTGCAATTCGAGTTTTTTAAAATAATTTCTTTCTTCCCACCACAGAGCCAGCATCCAATATGATGCTTAAAATGTTATTGTAACATGATCCATCTGATGATGAACCTGAAAAGGTTTGAAAACCTGTTCATGCAACAAATATCATTTCAAGAAAAAGTGACTGGAGCAGTTTTCTTTAATCACATAAGGAATAGTCCAACTCCAAAAGTCACTCTGAGATGGAATTAAAACAAAAGTGCTGTGTCTGGTAATGCAAAACAAGGAATTTACAAGACGTTTATTAGAAATCAATCTTATTGGTTGCTGTACCAGCCGGTCCCAATGGAGTGGCGAGTATTTTATGCACCTACAACATCATTGTTTTTACCAGAAGGCTCGTATGCAGCAGAAACCGCCGTAAAATTAATGGGATGACAATAATCCACACTGGAAAACTAGAACGAAAAATTCTTAGGTAAATCTACGGCCCTATTCTCAAAGACAACCTACACATCAATTGTTCGACAACACAGACAACATCACGGATAAGTTTTGGGAATAACGGCTACAGTTCTAAAATACGTATGTAGGAGGTATGAAAACAGACTCACTAACGGAATTTTTAACATCATTAACACACGAAAATTTAAGACTAGCCGGATAAAAGAAACGCAAGAAGATCTAGAAGGACTGAAAATTTCGGAATAAATAGTGGATAAGAAACCGTTCAAAAACAAAATCATAAACAAGAAAACTGAACAAACCTCGACGAAGAATCATAGGGAAGAAGTAGGCAGCCGAAAGGACGAAGAAACGCAATTAAATAATAAATGAGGGTTTGGTAGGAGAAAGAAAATCAGAAACGAAGTAAAGGTGTGAATGGCTCAAGTTCATATACTCTGATAAAGGAAACTAATCGAGGATATCCTACTCCGAATTGACGAGTAATATTGATGACTATTTTCACTCACCGTCCTGAAAGCCCATTTCAGCAGCAATTTCCGTCCACGCATTGTCCACGAGCTTGCGGTTTCCATGGCTCTTCAGTCGTTTGTCCCAAATCATATTTCTTAAATACACTTTTGATATTAACACGTCTTTATCAACTTCCATCTTAAACACAACGCGCAGAGTACAGCGTTGGAACCTCGGAACCGGCGAGCTGAGAGCGACACAAGAACCATAAGTTCTTTCTTGGTCGCGCGAGTGAAAGCGACGTGAGCGAGCTGAGGCGGCCGCGCGGGTGCACTGTGGCCACCCCAATGGGATTACCCACTGGGTTTTCCCGTCGCTTTTCTGCCGCCGCAAAGCAGGAAGCCTGGAGCGGCTCACTATGGCCCCGTATCCTAAAGCCGTCGGCACACGAAGCGTGTATCCGAACGAGTGTGGCCAACGTCGACGACTTTGCTGCCTACGCTACAGCCACTGACGTGTCTTGTTGTTATCGACGAAGCTGTTGGACATGTTGTATACACTCATGATAGATATGTTGGTTGCTGACATGTAGTTACAGCAAATGATGTAAAGAACAATTCGTGTTGATAGATCTTCAGTCCTCCTTACCTTGAAAAGGCAGATTTCTGTAATATGGAAATTTTTTAACCACATATAAGACTTTTCATTCATTTATTCCAACAAACAGTACCTCTGATGACCGGTTTTCGAGAGATTCTCGATTTAGTTAGTTACTTTTACTTGCTTTGAAATGTCATACATTCATAAGACGTAAGTTATATACGTAAACTCGTGAAATATTACGGCCAATATGGTGTCTTCATATCTCTGCCGAAAAGAGCTGTCCCCCTCCCCAGACAACCACATGGTGTGACGTCACAAAGTGCAAACCGCAGGTAGGCGTGGGTTTCCCAACGTGTCGGGCAGTATCGAGCAGGCCAGATATTCTCAACGTGCGTCTGAACTATCACCAATAAGGTGGGAGAAGGCAGTTACATTATTAATTTTACTGATTGAATAATTCCTTAAAATGTAGCAACATCTGTTTCAACACATGCTATCTACATATGCACTTTTTATGGCATATTCACTGTAAATACTGATGTAAGTAGGTTATCTTAGCTTTTAATGATCTATGTACAGTGTAAACATCTGATACAAAATGTCTACATGTGGTGTATATATAAGTGTGTTCTTGTGTTGTGTGTGCCAGAGAACAAGATTATCAACAAAACTGTAAGTAAATACAACACTACAAAAATCCAGAAGCTACGAGGCGCGTCCAGAAAGTAAGTTCCGTTTGATAATAAAATGAAATTGTACACAGATACAGAAGAAATTTTTATTGTACACAATTCTACAACTCTTAAACTACTTTTCCACATAACTGCCGAAATTTTGCAGGCATTCGTCACAGTGTTTTGTATACCTTCTTCACAGAAATCTGCCGTCTGTGTCTTCAACCAGTTGGAAACAGTTCATGCATCAGTGATCGTGAAATTTTGGGGGAAGTCCATAGCGAGAGCACTAATTGTAAACCTATGGTTTTCCTGGATCTTGTCATCAATCGCGTGCACCAGTTCTTCACTAACCAAAGGTGGACGCCCACTTCGTTCTTCATCGTGCACATCACTACGCCCACCATTCAACTGTCAGACCCATCTTCTCACCATCGAATCACTCATCGCATTTGGTCCGTAAACATCGCACCGATGTTGCCGATAAATTTCACTTGGTTTCACTTTCCTCGCATTCAGAAACCGTATCACCGACCTGATTTCACAGGCGGCGGGATTTTCAATCAACGCCGACATTTCAAACAAGCACAACAAAGCGTACGTAACTGACAGCGATCTCCAAATGGCGCACGTTGTTCCCCTTGATACACATCGTCTACAGCGCATCTGCGGAACTGCAATCGCTGCGCTGCAGCCGAGATAAATTGAAACGGAACTTACTTTCTGGACGCGCCTCGTATAATCATGAAAAATAATACCAAAATAACTATATCTTCCTGAACAGGTTAAAACGTCCAACCATAACCTCACTGGCACCCACAACACAAAACATAATAAAACAATAATGAACCTGTAACTGTAAAATGCACCCGATGATGGCAGCTTGCTGCCGAAACGCGTCATGCTAATAAAACTATTAGTAAAAAGTGACTGCTGCCATATAAATTATTTCAAAAAGTTTTTCTTTTATTGGTATAAAGACTCGCAATGCCAACACAGAGACCCGAAAACGTCTTCGGGAATGTGGCCCATACGCACAGAAGCCTATGGGGTGTGTCCAGTTAAAACCATGGCATCGTTTAGCCCTTAGAAACTGGGCGAAGGAACATTGGGAATGAAGTCGTATCGAATGTCGCCGGGTTCTGTTCAAGGATGAGTCAAGATTTTGTGTTCTGCTGGACAATCGTCGTTCCATCATCTGGAGAGAAAGTGGAACAATTCTGCTTATATGCCGGAAGCATCGCCGTATCGTGATGGTGAACAAATGGTGTGGGCAGCAGTCAGTATTAGCGAATGTATGGACCTCTACATCATTCAGAATAGCACCTTGACGGCTCAGAGATATAGAGAGGAGGTCCTTCGACCTTTTGTTGTGCCCTACGCTGGTACTATAGGAGATGGTTTCCTTCTGGTGAACGATAACGCTTGTTCCCATAGAGCTGCACTGGTGGGAAACGTGCCTGAAGCTGAGTGAATTGAACGAATGGAGTGGCCAGCTTGTTCACCGGACTTAAACCCGATTGATCATGTCTGGGATGCACTTGGCAGACGCATTGCACCCAGGACTGCGCTCTCACAATGGTTGCAGAGCCGGGTACTGCTCGTGTAAGAATGACCAAATATCCCTCAAGAAATGGTTGCTAACCTTACATTGTCCATGCCACGCAGGTGTGCAACTGTACTCGACGTCCAAAGCGACTATACACCATATTAACGGGCAACGAGAGTGACTTTTTTGACTATTATGGTAGGACCATGGTGCCTCGCTCTAAGTAAATGCCATGTTAACCTCAACAAAGAGTAAAAACAGCAAAATATTGTATTTTATCTCACACAAATTATAATTTTAACCAACATCTGGATAAAATATGCATATTGTGTTTGAAATCTCACCTGATCCCTTAATTGTTTTGTGCAGTGTATATACATGCACTATCTGACTCAGTAAAATAATTGCATTTGTTTAGTGATTCTTATTGGTGGAAAAATCGAGACCACACGGATCATGGGTACCTGATGTATTTAGTAATGAGTGGCAAATTTCAAGTAATTCAGCATTATTTTCCTGTACGAAGTCTCACTACTTCTTTCCATGCTATGGAATGAATGTCCATTGACTTCCAAAGAGGGCTGCTTCAAAAATAAATATTGAATGCGTTAGAACGTCTCATCATTCAGTATAAGTAATTTAGTTCTACGAAATTAAATTACTGAATAGAAAGAGAGGCGATAAATTAAAATTTTTGTCGCAGCCAGGATTCGAACCCGAGACCTCTGTTTCTATTCGAGATGTTTGATGAACTAAGACAACATAGTCTTGGGTAATTGAATTATTCAAACTTCCTGGCAGATTAAAATTGTAAGCCGGAACCGGGAATCGCACTTGGGACCTTTCCCTTTCGTGACCACTTTTTTTTTTTTTCTTTTTCGTTTTTTCGGGTAGTTCTATGCATTGCGGTCGTTGATTCAGTTCTTTCTTGGTTGTTCGTTCAATATTTGGCTCAGTTTTTTTACTATTTATTTTTTTATTTTATTTATTTTTTTAATTACAGAGGGCGGTTAGCCCCCTGACCGGGCGCGCTGAACCACGGCGCCCGGCTCCACTGAGCTATCCCGACACGACTCACGCTTCTGCCAGTACCTCGCCTCCTACTTTCCAAACTTCACAGAAGCTCTCCTGCGAACCTTGCAAGACTAGCACTCCTGGAAAAATGGTGGAGACCCTTAGCCACAGTCAAAGGGATGCTCTCAGAATGAAACTTTCACTCTGCGGCTGAGTTTGAGCTGATATGAAGGACGGACCGTAAGTCCTGTCGGGATACCTCAGTGGTAGAGCGCTTGCCCGCGAAAGGCAAAGGTCCCAGGTTCGAGTCCTGGTTCCGGCACAATTTTAATCTGCCAGGAAGTTTCATATCAGCGCATACTCAGCTGCAGAGTGAAAGTTACATTCTGGAATTATTGTATGATATTTCTACAAGTTTGTAATTCATCAGAAAATCGCAGAAACTATATTGTAATTGTTAACAATTTTTTCTTAGTTTTCTCTAAAGAGAGAAAACGGAAAGGCATGCGAAATTTAAAAGAACACAAAATTCCCAGAATTGGCAGTCCTACATAGCAGCTCGAATTATAGCGAGGACTTCAATGCAAGATGCCTACAATACTTACCACAACGAAACTCTTTCTAGAAATTTGACTGAAAACCCAAAGAGATTTTGGTCATATGTTAAATATACTAGGGGCAAAACACAAACAATACCCTCACTCCGTGATAGTAATGGCGATGCTGCCGATGATAGCGCTACTAAAGCAGAGTTACTAAACATAGCTTTTAGAAACTCATTCACCAAAGAAGACGAAACCGATATTCCAGACTTCGAATTGAAAATAGAGGCCATAATGAGTAACGTAGAAGTAGATACCATCGGAGTAGTGAAGCAACTAAATCACTTAACAAGAACAAGTCTTCTGGTCCGGATTGTACACCCATTAGATTTCTATCTGCTTATGCTGAAGCGATAGCTCCTTACTTAACAGCCCTACACAACCGCTCTCTCAAAGAAGGATCTGTACTAAAAGATTGGAAAGTTGCACAGGTGACACCTATATTCAAGAAAGGAGTAACCCACTAAACATCAATTTGCAGCAGGTTTTTGGAACATATCCTGTATTCAAATATTACGAATTATCACGAACAGTATGATCTGTTGATCCAAGGCCAACACGGATTTAGAAAAAATCACATGAAGTGGTGAGTGCTATCGATAAGGGTTCAAAAATCGATTCCGTATTTCTTTATTTCCAGAAGGCTTTTGACACCATACCTCACAGACGGCTTCTAATCAAATTGCATGGTTATTGTATATCGCCCCAAATTTTCGACTGGATAGAGGATTTCCTGCCAGAGAGGACACAGTTTGTAGTAATCGAAGCATAAACTAAAACAGAGGTGATACCGGGCGTTGCACAGGGTAGTGTTATTGGTCCTCTGCTGTTCCTTATTTACATAAACGATTTAGGGGAAAATCTAAGTAACTCTCTTAGGTTGTTTGCAGATGTCGCCGTCATTTACCGTCTAGTAAAATCATCTGAAGATCAAAACAAACTGCAGAACAATCTGAATAAGATATCAGTATGGTGTAAAAATTGGCAATTTACTCTAAATAATGAGAAATGTGAAGTCGTCTACATGAGTATGAAAAGAAATCCGTTAAACTTGGTTTACAAGATAAATGAATCAACAGTGAAGGCCGTAAACTACACAAAATATCTGGGAAATTCTGTTACTTCAGACTTAAACTGGAAAGAACACGTAAATAATGTCGTGGGAAAGGCGAATTAAAGACTGCGTTTTATTGGTACAACCCTTAAAAGATGCAACAGAACTACTAAAGAAACTACATACACTACACTTGTCCGTCCTTTTTTTGATTATTGCTGTCCAGGTTGGGAACCTTATCAGGTGGGTTTGCGGAGGACATCGAAAGAGTCCAAAGAAGGGCAGCTCGGTTTGTATTGTCACGATACAGGGGGAGACAGCGTTACGGAAATGATACAGGATCTGGGATGGGAATCATTACAACAACGGCGCTTATTGCTGCGGCGTGGGCTACTTACGAAACTCCAATCGCCAACATTCTCCTCCGATTGCGAAAATATATTGTTGACTCCCACTTACATAGAAATGATCATCAGAATAAAATAAGAGAAATCAGAGCTCGATCGGAGAGATTCAGGTGTTCTTTCTTCTCGCGCTTTATTCGAGAATGGAATGGGAGATAAAGGTGGTTCGATGAACCCTCTGCCAGGCACTTAAATGTGATTTGCAGAGTATCCCATGTAGGCATGTAGATGTGATTAGACTTCCTTTCCTTTTTCAGTCAGTGATGATACTGTAACAGGTAGTTCATTCTCAGGCCAGTTGCATTGTTTTCGGTAATAATATGCTGTGCTTTAGTTCGTAGTTTTGTTCTTTCAGTTTCATATGTGTATTAATTAATAACGGCTTCTCATCTTGTACAATTTTAACACATGGCGTAAATAGTACCGGTCATTCTGTATAATTCATAGGAGTTAGACGGAGTGCCCAGAAAAGTATATAATTTTCCCGAAACAAATTAAGTTTCATAGATTGCCTAAAACAATCAGGATTTTTACACATTATCTAGGCATTCTATAGAATACCGGAATTTCACGCAGTTCCGGTAACATATATGTTACTGCAAAATGTCGGCTCTTCACGTATTTATGTCCTTAAAAGGATATGGTATTTTTCGGTAAATATCTGTACGTTACAAGAGAATCGTAAATAAATTGTCCTGTATCGCACCGTTTTACACTTCCCAGTATTCATAGGAGAGTATAGAAACACAAACGTACTACAATTGTTGAGTTTCTTTTTATTTTTATGGCATGATATACACTCCCTATCGTAAAAAGTATGTTATAAACAAACATAAACAATAGTAGGTTGAACATTTTGTGGGATGCGACTGTTATTTGTATTAACAACAATTTTTTTCTGTCGATTTTTTATAAATCCTTTTATTTCCACATGATCGATTTCAACAGAAAAGCTGCCATCTTCAGGTCTATGTACATGAAGGAAAAACATTACACATCATATTTATAATTTTTCAGAGATCTATAAATAAAAAGACAACGTATATAAATGTTTCTTCTTTATTGTTATTTAATGCCCCCTCTCACCCAATTGATCGAGGAGCAGGGGTGACCAACAGCGCAAAAATCAGTCAAGAACAGACATTTAAGAAATTAAACGTAAAACAAGGGACACTCTCATATTTACTAATTTAATTTTATTTCTTTTGCGTATTTACATACCTAGACCAATAGTTTATAATATACTAGCTGCAAACTGGACGTTGCCTGGGTAATTGTAGATTCCATACTCCCGAAGTCTAGCTCTCCTCCAAACTCTCTCTCTCTCTCTCCCCCACCCATCTGCCTATCTTCTTTCCCTCTGTCAACCCATCTCTCTCCCCCCCCCCCCCCGCCTCCCCCCCGCCCCCGCCCAACTCGTCGTCCTGTCTCTGTACATTTGTACATTGCGCCTTTTCAATTGCTCCTGTTATCATCAAAACACACACACACACACACACACACACACACACACACATATATATATATATATATATATATATATATATATATATTCTCAACTTTCTGGTGTTCAGTGAAACACTGTCAAGGTATACTGCAACATGGACTTTCTCATGCATCACACATTGATAAGCGGTTAACCGTTCAGTACCTGAATTAATTTCTACTGCAAAGAAAAAAACATATTTTGTGCTCAGAATTGGTACGTTAGACCATTTATAGTGTGAAATGTAAGAAAATTTATATTTAGTTAGTATCATTAGATATGTGTAAAATATGCCACAACGGACATTTGAAAAATAAAAGGCTTAAAACTCTTCATCAAGGGAAATCTATTCATTGAACCTTCTTACAAATCAAAAATAATTTACAAAGGTCTCAATTACATTCATGTTTATGACTAAAACTAATTGATGTGATTAAGGTTGCATTGCTCATGAAATTGCTTGATATAATTATAGTTTTTCTTTAGGCAAAAGTGAAGCGTGCATTTTGTACACATAAAAGGGCTAAAATGGTGTAGAGTGAGAACAATACATTACAGCTTCCACAGCACGCCACTAGCAAAGAGTAATCAAACAAAATCGTATTGAAACATATTGACTACATGCATCCATTGATCGTTGTTATAATTAAAACTGCAAAAACGCCAGTCACAAACACAATCTAGCAATGAAGCATGTTAGCACCAAAGGTGATAGGTAATTACCGTGTTTTCTCCTTTTTACTTCATTTTTTGCATGTGCTATGTGTCTAAGTGTCCGATGATGCATATTTTACAAAAAGTATATTTTAGTGCTCAGTGAAAGACGTACAGTATCTACTTTAACATATATAAATATGTATTTCAACACGCAACAAATATTAGAAAAAACAAAATATAATTTACAAAATAAAACTTATCAATGCATTTAGCTGTATTTCACGAAATAATGACCACAACGTCGGGTTCACAACACGCAGACGATAAACAAAAGTCATCGGAAAAGTAAAGTCAACACTCAACAGACGCCAGCACATTTCCCACGCACTGAGGCCGTTCGTGTAGAATCTGCTTCAACAGGCACTGGTGCTTGAAAGCACTATTCTTCCAAAGAAGGGTCACAACAGTATGACGCGAATTTGTCACAATCGGCATTAAAGGTTTAATAGAACCGCTCTCCGTGAAAACATTCATACACGAGTAAGCTTGTTAATTAATAGTAAAACAGGGTCAAAGTCTGTTGTAAGGTACCGTTTCGTTTTGTTAGTCAACTGTGCAAAATGTTTTCAATGTATAAAACTGTAGGTCTCTGTCGAAGTCTGTAAGTAAAGTACCTCCAGCATGCAACATACGAAGTTGTATGTAGATAATGACCTTCCTCTTGTTTTCTTGGTAAAGTGTGAAAAATTTCATCAAGATCGGAATATAATTGTAGATTTGTTTATATTAGAAACAAACACAAAAAGAGACACACTTCTTTATGTATAAGAAACGTAAAATTAAAAATAGGTAAGTTACATCAATTTTCGTGTTCACACATTAATAAGATGTATCGAAGGAGTATCAGTCTGCCCGGTTTTCTTCCTACGGATGCAGCTCCAAACCAGTTATATATGTTGTTTTTTTCTGTTCTTTTTTCTTCCCATGTATTAAAACGAAGAAACAACATAAAAATTATCCAAATCGGTAAAGGCATTTTTGATTTTGTGGAGACTAACGCATAGCAATTTATTTTTATATATAACTAGCTGAAAACCCGCAGTTGCCAGAGTATTTATTTACTCACAAGTATATCTGCATACTGTATGCAAAATATGTCGCGAATACAGTTAGTAGGGTTAAAGAAGTAATAAATCGAAACCTTTTGTGTCATGTGGTGGTTTTGCATGTTCCTAATTGTTTGTGTCGGCATATCTCATGAACTACATCTATTTATTTATTTCTTATCTTACGGCATCTCGTTCTTCCCTTTCTGTCCATCGGCTACTACCTTATTATTTGTCCATTTAATTATCGTTTGCATGCAGCTCAATATTTATGAGATCATATGTCCTTGACTATGTGTTCTACAATAATATACTTTTCCAGACTTTTAGACCGTAATATTAGGAAATTGCGATGAATAAATAGTGGACGAATGAAGTCTCCAAATCACTTGTCGCGGGATGGGAAAGTTTTTGTGACTTATTGTTTAGGACGTCGTGTCGTAGGTAATTTTTAACCCCACAGCTATTGTTGTCTGATAGTAGGGAATATTTGTACCACGTTTAGTTGAAATCGCTGCATTATATGAAGAGCAGATGTGGAAAATAGCACATTATGTAGCAGTTATTGGGAAATTTCATTGTTTATGACGTCATATTTCCTGAAATCTGTGACGTACTATGATGTAAATTCGAAGGCAGATGCAGTGGTATATGATCCTAATGTCTGCGAAATTTGTCGTGAATGATGTTAGCAGTAAAGGCGTATTAAATCTAAACCTCATGCGGTTTTTCATGAACCAAATTGTTTATGACTTCATATCTAATGAACTATATGTCAACTGTGATATAGTATCTAAGGAACATACAGTAGTATGTATGTGTACGTTCTGTGAACTGTCTCGCGAATACAATCTACAGTGCAGAAGTAATAACTTGTAACATCATGCCAAGTGCCGTAGGTATACATCATGAACATCGAAAAAGTAGTAAGTGATAAACTTTTTTCATAATTTTGTTGGGGTTGTCAGCGAGAAAAACTTGAAATTATGTTTACAATTTATTGCAAGCCGCTAAGTGCTCGCATTCTCAAATAGTTGACGAATAAAATCACACTATCACACGCTGCAGGATGGGACAGATATCATTGTTTATTACGTGATTTCGTATGAACTATGAATCGTATGTGGATTTTATAACCGCATCAAATGATTCCTGACGTTAAAGAATATTTGTAGGAAATTTTGTTGAAATCGGTCCATTGGTTTAGGAGCAGATGTAGAATATTATCGCAGGAGGCAACTGTTTTTATGACGCCATATAACCTCACGTCTGTGTCGTAGGTAGTTCTTACCCCGACAGCGATTGTTTCCTGATAGTAAGGAACATGTGTAGCAAGTTTGGTTGAAATCGGTCCAGTAGTTTAGGAGGAGATATGGGACATCATACATACACACATAACAGCATACACAAATAGAGCCTATTTTATAAGATGTCTACATAACTAGCGAACCAAGAAATCATCACAGCTGCTAAATATTAATAGAGATCATGTCTGGAGAATATGCTGGCCTTTCCAATCTTGCGAAGTACAATATTCCGAAAGTTAACTTCACACGGGATGTGATGCGTTAATTAAATGCTGAGTCCCACTTACAGACCTGTTAACTATAAATGTCAGTTCCTTAAGGGATGCCACCTATACTTGCAATGTATACGAACTAAATACTCGCCGGACTTAGTTGCATTGCGGACACACACACACTAAACTACGACTTCGTATAGTAGTACTGTCCAACTCTCAGTGTCGTGTGCCCATTTCCACTCAGTCTCTCAATAAACAGTTCAATGTTGCTTACCTCAGATTTACATGTCCCATTGGATAATCTTCTCCTCAGGTCGTGGACTCTAACGATGTGCAGCTCACAATATCGGTTGCAAAACAGCAAGTTAATGAATGTACGGTTCTGCCTACTCGTAATTAAATATGGCTATTTTAAAACGCTTTTGGTTTTATTTTTCTCAACAGATTATTTGAAGCCAGATTGACATTTGTCTTACGAAATATGCGGTAATGAATTATTAGCTTTGCTGAGAACTTTTTTGAAGTGTGAAATCAAATTATTGTCTTATCATTTACACTCAAATCCTGCAGTCGCTATCACGTAAGTATTGACCTGCCTTAACTCGAACATTTCACCAAAACTTCGCAGATATAGGTAATGCACTTTGACAGAGCGTCACTGTGTCAATATTAGTCGACACGATACTATTCTTTCACTGCATATAAATTTCCACTTATACTCGCGACCGACGACACAGTACTACGTCATGCGTAACCCATGGTCCGCTAGTAACTGGTACTTACGACCTCCTCGCGCCTTGACGCCTGAACTCTACAAAGTAGCACACTATTGGCTGAAAGCCAGCGTCCATTGAAAATCACTTTTGAAAACACAACCAAATTATTATTAACCTAGTCTGTTTGATAATTACATATTACTTGTGACAACTGGCAACATGAATGTAATCACTGGTAATGCTGTAGTTATTGTCCAGCCTTTTTAAACAATAGAATGTTAACATAAAAGAGTGGCAGTTACCGCCATAGAAAACACGGTGGAGTCCCGCGCTACTTGCAGTGCTGCTAACCGCTGGCTTCCCAAGGTTGGGATGACCATCTGTCGCTGTCGCAACGATTCAGCCACTGCCTATAACTGTTGCTTAGCGTATCTTAGGCGGCCAACGGCTGCCCACACAGCAACATAATAAAATTAAAATAAATCGTAATAAAGTATAGCAGAAATGTGAGGTAACGTCACAGAAGTCGTTATCATGATGACATGAAGGAACGCAATCACAAGATTTGCACAAGGAGCGCGAGAATAGTAGTCCATTAAGACGAGTTCATCCCAGGAATGCTGTCGATATGGTTGCACTATTCATCGAATGATGTCATCCTTGTACCATATAACCGTTTGAGTGTCTTCTACAACCATTAGTGACGTGCGGTGGCTCCACATAATGCCACCAATAATCATCAGGAAGCCACTGCTTCGCTGCACTCCCTGGACGGTGTGTTGAGACGTTAAGGCTGACCGGACTGCCTCCAAAAAAGATTGCATGGTTGAAAGCAGTGGCAGCGCGTCCGATGTCTTCTCTGGTTCAGTGAACCCCCGGGAAAAAGCTCTTCGAATGTTCAAATGTTTGTTAAGCTTAAGGGACTTAACTACGGGGTCATAAGTCCCTAAACTTACAAACTACTTATCAACTAACTTCCACTAAAGACGACACAAACATCCATGGCCGAGGACGGATTCGAATCCTCGACCGTAGCGGCCGTGCAGACTATGACTGGCGAGCCGCAGCCCGCTCTTCGTCAAAAAGAGTAAATAAATAAATAAAATAAAAATTGCTTTTAAACTATCATTCACGGTTAGTTCTTCTATCAGATTTTATATGGCCATTCATATTATTTTTATCGCATGAGAAACGTTTTACATCGCGGAGACAGCACGTATACGAGACGTAGTGCGACAGCTTAATATACGCGGCAGTGGCCCGCAGCGTTACAATGCGCGTGCGCGGATGAGCTTCAATTTCTCTTCTGAACCCCATGGAGGATACAAATTGGCGCTCCGGCGGCAGGTAGGGGCAAAGGGAAACGCAGTTTCTTGCAACTCCTATTTTTTACGACATTATATCTCCAGAACCACGTGTCGTATATGGTTCTTCTCCCTACAGCAATTGTTGTCGCACGTAAGGAATTTGTGTGCCAATTTGGATCAAATCGGTCCAGTGGTTTAGCAGGAAATGTGCTGCCCAATCGCTTGACACAGCAATTTTTCGCGCATCTCATTGTTTATACCGCGATATCTCATGAACTATGTGTTGTGATTCTTACATTCACGGGACCGTACTCGTGCACTGAAGTTAACCGCGCAAAATTTCATAAAGACTGGAACAAAACTGTAGATTTGTATGCAATACCTACACACAAACACACCGACACTCTGCCTTATACAGCCCTATAAAGATTTGCAATGTTCCGATACCGTATTCAGAAATCGTTCATGCGAAACACAACTAGGTCTTTATTCACACGAAGTGATGGGTGCTTTCGACAAGGGTTCGCAAATCGATTCCGTATTTCTTGATTTCCACAAGGCTTTTGACACCGTACCTCACAAACGGCTTTTGAACTAATTGCGTGGTTATTGTATATCGCCCCGAATTTGCTACTAGATAGGGGATTTCCTGTCAGAGAAAAAAAAATGTTTATAGAGCTTATGGGACTTAACTAAGGGGTCATCAGTCCCTAAACTTACAAACTACTTACGAACTAGCTAATACTAAGAACGGCACGAATATCCATGCCCGAGTGGCGATTCGAACCCCCGACCGTAGTGACCGTGCGGACCGTGACTGGCGCGTCGCAGACAGCTCCGTCACCGCGGCCGACTCCTGTCAGAGAGGACACAGTTCGTAGTAATCGATGGTAAGGCATCGACTAAAACAGAGGTGATATCGGGCGTTCCACAGGATAGTGTTATTGGTCCTCTGCTGTTCCTTATTTACATAAAAGATTTAGGGGGAAATCAAAGTAGCTGTCTTAGGTTGTTTGCAGATGACGCCGTCATTTACCGTCTAGTAAAATCATCTGAAGAATAAAACCAACTGCAGAACGATCCCAATAAGATATCACTATGGTGTAAAAATTGGCAATTGACTCTAAATAATGAGAAACGTGAAGTTGTCCACATGAGTTCGTAAGGAAATCCGTTAAACTTTGTTTACAAGATAAATCGATCAAAAGTGAACGCTGTAAACTCCACAAAATACCTAGGAATTACTATTACTTCAGACTTAAATTGGAAAGAACACGTAGATAATGTCATGGGAAAGGCGAACCAGAGACTGCGTTTTATTGGCAGAACCCTTAATCATGGAACAGAACTACAAAAGAAACTGCATACAACACGCTTGTCTGTCCTCTTTTGGAGTATTGCTGTCCAGTATGGGATCCTTATCAGCTGGGTTTGACGTTTGACGGAGGACATCAAAAGAGTCCAAAGAAGAGCAGCTCGTTTCGTATTGTCACGATACAGGGGAGACAGCGTTACGGAAATGATACAGGATCTTGGATGGGAATCATTACAAAAACGGCGCTTATCGCTGCGGCGTGGGCTACTTACGAAACTGCAATCACCAACATTCTCCTCCGTATCCGAAAATATATTGTTGTCTCCCACTTACATAAGTAGAAATGATCATCAGAATAAAATACGAGAAATCAGAGCTCGAACGGAGAGATTCAGGTGTTCTTTCTTCCCGCGCGCTATTGGAGAATGGAATAGGAGATAATTAGTATAATGGTGGTTCGATGAACCCTCTGCCATGCACTTAAATGTGATTTGCAGAGTATCCCATGTATATGTAGTTTGTTGACGCTTAGAGCGCAACTGTCGCTACAAAAAAATGAGTGTCTTGTCTGTGTTGCCAGGCTTTGGCGAGTAACGACGCAAGTCTGGAACTTGATTTACGCAGGAGCCGCGAGCGGAACCTGGCGAGGCTCTGCTTTGCGCGGAAGCGTCGTGAGCGTGGGAGAGAGCGGTTATCAGCGCGGGCACCCCGGCCGCTCAGCGGAGCGCATCGAACGCCGGGGTCAACGACCCTCCGCGCCTCCCAGCACCAGCACCGCCAGCAAGAAGCCGCCGTGACTGACACTGCGGGCCAGCCGCGAGGCCACGCAGCGCTCCACAGCTTACACCAGAGCTACTAAGTCTGTGTGTCAACTGCAGGCGAGAAATCTATTACTCAGAGAGTGAGCGCAGACAGGTGACAATATTACAGATCTATCACGCTGATAAATTAAAAGGTAAAGCAGTTAACAATCCGAAGATTGGTTTGAACACCACAGTGCTTTACTAGGCATGGCCCTGTTTGGAGGCGGTATGCCGTTGCCTTCCTCCGACCTTCGAACTGACTTACCCAGCTAGTTATTGAGGGACCTACAGATTAACGTCGGTTCCGAACCACGGTGCTACTCGGTATTTTTCACATGAGCAATACTGCCAGAGGTGAAAGAAGTGGAAAGTGACAGATAAAAATCCTAGGGCCTGGCGGGGATCGAACCCGCGACCTTTGGATTTGCAGTCTGGCACTCTAGCACTAAACAACCGAGGCGCACTTGCTACTATATTATGGTCGCAAAATACTAAAAGACACACACACACACACACACACACACACACACACACACACACACACACACACACATTATATACAGGGTGTTTCACTAAGTGTGTTTGCCTTTGTAACTTATAATATAATAGGTGACGGGAAATTTTAATGCGGTAGATCAACACAAGAAATGTTACACTTCCTGCGGAGCTATGAACGTAGTTTATTGTATCATTTTCCAAAGAATTACAGCACAAAGATATAATTTTTTAAATGGAACAATAGTTTTTTTCTATCGTGCATTGCAATCGTTGAAACCAGCTGCGCCAAAATCAATTTTAACTTCATTCCTATCATTGTTAGTTTGGGAACTACAACCCTTCAAAGTTTCAGGGGCAGATACCACAAACGCTGCGCATAATGCAATGCGCCTTCTAAATGTGGTGCGGCCGAGTTGTAACGTCGCCGGTGTCACGGAGCGAGAAGCTTCGTACTGTAACTCTTTGGAAAATGATACAATAAACTATGTTCATAGCTCCGCAGAAAGTGTAAAATTTCTTGTGTTGACCTACCGCATTAAAATTTCCCGTCACCTAATATTTCATAAGTTACAGAGGCAAACACACTTGGTGAAACACCCTGTATATATATGAAGTGCTGTTCGTTAGTCTCGCTAAGACTCCAGAACGGCTGAACCGATTTGGCGCCTTTTAGTCTTGAAATATTCGTGAAGTCCAAGGAAGGTTTAAACGATGATAAAATATGGAAAAGTTGTCCAAAAAAAAGAGGAAAATCGGAAAAAACTGAAACAGCTTTTTCCAGTGAGCTATCAATAACCAGGAGGAAGATTCGCACCAAATAAAAATTTGCAAAAGTCGCCCGGAAAGTAGTAAAATTTAGGAAAACCCGAAAGCGATTTTTTTTCAATGAATAAAAATCAATTGCCACATGGTTTTAAGAGCATCACTTGAGTACGGCTTGACAGGACAAGGTTTGTATGAAATAAATTTTTTGGAAACTCCACCGAAAAACTGGTAAATTTGAGAATAACTAAAAGTGCTTTTTTAATGTGTTTTTGATTGATTTCATGACTGTAACTGATTATTCGCACGACGGAGAGGTGTAATTCGCTTTTGTTTTGTTCATTATGGTTTTGGTAAAGTTTTCAGAAAAAAATAGCGTCACTAACAAAGTTGAAAAATTCGAACCAAGTTCCTCTTTCCAAATGTACTCCACACTATAAGTTGAGAACCATTCATCCGATTGCGATAAAATTTTGATTATTTGACGTTCAACAGAAGATGAACGTTCTTATGAACTAAAATTTTGGGAAAGTTACCCGGAAAATTTAAAAATTCTTGAGTAACTGAAAGAGCTTTTTTCAATGGGACATCAATATCATTCGTCTGATTGCGATAAAGCTTGCATATTTGACGTTCAAAGCAAGAGTAACGTTCTTATGAAATAAAAATTTGGAAAAGTATCCCCGAAAATTGGAACATTCAGGGAAAATAGAATGAGATTTTTCTATAAAATATCAGTACCATTCATCTGATTACGATAAAGTCTTTCCATATTTTACCACCGTTTAAACCTTCCCTGAACATCCACGATTGAGACATGAACATTATCCTGGACGTGTATGCGTGATTTGCCCATTCTTCCCGCCAACTATCGAGCCGATCCTTAGACTATCTGATGATGCCTTTATAAAGCTACTGGATTTAAATTAATATGGTTTATCTTAAGAGGTAAGTGATACGAAAATCACCGGGTCATCTAGTATTGATTATATAAAGAAGAATTGAAGAAATGGTAGGAGCCAGTACCCCGGCTAAACGGAAAGCTGAAGTTCTAAATTTAACCTCTAAGAAAATCTTTCACGCAGGAGGACCGCGCAAATGATCCATCATTTGATCAAAAATGTTCAAATGTTTGTATAGTCTATGGGACTTAACTACGGGGTCATCAGTCCCTAAACTTACAAACTACTTATGAACTACTTACGAACTAGGACGGCACAAATATCCATGCCCGAGGGGGCATTCGAACCTCCGACCGTAGTGGCCGTGCAGACCGTGACTGGAGCGCCTCAGTCCCCTCGGCCACCGCGGCCGGCCATTTGACCAACGCACTAGTTCCGAAATAGAGGACATAGTACTAGGTATTTCTGGTGAAGAGAAGCAGCTGAGAGAGCTAAATACTAAAAAGTCTCCTTGTGTGGATGGAATACCATTTTGGTTTTACAAAGAGTACTCTGCGGCATTGGCCCCTTACTTAGCTTGCATTAATCAAGAATATTTAATTCAAAGCACAATTCCTAGTGATTGAAAAATGCGCAGCCGACTCTCGTTTATAAGAAAGGTAAAAGAACTGACCCACATAATTACAGACAAAATGTTCAAATGTTTGTAAATCTATCGGACCAAACTGCGTGGTCATCAGTCCGTAGCTTACAAACTACTTAAACCTAGGTAAACTAACCTAAGGACAAACACACACACCCATGCCCCAGGGAGGACTCGAACCTCCACGGCAAGCAACCGCTCTCTCCGCAGCGAGACGCTTTAGACCGCTCGGCTACTCCACCGCGGCAATTACAGACAAATATCGTTGACATTAGTTCTGGTTAATACGATTGTAGTTATTTATAAGTCATTATTCTAGCGCAGTTTAAATGAAAGTTGTTCTTAATAGGATGTCTAATTATTAAATGATCAATGTAATAGAATTAACTTATCTAATCATTGTTGTAACTTTGTTATATTCACGTCAAACCGAAGATTTGCTACCAATGTTACCACTTAGGCACGCACATCTGACCAATAACACAAACACTATTACATTACTCATAGTATCACATGTTTTTATTGTTTGACGAGTAATGCAATATGATATGTAGTCATGATTTTCTTCACTTTTTATATCTGAAGGCGCGTATTTAATCACACAACCTAAATGATGTACACTCGATGTTTCATTTACTTTTGTAATATATAATTTCAAATTTCGAGGCATTTTATAATAACACAGCTGCACTGTATTATAAATGTGCATCCCATGTTTGCACTTTTAACACGTTGCATGGCACATGTTGGTAAACCTAGCCATCACACTGTTTACATCATGACACATCCATGTGTCCCAGAGCCGCGATGGAGTAGCCGAGTGGTTGCACAGTCTGCTTTAGGCAGCGGAGCGGTGCGGTGGACGTATTTACGTCTCACCGCGGTGTTCGCGGCCGCGCGTGCGGCTGTTTACCGTTTGTGTTTCTCGCGAGTACCCACCTACTGACGCTCAATGGAACACTCATATAGAAAGGCAACTATCAAGATCACTTTCGCGCCTGGATACGCACAACCCAAAGCATTTGAAATCGAAGGTTTCATAGAACAAGAGCTAAAACTCGATTCACAGTTCCTGATTGGCATTCATTTCTCTATCACGAGCAGTGTGGTATATCTGAAATTGAGCAACGACACGGTATGTGACAAACTTGTACGTGACCATGCCGATGGACTACGATTTAAACATGCCGACGGCAATGTTGGAACAGTTTCGATCGACCACGCGGGAATTCACACTGTAAGTCTTTGAACTGCCCTTCGAGGGTCCGGAACATGTAGTGGTCAACGCTCTACAACCACATGGTCGTGTTCTCAGCCATTTTCGCCGGCCGCGGTGGCCGAGGTGACTGAGGCGCTCCAGTCACGGTCAGCACGGCCACTACGGTCGGGGGTTCGAATCCCCCCCTCGGGCATGGATATTTGTGACGTCCTAGTTCGTAAGTAGTTCATAAGTAGTTTGTAAGTTTAGAGACTGATGACCCCGTAGTTAAGTCCCATAGACTTTACAAACATTTGAACATTCAGCCATGTTCCCGAAAAATGGACCATATTTACGAAATACCCCTTCTGAATGGGGTGAGGCAAGTGTAGATTGACCTTACAAAGTACGTTCCGACGTACCTCACCATCGGAGCTGCAGAGCAATAATTATTGACGACGGTCAGCCCAAGACCTGTTTGGGGTGCGGCAAGGAGGGCCATCTACGTAGACAATGCATTCAAAGGAGGATCACACAAGTTCCTGCGGGCGAAACTGTACCACCATTCACGATCGTTAAAAAAGAAAATAAGGTGCCATCGGCTGTGGTTGCAAAGTTCCAGACAAAGGGCCCATATTGGACAGACGAACCAGATGACAATGAAGAAATCCAGTCTCCGTTAACCGCGAGCACCGCGTCTGTGGTGACACCACCCACGGAGTTCCATCATAACTGAAGTTTGCGCTTCACTGACACCACCGAGACCGCACCACCAACAACAATGCTGTTGAAACTCGTAGTGGAGTAGCGATGCTCCTTAAGGAAGGTATTCTAGCGGAAGATGTTATATACTTTCCATCGACACGAGGAATGGCTATAACAGTACTTGGAAACGCGCTTTATCAACATCTACGCACCGTCCGACACGGACAAACGAAGACAACGATCCCACTTCTTTGCGGAATGCATTGCTCAATGCATTTTTGGCGGAGATTTCAGTTGTATGCTGTCGCCGAAGGACCAGTTCCCACATTATAACCCATGCGCAGAATTGAGAACATTGATACAAGAACTTCGGATGGTAGATACGTGGGAATATGTACATAGAGATCGAACCTGGTACACTTACGCAACCAGCCATTCCGGCAGCCGCATAGATCGCGCCTACGTTACGCGCTGCCTCCAACATAACATCCATGACGCAGAGCTATGGCCAGCGGCCTTCACTGACCACTCTGTTTATATCTGCACGCCGCGGTTGAGTAGCAGAGCGGTCTAAGGCGTCTCGCTGCGGAGCGCGCAGTTGCTCGCCGTGGAGGTTGGAGTCCTCCCTGGGCCATGGATGTGTGTGTGTAGTCCTTGGGTTAGTTTACCTAGGTTTAAGTAGTTTGTAAGCTACGGACTGATGACCACGCAGTTTGGTCCGATAGATTTACAAACATTTGAACATTTTTATATCTGCACGATCGGCCTCCAAAGGCAACAAGTGTGGGAGGCCATGGCATATGAAAGATGAATGTGGCTTACTTAAAGTTCCGGAGTGTTATCAAGCTATCGAAGAAGTTTGGAATGATTGCGTAAGGCGTCGACGATCTTACCATACGGCATTAAGATGGTGGATAGAATGTACAAAACCGGCGATACGGCGTGTACTCATTGCGTTGGGGCGCGAACGATCACGGTGGAAATGGCAAACTTTAAATTTTTATTTCACGATATTAAGAGAATGCACATATCAGGCCCCTTCACTGACCGACAAATGATAGTTCAACGAGCAAAGGCTAAAAGCGTAGCTCTTATTCGCTCTCATCTGGAAGGTGCAGCTGTCTGCGCGAGGACACTGGACCATGTCGCGGGCGAACATCCGTCGATGCACCATGTTATTCATGAACATCAGCGACGTCGCAGAGGCCTAATACATGCCACTGACACAGAAGATCGCTGCCATCTCACGACACAAAATGACATACCACATGCTTTCGCTGAATATTATAGTCGATTATACACCGCAGAAGAACTAGAGCGGGAGGCCCTCCATGAAGTCACTACCAAGCTGTTCGGGACGCTAGATCAAGAGGCGCAGGCGATACTGCAGGAAGAAATCACTGAGGACGAAGTGATCGATGCCATAAGCAAGGGCGCCCTCAATATGTCGCCGGGGCCTGACGGAATACCTTTGGAATTTTATCGGGCTTTCCAACAATTAATTGGACGAAAATTTTTCGCGAACTCATGTCTCCTGAAGTGCCACTTCCACCAGCCTTTGTAGAGAGCCTCATCACCCCAATACCTAAAACATCACGCAGCACAAGAATGAGAGAATATCGCTCCCTAACACTACTTAACTGTGATTTTAAGATCTTCACTCGACTGACGGCGGCACGAATTAAAAACTGCATCGCGTGGTGTCATCTGAACATACATCCCTCGACGGCGACAACATCCAGACGGCACTCAGTGAATACCGCGATTCGATCGCACTGGCGAAAGCATGTAGTCTCCGTGGAGCTCTGATTTCCATAGACTTCGATCGTGCCTTCGGTAGTGTGGTGTCGCACAAGTCCAAAGTGCGCGTCACCTACTTTCGCCGCGCGCCGCCATGCACGCACGCCGCGGCGTTCTTACGACGCCAGCCACGAGCGCCCTCTGCTACAACTCCGCTCGTGGCCACCACTGAACGACATCGTTCACTTGGAACTGAGATAGGAACCAGTTAACACTTCGGAATCAGATAGGCACCAGTGAAGACTTGGCTATCGGGCAGGCACTAGGCAGGCCTCTAGCTCAACTATGTATCAGCATTCTGCCGTACTGAACTATGTAAAATTTAAGTATTGTATAAATTCTGTGCAATATATATCTCGTACTAATTTACTCTAGTGTTTCTAGTTTCTGCTGTCCCACTGGCTGGTCACCTCCTACCTGCACAAGCGTGCATCCATTATTCCTGTGTCGGTCTAATTCTACCCGGCCACCGACACCTACGACGAAAATGAGACGCAAAAGCGGCGACGAGGCTGGGACACAAAAGTGGCGACGAGGATGGGATACAAAAGTGGCGACGAGGATGGGATGCAAAAGTGGCGACGAGGAGGATGGGATAGAACCTTGGACCAGCCCACTTGCAGCAGCCAGACAGCAGCAGTCGAAGCACACAGAAATTGCTCCCGCCCACCCACCCTTATTATAAGATTTTTGGGGGAACATTTTCAGTTACGTGTTTTGTGGAGTTTTTTTTTTTTTTTTTTTTTTTTTTTTTTTTTTTTTTTTTTTTTTTTTTTTTTTTTGCAGTGCGTCCTCATTTACCTTGCAAACTTAATGGAAATTATTCAGTTACAGACGGCGCAAATCACGCAACTACTGCAAGCGGTGTCCCAGCTAACAGCGCAAGCAGCTAACCAACAACAGCCGCCGCTTCAGCAGCCCACACCTGCCGCCGCAACGCTTCCTACGTTTCGCCAGTAGAACGAACGTGAGGAAGAATGGAGCGACTATTTCGCGCAGTTTCAAGAACTCGTCACGGCTCATCAAATTACAGGTCAGAAAGTGAAGCATCTGTTATTATCTGTGGTGGGCAGCAACACCTTCGTGTTACTGAAGAATCGTTTCCCCCACGCATCTCCTCGAGATCTAGAACTTGATGCAATAGTAGATGCACTAAATGCTCATTACGAGAGAAAAGTTCTTGTATCGGCTGCACGGTACCGATTTTTCAGACTAAAAAAATTACCAAAACAGTCGCACCAGCAGTGGATTACGGAGTTGAAGGGCTTAACCCGCAAATGTAAATTTACTTGCTCTTGTGGACTTTCCTATAGTGATGTTATGTTAGGGATGCGATTACGCAGAACATTCAGGACCCCAGAATTAGGGCAGAAATTCTAAAACAGTCAGACCCCTCATTAGACAGTGTACTGCAGATTATTGAAGCGCATGATACTTTTGACTTAGCAGAGGTAGAAATGCAAAGCCACAGTGTAAATTCAGTGCGCTGCAACGGACGGTTTCCTAGCAGTAGTTCTCAGTGTAGCCCTAGTGATTCTTATTTTTCTACCGGCCGTGCTGAACAGACAGTGAACAGTAGCCAGTGTAGAAGTGCGACACAAAGGTCGCCCTGTCGTGTTAGAAACAGTAATTTGAATAACGGGCGCCAACGCTCATTTCAGAAAAATGTTCGCAAGTCTTGCCCCCGCTATTTTGCAGCGTTTCTTGGAACAGCTGACAGTTTCTGTACCGTGTTGCTCGAACTATTTAGATGATATTGTGGTATCCGGACGTACGGTTGAAGAACATTTAGCAAACCTGGAGTGCCTTTTCAAAGTGTTGACTGCAGCAGGTCTACGTTGCAATAAAGCAAAGTGTTCGTTTTTCCAGACTGAAATAGAGTACCTAGGCCATGTGATTAATGCCCAAGGAATCCATCCATTACAGTCGCATCTTCGAGCGATCAAAGATTTGCCTCCTCCTAAGAATGTGCACGAATTGCAAGCAGTAATGGGAAAGCTTAACTATTATTTCAGATTTATTCCCAATGCCTCTCAGAGTGCAGCTCCACTGCATCACTTACATAGGAAGAATGTTCCTTTTGTATGGTCTAAAGATTGCCGGGTTGTCTTTGACAAATTAAAGCCTGCACTACTCAGTGATGCATGTTTGATTCTCTTTGACCCACAGAAGCCTGTAGTGCTAGCAGTTGATGCCTCGTCGTACGGTCTGGGTGCAGTTTTGTCGCATCGTATTGGATGTCACGATCGTCCTATTGCCTTTGCATCTAAGCTACTGACGCCGACGAAACAGAATTACAGTCAGATAGAAAAGGAGGCCTTAGCAATGATTTACGGCGTTACAAAGTATGATCATTATCTCTATGGCAGAAAATTCTATTTGTTGACATACCACAAGCCTTTCACGTCGTTGTTCTCACCCGCAAAGCCAATTCCGCCACGAACGGCACAAAAGCTTCAGAGATGGTCCTTGATATTGTCTAATTATCAATATGAGATTTTGTACCGACCTACCATTAAACACGCCAACGCGGACACACTTTCCCGACTTCCGGTTGGCCAGGATGTGCCGTTTGATTCTTCAGAAATGGCATGTTGCCAGATAGACTCCAAAGATGCTTCCGCTGTCGCAGATTTCCCTTTCAACTGTCGTCGGGTTGCACAGGAAACAGCTGCGGATGCAGACCTAAGTGTGGTAGCACGTTTTGTTCGCTCTGGGTGGCCTGCTAGAGCCAAAGACATTGTTCGGCCTCTGGTTCGACGTTATTTTGCACAACGTCATGCATTGTCTTTAAGTCAGGGTGTTCTGCTGTTACATACGGACAACGACCAAACAAGAGTGATTGTTCCTCGTTCCCTGCAACGTGAAGTGTTACGCTTCCTGCATCAAGGACATTGGGTATTGTTAGGACAAAGCAACTGGCCAGATGTCATTGTACCTGGGTTGGTATGGACGCTCAGATAGAGAACATGATGTCACAGTGTACTGTTTGTGCGGAGCATCAGGCGGCTCCTCCGCAACGTTTCTCAGACTGGCCACGCCCCAAGGGACCATGGCAACGTTTACATATTGATTTTGCGGGACCTTTCTGGAATACGCGATGGTTAATTGTTGTAGATGCTTTCAGCAAGTTTCCTTTTGTGATTGCCATGAACTCAACGACGGCGTCTAGTACAATCAGTGCCTTAACATCAGTGTTTTGCATCGAAGGCTTGCCTGAAACTATCGTCAGTGACAATGGACCTCAGTTTGTTAGTGCGGAATTTCAACAGTTTTGTCGTGTGAATGGCATTCAGCATATCACCACCGCACCTTTTCACCCTCAGTCCAATGGTGAAGCAGAACGTTTCGTTCGAACATTCAAGTCACACATGGAAAAGATGAAGGTCAGAACTCCAGGCAGCAAGCTCTTCAAATTTTCCTGTCTACGTATCGGTGCAGGCCAGGTGACGGCCCGTCTCCTGCCGAGCTGCTACACGGCCGCCGTCACCGCACTCTCCTTCACCTGCTGCAGCCTCCCACGCACTGAGTCGGTTCGTATGGCGCTTCGCGTTTTCAGGTTTCTATGCCGGTGCTGTACAGGGTGTTTGCTGGCAACAAGACAAGATGGACGCCGGGCAACATTCAGCGTGTGCTCGGTCGCAATATGTATGTTGTACGTTCTTCCTCAGGGTCGGAGCTGCGGCGCCACGCAAACCAATTACGCCTGCACAGGCCGCGCGATCTTGTCTCCGGTTTCTTGATTCCAGACCCAGTTCACCGCCAGGGAGCACAGCCACATCGTTCGTCGACGGGTCCAGCGTCCCCGGACTACGAGATCGTCCCGAAGGAGATCGACGCAACTCCGCCGCTGTCGGCGCCGCAGATGACAGTGTCACCGAGAGGAACTCCGAGACCGTGCGTGCCGCCGCCGCCTGGGCCACGCACCTTAGAAGAAGATGACCTGCTCCCTCTGGGCGGAGGCAGGCGCCCTTCCGCTGGTTTTGGCGGGTTTCCCGGCGGATCGCAAGGTGTATACCGGGGCGCGGACGGCGTCTCGATCCCAGCCTCAACTACGACGCCCGTCCCACCAGTAACGCCTCCGCCCAGGCCCCCCTCCCAGTGCTGTCGCCGTGGCCCTCAGCCCTACGCCACGACGGCGCGGCTGTTTGGGGGGGGGGGGGGGTGTCACACAAGTCCAAAGTGCGCGCCACTTACATTCGCCGCGCGCCGCCATGCACGCACGCCGCGGCGTTCTTACGACGTCAGCCACGAGCGCCCTCTGCTACAACTCCGCTCGTGGCCACCACTGAACGACATCGTTCACTTGGGACTGAGATAGGAACCAGTTAACACTTCGGAATCAGATAGGCACCAGTGAAGACTTGGCTATCGGATAGGCACTAAGTAGGCCTCTAGCTCAACTATCTATCAGCATTCTGCAGTATTGAGCTATGTAAAAGTTAAGTATTACTAAGTCTCTAAGAAATATATATCTCGTTCTAATTTACTCTAGTGTTTCTAGTTTCTGCTATCCCACTGGCTGGTCACCTCCTACCTGCACAAGCGTGCATCCATTATTCCTGTGTCGGTCTCATTCTACTCGGCCACCGACACCTACGACGAAAACGAGACGCAAAAGCGGCGACGACACAAAAGTGGCGACGAGGATGGGATACAAAAGGTAGGGTCAGCAGCCACACCCACCTGATGACAAAAATGCATTTCGCACAGCACTACATAACCATAGTGATGCGACTATTACACGAGGCCACTTCTAAAGTGCTTGTTAATTGTCGTTTGGTTGGATCCCTTACTATTAAGAGATCAATTCGACAAGGATGTCCTTTGTCCACGATTATGTATGCCATGGCACTTGAACCACTTCTCAGCGGCCTCCGCCAACGCCTGACAGGCATTACGATGCGTGGTTATACGTTTCACTGCAAAGCATATGCCGATGACCTGATATTGGTGGTGAGGAACGGCAACGACGTTAACGCGCCTTTTGGACTGGATTAATCGATATGGTGCCGCTACAGGTAGGCGCATGAATGTGGCCAAATCCGTCGCCTTGAATATAGGCACAGGACTACCTGTCGACTGCGTTGCACCATTACCGTTACGGGACAGGATCAAGTATCTGGCAATCGTCTTCACGAATGATGTCCGACGCACGGCGGCGCTCAACTTCAAGAAGTTGCTCATAGCCATACGAAATGATGTCAGTGCGAATGCACTGCAAATATTAAATATGATTCAACGTGTCGCTAATATAAATATATACTTGGCGCCACGCATTCCACACTATGGACAGATTCTACCGATGCCAAATATGGTCGCCTGACGCATACTGGCAGCATTTGGATACTTCGTCAGTATGGGAGCCCACTTCAAGATTCGATATGAGTCTCTGACACTACCAACTTGTAGAGGTGGTCTCGGGCTTGTTCACGTTTACGATCGAACGGTGGCGCTCTATATTAACGCGACATTGAAAACATGGAGAAGACGACACCAAAGTCTGTCTTGAATCTTGATAGACGAATTGGCACCAGCTTCCCTACAAGCGCCGGTGATGTTGCAGAACATTTCTCTGCCTTTTCAACATATCAGAGAGATTTTCCTTGAATATAGCTATGTTATGACAGAGCTATCAAACAACAGAACACCGGCAGCGCCCGACATCTACCGGATACTTACGAGCAGGCGCCCCGCCAACCCTGTGGAAGCACGGCACCCCACGATCCACTGGCCGGTGGTATGGCGGACAGTTCATCATGCCACACTTGACACGGAAACGAGAACAACATGGTACATGTTGGTTAACGGTAAACAAGTAACTGGATCCCGCCTGCAGGCCACCAATATGGTGAAGTCTGCGTTATGCCAAGTATGTCACGTTCTAGACGACGACGCTCACCGTCTCATGTGCGGGCCCTCTGAGGAAGTATGGCGGCTGGTGACGCAGATGATTGGCTTTCTACTGCGCGTCGTGCAACAAAATATCGACCCCAAGATTGTCCTTTTTCAAGACAGAACGTAGTACCCACAGGCCAAAACGAACACGGTGATATGGCTTCGAGCCAAGGCGGTGTATTATTTGCTTCGCGACGGCGCGAAACATGTGCCGGACTTCTGGAACCATTTACAAAAACAACATATGGAGCTGATACGGAACCCGAAGTATCAACAATATTTTTCTAATTTCCTGGGGAGTGCGTTCCGAGATCCTCCAAGCAGCTGGAACGTCCCGGGTATGAGAAGCTGGTTTGATAACGAAGACGAATGTGATGGACAAGAAGAAACGGTTACCTCTCACCATAAAACGAGAAGACGTGCCTGGCGGCAGAAGTGCTGGAGTTGACCGCCCGGAAACTCACTTCCCACTCACAAGTTTCTTACTTTAAAGTTTTGCGTTTTTAGTTATGAATGTATACGCTACATCCGTTAGTTAAGACCGCATGGAGGTTAATTGCGTTATGTTAAAGTGAAACACAATCATTATCATTTCAATAAAAAAAAAGGTAAAAGAAAACCCTAAACGGGGCGACGGGCGAGTGGAAAGTCGTAGAGAAGCTTGAGAGGAATCCAACACTGTACATTTACCTTCTTTTTCAATATTTTTTATGTGTGTCAGGAAAAGTCTGTTTTATTTTGTTGAAATTAAACTAATAAAATAAACTAACAAACATGTAAATCCCAAAGACTACTCCCTCCTCCTCACAAAAAAAGCGGTGTAAGGCGTCTCGCTGCGGAGCGCGTGGTTGCTCGCCGTCGGAGGTTCGAGTCCTCCCTGGAGCATGGGTGTGTGTGTGTGTGTGTGTGTGTGTGTGTGTGTGTGTGCGTGTGTGTTTGTCCTTAGATTAGTTTACCTTAGTTTAAGTAGTTTGTAAGCTACGGACTGATGACCACGCAGTTTGGTCAGATAGATTTACAAACATTTGAACATTTTTGTCCCAGAGAAGACAGCTATATGAACTATAGTCTTTGCTCTAAATAACCAATGTATGCTTATTTGTTACCATTGGTTGAAAAAACAATTTATTGCAGAACGCTTACAAAAATGTGCTTCACTTTGTAATGAGCAGACTCTGTATGTTGTACAAGCTGCCGCATTCCAGGTGTCTGACTGTCGTTTCAGTTGCGGATAGTAAAGGAGACAGCACGTTTGGTCTACAGTTATTATCTGGTTGAGAAACGTCGGAT
Organism: Locusta migratoria; assembly: GCA_026315105.1. Lineage (NCBI taxonomy): Eukaryota > Metazoa > Arthropoda > Insecta > Orthoptera > Acrididae > Locusta > Locusta migratoria. Next base: position 506,633,356 of record CM048746.1, on the reverse strand, counting down.
CATTGTCCATACAACTGATGAGGTCACCACAGATCACCTAGCGAGGTGCCGCAGTGGTAACACACTGGACTCGCATTCGTGAAGATGGTGGTTCAAATCAACCTCCGGCCATCCAGATTTAGGTTTTCCGTGATTTCCCTAAATCACTTCAGGCAAAGGCCAGGATGGTTCCTTTGAAAGGGCACGGTCGATATCCTTCCCCATGCATACCCAAACACTCCGAGCGTGAGCTCCGTCGCTAATGACCAAGCTGTCGACGGGACGTTAAACTCCAAGCTGACCCCTACTTGCGGCTTGCAGCGAGAGCGTCTACGGATTTGGAGCGGTTAGCACGCACCCACGTTGCCCCTTCCTGGATCTTGCTTTCCGTCCGAACTGTCCATGAACGACCAGTACGCACATCTCCCAAACTGTTCCGTCCTTGCCACCTAAACACTACACTGCTACTCAATGCGTTCTCACCGTATACCTGCTGTATCATTTCATCGTTAACAACAACGATTTTGCGTGATTTCTGGCAGACCCTGATGTTCGCCCGTTGCTCAAACTGTGACATGTCATGGTCTGACTGGCGCACTCAGTTCACTGTGAGTCTGCTTCCAGTGCACGCAGTCAATTGACTCCTGCAGGGACGAGAGAGAGTAAATGGCATGGTACCATCACAGTATAGCATATACAGTCACGTCACTCTCTGCTGTGAAAATTGTTAGCGACTGACAGTTGAAACGACAATACCGCTCCTAGCGGTGTGTAATGTTTGTTTATAATTATTTTTCCACGTAATTAACAAAAAGGTTACTATATTTTTTCATTTACAAGCATTAGTAAAATATCAAGAGACTAAAATAATCAAGAAATAAATATGAAAACAGCCAAATTTCGCCGATTCAGTGATATCAGCAACAACTGATTCATAAGAAATACATACGAATGTTTGTATATTTGCAGCTTACTCTACTGAATGTAAGAGAAAATACATGTAAGAGAAACATAAATTCCTGTTATGGTTTGTTCTTCCTATAATAGGCACTTTTTAGACACATAACCGTTCAATATAAAGTCTAATGATTCGCACATTTTTGGACTTCACTCGTGTTTCTTATACAGTCACATACTTTTGAGTCGAATTAATTTTGCTTAAAAAGCGACTGTCTTAAATATGCTCGCCGATTGTGGTTCAGGTGTAACAAAAATTGTGGAAGTTGTTTTTTCTTTGTTGGGAAACAATTTTGTAGGTTTTGACGATCGTTGGCACGTCTGTGAGGTTTTTTTCGTTACATACAGCTGTGGTGGTTGAGTTCATACATTAAATGATGTAGATATTACATTCCATGTACATATTCTACGTTCGAAACCCACTGATTGGACTAGATATATGGTAATAAAAACCTCAGTGCTCCTCAATAGAAAAGCAACGTCTTTCTGGGAAAGATCAGATCTTCTGGTATTCCTTGCCATTTTTAGTTATTAATAGAATAAAATTCTTCACTAAATACCTGAAAGTTGCAAGAGAATCGCAAATAAACTGTCCTTTCCTACACCGTTTCATACCTTCCCAGGGTTATTAAAAAAAGGTAACAAAGTCAAATGGACTATATTTTAGTTATTACCGATTTGTGCAGCATTAAATACTGCCATCTGTTGTAAAAGCTATGTTAAACTCAATACAAACGATACTATTCTCACTAATCCGATATCGAATTCAGAAATGTAACTTACCGGACGCTTGGAGCGCAACGTTTCTTATGTATAACAAAAATCAGTAAGAGTGTCGCGACTGTATATGTTAGACTATGGTCGAAATCTAGATCTGCAAATAAATAAATAAATATTTTTACGATTGATTGCTGAAAAATATTTCCACAAGTCAAATACAGTCGTGGAGCACAAATTCCACCATGGAATCAATCCAAATAAGGTAGAATTTTCAAAATTTTGAGGTGATGAGAGATTAAACTGGAAGCAACACATTGGTGGACTGCTGAAACGTTTGAGTTCATCTACGTATGCTATTAGGGTTTTTATTAATTTTGGCGGTCAGAATGTCAGTAAATTGGCTTACTATGCCTATTTTCATTGACTTCTTATGTATCGCATCATATTCTGGGGTAATTCATCATTAAGTAAAGAAGTATTCCTTGCACAAAAACGTGTTTTCAGAATAATTGCTGGGGCCCACCCTAGATCATCCTGCAGACATCTATTTAAGGATATAGGTATCGTCGCAGTAACTTCACAGTACATATATTCACTTATGAAATTTGTAGTTCATAACCCAACCCAGTTCAAAAGCAATAGCAGTGTGCACAGCTATAACTCCAGGAGCAAGTATGATCTTCACTATGCGGGGTTAAATCTGGCTTTGGCACAGAAAGGGGTGAATTATATAAGTCTTCGGTCTCCTACCAAACAGCATCAAAAGCCTGACAGATAGCCAACTACATTTAAAAATAAATTTAAAGAAATTCTGAACTACAACTCCTTCTACTCATTGGATGAATTTATATATACACTCTCGCCATTAAATTCGCTACACCACGAAGATGACGTGCTACAGACGGGAAATTTAACCGACAGGAAGAAGATGCTGTTATATGCAAATGATTAGCTCTTCAGGGCACACACACAAGAATGGCGCCGGTGGCGACACCTACAACGTGCTGACATGAGGGACTTCTCCAACGCCGGCCGCGGTGGCCGAGGGGACTGAGGCGCTCCAGTCACGGTCTGCACGGTCGGGCATGGATATTTGTGCCGTCCTAGGTCGTAAGTAGTTCATAAGTAGTTTGTAAGTTCAGGGACTGATGACCCCGTAGTTAAGTCCCATAAGCTTAACAAACATTTGAACATTTGAAGTTTCCAACCGATTTCTCATACACAAACAGCATGTGATCGGCGTTGCCTGGTAAAACGTTGTGATGCGTACCATCACATTTCCGACTTTGATAAAGGTCGGATTGTAGCTATCGCCATTGCTGCTCGCGTTCGTTGCGATTCAGTGACTTAGCAGAATATGGAATCGGTGGGTTCAGGAGGACAATACGGAACGGTGTGCTGGATCCCAACCGCCTCGTATCACTAGCAGTCGAGATGACAGCCATCTTATCCGCATGACTCTAACGGATCGCGCAGCCACGTCTCCAACCCTGAGCCGTTTGCAAGACAACAACCATCTGCACGAACTGTTCTACGACGTTTGCAGCAGCATGGACCATCAGCTCGGAGACCATGGCTGCGGTTACCCTTGACGCTGCATCACAGAAAGGAGCCCCTGCGATGGTGTACGCAACGACGAACCTGGATACACGAATGGCAAAACGTCATTTTTACGGATGAATTCAGGTTCTGTTTATAGCATTATGATGGTCGCATCCGTGTTTGGCGACATCGCGGTGAACGCACATTGGAAGCTGTGGTGTCGCACAAGTCTAAAGTGCGTGCCACCTACTTTCGCCGCGCGCCGCCATGCACGCACGGCGCGGCGTTCTTACGACGTCAGCCACGAGCGCCATCTGCTACAACTCCGCTCGTGGCCACCACTGAACGACATCGTTCACTTGGGACTGAGATAGGAACCAGTTAACACTTCGGAACCAGATAGGCACCAGTGAAGACTTTGCTATCAGTTAGACACTAGGCAGGACTCTAGCTCAACTATGTATCAGCATTCTGCAGTACTGACCTATGTAAAAGTTAAGTATTACTAAGTCTCTATGAAATATATATCTCGTACTAATTTACTCTAGTGTTTCTAGTTTCTGCTGTCTCACTGGCTGCTCACCTTCGTACCTGCACAAGCGTGCATCCTTTATTCCTATGTCGGTCTTTATACTCGGCCACCGACACCTACGATGGAAACGAGACACAAAAGCGGCGACGAGGCTGGGACACAAATGCGGCGACGAGGCTGGGACACAAAAGAAGCGTGTTTTCGTAATCGCCCACGCTGGCGTATCACCCGGCGTGATGGTATGGGTTGCCATTCGTTACACGTCTCGGTCACCTCTTGTTCGTATTGACGGCAGTTTGAACAGTGGCCGTTACGTTTCAGATGTGTTACGACCCGTGGCTCTACCCTTTATTGGATCCCTGAGAAGGTGTCCTGACAAAAGCACCCAGTGACATTTGCACCCAGTGACTTTAGGGATCCCGGACACTTGCCACGCCGGACTTTTGCCACGCCGGACTTTTGCCACACCTGACCCTTCGACAGGTAGTCGGATTAGCGGCCCCTCAGGCAAGCCCCCCCCCCCCCCCTCCCAGGCAAGGGACGCCCGCCCGTCCGCCTCCTACTGCCCGCTTTCAAGCCACGTTCTATACAACTTACTTAATACAGCCACTACGTAAAAGGGCGCCTTCTTCGACATCTTGGATAAATATAGAGCTTCTTTTAAATATCCCGAGATCGAAATATTTATTTACAACTTTTGGGAAACAAAAGCAATATCGTCATCTGTTTCAGTATGTAATTAGTTCTCCCAAGCATAAAAATAGATCCATCACTACATTACTGAAAATTGAAAATGTTCAAATGTTATAAAGTCTATGGGAGTTAACGACTGCTCTAGGCTTAAAAATTACTAGAAATAACTTAAAGTAATCTAAGGACAAAACACACACGCACACACACACACACACACACACACACACACACACACACGGCCGAGGTAGGACTCGAAACTTCGACGGGCAGTAACTGCGCGATCGACAGCAAGGCTACGCTTACTGATTGCAAGAGAAACAGCCCATCGCTATGAGCATGAACAAGAAAGGAACGACGTAAAAGCAATGCTAATGGAAAAAGAAAAGAAAGAAAGTAAAGACTAACGACACATAACTGTATGGTGACGAATTACAGTGTTCATATTTTTATCAATATTATTTCGCAATAGCGAATTTTTCTTAGCGTCACTGTATAAGGTATGGATGTTATACCAAATTGTGACATATGTCACATGTCACAATTTGGTATAACATCCATACCTTATACAGTGACGCTAAGAAAACTTCGCTATTGCGAAATAACATTGATAAAAATATCAACACTGTAATTCGACGTCATACAGTTATTTAACAGATGTCTAAGCAAGGCAATGACGATAACAGCGTAGGTCAATGCCTCGTTGTTTTCATTCTCCCTGGTGCGGGAATACAGATTAATCTGCGAGTGCTAAAGGGAGGAATGCAGTGGACTCATTTGTGAAGTCAGTGTGGCATATGGAAGTTTGGGGCAGTCGAGGAGTCGTGTTCGGGTAGCCTAGTGGTTACCGCTCGCGAAAAGCGCGAAACCCGGGTTCGAGTCCCGGCCCGCCACAAATTTTCATATGTTACAATTTGGTATAACATCCTACCTCATACAGTGACGCTAAGAAAAATTCGCTATTGCGAAATAACATTGTTTAACTAACGACACAGTCTACATTAATTTACTCTCTAAAATCCGATATCTGTTTATATTTAACGCAGAGACTCCGTATGTTTGTTTATGTGTACGTATTGTATACAATTCTACAGTTTTCTTTCAATGATTATGAAATTTTGTACACGTAAGCTTCGATCCATGAGGGCGGTCGTCGCGCCTAAGTGTTAGGATCATGTACCAAACATAGTTCACGAGATATGACTTCATAAACAATGAGATGCGCGAAAAACTGCTGCATCAAACGACAGTGTTGCACATCTCCTAAAACACTGGGACGATATCAACCAAATTTGGCGCACATATTCCTTACCATGAGGTAACAATGCTGTCTGGGTAAGAACAACATACGACACATGGTTCAGGAGATACGTCATAAACAATATAGTTGCAAGAAACTGCCACATAATGCGACGAGACTTTATTCACACACTGTATGAGAATGACAATACTTGGCAACTTGAAACCAAATTTAAACATATTTTCAAACCTTTATTGAGCTTATTCTCGCTGACAACCATAGCAAAATAATGAAAGGAAAAAAGTTTCTCGCTTACTACCTTTCCGCTCTTCGTGGACTAAAATTACGGCATTCGGTATGACGTCACAATTTATATATAATTTCTACACTAAAAATTGTAGCTGCTGGAAATTTTGAAGACAGTATACAAGTATATAGTTTAATGAAGCTTCTAAATTTTTTCACAGTACGACACGTAGTTCATGATATATGAGCACATAAACAGTAACGTTCATGGCAAACCACCCCATCACGCACCAAGTTTTAATGTATTACTTCTTTACTATTATTTACATTCGCAACAGATTTTTTCAGACATACAGCACTTATAAAAATGAATATATACCTGAAAAATTATACAATTGTACAAAATATAAATCAGTAAATGTGAGAACTACTCTACATAAACACTCCGCAATCCATTGTAAGGTGCGTGGCGGAGGGTACACTGTACCACTACTAGGCATTTCCTTTCCTATTCCACTCCCAAGAAAAATAAGAATGCCGATATGCCTCCGTACGAGCCCTAATTTATCTTGTCTTTGTGATCACTACGTGAAATGTAAGTAGGTGGCAGCAAGATCGTATTACACTCAGCTTCTAATTCCGGCCCTCTAAATTTCCTCAACAGAAATTCACGAAAACAACGTCGTCTTTCCTCCAGCTATGCCCAACTGAGTTCCCAGAGCATTTCTGTGCCACTCGCGCATTGGTCGAACCTACCAGTAACAAACCTAGCTGCTCGTCTCTGACTGTTTCTATGTCTTCCTTTAAACTGATCTGCTGCGGGTCGCAAACACTTGAGCAATACTCAAGACGTGATCGTACAAGCGTTTTATACGCGGTCTCCTTTACAGATGAAGTACATCGTCCCAAAGTGCTCCCAATAACCGAAGTCGGCTGTCCGCCTTACTCACAACTGCCCTTAAATGTTACGCCTTGATATTTGAACGACGCGACTCCATCAAGAAGCTCACTACTAATTCTGTATTCGAACATTATGGCTTTGTTTTTCCTACTCATGGGCATCCCCTTACATTTTTTTATTTTATTTATTTATTTATTGTACTTTGAGAGCTAGCTGCCATTCTTTGCACCAACTAGAAATTTTATCTAAGTCATTCTGTATGCTATTACAGTCAGTTAAAGATGACACCCTCCCATACACCACAGCATCATCAGCAAACAGCCGCAAACTACAAATTACTCTGTTCATCAAAACATTTATATAGATAGAAAATAATAGCGGTCCTATCACACTCCCCTGGGACACGCCTGACGATACACTCGTCTCTAATGAACACGCGCCGTCGAGAACAACGTAATGCGTTCTATTACTTAGGAAGTCTTCCAGCCAGTCACAAATCTGTGTACCTATTCCATAACCTCGTATCTTCGTTAGACGCCTGCAGTGTGGCACCGGGTCAAACGCCTTTTTGAAGTCGAGAAAAACACAATCCGCCGGTTGCCCTTCGTCCGTGGCTCGCAAGATGTCATGTGAGAAAAGGGCAAGCTGAGTTTCACATGAACGATGTTTCCTAAACCCGTGCTGATTCATGGAAAGAAGCTTTTCCGTTTCAAGGAAATTTACTATATTCGAACTGAGAATATGCTCCAAAATTCTACATGAAACCGATGTCAACGATATTGGCCTGTAATTGTATGGGTCAGTTCTCTTTCCTTTCTTATACACGGGAGTCACCTGCGCTTTTTTCCAATCACTAGGAACTTTGCGCTGAATTAAAGATTCGCTATAAATGCAAGCTAAGTAGGGGGCCAATGCCGCAGAATAGTCTTTGTAAAACCGAACTGGTATTCCATCTGGACCAGCAGACTTTTTCGTATTTACCTCTCTCAGCTGCTTCCCTACACCGGAAATACCTATTACTATGTCCTCCATTTCAGAATTAGTACGTTGATCAAATGATGGTACATTTGTGCGGTCCTCTTGCGTGAAAGATTTCTTAAAGGTTAAATTTCGAACTTCAGCTTTCCGTTTGCTTTCTTCTATTACTGCCCCGGAATGATCGAGTGACTGGAGAGTGGGCTTTGACCCGCTTATCGATTTTACATAGGACCAGAATTTTTTCGGGTTCTCGGAAAGATCTTTTGCTAAGGTATGGGTGTGGTAATTATTGCATGCTTCGCGCATCGATCTTTTTATAGACGCACGAATCTGTACTAGCTTTTGCCTGTCATCATTTGCGTGCTCGTTTTTGAACCGAGACTGAAAGACTTTGCTTTCTCAGTAGCTTTCTCACATTATTATTATACCAAGGTGGATCTTTTCCGTCCTTAATCGACTTTACAGGTACATATTTCTCTGACCCTTTATGTACAATACACTTAAATTTAGTCCACAATTCCTCAACATCCATAATACCGGAACTAAACGATGCCCATTCATTTTCGAAGTGCGATCCTAACAATTGCTTATCGGCTCTTCCCAACAAAAACACGCTCCTAGCCATCTTGATTGGTTTATGAACTTTGGTCACCATCGACACTATGACGATATCATGATCACTAATTCCTGTCTCTACACAGACATCGTCAATATATACTGCGATGGATCAAAACTTTTCATATCAGGCATTACGTTTTATTACATTTCTTATTTACTGCCAAGAAACTTCTGTATTCCAGTGAGCCTAAGGAAATTCCTGAAAGCTGAGAGTGCTGTTGAAAACTTTGAAGCAACTTTTAATTGTGAAGCGCAAAGCGCTGTAGGAAGAAGCAATAGACATCTATAGAGCTACAAGGAAAGGAAGAGAATGAAACAGTACATCCGACGAATACCCCTTATTTCCGACAGATCTGGCTTTTTAACTAAGAGCCTGCCGTTTGCTGTGGGACTTGCATTTTCTATAATGATTAATATATTACAGGGCAATCTACTCAATACTGTGGAGTGTATTTGAAATCTCTAAGTTTCTCACACGGACAGCTTTATATCGCTTGCTGAGGCATGGGCTCTCCACAGAAAATATTCATATTCTGGACAAGTCACAAGAAATATTGATTTTAGTTAGGAAGGAAGGACGGAATATTAGCGTTTAACGCCCCGTCGACAACGTGGTCATAAGAGGCGGAGCTTACGCTCAGATTGTTTGGGTAAGGATGGGAAAGGAAATTGTAATTTGAAGTTTTTATGTATATTATGCTTGTAAGTATGGTGTAGTACAGCAAATCTCCAAGAGTACTATACGAACTTTCATGGGGTTTCGTAGGTCAACTGAGAGTACCTTGGGGCAACATATAAGCTTCATTTCATCAAAATCGGATCAGGGGAAGGAAAGATGTAATTTGTAGTTTCTGGTGTATGTTACGCTTGAATTGCTGCGCAGTGCAGCAAACATCCGATAGAGGCGCTGTTTCATAGTATACCAAATAACTAATAACTCGCGATGCTACGTTTTATATGCACATAACTAAGGTGTAATACACTGAAACAAGGGCTACGATTTTCCTTACGGCAGCGGTGTAGTGTATTGATGTTGAATCCTTTTTGAAAAATCAGTCACGTACAATGAGGGGAATAATTCTTTGTGTAGCTAATGAAATAAATAATTTTATTCCAATCAGTAAATTAACCACTTAATGCCGGTTGTCGCAAATTCCATATATATGGAAGAATAAGTGTTTTCAGACTCCAGCGTCGGTTGTATCAGATTCTACAGGGACCGGCGCAGTGCGAGTGACATGTGCTAGCATCTACGGAGCATTGACTGTCTTTCTATGACAACATTTGTGTAATGTGTGCGTGTTGCTAACCAAGACCTGAGTTTGTGTACATTGTTCCGTGAAATACAGCTAAATACAGAGGTCAGTTTCATTTTGAAAATTGTATTTTGTTTTTCTAATATCTTGTAAGTATTATATATCATATTTAGATGTGATAAAGCAGATAAGACTTTCAGTGAACACGTAAATACGGGTTGTGTAAAATTTGGGCACTTCTATGGGTAAATGCAAGCGATAAAATAAAACGAAGAAAGGACGATGGTTTGACAACAGAGGTGTAATTGCTACCAGTGCATTTCCATCTGCTCATCCGGAGATCATAATAAAAAGATGGGAGCGAAAGAAAAAGCACGCACTCAAGTACCATGCCCTAGCACTGTTACAGTTTACAATGGGAGGGATGGATTTACTTGACGCTCCAATTTCCTGTTATAGGATTTTCATAAAGTCAAGGAAATGTTACCATAGATTGTTTTTCCACCTAGTTGATCTTGTGATAATGAATTCGTGGTTGCTGTATCGGAGGTATTGTGATGCTTTGGAAATTCCCCGTCGCAAACAAAACGATCTTCTGGAATTCAAATCCAGAATAGCCGATACTCTCTGTAAGCAAGGAAAAGATATGACACGAAAAAAGAGTGGTAGGCGCTTACTAAGTATGGAAACGGAAATTCAACGTAAGAAGCGTCGGCGTCCAATGAAACCAGTCCCTGATAAATCTACCCGTACCGATGAAGTATGTCATTGGCCTTGTGTAATAGGAATGCAAAGATGCAAAAGACCCAGCTGTAAAGGGCAGACAGTCATTATGTGTGCGAAATGCAAACTTCACCTTTGCCTAAACAAAAATTCCAATTGTTTTAGAGTAAAGAAATGTTGATCCTCTGCATTAGATTTATAAGTAACCATAATTGTAATTCAAACGCATGTTCATTTTTTATTAAATAAATAAAAAAAATCCCTCAATGAAGAGTTATAAGCGTTTTATTTCTCAAATGCGTGTTGTCGCAAATTTGACACATACCTAATTATACCAACTATGTATAACATTTCTTATATTTGATGTTATAAATGGTCTAAGACCCCAATATTGAGCACAATATATGATTTTTGATTTTTTTCTTGCAGTAGAAATTAATTCAGGCATTAAGTGGTTAATGATCCCCCTAAAGCGAATATTTCGTTGCCAACGTTAACATAATAAACCGCTGCCTCTCCAAGTAAAATTTATTCCAGATAGAACACAAAAATTTTGTTCTTCCTAGCTGTATCCCATATGTTTTGCAATGTCATGGAAATAAAAGTGCATCTTTTGATGGGTATAAACACTAAATTGTACATATAGTAGAAATATCTATGGAGTGAGCATTGAATTCTGTGCATGTTCTCAACATTAAGCTGGAATTACCACGTGATATTGAGACAAATCCACTCTTCCCACACATTTATTTGCTATTACGATTAGTTTGTACCGCATTGTCTGCGAAGAAGCCCCACCTCCTTTTTGCAGAGCAACCACATAACATGAAATAATATGCAAATAAATGTGTCATAGAAGCAACAACAAAGCTGAGAAAGCGTCGCTAAAAGGTCCATTAATCGAACAAAAAGGGACCAAGATAAAGTCAGCGATTAGTAGATTTTTCCCAATATCATGTGACATTTGCACCTTAATGTTGAGAACACAAAATCTGTTCTGCGCATCTGGAAGCTCACTCCAGAGATATTTCTGCTCTCTGCCTGCCACTAGGGATAATATACACACGCGAGCGACAAACTCATCAGAAGCGTCTCTGCTTTCATAATTGTTCGGTACAATATTGTGATTAAAATGTGAAATTACTTACTTTTGGTGCGGACTACATTAAGATAGAGAAGGACGTCTTCTTTTGCAGATACAATTGCACGTAATTATAATCCGACTTCTGATACATAGTTCTACTACACAAGGTAGATTTCAACTTCGTGCTTTACGAAATAATCACCGAAGGACTTGGGGACATTTATTAGCTGAAACAGTGGCCGATGCTGCTAACACAGTCACGACAATTCACTGGAAATACTATATTTAATGGAAGAGACGATCACCTGACGCCATTCCTTCAACGATTACTCAGACTTACTTTATCGCACATTAACACCACCATGACGTCTTATTTGAACAGACATGTACCGCTCTGTTGACTGAATTACCAGGCTTTCGGCATTCGTCGAGTTTTCGATAATAGGAGCACTGCATACAGAATAACTACATTGTCCCCAGTGCTACACTGTAACATATTAATACTTCAGCATACACTAACTGTGAGAGATAAACAGTTTAGTACTACATCATGGAACCAATACATGGCGGTGTTATTAACATTTCTAATCTCAACGATAGAAGTGTTTCCAGAACTTTACGCCAAACACAATCTAACATTGAATTTACATCGTTCTGGAGTACGGACTTAAATTAATTTCACTTTAAGAACATTCGTCGTTTAAGACAATGGCTTCTACTTAAATTTGACATCTTGGCTATGAGAATTGAGTAATTGAGAGAGGGATCCAACAAGGATTCTGTTTTTGCTGACGTAGGTCCGGAACCATAAAAAAGTATATCATCATTTTAGAAAAAGGGAGATGGACAGAGAGAGGATAGGAGAAGTAATAACTCAAGGCAGGAATGAATAAATAAATAAATATCCGCGCAACGCTGGGTTTTCAGCTAGTTTTTTAAAAAAGTGTAGTGGGACAATGTTCAAATCAGTGACAGCAAATACGTTGACTAAACAAGGTAAGAGCATCTGTCTTTTACAGGTCACTTCAAGTCGACATACAATTTCAAAATGTTTCATATGAGAAACTGAAGTAATATAGAGTGCAATGTGTGTAAAGTACACTGTTCTAGATTGTTTAGGTTTGCTATCCACAGAGTCGCAGAACAAGCAACCTTTTTTTCGAAGGTAAAGGCTATAATTGCTATGATGTGCAATAGAACAGAAAGAAGAAGCACAACTTAGGAAACTCGTAATGTAATGTGTGTACTAGTGAACAGTGCGCAGTGTGACCAGTGTGCAGGCCTGGACACCGTGCACGGAAATTCCTGAGCTAGATGTTAGGGGCGGAGGAGGAGGAGGAGGAGGAGGAGACAGCGGCACCCGACCCTTCGGAGCAGGTAGAAGTGTGGCAAAAGTCCGGCGTGGCAAGTGTCCGGCGTGGCAAGTGTCCGGACACCGACTTTAGCAGCCAGTTCTGGTCGAGGGGCGGTCTGCTAATCTCCCGGTCCGGTCTCTGCTCGGCAGGTAGAAGAGCCGAGGGCTGTGAGGTCGCATTGACACGGGCCGTACTGTACGGCAATGCGTGGCCGCTATAGCAATGCTGCAATTTATAATGGAAGCGAGCCTAAAGAACAACCAAGACATATTCATAAGATATGTGACCTGGAAAAAAAGCGTTCGATAACGTAAGGTCTGCAATTCTGAGAAAAATAGGAGTAAGCTGTAAGGAAAGGCGGGTAATACACAGTTTGTGTAAGAACCAAGTGGATACAATAAGCGTCGAAAGTCAAGAACGAAATGCTCAGATTAAAAAACGGGTAAGAAAACGTAATGGACTGTCGCCATCAACTTGTGCAATGAAGACGTAATGTAGGAAATAAAGAACAGGTTCAAGGCTCTGATAAAAATTCTGGGTAAAAGGATATCAATGATAAGATTTGCAGATGATATTGCTATCGTCTGTGAAAGTGAAGGAAAATTATAGGGCCTGTTGAATAGAATGAAAAGAGTAATGAGCACTGAAGGTAAACCAAAGAAAGACAAAAGTCATAAGAAGTAACAGAAATAAAAGTAGCGAGAAAATAACATCCGAATTGGTGATCACAATGTACACGAAGACAAGTAATTCTGCTACCTTTGCAGTAAACTAACTCACGACGGAAGAAGCAAGAGGGACATAAAAAAGTAGACTAACACTAGCAAAGAGGGCATCTACTGCTGTCAAACATCGCCCTGGACATGTGGCAGGAATTCCTCAGTGCATACGTTTGCAACACAACATTGTATGTTTGCGATACTTGGACTGCTGGGAAATGAGAACAGAAGAGAAATGAAGCATTTAAGATGTAGTCAGAGAGTGGTACAAAATATCTCGTTATTTATTTATTTATTTTTTGTACGTACTGCTTGAAAGTTTACCTGTACGTCCATAAATGCCTGGGTATTTATGAATTTTTGGCATTTGCCCAGGCATTTATTCTGGGCATTTGCCCCAACTTGCAGATGTCGAGGCATTTTACGTCACTAGGGGAAATACAGATTGGAATACATGAAGCAAATAATTGAGGATGTAGGTTGCAACGCTACTCTGAAATGAAACGGTTGGCTAAGGAGTTGGTGATAGGTCGCATCAAAGCAATCAGAAGACTGATGACTAGGGATGCAAACGAGACATCGATGTCTGAAAACACAGAGGTTTTGCCCAAAAACATTGATCGTTTAAACAGCGATATACCGCTGATATATCGCCGATGTATCGGAGATAAAAGTCAAAATCCTGGTTCTAAGCCTTTTTATAGTATATTAAAAGGATGTTGTACAGTATTGCATGTTATGATTAGAAAACTAAAGAAGAAACAGATATTTGGGTGTTTATTTCCGAATAAGTGACAATTTTCGAATGTTTGGTTACGTTACAAGAAAAAAAAATTAACAGAGCTATTCACAGAATATATTACATCAACTGCGAATGGCCACAGCTGAAAATGTGTACCCAGCTGGGACTTGAATCTTGGTCTCCTGCTTTTTAGGCATTTAAGCTGACCACTACACCACTGGGGACACAGTGATCAGCGCACCTGCAAGGACTACCTAAGCACGTCTCCAGTCAGACACAAATTCCCAGCTGTATCCTGCCCACAGTACTCAAACTCGTAATTTTTGAAACTAATTACCGTAAGAGTAAGGCCCCAAACTTGTCATCCCTCCCCTCTAACGAAAGGATCATTGCCCGTCTCCGGCATATAAATGTGGCGTCTGTTCCGAAAGAACAGACGACACTACTGATCCTGCAGTTATTCTTTAATATTCACGGAATATATGACATGAACTGCGAATGAGCAAGGTGTATGATCCAAAGAAGGTGTGCATAGACAACTGGGAGGAACAGTCGATACCAGTCTACATTCTATTCGACATAAAAATTGCAGGAATTCACTAAATGTTAGCTTCTAATAATGAATTAGACTTGTTGAGTGAAAAAAGTGGATTTTAGCGGAGACAGCCAAAATACGCCAATTTTCAATTAGCGCTTGAGTCGGAACGGCTCATCCGACAGGGAAACATACAGTGAAATCGGCAGGAAATTTTATGGACTTCAATTTTGTACTTGTAGGTCATTTGTGAAAGTTGACAGTTTTCCAATTATAAGCTAAAACCGCCAAAAATGCTATGTTTTCCAATTATTGCATATTGTTCGGCGTTGCGTCAAGAAAGTTTGTTGGGAAATGCCAGATTCGGATTCAGCACCCTAAAAACATGCGAATCGAAGAAATCAAGCCGGCCGCGGTGGCCGAGGGGACTGAGGCGCTTCAGTCACGGTCTGCACGGCCACTACGGTCGGGGGTTCGAATCCCCCCTCGGGCATGGATATTTGTGCCGTCCTTAGTTGTAGCTAGTTCATAAGTAGTTTGTAAGTTTAGGGACTGATGACCCCGTAGTTAAGTCCCATAAGCTCTACAAACATTTGAACATTTGAAGAAATCAAAACTACCCCAAAAGTTTCCTAGCAAAAATACATATTGACTGGACTAAGTTGTCGTCACTTAAAAAAAAAAATTGGAACCATCATTCATTGTTAATAACGCTTCCGAAAGATCAGTTTCATCTTTCGTTTCTGGTTCTGGCTTATTTGTTAGTTTTGGCCCGGTGGCGGAGCATTTCAGTCACAAAATCGTATCTATGATTGTGCAAGTCACCTAACTCTTCGGTGCATATTTTTGCAATCGAAGCCTGTTCTTATCGTGATCTCTTCTTCGCCTGACTAATAGTCTTTTGTACTTCTAAGTGCTCCACACTGATGCTCGTTTGCACTAAGCACCACACAGTCCTTTGTCTCAAGGTTTCCTGGACAGTGCTTGTTTTATGTTTTGAATAGCATCAAAACACTGTTCTGTCTGCTTCTTTTCCTTTTATGATGTAAGAGTAGCCTTCATAGTGGCCACATGGCTTACTCTTGTTGGTCGTTGATGTCTCCATATCGAACATATAAGCTCACAAACACAAAAGCTGCATGAACCGAACGTACGATCTTCAGAATCGTACTGACAGTTAGCTGTTATCCGCTGAGGTGGACAAGGACCTCGGGACTGCAGGCAGACTGTGTCGAGGGATGCTGGACACTTGCCACGCCGGACATTTGCCACACCTGACCCTTCGCCAGGTAGTCGGATTAGCGGCCCCTCAGGCAAGGGACGCCCTTCCCCGTACTCCTGCTGTTTTCTTCCAGACCTCCGTCTACGATCTTACTTGATATAGTTCTTATGGGAGAGATCTTTTTCTTCGACATCTCGCCGAAATGTACAACTTCTTTCCTATATCCCGAAATCTAAATATTTGAAGTGTTTTATCCATTACAGCAACTGTCAAGATTATAAATAAATGAAATGCAGCAACCAGTTGCTTGTCGTTATTTATTTTAAACTCAACGACCGGTTTCGGGCGCTTGAGTGCCCTTCTTCTGGTCTCTATACAAACAAGTGCATTTGTATACAATAAGGCTATAGAACGTATAAAAGTAGATTACAGAAATATGCAGCAGTTTCGAACCAAATAGAATGTAATAAAGATAAGTTCATATAATGGGATGAAATTAACACTTACATTTTTGTACTGTTGCTTAATAAATAAACATGCTACTAGTGGAATCAACGCTAAGTGCAAAGATTATGGAATGAATAACAGTCAGCTGGTAACAAAGTATCTATGGATGAGGCTTACAGTAAAGGAGTAACGATAAAAAGGGGGAAGAAGGCTATGGGAAAACAGTAATACTCAAAGTAGTTAAAGAAAAGCATAAAGAGAGGAGCAGGTGACTGATAAATCAGTCGCTTATCAGATTAAAATTCAGTAGTCTAGAAGTACAATGATAAGTGGCGCCATAGGCGGAATATTTCAGAACTACCAGCTGACACAGTAGTAGGATGCTTAGAATGTCACTGTCAGGGCATCTGTAAATATAAAGAATTTGTCATTGTGTCTATGGCTCCAAAATGTAATGGGGATAGATTGATGAAGTGATTATCATACAACGAATAAGTTAAGGATGTGGGTTATAAGTTTTAAGATGCGTGAACTAATGTGCAAAGAAATGTGAATGGTTACAGTAATATTAACCTAGTGTTACAATTGGTACATCTAGTCAGGCAACTGAAGAAAGTTAAACAGTCAAATTGCTAGGAATATACCAAAGAGGATAATCGTGTAGAGCAGATCATGGTGCTTTAAGGTACAATAAGAGTAAGTGGTGGCTGGGTTTTTAAAATGAAATAAACAAGTCACTATCATAATGGTAGTGAGTATTGCATAGTGCAGTTTAACAAGGTGGGGGCATAAAATAACCTATCTTTAATATGAGGCGGGGGGAGGGGGAGAGGAGGGAATAGTTACTAAAAGTTACAACTGGCATATGTATCCAAGTATTTATGGGGTGGGAGGGGTTAGAGTGGTAGAAAGTAGTTGATGACTGAGTGAAGTGGAGATGGGGAAGGGGGGGGGAGGGAATTGAGGTAAGGAACCTGCACAAAGAGGAAGAAGAAGTAACCATGGACAGTTTGAGGAACCACAGATAGACATTAGTATGTAAGGTCAAGGGTGGGAGTGAGATGTAATGGGTGGCGGGGGGGGGGGGGGGTGTGGTATACTACTTAACTGCATTGTGTAGTAAAGTAGAAGAGAGTAGGGTTACATAAAGGAATGGGATTAGGGCTGCGAAAATAGGAAGCCGGGATAATTTTAATGTAGTTGTACCGCAGAGGAAGAAGGGTATTATGAGAGTTACTTAATGTAGTATGTGGGGGGAGGGGGAATATACTAAGTTTATAAGCAGGTAGCAGGTGGAGAGTGTTTTGTGTGTGTGTGTGTGTGTGTGTGTAATTGATGAATAGGATGGTGTGATTGTGGAGATATGGTATGTAAGGTGTGACTGTCGGTGTGCACAAAGTTTATGGTTATTTGTTATGGATAGTTTTATAGAAGAAGGGGAATAGCTGATAATTGTATGGGATGGGGGGGGGGGATGGAGTGTAGCAGAAATTGTGCAAAGACAGATCCATATGCAATGCCCCACAAGTGTATGCTCTGTGACTGTGATAATGTTATATATGGTCTATAACTGTAATGTGGGGTGGCTACTACTTTCAATCTTAAGATAGGCAGAAACATAAGGGACTAGTTCAGCGTCTGTGTAGAACTGGTTATGCATTAATGTGCAGTATTAGGGTGGGTTAGTCAGAAAAGTTAAGGCTGTAAAACATGTGCAATATGTGGAAGGGGCTGATGTGACTTATGCAAAGAAGAGCTAATCAGTTAATGAGGAACTGTATGGGTACAGCATATCTTACTTTTGGCTTGTTGACATTAACTTTTGATTTAATCGTTTTGTTACATCTTTATCAATCTTGAAAGCCTATGGAGCAGGCATACTATGAAAGGTACTAGGATGGGTTAAAACTCAAAACAGTAGGGAGGGGAGGTGGTTGTTGGAGGCAACTACAACAGATAAGTGAAGACAGTGTGAGTAATCAGCGCACTGGAGAAAACATAGTGAAAGAATGGAGTTTAATTTGTGACTTTTATATAAAGTAGAGCAATTGAAGGGTTGGGCAAAGGTGAACAAGTTCAAACAATAATATCTGCACTTAGTGTTTTACAGAGTCAATTACAATTAAGAAGCAACCATTATACTGTATGAACACATAGTACATTTTCAATGATCATCCAAGAGTGTGGCTAAACAATCAAGGAAAACCTTGTTTCTTAACACAGTTTGTTCATTTAATAGATTACAGTCTTGTGATTTAGAATGCTTATATATTTCTAGCTCTTCAAGAAAGTTCATTTTAGCTCCTTTATTTACAAAGTGTAAGATGTCTAACTTATCAATACTTGGAGCTAATTTGCAAGTTGGTAAGAGATGTTGCCAAAGAAAGGCATCTTAATATAACTAGGTTTCTCTATATTGCATAGTGAAGTCAAAGGTTTTGACTTGTCAGTTCTCTGTTTAAATAGTCTCTTTATTAAACAAGGGTCATAGCCATTGGTATTTGCCACATACTCTAAAATTTGCTTAAGAAATGTGGCATCACAGCAGCTTTCTGCACTAAGAGTAAAATTAGCCAACTACTCCTACACAATGAGCAACAAAACAGGTAGCAGTAATGCGCTACTTAAATCTGGGATCTACCAAATAAATTGTGAAACTGTCCAGCAAGTTTATTGGCCAGACTGGCAGAGCATTTAAAACTAGATTTAGGGAACACCTCCCTAACAAAAAAAGGAGAAAATCCCTATAGGTCCACTTTTGCCCAACACCTAATAGATGAAAAACATACAGCTCCTAGTATTGATAAGTTAGACATCTTACACTTTGTAAATAAAGGAGCTAAAATGAACTTTCTTGAAGAGCTAGAAACATATAAGCATTCTAAATCACAAGACTGTAATCTATTAAATGAACAAACTGTGTTAAGAAACAAGGTTTTCCTTGATTGTTTAGCCACACTCTTGGATGATCATTGAAAATGTACTATGTGTTCATACAGTATAATGGTTGCTTCTTAATTGTAATTGTCTCTGTAAAACACTAAGTGCAGATATTATTGTTTGAACTTGTTCACCTTTGCCCAACCCTTCAATTGCTCTACTTTATATAAAAGTCACAAATTAAACTCCATTCTTTCACTATGTTTTCTCCAGTGCGCTGATTACTCACACTGTCTTCACTTATCTGTTGTAGTTGCCTCCAACAACCACCTCCCCTCCCTACTGTTTTGAGTTTTAACCCATCCTAGTACCTTTCATAGTATGCCTGCTCCATAGGCTTTCAAGATTGATAAAGATGTAACAAAACGATTAAATCAAAAGTTAATGTCAACAAGCCAAAAGTAAGATATGCTGTACCCATACAGTTCCTCATTAACTGATTAGCTCTTCTTTGCATAAGCCACATCAGCCCCTTCCACATATTGCACATGTTTTACAGCCATAACTTTTCTGACTAACCCACTTTAATACTGCACATTAATGCATAACCAGTTCTACACAGACGCTGAACTAGTCCCTTATGTTTCTGCCTATCTTAAGATTGAAAGTAGTAGCCACCCCACATTACAGTTATAGACCATATATAACATTATCACAGTCACAGAGCATACACTTGTGGGGCATTGCATATGGATCTGTCTTTGCACAATTTCTGCTACACTCCATCCCCCCCCCATCCCATACAATTATCAGCTATTCCCCTTCTTCTATAAAACTATCCATAACAAATAACCATAAACTTTGTGCACACCGACAGTCACACCTTACATACCATATCTCCACAATCACACCATCCTATTCATCAATTACACACACACACACACACACACACAACACTCTCCACCTGCTACCTGCTTATAAACTTAGTATATTCCCCCTCCCCCCACATACTACATTAAGTAACTCTCATAATACCCTTCTTCCTCTGCGGTACAACTACATTAAAATTATCCCGGCTTCCTATTTTCGCAGCCCTAATCCCATTCCTTTATGTAACCCTACTCTCTTCTACTTTACTACACAATGCAGTTAAGTAGTATACCACACCCCCCCCCCCCGCCACCCATTACATCTCACTGCCACCCTTGACCTTACATACTAATGTCTATCTGTGGTTCCTCAAACTGTCCATGGTTACTTCTTCTTCCTCTTTGTGCAGGTTCCTTACCTCAATTCCCTCCCCCCCCTTCCCCATCTCCACTTCACTCAGTCATCAACTACTTTCTACCACTCTAACCCCTCCCACCCCATAAATACTTGGATACATATGCCAGTTGTAACTTTTAGTAACTATTCCCTCCTCTCCCCCTCCCCCCGCCTCATATTAAAGATAGGTTATTTTATGCCCCCACCTTGTTAAACTGCACTACGCAATACTCACTACCATTATGATAGTGACTTGTTTATTTCATTTTAAAAACCCAGCCACCAGTTACTCTTATTGTACCTTAAAGCACCATGATCTGCTCTACACGATTATCCTCTTTGGTATATTCCTAGCAATTTGACTGTTTAACTTTCTTCAGTTGCCTGACTAGATGTACCAATTGTAACACTAGGTTAATATTACTGTAACCATTCACATTTCTTTGCACATTAGTTCACGCATCTTAAAACTTATAACCCACATCCTTAACTTATTTCGTTGTATGATAATCACTTCATCAATCTATCCCCATTACATTTTGGAGCCATAGACACAATGACAAATTCTTTATATTGACAGATGCCCTGACAGTGACATTCTAAGCATCCTACTACTGTGTCAGCTGGTAGTTCTGAAATATTCCGCCTATGGCGCCACTTATCATTGTACTTCTAGAGACTACTGAATTTTAATCTGATAAGCGACTGATTTATCAGTCACCTGCTCCTCTCTTTATGCTTTTCTTTAACTACTTTGAGTATTACTGTTTTCCCATAGCCTTCTTCCCCTTTTTTATCGTTACTCCTTTACTATAAGCCTCATCCATAGATACCTTGTTACCAGCTGACTGTTATTCATTCCATAGTCTTTGCACTTAGCGTTGTTTCCACTAGTAGCATGTTTATTTATTAAGCAACAGTACAAAAATGTAAGTGTTAATTTCATCCCATTATATGAACTTATCTTTATTACATTCTATTTGGTTCGAAACTGCTGCATATTTCTGTAATCTACTTTTATACGTTCTATAGCCTTATTGTATACAAATGCACTTGTTTGTATAGAGACCAGAAGAAGGGCACTCAAGCGCCCGAAACCGGTCGTTGAGTTTAAAATAAATAACGACAAGCAACTGGTTGCTGCATTTCATTTATTTATTATATCTAAATATTTATAACTATTGCGAAACTAAACCAATACCGTCGTATATTTCAGTGTATAATTAGTTCTTCCAACCACAAATATGGATCCATTCTCCCTCCGTCTGTACAGTAGCTTTCTTGCACACTTACTGATAGCGACAGAAACAGTCCATCGCTATGGAAGGAACACGGAAGAAATGTTCAAATGTTTGTTTGGGACTTAACTACAGGGTCATAAAAAAATGTTCAAATGTTTGTATAGTCTATGGGACTTAACTACGGGGTCATCAGTCCCTAAACTTTCAAACTACTTATGAACTACTTACGAACTAGGACGGCACAAATATCCATGCCCGAGGGGGCATTCGAACCCCCGACCGTAGTGGTCGTGCAGACCGTGACTGAAGCGCCTCAGTGCCCGCGGCTACCGCGGCCGGCAGCACGGAAGGAACGCCATAAAGATAATGCGAATGTTCGCTGGTCATTAAAGTTGATCACTGTATTTGCACATATATCAATTACTGGATAAAAAAAATAGAGAAAAATTATTTAATAAAGTCGATTGGGACAATGTTCAGAACAATGACAGAAAATACATTTACAAAATAGAGATAAGATAGTCTATGTTTGACATGTCACCTAAAGTCGACATTACATTTTAAAATATTTGACATAATGAAACGATGGAATATATAATGTTATGCTTGTAACGTAGACTGTTGATCTACATTGTTTAGCTTTGCTATTTACTGACTCGCGGAGGAAGCACCTTAGTTTTTTTAAGGGAAAAGACATAATTCCTATGATCTGCACTATAAAAGAAACAAAAAGCACAACTTAGGGAAATCGTAATGTAATTTGTGTACTAGCTCAGAAGCGAAACTAAAGTCGATAGTTCCTGTGAGTTAGTATGAGCAGATGATACACTCGACAACCGCAATAAATTAATAACTGACTCCGTTTACCGACCCCCGCACTCTCATGATGCAGCCGCCGAACAGTTCATAGAAAACTTTATTCTCATTACAAATAGGCACGCTACTCATATAATTAAATCTACCATCCGTATGTTGACAAAAATGCACCTTCAGATAGGGTGGCAGATATGGCAGATACATCTTCCGAAATTGTTCTAAATGTTTTTTTTATTATTATTTTGAACAATTAGTTCACGAGCCCATTCAAATTGTAAATGGTTTCGAAAACACACTTGAGCTCTTAGTCACAAATACTCCTGAGATCACGACGGATACAGGCATAAGCGAACATAAAGTTGTAGCAAACTCAAATCCGTAACAAATATATTTACCAAAACTAAACGCTAAATACATCTATTAAAAAACGAAAAAAGATAAATATTCGGTTGACATCTTTCTAGGAGACAGTCACCAGTTTTTCTAAACTAACTATGTAAGTGAAGACCGCCGTGGTGAAGTAGCCGAGCGGTGTAAGGCGACTCGCTGCGGAGCGCGCGGTTCCTCGTCATCGGAGGTTCGAGTCCTACCTGGGGCATGAGTGTGTGTGTTATCACAGAGTAACATGTTGTCCTTAGGTTAGTTTATCTTAGTTTAAGTAGTTTGTAAGCTACGGACTGATGACCATGCAGTTTGGTGCGATAGATTTACAAACATTTAAACTTTTTTTTTTACCTTGAGGACCATATGTGGCTTACATTCAAAGAAATAGTATCAACAGCACTGTAGGAATTCCTACCAAATAAATTAATAAGAGACTAAACTGGTCCCCCGTGGTACACAAAATAGAACAGAAAGCTTTTGCAGAAAATTTAGACGAAAGCAAAATCCCCAAATTTGCCGAAGTTTTACTGAAACTCGAAATTTAGCGTGGCCTTCAATGCGACATTCATTTAATAGGTTTCACAACGAAACTATTTGTAGAAATGTGGCAGAAAATCCAAAGAGATCCTGTCCTATGTTACCTACACCTGCGGAAAGACTAAGTGAATGCCTTTATTGCACGATAGCGACGGTAATATTACTGATGACAGTGCCACTAAAGCGGAGCTACTAAAGGCAGTTTTTCGAAATTCTGTCACCAAAGAAGACGAAGTAAATATTCCACAATTCAAAATGAGAACTGCTGCAAACATAACGTGTAAGTAGATACCCTTAGGGATGCAAAGCAAATAATTCTATCAAATAAGTGATGTTGCAGACGAAATGATGAAATATGTTTTCACAAAGTTTTAATGGATAAGAAAAATACGTCTAACACTAGGCATTAGAAGGAAGTGTGTGGGGTAAAAATCGTAGAGGGACGAATACAGTAAGCAGATTCAAAAGGATGTAGGTTGCCGAATGTTTTCTCAGATGAAGAGACTTGCACAGGACAGGGTAGCGCGGAGAGGTGCATCAAACCAGTCTGCGGACTGAAGACCACAACAACAACAACAACATTTGTTTATTATATTCTTTTGTAACAATTATTTTTGAACAGTAAGCTCTTTGTCTTGTTTCAATAGCTTTCACTGACCTGATTAAAGATAATCAATAACATGATGTGAAACTTTAATTTTTTAGGGCTACAGCTAAATGTACTTCATGAGATCTGCATCTACTGTAAATTTATTTCTATCCTTGTCTTAAGTTTGGAGATATGGCAATTATTTGAACACTATAGCTGTCGAACTTGTCAACCTTAGGAGCTGATCTATTTTAGGGTGTCTCTTTTAGGTGCAATTCAGAAGTTCAGATTCTTTTTGAAACCTAATGTGTACGTTATCAACATAACACAAATGAGATTTTTAAAAGCTAGTTGCGGCTCTGGAGTTACAGGAAATAGTTTTAGAACTTACAGTCTTTGACGGTATGGCCATAATATTAGAAGGTAGAAACAAAGTCTCTTAACATGTAAACTATGGGAGCTTTTACTTAAGTAGGAAATTGCAAATTGAAAAGTGGTAGATGTAACTGTGAATTCTGGTTGCAGGAGGATCATTTGAGTGATGTTTAATGCATTTGCTTCGTTGAGTCAAATTTCACTGCCACGCTAGTGTACCGAACTGGGACTAGCTACTATCATCATTAAGTTATTTATGGATATTGAGGTCTGATACACTCTTTTTTAATTTTACAACTAATAAAGATCGCATCGTTAGGTGGTCCTCACAGATGTTCTTTACGTTAAATACGTCTCGTTCTTCGAAAGCAGCTTTCCCTTGCAATGATTCTCTTTTCGGCGTAAGCACATCCACACCTTATTATCTCATAACCATTGTAATGGGCAAAAGGCCAGCCCTTGGCCATTGTAATAACTTCCATACTGACGGTCACACTATGAAATGCTGAAGTGACCAGAGTGCACATGTCCGAACGGTTGGAGGTGTTGCGGGGTAGGGGGGAGGAAGAGGAGACAGGGGCACGCGACCATTCGGAGCAGGTAAAAGTGTGGCAAATGTCCGTGTCCGGCGTGGCAAGTGTCCGTACACCGTGTCGAGAGAGCGTTTCCGGTGTGCGAGGACTGGGCGGCGTGGCATTACCGCGGGCACAGTGGCGGATTAGCGAGGGTACGGGCTACAGGTAGGTCGTGACGTAGTAAACCGGTCAGACTGGGTGCAAATGTCACAGATTTGGGGTTGGGTGCAAATGTCACTGGGTGCAATTGTCACATATCCCCCTGCGAAATCCTACATTTCAGCAGGATAATGCACGACCGCATGTTGCAGGTCCTGTACGGGCCTTTCTGGATACGGAAAATGTTCGACTGCTGCCCTGGCCAGCACATTCTCCTGATCTCTCACCAACTGGAAACGTCTGGTCAATGGTGGCGGAGCAACTAGCTCGTCACAATACGCCAGTCACTGCTCTTCATAGACTGTGATATCGTGTTGAAGCTGCATGGCCATCTGTACCTGTACACGCCATCCAAGCTCTGTTTGACTCAATGCCCAGGCGTATCAAGGCCGTTATTACGGTCAGAGGTGGTTGTTCTGGGTACTGATTTCTCAGGACCCATTGCGTGAAAATGTCAGCACATGTCAGTTATAGTATAATATATTTGTTCAATAAATACCCGTTTATCATCTGCATTTCTTCTTGGTGTAGCAATTTTAATAACCAATATTTGTGTTATGTAATATTTTGATAATGTAATATCTTGGACAGACACCTTTTATTAACCTGACACGTTCCAGATCATTACGAAGTGTCGTATTAATGATCTATGGAACTAGTATTAATATAATCTAATCAAGAATTGAATAAATAAATACACAACGCCGGGCTTTTAGCTATTCTACCAAAAATATGTTGTTGTATCTTCGGTACTACAAGGCGTTGCATTTTGAATTACCAGCTGCGTATTACTGCAGCACTTTGCCTTTCATTCATTCCTTTCGCCAGAAAATTAATACAACTCTTCCTTGACCTTTGTAATTCTGTAAAGTTAAGAAAGGAACCACAACAATACACTCTTTTATTCGTTGTGGCACGAAAACAAACTGCCTTTGAATGACACCGTGTTCAGTATCTTAACATGTCTGAAATAAATGTTGTGAGAGTTCATAAATACAGATGGTTAGTGACTGGTATGAAAGTATGCGTCTTCTCATAGCATCCGAAACGTGCATAATAGTTGAGGAATCCAGTAATCGGTAAGACGAAGCTGGCATCTGTAGAATTTCTTCTAGAATTTGTGGTGTAAACTGCAGTGTGTGTTTTTACTTAATTCTATCTCATTGCAGGGTAGTTCATCTCCGTGGTGCTATATTTGGAGTCCACCAGTAGGAAAGCTAGGCGGCAGAAAAGTTATGTCAATTTTCGTGATTTTTAATACACTGTTGCGGGAAGTATTCATAGCACACAGTGATTTGTCCTACCTGTTAGAAGGGAATACAAAAGCACTTGGTCCGTTACACTGTAAGCTCGCGGAACAATAAATTAGTCACCAATGTGCGCAATTGTTAAGCCTTCACAGAGGGCGCAGAGATCGAGTCAGGTGGTCAATCACGCTCGCGTAGCCTCCATGTCAGGAACAATAGCGACCGTCATGAGAGAAAGGCCACAAGGCAATCTTACAGCACTGACAGTTAGTGATAAATTCAAACGTTTGCAAAAATACTGAAAAAAAAAACGCACTGACGTGTTTTACGGCCCACTTTACATTTGTAGTTTTATAAGTTTTTGCAAACATTTTGGATTAAAATAATAATATAAATTTAAAAAATCATTAATAAGAGTGTCTGAAACCCTTTTACGAAATTAAAAAATTTGAGTAGTGCCGAGTTCCGAACCACTTACCTTCAGCGTCATAGCCTATCGCCTTGCCCAGTACGCTCCGACCACCAACCCAGAGTTGTGCCCTTTAATCTCATACTATTAATGGCCGTTGTTAACTGATGCTAATATGGCATTTGTAGACACTAGATTATCATTTATCATATGAAGAACGATGTGTTTTTGTTAATGCATAAGTGTGCCATTGTTTTGAAATGACAACGTGTAAGTTACAATAAGAAAATCATCAAATACGCAACGCAAGATGGCGTATGCCAGAGAGAGTTCTGGGCGAGGAATATCACGTGACATCTCTGAACAGCTGGTTTTCGTTAATTCAATGGAGGGTTTCGAATCTCCCTTATTTTTGCAAATATCTCTCAAACGATACGAGATATCGAGAGAATTTTCTCCTCTATAAATTCGGTTATTCAATTTTCGCGTCCGATGAACGGTTTATTTGCAATTAAAATTAGATTACAAGCGGCTTTCTTTTTGTTGGTATTACTAACGTATTTCTTGTGCGAAAAATTTAAAAAAGGGAGGTTCTGGTCTCTGGCGGCCTACAATTATGCCTGTAAAATTTGGTGCTGATCAGTTGCACGGTTCGTCTTAAAAACAGGGAACACGTTACGGACAGACAGACGGACAGACATACATCCCAAAATCGCCGTTATTTTTGCAATTATATCTGAAACGTTACGAGATATGAAAAAAAAAAAAAAAAAAAAAAAAAAAAAAACATAATAGAGCAAAGTTGTAGAGAATTTTCTCCTCTACAAATTCGGATATTCAATTTTCGTGTCAGATGAATAGTTAAGCCATTATTTTCATTTAAATTTCGAGCTGTCAAAAGACGATCGCAAAGGCCCACTTTTAGTGTTACTACCGTAACCTAAAGTGGGCCAATATTAGTTTCTCTATTTTTAGTGTACTTCGAAAAAAAAGAAAAGAAAAAACATCCAAGCTACTAACTTTAAAAGATATTTAGAGCAATAATTTTTTTTTTTTTTTTTTTTTTTTTTTTTTTTTTTTTAATGAATTTGTGGTAGAACAAAATCACAGACGTATTCGGTCTGAAAAAATGTATGAACGTTCTCGAAAGTTATAGTTGTATATGATACGTAGTTTATGGAGGTAACATAAACTAATTCGAGAAAAAATTTAAATAACGTAATTCGCAGTTCGTTGGACTTCGAAGAAACTTCCAGGGAGAAATTTGGTATGAAAACTATGACATTAATTTTGGTGATATCCAGACGTCATTATTGTATCCTCTCACCTACGGACGCAGTATATTTCCGAGATACTCCGTGCGCAGCGGCGCGCGAGTACTGGTGAGCTGTCGCCAAGATTTTCATTCCAGCGGTCTCACTTTAATGAGACCGACAATATTACCTACTTACCGTAATTTTTTAACTCCAGATGTTGCAGATCCCTCAGTAACGCAGCCGTCACCCAAAACGCCAATATACGGTAACGAAAAATAACTCTATTTACTTTCAGGCCACTCTTTCCATTGAAGCCATGCAAAATACATACGAAACGCAAGTTTTATATACGAGGATAAGTCAATTAATATCCGCAAAGTACTTATAAAATTTTATTGTAATCAAATTGGAAACTTACAAGAACATCATTTTTCGACATAGTCTTCTTAAGTTTCAACGCACTTGGTCCATCGTTGTACAATCATCCTGATGCCCTCATGAAAGATGGTTCTTGGTTGAGATGCGAGCCAGGAATGCACCGCTTCTTTCGCTGCTTCGTCCGAGGCAAATCGACGGCCCTTTAAAAACTGTTTGAGTAGACCAATCAAGTGACAGTTGGAAGGGGCAAGATCGGGACTATATGGAAGATGATCCAGTACTTCAAATTTGAGTTTCCGGTGCGTTTCGGCAGTGTGGACAGCAGTATGCGGACGGGCATAGTGGTGCGACAACACAAGACCTTCTGACAGCAATCCTCGGTGTTTGCTTCAAACTGCAGGCTTTAGCCTGTCAGTAAGCATCCCACTGCAACGTACACTGTTTATTGTTGGGCCCCTTTCCCCATAATGTTCCAGTACTGGACCCTGTGTGTCCCAAAAAACCGTAAGCATCAGCCTTCCTGCGGACGGTTGGGCCTTGAACTTTTTCTTGCACGGCGAATATGGATGTTTCCATTCCATACTCTGTCGTTTACTCTCCGGCTCGTAATGATGGATTCATGTTCCGTCACCAGCAGTGATCCTGTCTAAGAACTTGTCCCCTTCGTTACTATAGCGATCCAAATGTTTTTTGCAGATTCCCAAGCGCGTTCGTTTATGCACCCTTTATGAAACTCAAGTCTGTTGTGGATGATTACGTAGGCGAAACCGTGACAAATTTGCAGACGATGTCAATAGTTATTCGTCTGTCTAAGAGAATCATTTCATGTGAACGCTCGATGGTTTCTTCGTTTGTGACGGTAAACTGTCGTCCGGCTCCTTCATCGTGCGTATCACTTGTGGGACCATTTGGAATTTTTCACTCCATTCGTAGACACTCCGTTGTGGAAAAACACTGTTCCGTACTGTACCGAAAGTCTTCGATGACTTTCGGCCCCTGACACGCCTTCCGACCACAAAAAACGGATCACTGAACGTTGCTCTTCTTTTGTGCAAATAGCGGAGCAGCTATGATTAACAGCACGGCAGCGATAACGAAAGTGCCTTAGCAGCTTGAAAATTGCAGATATTACAACAAATAAACAAAACATGCGTCATCAAAGTAAAACAACAGTACTATCAAAGTAATCAATAATATAAATTGGGAATAATAACTGAGTTGCCCTCTTACATACCATATCGAACAGAGATCCTTGCCTTGTAGAATAAACCTCTTCACCGCGGAACTGGTCGCTATTTTGCGAGCTCTATAACATCTCCGAGCTCTCCTCAGGGGGTCGTTTGTCATCTGTAGTGCCTCCATTACTGGCTTGTAAGCACTTGACCAGTGTTTTCCCAAACATCTTGTAGAGCGGTCAATTCAGGACGCAGTCTTCACCCTTGGCAAGTCAGGCCGTTTTGTCGCTTTTGTTTGGACACCAGGCTACGTAAGTATATCAGGCAATGAACACGTCTATCAGTTGGCCAAGCAGGCCAGCACTTCACGGCCCTTGGAGATTGGCCTCCCGGAAATGGACCTCCGATCCACTTAAACCACAAAGTCCTTGGGCTTTGAGTTCTGAATGGGAACACTCAATTGATCCGAACAAGCTCCGTGTTGTCAAGCTCTCTCCCACCGCGTGGAAGTCCTCACTGAGGGCTTCTCGAAGGGATTGTCCTTTGCCAGCTCCGTATTGGCCATACCTAGCAGACACATCTTCTCCGTCTCGAGGACCTTACTCATCGTCGCTGTGATGTACATTTAACAATCGCCCACATCTTATTGGATTGCCCTAATTTAACCGCCCAGAGATGGATTTTTAATTTCCCAGGCGCCTTTGGCGTTGCTTTAGCTGACACTGCCTCTATGGTTGATTCAGTTTTAAGTTTTATTCGTGAGAGTGGATTGTATCATTCCACATAAAGTTTATTGAGTATTATCTGTTCTCCTCTTGACTAATACCTAGGTTCGTGGTTCTAACGTGTAACAGAATGGCTGAATGTTCCACTTTTATTTTTGTGATCACTCAGTCAAGACACTATGGTATTCTCTTTCAACCATTTTCTCCTTTCTTCGTTTTCAATTGCTTTTTTTATTTTATTTTTTGTCGTGTTTATCCTATGTTTGATGAAGTTTAACACATAGTTTTAAACAACATTTTAGCAACCTGTACTGAAATCTCTATGACTGGGACAAGGGAATGATAACATTTGTAGTTTAGTTCCTTCCAAATTAAAACCAAACCAAACTACAGCGCCTGACCTGAAAGGGTAAGGGAGGGGGAGGGAAAGGGCAAACAGGGACGCCGAGAGAGGAGAGGGGGAGGAGTCGCAACACTCAACTATCAAGTTTGTGCCCTAGTTGGAAAATCTCGTCGATGCAGCACTGTTCATACTGTTTATATAAGTACAATGCAGGCCGTCACTACATTTACTGAATCAGAAACCTCGCGAATTTCTGCATTTATTTAGTTTTGTTCAGATTATCGTACTGAATAGAATTGGAGAGAAAAGTAATTTCTGCCATACCTTGACTAACTTTGTTTACAACATAAATCAGTCAAATGTGAAGGCCGTAAACCCCACAAAATACCTAGGAATCACTATTGCTTCAGACTTAAACTGGAAAGAACACGTAGATAACATCGTGGGAAAGGCGAACCAGAGACTGCGTTTTATTGGCAGAGCCCTTAAAAGGTGCAACAGAACTACTAAAGAGACTGCATACACTGCGCTTGTCCGTCCATTTTTGGAGTATTGCAGCCCAGTGTGGGATTCTTATCAGGTGGGTTTGACGGAGGACATCGAAAGAGTCCAAAGAAGGGCAACTTGTTTCGTATTGTCACGATACAGGGGAGACAGCGTTACGGAAATGATACATGATCTGGGATGGGAATCATTACAACAACGGCGCTTATCGCTGCGGCGTGGGCTACTTGCGAAACTCCAATCGCCAACATTGTCCTCCGAATGCGAAAATATATTGTTGACTCCCACTTACATAGGTAGAAATTATCATCAGAATAAAATAAGAGAAATCAGAGCTCGAACAGAGAGATTCAGGTGTTCTTTCTTTCCGCGCGCTATTCGAGAATGGAATGGGAGATAAATAGTATAATTGTGGTTCGATGAACCCTCTGCCAGGCACTTAAATGTGATTTGCAGAGTATCCCATGTAGATGTAGATGTAGACTAAAAGAAGGGATCGATTGGTAGGACACATTCTTAGACTTCAAGGAATCGTAAATTTGACGTTGGAGGGAAGTGTGTGGGGTAAAAATCGCAGAGGGAGACCAAGAGATAATAAAGTAAGCAGATTCAAATGGATGTAGGTTGCAGGTATTATGAGGAGATGAAGAGGCTTGCTCAGGACAGAGTAGGGTGGACTACTGCATCGAACCAGTCTCCGGACTGAAGACCATAACAACAACAACATATATTGTGTTAGCTTAGCTATTGGATACTTTCCTCTGTCATAATAACGAAGTGCAGTTCTACTCACAAGCTCTCTGCTGAAAACGTCAAAGTCTATAGATTACCGTCTTCGTTTGAATCCCTTTTTTGGAGAATCGAAACGCGTTTCACATGAAGAGATTCTGCCAATGTTGTTGACTTGCTAATGTAGCCTACAGTCGTCTTTTGCTGTCAGCTTATGAAATTTTACAGAATTTATACTGTTCCCTATTCATTGTTAGTCAGACCTGCAAATGATGCAGTATATTCGCTATGATATTTTTAGATTCTTCACGAGTATCTTCTACATCTACCTCTACATACATACTCCGCAATCCACCGAAAGGTGCAAGGCTGAGGGTGTTCAGTACCAGTACTTTCCTGCTCCACTCCCATACAGAACGAGCGAAAAACGAATATTTTCATGCATCCATGTGAGCCGTAATCTCTCTCATTTTTATCCTTGTGGTCTTTACACGAAATGTAGGTTGGCGGCAGTAGAATCGTTTCGCAGTCCGCCTCAAATTCCGGCCCTCTAAATTTCTTCAACAGTGCTTCTCGGTAAGAACGTCGCCTCCCCTCCAGCGACTCGCATTTGAGTTCCCGAAGCATTGCATTAACACTCGTGTATTGATCGAATCTACCAGTTACAAATCTACCTGCCCACCTCTGAATTGCCTCTATGTCCTCGTTTAAACAGATCTGGTGGGAATCCCCAACACTTGAATAATTCTGAAGATGGGGCAGTACAAGCGTTTTAAATGCGATCTTCTTTACAGACGAATCACACATTCCCAAAATTCTCCAAATAAACCGAAGTCGACCATTTGCCTTTCCCACGACTGTCATATGCTCGTTCCATTTCATATCGCTGTGCAGCGTTACTCCTATGTCTTTAATTGACGCGACTCTGTCAAGCAGCACATTACTAGTGCTGTATTCGAACATTACTGTAGTGTTTCTCCTGCTCATCTGCATCACTTACATTATTTTACATTTAGCGCTAGTTGCCATTCCTCACACCACCTAGAAATTTGCTCCAAGTCATCCTGCATCCTACTACAGTCATTCAGTGATGTTAAAATGTTTGTAAATCTGTCGGACCAAACTGCGTGGTCATCAGTCCGTAGCTTACAAACTACTTAAACCTAGGTAAACTAACCTAAGGACAAACACACACACCCATGCCCCAGGGAGGACTCGAACCTTCACGGCGAGCAACCGCGCGCCATTCAGTGATAACATCCCCTTGTGCACCACAGCATGATCAGCTAACAGCAGCAGACTGCAACGCATTCCGTCCGTCAGATCATTTATATAGACAGAAAATAATAGCGGTCCTGTCACACTGCCTGGGGCACCCTTGACGATACCCTTGGCTATGATGAAGATTCGCCATCGAGGACAACATGGCCGGCCGCGGTGGTCGAGGTGACTGAGGCGCTTCAGTCACGGTCAGCAAGTCCACTACGGTCGGGGGTTCGAATCCCCCCTCGGGCATGGATATTTGTGCCGTCTATAGTCTTAGCTAGTTCATTAGTAGTTTGTAAGCTTAGGGACTGATGACCCCGTAGTTAAGTCCCATAAGTTGTACAAACATTTGAACATTTTGAATTTGAACAACATGATGAGTTGTATTACTTCGCCGTGTACTCGCACCGACCGGAGAAACTACAGGCCGATATTAACTACAGACACAAGTGAGACACACACAGAGCAGGGCAGATGGAGGTGGGCACAGGGGAAGAGCGAGATGGACGGCCTTGATGTTATTATCATATGAATACGCGACTCGGAAACTGAATACCGATTCTTTATATTAAAACTAGCTGAAAACCCGGCGTTGCCCGGGTATTTATTTATTTATTCCTGTCATTTTTCAGGTATATATTCATTTTTATAAGGGCTGTATGTCTGTAAAACTTCTTGGGAATACAATTAGTGGTAAAGAAGTAATAGATTAAAACTTGGTGCGTGACGGGGCGGTTTTAGATTAACATTACTGTTTATGTGCTCATATATCACGAACTACGTGTCCCAAAGTGATACAGTTTAGAAGGTACACTCAGCTATATGCATGTATACCGTCTGTAAAATTTGCTGCGGCTAAAATTTTTCGTATAGAAATTATAAATTGTAACGTCATACCTAAAGTCGTAGTCTTAGTCCATGAACAGCGGAACGTTACTATTTATGTGCTCATATCTCATAAACTACGTGTCGTACTGTGATTAAATTTAGATCGTACATTCAAGTATATGTCTGTATACTGTCTGCGGCTACAATTTGTAGTGTACAAATTATAAATTGTAACGTCATACCGAATGCCGTAGTTTATTCCATAAACAGCAGAAAAGTAGTAAGCGAGAAACGTTTTTCCTTTCATCATTTTGGTATGGGTGTCAGCAAGAAAAAGTTTAATAAAGGTTTGAAATTATGTTTAAAGTTTGTTGCAAGTCGTTAAGTACTCTTATTCTCATATAGCGTATTTATAAAGTGTCGCCGCATTATGTGGCAGTTTTCTGCGATTCCTATTGTTTACGACGTTATATCTCCTGAACCATATGTCGTATGTGGTTCGTACTCGTACAGCAATTGTTACCTCACGTAAGGAATATGTGTACCAAATTTGGTTGAAATCGGTCCAGTGGTTTAGGATAAATTGAGCAGCATTGTCGCTAAATGCAGCAGTTTTAGACACATCTCATTGTTTATGACGTCATATCTCGTGAACTATATATCGTATGTGATTCTTACACTTACGGCGACCGTCCTCGTGGATTGAAGCTTGCGTGTACAAAATTTCATAAGGATTGGAACAAAACTGTAGATTTGTATGCAACACGTACAAATATACGGACACTCTGCTTTTTATATTAGATATACAACGATGCTAGTGAAACTTTGAAATTCGAAAGGGGCTTTGTCATAGATGTGCATAAAACAAAAATCGTGTTTACGGAGCCGTTAAGAGTGGTTAAAGAAAGTGGATCTTTTCGTATCTAATTAGGTTATTAGAAGACGAATTGCCTTGAAAGGTACAGGTATGGCACGACAGGCATATAGCGGTAGAATGGGTGGAACTATGAAGTAGACTGTCGTCAGCAGTGGAAATCAAAGTTTAGCGGTAATAGAATATTGTTGTTTTTAAGGTTTCGCTGTTTCGCATATTAGTGTGGCTCGGTAGCACAGTGGTGGAGTGCCCGACTATAAATGCCAAGGTCGCGGGTTCGATCTCTGCCAGGTCCTAGGACGTTTATCTGTCACTTTCCACTTCTTTCACTTCTGGCAATATTGCTGATGTGCATAATGTCGAGTAGCACCTTGGTCAGGTAGCCACGTTAGAAAAAAGTATTCAAATGTTTGTAGAGCTTATGGGACTTAACTACAGGGTCATCAGTCCCCAAACTTACAAACTACTTATGAACTAGCTAATACTAAGGACAACACAAATATCCATGCCCCAGGGAGGATTCGAACCCCGACCGTAGTGGCCGTGCAGACCGTGCCTGGCGCACTGCAGTCCCCTCGGCCACCGCGGCCGGCGCCCCGTTTAAACTGTGAGTCCCCCTGGCTGGGTGAGTTAGGTGGAAGGCAACAGGATACCACCTCCTAGTACAGCACTGTGGTGTTCAAACCAATCTTCGGATTGCTGGCTGCTTTACCTTTTATTTAGCATATTATCCTGAAAGAATAGCTTTGTGGTCATCTGCTAATGCTACCAGAGAAGTTCCTGATTTTTCCTTAATTTTGAATAACTACGACTACCTAATTTCCTTATTATATGGAAATGCAGGGTTCTGATAGGAACAAATACCACGCGGGAGTGGCCGTACTCTCTAAGGTGCCTTGGTGCGGAGTGAGCGTCTGTCCTCCGTCGGAGGTTCGAGTCCTCCCACGGGCGTGCTCGAGCGCGCGCGCGCGTTTGTGTGTGGGTATTGATTTTGTCCTTAGCATAAGTGTTAGTTTAAATATTTTGGTCCCATAACTTTACAAACATGTGATTTGAACCAATAGATTTTAATGACATTAAAAAAATTTGAATGAAATAAATCGCAATTTGCGATCACTTATGGCTTTCACTGTGCTAGGTTTAGATGGAACACCAAAGTGCGGCGAATGAAAAGCTGTGCCCGGCCGGTATTCGAACGCAGGGTCTCCTGCTTACTAGGCAGACGCGTTGATCACTCCTGCCACCGAGGACATAGTAACCAGTACGACTGCAGAGGACTCTTCCCTGCACGTCTACTGCCACACCCAAATCTCCATTCGCCACGCTGTCTCTTTCCTATTACCACAGCCCATTGGTTCTGTAATGTTCGCAGCCACAATACTGTATGACAGCGTGGCGAATGGAGATTTGGGTGTGGCGGGAGACGTGCAGGGAAGAGTCCTCTGCAGTCGGGCTGGTCACTGTATCCTCGGTGGCGGAGTGGTCAACGCGTCTGCCTAGTAAGCGGTAGATGTCGGGTTAGAATCCTGGCCGGGCACAAATTTTCATTCGCCGCACTTTGGTACTCCATCTAAACCTAGTACAGTGAAGCCATAACTGATCGCAAATTGCGATTTATTTCATTCGCTCAACGCTGTAACGTCGTCAAAAAAATTATATATATATATATATATATATATATATATATATATATATATATATAATATTTGAAAGTTTGACATAACTTTGTATTCTAACACAGGTAGGTATTTCTAGATATATTTCTTTAATGCACGATAATACGTGCCATATATGCATTTATTTATATTTTATAGGCTAATGAGGAAACTTTCTCACCAAAACTGCAGCAAGTTAGATGTACCGTTTTGCAATTTCATTATAAAATTTATATAAATGCATATATGACACATATTAAAAATTAGCACGTAATAACAAGTGCGTGTACCAGTGCAATGTTTTCCCATAATTACACAAGTCAAGAATTTTCTTAGATTTCCGGTAAGTAAAGCCTACATTTGGTATATAAGTACAAATACAGATGTACATTTGTACAGAATCTCAAATTTCCCAAAGTTCTTCACAAAGAGCATTGAAATTTTGTGACAATTTTGTATTCGATTTCACCATGTTTTAGTGCCCACTGGATCGCCATCTGGTATAAGGGTAATACATAGGGAACGTCTTAAATGTAACAATGTTCTTTCATGGAAAATGCCAGTCCACTAGATCTTAATATCGTTCAGACTTTGAGGTTTAATTTGGAGATGAGGGAGCGTCATCACTACATGCTACAAACCGGCGTAGCTGTCATTTTTGCTCCGGTGATTCGCGTGGAAAGGTTGAAACTCGTCTGTATGTGTTTGGTACAAAAGTAATTAAGTTGGTATTAGGTTGCCACTATGAGCCAAAGATATACAGAGATGTAATAACATCATTGGCTCATCTCATGGAGGTCACTGTTTGACCAGAGACGAACACTCCAATTTTGCGTGTCGTATAGATACGTCGTCTGATACACAGGTAATGCAGACACTGATTGATAGTTATTCCAGCAATAAAATAAGATAAAATAACAGTTTTTAAATTCGTAGCAATGTTTTGTAGTGTGAGAATGACTTACCGAGGATGTATTGTAATAATAAAGCTTATTTTATATAAATAACTAGCATAAACATGCGGCTCCGCCCGCGTGTTGGTTGATTATGATAGATAAGCTATGTTTCAGTAGTGTGCTATGAGACTGGTTTTGAAGGATGAAATGAAATACAATACCCTCTTTAGAAACAAACATCTTTAATCAGCATTATCAGGAAAGTAAGTAGTGTAGATCAAATGACACGTAAAAATACACTAGTTTCGAAGAATCCAATCACGAAATTCAACAATTATGATTGTAATAATATCACAGATCGATCACTTGATGTGCGAAACGACAAATCGATTTTTTTAAAGATATGTATTAAAAGAAATTTCTTTTATACTGCTTTATTTATTTATTCTTATATTTCCTTAATCGTATGCATATTCTTACAGAGAAAGAGCTGAAGATGTTGTAGCACGCATAGAGCAAAGATATGGTCTGTGGCATCACGTACGGCTGTATGTAACCTCCTTGCTATAGAGTCGCAATCGTCATCGCTGGCCTTCAGTCCGAATTTTTTTAATAATTTGACGACTTTCAACCACCATATCTTCCACCCCCTTATCGGCATGGAACTGCTATGGTGTACAACAGGAGACTTTGGACAACAATTACACACAGACCATTTCTTTGCGTTCTGTAGTTCTCGGTGCCGAGCGAAATATTAACAGACACACACGTAGAATTTTGTGTACCGATAATTTTCCATCCCAATATACTCCACTCTTTTATCATTATCAACCCACAAGCAACAATGCAATAAATAAAACCATTATCGCCGGCCGCGGTGGCCGAGGAGACTGAGGCGCTTCAGCCACGGTCTGCACGGCCACTACGGTCGGGGTTCGAATCCCCCCTCGGGCATGGATATTTGTGCTGTCTTTAGTATAAGGTAGTTCATAAGTAGTTTGTAAGTTTAGGGACTGATGACCCCGTAGTTAAGTCCCGTAAGCTTAAGAAACATTTGAACATTTTGAACAAAACCATTATCAAAGAGTAAATATAATTTTCAAAGAGTAATTATTGTTCCGCATTTCGCGTTATATTCTTCAAATTACTAAATAACTATGAGATCGCTATAAAACCGTGCCTGAAACTTTCCTCAGGTATAAATTAGTAACTGTACAACTATTAGTCTCTGCGTCTTGTCGTTCGGACGTGATAAGCGTACACCGAACGGACATTCTATATATATATATATATATATATATATATATCCGATCGCCATAAAACCGTCCTAAAGCCTTCCCCGGGTAGACATTAGTAACTGTAAACATTTTTAGCTCTTTATGTCTTGTGGTTCAGACATGATAAACGTACACCGAACAGACATTCACATTTATAGATATAGATTCTGTATTAACAGTGTAAAGAGGTTTAACAAGGATTGTCAATTATGTATAAGTTTGTACAACAATGCTTTGATTTTTGTATACTTAATGAAGTAGTTAAATAACCTTCTACGTTAGTATTGTAGTAAGAAAGTATCATCTTTCCCTTCTTTCATTTACAATATTGTTGAGATATTCTATGAACCTTACATATGTAAATGAGTTCTATCAACAGAGGCGCGTTTTCCGTATAGCAGAAATAATATTAGAATTTGATTAGTGAGAAAGCAGTAATTTATTTTCCGGAACTTTTCCATTTTTGTCGAATTAGTTATTTATTTTTGAATGAGTTTAAATTTCAAATTTGTCAGATGGCTCAATTAAGAATAAATTGGTAACTGTTGAAGTTTCAGAAAACAGTGATATTTGGTTAGTAAAATTTCTCCATCAAAGTGCAATGGCAATTCACATCAGAGGGATTTTAGAAAGTAAAGTATTCCTCAGCGGCGTATCCAGGATCGGGGTCTGGAGCGGGAGGGGGGGGGGGGGAGGGGGAAAAAAAGAAGTAGGCGGAAGCAGAATTTTATGACGAGGGGCTGACCTCTCTTAACTTGAGTAGCTACGGGACTAGTGTATCTAGTTTAATGTCACCTTTAAATGCTTAAAGGCAAAGCTATCATTACTACAGTGAAAACAATCTAGACGTTTCTAAAAGCAACAGAATTAAATTATGGTCACATGTATCCACAAGATATTTCATTGTTTATTTGCTTGTATGAGAACTGTTTATAAACACGAGGTTAGATACAATAATATTTTCTCGATTAATTAAACATTTTTAACTGGGCTGAAATAATATTATAATAACAGTACACCACAGACATATTGTTGAACAACAGCTCACATAATTCTTTACAGTAGCCGAAATCAGAATATTTAAAGATTTAGACCGTTTTAGGGCGTTGAAATAAATTTCCCACTTTGGGCCAGCGGTCGCCTTAACGAAGTAGGCCATCCATGCACGCTTTCCTTACAACCCAAATTCTCACCTTGTAGCACACAACGACTGTATAGGCCAGTCAAATCGTACAAAAAAAAAAAAAAAAAGGTGGCTAAAAAAGCAAAACGTGATGTACTTCCAAATTTTTGATATGTTGTTAGGACCTGCTAGAGTAGTATGAAACCAAGTTTGCAGCTTCGAAAACCCTGTTCTTCCCAAGTTATAAGTGAAAAACTCCGAAATTTTCGGACATTTTTTAGATTTTGGCTTGTAACGTAAAAACTATGAGTTTTACGACGTTAGTAGTTCTTACCGTTTCCAAAGTACATAGAATAAGTAACAATTTCAGCCTAACCGCGGCGTTATACGTCCAATTGTTTTCTAGATATGAAGCGTCAAAAATGGGTTTATTTCTACCAAAAATGAAAATTTTAAGTTTTGCTCTGATTTCGAGCTGAATATCTGCATAACCGCTCATTCTGCGAGAATAGACATTGGAATTGAAGTTGTAGTAAATTTTATTAGATTTAAAATAAGCACAAGAAGAAATCTCTAGAGCAAGTAGTTCTCTTCAAATTGTACAAAAACGGAAAGTCAGGAAACTGAAATTTTTGAAGAAATGAGCCTAAACACTAATGACAAATTGTGGGCATGCAAAGAAGTAAAAATGTATGCCGCTGTCTTTAAGGAAATGCTATTGTGTAATAAAAAACATACATTTCAATAACTGAGTAACCTACAACACCGAATGGTCCCAGAGGAATTTACTGTTTTCACTAGAGGAGACTTCACGATTCGCAGATCTCATAAATTTTGGTCACGGCTGTGGACAGATTTAACTATCGAACAGGTTCTAATGAGATCAATGAAGAGCCAGGGAGGATTAACTCACGGCCATGGTATATCCAGCAGTGTGCTTTCGCGGTGGAGAGGAGGAATGGTGTACATGTTAAACCTGTGCGAAGAGCTGGAACGTTTTTGGGTCATTTCTTGTGTAACATCAGAACAACATATTGGCATGAGGTCAGCACAGATGATACGAGACATTGCTGACTTGGAAAAGCTTAATAAGTGGTTCAGTATCCATCATCCATTTCCATCTACAGACAAAATACTATCCATCAGCAACGGAATCGTGGGAGGTGATGAAATAAATTGCCACCTAGCTCAGGAAAAAGGCATTGAAGGGGTCAAGAAAATAACTGGCAGCTCGTTTGGCAAAGTGACTTTCAAAAGAAAAGACAAAGTGGTAACTTTGTCGACAATCACGAACTCCATTAAATTACACAAGAAGCGTGTCGACGTTAATCCACTCACTATTTTTCAAAGGATGTATATCACAAAAAAGTCGGACAGTGAACTGAAAGAGCATTTTATGTTCGAACTGGCACCTTATCCACTGGCATTGTTCAATGAAGAGGGGATGCGTAAGGGAGCGAAGTCAACTTTTTATGCCGCTTTCGCACCACTTTCACAAAACATTTCTCTTGGAACCAGGACATTTGTTGTGGTCGATGGGGGTACCTTCTACACAAGGCTATCTGGCACAGAAACGACTCGATGAAGGCTATAGTTGCTACCTACATTACCTACTCTTTAAACAACTTTGGTAGGAACGTCGCAGTGGAGTTTGATGGATATCCTGAAGATGGAGCCCTCAGGAGTACCAAAACAGCAGAACGATTGCGCCGCTGCGCTGCCCTTTCCTGCGATGAGATCGTTTTTGACTCTTCAACTATCATAAAATGCCCCAGGAGAAAGTGTTAGCCAACGACTCAAACAAAAGACGTCTCATTGACCAACTGTGCTCTGCGTTTCAACTAGAGGGCATTGAAACTAAGAGGGCAACAGAAGACGCAGATCGCGACATTATCTGCACTGCCCTCGATAAAAGCGTATCCTATGAGATCATGATCGTGGTTGGGTAGGATGTGGACTTACTCGTTCTCCTTTGCGGCTTGGGCTCTACTGTCCGAAATGTTTATTTCCAGAAAAACAGTAGAGGCGAGTCAAGTGGTACTCAGTTTTCCACAACTTCTTTCTGTCGAGGAGAAATAGAATTGTCCCCCAGATTTGAACTCTTCCTACATGCATTTAGCGGATGTGACACAACTTCCGCTCTTTTCTGGCAAGAAAAAACAAAATTTTTAGTGTTCTTCAAAGGTACAAGTACCTGATTGACCTGGCCGCTGTGTTTCTAATGCCAGATACTAGTCATGAAACTATAGGTGATGTTCGAGAGAAGTGCCTTATCGCTCTGTGTGGAGGGGACACATCCTTCGACAACCTACACGGCCTTCAATTCCGCCTGTTCGTCAAGTCAGCAGCCAATGCGAAGGTGGACCTGGGACGTCTGCCTCCGACCAAAGAAGCAGCTTCCTTCCATTCCTACCGCACATATCACCAAGTGCAAACATGGTTGGCAGTGGCGAAGGATGCCACACAGTGCGGTTGGTCGAAGAGCTCCGTTGGTCTATTACGAGTAACGGCATTATGCGAACCAGCCCCACTTAAACTTCTCAGATCTCTCTCATATAAGTGC
The DNA here is from genome assembly GCA_026315105.1 of Locusta migratoria. Lineage (NCBI taxonomy): Eukaryota > Metazoa > Arthropoda > Insecta > Orthoptera > Acrididae > Locusta > Locusta migratoria. The sequence goes on along the minus strand of CM048746.1, from coordinate 506,590,800 downwards.
AAGAAGGGATGCATGAGATCGTGCAACTGCCGGAGAGCCGGGCTTCAGTGCTCAGCTTTGTGCACTCACTGCTCTGGTACCACTTGCTACAACGTCACTACGAGTCTGATCTACGAGGATGAAGACGATTACGATGATCTCCCGCCTTCAGACGAACAGCCAGGAATGGGTGTAGCACCGCAGGAGCCTCCTTATGTCCCAGAACACGACTGTGAACAAACAACCAGGACCTTCTAAGAAACCAAAACAGTGAGAGTTTTCAGTTATTGATATGTATGTTTTTTATTACACAATTGCATTTCTTTAAAGACAGTGGTATACATTTTTATTTCTTTGCATGCCCACAATTTTTCATTAGTGTTTAGGCTCATTTCTTCAAAAATTTCAGTTTCCTGACTTTCCGTTTTTGTACAATTTGAAGAGAACTACTCGCTCTAGAGAGTTCATATTGTGCTTATTTTAAATCTGATAAAATTTACTACAACTTCAATTCTCATGTCTATTCTCGCAGGATGAGCGATTATGCCAATATTCAGCTTGAAATCAGAGCAAAACTTAAAATTTTCATTTTTGGTAGAAATAAACCCATTTTTGACGCTTCATATCTAGAAAACTATTGGACGTATAACGCCGCGGTTAGGCTGAAATTGTTACTTATTCTATGTACTTTGGAAACGGTAAGAACTACTAACATCGTAAAACTCATAGTTTTTGCTTTAGAAGGCAAAATCTAAAAAACGTCCGAAAATTTCGGAGTTTTTCACTTATAACTTGGGAAGCACAGGGTTTTCGAAGCTGCAAACTTGGTTTCATACTACTCTAACTGGTCCTAACAACATATCAAAAAATTAGATCTACATCACGATTTGCGTTTTCATTGTCTAATTTGACTGGCTTAGTAGTGTCCCCTGCCCACTTGAGTCCACTTTCTCGCAGCCTATACTGGATTCCCGCAATGGATCGAGCGTTTGATTGCGTCCGCATTGAAATTGTCATTGCCTGTTCTGGGCATATTTACAAACTTACAAACTACTTATGAAATAGCTAACACTAAGGACGGCACAAATATCAATGCCCGAGGGGGGATTCGAACCCCCGACCGTAGTGGCCGTGCAGGCCGTGACTGGCGCGCCGAGTCCCCTCGGCCACTGCGGCCGGCACTGGATCAGACATTCGGCCAAATCGTGCGAGCCAAAACTGAAACGCCAATCTAATAAAAGGCGTCATTATGAGTCGCCGTGAAAGTTGGAAGTGCCTCAGAGCCCCAATATGGTGAACGCTATAGTGGAGGAGGAGGAAAGGATGCTTAGAGTTTAACGTTCCGTCGACAGCTTGATCATTAGAGACGGGGCTAACGCGCGGAGTTTTGGTTAAGGCTGGGGAGGAAATCGGCCGTGCCCTTTGAAAAGAACCATCCCGGCACTTGCCTGGAGTGATTTAGGGAAATCACGGAAAACCTAAATCTGGACGGCCGGATGTGGATTTGAACCACCATCCTCCCGAATGCGAGTTCAGTACGTTACCATTACGCCACCTCGCAAAGCAATAGTGGTTGTTGTGTACGAATGTGAAGGTGTAGTCCTAACTCATTACTCCACGGCAGACCGTTAATGCACAGTATCACTGTTTTTAGAGCTTTGCGAAAGAAGCGGCAACACTTTCTGCGCAACCCACGCTTTGAATGACAATGCGCGTGCGCATACAGCGCAAGCTGTGGCTGCTCTGCTCGGCCGATGGGACTTTGATTTGACTCCTAAGATGAAGGAAACACTTCATGACATTCGCTTCATAACTGTTTCAGAGATTCGACAGGCAGTAGACCGCACCATCAACAGAACAGGCTCTGCTGATGCTATACTACGCCTTCCACATCACTGGCAACGAGTTCTGCACAACTCTATGCAATAAATTTTATTACAGTTAGTCACACGTGACTGCTATAGAAAACACACAAAACATGTTCCAAAGCCACAGTCGCTTCCTAGAAAGAAAAAAAAAACTTTTTATTATACTTCCATCTACCAATGCACTATTAGTTTCTGCACACTATGGCATCGTTTTCAGATGCCTATGATCACAAAAATATTACTATGATACAATTACATTAAACAGTGTAAATTTTCTAAATTTACTACAAATTAAGAAAAAGAGAAATTAGAGTGTGAATGCCCTGTGTTCAGCTGTGGGCACACGTGTTTCATCCTTCATCCCTCATAAAGAATGAAACACTTGCCGACAGCTGAACTTGAGGCATTCAGGCTCTGCATTTAATTCCATATGTAACTGTTTCTGAGTTTCGGTAAATGAGTATATGCGAATCCCTATGCAGAGAAAGCCATGCGAAATTGGCATCAGTTTCTATAAATAAATATAACTTTTGAATAATATAAGACTGACCACTTAAAAATTCAAACAATTGTACAATATGGTCGAAAAATATTTTGTGCATATTAAATGAGCTAAATGACTTAATGGTGAATGTACAAAAACGTAGGACATATTATTTAAAAAATGTTTGTAATCCGAAGGGACCAAAGTGCTAAGGTCATCGGTCCCTAGTCTTACAATCTACTTTAACTTTTTCTAAGTTTTGTGTCCCAGCCTCGTCGCCGCTTTTGTGTCTCGTTTCTGTCGTAGGTGTCGGTGGCGGAGTAGAAAGACCGACACAGGAATAAAGGATGCACGCTTGTGCAGGAAGGAGGTGACCAGCCAGTGGGACAGCAGAAAGTAGAAACACTAGAGTAAATTAGAACGAGATATATATTTCTTAGAGAGTTAGTAATACTTAACTTTTACATAGCTCAGTACTGCAGAATGCTGATACATAGTTGAGCTAGAGGCCTACTTAGTGCCTATCCGATAGCCAAGTCGTCACTGGTGCCTATCTGATTCCGAAGTGTTAACTGGTTCCTATCTCAGTCCCAAGTGAACGATGTCGTTCATGGTGGCCACGAGCGGAGTTGTAGCAGAGGGCGCTCGTGGCTGACGTCGTAAGAACGCCGCGCCGTGCGTGCATGGCGAAAGTAGGTGGCGCGCACTTTAGACTTGTGCGGCACCACACATTCACATACAGACACACACCCTGGTGGGAGTGGCCGCGTACTCCGCGATGTTGCGCCCCAGATCACACGGCCATTTCCATCGACGCACATGGTTTGATAAATTATTGAACTTTTCAGTGTTTAATGTGGTTGAATCATTGTAATATTTTTTCAATCATAGGAACTTGAGAATGCGCCCAAACTAGTAGTGCATTGGTAATTAGATGCATTAATTTGTCAAGTGAAGACGACTTTACCTGGTGATGCCAGCAGCACAAAACATCTGAACTACTTGAAGGACATCCATTTATTTCGGATTGCTACCAACTTTACGCTGCCCCTAGACGCAAAGTATTACTGCACACATTGTTACGGGTAACGTTTCTAACACTGCTTGTTGATGCTCACCCCCCCCCCCCCCCCTCCCGGGCAGCCTTATTACACGCCTCCTGCCGCTGCCAACAACCATTGCACGAATCGTCAACTTACCGTGGACGTACAGTACAGTAACCAGAGTAGCAGTATCATTAACAAACAATGCATGAATCGGAAAAAAACAACTTATCCTGAAAGGTCGCCCAATTACGAGTATGTCGTGCTGTTTGATATTCCCTCAAAACCTACAATCATATTTCATGTGTTTAGCGTTGTACTGAATCAAATTCTTCTTTGCGTTATTACATGCTGCCCGTAAGTTAAGTTAATTATTCTTATGCTAAGATTCTTTCCCTCCCTCCCTTCCTCACCATCTGTCTCTCTCTCTCTCCCTCTCCTCTCTCACTCCCCTCCGCCCTTCTCTCGCTCATTTTACATCGGGCCGTCTGGGGTGGCAGGGGCGGCATGCGCCCATGTGCCCCCCCCCCCCCCCCCCCTGAATCGACCCTTGAGCCATGCCCGACAGTACTTCGGTGCCCTACGGAACCCTCTGGGCCCTTGCTGGACCACTTTAGGTTCTGATAGTAACACCAAAAAAGGGCGTATGCGTTCGCCTTCTGACAGCTCGAAATTTAAATGAAAATAACGGCTGAACGGTTCATCTGACACGAAAATTAAATAACCGAATTTGTAGAGGAGAAAATTTTCTACAACTATGCTATCTTATGTTGTTTCTCGTATCGTTTCAGAGATATTTGCAAAAATAACGGCGATTTGACGATGTCTGTGTCTGCCTGTCCGTAACGTGTTCCCACATTTTAGGTCTAACCGTTTAACCGATCGGCACCAAATTATACAAACAGTATTGTTGGCCGCCAGAGACAAGAACCACACTTTTTCAAATTTTTCGGACAAAAAATACTTTAGTAATGCTAAAAAAATTCGTTTGTAAAGTAATTGTATTTGCCAACAAACCGTTCATCTGACACGAAAATTGAATAACCGAATTTGAAGTGGAGAAAATTCTCTGCAACTTTTCTCTCTTATGCTTTTTTCGTAACTTGCACCGTTACAGTGATATGTGTAAAAATATCTCCAATTTGACACCGTCTCTTGATTTTACGTAAGCTAGGCGTTATGAAATGTCACGTGACATTCCTCGCCCAGAACTCTCTCTGGCATAAGCCATCTTATTTCCTGTATTTTACACTCCTGACCATTAAAATTGCTACTCCACAAAGATGACGTACTACAGACGTCAAATTTAACCGACAGGAAGAAGATGGTGTAATGTGCAAATGATTAGCTTTTCAGAGCATTCACACAAGGTTGGCACCGTTGATCTCACCTACAACGTGCTGACATGAGGAAAGTTTCCAAACGATTTCTCATACACAAACAGCAGTTGACCGGCGTTGCCTGGTGAAACGTTGTAGTGATGCTTCGTGTAAGGAGGAGAAATGCGTACCATCACGTTTCCGACTTTGATAAAGGTCGGATTGTAGCCTATCGCGATTGCGGTTTATCGTATCGCGACATTGCTGCTCGCGTTGGTCGCGATACAATGACTGTTAGCAGAATATGGAATCGGTGAGTTCAGGAGGAAAATACGGAACGCCGAGCTGGATCCCAACGGCCTCGTATCACTAGCAGTCGAGATGGCAGGCATGTTTTTTGCATGGCAGTAACGGATTGTGCAGACACGTCTCGATCCCTGAGTCAACAGATCGGGACGTTTGCAAGACAACAACCATCAGGACGAACAGTTCGACGACGTTTGCAGCAGCATGGACTATCAGCTCGGAGACCATGGCTGCAATTACCCTTGACACTGCATCACAGACAGGAGCGCCTGCGATGGTGTACGCAACGATGAACCTGGGTGCACGAATAGCAAAACTTCAGAACCTAGATTCATTCAAAAACATGTTTACAGCATCATGATGGTCGCATCCGTGTTTGGCGACATTGCGGTCAACGCACATTGGAATCGTGTATTCGTCATCACCATACTGGCGTATCACCCGGCGTGATGGTATGGGGTGTCATTGGTTACATGTCTCGGTCACCTCTTGTTCGCATCGACGGCACTATGATAAGTGGCCGTTACATTTCAGATGTGTTACGACCCGTGGCTCCTCCCTTCATTTGGTCCCTGCGAAACCCTACATTTCAGCAAGATAATGCACGATCGCATGTTGCAGGTCCTGTACGGGCTTTTCTGGATACGGAAAATATTCGACTGCTGTCCTGGCCAGCACATTCTCCAGATCTCTCACCAGTTGATAATGTCTGGTCAATGGTGTCCGAGCAACTGGCTCCTCACAATATGCCAGTCACTACTCTTGATGAAGTGTGGTATCGTGTTTAATCTGCATGGCCATCTGTACCTGTGCACGCCAACCAAGCTCTGTTTGACTCAATGCTCAGGCGTATCAAGGCCGTTATTACGGCCAGAGGTGGTTGTTCTCCGTTCTGATTTCTCAAAATATATGCACCCAAATAGCGTCAGTTCTAATACAATATATTTGCCCAATGAATACCTGTTTATCATCTGCATTTCTTCTTGGTGTAGCAATTTTAATGGCCAGTAGTGTATGATTTTCTTACAACCGGCGCTTTGTCATTTCAAAGCAATGGAGTACTGAAGAATTATCAAAAACATGTTCTTAGTATGGTAAATCGTAGTGTTTAAAAATGCCATATTAGCAGTTAAAACGTGCCGGCAATAGTACCAGAATTAAAGAGCACTTTCATGATTGCTCCCCGTGGTGTACTGGGCAGCTTGTTACGTTGTGATACAGATTGCTGGTAGTTCAAAACCCAATAGTACCATTTTTTTCATATTAGTTCCTAAAAGAGTTTCCGGCACTTTTATTAATCAAATAGATCTATGTTCTGCAATTTTAGATTTGTGCAGATGTTAGACTGCTCCTGCTAAGATGTGCGTTTGTTCTATTTCGTGAACATGCCGTGAAATACATAACAATGTATTGAACACTGGTCTTCTGAAGCATTTGCACAACAGCGAGGATACTGTGATAATGAATGTTCTAAACAACCTGCAGATACTGGAAGTTTCTTACATAAACGGAGTCCTACATTTCTGTGACAACTGTCGCTCCTTAATGAAACAAATTACCTGTTTTTTATTTTTCTAAGCAGTTTTTCACTATTAATGAAATACGTTGAAAGTCATTAATTACCCGTTCGGGTAGGCGCGTGGTCTAACGCACCTCATTCCGAGACGGGGAGCCGTACCGGCCCCTGTTCGAATCCGCCTGGCGGAATAACGAAGGGGTTCGTAGTGCCGGCCAGCCTGGATGTAGTTTTTAGGCGGTTTTCCACATCTCTTTGGATGAATACCGAGCAGTGTGGCTCAGTATTCCGAGAGTATACTTACAACGACTTGTTGAGTACATGACACGTCAAGTTGCTGCACTTCGCATAGCAAAACGAAGTTCGAGACGATATTAAGAGAGATTCCATGACTTTTGTCACCTGAGTCTATAGTAGGCGTACTTGCATGAATCGATTTTGAGACGAATAGAAGCTACTCAGAATGTGTCACATCATTGTACTGGGAATGATAATAGACGACAAACTAAATTGGGCTGAGCACACAGCCGCCGTGTGTAGGAAGGCATCAGCATCTCTTCATGCCCTACAGAGATATAAGAAGTTTTTTCCTCTCGATCTCAAAAAGAAACTTATACAAACACTTGTAATTCCAATTATTGATTACAGTGATGTTATCTTGCAAGGTCTTTCTTGGGAAAGCTCAAGACGTCTGGAACTAATCATGAATGCCTGCGTTCGATATATATGTAACATCCGTCTCTTTGATCACATTTCACCATCTTATATGCAACTATCCTGGCTCCGTGCTGACAAGCGCAGAGATTTTCATACACTCTGTTTCCTCTACTCTCTTATCAACGTACACTGTCCCTCATATCTTTCCTCGACCTTAACACTCTTATCTGATCAGCATAACAGAACTACTCGTTCCTGTCAGAGCAAAACCCTTTCTGTCCCTATCCATCACTCAGCCGGTTTGTCAAAATCCTTTTCAGTAGCAGGAACGAGGCTCTGGAATCATCTACCTCAGTATATCAGAGAACTGAATAACACTGCCAGCTTCAAACGACAGTTAATGGATTATCTACTGAAGCAATAATTACGCCAGTCTTTAATACCCTACGGTCCAGGTACGTCACATCCATTCCTCCTCCCAGATATTCTCTTACTGCCATTGCTCTCGCCAGGTACAGCTTTCTTAACTTCCTTTTGTCAGAATTCGCCTTGCCTTAACCAGTCTCGATTCAAAAGTACATCCTGTATCTGCTAATATCAAATCAAAAAATGTTCAAATGTTTGTAGATCTATCGGACCAAACTGCGTGGTCATCAGTCCGTAGCTTACAAACTACTTAAACCTAGGTAAACTAACCTACGGACAAACACACACGCCCATGCCCCAGGGAGGACTCGAACCTCCACGGCGAGCAACCGCGCGCTCCGCAGCGAGACGCTTTAGACCGCTCGGCTACTCCACCGCGGCTCTGCTAATATCAATGTTGTTACACCAATAGCAGCAGAAGGTGTCTCAGTGGTACTACTAGTATTAATCCTATTAGAATTAAGTCAATACCTTTTATTTTACATCCTTTTACATGTAGTTAACTTTTATAAATTATGTTATTAATTGCTTATCTGTAAAAATCATTGGTATGTTATAGGTAACTCAAATGTAAAAAATTCTGTATGTGTAAAACCCTGGTCCGATGTAAGAGAGGGCCTGATAGCCCTAATCTGATCAGGCTAAATAAACAAATAAATAAATAAATTTGTAATAACTTTGGTGTCTCAACATGTCTAATTTTTGTTTTTAAGTATTGTTTACGTTTACCATGTACACTCCATAAGTCACCTTCTGGTGAGTGTGTCCTGGACGAGTGCATACGAATGGACATGAGGGGAATGAAAGCATCCAACCACGCCCCGTGGCGCGCACACCACTCGTACGGCCACGACGTCATCCACACCGGTTTATAACGTAGGGCAGGTTGTGTCAGAGTGGAGCAGCGGGTGTTCGTCGAGGAAAGTTGCGTAACTGCAAAGTCGTCTATCCAGTTGTCAGCTGGGGTGTTTAATTGTGTCAACGTGCCAGGAGAGAGTGTCACGCAACGTAACGTCCACTCCGAAAATGGAGTCAGACAGGATCAGTTTGAACAAGTCAAAAGACCAGAATGAAAGTTTCACTCTGCAGCGGAGTGTGCGCTGATATGAAACTTTCTGGCAGATTAAAATTGTGTGCCGGAACCGGGACTCCAACCTGGGGCGGCACCGTGAGTCGTGTCGAGATAGCTCAGTGGTAGAGCGCTTGTCCGTGAAAGTCAGAGGTCCCAGGTTCGACTCCCGGTTCCGGCACACAATTTTTTAATCTGACAAAGTTTCATATCAGCGAACACTCCGCTGCAGAGTGAAAGTTTCATTCTTGAAACATCCCTTAGGCTGTGGCTAAGCCATGTCTCCACCATATCCTTTCTTCCAGGACTGCTAGTGTTGTAAGTTTAGCAGGGGAACGTCTATGAAGTTTGGAAAGTAGGAGGCGAGGTACTGGCAGAATTGAAGTTGCAAGGCGGCACCGTAAGTCGGTCGGGATAGCTCAGTGGTGGAGCGCCTGCCCGCGAAAGGCAAAGGTCCCAGGTTCGAGTCCCGGTTCCGGCACACAATTTTAATCTTCCAGGAAGTTTCAAGTCAAAAGACATTGAGGAACGTGCCTGCACACGAAAAAAAGGTGCCTACAGTGCACTAGAAATGCTCTAGATTCCTACCAAACAACTCCACACCTGCCCCAAGAGATGAACAGACCATGCCCATCATAGAGATTTGGACCTGCGTGTGCATTTCTACCGAGTATTTGTTGTTTATGCATTAAACCTGTAAATGCTCCTCGGCTCTTTTAGTTTTGTTATTGGCAATTCAGTGATATGACAATGAATGGCTTGGACATAGATGTCTCATGTCTCTTGAAGCCAAGGTTTACTAGGTAGTCGCTTCTACTCAAAGCAACACAGGTTTTTCGCAGCAGAGAATGCGCGTAACTTCTACTAAAGACCATTCTTTGATCAGAAGGTTACGGTTTGGTGTGCAGTGTCTGCACTTTCGTCACAATCTCCGCAAATACGTGACGTAGATATTTCAGGATAGCTCAATTCGTCAGAGAGGCCCCACACTTTGTTCAAGTGATCAAATGTCTGTAAACCTAAGGGACTTAACTACGTTGATCATCAGTCCCTAAGCTTACAAGTACTTAAACTAAATGTCCTTATGCTAAGGACAACAAAAATCGAGGGAAGAGTTGAACCTCCGTCGGCGAGCAACTGGTCGCTTCTTACCAAGGCGCCTCAGAACGCTCGGTCACTCCACCACGCCTCATACCTTGGCGTGTTCGTTCCGTAGACCTTATCCCCCTAGACTTTCGGTTATGGAGATTTTAAGACCACTGCTAACAGATTAATGAAAAACAAGCTACCATTCAAACTGTCAGAAGCCAGAGTTCTTATTTATAAGAAAACAGACAAAGGTATTGCCATCTGCAAAGTCAAAACATATGTCTACTTCTCCTCTCCAATCATAGTTGAAGTGGAGAAAAAAAAAACATAAGTAGTTTCAAGAACGTTGATTTTTCAGGTTCAATAACTCCTAGAAACCATGTGAGGGCCAAGAAAGCTGAAGACGAAAGAAACTATTGAGATTCTTTGTTTCTTCATCAGAAGAAGCCAAAGAGTTCTATGGAAAGATCCTAAAGAATTGTGATCAAAATGACAATGGCAATAAGGAAGTGCAGTTCATAAATGAACCAATTTATTAACTTATTATTACTTTAATGTGTTAAAAGAACTCAAAATACTATTGTTAATTGATCTGTAGATGTTCAGTATTGGACAAAATTCATGATTTGTACGTAATTTTTATCTGCAACTGGAAAGTGATAGAAAAGTTATTTCATTCTTATATTATGTATTTAGATGTTACGTTTACAATATAATTTTGTAAGACATCAGCAATGTACCACAGAGTGGCACGAAGAACACTCTTCTGAGTTTAAGGACCTCCGCTGTCTACCAAACTCTCCAGACAAGAACATTATCCAGCGTATCTGGGATGCCTTGCAAAGTACTGTTAGGATTTATGGACAGTTCTGCAGGGTGCATTGTGTCCGTTCCCCCCAGCACTACTTCAGACACTAGTCGAATGCATGCCACATTCATGCTCGCGGAGCCCTACATGATATTACACAGGTCTACCAGTTTCTTTTGCTCTTCAGTGCAATACACTCGGTATGAATGACCAATTCTAATATTTTATACAAGCTGATAGCGACAGGAAGAATTTGACAATACAACCACTATCTGATCGAAATTATACAGAAACCAATAGATGTCATCAGAGACGGGCCATTCAGATGCTATGAGTACAGTGCAGTCAGTAGAAAAGTGATGAGGGCAGAATGGGACGCTGAAGAAACTCGCAGAATGAGAACCTGTAGTAGTCATAGGATGGTACCTGACTAACAAACGCAACAGGGACTTTTAAGAATTTCTTAAGCTGTCCAAGTCGGCAGTTCGTGAGACTATCAACTGCAAACTCGAAGGAAGAACTAGAGCTAAACCAAGAGCACGTAGACATCATCTAGCGATGGGTAGGGATCGTTGACAATTGTGGAGAGCGGCTGCAAAAAATCACAATGGAATGAGCAGTAAATTACAAAGTGTTGCCAGCAGTCCCGCTAGTACAATGAGCGTACGCAGGAATTTAAAAAGGAAGAGGTGCAATAAGTCAACCCTACGTTTATAGCTTTTGTAGACTGGCAGTAAGCTTTTGACAATGTCGACTGGATTACACTCTTTAAAATTCTGAAAGTAGTAGGGATCAAATACAGGGAATGTAAGATTACACACAACTTGTACAGAATCCAGACAGCAGTTATTAAGCGTCGGAGGACATGAAAATGAGTGAGTGGTTGGAAAGGGAGTAAGACAGGGTTGTAGCCTTTCAGGAATATTTTCCAATCTGTACATTGAGCAAATTGTGAATGAAAGTAAGAAATTTGACCGGGCGAGGCGGCGCAGCGGTATCGCACTGGACTCGCATTCGGGAGGATGTTGGTTCCAATCCTCCTCCGGCGATCCAGATTTATGTTTTCCGCGATTGATCTAAATCCCTCCAGGTAAATGCCGGGATGGTTCCTTTCAAAGGGCACAGCTGATTTTCTTCCTCATCGTTCCCCACAAAACCGAGCGTGAGCTCCGTCTCTAATGACCACGCTGTCGACGGGACGTTAAACCCTAAGCTTCCTTTAAGGAGAAATTGGAATTTAAGCTCATGGAAAATAAATAGCCGGCCGCGGTGGTCGAGCGGTCTGCGGCGCGCCAGTCACGTTCTGCACGGCCACTACGGTCGGGGGTTCGAATCTCCCCTCGGGCATGGATATTTGTGCCGTCCTTAGTATTAGCTAGTTCATAATTAGTTTGAAAGTTTAGGGAGTGATGACCCCGTAGTTAACTCCCATAAGCTCTACAAACATTTGAACATTTGAAAATAAATAAGAATTTTTCGGTTGCTGAGGGCCTGGAAGAGCATTTAAATGAATGGGGCATTTGGAATGTAAGAAAATCAGGCGATTAGGAAATTAGACAATATAAGTTGTGGATGAGTTTTGTTATAAGGGTGATAAATAACTTTTCCTGACTGAAGCAGCGAAGATATATAGCCGCGGCAGAATAGCCGTGTGCACTAAGGCACCCAGCTGCGGTGCGCGCTACCCTTCGCCGTCTGGGGTTCGAGTCCTCCCTCGGCATGGGTGTTTGTGTTGTCCTTAGCATAAGTTACTGTAAGTTAAATTGTTTGTAAGAGTAGGGACTGATAACCTGCGTAGTTAAGTGCCTCAGATTTACAAACATTTGAACATTTGAAGAGAAGATATTAAATTCAGAAAGCTATGTGAAAAAATATTTAAATGTTAGGAAGTCCCCTCTAAACATGAGTAGGTGGATCGTGTAACTAATGAGGAGGCACTGAACAGAATAGGAAAAAAAAGATATTGTTATAAGATATTTATTTTGAATAAGAGAAGGGATCGATTGTGCGAAAACATTCTAAGACATCAAGTAATCCTAAATTCGGATTTGGTGGGAAGTGAATGGGGTAAAAATTGCAGAGGGAGACCGAGAGACGAATACAGTAACCAGGTTCAATAGGATGTAGGCTGCAATTCTTATTTGGAGGTGAAGAGACTTTGCACAGGATGGAGTGTAGAGCTGCATCAAACCAGTCTCCGGACTGAAGACGGCGGCAGCAAGAAGTGAACGGTAAGCGCCGCTTGACGTGGCGCAAACAGTGAGGCCAGTGCACGGCTATGACCTCACTCAAGCTAGCGACTCGCTGCATCGCGTCTCCTTCAACATCCCGCTCGAAAGCTGTACTCATTTGTGTTAGTGTTAAATAATTGCACGTGAGCTTTTAAAGGCCTGTCGTTGCTTCAATACAACGATTCAGCAATCATATGCCAATGTTCAATGGAGGTACTTGTCATGCATGTACTATCTGATGTACAGTACCTATCGTCTATCGATAATACACAGAGGGAAAAAACAGGTTTGGAGATAAATTGGATATACCTGTAGTACGCAACGAGCCAAACTGCTGCGTCCGATTTTTTGGTGCACCCTGCACGTAGAACTAAGTAGTATGTTGGCTGTTTATTGTAGGAACGTACGATTTAGAAACTTTACCAGTAAACCACACAGCACACGGTACTGTACATAGTCGATATTCTAGCACTCGCTCAGTTCAGCCTTATGTAAGATTACGTTTGTATTCTACTCACTTGAAATAGAGGGTGAGCGTAAAAGTCAAGGAACACTAACAATTATTTATTGCACAAGAAGCAAACATTATACAGATGTCATACTGCATTTTGAAGAGAAATTAGTTTCTTTCTCTCTTTTGGGCCCACTTTAGGTTACGGTAGAACACTAAATGTGAGACTTTGCGATCTCCTTTTGACAGCTCGAAATTTAAATGAAAACAACGCCGTTCGTCTGACACGAAAACTGAATACATGAATTTGTAGAGGAGAAATTTCTCTACAACTTCTCTATATTATTTTTTTAAAATTATATATATCTTGCTTCGTTGCAGAGATATGCAAAAATAATGGCGATTTGACGATGTATGTCTGTATGTAACGTGTTTCCACTTTCTGGTCGAACCGTTCAATCGATCGGCACCAAATTTTACGGACATAATTGTTGGCCACCTGAAACCGGAACCTGGCTTTTTCAAATATTTCGGACAAAAACTACGTTAGTAACACCCAAAAAAAGCCGTTTGTAATGTAATTTTAATTGCAAATAAATCGTTCAACTTACACGAAAATTGAATAACCGAATTTGTAGAGGATAAAATTGTCTACAAATTTTTTTTTTAATGGTTTATTTATCTCGTATCGTTGGAGAGATATTTCCAAAAATAACGGAGATTTGATACTGCCCATTGATTTTACGAAAACCAACCGTTCGGCGATGTCACGTGACATTCTACGCCCAGAGCTCTCTCTGGCATACGCCATCTTGCGTTGCGTATTATAACTTAAACGTAATCATTTCGAAGCAACGACGCACTGAAGAATTAACAAAAACACGTCGTTCTTCGTACGATAAATGATAATGTAATGTCTAAAAATGCCACATTAGCATCGGTTAACAACTGCCATCAATACTACGAGATTAAAGGCCGAATCTAGTAACTGTTCGCCGTAGAGTAGTGGGCATCGCATTGGACTGTAATGTACATGCCATGCTTAGTGGTTCCAAACGCGCCACTCCCCGAATTTTTTTCCTCCTTTTTTCTTAACAGGGAATCGGGTACTCTTGTTAATTAAGTCGAACTATGTTGTCAGTGTTTAGAGTTGCGCAAATGTAAGAATGGTCCCTCTAAATGCGTGTTTGTTCTATTTCATGTACATGCCGTGAAATACGTAACAACGAATTGAACAATGGTCTTCTGAAGCATATGCACGTAAACTGGGAGGATTCTGTAATAATATATATTCAGGGAGAGTGATGCTTTGCGGTCGTTCGTTCATGTTCGTTCTGGGTTGTTCGTTGAGAATTTTACTCAGTTTTGTATTACAGATGGCGTTAAACCAACACCGTCTGAAGAGAAGGCCTGTGCACTGCCGTGCCACGCCACGTCACGCAGAGTAGATCGGGATCGCGTAGCTCCCCACTGCCTCATATCGGCCAGCCAGTGAGCTATACGATCGCAACCTACTCTGCGTGACGTAGCACAGGAGCGCACAGGCCTTCTCTTCAGACGGTTGGTTGAACCTTCTTTCCTTTTCTCTCTTTTCATTGGTTCTTCGGTTTAATCGATACTTTGTTGACTTTTTTTTTTTTCTATTTTGATCGCTTCGTCAGTCACTGTCTTCTCGTTACAGAGGGCGTCGAGCTACCATGTCGACAACCCTCTGACCGAGCGCACTGAGCCACCGCGCCCTAGTAACTTTCGAACCACCGTCCAACATGTTCGTACATCACAACTAATTCCTCGCCCATCACCCAATAGCGAACAACTGCGAGAGTAATCCGTAACTCTCGTACCACCGATGGCAGGTTGCTATTGTCCTGAGAACGACGTGTTTTGATAATTTTCAGTGAGCCATTGCTTTGAAACGACAACGCTTGAGTTATAATAAGAAAATCATCAAGTAGAGAAAGCAAAATGGTGTACACAAAAGAGATTTTCTGGCGTGGGATGTCACGTGACTGATTTACGAACGCCAAATGTTGTATGCTGTGTTCCGTCCAGACTATAGTCACTCCTCCGAACGCCAAATGTACACTACGTTCGTTCCAGGTTATTGTCATTCGTAACAAGTACAGGCAAACTACCAAGTCAGGTGATAAAATGTTAACGGAAAAACATAATTAAAATGTCGACGAGTTATTAAAATGATAGTTTAAAGAGGTAAACAAAAAAGTGTTTAAAAAAAGGGTATGTTTGTCAAAGCTAAACTCAAATATCATATAAATTTGGCTATTGTTAAAATACGGGTCAGAAAGAATATTACGTGTTGGGTGCATAGATATTACCACAACAGTGGAGTCGTAATTGTATCACCATAATTTTTTATTATTTCAATTATTATTTTTGTCCGAAATGTTTGCAAAAAATTTTAAAACTACAAATCTAAAGTGGGCCGTAAAACAAGTAAGTGCGATATTTTAAATTATTATTATTATTTTTTCTTTATACAAATTTTCAATATGCGAACTTTGAGTGACTCAGCAGACATCAATACAGGTAATCAATTCTTGCCATACTCATCCCAGCATGGCATCATCGACTTTCGCGGTAGCTTCGCGTATTCTGCTACATCTCGTGGTACAGTCGGTACTTACACCAGGTGTTTATTGTGTCCCCACTGGAAAAAGTCACAGGGAGTTAGATCCGGTGGTTGGGGAGGCCATTTCATGAAACACCTGTCTCCTTCTCTAGCACGGCCGGCACATCGATGAGGCATTTCCGTGTTCAGGTACCCACCAACTTCACGATGATAATGGAGTACAGACACATCCTGCTGAAAGATGAACGGAGAGTCCGGTTGCATTTGTGGCATCAGCCATTGCTGCAATATGTCCAAGTAGGAATATCCAGTTCTCGGCTAAGAAGAATGGTCTGTACAGTTTTCGACGTGACAAGGCACAAAAAACATTTGTCGTTGGGGAGTCATGCTCAAATTCAATGCATTCGAATGGATGCTTTGTAGCCTACATTTCACATTTATGCCTGTTCACTTCTCCATTAGTGTGAAAAGTGACTTCGTCGATAAAAATTAAGCGCCGGCCGCGGTGGCCGAGAGGACTGCGGCGCGCCAGTCACGGTCCGCACGCCCACTGCGGTCGGGGGTTCGAATCCCCCCTCGGGCATTTGTGCCGTCATTAGTCTTAGTTAGTTCATAAGTAGTTTGTAAGTTTAGGGACTGATGACCCCGTAGTTAAGTCTCATAAGCTATACAAGCTATTGAAGCTATTGAATCTTCATTCAATTGTTGCAACTGCGAACAAAACTCAAAACGCTGTCTTTGGAGACGTCCTTCAGCTTCTGCACTAGCTGCAATTTTAATGATTTGATAGACAGCTTCTGCCGCAGGACTTTACACACTGTCACTGGAGCGTTTCCTAATTCACGGGATGCAGGACCCACCGATTTGTTTGGAGTCCTTATAAATTTTCATACGCGCTCCACATTCACTTCGCTCACACAGGGAAGTCCGCTTCTCTTTGCCGGGCACAAGCAACCCGTCGTAACGAATTTGTTGTGCCAGTGGTAAATAGCCTTCATTGTTGGTGGCTTCTTACCGTACTTGGTTCTAAATAACCGTTCAACCGCTGCACTCTTGTTTTTGTCGAACTCCAACACACGGAAAGCTCGCTCCGCACCTGAACTCGCCATGCTTGCGACTAGCGCTGACTATCGGCAAATTACCAAACTTCTCTCTGGCGGTATACATGAATAAAAAGAAAAAAGAAAATCGCACTGGCGTGTTTTACGCCCCACTTTAGATTTGCCTGTAGTTTTACGATTTTTTGCAAACATTTCGGATAAAATAATAAAATTAATAAAAAATATTATGGACGATACAATTACGACTCTACTCCTACGACAATTTCTATGTACCCAACAATTACTGTTCTTTCTGACCGTATTTCAACAAACAGCCAAAATTATTTGATCTCCCAGTCACGACTGTTCAACATAAAGGTACCTTCGGCCTGTCCCGTCTCCTTTCACACCGCACTCGCTTCCCTTTATAATATCATCCTTTTCACTGGCTTCTACCCCGACCTGTGGAAGACCTCTCATATCCTCATGTTCCGCAAACCCAACAAACCCCCATCCCAGATCTCATCCTAACGTCCCATCAGCTTCACCTCTGTGTTCAGCAAGGTCCTGGAAACCATCCTCTCCCACCACATCCATCAAGACCTTCGCCAACACCAGCTCCTCCCCAATGTGGTTTCCGACCCTCCTTCTCTGCCGATGACCAGCTCCTGCACTTTAGCCACCCTCTCGGTTCACCTTAACTTCCATTGCTCTGCCATGTTCTATGCCCTTCCTGTTAAATAAGTCCGCCTCATTGCTTCTTATCTCACCCATCGCCTGTCCTATGTCACTGCCTGTAACTCCAATTCCCGTTTTTTTTACCCCTCCATCAGGGTGCCACAGGGCTTGTCCTTTCCCCGTCTTCTATCTTATCTACTCCGCGGACATACCCAAACACCAGCCTCCCGTCCACTTCCTACAATGTGCTGACAATACCGGCTTCCTAGCCCTTGCCCACTTTCAGCACTTGCTCAGTCTCACCTCACCGAGTTTGCTGAATGGTGTAACCAGTGAATCCTTTCCATGAAATAAATCACAGGCAAGCGTAATAGGTGGAACCACCCCATCCTTCCACCTCCATGACTTCTACCTCACCCTCCATGATCGTCCTATCCGTCACAGTCCCACCCTCAAATAACTCGGCCTCACCCTCGATCGATCCCTCTCCTGGACTCCCCACCTTAGCACTCTCCACCAAAAAAGCCCTGTCCTGCCTCAACCTTCTAAGGCTCCTGTCCAGCTGGACGTGGGGATTTAACTCCTCTATCATCCTACACACCTACAGTTCCATCATGCACCCTGTCTTGATATCTGCTCCTCCCGCCTACTACAAATCACTTCAGATCCTCGAACGCGTAAGTTATAATAAGAAAATCAGAAAATACAGAAAGCAAGATGGCGTTTTCCACTGAGAGTTCTGGGCGAGGAATGTCGCGTGACATCTCCGAACGCCTGGTTTACATTAAATCAAGTGTCCGTGTCAAATCGCCGTTATTTTTGCAAATATCTCTGAAACGATGGGAAATATGAAAAAGACATAACAGAGAAAACTTGTAGGGAATTCTCTCCTCTACAAATTTAGCGTCAGATGAACTGTTAAGCAGTTATTTTCAATTAAATTTTTGAGCTGTGGAAAGGCGATCGCAAAGGCCCACTTTTGGTGTTACTACCGTTACCTAAAGTGAGCCAAAATTTCCAGGGATACCCTTCATAATGACATATGTATGATATCTATACATGTTTGGTTCTTGTGCAATAAATAACCAACATTCGTCTCTTGTGCAATAAATAATTGAAAGCGTTTCCTGACTTTATGTAGTTCCGTATACAAACTCCAGATGGTTGTGATTGCTTACATTGGTTTTCTTGTTTCCATCTCATTATGGATAGCAAGCTACAGTACTTTACGTCCTGGTTACGTTTTGATTGCTGTAACAAGAGCCTATTCACGGCATGTCTTCACGCTTTACGTTAACCTCTAGACAGGTTGAGACACTTAAAACAGTTTTTCGGAATATATTTTATAAAAAGGGACAAAAAGGACATCCATTAATAAAATTCTCGACCCCTACTGCACTGACTCGGGGGAGGGAGAACTTTGATATCTTGATTAGAAACTCCTGTTTTGTATTGCACATTTGAATTCTCTGTTAAAAATATGAACATTTGGACGAAGCATTTTTTTCTTCGTTTTATCGGAAAAAAGATGGGAAAATTATCAATATCTGAAACGAATACACATCGGATTAGGAAAATCAAAGTACAGTTTTTGATATTTTTGATAATTCTGTCATGTAACACCTACTACAATACAATTCAGCACAAACTGTGATCATGCTCTCAGTCCGTGATCAGACTTGTCATTGTACTTCAATGATTCGGACTGTACACACGTGTACGAAATTTTTCGAAGGTTTTTCCATAAAATCTCGGGCGAACTCCGGATGTCCGTAACTTCTTGCCACGATTTTTCGGCGCAGAGTCTTCTGGCCATCTTGAGGTGAGTACCGCCGAAGTACTGGTAAGGACGCACTGAGCTGTGCTATTTATGACCAATTCAGCCGACATCGCGCATACGCGTACTTAGCGTGCGCGTTCACTACAACTACGTACGCTGCTCCGAGCGCACTCCGTAGTGGAGGCTTGCGGCTTCGATATCAGATCGATTATCATAGTCATTCAGTTGCAGGAAACTACAGCGACTACGTTTTCAATTACAGTATTCCATGCAGCATTTATTTGGAAACCACTGTCTCGATTAATAAGAGTCTCACTGACAGACAGTCTTATTTCCACAGCTTCATTAATAATTGAGCTCCAAAACTTTGATGTTTGGGCCACAATTTTCGTTTCATTGTAGTTCATTAAATGACCTCTGGAAATACAATGTTCGACGATTGCGGATTTGGTGGGCTGGACTAGCCGAGTAGCTAGTGTTCCACAATGCGGTCCTGCACAGTGCGCGTCGTCTTCCCTATAAACTTTATGTTTTCGTGTAAGGAGTTCATATGATGTAAAAACTCTTGGAGACTTTCCACGCCATGAGGCCACACTATAAAAGTGTCATCAACGTATCGCCAAAACACGGTTGTTTTAACAGTAGCTGACTCAAGTGCTCTCTCCTCAAAATCTTCGATAAAAAGATTGGCCACCCGGGGAGATAAAGGACTGCCCATTGCGACTCCGTCAGATTGTTCATGAAACTCGTTGTTCCGCAATCGCCGAACATTGTATTTCCACAGGTCATTCAATCAACTACAATGAAACGAAAATTGTGACCCACACATCAAACTTTTGGAGCTCAATTATTAATGAAGGTGTGGAAATAAGATTGTCGACAGTGAGACTCTTATTAATCGAGACAGCGGTTTCCAAATAAATGCTGCATTGAATCCTGTCATTGAAAAACTTCGTAGTCGGCGTAGTTTCCTGCAACTGAATGACGATGATAAGCGATCTGATATTGAAGCGGCAAGCCTCCACCACGGACGGCGCTCGGAGCAGCGTACGTAGTTGCAGTGAACGCGCACGCTAAGTACGCGCATGCGCAATGTCGGCTGAATTGGTCATGAATAGCACAGCTCAGTGCATCTTCGCCAGTACTTCGGCGGTACTCACCTGAAGATGGCCAGAAGACTCTGCGCCGAAATATCGTGGCAAGAAGTTACAGACATCCGGCAGTTCGCCCGAGATTTTATGGAAATATCTGTACGCCGAGAAAGCTTTAAACATTTTTCCATGATGTTTAATTTGGCAGAGAGAGTAGATATTTCCTCGTGCTTTGAGGCTCAAAGAAATGTTGAAGAAGCTCGTCAAAGGTATGCTATTCTGTTCCGTGATAGGAATGTTACTTCTGCAACGACTTTTCGCAGTACAGCTGTTTACTGAGTCAGATGTGTGTTTGTGTGTTTGTTTGAGATATTACCGTTTTTCAACAATTTTCAACTTATTTTTATTTTGCCAATTACAACGCCATCTAACAAGAAACGAAAAAAAAGTTTGGAACTAAGGTTCCATATTTTATCATGGAGAATCCAAATCTGTAATAAAAATAGGGTTCCTATTTAAGATTTTAAAGTTACCCCTTTCCCACCCCCAGGGGTGGTGCAGAGAGTTCGAGCTTTATGTTGGCTGAACGGCCTTTGAAGTTAACTGAAAAAAAAAAAAAAAAACAGCATTATGTGCCTTACACTGTATAACCAGGAGATCTTACGACGTTTAATATATGTGGAATACTCTTACACTCTTCGACTTCTTCCAGCGACTGATCACCTGCATAGTCGAAGGATTTCCTTGTTTTTTCGTCTGTTAACGCTAATTGATATTCGAGCTTAAGTCGTCGTCTGGATTTGCTTTCATTTTTCAGCTTTTGGAACACTGCTGGATTTTCGAATGCTACAGAGGATCTCTAAAATTTTAGTAGTATAATGCAGAACGTGTATACAGTTGGTGCTTTAACTTGTATTTCTCTCTGCTTTGGCGAACAATACGGACTTGCAGTTATTAGCGGCTGATTGTTCAGAGTGGCCTTGTTTTTCAATTTGTGTCCGAACGAATATTCCGGATAATAGTTTATTTGGGGCTGATGATTCGGTCACTAATTGTAGTATTTGTATGCAGATTCAGGAATAATGCTTTCACACTCAGCATCAGCGCTTCGAAATTTTTATGGAGTTTCCTACAGTACTTGAGTACGTCTACGAGTCTGAGGGTAGTCTCGAGTTAATATACCATTCAGGTACACAATACGCACGATTGAAATTTACTTAAATACCTTTTAATTTTTTTATTATAAATAGTTCACATCGGCTACAGTGACTGCACAATCACCGTCCTAGTCTTTACGTATTGTGATTTTAGAGACAATTGAGCAACTATTTTACGAATTCACCACCACAAATGATGTGCTATTCCAGAGGACAGCGGAAGCTGCACCTCATGTCGGAATCTGCAGTGAGCCAATATAAAATACCTTGACGAACAAATCAGTAATTATGCTGCATAATTATTTTCGGAAAGTCATGTAAATATTTAAGTATTCAATGTGATGTTATTGCGATAAAAGTAGAGTTAATTTTACAATGCCCGTTTTAATAACATCGGAGCTTGGGACTTGAGGCGGAAGACCTTTGTTACAAGATTAGCCTGAATAAAAGCCGCAATGAAGTAGGTACAGTGTGCACAAATATCGGTCTAAGTGACCTGTATGCGTGGTAATGTACGTTAATAAGATGCGCATCATAAGTAATGTTCCAGGAAGAACGTAACGGTCGGGGGTAACGCACCTTATAGTGCGTTTTACGTAAAGGACGAAATTGTGACGTTTGTTACTGGAGCTCTATTATTATATAAAGTAACTACTGATACGATACGAATGTGAGGTGATGCGCCACGTAAGAGGCTGGTGATAAGTGCGGAATGGAAGTTCTAAAAGCGCTAAGTGTTAAATTGATTAAAAATGACTTATTGCTGTATACGTAATCGAGGTGACAATAACACTTGCCTGCTAAAAGTGCTAAAACATTTCCTGCTGAAGTTGAACTGGCCCTTGGTGGATGCCTATATACTGTTTCGAAGTTGTACGTTGTGCCTTCCACCTACTGTAGGTTGTGAATTTTTCCACATTCCCATTGATCGTGTCTACAACGGATGTAGATTGTTCCAGAAAAAGAGGCCCCTTCTGGCCTTTTAAAACCAGTATAAATGAGAGGAATAATTTTTGACTTCGAAAAAGCCTATCCAAGTATTACTGAGACTAAAAAGTGGATTTAGTATTGATATCGACAAGCCTGGTCTTGTGAAATATGAGAAAGTATTCGGCGAATTCGAAATGCGGTCACTTTGAAGTGTTTTGAAGTTTACATGACATAGTATCAAGTGAACTAGATTTATTGAATTACGAGCTAGAAATCACGGCTTCAAGAACTATCTGTTATCAATGACCGATTATCCTGGTGAGGAGAACTAGTAACTTTATCTTGACTCACGTGAAACAGACATATCGCAAATTTATTTTATAGATTTCTTGTTTCATTGCCTTCAATATAAAAAAATGTGACAAGTTATGGTGTATCTCGGTGTCTGATAATGCAACTGAATTTTTCTAAACATTACCTTGCACGTTGTTTCAGCTTACATTTAGTATAACTCAATAACTGTATTGTGACATAAAGCCCTCTTTTATTTTCGAGAAAGATTTTTCATAATAAAAATTATTTCGATTAATTCTGAGGAAACGATCTCTATTACAAAGTAATTCAATATTTGCCTCATGACAGAATTTTGATAACAGAGATATTTTTCTGTAGTATTTTTTTAGTTTTTCTCAAATTAATAAATCAGAATAATTTTTTTTTATTTACTCAATTATTGAACCTAGCCTCTTTAAACTTTTCCATTTTACATGTAGTCATAAGCAGATGGAAATCTGAAATATAATGCAATTCAGCTTGTGTATCTTAAGTACAAACAGCAAGTCTATGATTGGGAAGTTGCAGTGCTAATAGTTATCTTGAACGTGTTTCACATTAACCTGTACATTGCGTTAGCCGATTTCCCTGTTTCTTAGATTCGTTTGTATTCCGGCTATTATTAAATTTTTGTTCACGATAGCGGAACTGCATTCCGTAAGATTGAACGCTGCCCGTTGTATTTCCAATGACAATGTATCGTAAGAATAATGAGCCACAAACGTAAAGGACCTGTAGACGGAGTGGTGTGCAGAAACTGGTTGCAATAAATAAACAGATGATCTCACAACCGATGGCGCTCACTTTAATCATGTTTTAAATTGCTGTGGCCCCGTCGACCAGCTCCATCACAGATGCAATTGTACATTAGAAAATGAATGTCCAGGAGGTAACAATCTTCTATGGGGTGTAAGTGTTACAATTAACAAAAAGGATATCCTCACCATATAAAATTTGTTCAAAGCAAACAAGTACAATCACTTATAGCGAAAGTCATACCACTTCCTTAATAACTCACAGCAAAATTTCATTGGTGATTTAACTTGAACAAACAAGTTGAAAAAAGGCTATTATTTTAGATTCCGCAGCCACTGGTAGACCAAAAATTTTATGAATCATGTTACGAATAGTACATGTACAGTACAACGATTTTGAAATTCATTCAGATAATCTCCTGCATCTATAACAAATTTCATACCAATTTTAAGTTTTATTTCATGGACTTAAATATTCTTCTTCCAATGTCAGTTTAGTTTTTCAGTAATTCGATCTTACGATTCATTAGAAGAGCTAGTATCCAATGATACAATTATTATACATCTGTTTCAATCTAGGGATACAGACACGAGACGTAATAACTTAGAGTAAAGAACGAGCAAAGATTTTCTGTGACAAAGAAACAAAAAGCATAAGCTTCAGACAGATATTAGTTTAATAATCTTCAAAAGTGACAAGCCAATATTGCAAAATACTTATGACATCCGGTTTCAGTGGCTTTGCCACCATCATCTTGTCATATCATATTTTACAAGTTCGTCAACTCTTACAAGCTCTTGAACTTTTAATTTATGTATTTTCATAATTAGACTAAGTGCTATGTTGCACGTAATCTTTAATGCCCATTTTTTTTCCTATTACCACAGCCGAGGCCGGGCTCCTGACGACAGTTAATTGTGTCTCGATACCTCATGGTCTGTTCTCCCTGATGCAGAATACAGTATTGTGGCTGCGAGCATTGCAGAACAAATACGCTGTGGTATAGGAAAGAGACAGTGTGGCGAATGGAGATTTGCGTGTGGCGGAAGACGTGCAGGGAAGAGTCCTCTGCAGTCCGGCTGGTCACTGTGTCTTCGGTGGCGGAGTGGTCAACGCGTCTGCCTAGTAAGCAGGAGATCCCTGGTTCCAATCCCGGCCGGGCACTAATTTTCATTCGCCGCACTTTCGTATTTCATTTAAACCTAGTACATGAAGCCATAACTGATCGCAAACTGCGATTTATTTCATTTCCCCATGTTGTTCAATCTGTACATTGAGCAAGCTGTGAAGGAATGCAAGGAAAAGTTTTGAGAAATAATTAAAGTTCAGGGCGAAGCAATAAAAATCTTGCTGTTTGCTGACGACGTAGTAATTCTGACAGAGACAGTAAAGGACCTGGAAGACCAATTAAAACAAAATGGTCAGTGTCTTGAAAGGAAGGTATAAGATGAACATTAACACACCATTTCCTTGGAATGAGAAACTACTGTGCATCAGTAGCGGTATTGTTGGAGGCCTGGAGATCAATTGCCACATGGGGCTTGAAATGTGAACTAGTGGCGTCAAAGAAATCACAGGCATTTGGCAAAGTTACTTTCAAAAGGCTACAGCTACAGTTAAGTGCGGAACAAGGTGGTCGCTACTGACCCTCTCACAATCTTCCAAAGGATGTGCATTACGAAGAAGTCAGATCAAGACGTAAGAGAGCACTTTGACTTCGAGTTGGCCCCCTATCCCATGGCACTATTTTCGGAGGAGAGTATGCGAAAAGACACAAAATCCACCTTCTTCGGTGCTTTCACAACTCTCACTGAAAACATCTCCATGAAACAAAGTACGTTTGTTGTTGCCAATGAAGGGCATCTGCTATACACAGTTATCTGAAATTGTAGCAGCCTACGTTTCCTACACTGCCCATCGGTATGGGAAGAATGTAGCTGTGGTGCTCGATTGCTACTCATAGGAGGGGACTGGTAGTAGCACAAAAGCAGCTGAGCATCTACGCAGTTATGCAGTACCTGCATGCAGCGAAATAATATTCCAAGATATTCCTGTGATCAAAGTGGCTCAGAAAAACTTCATTTCCAACGGAAAGAACAAGCAGCGCTTGATCAACTTTATTCGCGCTGGAATAGAGAGCAAAGGACTAGAGACCAAGCAAACTACTGACGACGCTGACTGCCTGGAGAAGAGAGGACAACATGAACACGTCCTAATAGCTGGAGAGGATGTCGATTTGTTGGTCCTCCTCAATGGGTTGGACTCTAATACAAGGAACATATTCCTTCTAAAAGGTGGAACGGGTGGAGCTAGTTGTGAACAGTTCTCGTCAACATCCTTCAATCGAGGACAAAAGTCGCCACTACGGTCGAGGGTTCGAATCCTCCCTCGGGCATGGATATTTGTGCCGTTCTTAGTATTAGCTAGTTCATAAATAGTTTGCAAGTTTAGGGAATGATGACCCTGTAGTTAAGTCCCATAAGCCCTACAAACAGTTGAACATTTGAATTTGACAAATGTCGCTCCCTCCTGGATTAGAGCTGTTCCTGCATGCGTTCACTGGTTGCGACATGGTATCTGCCATTTTCGGGCAGGGAAAAACAAAAATGATGAACATAATTGAGAAGAATCCCCAGCTGATTGGCGTGGCTGCCACATTCCATAAGCCACATGCCACTAAAGATGAGGTAGCCTCTGCAGGCTGCAAGTGCTTGGTCGCCCTATATGGTGGTGGCTACGAAGTTTTCCTCAGGTCTGCTGCAAGTGCAAAAGTCCAACTTGCTTGCCTACGTCCAACCTAAGAAGCAGCGGCCCAGCACTCCTACAGAACAAACCACCAGGTTCAGATGTGGTTGGGCGTCGAGAAAGAGCCCTCTGACTGGGGTTGGACAAGAAGCCAGCAAGGGCTAACTCCTATCACCACAATCCAAGACCCAGCGCCCTCAGCACTACTGAAGATGAGGTCGAGCAAATGTAGGAAAGGGTGTGGTGACGGGATCTGCTCATGCCAAACAGCAGGGCTCAAGTGTTCTCTTCTTTGTCGAATCTGTCAGGGCAAGACATGCCGCAACACGCAGATTCGGAAGAGGAAGTCGAAGATGTGGACGAACCAACTTCGGTTACAGAGCTCCAACAGACAGGAGAAACAACGGAGCCCGAGCCAGGAAGGAAGAAATTCCGGCATTCTCGTTAAAACGAATGGCAAGAGACATTTTGAATAGGTAACCACTGCATTATATTTTAGTTCGTTGTAGCTTCAAAATTGAGAAGTAGCGCATTACATTACTACAAATTTATGTTATGGTGTTAATATGGTTAATCTGTTGCAGTAGTCACCAGGCGTTTCCTTCGACGATACAATCCCCCCCCCCCCCCCCCGCCCCTCGGCCACCTAAACTCACACCTCGACGTACCACTTAAGTTTTTATTACATGTACATTGTATAATAAGTAGTTTTACCTGTAAATAAAAATTTTTCTTAAAAATCAATCATCTGGACCAATTTATTGAACTATCCGATTTTCCAAACTTTTAGTTTTTTTAACGATAACTTGAAACCTAGTAGGCCTATGGACTTCGTTGTGTACTTCGACTAACGCTAAATTGCTGCTCTATAACTTTTTTTGGTGTGACTTTCTCCATGCGGTGATCATTAGAGCCCAATATTCTAGCCGAAAGATGACTAAAATCGAAAATTTGAACATTTTTTGGAGAAATAAGTCAATTTTAGAAGTCCAGTATCTCGGGAACTATTGGACTTACAGAGCTGCAGTTGGGCTTCAATTTTAGAATATTTTACCTATCTTAACAGTGGTGTTAGTGACTTTCCGTAAAAAAAAAAAAAAAAAAAAAAAAAAAAACCTTCATGAGTTATAAGCCAAAAAACAGAAAAAGTCCGAAAATGTCGACATTTTTTGGCTATTAAAAGTTAAGCTAAAGGATTTCGAAACTGCAAACTTGGTTTAATACTACTCTAATATGTCCTAACAACTTACGAAAAATTCAGCTTCCTGCTACTTTTTTGGACCTAAACATACCTGGCGACTGGCCTAAGGGCTGAGTGCACCCCGCTTGCCAACAGCACTCGGCAGACCCGGAAGGTTACCCTTCAAGTGTAGGCCAAGCCCGACAGCGCTTAAATTCGGTGATCTGACGGGAACCGGTGTATCCACTGCATTGGTTCTCGTAGAACTACTGTTTTATAATGTATTATTTTTGCGTTGACAAACACAGATTTTTGTAGTGATTTGAAGTAACTATTTATGAGTTTTGTAATTTGGTGATTCTCTCTTGATTAGCTATTGTATGCAGTACTGAAGGTTGGATGATCTCTCCCAGATATTTGAACTGTGTAACTTGTGCCACTCTGCCATACTGAGTTTTGATGGGTAGACTGTTTGCTGCCTACTTTCCATTTACTTGGTTTGGCATATGAAATTTGTAGACCAGATTTCTGTGATATTTCGTGAAGCTTCTCCTCTATCAATGGTTAGGATGGCAAGGAATTGTCCAAGAATGGAAAATAGACATTAGTTTCTGCACTCACCTCTTCGTTCACGCCGGCCGCGGTGGCCGAGAGGACTGAGGCGCTCCAGTCACGGTCTGCACGGCCACTACGGTCGGGGGTTCGAATGCCCCCTTGGGCATGGATATTGGTGCCGTCCTTAGTCTTATCTAGTTCATAAGTAGTTTGTAAGCTTAGGGACTGATGACCCCCGTAGTTAAGTCCCATAATTTCTGCAAACATTTGAACATTTTCTTCATTCGAATGAAATATTCGCCCCGCCAGCCATTTCTTCAAATTGGGAAACAAATAGTAGTCCTGAAAGGTGGTGGTCATTTTTGTCTTTCAATTTTGTTATTTCTCGCTTCATGTGTCTATTATTTTAATTGCTTAATCTTGATTTTCGTTGCATGAAATTAATTTATTTTTACATGTTTCCTGACTTCTATATTCTGCTATGGGTTGGGAGAATTGCATTAGGATTCAGGTGTATTGGTTTCTTTAGTTATTCTTTTTGATGTAGTGCTTCTGATTTCAATTTCTTTCCTTACTATCCAGTCGGCGTTGTAGAGCAGCATTGGTCAGGGGTATTGGGTGGTCGGCTAGATCACAGGAATCCGGTGTGGTGCCGGCTCCTTTCAGCATTCCGGAGAAGTCTGGCCACCCGAGGGGTCCCTATACTGCATTGGGATGAGCAGGCCGGTTTCGCAGGGCTACACAACTGACCGCCGGCTACCTGCTATTCCCGGGGCGAGCTGGCACAATGCGTTAGCTGTTTAGGGCGACCGGCGCCTGTCTGGGCGCCTCGCTGTTTCTTTGGCTGTGTTAGCAGGAGAGGAACATAAGTTTGATGGTTGCCAGACGTCCTGCTTTCTTTCCGTCCATAAACTGTCAGTAGTCGGTAGCATAGTTTACCATTTTTAATAAATGGCTGGACGCTCTAAGTCCGCGTCTCTGTCAAGTAAAATCTGTCTGGCACAGCAGGACAGTGCCACCAGCAGTAGTAAAACTAGGCGCCAAGATGCCGACTAGTGATAATTCGCAAAGAATTTCCTATTATTGCACGGGCGTACGTGACTTGGCGTGAGTGAGCTGTGTGTGTTGAGAGGAGGTCAAAAAGAGCCGTTGGCGGCAAACTCCGCGATTGGCAGACGGTGCTATTTTTTTCTCATTTTTGTTGTATGCAACTCCCGGCCGTGCATTCTGATTGGGAAGGCCATTAGCGGGTCGATGAGATTAGCTCTTTGACAAGTGACGCGTGGCTGCGTGCTCGGGTGGATCTGTGCTGTGGAGATGCGAGAAGTCTTGGAGAAAAGCACGGTGAGGCACCACCATCGAGAACGGTCGCTTCCGCTCATGCGCGCATTGTATCCTTGTCAAGTTTGGCACCGGAGTTGCGGTTTGCGTTTATTTGTGTTTTCAGAGTGTTGGTTCGCTGGGTGCGACCACACTTCGGCAATTTGTTGTTGCTGTATTATTAACGTGAATTTTGCCTGCAGTGTGCTGGTCTCACGAGCACACACTATCTTGTTATTTCTGTGCTCAGGTTGCGCAGGTGGTGTTTGGGTAGGAGAAAGAAGGAGGATTCTCGCTTTTCGGTATTACCTCTTCTGTTGCTTGACACGAGAAATAAGTCAGGTGTTCACTGCTACTGATCCGCATCAGTACTGCCGATATCGTCTGCTATTTTCAAGCTATCGATCGTGATTGTTCCCTTCGACCGTGGGCACAGAAGCTGATGTCAGATTAAATTCCGCCGCATGTCTGCTTGGCGAAGTGACTGTATTTTCGCGGATATAATCCACAGCTGCTGCACCAGACCTCAGACATCGACGCCGCTGCACGACCGTCACCCAGTGTTTGGTATAGTATTTGCTTGCGCTTCTCCAGTCCTGTTTAGGATTCAGCTCTTCGTTTCTAATGGGATCATTTGCTGTAGCTACCTTCTTTCTTTTCTCTTGGTGTGGTTTGAGATAAATGTTCAAATGTTTGTAAAGCTTAAGGGACTTAACTGCGGGGTCATCTGTCCCTAAACTTACAAACTACTTATGAACTAGTTAACACTACAGACGACACAAACATCCATGCCCGAGGGGACGGGATGAAATAACGAGGTCTCTTTATACATTGCTTTTCAATGATAGGCTCCAAAACGATATAGCCAGTCATTTCAATTAATTTTAAATTTTATTTGTACGAGAGCATGTTTCATTTTATAGGTGTTTGAAGAACCCTTTTTATTAAATTTTTGTAATCAGAGTAAAACACCTAGTCACATACAATTCTGTTTGGTTAGGTTGTACTTTTTTGCCAATATATGTCATTTGTATAACCTTATTTCTCTAACCCCAGTCAACATTTTGAAGGGAAAATAGTTTGTTCCTGTTGCTAGTATGGGGAATGATCTGATTCTCTTTTCATAAATTGATTCATGATAGAATTTTATTATCACTATTTCTTTGCTTTGCTGTGGTACGCCATTCTTCAGTTAGATCAGGAATATATTTTCTATGTTTTGTAAAACATAGTGGCAATTCAAATTTATTAGATCTATAAATATGTTTATATAGTTTACTCTTTCTGATATCATTTGCATATTTAATTAGATATATCACGATCAAGCATACTTTGTCATTAAATTCATATATATATTGGAATCCTATTTCCAGTAATTTTGTGACCACAACTGCTGAGGTGTGTGCTGGTGCATTGTCGTGGTGGAAAAGGACGTTTTTGTGGGCCAGTCGCCGGCGTTTTCCCTGCATTTCGGTTTTCAAACGGTCCAATAACGATGAATAACATGCAACTGTAGTAGTTTTACCCCATTTCAGATACTTGATGAGGATCATCCCTTGTGAATCCCAACACAGCGTCGCTGTACCCTTTCCGGCGGAAGGACCAGTCTTCGCCTTTTGATACAGATTCTCCCTTGATAACCCATTGTTTAGATCGTTCTTTGGTCTCATGTGTATACTAATGTATCCATGTTTCATTCACAGCGACGAAAAAAGCTTAAAGTCCTACGGATTATTGCTGAACAGCTGCCAACCTTCCTTGCAACACTTCATGATTCCGTGTTTGGTCAAGCGTGAGCAATCGCGGCACCCATCTCGCGGATAGCTTTCTCGTGTCCAAATGTTGATGCGAAATTTTATGTACCCGTTCATTCGAGATGCCCACAGCACTAGCAATCTCACACACCTTAACTCTTGTGTCATCCATCACCACATCATGGATTTTATCAATGATTTCTGGAGTCGTGGCCTCCACATGGCGTCCAGAACGTCCAGCGTCACTTGTGCCCATATGGCCTCTCCGAAAATTTTGAAACCACTTATAAACTGTTCTAATGGAAGGTGCAGAATCACCAGAATGTTTACTAAGCTTCTTTTTAGTCGCCTGAGGCGTTTTGCCTCTCATAATCAGCACACGAAATTCTATTTTGTCATTTTCTGACAATCACTCGATTTCCAAGACTCACAACAATTCCAAACACAAAAAAATATACAAGTAGGGCGCAAACTTGATAAAACGTTGTCATTGGTTGGAGTCTTGTTGATTTCACTTATTTCTGAATATCTCACAATCTGGTACATCTATTAGTAGTTGCAAATAGGGAATTAACCCTTGGTACGATAATGTACCATAGCACACGGACGGAATTTTGTCCTCATAATAGGACACTGGTACACATATGTACCACCCTATTATCGAAGGTAAAAAAAGATAAAGTTTTTTATTTTCAGAAACGATAAAGATATCTAAAAACTGTAAAACGAGGAAAAACGTTTTTCATATAAAGTGTTAAACACACACTCACGTTGTGAAAGTGATTTAACTGAATAGCAAATCTCAAACAAGAACACAGCGAAACACCTCGAAACAGCAAAATATATGGCTACCAAATAATCTAATGGTTGGGAGCGATCGTAAACAAGCGGTATCGTTGCGAACTCATACTGCCTTTTCGAGTCAAACATAAATAGCCCGCGCCGTGACTCTAAACCTATAACGAACCTATACAGTCCCACCTATTTAGCCAGTTCTATGACCGAACTGTCTATCATGACAAACTTGGCTATGTTCACAGGTGTTCTGCTGCAGCAGAACCTCGCATCAACCGGACTGATTCTTTATGACAAACCTAGCAAAGTTAACGATACTGAGATACAACCTTTATTAACATTACCAAACCTTGCATGATCTGTCGCAGATAGCATACCGCTAATGCCCTTGAAACCTACCCCACTGTCGCAGAGGTTTTTTTTTCCCTTGGCTCTTGCCTTGGCACTTTTTTTCCTCTGCCCTTACATACCTTTACCATTCGTATACCTTTCTACCAATTCTATCTCCAGATGGACCGTATTAAAGGGTGATCGTGCCCACACGTACGGATAACATCGCGGTTTCCACATCCCATGATCCACCTTAGCAAACTGACCAAAATTACGGAGGTGACAGAAGAACTTTTGTGATGGTCACCACGTTGGTGTGGGCGTGGAGAGGCCCCATCCTTTCCTCTCCAGAGAGCGGACAGACAATACCTTATGAGACAGTGGGAAAGAGGGTCGCTATTTCTAGAACAACAGACGCCAGTGCTCCTACGTGCGCCCCGCTCGGCTGGAGAATCAAACTGCGAATACGCGGCCGGCTCCTGCTCCTGGCTCGCATAAAGAGCCGACGGTGTGCGGAACCTGTTCTCTGACCACGCCGACCAGGCCGACCTTCTCAAGCCCAAATACGGCTGAACCTGCAGCCTGCCTCATTCTTCATTCTGAAAGTGTTTTCGTGGTTGTAAAGCGAATCATGACCTGCATTCACTATGGAGCGCAGCGTATAGCCAAAGCCTCGCAGCGGCTGTTCAGAGACGCACTACACAACGCCGCGCCGGGCGCGCCTATCTGATACACCATTGTTTACTACTGGCGATAATACTTTCCCTTCTGTAGTGTTATTTTGAACTTTTTTGTGGTGGCATAGCGGCAGTTGGAAAGTTTACGCATTGGTCTCGGTAAATCATTATAGCAATGGATTTAAGTGTTATTTTATTCCTGGATAGTAATAATCTGTATTTGCTGATTTGTTCGTCAACAGTTACTAAAATTGTCCGCAACCATAGAACATATCTTGCTGTCAATAAGCGGTTACATTTTGTCGACGAGTTGTACACAACTCATTGCTTAGTAAAGATTATCATGTCGGATTACGAAACAGTGCACTAATATCAAGTTGTATTCTGAAACATTTTTAACGGTTATCAATATTCTCAAAAGATGAAGAACATTATATAATAATCTTTAATATATTTTCCTTTCATAATACATCCTGTTTACGAGACAAATGTGTGAAGGCAGTCATTTTAAACACATCTCCACAACCAGCTCGGAAACAGTAATAATAAATAAACCGTATGTTAAAATGATGCTGCACAAGACATTAAATATTTAAGTTTACATTTTTAGGCCTACTTTACAACACCTAGTTTGATAAAAGTTGCTTGCTTGGACACTTATGCTTTTGGGTTGTTTCATGTAAATACAGAATGTCTAAATAGGTTTGAATTTAAATATTGATCTTGATGTTGAAGCTCTTTTGATCCGTGTTTGCGCAAGAAATATATTTTTCACTATTTGCACTATTTGGATATGCCTGAAGCAAAACAAAGTTTATTTTTTATTTTATTTTTATTTATTATTTTTTTTATTTTGTGTGTGTGTGTGTGTGTGTGTGTGTGTGTGTGTGTGTGTGTGTGTGTGTGTAGGTCCTCGTTGGCAATCTGTCATCTGCAGATATGATGACGTCTAACAGTACTATTTCAGGCTTTACTGTACCAAACCTCCCTATAAAACTTCCACATTGCAGTAAAACAAAATAAAAAATAAAATGAGAAACTATGGAACTAAGCTGCTATGTTCAAATGATTGTAAATCTAAGGGGCTTAATTACGTTGGCCATCAGTTACTACGCTTACAAACTATTGAAACTAACTTAAAGTAACTTAGGCTAAGAGCAACGAACACCTATGCCCCAGGGAGGAGTCGAACCCCCGACGGCGAACGGCCGCACGCACTGCAGCAAGGTACAGTCTTAGACAAAAAAATTGATCGCCGGCCGGCCGACGCAGAATGCTAAGTCCGCCGATGTGCACGATCTGGCAACACTGTAGAATGCGGTACTGTCAGGAGGAAGTGTTATGTCCTTCTAGAGAGGGTTCTGTGATATGTGAGCGCGTGGTCTCGCGGTAAGAGTCGCGTTTACAAGCGTATAAGTAAGCAGTCGCGAGATCGACTCCAACCACCTTCAATTTCTTTTTTTTAAACCGCAAATCGGCTGTCTTCGTTATCAGTGTGGAAGAACCTCAAATATAAAAGCGAAAAGTCCCAGAAATATTACACAAAAGAACTCGCTGCTGCATCAAAACTGAACTGTTTACTCTCGGGAGTAGTGGGCACCGGCTACGGCGACGCGCCAGCGGCCGCATCGCGGCTGCCGCCTGCGGACTCAGTGACAGCGGCGCGCCGCTGTGAGTCTGTTTACCGGCTGTTATATCCTTACCTCAAGTTCTGGTACTTATATTACAGACACATATTGAATTTTTCTGACATATATGAACATGATCTAAACGTCGTAAAGTAGAATCGGTATAAAGGGTCATAGGGGTGACTATTACCACATTTTTCTTGAACGTCATCAGGCCGCTTAATCAGGATTCCTACTCACGATTGTTACTAGTAACGAGTTATGATGCTCCCATGCTGACATCTTAAGAAGAAATTAATGACTGAATACTAAAAGATTGTTATACTCAGCAAAATGCAACCACAACGACAGGGTGCGCCCATTTTTCGCAAACAACTGAGACACCATTTAGTCCCACTGTAAGGACAAACGACCAAAAAAATTACATCATGTGTTAGTACTACACTATAATAATTCCCGTTCATTTCACAAAGAATACATCGGATTGTGTGCTTTGGAAGTCACCCATTTCGCACCTACTCTTTCGATCATATGTCCTCAAATGTTTATCTTTCCTGCCCCTACTCGAATAACCTTCGACAAAAATTATTTCCAGACGAAAATACACGTCGAACATCAATTGGCGTCATAATTAGCTTGGAATCAGTTCGATTCTAAAGGTAGAGATATGGTAAACTACCAGAAAGTTGTCAGACTTTCGCATAATCTGATAGAATATAGCAAGTAACCACAAGAGGTTTCTTGTTGTTTTCGATGTGGATTCGTGCAACTACTGTCACGAAAACAGCTAAAAAATTCTACTCGAATGAGACCCGAACCAGTGACCAAAACCACCTCTCCGTGGCAGACGACAACATTACCCCAGAGCTAGCGAGGAGCTGTGTGAACGCCAGATCTTTCCTACTACCACATACATCAGTAGAACATATAACTCGCAACGTAAGAGATTAGTTGGAATTTCGCCGTGTAAACAATTTTCTGGACCCAAAAGCATGAACAAATAGCCTTCTGTCGCCTCTCGACTGACAAACCAGTCAGATTATGGACGTTACAGGAAACATCAAGTGAATTTATGAGCATAGTTCTGTAGCAACCAGGAAGTAAGACCTCGGTACCAGCGTTGACAGACCTACACTGCGATGTTGCCAAGCTTCAGACATACTATCAACAGGAAGAATAAGAGCCGAGGTGATTGCCAAGCGAGCTCGACAGAGACTTAGCTCGCGCCTCGCGCGCCTGGTGGGGGTCCGAACACCTAAAGTATATGTCAATGAGCCCTGCTCGCAAGTCCGTAACTAGCTTTAATGAGTCGATCGTTGTCACTAATAAAAGTATACAGGTGCACCGACCTCTAACATAGTAATAAGTGTCTCAATTATTTGCGTATTCTGTCTTAAGCGCAATGACAACAAAAGTCATTCACCAGTGCTGTTTAACATTTCTTCGAGCATTTCCATTGATTATACTGAAAACATTAGATGTAAACGTCAGTTTCCTTTACGATTATAGACTCAGAAAGTGTCTTTCTTGATATCGCTGTCAGAGGCACAAACGAACGAAGAGAGGCAAACAAACGAAGAGAAATCAAAGCAGCATTGTTTTCAAGATGTGAACATTTCTGGGAAGGCTTCGTAACATGGTGTGCAAAATAAGAAGAGCTTCTGTTATTCAAACATAAAAGTAGGGACAGTAATGTATAGATTAATTTATCCGCCACAATCTCCCATGCTGTATTTTACTTCTTTTTTTTCAGGTTGTTTCCAATTTCTTATTTCATCCTCTTTCGATAGCTTCTAGCATTATTATTACGTTCTTAATTGTGGTTAGTTCAGTTTATTTGATGATGTTCCTTTCTAAATATTTATTTTCTTCTTTGCTCGTGCTATTGTTCATTCTTCCAGAAGTATACGAATAATTGTTTCTTTAGCCTTTTATCATTCATTTTATACATATGTCCAACAAATGGTTACCCTCACTTAACCATTCCGACTGATATTGTTTTCCATATTTTTGTAGGTTAATTACTATGGATTTTCCAAACGTCTGTTCCTTCTCTTGGACCCATTTTCTTTCTTATAATCCGTCTATTATTCTTTTTGTGTCGTCTGCACATTTGATAAGGTGATTCGCAACACTTTAACTAATATTTAATATTCATTCTAGTATTAGCATCACATAATCATAATGTATAAGAATTTATACAATGCTGGCACTATTTATAATTTTCAACGTCCTTTGTGCGGTCGTTACTTGTAAGGATATCGATCGGAGTTATGTGCTCAGTATTGTTGCAAACACAGAATATCAAACTGTCCAGTGTTTTTTATACCTCCTACGTAGACTGTTAGACCCGTAAATCAGTACGTGGGTTTTCCGACGACATAGATATTGTTTTTGCGCATCTCCTATAGCATTAATGTGAGCGTTGTTCTGAGATAGAGGGAGTGGTGCTGTGGCTACAGTATGCGGTTATCATGCGGACGTGTACAGAATATCGTTATAATATGCAATGGAAAATTATTCAGACATGTGCTTTTGTCGTAGCAGTGGCATTAATAAACAAACTTTCTTCAAACATGAATTATATTTCTGGTAGGTAGTTACAGTCTCACGTATGTGGATAACATTTGCTTGAGTATACACTGATCAGGCACTTTTCCATCAAAACTTTGTAGAGAGAAGAAACGTAGGCTTTTGCTGTGTAAAATTATACCACGAACAGGTACTCCACTTTACTGTGATGTTTCTTTTTGCAGGCAGGTTGAAGGTTTCACTAAAAATGTATAAAGCAGACAGCTTGCGTAAACCTAATGGAGAAAAATATTTCGAGGGAAGCTTCTATAGAAATACAACATTCTGTTCTGCATCTGTTTAACGTTCCTGCTTTCACACTAATGATCAGATCTGCGTGGTTAACGTCAAAATTGATCGCAGCAATAATAATTTTTTAATTATTTTTCAAAGCGATAGATTGGCTGGCCAGTGCTTACCTTTGTGCTGTACCACCAATAGTGACACAAGTGAAGAAAAAAAGAAAACATACGAAATGGACAAGCTTTCGGAACACAGTTCCTTCTTCAGGTGGGAGAGAAGGAAAGAAAAAATGATGGGAACGGAAAGGGAAGGTAAATCACGACCTAGATCATGAGGATGGTTTTAAGTAGTGTGGAAGTCAGAGATACTGTATTTTAGTACTGAGTCAAGACAGAGAGAATATATAAGCAAAGAGGGAAGAGCAAGCAGTACAC
The DNA here is from genome assembly GCA_026315105.1 of Locusta migratoria. NCBI lineage: Eukaryota > Metazoa > Arthropoda > Insecta > Orthoptera > Acrididae > Locusta > Locusta migratoria. The sequence continues at coordinate 506,552,967 of CM048746.1, read as the reverse complement.
ACACACACACACACACACACACACACACACATATATATATATATATATATATATATATATATATATATATATATATATATATTATTCTAATAAGATATGTGCATGTTTTCATATACCAAGTTTTTCAATATGTGTCATATATGAATTTATATAAACTTTATAATTGGAAAAAGGCTTATAGTAAAAATAGCAAAAGTAACGCATTTATAGTTTGTATATAATATATTCAAGAAATGTGTATCTAAAAATCTTCCTGGGCTAGAATGCAACGTCGAGTCAGAATTTCAAAGCAAGGGGTCAAGAACTTTCGGAGATTAACAGCTATACGCCTAACATTTTTATATATAGACGTGGGGACATAAGACGGGAAGTACACCCGCCTCCTCCTTTCATCGGTGAATATCGCTGCGCATGTATTCATTCATCACTGACTCACAGTTGCCAAAACGCTTTACAGAATTAACACAATTGTCAAATCATTCAGAGACAGGAGATGGACTGTAATAAAATTGACGTTGCTTTCCGAGCCATATTCACCCAAAAATTGAATATTACTTAAATCAGATCCAGCAGTTACACTTGGATAATTCCTATACGTTTAATTTGATAGCTGAAAATGTTCGTTAGTGTGGAGCTGCCTGGAATTTATTTAGAACAAACTCAAGAATCGAGGCATGCTGAAACAAAAATTCTAATCTGTAAAGCGCTTCTCACGTTTCGCGGCAAAGCATCAGCAGCAGTTATATTTTAACCATCCCTAATGTTGGACAGTAGAATTTCTATATCAGAAAATAGGGATGCTTAGAGAGCGACACGGCGTCATGCTGTCTACCGGCTTTACAACATGGTAGTCCTGGTGGGCTTAATTTAGCGCTGACATCGTACGTGTCGGTGGTCTCTTCTCTTCTTATGACCATCAGACCATCAAGAACATGCAGAGAATGGAACCAAGAACCCTTACGTTTGAAAGAAAACACTCGTTTGTCTGCTCCAGTCCAATATACGATACACCTGTCTTAATAGGAATAAGAAGAGACAAAGTTAAGTCGTATGGTAAATAATGAATTCTGCAAATAATTGCTTAGGCAAATTACCGTCTGCTACACAGTTGAAATGTTAGCCATTACACAAGTTTGTATGTTACAATTAAGTAATCAGTTTGCTGCATTATTTCCACTGTTAGGAAATGTATGACCCATTAGTTATTTGAATAAATACACTTCCCACTCCGAGACACAAGTATTTGACATGTTTTGGCCTCTTCACAATCAATGCCTGACGAATGAATACCGCTGAAGTGCCATTACGTTTATTGTCTGACAAACAGTTAAATATAATTCGTGTGTAATAATCAATAATCCTAGGAAGTTTACGTCTTCGTCTACAACGAGCTCATCTGAAGAGTGAATTACAATGTCTCTCGTAATTTACAGCATGGAAAACCTATTTTCGTAATTCGTTGTTGTGCCATGGATGAAGATGAAGTGTAAGATGTAGTTATCATGATTGATCAAGTGGCTTATAAAATGTGTATTACACGATGTCACGCAAAAACTAAGAAATTTACACTATCCGCTACCCATCTAGGCCATGATTTCAGCCAGGACACATGACGAGACATTTCTTTACGCTAGTGGAAGGCACCACTGGGCATCGATTTCTGTTCTCTCACTTTTTTCTTTTTCTAAGGCCTGTGAGAGTTAACTGCGGGTCATCAGTCCCTAAAATTACAAACTACTTATGAACTAGCTTATACTAAAGACGGCACACATATACATGCCCGAGGGAGGATTCGAGCCCCCGACGGGGAACGGCCTCGGCTTTGTAGCATAGCGCCTCAATGTTCACTCACTAGCACCGCTTTCCGTCTGAGACTAAAATAGCCTCACTAGAGGGGAGACTGAACGAAACTGATGCTAAGACAATTTCTTTAACTAACGGATCAGAACGCATAGCCGGCCGCGGTGGCCGAGGTGACTGAGGCGCTCCAGTCACGGTCAGCACGGCCACTACGGTCGGGGGTTCGAATCCCCCCTCGGGCATGGATATTTGTGCCGTCCTAGTTCGTAAGTAGTTCATAAGTAGTTTGTAAGTTTAGGGACTGATGACCCCGTAGTTAAGTCCCATAAGCTTCACAAACATTCGAACATTCAGAACGCATAAACGCCTAAGGATGAGCAAAACGAGCTTGAAATGTGTTGTCGTATGTCAGGGTGTGCTGAGCTGCCAACGATGGCTGACGTGTGGGGATACGTTATGCTTGAGTGATTGTGTGTTTGAATGTTTCTCTTTCTGAAGAAGGCTGCGGCATAAAATTTAAATTGTCTGAATGTGAATGTCTTATTTGTGTCTGCCTGTGACTCAGCGTTCGTCTTTACGACGAGCTGTTTCCTATCTTTTGTTATTTTGTTATTATTATTGCAGAATGTTAAATTTGAGATTAAATAGTAATGCGGCCGAACAATCCCACCTGGTATGTCCCGGACAATAATGCCATATGATCACTTCATTTCAATAATTCTAACAGCAGCTTTCTAACTTAGCCTGCACTAAAGAAATGAGAGAATCTTCACAGACTCGACAATATATCACCACCTGCGTACTGCTGCAACTGAAACCATACAGTTAAATCCCACCACAAAGTATGTTTAAAGCCAAAAGCTTTTAATATTCTTGTATTTTAAATGGGTACGACTGCAACATCAACTACAAGAATCCTACGAAACACCTGAGTTCGTAATCGACAGATGACATAGAATTCGCCACACTTGCCAGTTACTACTATAATATTGTTTATCTGTTAGAAACGAATTTATGTCAGTCAGTGAACTGCATTTTGATTGGTGGAGCTGTAAGAATGGAGGCGTTTGTGTCTTCAGAATAAAAGTACAATAAAAAAAAAAAGCTGACAACGAGAAGCAGATTGGGTAGGTATGGAATTGCATCTAGTGTCATATTTTATTTAACATTTCCGGTTGCAATTTTCATTGTCTGGAAAGGGAGTGTGTGTGAATTAAGGTGTGGTGGACTGCAAAAATCCTTTTTCACTTCCAAAACGAGCTGGCAGACTGCTGCAAAACAGAAAATAGAAAAACCGAAAAGATAGTCGCTGCCGGAAAGACACGGTCATATTGCATTTCACTGCGATTAACTGGCATATTATTTGTCTGGTTATGTGTGTGGTACCAGAATGTGAATGCTTATTTACCCGCTACTGCAAAACTCTTTCACGGGCCGAAAATAAGTCCTACAAACCGACGTAGTTAAGTGTCAAGAACTAGTAGCGCATGAATATTCTCTACAAGATCTGTCTGCCTGTCTGTGCCGTCGTACTAAACGCCTACAATTCTCATTTGAATATTGTGACAGGGTGGAGACATCGTTCGTAACTATACCGTGCACCGACTCAGAAGCACTCTATGGAAAATGAGCTCAACGCTAAGCTAGTTGAACGTATCGAAATCTCGGTAAGTCTCTGTTTTGAGCCCAGTGCAAGTTTGAGAGCTCTTTGGCACCGGCGTGACCGCCGTTACTTCCGGTATGACACAGAAACATGATAAAGTCACTTAATATTTACCTGTCTGTTTGGTGAATAATCTCAGTTACTAACTTGAACGGTGCGACATCGGCGTATTACTTTCTACTTCAAGTGCAATGAGGTTATACCATGCGTAAATTGGCGATTAGTTATAACCACCAATAGAACCAGCAGGAAGTGAGACGTAGCAGCGCGTCAGTAGCCCTGAGATGAATGTCTACTTCTTAAGCGAGGGCTGCTTTAGGTCATGGTACCAGTCCCTCTGTAGATCAGAATTTTAACCCTATTTTGATAGAGCTACCAGCCATTTAAGAAGATAACATAAAGGATACAGAATTAGTCACTAATAACAGCATTACACTTAATGAGTGCACTAATGACGTTTATGTGCAAAAGCAATAATTTGGATTTTGTCGCTTTGAAAGTGTGTGTGCAATACTCCTGCTCCCATCTTTTGAATCCCGTCTGACCAGTAACAACGTCGCACGATGGTCAACTCATCATAGTTCATGACTTACCTGAAATATTGAGTCTTCCTTCATGTGTAAAATCATGAATACCGGAAAGATCTTTCTTGAAACGGGAAATCTCTTTTGTGAGGTGATTAGCACAAAAGTAATAAATCGCACCATACATACGTTTCGAACTATCTCCACTACTGTCATACCTATATGAGACTCAGTGACAACATGTTTTGAAAGTCTTGAAGCATATTGAATATTATTTGCATAAATAGCAGAGGCGATTCTTCCAGCTCGCTCGGCTCAGAGGAGTGACCGCATCAGTAATTTTTTGTTGTTGTCTTTTTTTAAAGGACGGAAACTGAGATCAATCTTAGCAATCAACATAGAATAAAAACTATCCAACGACCGCAAAGAATAGCTCTATTAGGAAAAAGAAAGCAGGGTTCCACTACCACTGCGGTACAAATTTTCAATATTACCGCAGTCTACCTGAATTCACTTTCCTGCAACTATCGATAAGTTTAAAGAATTCGATTAATAAAATGACGTCGTAAAGCCCCTTTAATCCGACTCAAACAACGAATATCATACTGAAAGTGATTGTCAACTCGGTAATAATCGACGGAGTTTCAGGACATGTAATAGTAATGTAATGTTCGCATGTTTTATCCCTTCTCTAGTGCAAGTGAAATGCACCAAAACAAAAGTAGGGCTTAAGTAATTCATTTCCGTGAAATCCAAGAATTTGTATTGCAGTGGTCTGTAGGTCAAGAAAGTATTTCCATTAACTATTATTTCATTTTTATTTATTTGCTTATAGACGCTTTTTATTCGCTTAATTTCACCATTTTTTGGTTTGTGGAACTGAAATAGACACCTCAGCTATTCATCCAACTGAATATTACTATTTACGTTGAGTATTCATCTTCAGAACAATAGCAGAATACTGTCGGGAAAACTGACATCAATAGCCCCTTTAATGTAGGTATAAACCTGTACTTTGTGTCATTTATTAGACCTCTACAGTGGGTGTAGGGGTGAGAGCAGGAAGTGGACGTGAACGAGAAGAGATATACTCATGCTTTTTGAACACTTTCAGTAAGTAATAACACTGTCGTGACAGAATTTAAATCGTTCGTAGAAAGATCAAATTATAAAATTTAGCTGCATATAATTGACATCTGATGGGTTCGTGTTACGTGCATAGGTGTCGAAACTGTTCACTAACTGTTGAGCAACAGAACTTAACAGAACTGTGATATATTCCGAAATAGTGACAATTTGTCTATGCTGCCAATGGATAACGCCAAAGTCACTGAAATTTCTATAACAATCTGATCAACTGTGTCATCATATTACGGCCCAACGGTTCTCATATGAATATTGTGGGAGCTTGGAGCTTGTATTTATATGAAAACGGCTGGGGTAAAAACATAATTAAAAATAAAACACTATGCGACTGCTGCATATAATATCAGCACTATGCTCTGCTTCTTAACCCATAGTTATTTTGGATTTAGGGTTCTTTCTGCCTGAATGTTCTGCACAGTCATCAAACGGTTTTCAGTATATCTGCTGCTCGTTTCTGTTGGGGGATTTGATGGGAATCTAAACAACAGGTGATAGTATCATTTTTGCAATATTTGTAGACTCGATGTCAGTTTGACTTAAAGATAATTTAATCTATACATCACTGTCCCTAATTCTATGTTTGGATAACAGAAGCTCTTCTTATTTTGCACACCATGTTACGAAGCCTTCCCAGATATGTTCACATCTTAAAAACAATGCTGCTTTGATTTCTCTTCGTTTGTTTGCCTCTCTTCGTTCGTTTGTGCCTCTGACAGCGATATCAAGAAAGACACTTTCTGAGTCTATAATCGCAAAGGAAACTGACGTTTACATCTAATGTTTTCAGTATAATCAATGGAAATGCTCGAAGAAATGTTAAACAGCACTGGTGAATGACTTTTGTTGTCATTGCGCTTAAGACAGAATACGCAAATAATTGAGACACTTATTACTATGTTAGAGGTCGGTGCACCTGTATATCTTTATTAGTGACAACGATCGACTCATTAAAGCTAGTTACGGACTTGCGAGCAGGGCTCATTGACATATACTTTAGGTGTTCGGACCCCCACCAGGCGCGCGAGGCGCGAGCTAAGTCTCTGTCGAGCTCGCTTGGCAATCACCTCGGCTCTTATTCTTCCTGTTGATAGTATGACTGAAGCTTGGCAACATCGCAGTGTAGGTCTGTCAACGCTGGTACCGAGGTCTTACTTCCTGGTTGCTACAGAACTATGCTCATAAATTCACTTGATGTTTCCTGTAACGTCCATAATCTGACTGGTTTGTCAGTCGAGAGGCGACAGAAGGCTATTTGTTCATGCTTTTGGGTCCAGAAAATTGTTTACACGGCGAAATTCCAACTAATCTCTTACGTTGCGAGTTATATGTTCTACTGATGTATGTGGTAGTAGGAAAGATCTGGCGTTCACACAGCTCCTCGCTAGCTCTGGGGTAATGTTGTCGTCTGCCACGGAGAGGTGGTTTTGGTCACTGGTTCGGGTCTCATTCGAGTAGAATTTTTTAGCTGTTTTCGTGACAGTAGTTGCACGAATCCACATCGAAAACAACAAGAAACCTCTTGTGGTTACTTGCTATATTCTATCAGATTATGCGAAAGTCTGACAACTTTCTGGTAGTTTACCATATCTCTACCTTTAGAATCGAACTGATTCCAAGCTAATTATGACGCCAATTGATGTTCGACGTGTATTTTCGTCTGGAAATCATTTTTGTCGAAGGTTATTCGAGTAGGGGTAGGAAAGATAAACATTTGAGGACATATGATCGAAAGAGTAGGTGCGAAATGGGTGACTTCCAAAGCACACTATCCGATGTATTCTTTGTGAAATGAACGGGAATTATTATAGTGTAGTACTAACACATGATGTAATTTTTTTGGTCGTTTGTCCTTACAGTGGGACTAAATGGTGTCTCAGTTGTTTGCGAAAAATGGGCGCACCCTGTCGTTGTGGTTGCATTTTGCTGAGTATAACAATCTTTTAGTATTCAGTCATTAATTTCTTCTTAAGATGTCAGCATGGGAGCATCATAACTCGTTACTAGTAACAATCGTGAGTAGGAATCCTGATTAAGCGGCCTGATGACGTTCAAGAAAAATGTGGTAATAGTCACCCCTATGACCCTTTATACCGATTCTACTTTACGACGTTTAGATCATGTTCATATATGTCAGAAAAATTCAATATGTGTCTGTAATATAAGTACCAGAACTTGAGGTAAGGATATAACAGCCGGTAAACAGACTCACAGCGGCGCGCCGCTGTCACTGAGTCCGCAGGCGGCAGCCGCGATGCGGCCGCTGGCGCGTCGCCGTAGCCGGTGCCCACTACTCCCGAGAGTAAACAGTTCAGTTTTGATGCAGCAGCGAGTTCTTTTGTGTAATATTTCTGGGACTTTTCGCTTTTATATTTGAGGTTCTTCCACACTGATAACGAAGACAGCCGATTTGCGGTTTAAAAAAAAGAAATTGAAGGTGGTTGGAGTCGATCTCGCGACTGCTTACTTATACGCTTGTAAACGCGACTCTTACCGCGAGACCACGCGCTCACATATCACAGAACCCTCTCTAGAAGGAAATAACATTTCCTCCTGACAGTACCGCATTCTACAGTGTTGCCAGATCGTGCACATCGGCGGACTTAGCATTCTGCGTCGGCCGGCCGGCGATCAATTTTTTTGTCTAAGACTGTACCTTTGTGCATAAGGCTGTTCTGCCGCGACAGGCTGCTGTGGAAATTTAATTCAAGGCATTGATTTGAGAGCAGAAGGGATTACACAGACGTTTAGCACATGAAATTTAGTTTTATTTATTACAAAATGTGCAAAAACAATAATCTCTCAGGGCCTTACTTAATGAGGAGCATGCTGATAAATGACGACAGCGGACGCAGGGAAGATACGTCCTTACAACGAAATGGACACAATAGCGCGTGTGCAGAGAAAGCCCTTGACTACCAGAGCCGGCCGCGGTGTCCGAGGAGACTAAGGCGCTCCAGTCACGGTCTGCACGGCCACTACGGTCGGGGGTTCGAATCCCCCCTCGGGCATGGATATTTGTGCCGTCCTAGTTCGTAAGTTAGTTCATAAGTAGTTTGTAAGTTTAGGGACTGATGACCCCGTAGTTTAGTTCCATAGACTTTACAAACATTTGAACATTTGACTACCAGAGGAGTCGAAACGACGGAATCGGAGATGAACCGTGGGTCCCTGCAGATGAGAAGAAGACAAGCAACCCCTGCAGTGCACGCCTACTCTGCGCTCCCCGGCTCTGCAGCTGTGTGGTGTGTTGCGACCCACAGTCAAAGTACTGCGTCTGCCAAGGCAGGATCTGTCGCCATGTCATCTCGCTCGCCGGTCGCGGTGGCCAAGGGGACTGAGGCGGTCCAGTCACGGTCTGCACGGCCACTACGGTCGGGGGGTTCGAATCCCCCCTCAGGCATGGATATTTGTGCCGTCCTTAGTCTTGGTTAGTTCATAAGTAGTTTGTAAGTTTAGGGAGTTAAGCCCACAAAAAAAAAAAAATGAAAATAAAAATAAAAAAAAATAAAAAAAAATAAAAAAAAATGTTTGTAGAACTTATGGGACTTAACTAAGGGGTCATCAGTCCTTAAACTTACAAACTACTTATGAACTAGCTAAGACTAAGGACGGCACAAATATCCATGCCCGAGGGGGGATTCGAACCCCCGACCGTAGTGGCCGTGCAGACCGTGACTGCAGCGCCTCAGTCCCCTCGTCCACCGCGGCCGGCAGTTAATTCCCATAAGCTATACAAACATTTGAAACATTTGATTTCGTCTCGCTCCTCCGGCGACTGAACAGGTGTCTTCCACGGCAGTCTGTCCGCCCGTCCATTCCCCCTCCACCTACAGGTTGTCCTCGAATTTTGTCTCTCTTTAGTTCTGTGATTGGTGGGTTGGTTTTACAATGTCGTCCAATAGCTGATCGCAGTTTTCACGATTTTCTGTGGGCTGAGGTGTGACTTGCGAATTGGCGTCTTTCCCCAAATTTCAAGCGTGCAGTTTTTATCTTCTGCATACCTTCTTGGCTGGAAAAACAGTTCTTTGTGGCAGCTGTGTTTCGCCTGTCTGGTGTGTCATTTATCGGTTTCTCCTGGTCAGAAACGTTGTTCTGGTAGAACCACTTTATCTATACTGCAAGCCAGGTTCTCTCCCACTGACGCACATGTGCACTGCAGGGGTTTGCTTGTCTTCTTCTCATCTGCAGGTGTCCACGGTTCCTCTCCGATTCCGTCGCTTTTTTGGAAACGACTCCTCTGGTAGTCAAGGGTTTTCTCTGCACACACGCTATTGTGTCCATTTCGTTTTAAGGACGCTCTTCCAGCTCCTCATTAGGCTGGTTCCGGCGTGCAGATTCTTATGAAAGAGCCACGATAAGTCGTCAGGCTACCCCCTGGAGTGGAAGAATGTGGCATGGCGGCCGGTGGTGAAGGTGCAAGTTGGGGTGTCTCAACACCACGTAGAGAGAAGGCCGCGGCGCTCTGGTGTGACGTCACGCAGAGTAGGTTGCGCGCGCAAAGCTGACTGGCTCGCTGCTTCGGCGTAGTGGGCCGTGCCCCAGCGGCTACCCAGTCAGCTATGCGCGCGCAACCTACTCTGCCTGACGCCACACGAGTGGGTGTCTCCGGCTGGCTCTGTCTGCTCCCCTGGGCCGGCTATACACTGGCGTGGCGTGCATGAACGCTTCCATCGGCAAAAGTCGCTCAACAATACCGTTCCTGGCACAGATATTACACTGTTTATGAGTTCCTAAACGTTGTTTTCTTGTTTGTTGTGGTCTTCAGTCCGGAGACTGGTTTGATGCAGCTCTCCACAATACCATATCCTGAGCAAGACTCTTCATCTTCACATAAGAACGGCAACCTACATCTGTCTGAATTTGCTTACTGTATCCATCTCTTGGTCTTCCTCTGCGGTTTTTACCCCACACACTTCCCTCCAACGCTAAATTCACAATGCCTTGATGTCTAAGAAAGTGTCCTGCCAATCTATCCCTTCTTTTAGTCAAGGTATGCCAGAAATTTCTTTTCTCCGCAATTCTGTTCAGTACCTCCTCATTAGTTACGCGATCCACCCACCTAATCTTCAGCATTCTTCTGTAGAACCATATTTCAAAAGCCTCAAGCCTCTTCCTGTCCGCACTGTTTATCGTCCACGTCTCACTCCCATACCAGGCAACACATCATACAAATGCCTTCAGAAAGGACTTCCTTAGGCTTAAATCAATATTCGATGTTAACAAATTTCTCTTCTTCAAGAACGCCTTTCTACCCATTGCCATTCTGCATTTTATATCCTCTGTACTGCCACCATCATTTGTTATTTTACTGCCCAAGTAACAAAACTCATCTACCTTCTTTATTGCTTTGTTACCCAATGTAATTCCTTCAGCATCTCCTGATTTTCGTACACTGCACTCCATTACCCTAGTTTTGCTCTTGTTAATGTTCATCTTATATGCACCTTGTAGCACACTGTCCATTCCGTTCAACTGCTCTTCCAGGTCATTTGCTGTATCTGACAGAATTACTATGTCGTCGGCAAAACGCAATGTTTTTAATTCTTCACCCTGAACTTTAATTCCTTCTCCAAATTTCTCCTTGCTTTCCTTTATAGCTTGCTCAATGTACAAATTGAATAACATTGGAGAAAGGCTACAACCCTGTCTCACTCCCTTCCCAACCACTGCATCCCTTTCATGCCCTTCAACTCAACTGTCTGGTTTTTGTACAAGTTGTAAATAACCTTACGCTCCCTATATTTTACTCCTGCTTGCTTCAGACTTGAAAGAGTTTATTCCAATCAACATTGTCAAAAGCCTTTTCCAAACTACAAAAGCTAGAAATGTAGGTTTGCCTTTTCTTAATCTATCTTCTAGGATAAGCCGTAACGTGAGTATTGCCTCCCGTGTTCCTACATTTCTCCTGAACCCAAACTGATCTTCCCCGAGGTCGGCTTCTACCAACTTTTCCATCCTTCTGTATATAATTCGCGTTAATATTTTGCAACCATGACTTATTAAACTGATGGTTCTGTAGTTTTCACACCTGTCTGCACCTGCTTTCTTTGGAATGGGGATTATAACATTTTTCTTAAAGTCTGAGGGTACTTCACCTGTCTCATACATGTTACACACCAGGTGAAACAATTTTGTCATGGCTGGTTCTCCCAGAGACGTCAGTAGCTCTGAGGCAATATCATCTACTCCAGGGGCCTTGTTTCGACTTAGCTCTTTCAGTGCTTTGTCAAATTCTTCTCTCAGTACAGTATCTCCTATTTCATCTTCATCTACATCCTCTTCCCTTCCTACAATATTGTCTCGAAGTTCATTTCCTTTGCAGAGCCCCTCTATATACTCTTTCCACCTTTCAGCTTTCCCTTCTTTGCTGAGAACTGGTTTTCCATCCGTGTCCTTGATATTCATAGAGCTGTTTTTCTTATCTCCAAATGTTTCTTTTATTTTCCTGTAGGCTGTATCTATTTTTCCTCTATTTATACATTCTTCTACATCCTTACATTTGCCTTCAAGCCACTCCTGCTTAGCCATTTTGCACTTCCTATCAATCTCATTTCTTAGTCGCCTGTACTCCATTTTGCCTGTTTCATTTACTGCATTTTTATATTTTCTCCTTTCATCGATTAAATTTAGTATCTCCTGTAATATCCAAGGATGTTTTGTAGGTCTTGCCTTCCTATCTATTTTGTCCTCTGCTGCCTTCACTATTTCATCTCTCTAATTTACCCATTGCTCCTCTAATGTTTTATTTTCCCCTGTTTCTGTCAATTGTTGCCTAAAGCTACCTCTGAAATTCTTAAGAACTTCAGGTTCCTTCAATTTATCCAGGTCCCATCTCCTTACTTTCCTACCTTTCTGTAGTTTCTTTAGTTTCAGCATACAGTTCATAACCAACAAGTTATGGTCAGAGTCTATATCTGCCCCTGGGTATGTCTTACAGTTTAAAACCTGTTTCCGAAATCTATGTCTTACCATTATAAAATCTATCTGGTATCTCCCGGTGTCTCCTGGTCTCTTCCACGTATACAACCTTCTTTTGTGATTCTTGAACCAGGTGTTTGTTATAACTAAATTATGTTCTGTGCAAAATTCCACCAGGCGACTTCCTCTTCCATTCCTTTTGCCCAGACCATATTCACCTACTATCTTCCCTTCCCTTCCTTGTCCTACTACCGAATTCCAGTCTCCCATAACAATTAAGTTTTCCTCTCCCTTAATTGTCTGAATAATTTCCTTTAGCTCCTGATATATTTCTTCGATTTCCTCATCATCGGCAGAGCTAGTTGGCATATAAACCTGTACTACTGTTGTCGGTGTTGGCTTCGTTTCTATCTTGACTATGATAATGCGATCACTGTGCTGGTCATAGTAGTTTACCCGCATTCCTATTTTCTTATTCATTATCAATCCTACTCCTGTGATACCCCCAATTGATTTTGTATTTATAATCCTGTACTCACCTGATCAGAAATCCTGTTCATCCTGCCACCGAACTTCACTAATCCCCACTATATCTAACTTCAACCTATCCATTTCCCTTTTTAAATTTTCTAATTTTCTTACTCGATTAAGGGATCTAACATTCCACGCTCCGAGTCGTAGAATGCCAGTATTGTCTTTCCTGATGATCACATCCTCCTGAGTAGTCCCCGCCCGGAGATCCGAATGGGGGACTATTTTACCTCCGGAATATTTTACCCGAGAGGATGCCATCATCATATGTTCATACAGTAGAGCTGCATGTCCTCGGGAAAAATAACGGCTGTAGTTTCCTCTTGCTTTCAGCCGTTCGCAGTAGCTGTGTGGCAAAGCCACATTAGCTGATGTTACGAGGCCAGCTCAGTCAATCATCCAGACTGTTGCCCCTGTAACTACTGAAAAGGCTGCTGCTCCTCTTCAGGAACCACACGTTAGTCTGGCCTCTCCACAGATACCCCTCCGCTGTGGTTGCACCTACGGTACGGCTATCAGTATCGTTGAGGCACGCAAGCCACCCCACCTCGGTAATGTCTGTGGTTCATGGGAGTGGGCAAACAGAGCTACCGACTGAAATTCGCTAGAGATACGGCTGAAATGGACGGTATGTGGGGAAGAAGACGGAGTGGGAAGAACGAGAAGGAGTGCATCATTAGAGTAAATCAAGCGATGCTGGGCAAATTAGATTGAGAAACAGGACGTTAAAAGTAGTACATGAATATTGATATTTGGGCAGAGAAATTATTGTGAATGGCAGGAATAGAGAATATATAAAATGCAGAATGGCAATGCGAAGAAATGTATTTCTGAAGAAGACAAATCTGTTTACTTGATGTTTAGGTATTCAGGGGAGGAAGTCTTTTCTGATGGCATTTGTCTGAATTGTAGCCTTGTATTAAAGTGGTACATGAACGGTTCAGATAGGAAGACACTGTACTGGCTTAAGTAAGAATGGTAGTGGTTGGATGGTAGATAATGCAAACGATAAGCAGGTACTGAACAAAACTGGGGAGAAAAGAAACTCGCGTGTTATTATGATATTGGATTTACGTCAGAATACTGTTATACGAAACTGTGAATGTTAATTAAATAGCTGTTTTGTTAATATTGTATATTTGAAGGTCTGTTAAGACATGAGTATTTATTTTCTGGTTAGAATGTGACGGAACTTACTCAGTGGCGCAGTCAGGATTTGGTTCGGGGGGGGGGGGGGGACGCTCATTTTTTTTTAAAATAAAGCCTATTGAATTTAATAATCTTGGACTTATTTTTACACTTTTTGTAATTTAACTAATTATACTACGAAAACTTGAGCAAGAAATAAAATGAGTAGGCTAAAATTAATTTGAAAGTGGAAGAGGAGCAACGTGATGGAAATGCAGTGTATATAATCAACAGGTAAAATAATTAAGCAGCTTCTATGTTACTAGCCACAGAGAAAGATCTTTACAGTTTAATTAACATAATATGATGTGTAAAAATTGAACTAAAATAACACTATCATTTTTCATGAGATTACACTCGGTGGCACTGCTGACCTACTAAGCAGCGGGTCTCCGTATATGTACAATCGGCTCGTACGTTCCGCAGAGCAGTAACAACAGCATCATCAAAGCTAGTCGCGGCGGCATTAAAACTGCTCGCGTTAACAGCTGCACACGTTCTAGGTGGCGGCATCACGTTGGCAACGCATTGATACGTTCACTTGTGCCTGGCAAATTATGGTTACATTGTGATTTATTACTGTGTACTACTTCAAATTTCAGGTACCGACCTGTTAACCCTCCTAATACCGTGGGGTCTATAATGACTCCAGGCCGTAATTTTCTGTAAAATATACCTTTTTCCTATGCCTAAAAATTATGAAAAATTCTGACTTTACCTGAATTAAGTCATGGGTTCGTGATGTATTAATATAACTTTTTTGAAAATATTTAGTTTTTCAGACAATCAAGAGAGAACCACTGAATACCATTGGGGTCAAATGCGACCCCATTTCTCTCTTGCAGTATTATTACCCAATAATGCTGCATTGAATCCGTAACTGTTGCTGTATTACCTTTGTTTTATTGTAAATATTGTTGTAACGTCTGATGGTTGCCAATACTTTATAAGCCGACAGTTATTTGTTCCATACAAGTGGAGACTATTATTGTGTGTGTTGCATTTAGTGGAAAATGTCTCGTCACCTTTCCGAAGACGAAGGGCTTGAAATATTACTGCAGGATAATCCTCTGCCTGGGGAATCAAATAGTGATATCAGCGATATAGTTTCTGATGTATCATGCAGCGCTGGAGAAATTGACGTCTTAGAAGAGAATAGTCCTCTATCAGACGTAAGTCCAGAAGAACATTTGGACAGCCCAGTTGTCCAGCCTGAACAAAACGTTCAAAAGTTTGTATAGCTTAAGGGACTTAACTACGGGGTCATCAGTCCCTAAACGTACAAACTACTTATGAACTAACTAAGACTAAGGACGGCACAAATATCCATGCCCGAGGGGGGATTCGTACCCCCGACCGCAGTGACCGTGCAGACCGTGACTGAAGCGCCTCAGTCCCTTCGGCCATCGCGGCAGGCTAGCCTGAACAGGAAGTAACACGTAGTTCTGACTGTTATTTGTAAGTACACATTGTATTTTTGTAAATATGCGTTTGGGTCTAGAGCCAAGATATAAGCTTTGTATTTTTTTTTTTTTTTTTTTTTTTTTTTTTTTTTTTTTTTTGTAGGTCTAAAAAACAAAGAAGAACTGTGGCACAAACGCGAGTTGAGAACTTGTGGAAGAGAAGAGAGATGGAACATAATGCGAGTATAGCCAGGTCCAACAAAATTCGCAATGGAAAATGTAGACTCCATAGAATCAGCTTTTCAGTTCTTTCTTAGAAGAAGAAACATTGTTGATGTAATTCTAAAGTGGACTAACAAGGAGGGTAGTCTTTTTTACGGTAGTAAATGGAAACCAGTAAATGCCATTGAACTGAAGTGCTTTATCGGTCGTCATCCTAGCAGGTACTTACAAGGCCCATAATGAAGCAGTTACACATCTGTGGAACAAAGAGGATGGTAGACCCATTTTTAGTGAAGCAATGGCTAGAAATCGCTTTACGTAAATTTCAAGGTGCATCCGATTTGATGCCGCAGATGTGAGACCTCACAATCGTGCTCCTGACAAGCTGGCTCCCATTAGAGAAATATTTGAAATGTTGGTTCACACATTTCAAGAAGCGTATGTTTCTCACGGCAACGTAACAATTGATAAACAACTTGTGGCATTTCGTGGTAGATGTCCATTTCGGCAATATATTCCTTCAAAACCAGGAAAATATGGGTTGAAATTATGGTGCTGTGTGTGACAGTGCAACGTCTTACGTTCTCAATCTCCAAGTTTACACTGGTCGACAAGAAAATGAATCTCGTGAAGTTGGTCAAGGCAAGAGAGTTGCTTTAGATATGGTGAAAGGCTTAGAAATCAATGGCAGAAATGTAACAACTGACAATTTTTTCATTAGCCTTAGTTTGGCGAGAGAACTTTTGAAAATCAATCTCACACTCTTAGGAACAATTAGGAAAAATAAAGGAGAACTACCAAAAGCTTTCACTCAGATCAAAGGTCGAGTCAAATATTCATCTATTTTTGGATTCCAATAGCATGCTTCAATTGTTTCATATTGTCCGAAAAAGGGAAAAGTTGCTACTTTTCTCAGTGCAATGCATTCAAGGAAGGAAGTGGAAGATCGTGAATAATGCAAGCCAGTACTGATTCTGGATTATAATAAAACAAAATCAGGAGTAGATACCATGGACAAGCTGGTTAGAACGTACACTACAAAGAGGATGAGCAGAAGTGGCCAATGGTATTATTTTACAACATGACTGACATCAGTACACTGAATGCATTTATCATGTGGCTAAGTCTTACACCAGACTGGGCAGAAAGTACCAACTAGAACAGAGAGGCAGTTCTCATATAATTAGGAAAGCAGCTCGTCGGAAGAAAGCCAGACAAAATTATTTCCCCAGTACTTCTATCAACAGTACAGACAATAAATAAATAAATAAATAAAAGAGGAAGATGTGAGTTTTGTACAAGGTCTGAGGATAGAAAATTAACTAATAAATGTTCAAATTGTGTGTAATAACCACTCTGCAATTTATTGCTGTAAGTGTAATGCGTCATAAATGTTAATTCGGAATTCAGACAAAATTGTTTGTAGTTTCATGAAAATCGTTTGTAAATTTTACGGAAATAAATAATTAAAAAAAAATATTCATTTGAATTTAATGTAATGTCACTGACATCATGTATTAGATTGTGGAAATAATAAGGAATGTGATTTTTTCTAGCATTATTGAAACTATCCTAAATAAAAAATAAATTCCGTTGGGGTCACTAAAGGCCCAATGGTATTCAGTGTAACAAAAAATACTTGGTATTAGAAGGGTTAAAAAAATAAAAAAATGAAAACAATAAAAAATCTTCGGTAGCTGCCGGGGAGGTGGGAGTGCTTCAGCGCCGGCCGCGGTGGCCGAGGGGACTAAGGCGCTCCAGTCACGGTCTGCACGGCAACTACGGTCGGGGGTTCGAATCCCCTCTCGGGCATGGATATTTGTGCTGTCCTAGTTCGTACGTAGTTCATAAGTAGTTTGTAAGTTTAGGGACTGATGACCCCGTAGTTAAGTCCCATAGACTATACGAACATTTGAAACATTTAGTGCTTCAGCCCCATTCCCCATTAGCCCTACCCCCTCCCCTCCCCGTGGCTGCGCCGCTATACTTACCGCACCAGTGTTTATTCAACCTGTAGGTCGCGGCCCCTAGGGGGTCGCAATGTCTTGCTCGGGGGTCGCTGCACAGGAGCAAGTACTTGCACCATAAAATAACCAGGCGTTCAGTAATACAGAAACGTATGCCTAACTGTAATATATTAAGTGTTAGAATTACAGAGTTCCTTGTGTAACATTCATTATGAATTGAATAGATGATAGATTGTTTCATAATACAATGTGTTAATGATTAATAACCGCAAAGTCTGAAAACTGTTTTCAGGAACCAACCGATAGGTAGAAGAACGTAATACAATAATTTACTCTAAAAAATTCGAAATAAAAGATCTACTTCCTTTCAAATTATCTATACAGTGGGACCATTCTTAATGGGCATAATTTGCTAGTGAGTCTTGTCTGAAATGTAAAACACTCGTTAAACTTTCAGTGACCAAATTATTTCCAGAAGTTGTAGACTTTTTATGAATACTTTATTTGGCTAAGTAGTCACACATAAAATCATAGTTTAAATTTTGAAAGTGAGAGTTTCGCCTACGGGTATAACACATTTAGAGAGAACTATTGTTCCCACCAAATTTTTGAGTAATTGGACTTGATTATTTTTAGTACAAAAAGCATATTAAACATATCATTTACTTATTTATTTGTTCATATTGTCCATTGAGTTCACTAAGGAGACGTACTATGGAACTTAGAGAAGCATAGTGCTAAACACAAAGGTACACGACAGCTGCTACACATTATATTAGTCCTCTTTTCTTTGTTATTGGTGCTACAATGGCGGCACCTTCTGTTTGTAAGAACCTTTTGCTGGCAAATGAGTTCCAACTTTCGCCAGACGAACTTCATCTGGAACTCCAGACACGCCTCTTTTTGGTGTTTGAAAATGAATGGGCCTTCCGCTTCGCTTACGACTTGAGAAGCCGGAGATGAGCTGTCTTGCCGAATGGCACCTAAACGTTAGCTGGTCTGCTTCTGTCTTCTGTAACTTCCACATAATGTAGCCACTGACAACCGCTAAATCTACAAGAAAGAAAAATAGTCTGTGCCACCACTCCCAGCATACCGTTCGCGCAGCTGATAAACACGAATACTATTTCCCTCGTAAATATAAAAACATACAAATACAACAAAAGTCATTTCCCACGCACAAGGAAAGCACGCTATACAAAAAACGCCGTTACGATCGAAACAGTGGCTGTTTTCCCGCATAAACTGCGCTTCTGCGTTGACTGACTAACAATGTAGAACACTTTCATGCGCCTGTTGATAATCTATATGTAGTTAGCACACTGTTAGCGATGGTACAAGTTAGAAGTGGGAAAACCGAGTACCACTGAACTTATAACGAAAACAAATAGGTGGGAACTATAGTTCCCACTGGTCACTAAAGGGTTAAGCAAAATATATTTTTCTCTCGGAAATCATTTAATAATATGATAATCTGATCCATTCCGAAAAATACACACAAAAAGCTTCGTTCAACAATTTAAAAGAAGCTGAACCCAAAAACATATATAATTTAAATTGTTTGCTTTGGGATAACATAGTTTTCTTACGGTTCGTGAGAAAAGGAGGAGAGGGCCCGCCAAAATATTTTCATTCGGAAGAGGGTCGCCAGATAATTTTTACTTCGAAGGCGGTCGCATATTCGAAAAGGTTGTAAAATGCTACACGATGCGAAATGCCAGCCTACCGTTAGCCCAAGTAATTCAACTGCGACATAATATTTTCACAATTTTAGGCTTGCTATCTGACTACATATTAAAAACTTCCTTGTCTGTTAATAGCACAAAAATGTCTATATCATGAAGTGAAAAATCCAGCAGCATGATAAAAAACGTTTCGTAAATTGGGGTGACTTGGAACACTTTTTGTGATTCTTTGGCTTTTTCTGAAAGCTCTTGACATTTAATAAAATTATATTTATATAAACATGTATGTCTGTGCCAGTAGATTAAATTTATTTATCTTGAAGTTGGTCATTTATTTTTAATTTTATTTTTTTATTGTGACCCCATACGTTAGGGCGACTTAGGACATGTGGTGTGACTTGGGAAACTTCCAATTTTTTTTCACCAAAGAGGTTACTGGGGGAGAGTGAAAATGTATGTTTATAATTTATTTTAAATATTCGACACGAATTTTAGCGCTCTTTAAGATGGGATAATCAAAATTTTGATGTTGTTGTTGTTGTGGTCTTCAGTGCGGAAACTGGTTTGATGCAGCTCTCCAACCTAATCTGTCCTGAGCAAGCCTCTTCATCTCTTCATAAGAACGGCAATCTACATCCATTTGAATTTACTTACTATATTCATATCTTGGTCTCCCTCTGCGATTTTTATTTTGATGTATTGAAATAAAAATCAATGTTGAAAAATGATTTGTATGGTATTTATTGTCTTAAAATAGTGTTCCACATATAAAGGCAGAAAAATAAATTGTTTCATTTTCTTTAAATAACAGTAATCAGATTTTTATCCATATTACTGGTAGCTTCCACGACAAACGAAGAGTGAAACAAGTTTCCACAGAACGAGTGAAACAGAATCTTCTTGGATGTTTTCTTCATTTGGAAAAACAAAAATGTCTGATTGCTTCTGAGACAATCTCAATAATGACGTTTTTACGTTGGAACCTCTTATGGCCAATATTTCCCTGTGAATATTTTCAGAATAACCTGGAATTTTCTTCCAACATAGTTTAATGTTTCTGTTGAATCATCAACATGTCGAAGTCACCCTAGTATTCGTCATTTTAAAAATCAAATTTTCAATCCAAAATTGGGTCTAATGTTTTTTTCTTTGTTTGTTTATAATTAGAGATAGGCGTGGGTTTATAATTAAAACATTAACCACGTTTCCACTATTAATCCATAACAATTAGCATGCTTTTCTATTTCACTATCATTTCTTTGTAAATATTTTGATGAAATTTAAAGTAGTACATACATTGATACTAAGTTGTTCCCTTCCATTTGAGGACATCAACACACCATCACATAAACGATCACAAGCAAAGAAACTCAATTTTGCCCACACGCTGCTAACAAAATAATGAAAAACAATACACTGTCAAAATGTTCCGAGTCACCCCACGGTCCCAAGTCACCCCGTTTTGTGGTGTAAAATTTTTCAAATTTAATAAGTTATACAATGAATTATTATTTTAATTATGTAGAACCACAAAACTGTTATTAACATTTGACTTAAGCAGAAATCTTGTAATAATACTGGACTCTATAATGGATCTGAACTTCAGTCAACATTAATTTAATTTGGCTGCCTGTGCGCTTGGAAACACTTGTTTTATCATGCAACTAATTCAAAAGTTCAAATCTATTTGAACAAACTACTATGGTCTTCAGTCCCTAAAGTTGCAAAGTACTTAAACCTACTTATGCTAAGGATAATACACTGACACCCATGTCCGAGAGATCATCCGACGGCGTGTAACCGCGCACTGCGCAGCACGGCGTCTTAGAGCGCTAGGCCACTCCCGCGCAACGCAGCTAATTTCCTCATAATCCTCCACTGTTACGACTTTCATTAAAACACCATAAATTAGTCTCCATAATTTTGATTACCACGTGTAATGTAACACCATCACACAAAGAAATGATAGTGTAATAATTTTTACCAAAAATTCTCTGAAATTAGGAATAAAATGCTACTGGATAGTAAAGAAATACAACCTACGATTAGTAAAGTTGTTATTATTATTATTATTTAGATCCTCTCTAGCACACAAGACCTACAATATCTCTACAATTACAGAACAAATTATTATTAGATTCACCTCTTGATAATTCCCTTTCATAAAGAATAACCTGACAAGTTATCCTTTCGAAAGTATCTCCCTCAAAATGAATGCTCGTTAATAATACTGCCTCCGTTGCTTGGTAGGCCAGCCTCCATATTTAAGACATGTTAGCACTCTGACTCTCTTGAGTCTCTGTACACAACTAATCACTGTTACTACAGGAGTAGGTATAACTCCTTTGACTCAACTCTCTATTCTTTGGACACAGAAACACGTTACTAAGACTGAAATTACAAATGGAACCACGTTTCAAACATAACTAAAATAAGCGTTCAGTTCGTAGAGCACATTATGAGGCATCTTGGGTTCACCAGTTCAGTTTTGAAGGGAAGTGTGTGTGTGTGTGTGTGTGTGTGTGTGTGTGTGTGTGTGTGTGTGTCAAATGTCATCCAATGGAACTCCCTAATGTGCAGGTCCTGTGAAAGACAAACTATTTAGTTTGCAAAGACACTGACAAGGAGAGGACGCCTACTCGTCATCGCCGAATTCGTCAAAATTCATGATACATGTACGGAGTGGTGAGACACCAAAGTGCCCCAAGTGGGAACTCCAGATGGCCATGCGTTTACTGATCTATCACCATATACCGCTTATCAACTGCCCCTTTGACGACGTGTTTAGGAAGCGGTGTTTCGCTCGGCGATAAAAGATCGGTTCCGGATTGAGAAGGTCGTGGGTTCAACTCCAATAACAGCAAATCTGTTTCTGCTCCTTGGCAATGCGTGCACCTACATATTGTTCCCGTCCGTAGGGATCGTGAGGACAAGATTAGATTAATTATAGCACGCACGGACGCATTTAAACAATATTGTTTATGATTCCAATCATTCTTCCCACGCTCAATACGTGAATGGAATGGGGAAAATCCCTAATAACTGGTACATTGAGACGTACCGTAAGACATGCACTTCACAGTGATTTGCAGAGTATTGATGTAGACTAACGTCAAAATTACCCTAAATATCATCAGCGCCACCAAGGACAAATTAAACTCACGATTATTCGTGTTTGCACCTTGTGGACCGTTCACAAGGCCAAGTGTGCAAGATAATATGCTTGTTATAAATAATGACGTCCCGTTCTGATGCTTTGCGCATATAAATACAAAATAACATATGTTGCGGTTAACTGTGAAGGTTGTGCAGTCAGTAGTGTAAAAAAAAAAAATAATTATTTGCGAGGTCGGAATCGAACGCGCGAACCTTTCTCTTACCGCTGAGCTAAACACCACTTTCTAAACAAACTCTCTTAGGGACAGTTGATAAGCTCCATATGGTGATAGATCCGTATCAAACTTCGTGTTTCCTAACTGCTTAGCCATCTGGAGTTCCCACTTGGGGTACTTTCGTGTCTCACCACGCGCTACATGTACCATAGATAGGACGAATTCGGCGATGACAAGTAGGCGTCCTCTCCTTGTGAGATGACAAATGTCATGGGATAACTGCTAACCTCATATTGGACCTCCTTTTACCTGGCTAAGCACATGGACTGAACAAATTATAGGAAGTCTCCTTCACGACTATTGAGCCATGCTGTCTCTATAGCCGGCCATAACTGTGAAATCGTTGTCAATGTCGAATTTTGTGCACGAGATGACCTCTCGATTATAAACCATAAATGTTCGATGGAATTCATGTCGGCGATCAGGGTGGCCAAATACTTCGCTGATATTGTCCACAGTGTTCCTCACACCAGTTACGAACAATTAATTGTGAACCATGCTGCTTGGGAACAGGAAGTACACGGATGGCTGCAAATGGTGTCCCCATCAGTGCTCGGTTTAGTTGGTCCAGAGAATCCAATCTATTCCATGTAAAAGTAGATCACACCATTGAGTGGCCACCACCAGCTTTTACAGTGCTTTGTTGACAACTTTGCTCCATGGCTTATTGGGGTATGGTGCCACAATCAAAATTTATCAGCAGCTCTCACCAACTGAATTCTGGAATTATCTTAAAAAGCCACCATTTTGCAGCAGTCTAGGGACCAACCGACGTGGTCACGAGCCCAGGGCCGATGTTGCAGGCGATGTCGTGGTGTTAGCAAAGGCACTCGAGTCGGTCGTCTGCTGCCATAACCCATTAACGCCAAACTACGCCTTCCTGTGATAGTGAATACGTTCTTCGTGAGTCCCACATCGATTTCTTCGGTTATTTCACCCAGCGGTGCTTCTCTTTTAGCAGTGACTATAGTCCAGGTTGCATAGGAAGGCGGCCCACTTTTCAGCCGTCCTGTACTTCCCCCTCCATTACCGCACTGGCAGCAGCCAATAATATTCATTCTCTAGCTGCATGGCTGGCCGCGAGTTACGCAATGTTTCTCCCGCAGGCTCAACTGTTGGCTCTCGGGCGTAGCTTATCTGAGCGAAGCACCTTCCTAGATGACGCCAACTATACTCTCCGCAACCCTGCTAGTCCTGGTTATTTAGTGCCTGTGAAACGTGCCTGTTAGTTGGGCTTTAATGTCTTTGGCTCAGAAAATACATCGAATAGTCATATACGTAACGAGGTTGGCAGTAAATGATCTCGACACTAGTGTTTCTCAACCTATTTGAGTTCGTGACCTCCTTAGCAAGCCAAAGTATTCTGGCGAACCCCTCCCCCAACCCACCCTCACCCTACTGAAAGCAACTCCGTGTGTGAATTCAAAGACAGGGAATTTTATATTTTATTATTGTAAAAAAAAGAGGTACTCACCATCATGGGGTGAATTTTTAGTCTATTTTCCGGAATGAAGCACATTATCTTATTTTCATATTAATTTCGACATAAAAATATTTCATATCCACAGAATATATGACATCAACTGCGAATGGGCAGAGCTGAAAATGTGTATCCAGCTTTGCCCATTCGCAATTGATGTCATACATTCTGTGAATATGAAACAATAACAACGGCAGCATCAGAAGTGACGTCTGGTCTTTCGGAACATACGCCACACACACACACTCACACACACACACACACATATATATGTCGGTGACGGCCAATGATCCTTTCGTTAGTGGGGAGGGGTGGACAAGTTTGTGGCTCTTACTCTTATGGGAATTAGTTTCATAATTACGAGTATGTGTATTGTGGGCAGGGCGAAGCTGGGAATTTGTGTCTGACGGGAGGCGAACTTAGGTAGTTTATGCAGGGGCGGTGCTCACTGTGTCCCCAGTGGTCTAGGGGTCAGCGCAACTGTCTAGAAAGCAGGAGACCAGGGTTCGAATCCCGGCTGGATACACATTTTCAGCTTTGCCCATTCGCAGTTCATGTCATATATTCTGTGAATATGAAACAATAACAACGGCAGCATCAGAAATGACGTCTGTTCTTTCGGAACATACGCCACATGTATATATAAAAATATTTGTTTCATGACGAATGTTCCACGTTGCAGGTAAAAAACGGAAGTGAATTCTGCTTGTTAAGTTGCACTGTATGGGCAGATTCTAAAGAAGTTGACGTTTTTTCGAATTTATAAAAATTACTCATCGCCTCTCTTTAATTTCGCTACCTATTGATTCCTGAAAACATTTTTCGAGCCTTTCGTTTATTCATCGTTAACATGGTGTGTTTACTGTAAAGAAAGTCTGTTCTTTTCAAATCAGAGTTGATTACGTACTTATAAAATAAATTTCACTTTTGTTAGGTAATTTTGGTATTAGGGAACCCCAAGTACCCAGACGTGTATTGATCTGGTTGTTGTATGGTGCAAGTACATCCTCCTTCGACTGCGACCCCCGAACAAAACTTTACAATCCCCCTGGGGGTCGCGACACAGGTTGAAAAACACTGCGCTATACTATCTGTAAGTTGAAATTCAGCTGTCTGAACGCACTAGCCATACATGTTCATATTTAGTTTCTTGCCAAATTCAAACATGGATGCTATGAATTATTGCAAGAAAACGAAAAGAAAATACGTTTTTATTCCGCTCCCATATCAGCCTATTACAACGCATATTGACGTAAATTTCAAGTCAAGAGGTAAGCAAGCAATTCTTTGTCACGTAAAACTGGTGGAAACCCGTTTGCCAAATTTTAACATGACGGAAATGCGAAATCGTGAGTAAGACAGATGAAAGTGCTGGCTCACCGCAATTCTATGCTCATTCACCAGAGTTATACATCCTGTTTCTCAATTTCTGTAGAGATCACTGTTTGTGACCAATTTCGATAAACTTTTTTTTTTTAATTTGGGATGCAATTTTCGGTATTAAATAATTACGACTTAATACTTTATTTTATAACTAACTACGTGACCCGCCCTGGCTTTGCACGGATAATCTTTAAACTTTTTAAACTCTTGAACTGCAAAACCGTATCATGATGCGGTTTGTTTCAATTTCTTCATTATAATTCTGGGATCAATGTAGGCTACATTAAATGCCAATACGAAAATGTGAAATAATTGAAATAAGAATAATAACATAGAATGGTTTACCACTTCCGCACTTTCGTGACTTCTGACGCGTAAACTATGAGACCTGCGCCAAAGTAGATAGTACAGAATTATAGCACTCACTCAGCATATGTGTAACTTTTACAGATCTTTTTTGGAATAATTTATACTGCAGCAGTCACTTTTTACTAATATTTTATTAATACGACGCGTTTCGGCAGTTACTGGTTCATTACTGACTTATTATGTTTTGTGTTTTATTAATTTTATATTTTAATGAAAAATACATTCCACACTGGAGAAATTTTTGAAGAAATTAGTATTGTTGCTTTCCAGTTTATCATTTAGCAGAAGCTCACCATGTATTTTCTCATGGATGAAGATTTCTAGTTCTTCATAGAGGTCCATTATATGCCCCTTGTCCATTTTACGCAGTATATGAAGATCACTATTGATATTCTGGAATGGATGTCCTGTGTTCTTTGTATGGGTAGCCACTGTTGATTTATGAAAGTCATTGGTGTGGTAGGCCTTTATGTGTTCATTGTATCTTGTTTTGAATTCTCTTCCTGTTTGGCCTGTTTAGCCTACAATGCCCTGTACGTAGGCAACGCTAACTGGAAAAGATACACGGTTTTTGTCGAGGCACATTTCGAATAATTCTTGAGAACAAATAAGTAGATTACAGTGCAATAAAGCGGCTGAGGTGTATGAAATTGAGCCGGAACTCGTCAAATACAACGGAATATCAGGTCTCAAATGGTTAGACAGGATAATTGAGAAGGCGTGGAAATCGGGACAGGTTCCGTCTGACTGGACGAAAGCAGTAATCACGCCAATTTTCAAACATGGAAACAGAAAAGATCGTAACAATTATCGAGGTATATCTTTAATTAGCGTTGTAGGCAAAATATTCTCAGGTATTGCTGAAAGAAGAGTGCGAGTATTAATTGAGGGCAAGTTAGATGAAAATCAGTGTGGGCTTAGGCCTCTTAGAGGCTGTCAGGACCAGATCTTTAGCTTACGGCAGGTAATGGAAAAGTGCTATGAGTGGAACAGGGAACTGTATCTATGTTTCATAGATCTAGAAAAAGCTTATGACCGTGTCCCTAGGAGGAAGCTACTGTCAGTTCTACAAGATTATGGTATAGGAGGCAAACTTTTGCAGGCAATTAAAGGGCTTTACGTAGACTGTCAGGCAGCAGTTAGAGTAGATGGCAAATTAAGCTCATGGTTCAGTGTAGTCACAGGGGTAAGACAAGGCTGCAACCTGTCACCACTGTTGTTCTTAGTATTCATGGATCATATGTTGAAAACACTACACTGGCAGGTCGAGATTAAAATAGGTAAAAACAAAATAAGCAGTCTCGCATATGCGGATGACTTAGTTGTAACGGCCGATTAAATTGAAAGGTTGCAAGCTTTCAGAGCTCGATCAGAGGTGCAAGGATTATGATATGAAGATCAGCATCTCCAAAACGAAAGTAATGTCAGTGGGAAAGAGATTTAAACAGATTGAGTGCCAAATAGGAGGAACACAGTTAGAACAGGTAGACAGTTTCAAGTAGCTGGGATGCATTTTCTCACAGGATGGCAACATAGTGAAAGAACTGGAATCGAGGTGCAGCAAAGCTAATGCAGTGAGTGCTCAGCTAAGATCTACTCTCTTCTGCAAGAAGGAAGTCAGTACCAAGACTAAGCTAGCAGTGCACCGCTCCATCGTTCGACCAACTTTGTTGTATGGGAGTGAACGTTGGATGGATACAGGTTACCTTATTCATAAGGTAGAGGTTACAGATATGAAAGTAGCAACAATGATTGCAGGTACTAATAGATGGGAACAATGGCAGGAGGATGTCCATAATGAGGAAATCAAGGAAAAACTGGGAATGAACACCATAGATGAAGCAGTTAGAGTGAACATAATGTTTTTAATGTTTGTAGAGTCTATGGGACTTAACTACGGGGTCATCAGTCTCTAAACTTACAAACTACTTATGAACTAGCTAATCCTAAGGACGGCACAAATATCCATGCCTGAGGGGGGATTCGAGCCCCCGACCGTAGTGGCCGTGCAGATCATGACTGGAGCGCCTCAATCCCCTCGGCCACCGCGGCCGGCTAGAGTGAACAGACTGAGATGGTGGGGTCATGTCACACGCATGGAAGAAGCAAGGTTACCTAAGAGACTCATGAGCTCGGCAGCAGAGGCTAAGAGGAATCGAGGTAGACTAAGAAGAAAGTACTTAGATTCGGTGCAAAATTATTTTGAAGTAAAAGGCATAACATCAGACGATGCATCAATGTTAGCATTGAATAGGGGATAATGGAGGAATTTTATTAGAGGTACTATGCTCCAGACTGAACGTTGAAAGGCATAATCAGTCCCTAATGATGATGATGATGATGATGATGAAATAAGATATAATTACGTAGGCTTCCGCGGCCAGAGTCAGATGACATAAAAGTTTTCTGGGTATGGTACCGCGTCATGATGTAAGGCTATTACTTAAATAACCAACGTTGGTTATTTAAGTAATAGCCTTACATCATGACGCGGTACCATACCCAGAAAACTTTTATGTCATGAAATAAGATATTCTATAATACTCTGTTTAACTTATAGTTGATTAAATACAATGGTAATATTAGTTTTAATATTAAATAAATTGTCGGGGTTTGTCTTACGTAAATTTCAAAGTGATAACAGCCCATAACCATTACTATACAGGGTGGTCCATTGATAGTGACCGGGCCAAATATCTCGGGAAATAAGCATCAAACGAAAAACCTACAAAGAATATAACTTTTCTAATGATGAAATAAATCTCGGATGAACAGCCTGGTGTACGTGTGCATATGACACAATGTTTCGGCAGTCGACCATGTTACCATCATCAGGTGTGCTGATGTACTGTCATGGGGCGGCGGCCTGGGTGGGGCATGTATTAGATTCTCCCTCCACCTTCGGGCGCTCCGTCTGAGCCCATCGCTGTCCGCGCCCGGTCCACGGTTCAGATCCCGCCTCTTCTCGTCCGTCGTCTGGGCGTTCCCTCCTAGATCTCCAGGTCCGCGCTAGAGGGGGGGGGGGGGGGGTCCGCCGGCGGAGGCATTCCGTCTGTTTCTCTCCCCGCCCTCTAAGTCACTACACTATGGGATGTTTTATTCTTCTTACTCACCCGAGATCTATTTCGTCATGAAATACGCCTGGAGAAATTGAAGAACCACAAAACTTTTCTGGCTTGAAGGGGAAAATAAATGGCGCTATGGTGGGCTGCTAGGTCAAACGGATATCAACTGCATTTTTTAAACAGGTACCACCATTTTTATTACATATTCGTCTGGTAGGTAAATAAATATGAATGTTTTGTTTGGAACACTTTTTTCGCTTTGTGATAGATGTCGCTGTAATAGTCACAAATGTATTAGTACTTGTCGCCTATCATTTCGCTAGTGTGGACCGTTTACCAATTGCAGAAAAGGTCGATATCGTATTTATGTATGGCTATTGTGATCGAAATGCTCAATGGACCTGTTTTATGTATGTTGATCGTTATGCTGGAAGACATCATCCAAGTGTCCAGACCTTCCGTCGGATAGTTACGTTATTTAAAGAAACAGAAAGTGTTCAGCCACAAGTGAAACGTCAACCACGACCTGCAACAAATAATGATGCAGTTGCAGTTGCTGTTGCAGTTAATCCGCACATCTGTAGCAGACAAATTGAGCGAGAATCGGGAATCTCAAAAACGTCGGTGTTGAGAATTCTACATCAACAACTTTCACCCGTACCACTATTTCTATGCACCAGGATTTGCATGGCGAAGACTTTGAACGTCGTGTACAGTTTTGCCACTGAGCACAAAATAGATTATGGGACGATAACAGATTTTTTTTTTTTCACGCGTACTCTTTAGTGACGAAGCGTAAACCGGCATAATATGCAAAATTGGGCAACGGAAAATCCATGATTGCTGCGACAAGTGGAATATCAGCGACCTTGGCGGGGTAATGTATGGTGGCAGCATTGTGGGAGGACAGTTAATCGGCCCCTATTTTATCGATGGTAATCTAAATAGTGCAATGTATGCTGATTTCTTACGTAACGTTCTAC
Source organism: Locusta migratoria (assembly GCA_026315105.1). Lineage (NCBI taxonomy): Eukaryota > Metazoa > Arthropoda > Insecta > Orthoptera > Acrididae > Locusta > Locusta migratoria. Next base: position 506,523,248 of record CM048746.1, on the reverse strand, counting down.
CGATTTTACTACAGATGTTTCACTGCAGAACAGAATGGCGATGTACTTCCAACATGATGGATGTCCGGCACATGGATCGCGTGCAGTTGAAGCGGTCTTGAATGGAATATTTAATCACAGGTGGATTGGTAGTAGAAGCACCATACCGTGTCCCACACTTTCACCGGATCTTACATCCCCGGATTTCTTTGTGCGGGGAAAATTGAAGGATATTTGTTATCGTGATTCACCGACAGCGCCTGAAAACATGCGTCAGCGCTCTGTCAATGCATGTGAGAACATTACTGAAGACGAACTACTCGTTGTTGAGAGGAATTTCGTTTATTGAAGTCATGAGGTAATTGCACATAATCACGCAGTAACAGCATGCGTTCTCATAATGTATGATAATTTCACGAAAGTACACGTATATCATTGGAACAAACGAAATAAAGTTCAAACGTACCTACGTTCTGTGTTTTAATTTAAGAAACCTACCTGTTACCCACTGTTCGTCTAAAATTGTGAGCAATGTATTTGTGAATATTACAGCGCCATCTATCACAAACCGACAAGTGTTCCAAATAAAACATTCATATTTATTTACGTACTAGACAAATATGTAATAAAATGGGGACACTGATTTTAAAAAACGCAGTTCATATCATTTTGCCCTATGGCAGCCCCATCTAGCGGGCCAACCATAGCGCCATCTGTTTGCCCTCTTTAAGTTAGAAAAGTTCTGTTCTTTGTAGTATTGTCGTTTGATGATTATTTCGTGAAATATTTGGCCCGGTCACTATCAATGCATCATCCTGTACATCAATACGCGCACTGGGTGCTCAATGTCGAATTTACCAGCAGAATGAATAGGCTGCAGCCTAGGGCGGCAAATTTGGGGCCAGAAAAAATTATGTATGATTCTGAAATAAGATATCGAATTGTAGAGGTCGCAGAAGCGGCAAAATTTGAATAGCTTACTGGCGCAAATGTGAAAATCCGTCACTAAGGAAACATATTACCTTCTACTCGGTTTCAGCAAGCCTTTGCAGCCAAACTCAAAGGTAAGTCGACGAACCAAGAGATTAATCTGCAAAGCTGCCTGCATAATTTCAGTTAAAGCACAGACAGGAAGGTTTTGGCTCACACTTCGATAGCAAGCAGACTAATTTCATCATTAAAAAAGTTTTCATCCATAAGATTAATTTCATTTGACTGTCATACCAGAATAATTTTTAAAAACATTAGTTTCATTTTAAACATATTAGTTATCTTAATTTTAAACATATTAGTTTCATTAATAAACATATTAGTTTCATTTTTAACAAGTTGGTTTCTGCCTCTTGGTATTTTCTGCACACACTTGAAAGTGGATCTCAGGAATTCAACTCCCTCACGATTTCCGAAATAGAATGTCCGATGCCTCCAACTGCCGTCTCGCGTTCAAAGGCTGTTAATTACCGCCGTGTGGCCGCAATCACGTCGGTATACTACTCACCGAAGTACAAATGATACTTCTGTGCCGGCCGCGGTGGCCGAGGAGACTGAGGCGCTCCAGTCCCGGTCTACACGGCCACTACGGTCGGGGGTTCGAATCCCCCCTCGGGCTTGGATATTTGTGCCGTCCAATTCGTAAGTAGTTGATAAGTAGTTTGTAAGTTTACGGACTGATGACCCCGTAGTTAAGTCCCATAGACTATACAAACATTTGAACATTTTTGATACTTCTGTCAATGCACTGCCATTTTATGCGATTACTTTGTGTACGCCATACGATCGTCATATCGCTATCCCATGACTTTTACCAGGCGAGGTGGTGCATTGGTAACGCAATGGACTCGCATTCGGGAGGACGGACGTTCAAATCCACCTCCTGCCATCAAGATTTAGTGGTTTTTTTTTTTAGGTGGCAGTCTACAGCCACGCTGTACTTAAAAAATCATTCTTGTGCCCAGAGCTGTAAAATACTTCTATTTGTTATGCTCCACCGGTTTCGGCTATTGCTGCCATAAACAGGAGTTCAGCGGACTAAATGGAAGGAAAATACATGACCGTTACATATCATCACCCACAATGGAGTCACATACAAAAAATATTTGAAAACATTATTCGTACTGACATATTTTACATCATCAACAACAAGATAACATGTTTTCCTGAATACAGCAACATCAAATTTACAGTAAATATTGCTATTGTTTCTAAGAAAACCTGTCCATTTTTCATCATTTAATAAGTGTTCCTACAATTTGATTCTTAATTATTAATAATGAGCAAATTATTTCGTCACAGACTCTAACGAAGTTGACAGATGACGTTATTGGAGCAGATGAAAGTTTACCAAAGAACTTAACGTTTTAATTATCTTTTATCATTACACTGATTCTAGAATCTTTGGTGGTAACTTTGTAAACAATCAAAATGGCGTTTATGTAGATGGAGCAAGAAAGTATATGAAAAGTCATTACATCAGGCGTTTGTCATTGATTACACCAAAAATATAAAAAACAACCATTTTTGTGTGGAATCGTTCAAAATGTTTAAATGTTTGTAAAGTTATGGTACGTAACTGCAGTGGTTATCAGTCAATAAACTTACAAACTACTTAAATTAAGTTATCCTAAGAACAACACAAACAACCATGCCCGACGGAGGACTCAAACGCGGGCACCGTAGCTGGGCGCCTCAGTGCGCACGGCTGTTCCGCCGCGGCTGGAATAGTGTATATAAAATACGTTCGCTGCCAAAGTTAGTAGGAAATTTATCAAATTTGATAAAGTATGTTGTAATCGTTAAAAATGTTACATGAAACATAACCAACATAATGCTATTATGAAGGAAGACTTACCAAATGATGTAAAATTTACAGTTTTTTTTTAACGATCACAATATTTACTGTAAATTTGACGTTACTGAATCCAGAAAAAATGTTAGCTTGTTGTTTTTGACGTAAATATATAAGTACCAATAATGTTTTCAAAACAAAACAAAAAAAATATACGTGACTCCATGTTGTGTGATTGTATTTCTCTTCCACTTAGTTTGATGATTTCCTGTTGATGGCAGCAACTGCCTAAACCAGTCGAGCATAGCAAATAAAAGAATTTTACACTTCTGGCACACGAATAATTTTGTCTAAGCACATCCAGGTTTAGATTTTCCACGATTTACCTAAATCACTCCAGGTAAATGCCGGATTGATTCGTTTGAAACAATATCCTCCCCCACACCCAAAAATTCGAAGCGTGAGCTCCGTCTCTAATGACCATATTGTCGATAGTCCTTAATTCGCATGACTTGTCATCTCAATTTAAGTGAAAAACTGTAACTAAATGAGATGTTACCATATTTTTTATTTATTTATTTATTTATTTATTTATTTATTTATTTATTTATTTTTATTTTTTTTTTTTTAATTTATTTATTTATTTTTTTTTTTTTTTTTTTTTTTTTTTTTTTTTTTTTTTTTTTTTTTTTTTTTTACGAAGAGAAACCCAGAGGCTTCTGCGAAGGTAAACTCAGAGGCTTGTGTGTCGTAAATTTGCTTTGTTCTTAACTAAAACGAGAGGTTTCCGCCAACGATGCGCTCCAGAGCCTGGTTTTGGTAGTCGTGGTAGAAGTGAGCGCTTGCTGCCCAGAGAGGCGTTGGCTCGAGTCCCAGCCGCGCTGTGGTCAGAATATCAACAGACCCAGCGGCCCTCTGCACCGACTTTCCTATGATGCTGGCCCAATACAGCGCTGGCACTGTTCTCACAATTCTGTCTCTAGCTCGTTTTTCATAATAAAGATCATGGAATTTCATTTTTCAACGTACTACTACCATTACTATACTTTGAGATCAGTTTTTATTTAACGTACACAATAATGGAGAAATAAACTTTCGGTACATTCGTATTTATTGACTAATAGCTGAAACCCGCGGCTCCGCTCGCTTGTTGGTTGATTATGATAAAAAATGCGCGAAACGTCAAATCGATTTTTTTAAAGAGATGTATTAAAAGAACCTTCTTTTTTTACTGCTTTATTTATTTATTCTTATATTTCCTTATTCGTATGCTTATCCTTACAGAGAAAGAGCTGAAGACATTGTAGCACGCATAGATATGGTCTGTCACATCACGTTTCGCTGTATGTAACCTCCTTGCTATAGCTGGCCTTCAGTCCGAATTTTTTTTTATAATTTGACGATTTTCAACCACCATATCTTCCACCCCCTTATAGCAATCGGTATGGAACTGCTATGGTGTACCATGGGAGACTTCGGACAACAATTACACACAGACCATTCGTTTGCGTCGTGTAGGTTTCGCTGCAGAGCGAAATATTAACTCACACAAACACAAAGAATTTTATATACACCGATAACTTTCTCATCCCAATATACTCCACCCTTTTATCATTATCAACCCTCAAGCAACAATGCAACCAATAAAAACATTGTCAAAGAGTAAATATAATTTTCAAAGAATAGTTATTGTTCCCCACTACGCGTTATATTCTTCAAATTACTAAATATCTATCAGATCGCTATAAAACCGTGCCTAAAACCTTTCTCAGGTATAAATTAGTAACTGTACAAATATTTAAGTCTCTGCGTCTTGTCGTTCTGACGTGATATATATAGCTATACGATGGTCATAAAACCGTGCCTAAAACCTTCCCCGGGTAGACATTAGTAACTGTACAAATTTGTAGCTCTAGATGTTTTGTGGTTCAGACGTGATAAACGTACACCGAACAGACATTCACATTTATAGATATAGATAAGTTCCATTTTTTAGCCCAGTAATACAGATTAGTGAGCTACACCCGTTACAGTTAGTAGATGTTTTAAGAAGTTTCGTACCTAAGAGTTATCAAGATAGATATTGATATTTTAACTAACGATCCTAACGGACACTCGTATAAATTCGTGTTTCAGTTACGAGGCATGGACTGACTGACTCGCAGTAAGCATACATTTGTACTGTCCAACAGTAAATAACTCAGCCTTTGCAATGGTTGCCTATTTATATAAGCTCTTACCACAGAAATTACAAATTGGTAAAATACAGCATTATTCCATTTTAGTTGTTATCATAGCACAGGGAAAGATACTGAGACACAATAGCCAGGGATGAATGTTTATCGAAAAGCTACATAACTAGAAAAATGATAAAATAACAGCTGCTACTGGAAGAGAGAGAAATATTAATGTATACGGGGAATCCCGTCGTTCACCTAGAATTATCGTCACATTGAGATTTTCTAGTTTGTAAAATTAACCAAGTAACACCTTATGTTCATGAAAAGTATACACTTTCATGAACAGAAAAATTGGATGCTTCAGTGTAATACTGGAATTTGGGAATAATTAACCTACATTTTGAGATCGAATATTCTAGAACAGCATTTCCCAACCCTTTTTGCTCTGCGGCCCACCCACTGGATAAAAACATCTGGGAGACCCAGTAACTAAATAAAAAGTAAAAGTCACCAACACACAATAATAGGTATACGCATGCACGCGCGTATATATATTAATGCAGAGAAAAGTTTTCTATTATATTCACTTAATTATAACAAGAATACGAAAATTCAAAATCGAGTAGGCAATGTTAAAGAAAACCAATGGGATATTTGTTTGTCACTTAGACAATATTTGGATTAAAACTGGTTAGCTTTAGTTTCAAATCACTCTACATTCATTCTGTTCCTATTTTTTCTAAATGAACTAAGTTTAAAAGGCTCGATCACATAAACAGATTGTCGAAAAGGCCTCTGAGGTGTTTCACAGCAATTTTGGCAATTGCTGGATAGTCTTGCTGAACACTTATCGAGGATGGGACCAAAGGAGTTGTTTCAAAAAAACGATTTTAAGGCCTGCTCACGTGATAGTTCAGTTAACAAGTCTTCTTCACCTGATGAAATTTTCAATTTTTTAAAGTAATCCACTTCAAAGGGATTTTTAATCCACTGGATTTCACCCTTTGGTCTACCACTAGAACCTATTCAATTTTTGACAAGCCCTGAAGATGGAAAGGAAGGGTGGAATGTGGAAGGTTGACTGATGGGTGGGGCAGGAGAGAGGCAATAAGTGGAATAAGCTAGCCACGAATCCAAGGATTCTTTGGTCACACTGTGTAAGTGGGAACTTGGTAGTTTTCCAGCACATCCTTTATCCTTAACAAAAATCCTTTGTTCGTCACCGAGTTCAGACAATCTTGACAATATTTTACCTCTCGACAGCCACCTAGATTCACTCCACATTTCAGCACACAAAACACTAAACAGTCTCGACTTTATTGACCTTGGTTTAAAAAAATTGTCGATTTTACTTCATCGTTAAAAGTTTTTGAGATATTGATCCAAACCTTTCACTGCAAATGCCCCTTTATGTGTGTTATAATGCGTCCGCTGAACCAAGGGATCGACTGATCTGACGACTTACTAGTGATACTGGTATCTGTAGGACATTGAAGTCTTATTTCAATTTTTTACTCGGAGACCTTGGCAACTAATGAGTGAAACTCCTGAACCTACCGGTAATTTTTATCTCGTCTTCGACTCTCGGCGAGCGTTCACGGCCCAGTGCAAGGCTGCCCGCGGCCCATACGTTGGGAACCGCTGTTCTAGAACACAAATAATTCTCATCACAAATAACCTTTGTAATTTAAGGTTTCCGAATTAGAAAATAAGCTATGTCAACCTTAAAATTAGTCAGTTGTATTGGTATTGAAAACTGATGTGCGTTGGTTTGCAGATTTTATAAATTATGAATATTTATTTAAACAAAACACTGCGACATGAACTATTTATACTATTATCACTAGCTTAACGCTCACTGTAAAAGTAAGGAGAAATTTGGAGAAGGCATCAAAGTTCAATGTGTAGAAACATGACATTGTAATTCTTTCAGACATCAAAGGACCTGAAAGCAATTGACGTTATCGACAGTGTCTTAAAAAACGTATAAAATAAACATTAACAACAGCAAAACAAGGGTAATGGAATGCAGTCTAAAAATAGGAAGGAATTAGATTTGGTAACTCAACAATAAAGGTGGTAGACGAGTTATTTTACTTGGGCAGTTAAATAACATATGATGGTTTTAATATAGAGGATATAAAATGCGAAATGGCTATGGGAACAAAAGCGATTTTGAAAAACAGAAATTTGCTAACACTGAATATTAATTTAAGGGTGAGAAAATCTTTTATTAAAATGATTTGTGTGGAGTGTTGCTTTGAAATGTGGGCGATATATAGGTCCGATAGGAAGAGGATACATACTTTCGTAATGTGATCCTACAGAAAAATTCTGAAGTTTAGGTTGGTAGATAGCGTAACTAATGAAGAGGTACTGAACAGAATGGGAAGAAAAGGAATTTCTGGCACACCTTAACAAAAAGAACGCATCGATTGGTAGAACACATTCTTAGACATCAAGGAGTCGTCAATGTAGAATTGGAGGAAAGTGTGTGGGATAAAAATCGCATAGAGATACCAAGAGACGAATACAGTAAGCAGATTCAAATGGATGTGGGTTCTTGAAATGCTTGCTCAGGACAGAGTAGGGTGGAGAGCTGCATCAAACCAGTCTCCGGATTGAAGACCATAACAACAATGGTCACTGCTATGCTCGCGTAGCCTCTATAGTCTGAAACATCTTTTTCTTTAATTTAAAAAATCACAGACTTAGCTTTGAAAATGCTATCATAAAGAAATATTTGGGGGAAATTGTTGTACCCTTATTCTCAATGCACTCCCTTAATCAGTTATTTTCCAAAACCACTGAAGCCAATGTTCAATTTTTCGTAATTCTACCTTCAAAAGTGCCGTAATAGCCACAGTTTCAAGAAACCTTTTATCCCCTATTTAGCCTATTTAGGGGTGGAATATCCGGGTTCGAATCCCGGCACAGGCACACAATGTCATATGTCGCAGCTGATCATTCGATGCCTGATGGCTCCTGACGTCAAACCATTTAATTACCATCTACACGTAAAATTCGAAACATTCGAGATAACACAGAAGGTTGTCGTCGGAAACCGACCTCCGCACGACATTCCGGGAATGAATTAGGAAAGTTAATGGTGCCGGGATCACAAAGCTATGTTATTGGCCATTGAGGTCTCCTACGAATTTACCGTTAAGTCCTCTTGTTGTAAACTTGTGATCAAAATATGTAGCTAGCTGATTTTAAATAAATGGATAACCTTCTGCAATTGTTCTTCTAATTTTATATATTACAAATAAATTTTGAAAAATAAAGTCATTTGGTCAGGCCGTTTATCCGGCCGATTTCCTTCATTTTAGTTTGAAAGGTATTCATCCACAGATTTGTGATCAAGTAACAGAATTCACGTACTCTCGCCTTCCTTTATTTACACACAAACGCGATTTAATTCTGACCTTGCTGTGAATATTTTATACAGCTAGTCTTACGACATCTTCGATTCTAATTAAGGTATGCACTTCTTTTTGTCATAAGAAAGCTCTTTCACTGATTGATTCTGAAGAAAGCTATGAGTGCACATTCTACTTCCACATTTTTTCCAACATTTTTGTTCAAATTCAAACGTTCAAATGTTACAAACTACTTATGAACTAGCTAATACTAAGGGCGGCACAAATATCCTTGTCCTAAGGGGGATTCGAACCCCCGACCGTAGTGGCCGTGCAGACCGTGACTGGCGCGCTGCAGACCGCTCGGCCACTGCGGCCGGCACATTTTTTGTCATTCCACTAATGATGCGAAGGGGGTCATGTAGCATTATAATTAAAATTCAAATAGCCCAGAACGCAGATTTCGAATTTTATTTTGTTATCGGTTTATATTGTAGGAGAGATGGTGATCTTTATATGAAGATCGTATGCATTGACATAAATCGGTAATAAAATAAAATTCAAAATCTGCGAGCTGGACCTTTAATTTTTAAATACTAATCATACTAACAATTGAGACAAAATATTGAAATGAGCTGTTGCTGAAAAATTTTAATCTTGGAAAATCTCATAAAATACAAACGTTTCATTTACGAAGACTAAAACAATCACCGACGATGCAGATCAAGGACATGTTCTTCTGACGTAGTTGTGAATAGGGAACACTCCACTCAACTGTTCCACGGCTTTTTGTTTTGTGGAAAGGACCTGCAGGCTTGTGGTGTTCATGAGTCACTCCTAGCACAAAAATAGATTTCAACGGATTGTGTTTCATATGTTTGATTTAAGTGGGGACATGGTGGGTATTTTACTTGTTAACAAACACACCAACATGTATAGCTGCTCAGAAATAAGTTAATGTGTTAAATATTAAACTTGAAGCATGTAAGCAAGGAAAACGTTTAGGGAAGATTTCAACGTATACTTAGTTTTTGCTCTAGTTGTTAAAACATTTGCGTCTCTCTGCTCTTAAATTGTGAATTTTAGAGCCCAACACCTTGAAGTATGAAGGTGTATTTAAGAAACACTCTGTGAAGTGTAAATTGGTTACGCAGGAGAGGTTACATGACAAAAGCAAGTCCATAAAAGAATATGTAACTGGAGGAAAGACATATCACTCGCGCAGGAAAATAAAAGAATCGTTTGGAGTAAGGAAAAATAAGGGTCTCATATGGAAAAACAGTACCCTTCAAAGAAGGGACAGTAAAGAGCTGGAAGGTATAGATGCAGTGTCTACACAAAGAGAATTAGAGTGAAGGCAGTATTATTAATGGGGAAGATGAGTAAATGAAGATGAAATAGGAGCTACGATACTGCGAGAAATATTTTACGAAGTACTAGAAAGTGAATTTCGAAACAATTATATTCCCTTAGAACTGCTAAAATTCTATGACAAACTATTCCCCATGGTGTATAAGATGTTTAAGAGAGGTGAATTTCCCTCAGACTTAAAAGAAGAATGCAGTAATTCCGGTGTAGACGGGTGTGAAAATTCAGAATTACAGAACTATCAGTTCAATACTTCATGATTACAAAATAATAATATGAATTATGTATATAAGAATGGAAAAACTGGTACATCTACATAGATATTCTGCAAGTCACAGTTAAGCGCATGGCAGAGGATTCATCGAACAGCTTTTATATTTGTCTAGAATTCCATTCTCTAATAGCTCGCGGGAGAAAGGAACACCCAAATCTTTCTGTTTTCGATATGATATCACTTATTTTATTATGATGATCATGTCTCACTATGAAGGTGGGTGCTAACAATATATGTTCGCATTCTGAAGAGAAAGTTGGTGAAAGAAATTTCGCAAATAGATCTCACGGCAACAAACAACGCCTTTCTTTTAACGATTTCCGCCCCAAATTGTGCATCATGTCCATGAAACTGTCTCTCCTATATCGCGATAATACAAAACGAGCTGCCCTTCTCTGAACTTTCTCTAAATAGTCCGTCAGTCCCACAAAGCGCAGAAATACTCCAAAATACTGTACGCAGTACTCAAAAATTGTTTCTTCAGTAGAACTGCTGCATCTTCTAACTGTTCTACCAATGAAACGTAGTCTTCGGTTTCGCCTTCCCTACAACATTTTCTCTGTGTTGTTTCCAGATCAAGTTGTTCGTAATTGTTACTCTCAGGTATTTAGTAGAATTGACGGCATGTAGGTTTGACTGATATATCGTGCAACTGAAGTTTACCTGATTTCTTTTAGAGGTCATATAGATGACGACACACTTATCACTATTAAGGGTCAACTGCCAGTTTTTGCAGTATGTAGATATCTTATCTAAATCAATTTGCAGTTGCTAACCGATAAGTGACAGTATCATCCGCGAACTGTCTAAAAGAGCTAGTCAGATGGTCTCCTAAATCGTTTATAAAAATAAGGAACTGTAGGGGTCCTATAACGCTTCCCTGTGGATCGCCAGATATCACTTCTGTTCTACTCGATGACTTACCGTCAATTACAACGTACTATGTCCTTTCTGATAGGAAATCACGAATCCAATCTCACAGCTGTGGCGATATTCTATAAGCATCCGACCTTGGGAGAGCTCAGTTTGGATTTTGGAGAAATGAAGGAACAAGTGAGCCAATAGTCGCCCTATGAATTATATTGGAAGATGGGTTAAGAAAAGACAAGCCTATGACTATAGCTTTTGGAAATTTGGAGAAAGCTTTCGGCAATGAATGATTAGATCATCATGAATTCGTGGCAAAGGGGTGAACTGTTTAGCGATGGTACTATCGCGGCGTGCTACGGGGACGATCTGTTAATCGCATTACGACGCTTGCAAGAAAATGCGAGAAGGAAACGGCCAGAAATGCAATTCATGGCTCTCGCATGAAGATAATGTTCAAATGTTTGTAAATCGTATGGGACTTAACTGCAGGGTCATCAGTCCCTAAACTTACAAACTACTTATGAACTACTTACGAATTAGGACGGCACAAATATCCATGCCCGAGGGGGGATTCGAACCCCCCGACCGTAGTGGCCGTGCAGACCGTGACTGAAGCGCCTCAGTCCCCTCGGCCACCGCGGCCGGCGCATAAAGATAACGCACTCGCATATTTTCCCCGTTGGTGCGTGACTGTTGAACAAAAAACTAAATTACCGTGCTGCCTCATCCTCCGTGCTCTCCAGGACGGGACCCTGCGGACAACCTTTTTTTTTTTTTTTTTTTTTTTTTCTCCAAAGTTGAAAAACCTAGTTGAAAGGACGAAATTTTGCAACGCAATGCAGCAAAAGGCGAACCTGGATTGCTCCCGGAAGTGGAAAAAGCATTGGTAGTGATCAATGGTGGAGGAGACTATTTCGAAGATGGTGAACAGCAAGTAAAAGTTAAGCGTAGAAAATGTTGTGGACAAATCTTGGAATTTATTTAGCAGGCCTCATACATTTCAGCTTCAACACTTTGCGTTGCACGAGGGGGTTCAAATAAAAAGGTACGAAACATCTCAACAACCAGGACGGTTAAAATTTGAATATTGCCGCTCCTCTGTGATATTACTGCGACATCTAGGGACGCGAAGCATGCGTCGTCGTCGTCACCTCCCCCTAAATAATTCAAGGCTGTCCCTACAGCAGGCAAGGTGATGCATCCCGTCTTTTTCGACGTCTGAGGTCCGACATTAAGCGAATGCCTCGGGCATGGAGAAACCATTCATAGTGACGTGTACTGTGAGATACTCCGTAGCCTACTCAAGTCCGTCAAGAGCAAAAGGCCTGGGTCGTGCAACAGGCTTCAGGCTTGATATTTGGTAGGTTGTTACTCTTGTCTACTTACGTAACATATTGCTGTCGTATTTATTACTACCAAAGAGATTAGAATCTTTGGAGATGCCCTATCACTGAAAAAGTGAAGCCAGCAAACTGGTTAATCCGACATTTCTTTGTGTCCAAAACATTTGGCATAGTGCCTGTGTATAGGAGATCTAGTCGTTAAAATGTGCGTCATATGTCAGTAAAAACTCCAATGTGACTGTCATTTCAGTTGCTTTATGAAAAGAAGGCAATATTCACAAAGGATTTTAACCGAGAAATCTTTGTTTTGAGCACAAAAGCATGGCTCTTCTGGCTTCAACGACTGTTCTCAGCATAGATAACGCCACCTCCCTTTAGTCTAACCTCCTTTATTACCAAAGTGTTCTGCGATTTGTTCCTTTACTTTGGTCAATTCTTGTAACTTCTGTTTTTGTGAATCTGTCTTCCTAGGGTTCGCGACGTTAATAATGACTATGCATATTCTTTTCTCTCATGAGCTTGATTTTATTATGACACAAAATGACATGTTAGATAGTGGTATATCTTTCCGGTTAGTTCTATTTGAATGGAAGCCTATTACAAACCAGTGTATTCCAGTCTCTAGCCTGCTATTACCCTCGCAGTTAATTCTATCCACTCGAAGCTAACTATTCTGTTCTGGCCAAGCATGAGATTCAGAGTGTCACAGGCATTATTTTTAATTCACTTACTTCCAAAGTATTTCACAGATGATATTAAAGTTTCTAACTATTAAATGAATATCTTAAAATCCTTTTTCTATGTATCTTGATTATATTTCCAAATCACTTACTTCACAGATATTATACTTTAAACACTCTCAATTATGATATGTAATAATCTTGAAAATAAATTCTTCAAATTCATGATCTTCTTTTACACACAAATCTCAGATTCCATTTACATTTCGTAATCCGTACCTGATAATTTCATATTACCCTTCTATCTAAAGGAATTTTCGCTAGCCGGCCGCGGTGGCCGAGGAGGCTGAGGCGCTCCAGTCACGATCTGCACGGCCACTACGATCGGGGGTTCGAATCCCCCCTCGGGTATGGATATTTGTGCCGTCCTTAGTATAAGGTAGTAGATAAGTAGTTTGTAAGTTTAGGGACTGATGACCCCGTAGTTAAGTCCCATAAGCTTAACAAACATTTGAACATTTGAATTTTCGCTACCAAAATATCATATTATTCTGTTCAAATCGATCTGAAGAAGTTAATTTTCAGAGGCAGAGCTACACACGATAGATACAGCCAAAGACCAAAGATAACATAGACTGCGCATGTCTCTATCTCTGCTGTGTTGTAGTTTGAAACCAACATCTATTGCCCCGAGTCACGTGACTGAGGCTTCGTCATTACGAATCACAGTTTTCTATTTTACAGGCGAAGTCAATCGTTGATTTTAAACGACTTCTCGTATTCCTATTACACATGTAATATATAAAACTAACATGATTTTTCCGCATTACTGACATTAATGCGGTGAGATCGTTTTTACATGTGACCAGACGAAAATTATTGTCACTTGCGTTTAGAAGCAAAATAATTACAGATCCTCAATGTTTGTGTTGCACTATAAATTTTTTACTTTTTTCCCAAATAACCAATGTGATTTTTTAAATAGAAGATTATTGCAGCATGTCTTCACTGAGTGTACATGTCAGCGCGTAAGTAATTTCTAGTGCAGATCTGCCATTAATAGCGTTACACAATGCTGAAGATGAGTACAGACTGTTTATTATCCCTATAAAATCAGTTCTTGTGACTTACATCAATTATTTTTGATCACATTATTATTTAATGTAAATAGCCAATATTTTTCTTGTTTCACGTTTTGACTTCACTGTATGTGGAAAATTTTGTGTCCCAGCCTCGTCGCCGCTTTTGTGTCTCGTTCCGTTGTAGGTGTCGGTGGCCGAGTGGAATGAGACCGACACGGGAATAACGATAGCACGCTGGTGCAGGTACGGAGGGGAGCAGCCAGAAACTAGAAACACTAAATTAGAATAAGATATATATTGCACAGAATTTATATAATACTTAACTTTTACATAGTACTGCAGAATGTTGATACATAGTTGAGCTAGAGCCCTGCCTAGTGCCTAACTGATAGCCAAGTCTTCACTGGTGCCTATCGGATTCCGAAGTCTTTACTGGTTTCTAACTCAGTCCCAAGTGAACGATGTCGTTCAGTGGTGGCCACGAGCGGAGTTGCAGCAGAGGGCGCTCGTGGCTCTCGTCGTAAGAACGCCGCGCCGTGCGTGCATGGCGGCGCACGGCGAAAGTAGGTGGCGCGCACTTTGTACTTGTGCGACACCACACCCCTCCCCCCCAAACCGCCGCGCCGTCGTAGCGTAGGGCTGAGGGCCACGGCGACGGCACTGGGAGGAGGGCCTGGGCGGGGGCGTTACTGGTGGGACGGGCGTCGTAGCAGAGGCTGGGATCGAGACGCCGTCCGCGCCCCGGCATCCGCCTTGCGATCCCCCGGAAAACCCGCCAAAACGAGGGGAAGGGCGCACCCCTCCGCCCAGATAGAGCAGGCCATCTTCTTCTGAGGTGAGTGGCCCAGGCGGCGGGGGCACGCACGGTCCCGGAGTCCCTCTCGGTGACGCTGTCATCTGCGGCGGCGACAGCGGAGGCGACGACTGCGTCGGAGGTACGTCGACGTCCATAGGGATCTCGTAGTCCGGGGACGAACGATGTGGCTGTGCTCCCTGGCGGTGAACTGGGTCTGGAATCAAGAAACCCGAGACAGGATCGCGCGGCCTGTGCAAGCGCAATTGGTTTGCGTGGCGCCGCAGCTCCAACCCTGTGGAAGAACGTACAACATACATATTGCGACCGATCACGCGCTGAATGGTGCCCGGCAACCATGTCTTCTTGTTGCCAGCAAACACCCTGTACAGCACCGGCGTGGAAACCTGAAAACGCGTAGCGCCATACGAACCGACTCGGTGCGTGGGAGGCTGCAGCAGGTGAAGGAGAGTGCGGTGACGGCGGCCGTGTAGCAGCTCGGCAGGAGACGGGCCGTCACGTGGCATGCACCGATACGTAGACAGGAAAATTTGAAGAGCTTGCTGCCTGGAGTGCTGACCTTTCATCTTGTCCATGTGAGACTTGAATGTTCGAACGAAACGTTCTGCTTCACCATTGGACTGAGGGTGAAAAGGTGCGGTGGTGATAAGCTGAATGCCATTCACACGACAAAACTATTGAAATTCCGCACTAACAAACTGAGGTCTATTGTCACTGACGATAGTTTCAGGCAAACCTTCGATGCAAAAAACTGATGTTAAGGCACTAATTGTACTAGACGCCGTCGTTGAGTTCATGGCAATCACAAAAGGAAACTTGCTGAAAGCGTCTACAACGATTAACCATCACGTACTCCAGAAAGGTCCGGCAAAGTCAATGTGTAAACGTTGCCATGGTGCCTTGGGGCGTGGCCAGTCTGAGAAACGTTGCGGAGGAGCCGCCTGATGCTCCGCACAAGCAGTACACTGTGACGTCATGCTCTCTATCTGAGCGTCCATACCAACCCAGGTACAATGACGTCTGGCCAGTTGCTTTGTCCTAACGATACCCCAATGTCCTTGATGCAGGAGGCGTAACACTTCACGTTGCAGGGAACGAGGACCAATCACTCTTGCTTGGTCGTTGTCGCACACCCTGACTTAAAGATAATGCATGGCGTTGTGCAAAATAACGTCGAACCAGAGGCCGATCAATGTCTTTGGCTCTGGCAGGCCACCCTGAGCGAACAAAACGTGCTACCACACTTAGGTCTGCATCCGCAGCTGTTTCCCGTGCAACCCGACGAGAGTTCAAAGGAAAGTCTGCGACAGCGGAAGCATCTCTGGAGTCTATCTGACAACATGCCATTTCTGAAGAATCAAATGACACATCCTGGCCAACCGGAAGTCGGGAAAGTGTGTCCGCGTTCGCGAGTTTAGTGGTAGGTCGGTACAAATTCCCATACTGATAATTAGACAATATCAAGGACCATCTCTGAAGCTTTTGTGCCGTACGTGGCGGAATTCGCTTTGTGGGCGAGAACAACGACGTGAGAGGCTTGTGGTCTCTCAACAAATAGAATTTTCTGCCATAGAGATAATGATGAAACTGTGTGACGCCGTAAATGATTGCTAAGGTCTCCTTTTCTATCTGACTGTAATTCTGTTGCGTTGGCGTCAGTAGCTTGGATGCAAAGACAATAGGACGATCGTAAGAACCAATACGATGTGAGATCACTGCACCCAGACCGTACGACGACACGTCAACTGCTAACACTACAGGCTTCTGTGGGTCAAAGGGAATCAAACATGCATCTCTGAGTAGTGCAGACTTTAATTTGTCAAAAGCAACCTGACAATCTGTAGACCATACAAAAGGAACATTCTTCCTACGTAAGTGATGCAGTGGAGCTGCAATCTGAGAGGCATTGGGAATAAATCTGAAATAATAGTTAAGCTTTCCCATTACTGCTTGCAATTCATGCACATTCTTAGGAGGAGGCAAGTCTTTGATTGCTCGAAGATGTGACTGTATGGGATGGATTCCTTGGGCATTAATCACATGGCCTAGGTACTCTATTTCAGTTTGAAAAAACGAACACTTTGCTTTATTGCAACGTAGACCTGCTGCAGTCAAAACTTTGAAAAGGCACTCCAGGTTTGCTAAATGTTCTTCAACTGTACGTCCGGATACCACAATATCATCTAAATAGTTCGAACAACACGGTACAGAAACTGTCAGCTGTTCCAAAAAACGCTGAAAAATAGCGGGGGTGGAAGAACTGCCAAAGGGTAGGCGTTGAAATTGAAAAAGGCCCATGTGAGTATTAATGACGAAAAACTTTTTTGACTCGTCATCAAGTGGAATCTGTAAGCATGCCTCTGCTAAATCAATCTTGGAAAAGAAGCGAGACTGTCCTAATTTGTCCATCAGTTCCTCAGGTCTGGGCAGGGGATGAGTGTCGACAATTGTTTGACTGTTCACTGTTGATTTGAAGTCCGCACAGAGACGAAGTTTTCCTGACGGCTTGGGTATAATTACTATAGGCGAGGCCCACTGACTCGCAGAAACAGGAGAAATCACCCCGCTATCTTGCCAACGTTTAAGTTCTTCGGCAACTGTATCACGCAAGGC
Source organism: Locusta migratoria (assembly GCA_026315105.1). NCBI lineage: Eukaryota > Metazoa > Arthropoda > Insecta > Orthoptera > Acrididae > Locusta > Locusta migratoria. The sequence goes on along the minus strand of CM048746.1, from coordinate 506,505,898 downwards.
GATAGGCACTGGCCTAGCTTTACGAAATTTTGGAACTGCAGATTCTTTTAAAGTTACATGTGCCACGAAGTCTTTTGCACAACCTAGTTCCGGCGAAAACAAGTCACTATATTTGTCACACAATGCATTGATTTTATCCTGAGGCACTATTGACGAAATATGAAGCACATCTCTTTGAATTGATAAACCAAACAAGTCAAAAGCAGCTAGTCCAAAAATGTTCTGTGTCGATTTGGCCTGAAGAACTACAAAAGCAACTGTTTTTGTTACACCTTGAAAAGAGGCGGGCAGGCTACACGTTCCTAGCACGGGAATATTTTGACCTGTATAAGCTGTTAACACTTGCTGTGACGGCGACAATTTTGGCGAACCCAGAAGTTCATAAGTATCTTTATTTATTAATGTGACAGCGGAACCAGTATCAAGCTGAAATTGCACCGTCTTATTTTCTATGAAGAGAGTCACAAACAGTTTTTTGCTTGCGGCGCTCGACAGGTGCGCGAATGTGGGCAACGTCTGCTACGGTTTGTTTACTGCGCTTGCGCGGGCCGCGTAGTGAAGTAAGCGGCGCAGTATCGGCACACATGAGATTAATATCACTGTCACTAGATGGCACTACCGCCGGATCGGTGTCCGCGCAATGCGAGGCTACTACCGATTCACAAGCTACTGCACTAAACTTTTGAGTAGCTACAACAAATCTAATGTCACTACCTACACAGTACTGGGCACTATTACAAGGAGAAGTTGCAGAAGGCACTAGTTTCACTTCAGGAATGCACTGTTCATAATCATTTTGCTTGTCACGAACCCTTTTCCGTTGCACTGTTTTACGCGCTCGTCGGCGCTTGCTACGTGGTGCACTATATAGTTTTGCCATAGGCGCAGAACTACTTTCTTGCAATTGAGATCCAAGGAAAGCACTGTTCAATTCCACAGCCCGTATAACATTTACAGAATGAACTGTTCTCGCACTCTGCGAAGCACTGTTTCTAACGGTACCGTTCTTTGAGTTTTTAATTCGCATACACACAGACTGTACATGTCCTGATTTGCCACATTGATAACAGGTTGCGTTGCGACTAGGGCAATGAGCACGCTTGTGGCGAGACACACACTGGGGGCAAGATTTACGTACATTCTTCTGAAATGGGCGTTGGCGCCCGTTATTCAAATCACTGTTTCTAACACGACGGGGCGACCTTTGTGTCGCACTTTTACACTGGCTACTGTTCACTGTCTGTTCAGCACGGCCGGTAGAAAAATAAGAATCACTAGTGCTACACTGAGAACTACGGCTAGGAAAGCGTCCGTTACGGCGCACTGAATTTACACTGTGGCTTTGCATTTCTACATCTGCTAAGTCAAAAGTATCATGCGCTTCTATAAGCTGCAGTACACTGTCTAATGAGGGGTCAGACTGTTTCAGAATTGCTGCTCTAAATCTGGGGTCCTGAATATTCTGCGTAATCGCATCTCGCAACATAACGTCACTATAAGAAAGTCCACAAGAGCAAGTAAATTTACATTGGCGGGTTAAGCCCTACAATTCCGTAATCCACTCTTGGTGTGACTGCTGCGGTAATTTTTTAAGTCTGAAAAATCGGTACCGAGCCGCAGCTACGAGAACTTTTCTCTCGTAATAAGCATTCAGTGCATCTACAATTTGTTCAAAGTCTACATCACGAGGAGATGCGTGAGGGAAAAGTTTTTGCAATAATACGAAGGTCTGGGGGCCTACAATCGCTAAGAAAAGGTTCTTCACTCTCTGACCTGTAATTTGATGAGCCGCGACGAGTTCTTGAAACTGTGCGAAATAGTCGCTCCATTATTCCTCACGTTCGTTGTACTGGCGAAATGTAGGAAGCGGTGCAGCGGCAGGTGTGGGCTGCTGATGTGACGGCTGTTGTTGTTGGTGAGCAGCCTGTGCCGTCAACTGCGACACGGCCTGCAGTAGTTGAGTGATTTGCGCCGTCTGTAACTGAATAATTTCCATTAAGTTTGGGTTCGGGGTAGTGGCCATGCTGACCGATTAGGCGCCGCGTATACAAGTAAATTAGTACAAAACACAAATGCAAGATAAATGAGGACGCTCTGCAACAAAAAAGTCCACAAAACACGTAACTGAATATATTCCCCCAAAAATCTTATAATAAGGGTGGGTGGGCGGGAGCAATTTCTGTGTGCTCCGACTACTACTGCTGTCTGGCTGCTGCAAGCGGGCTGGTCCACGGATCGTCTATCACTCCTCGTCGCCACTTTTGTGTCTCGTTCCGTTGTAGGTGTCGGTGGCCAAGTGGAATGAGACCGACACGGGAATAACGATAGCACGCTGGTGCAGGTACGGAGGGGAGCAGCCAGTAACTAGAAACACTAAATTAGAATGAGATATATATTGCACAGAATTTATACAATACTTAACTTTTACATAGTACTGCAGAATGTTGATACATAGTTGAGCTAGAGTCCTGCCTAGTGCCTAACTGATAGCCAAGTCTTCACTGATGCCTATCGGATTCCGAAGTCTTTACTGGTTTCTAACTCAGTCCCAAGTGAACGATGTCGTTCAGTGGTGGCCACGAGCGGAGTTGCAGCAGAGGGCGCTCGTGGCTGTCGTCGTAAGAACGCCGCGCCGTGCGTGCATGGCGGCGCGCGGCGAAAGTAGGTGGCGCGCACTTTTTACTTGTGCGACACCACAGAAAAAGTCATAAAATATAAATGCTTATATTATATTAAAATCGGACATTATGGATGCAAACCGATTTCAGGTATATATAAAAGCATGACAAATCATTTCACATGTATTGTTGAGGAATCGTATGGAACCTGGTGTTGCTTGTCAAACTAATATTTCGTCTCCTGTGTAAGCTACACACTAAAAGACTAACAGTACAACAAAAAGAGGCAATACTTAAGAACTGCAGTTCTGCTGCTTATAAAAAGAACTGTGAATACATTTCATCTAGGCACAACTACAAACTGTAACCGTTGCATTGATATTGCGAATTACGGAGAACTAACGCTCATTGTACTACTGAATATGTAATAAGAATACGATAAGAGGTTTTATTGTCGAAATCTACGCTTAATTTGCACTAGCAAGGAGAAGAACCGCGACTCTCAGCTGCACTTCACATTGCTTGTAATGATGGACAGGGTTCCGACCCCGAGTCACGTGACTTAGATGTTGGTTTCAGTGTAATGACGTCACGCGCAGTCTATATTATCCATGGTCTATGGATACAGCCTATCACCGCGGTAAGGTTCATAGATCTGATCTTTACTGGAAGTCGAACTTTAGACAGAGGTAAATTCACAGAGATCTAAACTTAATGACAGCTGAACTTACAGAGAGCTAAACTTAATGAGAGCTGAACTTACAGAGAGCTAAAGCTAATGAGGCTTGAACTTTCAGACAGAGAGAGCAGCCCAACTGCTGGTTCTATTTATACCAATTTTTATAGACAAAAGATTATTATAATTTTAGGTGATTTGACCCACATACTCTTTGTATCTTTATTTTTTATTAAAATAATTTTAATTCATTTCGATTTAATTAAAAAAATTAGCTCTGCCTCGCAGAAAATATTTGCAACAACTAAAATGTCGCAGTCCTAGTGTCACGATCGCGATCGCGGTGCAGTGTTATAGCCGTCAGTGCACTGGGCAAGCAGCTGGGAGCAGCTCCATCATCCGCCCTACAGCCTGGACATGTCGCCCCTATGACTTCCGTCTATTTGGAACGCTAAGAAAAAAAAGCTCAATGGGAAGCGCTTCCACTCGGACGACGAACTGGACACATTAGAGGACTGGCTCTCGTCACAGTCACAGGAATTCTGGGAACAGGAATTCCTTCCGCTCGTTAAACAGTGGGACAGCTGTGCTCAGGCCTCTGATAATCACTTTTGAGCAAGGACTTCAATAATAATAATAATAATTTCGTGTGGCTCATTGGCCTGGTGCGAGTCTTTCAATTGGACGGCACTTCTGCGACTTGCGTGGACCTACAGCTTAACATGGAGTCCGAACCAAGTGTCGTTTCTGGCGACTCCTCACATCGTTGAGAGGTGAAGGACGGGTTAAAACGCTGACTGAAAAAATCCGAGGACCGACCGGGTTTCGAACCCGCGACCCTTCGCTTTACCCCAAGACCACCGGGTCCGACAAAACTTCAATTATACCAACAGTGTCGTTTCGTACCTTTTTCGTTTGAACACCGTAATTGTTTCGTTCGCCTCCTATTGTACCTGACATTTCATCTAAATAGCTATTTTGAGTCGGACTTTATGATTACTGTGTTTGTCTATATTACCCCATATTTATTTCGTCACTTCTCTCTGTGTGTCTCACAAGGAGACCATATGGTTATCGGATTTTAGAATTTCTTCATATGTATGGGACGTGACGTTCAGAACAATCAGCCAAAACCGTTCCACGCAACTGTCAAAAATTCTCGAAAAAATTTATTTTGAAGATTTGCAAGTACGCGTAACAAACCGGTAATTAAAACTGTTGCAGCATCTGCCGGTGTAGGTTAGGTGGTAGCTTTCTGGCCTCCCACGGCGGATTAACCGTGCGCACTGGGGCACTGTGCTGCGGTGCGCGTGGCCGTTCGGCGTCGAGGATTCGAGTCCCCCCTCGGGCATGAATGTTTGTGTTGTCCTTAGTTTAGTTTACCTTAGTTTAAGTTGTTTGTAAGCTACGGACTAATGACCAAGCAGTTGAGTCTGATAGATTGACAAATATGTGAATTTCTGGTCTCACAGTCAGAAGGCGGTGGTTCGAATCCCGTTGTGACAGATGTTTTTCCGTTGTTTTCGAATTCAGTTATATACAAGATTTTGGGATATCTAATTCCACGTGTTGTGTCAGTTTTTGTTTATGTGAATGTAGCAGAGCTGAACACCTTTCCGACACCTAAATCGATAGTTGAATAGGTTAACTGCTTGGGAAGCCATTAGTATCTATGGAAATGGCTTTTCAAAAACAGCGTCGTAGCTCTTCACAAACTGAACAGTCAAAAACTACAGTCGTCAGCTAATAGTGAAGCCAATACTGAAAATGTAACTTACGTATTTTTGATTGAAGTCGTAATTATTAACAACATTTCATAAAATATAGAAAATTACAAATAAAAAACCTGTATTTTTCGTAAAAATTACCATTAGATATTACAATCGTGTAAGTATTCGAACACAACGAAAAACATAAAAAATAAAAAAATAAAAAATAAAACAATATGATATGGTAGGTTTCGAACCACGAAGCCTATAGTTGCCACAACGCTACCACATATTTTTTACTCTTTTTAATGTATTTTTTAATGGTTTGTTCTGTTTCTTGCAGTCAGTGGTCGTGTTTTTTCGTAGTTGTACGATGTGTACTGGGCTCAGCTTTTTTATTACAGAGAGAGTTCAGCCCTCTGACAAGGCGCACTGAGGCATGGCACTCGGGTCACCTGAGGTACACTGAAAGACGCTGCCACTGTTTTAATTATTGGTATTTACGTGTACTATGCAAAACCTCAAAGTTTTCTCGAGAATTTTGAGTTGCGTCGAATGGCTTTGGCTGGTTATTATTTAAGTTCTGAAGTATAAAGCAATTCTAAAATCCGACACCCAGGTGGTCTCCTCATGTGCCGTACCTGTGGTGCCCTGGTGCCCGCGGCCACGCATGGAGGGCCGTGCCTCGGATGGCCGCGCTCCGGCAGAGTGCGGCTGAACGTTTGACAGCGCGACCCGCGCCAGATCGATCCGGTAAACAGGCGCTTTCATTTGCCCCGCCGCGCCCACCCCCACACGCAGGATGCCGCTATCAAAACCCCGGACAGCGTGCCATTTCCTGCGCTCCAGCAGCTTCTAATCTGATCGTGTGCCCGGGCTGACGTGTCTCCCACTCACTAATCAATACAATTAATATTACATGAGCTTGGGAAACATAGTTTCCTAGTTCTTTGCTCACAACTAGTTCTCGTCTTACTTTAATAACAGGCAGCAGAAGGGAATTCTCCGCAGCGTCGAAAATGGCTACGACGTACAGTTAAGTGTGGGGTACTGCAGGGATCTTTTTTTGGACCGCTGCTGTTTCTTATTTGTATGAATGATATGCCTTAGAGTATAACAGGTAATTGTAAATCGTTCGTCAGTCCCACCTAGTATGGATCCCACAATGCGCAGCAATACTTCAAAATAGCACGCAAAAGTGTAGTGTAGGCAATTTCTTTATTAGAACTGTTGCATCTTCTAAGTTCAAATATCTTATTCAAATGTTTGTATAGCTTATGAGACTTAACTACGGGGTCATCAGTCCCTAAATTTACTAGCTAAAACTAAGGACGGCACAAATATCCATGCCCGAGGGGGGATTCGAACCCCCGACCGTAGTGGCCGTGCAGACCGTGACTGGAGCGCCTCAGTCCACTCGGCCACCGCGGCCGGCCATCTTCTAAGTGTTCTGCCAATGAAACGAAGTCTTTGGTTCGCCTTCCCACAATATTTTCTATGTGTTCTTTCCAATTAACATTGTTCATAACTGTTACTCCTAGGTATTTAGTAGAATTGACGGCCTGTAGGTTTGACTGATTTATCGTTTATCGTGTAACTGAAGTTTAATTGATTTTTTAGTGGTCATATGGATCACCTCATATTTATCATTATTATGGGCCAATTGCCAATTTTTGTACCATGCAAATATCTTATCTAAATCATTTTGCAGTTGCTTTTGATCTTCTAACCGATAAATGACAAGATCATCCGCGAACAGTCTAAGAGAGTACTCAGATTGTCTCCTAAATCGTTTATAAAAATAAGAAATAGTAGGGGTCCTATAACACTTCCCTGGGGAACTCCAGATATCACTTTTACTCCATGACTTACCGTCAATTACAACTGTGGCGATATTCCATAAGCACGCAATTTGATTAGAAGACGCTTCTGAGGTACAGTGTCGAAAGCCTTCCGGAAGTGTAGAAATACGGAATATCTTTGACATCCATTGCCGATAGCACTGATAATATCTTGTGAGTAAAGAGCTAGCTGTGTTTCACAAGAACGATACTTTCTGAATTCGTGTTGACTATGGGACAATACAATAGGGCTTTCCCTTTGAGGTTGTTCATAATATTTGAGGAAAGTCTATGTTCTAAAATCCTCCTGCGATGTCAATGATATAGGCCTGTAATTTTGCCGAACACTCCTACTGCCTTTCCAGAATATTGGAGTGACCTGTGCAACTTTCCAGTATTTGTGTACGGAAAGTTCGCCAAACGAGCGATTGTGAATGATAGGTACGGGGCTGGCTATTGCATCACCATATTCTAATAGGAAGCTAATTCGTATGCAGTTGGGACCGGGAGACTTAGTTTTGTTACTTGATATTGAAATATTGCGTATGGAGTTCACGAAAGGATTACACTTTCTGATCACTACCTCAAGCGGTGCCTCGTGTTGATTCATAAGGAAATACCTATATTAGTACATGGCACATTAGTACATTAGCACATCGTCCGTACCCTCTACGGACGAGGATGCAGGCGCTGATTCAGGCATCCCTTCGAACATACAGATGGCGAATACTGTGTTGTGATACATTACGACTCCGTTAGACCTGTACACGTAGTTCTCCAAGAGTTGTGAGTTGACGAGTCGCACCTGTCACTTGTCCTCCCGTCGGGTGCTCGATTGGAGACGTCCGAAGATTGTTCTGTCCAGGGAGGATGCTGCACTTTTTTTTTTTTTTTTTCAGATCATATTGAGATCAGACGCAGTGTGTGGGCGAAGTTATGGTGTTGGAGCAACACATCGTCTTCGTTATACAAAAATGGTAAAAGAACGTGCTTCACAACATTCTGCACGTACCGAGCGCTGTTGAGCTCTATCTCCACAACCACCAAAGGCGGACGATAGTTGTAGCTTATCGCACCCCTGACCATCAGGTTGGGGTCCCCAGGACGAGAGGCACGGCAATCGACATTTGGTGGCCCTAGAACGAGAGGTCAAAGGTGCTCCAATAAAAGAAGAAAAAAATGCTTTCGAAGTATTTGGAGCCCCCCCGTTCCCCCCGACAAAGACGAGAGGCCCGGAGAGATCCGCCCCGCACCCCCTCCCCTGCCCCTTAGCCCGCTACTTTCCTAACGAATGCACTCTGTAAGAGAACACTCGCCAGGTCTACGTCGTACATGCAAAAGACCAACCACCTATGTAAACAACATAGACTGGCTAAGGTGCTGCCATACTTGAAGCAAATTGAAAGTTCGGCCGCCATGTTTTACAACGTCACGTAGGTGTAACCAGTCGTCTGCTATGGAACTAAATCATATCATTTTCACTTTGTGCAATGACTTAACAAACCATCATCTACCTGATTATTGTTATTTTTATAGCCAAGCTAATATAGATAAAGGATAAATGATAGACAACAAGTGTGTGGCAGACAAATCGGAAAGTTCAATTACAAATGTCACATACACTGGATCGGTTAAACATCGTCTCACTCATACAAAAACCATGCCTTTTCACTGTTCATTAAACAATATTAATTTCGTGTACATTTGCCTAATCTGCTTACCTCTTTCCTCCGTAGATTTGACTATACGTGATTAATGTATTCTACAACTGAAGTAATGTCTTAATAACAGCTTTATTAGGCAGGAGTAATGAGATTCCTACCAAAATTCCGAGGATACCATGAAGAGCTAATAAAGTAGGTCTGTTTCCTAACATTCTAAGTACATCTATATACATTCGCAAAAGAAAATTTTTCTTCCATAACGACGGCGTTTTTGTAGTTTGAAAATGTTCAGGGAACGAAAAGATCGTCGGAATCGCATTAGCAGGAGCCGCTTTTTTATCATTTGTTGCATACACGATTTCTCCTCAAAATGCGAAGAACTAATATAACTGAAGGAAAGCATACAAATACTTAATGATAATACGATATCCCAACAGCCTTATTTTACTGCGATTTGTACAGTTATATGCTGCGCATTCACTCGGCATGATTTCAGCTTAATAAATAAACTTTCAAGCTTACTACGATACATAAAATGTGAAGCCAAAACACGTAAATAGCGTTGACCTAACTTTCGTATTCGGCGCACTAGACGTTGAAAAAAATGACTGCCACAGTTCCTGGTTGCTTCCACAAGGAGCGCTGTTCACCCATAGATAGTAGAACCCTGTATTGGGAGAGTAGCGCCAACCTTTTATGTGTGGCTTGCCGACAACCGCCGGCTGCTATTGGTCAGTTGAGCGCGGGTGGGGTACGTCCGCCATTTTAGGCCTAAGCAGTCCATCAGCGTAAATGGCATATTTCACTGAACTAGCTGTCATTTTAGCATTTAGACGTGTTGGAAATGTGTAGACTCATTATGTATTAAATTAAGTGCTTAACATTGCATATTCCATTTTTATATGGTGGAAAATGCCGCATTGTTGGCAGTGAATTGTTATACTAAAACAGTTCGAGGTACTGTAGCAAGTTTTATGCATTCCACAGGGCGAAAGAGATGCGAAATGACGCCAATTGTGTGTATACCGCATTGAAAGAAAAAATGCATTTCCATACGAGAATGCAAAAATTTGCGAAGTAAGTAAATTTGTATTGAAATATCGAGTAAAATTCTAAGTTTATCTGTTCATACAAGTTTCTTGCGAGCAATGTTGGATGGACAAACATGTAAGAGAAAAGATATTTTTAAAAGATATAAATACATGAAAATATAACATAATGTGCCGTATTTGACGAATTTCGTATTTCTACTTAGCCCGCATATTACGAAAGTTTGGGCGGTAAATGAAACCGCGCATTAAATAGATCTCCAAAACTCGAATTTTAAAATAAAGTTTATTTTACTGAAGTACCCAGCAGTATGATAACAATGTGTAAAAACTGAAACTTTCCCAAAATGTTACCTCAGTTAATGTTACGTGATGATATCACATGTAGGTTAGCACACAACATCTATCAACATTAGGAACTAGATTAATGGAAATCAACATGTATTAATTACATATATTTTGATATAAACCAATATATTATAGATAAAAACGTCAGTCCTTAGCTAATTTGAAAGCAGGAACGTCACTTATTGAGAAAGCAGTGCATTTGGTACAGGGTTTAAATTTTAGCACGAAACAATGTTACAACTAGTTTGCTCAAAAATAAAAGATCTTGATCTCAGATTACCAATTTTTCCATAATATTCGCTGTAGATGTGATGTACGATTAAAAACTTAAGTTCATTGTTTACGTAACGTACTGTCATACCACGTCGATGTACAGACCGGTTCCCTTCACCATAAATGTTAATTTAACAACGCCGTGCATAGCGCTGCTATTGCCAGATATAATAGGCCTACAATGGCGGCGCCCGCCCGGTTGGTGGTACTCTCCCAATACAGGGCTCTAATAGATAGTAGAGCCCTGTATTGGGAGAGTACCGCAACCGGGCGGGCGCCGCCATTGTAGGCCTATCTCGCAATAGCAGCGGTATGCACGGCGCTGTTAAATTAGCAGTTATGGTGAAGGGAACCGGTCTGTACATCGACGTGGTATGACAGTACGTTACGTAAACAATGAACTTAAGTTTTTAATCGTTTTCTCATCTCTACTGCGAATATTGAGGAAAAATTGGTAATCTGAGATCAAGACCTTTTATTTTTGAGCAAACTAGTTGTAAAATTGTTCCGTGCAAAGTTTTGTCAAAAGTAATATATGTACTAATGATAAAAGACTTTAAGTCGCTAGAGTTAACACATTTCATTTAATGTACTGGTACTTATTAAAATACAAATATGTAGTTTAGTTATTTAGGCTGCCAAGGAAAAGAATAAAAATTGGAAAATTACAAAATTCATTTGTCTAAAGAAATTTGAAAGGTATTTTATCTACATAGTAACTGCGTCTTAAAATACCTTCACGGCATTCATCATGCCAATACTTTTTACCACAGCACTCTGCTTGACGATTATATTTTCTCATAAGAATATGTACTCTAGTGGTTAAAAAAATACGTGCCAAACTTTTTCCACAACAATGTGACACGAAGTAATATTTTGGAACACGTTCATTGATTGATTTATGTCCAAGCAGCATTGTTCACTATCTTGAAATGTATAAAAAAAGTTTTGTCTAAATACATAAATTTACGTAGAATGAGTAAGATACGAATTCTTATTTATATACATACAATATATGTAAACGGTTCTGCCTGTCCAGACTTTCGTCATATTCAATATAAATGCGAAATTCGTCAGATACGGCAGATTATGTTAGATTTTTACGTATTTGTATCTTTTAAAAATATCTTTTCTCTTACATGATTGTCCGACCAACATTATTCGCAAGAAACAGACGAACCTAGAAGTTTACTCGATATTTCAATACAAATTTGTTTACTTCACACAATTTTACATTCTCGTATGGAAATGCATCTTTTCTTACAATGCGATGTACGCGCAATTCGCGTCTTTTCGCATTCCTTTCGCCCTGTGGAATGCGGAAACTTCGGACTGTCTTAGTGTAACAATTCACTGCACAACACTGCGGCATTCTTCACCATATATAAAAGTGGAATATGCTATGTTAAGCTCTTAATTTAATACACAATGAGTCTATAGATTTCCAACACCTCTAAATGCTAAAACAACAGCGAGTTAAGTGAAGTATGCCATTTACGTTGATGGACTGCTTAGGCCTAAAATGGCGGACGTGCCCCACCTGCGCTCAACTGACCAATAGCGGCCGGCGGTTGTCGGCTAGCCACACATAAAAGGTTGGCGTTACTCCCCAATAGGGGGCTCTAAGAGATAGCCTCTCTAAGTAGTTGCAAAAGACCATCATTTGCGTGCTTTCACTGCTGAAGACAACTGCTCGCCATTCCAGGTGATTCTCTGACGGCGCCGGCTGAGTCGTACATGGCGGTATTTGTGCCGTGAGTGGAAGACGGGTTAGAGGTCTGCCTTCCCACAGTTCCACTGCTGGTAAAGCTGGAAAATGTTCACGCTGACAGTTTTTAGCTCGCAAACACTAATTAGTGCTGTGGCAGCTGTACGATCTGCCACTGCTTCCCTTACGATACGACGTTCTTGGAGGATGTCTGTGCTGTGTGGACGTCCAGAACGCTGTCTAGGGGTGTGATAATATTCACGCGACAGTCGCATCCAGCAAAAAATGTTCAAATGTTTGTAGAGTCTATGGGACTTAACTACGGGGTCTTCAGTCCCTAAGCTTACAAACTACTTAAGAACTAGCTACAACTAAGGACGGCACAAATATCCATGCCCGAGGGGGGATTCGAACCCCCGACCGTAGTGGCCGTGCAGACCGTGACTGAAGCCCCTCAGTCACCTCGGCCACCGCGGCCGGCCGCATCCAGCAGCATGGCTACCATGCGTGTCAGTTCTCCGAGGCGACCATCCCGTCACTCGGAAGGTCACAATTGGACCCCTTTCAAAATTGTCCAGTTGTGGCATGGGGCCTGTTCGCTTCTCGCGTTGATATCACTCTGCGCCTGATGGCTGTACACATTCCCTATGAAAGGGCAGACGAAGATGGCGCTCTGGCAGCAGTGTCACTACACTGTGTGTCAGCAGACGACGTTGAAGCCTTGAAACCATCATCAGTAAATACACCATCCCCCAGGTGACATTTGCCGTCATCCATAAAAACTGACATCTTTCCAGGTATACTAATTCCTTTAATTTTTTGACGTAGGTGTATGTGGAAAATGAGCGTATGGCTTTCTTGGCCGGGAGATCCCTTGCGGGATTGTTCGGCCGCCTTAGTGTAAGTCTTTCTATTTGACGCCGCGTGGGCGACTTACGTGTCAATGATGATGAGATTGCCGGCCGCGGTGGCCGAGTGGACTGAGGCGCTCCAGTCACGGTCTGCACGGCCACTACGGTCGGGGGCTCGAATCCCCCCTCGGACATGGATATTTGTGCCGTCCTTAGTTGTAAGTAGTTCATAAGTAGTTTGTAAGTTTAGGGACTAATGACCCCGTAGTTAAGTTCCATAGACTCTACAAACATTTGAACATTTGATGATGAGATTATGATGATGATTAGGACAACACACAACACCCAGTCCTCTGCCGGGAATCGAACGCGGGCCTCCTGCGTAGTAGTCAGCGACGTTACCGCTGAGCTACGGAGGCGGACGTAAGTGTATGTAATATGTACAAGACATAAAGTAGTAGTAAATTTAAATGCCACGCCTGATGAAGTATTATTCAAATGTTCAAATGTTTGTAGAGCTTATGGTACTTAACTAAGGGGTCATCAGTCCCTAAACCTACATACTACCTATGAACTAGCTAATACTAAGGGCGGCACATATATCCATGCCCGAGGGAGAATTCGAACCCCCGACCGTAGTGGCCGTGCAGACCGCGACTGGCGCGCCGCAGACGGCTCGGCCACCGCGGCCGGCGTAGTATTATTGCCTCCCAAAGTAAGCAGAAGCTAGTTTTTCACGATTAATTATCTGCGAAAGTAAAACGCCAACATCGCTATGTGATCATTTTATTTACTGACGACCGGTCTGAATTAACTATGCCACCATCATCTGTTCGTATAAAATTGTACAAAGTGGTCATCTGACGTTTACATAAAAATTGAGGTTAAACAGAACCCGCAACATAGCGCTTGGAAGGGAATGGTCAGATTTGTCATGCCGAAACATGTATTGATTTTTTTTAGCTCTGTTAGTTGACATTGAAGGAAGTCTGTATGCAGAATGTTAGCTGCTGACATTACCTGGAAGTCGCCTAAAAAAAATAACGAAAATGGCTGCTTTTCCTGACTGGCGCTTGCGGTGACGGCTGGGCACCCCTGGAAAGGGCGAGTCGGGAGGAAGGAAGGAAGCTTAGGGTTTAACGTCCCGTCGACAGCGTGGTCATTAGGGACGGAGCTTACGCTCGGATTTTCGGGGAAGGATGGGGGAGGAAATCAGCCGTGCCCTTTGAAAGGAACCATCCAGGCATTTGCCTGGAGCGATTTAGGTAAATCACGGGAAACCGAAATCTGGATGGCCGGAGGTGGATTTGAACCACCATCCTCCCGAATGCGAGACCAGTGTCTTACCACTGCGCCACCTCGCTCGGTAAATGGCGAGTCGCGAGCTGCTGTTATGGTGAGCGTTGTGAGCATGGTCTGGAGGTGCGGCCGTCTTATCGCGGCGTTCACTAAAGAGGAACATCGTTGCACAGTTTGGTGGAAAGGGGAAACGAATATTAGTTTCTGTAGCATGCACTTCCTTTTCATTTCTGGTACGTATTTCGAAACATACCGCCCTGAAACTGGTTAGCGACCTGAAAGATATTCTGTACATCTACTTCTATACTCCGACCGAGCGAGGTGGTGCAGTGGTAACGCACTGGACTCGCATTCGGGAGGATGGTGGTTCAAATCCACCTCTGGCCATCCAGATTTAGGTTTTCCGTGATTTCCCTAAATCACTCCACGCATATGCCGGGATGGTTCCTTTCAAAGGGCACGGCCGATTTCCTTCCTTATCCTTACCCAAAAACTCCGAGCGTTAGCTCCGTCTCTAATGGCCAAGCTGTCGACGGGACGTTAAACCCTAAGCATCCATCCATCTATACTCCGCAAGCCACTTTACGGTGAACATTCAATCTCCCCTTACAGGTAATGGGAAACTCTGTAAATGTTTTGCTGCTTGCCATGGAGATATACCACAGACGCCAAATGAATCAATCAACAGAAAACACGCGTGAAGACTATGTGATGTGCGACTTGGTAGTTAAACTTGTAGACGAGCATGTAAATAGCGCAGACATGTGGCTAGAAACGACTGAAACGCGCGATTTTGCAGACTGTGAATCTACAGACACCGAAGACACGGATGAAAGTTGCACACATGAAGACTCTTCGAGTAGAAGTGCCACGTACAATCATCAGTTATCTCCGAAATCAACACCAGCAACTACAATCACATTGTGAGAAAAAGAAAAAGCGGTGAAATATTGGTTGTACGGAAGTGGTAAGAAACGCCTCCGTGTCAGTACTGTTCAAAATAGGTATCGGTTTGTCCGTTCTGAACGTGAATGGTGTAGACGGAAAAAGGAAGTCGCTGGACGACATAGGAGTCGACTGGAAATTGCGACACAGATGAATGCGCGACTTTTTGAGTAATTTACCGATGCCAGACGACAGTCATTGAGTGTCAGCGACACAACATTGCGTGATTGGGCGTTAGAGATTGCCAACGCGATATGCGCTAGAGAATTTACAGCTTCTCAAAGTTGGATTAGTCACTTCATAAGATCGCATAAAATTGTGGCACGAAAAATAACAAAATTCGTATCGAGAAACAGATCGG
The DNA here is from genome assembly GCA_026315105.1 of Locusta migratoria. NCBI lineage: Eukaryota > Metazoa > Arthropoda > Insecta > Orthoptera > Acrididae > Locusta > Locusta migratoria. The sequence goes on along the minus strand of CM048746.1, from coordinate 506,490,556 downwards.
AAAATGAAGTGACTCAAATGAAAATGATAGAGGCTTTTCTTACGACTGCAAAAAATAAGATCTCCAGTTTTAGTGAATCTTACGTTTACAGTGCAGATCAGTCAGGTTTTCAAAAAGAAATGCGTGCGAAAAGAACACTGTCATTTAAAGGGGAAAAACATATTGAGGCAATTGCGCAGTCCACGACTGCACTCACCTATTCAAACATTTTAATGCCCATAATTAGTCTGGATGGTTCATTGCTGCCTAATCTATATGTGTGTCTTCAAGAACCAACTGGACGTTTTGGACCACGTGTCAAACAAACAATGTTCTACGCAGACATCCTTGTGGTAGACACATCGAAGTCTGGAAAAATAGGAAATGATAACGTTACACTTTTCATGCTTCATGCTTCTCTTCCGTTCTGCGGGAACAAATCTCTTCTCCTTCTAGAGTCGTGGTCAGGAAATAAAAGTTGTGTTTCATTAAAAGCTGTATTTCGAGCTCACCCTGACAAAGAAGTAGAGATACTTCAGATTCCACCCTGCACGACGTACGTAATTCAACCGTTACACAGAGAATTTTTCCGCCAGTGGAAGGCATTTTACAGAAAACTAACAGAGAACATTAGTGTGTGCAAATCACTGCAGTTTCCTGTCTATCGCCGTGACAATATTCTCAAGTTTCAGTCAGTCGTCCATTATCAGTTTTCCTCCCCACGGTTTCAAAATGTGATTAAATATGCGTGGCACGCCTCGAAATATACTGATATTAGGCCTGATTCCTTCCTAACACCGGCCGAGTTTTGTCCACGGACGTCTAACAACGTCTGTGATTCACGGGGATGTCATATGTCGTCTTTGTATGTTCTTGGTGCACAAAAAACCTATGCTTTGAACATTGTATCAATATTTCGCGTTTTTACTGTAATTACAAGAAATAAAAGTTTGACGTGTTCTAAACTGTATATGTATTTGTGTCTTATTTCATAACTATTTGGAAAGAATGTTGTAGAGAACATATCACCTACATTTGTCACCGAATTTATTTTTATCGTATTTATTTATTATCGCACGATCGCTTTCACTGGGTGAATCAACTCTCTCACTGCTGTGGCAGGAGAGCGGTGCGTAGCTAACGCCACCTTGTCCCTAGATGACGTTGGTATAACGTAGCAAGAGAGATCAGGGTTGTACAACAGGCAGTTATAAGCGCGGAAACCATGCGAAAATGCGTTTTTACAGACTTCCAGGTCATATCAGCAGCTAACAGTCTGCATACAGACTTCCTTCAATGTTAACTCACAGTGGTAAAAATAGCAACACATGACAAGTCTGACCATTCCCTTGTTAGTCAAAATACAAAATACATAAGTTATATTATACACTGCTTCTACGTGGATAGTACAACGTTCAGGAGATAAAATTCTACGGATCGGAGCGTGGAATGCTAGATCCTATAATCGGGTAGGGAGGGTAGAAAATTTAAGAAGAGAAACAGGTAGGTTGAAGTTAGATATAGTGGGGATTACTGAAGTTCGGTGGAAAGATGAACGGATTTCTGGTCAGGTGAGTACAGGGTTACAAATATAAAATCAGTTGAGTATATTACGGGAGTAGAGCTAATGATGAATAAGAAAATGGGAATGCTGGTAATTTATTATGAATAGCATTGTCAACGCATTATCATAGCAAAGACAGGCACGAAGCCAATACCAACCACAGTAGTACAAGTTTATATGCGAAACCTGACGATGATGAGAAGATTAAAATTGATGATGAGATAAAAGACGTTATTCACACAAGGGAGAGGAAAACTTGATTGTGATGGGGGGCTGGATTCGATAGTAGGAAAAGGAAGGAATGGAAAAATAGTAGGTGAATACGGACTGGGGAAAAGAAATGAAAGAGTAGGTCACATGAGAGAATCTTCCGCAGTGTCCAGTTTAATTATGACATTTGGGTTAAGCACCATGAAAGAAGATTGTATACATGGAAGGGACCAGGTGAGAACAGAAGGTACCGCATTGACTTTATAATTGTAAGACCAGGTAAGAACCAGGTTTTAAAATGTATGACATATCCATGAGCAGATAACTATTTTTATGAACTGTAGATTAAAACTCAGAGACTAGAAAAAGGTACAAAACTATGGAGAAGGAAACTGGATTAATTGAAGGAATCAGAGGTGGTTGGAGTTCCAGAGGGACCATTAGGAAAGATTGACCGAAACGGGGGGAAATAATACAGTAGAAGAAGAAGAACGCGTAGCTCTGAGATACATAGTAGTGAAGGCTGCAAACGATCATACAGGTCGAACGACGAAGCCTAATAGAAAGCCCTGGGCAACAAAGGAGTTTCTGAACTTAATTGATGAACAGAGAAAATATAAAAATGCAGCAAGTGAAGCAGGCAACATGGTGTATAGACGGATGAAAAAAGAGGGTTGATAGGGAGTGCAGACTGGCTAAGCAGGTTTGGCTAGAGGACTTATGCAAATCTGTATAAGAATTTATTACTACAAAAAGATAGATACATCTAACAGAGAAAATAAAGAGCAGTTTGAAGACAAGAAAAGCAGCTGTGTGAATGTCAGGAGCTTAGATTCAAAACCAGTAGTAAGCAAAGACGGGAAAAGTGAAAGAAGAAATATATTGATGACCTATATAAGTGAAGGGAAGGCAGTATTGTATGAATGGAATATGAAGTAGATGAGGATGAGACAAAAGATACTACAATGCGAGAAGAATTCGACAGGGCATTGAAAGATATGAGTTGAAACCAGGCCCCTGCAGTAGATAATATTCCCTTAGAACGTCTAATCATTAGGAGAGCCAGTCATGAAGAAACTGTTTTACCTTGTATGCAAAATGTAGGAGACAGGGGAAAAACCCTCAGAATTCAAAAAGAATATAATAATTCCGATTCCAAAGAAAGCGAGTGCAGACAAGTGTAAAAATTACAGAACTATAAATTTAATAAGTCATTGTTTATTTGCAGACAAATGGGAAAACTGGTAGAATCCGACCCCGCACAAGATCAATTTGGATTTAGGAGAAATTTAGGAAAACGCGAGGCAGTACTTCATGACATAACAGAAGATAGGTTAAGGAAAGTTAGATCTATGTTTTTAGCTTTGGTATATCTGTAGAAAGCTTTTGAGAACGTTGACTGAGTACATTTGAGCCGTGGCAGCTCTTGCGTCCCATTTCGTGTTTTCTTCTGGTCTGATTCTTCTCCTAGTTCTCGCGACCGCATTGTTTATAATTTCTGTCATCTTTGTTTACGTGGGTTTCTTTTCTAATGCCTCCGATTTACATTGCCTTACTGTCACGGATTGCCTTCTTTCTTCCTACGATCTGTTTTACAGTGCATTCTCCCATTATTTTGGCGCCAGTAAGTGTCTAGCCGTACTGTCGATTATCTTTCTGTTTGCTATCACCGACGGCGCACTTGTCGCTAACAGTGGGCATGTCTTTTCGACATGAATTCCTTTGCGAACACGCGCTAATAAGTGTGGCCTCTTGTGATGGATAGGGCAGTTCGGTAAAGGAAGTCATTCTGTACACGGGTGGCAAGAGTAGAGAGGACTGGGGCCTGGCAGTTGAGCGAGCAGCCTGCTCCGCCATTGTGTTTGTGGGTGGCGCCCGTGACGATCTTCGTCGTGTTAACTCATGTTTACCTGTGCCAACCCTTACGTGCGAATTGTTTCGATTCTATCTCAACAGACGATGAGTAGCTAAGCTTCTGGAGGATTTGGGCACCGTGCTAAGCTCGCTGAGTAGCAGCCAAAGATGGCGTTACTTTCATCACTGTGGAAACAGTATGGGCATATGGGCTGCCATCAGTCTCCCAGTTTCCTCCAGACGTTGTTTTGGCGAAATTTGCTGCTTTGTTGTGAACTTTGCAAACTTCTGATATTTTTATTGGGTTAATACAGTGGCGCCCTAGGCTGTAGGATGTTCGTAGAATATTCTTGCATGATGAATGGTGTCAGTATTCACACCATTGTGGAATAATAAGCCGGCCGCAGTGGTCGAGCGGTCTGCGGCGCGCCAGTCACAGTCTACAAGGCCGTTGGTTCGAATCCCCCCTCGGGCATGGATGTTTGTTGTTTTTAGTATAAGGTAGTTCATAAGTAGTTTAAGTTTAGGGACTGATGAACCCGCAGTCAAGTCCCTTAAAGCTTGAGGAACATTTGAACATTTGGAATAATATATGGAGTAACATCTTCCCTGTAGTTCCATTTCGGCGTTGTTAATTGTTTCTCGGTGTGTACTATCCGCAGGCACCTTGTTGCTCTCATTACCATTCCTTAAGTGTAGCCGGGGTATGTTTGTTTTCCTGCTTATGCAGCTGTTGCCGGTCAGTTACCTGTCCTGGCCGTCAACGTATTTGTCAGCAGTGTTCTTTCCGCCCCTCTTCGATTACTGCCTCGGAAAATGTGTATTTGGCAGTTTTAACCAAATTTTGGTAACCGCCCGCCTACCTTGAGTTCAGATGTTTTAGAGTTATATGTTGCAGTGTTTGTCTAATACGCTGTTTCCACCCACTGGCTACCAATTTGCACAACTGCATTAGTGTGGTGTTTAACGGTTGGCATCACCGGCCATATATATATATATATATATATATATATATAAGGCACAGGCTTCACCCGTTCATTGTTAAATTTTAAACAGTGTTTCACCCAGAGTTCACTTTCATTCGTTCGTGAAGATTTAAAGTGGGCTTCACCTTATGATCAGTATTATTTCATAGTTGATTTTTAAAAAAATCTGCTGTTGTTTTATAAATCTTCTTAAAAATTAAGGTACAGGCTTCAGTCGGTGATTCTCAAATTTAAGACTGGGCTTCACCCACAGCTCACTTTCTTTTGTAGTTACTGTTCAAAAAGTTTATTGAGAATTGGTTCTTGCCTGGCAGATTGTTAATTAATGTAGGGACCTCACCCGCTGCTTGTCGAGTTCTCAGTTTTAAACTGATTAACTTTCTTAAAAATTCAAATTCTGGAATGTGCTTCATGATTATTGTAATAAACCTTCTTAAAGGTGACAACTGCCTTTAGTTTAGGTATCCGCCCAGTCCTTCCATTTGTCTTAGGGCAATTTTGACCATTACAACACTATTTAAATTCTGTAAGAAGAAGGGGTAAAATGTAGGGAGCGAAGAGTTAGTGATGCAAAAATCGGAAAGCAGCTACAAGAGTCGAAGGGCAATGGTTGTGAAGAGGGTCTTAGCTTTTCGCCAATGTTATTTAATCTGTAAGTGAACAAGCTGCGAAGGAATGCAAGCAGAAATTTTGAGACGGAATTAGAGTACAGGGTAAGAAGAGAATCTAAAGGTCTAGCTGAATAAAGGTAGTGCTAAATAAGGAAATCACAAGTACAGTTGTTGGACGACTGAGAAAGAGATTAAGCTAACCATGTGAAGTCGGAACAAGCATATTGCTTAATCCCTGAAGTAAAGATGCTGAGAAATAAATAAACAAAAGCTATGTCAGATACTATTATTCGAATTTTCACATACATTTCTTTTTAGTTAGAGATACATATCCTACTGAGTGCAGTCAAAGCTTGATTCAACCCATACCTCATAATTTTAATCTACAATCACCCGGTGACTGCAATTCGAATAACATATTGCCTTCATTACATATGAGTCATAACACTACGCAAATTATTTTTAACAGTTCGTAGCTGCATATTGAGAGAGAAAACATGAGCGACGATGTTAAGACTGACTACTGTGCTAGCGTTGATGCCGGTAATTGCGAGGGGAACGTCGATAGCTTTGCTGTACGGCAATCTGTTTACTGAGGGCAATGAACCCGCGCATTGCTGTTATCGACCGGTAGTAATTGCGACCTGATGGGACGTAAACAAGTGAGGAGCGTTTAGACTGCCTTCGTGTAACGATACGGCAGAAACTCATATACGAAAGGCAGCTTGTATTGAAACGACTTTAGTCGAATAGTAAACTGAAGAAACACATGGACAGATGGTATAACTATTTATAATAATCAAATTAAATCAAGGATTATCAGCAAAAACTCGAGTTTTTCATCCAATTTGATGCGACATTAATACCGAACATGTTTTATGCGTAAAATATAGTTGGATACCTGAGGCAATGTTTGCCCAGTGAGGTATACCGTCTTCTACAAAACAGCAAGTTCAAAGTATAGCCGAAGCATGTAAATGTTATAACTTACAGCAGGTGACAATGAGATAAACGTACAGGTTATGGATAAGAACGCTCTGAATATGTTTCCAATGATATCTCTAGTGTGTTTAATCTGGTGTTTATCCCAGAAGTGCTGGACATTTGTAATTTTGTGGTTTGATATGTCGTTTATTCACAAATATGAATATAAAATAGGCAAATACAATTTTGTATCCCCTTTGACAATCAAGTATACTACGTACTTTTACTTTTCAGTGTTTTAAATCGTTACTGAAACTGTCATCAGGAGTGTCCCACGGAAGTGTGGTAGCAAGGTCCTTTAAGCGTATGGGACGTAACTGCGGGGTCATCAGTCCCTAAATTTACAAAGTAATTATTATTATGCCCCAATACACACGGCCATTCCCCTCTCCCCCCTCCCATCGTGTTCGCACCTGTTTTCTATAACAGTAGAAAGAGAGAGAGAGTTAAGTATTCTAATTCTGATGTTGTACCAAATGTGATTCTCGAGACCTCTTCCTCTTTTTACTTTTTTTTGTTTTTCTCACTTTTACGTTAGCAATTACGATTTTGTTTACCTCAACTTAGCCTCCCCACTCCCTACCAAAAGACCAAAATACTGGATTCGCAAAAAAAGTTTGTATAGCTTATCCTAAGGACGGCACAAATATCCATGCCCGAGGGAGGATTCGAGCCCCCGACCGTAGTGGCAGTACAGACCGTGACTGGAGCGCCTCAGTCCCCTCGGCCACCGCGGCCGGCACTGGATTCGCCATTGGCTTCCAACCCTTGGTTTCTGTACGAAATACTGGGTGAGACTCGTAAGACGTAACACCCATTATATTTTGTGAACGGTTCCAGATACCGAAACGAGATTTCCAGCAAATGATACTGTCCAAATGGGCATGTGATACCAGAGTCATAGCGTTGGTATCGATCTTTGTAAAGGAACCGGAGTCCTGTTAATAACTGCCTTCAATAGTTGTGGAAACACACAGTCATGTGGCGCTTCTTAAAGTTAAGGTTCGCATATAAATAAATAAAAATAAAAATCGAAAAAAATATGCTTAAATGGAAAGCAATGCGACCGGAATCGGTTGTTGCCACGCAAACACCGCCAAGCAGAGCTGTCACGCAAGGCGTCGTAGTTACAATGCAACGAGGTAGTGCCACCCCCCCCCCCCCCCAACACACACACAGTCCAAAACATTTACAGTCACGACACTCCCACTGATATTTGTTATACACTGCGACAGCAGCTATCCAAGTGGCCAGCAAACTACATTTCTGAATACGACATTGGGTGAGTGCGAACAGATCTTTAACATATGTAGTGCCATAAAAATAGATAATAACTTAATAATAGCTCCACATTTGCCTTCTTTAGGTTTTCTAAGAGAAAGGCATTTCAAAAGTGGCTCCATACTAGAAATCAGGCAGACAGAGAAAGTTATGCTGAAGAAAGAAACAAAGCCAAGCGGATAATCGCAGACTCCAAGCAGAAATCATGGGAAGACTTTGGAAATAAGCTAGAAACTCTGAGTCAATCCGCAGGAAAACCATTAGCAATCTTAGAAATGGAGGGCAGAAGGAATTAACAAGTGTTTTGGACAGATCCTGTGGATGCCTTGAGCAGATGGAGGAAATATTTTGAAGAATTGCTCAATGCAGGTGAAACGTTCAATGATGCGTCAGAATTTCAGGTAGAATGGGATAGGAACAACGATGGAAACAGGATCTCATTTGAGGAAGTGGAGAAAATGATCAGTAGATTACAGTGCAATAAAGCGGCTGGGGTGGATGAAATTAAGCCAGAACTCGTCAAATACAGTAGAATTTCAGGTCTCAAATGGTTACACAGGATAATTGAGAAGGCGTGTGAATCATTACAGGTTCCGTCTGACTGGACGAAAGAGTTAATCACGCCAATTTTCAAACATGGAAATAGAAAAGATTATAACAACTATCGAGGTATCTCTTTAATTAGCGTTGTAGGCAAAATATTCTCAGGGATTGTTGAAAGGAGAGTGCGAGTATTAATTGAGGACAAGTTAGATGAAAATCAGTGTGGGTTTAGGCCTCTTAGAGGCTGTCAGGACCAGATCTTTAGCTTACGGCAGGTAATGGAAAAGTGCTATGAGTGGAACAGGGAATTGTATCTATGTTTCATAGATCTAGAAAAGACTTATGACCGTGTTCCTAGGAAGAAGCTACTGTCAGTTCTACATGATTATGGTATAGGAGGCAAACGTCTGCAGGCAATTAAAGGGCTGTGAGTCGTGTCGGGATAGCACAGTCGGTAGTGCGCTTGCCCGCGAAAGGCAAAGGTCCCAGGTTCGAGTCCCGGTTCCGGCAAACAATTTTAATATGCCAGGAAGTTTCATATCAGCGTACACTCCGCTGCAGAGTGAAAGTTTCATTCTGGATTAGGTGGGTGGATCGCGTAAATAATGAGGAAGTACTGAACAGAATTGGGGAGAAAAGGAATTTCTGGCATACCTCGACTAAAAGAAGGGATCGATTCTTAGACATCAAGGAATTGTGAATTTAGCGTTGGAGGGAAGTGTGTGGGGGTAAAAACCGCAGAGGAAGACCAAAAGATGTATACAGTAAGCAGCTTCAGACAGATGTAGGTTAGTTCTTATGTGGAGTTGAAGAGGCTTGCGCAGGATAGGGCATTGTGGAGAGCTGCGTCGCCGGCCGCGGTGGCCGAGGTAACTGAGGCGCCCCAGTCACGGTCAGCACGGCTACTGCGGTCGGGGGTTCGAATCCCCCCTCGGGCATGGATATTTGTGCCGTCTTTAGTCTTAGCTAGTTCATAAGTAGTTTTTAAGCGTAGGGACTGATGACCCCTTAGTTAAGTCCCATAAGTTGTACAAACATTTGAATTTTTTGAAGAGCTGCATCAAACCAGTCTCCGGACTGGAGACCACCCAACAACAACAACATGACAGGAGCCATTTTACCACTTTTTATTATTTTAATGTATCGCGTTACGAGATATGATAGGAGTTGTCAGTTAATTTATTTCCTGTAGGGGAATATCTAATTGATGTGAAGCTATTGCTGGGAGCGTTTTCTTACGGATGCAGTGGTTTAGCTGGGAGATGCCAGACAGGCAGGAATGTGCTCACACTGTGGAGCAGGGCAACGGCTTTGAAAATGGGCCGCTTCTAGGAAGGAAACTTCTTACGCCAGAGCCACGGCCGACGTTTGCTTACAGAAATGGTGTGGGAAGAGGAAGTCTGGACAGGCGTGAAGGAGAGAAGGCGTGTTCTACAAGCGGCCAGCCCTCAACTTTGGATGCAAGCTCTGTCCTGCAGAGACGCGATCTTCCCTTTCGTATTTTCATTATATTCTCCTTGTAACTCACGTGTTGCTGTTTCAAAGTAACGCCAGACTCAAGAGGTACCCAAAACATGTCGGTCTTTGTACACTACTGGGCATTAAAATTGCTACACCACGAAGATGACGTGCTACTGACGCGAAAATTAAGACAGAAAGAAGATGCTGTGATATGCAAATGATTAGCTTTTCAGAGCATTCACACCTACAATGTGCTGACATGAGGAAAGATTCCAAACGATTTCTCATGCACAAACAACAGTTAACCGTCGTTGCCTGATGAAACGTTGTTGTGATGCCTCGTGTAAGGGGGACAATGCGTACCATCACGTTTCCGACTTTGATAAAGATCAGATTGTAGCCTATCGCAATTGCGGTTTATCGTATCGCGACACTGCTGCTTTACCGCATGTTTCAGGATACGGAATGTATTCGACAGCTGCCCTGGCCAGCACATTCTCCAGATATCTCACCAATTGAAAACTTGTAGTCAATGGTGTCCGAGCAACTGGCTCGTTACAATACGCCAGTCACTACTTTTCATGAACTGTGGTATGGTGTTGAGGCTGCGTTGGCATCTGTACCTGTACACGACGTCCAAGGTCTGTTTGACTCAATACCCAGGCGTATCAACGCTATTATTACGGCCAGAGGTGGTTGTTCAGAGTACTGATTTCTCAGGATCTATGCATCCACATTGCGTGAAAATGTAATCTCATGACAGTTCTAGTACAATACATTTGTTTAAAGAATACCCGTTTATCATCTGCATTTCTTCTTGGTGTAGCAATTTTAATGGTCAATAGTGTAAGATTAATTGTTAAATAGTCAAGAAATGCCATATTGGTGGGTAACCCCGTACATTCTTGTTGCAGAGAAACAGAGACGTTGTGTATATGTACTCCATGCAGTGGGTTAACGTGTCTTGATAAGGAGCAATTATGTATGGGCGGGTGTTAGTGTCCCGCTGCCGACAATATTTTTATTTTTCTTCTAAAAGTTTTCTGATACTCGTATTTATTAAATACTAGCTTATATGTCCGTGCTTCGCAACGGTTGTTGAAGGAAAGCCTGTGTGTATCATGGCTTTTTAGGGTTCTGGACCTCAGTCGGTAAAAATAGAATCCTTGTTGGATCGCTCTGTCAATAAACTTAGTTGTCCTAGCCAAGATGTCAAATGTAAGTAAAAGTTATTGTCCGAAACAATGTATCTTCATGAAGGTTTTGATACAAAAGGTGAAACATGCCAAAACAAGCAAAGAAATGTTGTTAAGTATTTAATACACGAAGCGAAATCAGTTAAACTATGTTCAATGTTTGTTGGTATTCGTAGACAAAAGATTGCTTACTTCTGTCACAGATGTTTGTAACGTGGGGAAATCAAACATCTCTGATAATACGAGGCTACCGCTTGGCAAGCCGCTCACTCTCACAGGCGTAACTCTGCCCAAACCACTTTGTTTAACGGTCGCATTTATGCTCCGCAGTTATTAACAATACTACCAGTTGTAAACGTGGACCTGCCGCGACAGCGACTCATCTGATCATGTAAAAAGCATTCTATTAATTTCCATACTGTACCTCTTTAGTCCCTAGTCATTCTACTTCAAATAGCCGTTTCGTACTTTGTGTTCTGTCATTGGGCCCCTGTAAAGAGGCAAACGTACAAATTGTTAAGCTACCTCCACCACAGCTTTCGATATTTCTGTGGCTGCATCTCCGCCCAACTAAGTCTGAATTTTCAAAATTTACTCACCTTAGCCACATTAGATTCGCTGCCCGCCAGGTACACGGACTGTAATAAAACATTTGTCTGTTTCCAGTCTGATGATGCGCTAACAGCGCGAAACGCGTAATTGGAGTAATAAACAATACTGCAACAGGAACTGAGAATTATTTAATTATTCAGCACTGTTGCTGCACCAGCCGCCACCACCACCATCACGGATTGGAATGAAATGTGTTTTAAGACTTTTGCCACAGACTGTGATGCCAAAACGCAAAACAAGATAAATAATGGTTGTTTACATTAAATAATAATAATGTGGTTAGGAAACCATCGATGTATTTTACATGAAATGGTTTTTCAGGTATAATGAATAGTGTGTATGTAATTTTATCTTTGTATAACGTTATTGCATGCAGATTTGCGCCAGAAATGACCTATTTGGTGATATATAAAGTAGGCCTAGAGCAGCCTGAATATTCTTTCCATCGATAATCACATAAATAAGTCGCAAAAAGTAAAAGATTCATAGTGCAACACAAGCACTGAGGATATGTAATTCTGTTCCTTGTAAAAAAAAAAAAAAAAAAAAAAAAAAAAAAAAAAAAAAAAAAAAAAAAAAAAAAAAAGATATATTTCTCACATGTGCACATGTAAAAAGGATAATCACCTCATTAATATTAGTAATATGGAGAAATTACGTTCCCTTAATCACTGCATGTATAATAGGAATACAAAAAGTCATTGTATTCTTAAAATCAGCGCTTAATAAATAAAAAAATAACCTGTTGCTCATAATGACGAAACTGAGTCGTGCCTCGGGGCAGTTGGTTTCAAACGCAGACATATATTACGAGACTGGCAATGCCGTATATTGTATCATTGGTGTCACTGAAGTCTTGCCGCCATATTTCTGCACTACAAACGTGTGTGCAGTCGTGTGTTTAATTACAGAAAACAGTAGGTAAACTACGGATGAACTGACGTAACTACGCCACTTTACAGTTCTGATGTAATGGTCAATTAGTGTGTTGTTTGTGGCTGTAATTTTTCGTACAGCAAACGGAAGATACATACAGCGATGAGTAGCATTGATTTCCTGTTTTTTATTCATTTGTTATTAATTTCATACAACTTCGGCTTTTCTTGCAGTATTATGGTTGTTACGAAAGTGCCATCTGTCGAGGTATCACATGTTCAAATGTTTGTAAAGCTATCGGAGGCAACTGTGTCGTTATTAGTCCGTAGCTTACAAACTACTTAAACTAATGTAAACTAAGCTAAGAACAACACAAACACCCGCGCCCAAGGGGGGACTCGAACCTCCGGCGACGAACGGCAGAGCGCACCGCAGCACAGCGCCCCTGTGCGGATGGCTAATCTGCCGCGGCTAACAAATATCTTTCAAAAAAAAAAAAAAAATGTTCAAATGTCTGTATAGTCTATGGGACTTAACTACGGGGTCATCAGTCCCTAAGCTTACAAACTGCTTATGAACTAACTAAGACTAATGACTGCACAAATATCCATGCCCGAACTGGGATTCGAACCCCCGTCCGTAGTGGCCGTGCAGACCGTGACTGGAGCGCCTCAGTCTCCTCAGCCACCGCGGCCGGCCACATATCTTTATTCTTTCGAGTGTTCTTACGAAATCTACAATGTGCTATGCAGACAGCCCCAGTAGCAGCGGTATCCAAGTTGCCCACAACAACACAGCAACTGCACCGTTCTCAGCAGCAGCATGTGGCGCCGCACCGTGCCAATGCATGAGCGCCGCAGAATCTAATGGAGAGGGAAATTCAGCAATCACACAGTGTTGTACGCTAGAAACGGGCAAACCCGTTCATTTTTGGAACCTAGTTCACTGACAATCGTTTCTTTTTTGGAACCGTTCCGTTCCACTCATTCACCGTACCTTTTTAATGCAGTTGTGAATGTCTTTTGTTTTCATAACAATCGGAACTGCAAACAAGTAGCATTGGCTCTGTACTCACCAACTCCGTTTTACACATTTTACAAAATTCCAGTCAAATTTCCAGTCAATGGAACACCGGTATAAGTCGCTGTTCCTTCCATAACAAAGAGCACGCTGCTGCGCCGTGGTCAAAAGATATATATATATATATATATATATATATATATATATATATATATATATATATATATATCTCGGCAACTCGATACTGAGTTGGAGCTGCTACATTCGACCGAAAAGATAACGGCCGCGCGGCCACCCAGGAGCTGGAACGGGAACGGCTACGCGATCGGGAAATCTTAGTGAGCAATGCAAAGGGTCTCATAATATCATACTCTACCGTAACTACTATCCTTGCCAATGAAATACACATAAGATCCAATGCTTTGAAAAACGGCCAAACGGTGAGAAAGGATTTCAGATGTGGAATAATGCCTACAGACTTGCTTTTGACAAAAACATGCAGCTAACAAACCTATTTCAAGCACAGTACTGAAAGTTTCATTTTAGCATTAATCCCACTTATACGTTTATTTTAGCATCCCCCTACAAAACGTATAAACGAGGTTTCACTGCATATCATTGATTTGATGGTCACAATGAAAATTATGAACATTTAGCGAATATTGCATTACATCTTTCCCCCTATGTATTATTGTTGGTTTTTCACACTAAACGTCAACAACAACAATGGAGTCTATCGGAAAGTTTTGTCTCAGTTTAAGTTCCGGGCACCCGATGTGTAATAGTTATTTGAGTGTGCTTCAATTAGGTAGTAAAAGATAAAAAATGGACTTGAAAATTTGCAGCATTCGTCTTTTCATGGTAATCTTCCCTTTTAGCTTCGTATTTGAAAATTAAAAATTTACTTAACACAAAAACTACTACATTTAATGAAATATAGTAATTTTGTACAGGAACATTTCCATCAATTTTTATTAACGAATTTACAAAATGTTTGTGGCCTTTGGAGGTAAATTAGGTTTTGTTACCTCCGTGTGCTCTAATTAGACGTTGTACAACACTAACAGGATGTAGTATTTGAACTGCCCAAATATGTGTCATTGACATATAGAAGTTTGAAAAGTAGGAGGCGAGGTACTGGCGGAAGTAAAGTTGTGAGGCGGCATCGTGTCGGGATAGCACAGTCGGTAGTGCGCTTGCCCGCGATATGCAAAGGTCCGAGGTTCGAGTCCCGGTTCCGGCACACAATTTTAATCTGCCAGAAAGTTTCAAATGTGAAGTGTTGTAAATGTCAATAGTAATTCCGATAATTTATGAGTCTAACTAGTTTTCAAATAATAGAAACCTCAGTGACCAGGAAAAGAAGAAAAGAGGTCCATTGAATAAATAGAAATATATGTATAGAATTTAGACAGGTAAGTAGTTGCAAACTGAACAAATTACATCATAACCAACTTGTTAAACGTTGGATAGAAGCTGTTAAATATTTTCCATAATCATTTGTTTTTAGAACTTTTGTGTCCCAACTTCGTCGCCGCTTTTGTGTCCCAGCCTCGTCGTAGGTGTCGGTGGCCGAGTGGAACGAGACCGACACAGTAACAAAAATAGCACGCTGGTGCAGGTACGGAGGGGAGCAGCCAGAAGCTATAAACACTAGAGTAAATTAGAAAGAGATATATATTGCACAGAATGTAACAATACTTAACTTTTACATAGTACTGCAGAATGTTGATACATAGTTGTTAGAGGCCTGCCTAGTGCCTGTACGATAGCAAAGTCTTCAATGGTGCCTATCTGATTACGAAGGTCCTAACTCGTTGCTATCTCAGTCCGAAGTGCTCGATCTCGTTCAGTGGTGGCCACGAGCGGGGTTGCAGCAGAGGGCGCTCGTGGCTGTCGTCGTAAGATCGCCGCGCCGTGCGTGCATGACGGCGCGCGGCGAAAGTAGGTGGCGCGCACTTTGTACTTGTGCGACACCACACCCCTCCCCCCCAAACCGCCGCGCCGTCGTGGCGTAGGGCTGAGGGCCACGGCGACGGCACTGGGAGGAGGGCCTGGGCGGGGGCGTTACTGGTGGGACGGGCGTCGTAGCTGAGGCCGGGATCGAGACGCCGTCCGCGCCCCGGCATCTGCCTTGAGATCCTCCAGGGAACCCGCCGAACCTGGGGAAGGGCGCCCGCCCCCGCCCAGAGGGAGCAGGTCATCTTCTGAGGTGCGTGGCCCAAGCTGAGGGGGCCCGCACGGTCCCAGAGTCCCTCTCGGTGACACTGTCATCTGGAGGCGGCGACGGAGGCGCGTCGATCTCCATCGGGACGATCTCGTAGTCCGGGGACGAACGATGTGGCTGTGCTCCCTGGCGGTGAACTGGGTCTGGAATCAAGAAACCGGAGACAGGATCGCGCGGCCTTTGCAAGCGCAATTGGTTTGCGTGGCGCCGCAGCTCCGACCCTGTGGAAGAACGTACAACAAACAAGCACGCGTTGAATGGTGCCCGGCAACCATGTCTTCTTGTTTCCAGCAAACATCCTGTACAGCACCGGCGTGGAAACCTGAAAACGTGAAGCGCCATACGAACCGACTCGGTGCGTGGGAGGCTGCAGCAGGTGAAGGAGAGTGCGGTGACGGCGGCCGTGTAGCAGCTCGGCAGGAGACGGGCCGTCACCTGGCATGCACCGATATGTAGACAGGAAAATTTGAAGAGCTTGCTGCCTGGAGTGCTGACCTTTCATCTTCTCCATGTGAGACTTGAATGTTCGAACGAAACGTTCTGCTTCACCATTGGACTGAGGGTGAAAAGGTGCGGTGGTGATATGCTGAATGCCATTCACGCGACAAAACTGTTGAAATTCCGAACTAACAAACTGAGGTCCATTGTCACTGACGATAGTTTCAGGCAAACCTTCGATGCAAAACACTGATGTGAAGGCACTGATTGTACTAGAAGCTGTCGTTGAGTTCATGGCAATCACAAAAGGAAACTTTCTGAAAGCGTCTACAACAATTAACCAGCGCGTATTCCAGAAAGGTCCGGCAAAGTCAATATGTAAACGTTGCCATGGTCCCTTGGGGTATGGCCAGTCTGAGAAACGCTGTGGAGGAGCCGCCTGATGCTCCGCACAAACAGTACACTGTGATGTCATGCTCTCTATCTGAGCGTCCATACCAACCCAGGTACAATGACGTCTGGCCAGTTGCTTTGTCCTAACAATGCCCCAATGTCCTTGATGCAGGAGGCGTAACACTTCTCGTTGCAGGGAACGAGGAACAATCACTCTTGCTCGGTCGTTGTCGGTATGCAACAACAGTACACCCTGACTTAAAGATAATGCATGACGTTGTGCAAAATAACGCCGAACCAGAGGCCTATCAATGTCTTTGGCTCTGGCAGGCCACCCTGAGCGAACAAAACGTGCTACCACACTTAGGTCTGCATCCGCAGCTGTTTCCCGTGCAACCCGACGAGAGTTCAAAGGAAAGTCTGCGACAGCGGAAGCATCTCTGGAGTCTATCTGACAACATGCCATTTCTGAAGAATCAAACGACACATCCTGGCCAACCGGAAGTCGGGAAAGTGTGTCCGCGTTAGCATGTTTAGTGGTAGGTCGGTACAAAATCTCATACTGATAATTAGACAATATCAAGGACCATCTCTGAAGCTTTTGTGCCGTACGGGGCGGAATCGGCTTTGTGGGTGAGAACAACGACGTGAGAGGCTTGTGGTCTGTCAACAAATAGAATTTTCTGCCATAGAGATAATGATGAAACTTTGTGACGCCGTAAATGATTGCTAAGGCCTCCTTTTCTATCTGACTGTAATTCTGTTGCGTTGGCGTCAGTAGCTTGGATGCAAAGGCAATAGGACGATCATGACATCCAATACGATGTGACAGAACTGCACCCACACCGTACGACGAGGCGTCAACTGCTAGCACTACAGGCTTCTGTGGGTCAAAGGGAATCAAACATGCATCACTGAGTAGTGCAGACTTTAATTTGTCAAAGGCAACCTGACAATCTGTAGACCATACAAAAGGAACATTCTTCCTACGTAAGTAGCAATCTGAGAGGCATTGGGAATAAATCTGAAATAATAGTTAAGCTTTCCCATCACTGCTTGCAATTCATGCACATTCTTAGGAGGAGGCAAGTCTTTGATTGCTCTAAGATGTGACTGTAAGGGATGAATTCCTTGGGCATTAATTACATGGCCTAGGTACTCTATTTCAGTTTGAAAAAACGAACACTTTGCTTTATTGCAACGTAGACCTGCTGCAGTCAAAACTTTGAAAAGGCACTCCAGGTTTGCTAAATGTTCTTCAACTGTACGTCCGGATACCACAATATCATCTAAATAGTTCGAACAACACGGTACAGAAACTGTCAGCTGTTCCAAAAAACGCTGAAAAATAGCGGGAGCGGAAGAACTGCCAAAGGGTAGGCGTTGAAATTGAAAAAGGCCCATGTGAGTATTAATGACGAAAAACTTTTTTGACTCGTCATCAAGTGGAATCTGTAAGTATGCCTCTGCTAAATCAATCTTGGAAAAGAAGCGAGACTGTCCTAATTTGTCCATCAGTTCCTCAGGTCTGGGCAGGGGATAAGTGTCTACAATTGTTTGACTGTTCACTGTAGATTTGAAGTCCGCACAGAGACGAAGTTTTCCTGACGGCTTGGATATAATTACTATAGGCGAGGCCCACTGACTCGCAGAAACAGGAGAAATCACCCCACTATCTTGCCAACGTTTAAGTTCGTCTGCAACTTTATCACGAATGGCGATAGGCACTGGTCTAGCTTTACGAAATTTTGGAACTGCAGACTCTTTTAATGTTACATGTGCCACGAAGTCTTTTGCACAACCTAGTTCCGGCGAAAACAAGTCACTATATTTGTCACACAATGCATTGATTTTATCCTGAGGCACTATTGACGAAATTTGAAGCACATCTCTTTGAATTGATAAACCAAAAAATTCAAAAGCATCTAGTCCAAAAATGTTCTGTGTTGATTTGGCCTGAAGAACTACAAAAGCAACTGTTTTTGTTACACCTTGAAAAGAGGCGGGCAGGCTACACGTTCCTAGCACGGGAATATTTTGACCTGTATAAGCTGTTAACACTTGCTGTGACGGCGACAATTTTGGCGAACCCAGAAGTTCATAAGTATCTTTATTTATTAATGTGACAGCGGAACCAGTATCAAGCTGAAATTGCACCGTCTTATTTTCTATGAAGAGAGTCACAAACAGTTTTTGCTTGTGGCGCTCGACAGGTGCGCGAATGTGGGCAACGTCTGCTACGGTTAGTTTACTGCGCTTGCGCGGGCCGCGTAGTGAAGTAAGCGGCGCAGACTCGGCACACAGCGGATTAACAACACTGTCACTAGATGTCACTACCGCCGGATCGGCGTCCGCGCAATGCGAGGCTACTACAGATTCACTAACTACTGCACTAAACTTTTGATTAGCTACTCCAAGTCTACTGTCACTAGCTACACAGTACTGGGCACTATTACAAGGAGCAGTTGCAGAAGGCACTAATTTCACTACAGGAATGCACTGTTCATAGTCATTTTGCTTGTCCCGAACCCTTTTCCGTTGCACTGTTTTACGCGCTCGTCGGCGCTTGCTACGTGGTGCACTATATAGTTTTGCCATAGGCGCAGAACTACTTTCTTGCAATTGAGATCCAAGGAAAGCACTGTTCAATTCCACAGCCCGTATAACATTTACAGAATGAACTGTTCTCGCACTCTGCGAAGCACTGTTTCTAACGTTACTGTTCTTTGAGTTTTTAATTTGCATACACACAGAATGCACATGTCCCAATTTGCCACATTGATAACAGCTTGCGTTGCGACTAGGGCAATGAGCACGCTTGTGGCGAGACACACACTGGGGGCAAGATTTACGTACATTTTTCTGAAATGAGCGTTGGCGCCCGTTATTCAAATTACTGTTTCTAACACGACGGGGCGACCTTTGCGTCGCACTTTTACACCGGCTACTGTTCACAGTCTGTTCAGCACGGCCGGTAGAAAAATAAGAATCACTAGTGCTATACTGAGAACTACGGCTAGGAAAGCGTCCGTTGCGGCGCACTGAATTTACACTGTGGCTTTGCATTTCTACGTCTGCTAAGTCAAAAGTATCATGCGCATCTATAAGCTACAGTACACTGTCTAAGGAGGGGTCAGACTGTTTCAGAATTGCTGCTCTAATTCTGGGGTCCTGAATATTCTGCGTAATCGCATCTCGTAACATAACGTCACTATAAGAAAGTCCACAAGAGCAAGTAAATTTACATTGGCGGGTTAAGCCCTTCAATTCCGTAATCCACTCTTGGTGTGACTGCTGCGGTAACTTTTTAAGTCTGAAAAATCGGTATCGTGCAGCGGCTACAAGAACTTTTCTCTCATAATGAGCATTTAGTGCCTCTACTATTTGTTGAAAGTCTACATCACGAGGAGATGCTTGCGGGAATAGTTTCTGCAGTAATACGAAGGTCTGGAAGCCCACAATCGATAAGAAAAGGTTCTTCACTCTCTGACCTGTAATTTGATGAGCCGCGACGAGTTCTTGAAACTGTGCGAAGTAGTCGCTCCATTCTTCCTCACGTTCGTTGTACTGGCGGAACGTAGGGAGCGGTACGGCGGCTGGTGTGGGCTGCTGAAGCGGCGGCTGTTGTTGGTTAGCTGCTTGCGCTGTGAGCTGGGCCACAGCCTGGAGAAGTAGTGTTATTTGCGCCGTCTGTAACTGAATAATTTACATTAAGTTTGGGTTCGGGGTAGTGGCCATGCTGACCGATTAGGCGCCGCGCATACAAGTAAATTATAACAAAACACAAATACAATATGAATGAGGACACTCTGCAACAAAAAAGTCCACAAAACACGCAACTGAATATGTTCCCCCCAAAAATCTTATAATAAGGGTGGGTGGGCGGGAGCAATTTTTGCGTGCTCCGACTGCTGCTGTCTGGCTGCTGTAAGCGGGCTGGTCCAAGGTTCTATCACTCCTCGTCGCCACTTTTGTGTCCCAACTTCGTCGCCGCTTTTGTGTCCCAGCCTCGTCGTAGGTGTCGGTGGCCGAGTGGAACGAGACTGACACAGTAACAAAAATAGCACGCTGGTGCAGGTACGGAGGGGAGCAGCCAGAAGCTATAAACACTAGAGTAAATTAGAAAGAGATATATATTGCACAGAATGTAACAATACTTAACTTTTACATAGTACTGCAGAATGTTGATACATAGTTGTTAGAGGCCTGCCTAGTGCCTGTACGATAGCAAAGTCTTCAATGGTGCCTATCTGATTACGAAGGTCCTAACTCGTTGCTATCTCAGTCCGAAGTGCTCGATCTCGTTCAGTGGTGGCCACGAGCGGGGTTGCAGCAGACGGCGCTCGTGGCTGTCGTCGTAAGATCGCCGCGCCGTGCGTGCATGACGGCGCGCGGCGAAAGTAGGTGGCGCGCACTTTGTACTTGTGCGACACCACAAGAACCATAGTATACTCACAGTCTAACGTTTACAGTCCCGACACTCCCACAGATTTTTGTTATACGCCACGACAGCAGCGCTCCAAGCGGCTAGCAAGGTACATGTCTGAATACGATTAGCGGATGAGTGTGAATGTCGTTTAACATACCTCTTTACAAGAGGGAAGGTATGTAGTGCCATAAAAATCACCAATAACTAGAAAATAGCGCCACCTTTGTCTTTATTAGTTTTCCTACGAACCATTGAAAGGTATGAATCGGTACTTTGCAGGACAGTTTATTTAAGACCATCTTGAATATACGACTGGTTAATCAAGAATTTAATTCTCTATTAAGAACAAAAAATGTTAGCAAATATCAGAAGACTCATCCTTCTGCAGAAAGACGTTGGTTTTCTGCTGGGAAACGTCAAGGTTTCTTCAGTACAATTCCAGTCAAACCATTAAGTGCTGAACGTAAGAGACTTACATGGAATGCATTACCTACATTTTTTAATGTACTAGATCAGCCACTATATCTGTAGCTGAAAGAAAATCCTCACAAACGCGACAATAAAACATCGAAAGCAAAATAAAATAAAAAGTAAAATAGTTTCCCTTCAAAGCTGAAACCAATTCCAAAATTGTTGCTACATCTGAACCACAAACGCAAGGATCTTAAAGACTTACTTTTTAAAACCAAAGTAATTACCCTCAAAAGCATGTGCGTTTATGACAAAGACGAGGGCAGTGGGAAATTCTTCGAACCCTAGCGACTTTTTACATTTCATAGAAAGTGCCTGTCACAATGTTTCTCGTCTGTTTATATTTTCTTACTTTCAGAGGAGCAGGCTGCAAAATATACATACATTTCTATTTCGTCATGAATATGTTGTTTATCTCACTGAATGAGCGAAATTAGGCTGTTTTTACATTTATTTCTCTATTATTTATGCCTCATGATATTATACGAATGCTTGGAACACAAAAATTACAGAAACTATTTGGTTAATTACATAGAAAAGTAATTATAAACAAACATTACTCTTACGGCTCCTTGCCCACCACTAGGAGAGCTAGTGTCGTTCCAACTGTCAGTTATTAACAACTTTCACAGCAGTGAATGTCGCGACTGTATGTGTTAGACTGTGGTATACTCAATATTTTATTCGCCCTCGTCAGACAAATGAGAACATTGGATCTTAAATTTTCAAAAACGTCCGTTTTATCTTCACCAACAATAATCCGATGATTCATATAACTCATAGGCTACTTAATTGTCTTCTCGAGTGATATTATCAAACAAATTGGTGTGCGAGTTTGTTTATAACTACATATAAATTCGCGGGAAGGGCCGTGTGGTCAGGAGCGCCACGTTATGGATCGCGCAACATCTCGCGTGAGAGGCTGAAGTCGTCCCTCGGGCATGTGTGTCTGTGTGTGTGTGTGTGTGGTCCTTAGGTTAGTTTAAGTAGTTTGTAAGACTAGGGACTGATGACCAAAGTAGTTTCGTCCCACAGTATCGCAAACGTTTTTTCAGAGTTGGGAAAGTTACTTTTTTTAGAGTAAGTTACACTTAAAGTTACTTCTCTGAAAGGTAACTTAGTTACAGTTATAGTTACTATACATCGAAAACCCATGAACCACAGACATTGCTGAAGTGGGGTGGCTTGCGTGCCTCAACGATGCAGATAGTTGTACCATAGGTGAAACCACAGTGGAGGGGTATCTGTGGAGAGGCCAGGCAAACGTGTGGTTCCTGAAGAGGGGCAGCAGCCTTTTCAGTACTTACAGGGGCAACAGTCTGAATGATTGACTGAGATGGCCTTGTAACATCAGCTAACATGGCTTTGCCAAGCAGTTACTGCGAACGGCTGAAAACAAGGGGAAACTACAGTCGTTACTTCTCCCGAGGACATGCAGCTCTACTATATGATGATGGCGTCTTCTTGGATAAAATATTCCGGAGGTAAAATAGTCCCCCATTTGGACCTACGGACGGGGACTACTCAGGAGGATGTCGCCATCAAGAAAAACAAAACAGCCATTCTACGGGGCGGAGCGTGGAATGTTCTAACCCTTAATCGTTTATGTAAACTAGAAAATTTGAAAAGAGAAACGGTTAGGTTAAAGTTAGATATGGTAGGGATTAGTGAATTTCGGTGGCAGGATGAAAAGGTGAGTACAGGGATATCAATACAAAATCAGTTGGTGGTAACGCAGGAGTAGGTCTGATAATGAAAAAGAAAATAGGAATGCGGGTAACTTACTATGAACAGCATAGTGAATGCATTATTGTAGGAAAGATAGACACTATGCCAACACCGACAACAGTAGAGCAAGTTTATATGCCAACTAGCACGGCCGATGAAGAAGATATCGAGTAAAATGTATGGGGAGATAAAAGAAAACATTCAGAAGATTAAGGGAGACGAAAACTTGATTGTGATAGGGGACTGGAACTCAGTACTAGGAAAGGGAAGAGAAGGAAATGTAGTAGGTGAATATGGACTGGGAAAAAGGAATGAAAGAGGAGATCGCTTGGTAGAATATTGGCAAAGCACAATTTAATGATCACCAACACTTGGTTTAATCATCATGAAAGAAGGCTGTATACGTGGAAGAGACCAAGAGACACTAGAAGGTTCCAGATTGACTTTATAATGGTAAGGAATAGATTCAGAAACCAGGTTCTAAACTGTAAGACATATCCAGGGGCAGATATAGACTCTGACTATAACTTATTGTTTATGAACTGCAGATTAAAACTTAAGAGATTGCAGAAAGGTAGAAAGGTTAGGAGATGGAACCAGAGGTGGCTGAGAGTTTCAGAGGGAGCATTAGGCAAGGATTGGCTAAAACGGGGGAAAGTTATACAGTAGAAGAAGAATGGGTGGGTCTGAGAGATAGGATAGTGAAGGCTGAAGAGGATCATATAGGCAGAAGGACAAGACCTAATAGAAATCCCTGGATAACACAGGATATACTGAACTTAATCGATGAGAGGAGAAAATATAAAAATTCAGAAAGTGAAACAGGAAAAAGTGAGTACAAACGTTTGAAAAATGAGATTGACAGGAAGTGCAGACTGGCTAAGCAGGAGTGGCTAGAGGACAAATGCAGAACCGTGGAAGAATGCATACCTAGGGGAAAGATAGATACCGCCTACAAGAAAATAAAAGAGATATTTGGAGACAAGAAAAGCAGCTGTATGAATATCAAGAACTCAGACGGAAAACAGTACTGGAAGGAATATATAGAGGGCCTATACAAAGGAAATAAACTTGAAGGCAGTATTCTAGAAATGGAAGACGAAGTGGAGGAAGATGAGATAGGAGATATGATACTGCAAGAAGAATTTGACAGAGTGCTGAAGGACTTGAGTCGAAACAAGGCCCCTGGAGTAGATGATTTTCCGTCTGAACTGCTGATGTCGTTAGGAGAGCCAGTCGTGAAAAAATGTATCACCTGGTACGCAAGATGTATGAGACAGGGGAAATACCCTCTGACTTAAAGAAGAATATCATAATTCCAATTCCAAAGAAAGCAAGTGCAAACAAGTATGAAAATTACAGAACTATCAGTTTAATAAGTCATGGGTACAAAATACTAACACGAATTATTTACAGACGAATGGAAAGACTTGTGGAATCCGACCTCGGGGAAGATCAGTTTGGATTTAGGAGAAATGTAGGAACACGGGAGGCAATACTCACATTACGACTTATCTTAGGCAAGGGAAACCTTCGTTTTTAGAGTTTGTCGATTTGGAGAAAGCTTTTGACAATGTCGACTAGAATACACTCTTCCAAATTCTGAAGATATCAGGGGAAAAATATAGGGAGCGAAGAGTTATATTCAACCTATACAAAAACGAGAGTTATTAGAGTCGAAGGG
The DNA here is from genome assembly GCA_026315105.1 of Locusta migratoria. Lineage (NCBI taxonomy): Eukaryota > Metazoa > Arthropoda > Insecta > Orthoptera > Acrididae > Locusta > Locusta migratoria. Next base: position 506,466,009 of record CM048746.1, on the reverse strand, counting down.
CAAGAAAGGGACGCAGAGGTTGGGAAGGGAGTGAGACAGGGTTGTAGCCTTTCCCCAATGTTGTTCAATCTGTACATTGAGCAGGCAGTGAAGGAATGGAAGGAGAAATTTGGAGAGGGCATTAAAGTGCAGGAAGAAGAAAGTAAAACATTGCGGTTTGCCGATGACATAGTAATTCTGTCAGAAACCGCAAAAGATCTGGAAGAGCAATTGAACGGGATGGACAGTGTCTTGAAAAGAAGATATAAGATGAATATTAACAGGAGTAAAACGAAGGTAATGGAATGCAAAGTCAGAAAATCAGGCGATGCTGAAGGAATTAGATTAGGTAATGAGACAATAAAAGTAGTAGATGAATTTTATTATTTGGGTAGCAAGATAACTTCTGATGGCCGAAGTAAAGAAGATATAAACTGCAGAATGGCCATAGGAAGAAAAGCGTTTCTAAAGAAGCGAAACGTGTTAACATTCAATATTAATTTAAATGTTAGGAAGTCCTTTCTGAAAGCATTTGTCTGGAGTGTAGGGCAGCATTGTAGGGCAGCAAAACGTGGACGATATGAGAAGGGATAGATTGGTCGGACACATTCTGAGAGATCAAGGATTTGTCAACTTAGCATTAGAAGGAAGCATGTGGGATAAAAATCGTAGAGGGAGACCGAGGTACGAATATAGTAAGTAGATTCAAAAGCATGTAGGTTGCCAAAGGTATTCTCAGATGAAGAGACTTGCACGGGACAGGGTATCGTGGAGAGCTGCATCAAACCGGTCTGCGGACTGAAGACCACAACAACAACATCGAAAAGTAATTTTATTAGTTAGAAGTAACTTTACAGTTATTTTTACAGTTACATTGGCAGTTATTTTTAAAAATTGTAATTGTAACTCATTTGTAAATCCGTAATATGCCTTGCTCGTCTCAAAAGGGAACGTGCTTTATTGTCAATCAGTAATTAAATACATTAATACATACACAATTAATAATAGTACGTAATTAATACATTATTAAATAAATTGTCCATAGCATCTTCTATCTCATTGCATCCCAATTTCAATGTTTGTTCATTTTCACGAAATGTAGTTTTTCAAACGTTCCATCTCCTGAAAGTTTCATCTTGTTCGTAGTTCGCGTCTCCGCGAAAACTGCAGAATTTGTTGTCTACTATATATTCGCACGTCTGTTACGCTGGAAAGGCAGCAATGAGCAAACATTTCAAACTGTGTATTCGCATCGAGAGCTGCCCTTTGACAGGTAGATGAAGGGTTAGCGATGTGAGGCGCTACATTAATACTAGGCTGCTTGACGAAATAAGCAGAGGAGGAAGACGTAGTTGTCCGAGGAGGCAAAATATGTTCAAGTGTTTGTTAATCTTATGGGACTTAACTGCAGGGTCATCAGGCCCTAAACTTACAAACTACTTCTACAGTATCTTATACCAAAGACAACACAAACATCCATGCCCGATGGAGGACTCGAACGGGCCTCGCACAACTGAGCATAGCGCCTCAATGCACTCGGCCACTCCGCCGCGGCGCAAAATACGTGCTATGGAGAATAGATACACAGAAAAGAACCGAACACTACCGCTGCAAGGCAGCATTAAGTGCTAGCAAGCCACGGACATTGTTTCTTTACCGACACTGCCCATTCTCATGAGTGGAGCGCTGCCAGCCTCTTACGCGCCGTGCGATTACTCACAGCTAATTTTGCAGAAGACGAAATCTAATTTGGAAATTCAAATGCAATGTTTGATACCGCGATTTTGCATCAAGCCTGGAGCAATTTTGCTAAGCCCTTAAATGGCAGTTTCCGAGCGTTTTGTTATTCCCGCTTTGTGGAAATAAGTCATTGAAAATTACTACAGTCAAAGATATCCAACACCTACAGTAGTTAGAAGTATTCAAGGGATAAAGACACTGGTAGTAAACCTGGTATAAGTTGTGTTACGACGCATTTTTCAAAAAAATTTTCTATCCGTTTCTGTATAATAGTCGGACGTTTTGGTTTTTGAGACACCTGTCTCCGCCTGCATGAACAACAATTAAACTCCGACCGGCACTTTTGTTTGACAATACTACTCGCACACTATCACTTTGCCAAATTTTATTGACTTTATACTGTTTTCCGTTGAATACATTATCTGTTCACAACCATTGAAAAATGTTTATTTACGTTAACTGCAAGTTCTTGCCGCGCGGGATTAGCCGGGCGGTCTAAGGCGGTGCAGTCATTGACTGTGCGGCTGGTCCCGGCGGAGGTTCGAGTCTTCCCTCGGGCATGGGTTTGTGTGTTTGTCCTTAGGATAATTTAGGTTCAGTACTGTGTAAGCTTTGGAACTGATAACCTTAGCAGTTAAGTCCCGTAAGATTTCATACACACATTTGAACATTTTCGTAAATTCGCAAGGCTCATTAAAATTAGCTATATTTCTCCAATCAGGTTTGACTACATTTTTGAGCTGGTGCCCAGCGACTGTTTTGTACAAATATGTAGAGAATGTCACCAATCAGTCGCAATTTTTGTTTTCATTTTCCACATGTACATAGATTTCGGGCACTGTGTGGCTATTCTTAGTGCTTTGAGTCATGTTTATATCAACATGACGGTTTAGATGTAAGCACCTGTTAACAGCTTTGAGACTGGTCACTCAGTGGCCGAAACGTAGTTAGATCTGAAAAGTAAAAACAAAATTTGCGATTGATTGCCAACATTTCCTGCAGATTTGTTTAAATAAAATTCCACAAAAGGTTAGTAAAAAACGGGGGGGGGGGGGGGATCGGCAATTTAGTAGCTCGCATGGGGCGACGCTTGGGCTTGCGCCGGCCCTGATTCATACATTTCCAATGTACGTTGTTGAAAATATGTAATTTAGAAATAAATATTGTTTCTTTTTTCTCTTTACTAAAATCATAGCCTGGTATTTTGCAGTCTTGAGATTCTAACAAAAAATATGTTAGCGACAAAGAAGTAACGATACTTCCGTTAAATAGTTAACCGATAACAGTAACTCAGTTACAGTTAAAGCTCCTAATGCAAATAATAACGTCCGTTACCTTTTAAAAGTAACTGTTACTAGTAACGGCGTTACAAGTAAGGCGTTACTCTCCGCCCCTGATTTTTTTGCATTCGACAGGCCGCGCCGGTCTCGGTGTGTGCTGGACGGTACTTTGTGATCCTCTCCCTCGGGTGGCGCAAGACCTCTAGGCAGTAGATACTCCCGACCACACAACTGCGAGCACTCTTTCGTTGATGCGGCAAAGTGATAACTGATCACTTAAAATAAATTGTTTCCTATATATTACTTGATTTGATCTTCTGGGTTGAAAGAATTTGTTGGTTACCTTTAGATAGGTTAGCCCAGTTAATGCATTTAGCTTAACGTATAAATTCCTAATGTTTCAACGAAATCATGTTTCATTTGCTGGGTATCGTGTCTAAATCATTTGGAAGAGATGGACAATGACTCTGTATTACAAAACCAGTCATTTATTGTTCTATTGATTGTGCTCATCAATATTTACAGCGATCCGCACGGCCACTACGGTCGGGGGTTCGAATCCCCCCTCGGGCATGGATATTTGTGCCGTCCTTAGTTGTAAGTAGTTCATAAGTAGTTTGTAAGTTTAGGGACTGATGACCCCGTAGTTGAGTCCCATAGACTTAACAAACATTTGAACATTTGAATATTTACAGGAAATTACAGGCTGAATACAAAAGGACCTTGTTTATTCGAAGTCATATGCTAAGAGACATTTGGAGATAAGAAAAGCAGCTGTATGAGTATAAAGAACTTGGATGGAAAACCAGTTCTCAGCAAAGAAGGGAAAACTGAAAAATGGAAAGAGTATATAGAGGGACTCTAGAAAGGAAATGAACTTACAGACACTATTGTAATAAGGGAAGAAAAAAATAGATGAAGATGTAGGAGTTGATACTATACTGAGAGAAGAATTTGACAGAGCACTAAAAGACCTAAGTCAAAACAAGGTTACTGGAGTAGACGACACTCCCTCAGAACTACTGAAGTCTCTGGGAGAACCAGCCGTGACAAAACTATTTCAACTTGTGCGTAAGATGTACGAGACAGGTGACATACCCCCGGACTACAAGAAAAATGTAATAATCCACATTCTAAAAAAAAAAAAAAAAGTTCAAATGTTTGTATAGTCTATGGGACTTAACTACGGGGTCATCAGTCCCTAAACTTACAAACTACTTATCAACTACCTTATACTAAAGACGACACAAATATCCATGCCCGAGGGGGGATTCGAACCCCGACCGTAGTGGTCGTGCAGACCGTAACTGGAGCGCCTTAGTCCCCTCGGCCACTGCGGCCGGCAATCCCCATTCTAAAGAAAGCAGGTGCAGACTGGTGTGAAAATTACAGCACCATCAGTTTAATAAGTCATGGTTGCAAAATTTTGACACGAATTATTTACAGAATGGTGGAAAAACTGGTAGAAACTGACCTCGGGGAAGATCAGTTTGGATTCAGGAGAAATGTAGGAACACGGGATGCAATACTCACTTTAAGGCTTATCTTAGAAGATAGGTTAAGGAAAGGTAAACCTACATTTCTAGCTTTTGTAGATTTAGAGAAAGGTTTTGATAATGTTGATTGGAATACACTCTTTCAAATTTTGAAATCAGCAGGAGTAAAATATAGGGAGCTGAAGGTTACTTACAACTTGTACAAAACCAGACAGCAGTTATCAGAGTTGAAGGGCATGACAGGGATGCAGAGGCTGGGAAGAAAGTAAGACAAGGTTGTAACCTTTCTCCAGTGCTATTCAATTTATACATTGAGCAAGCTAGAAAGGAAAAAAAGGAGAAATTTGGAGAAGGAATTAAAGTTCAGGGTGAAGAAATAAAAACATTGCGTTTTGCCCATGACACTGTAATTTTATCAGAGACAGCAGAAGACCTGGAAGAGCAGTTGAACGGAATGGACAGTGTGTTGAAGGTGTATATAAAATGAATATTAACAAGAGTAAAACAAGGGTAATGGAGTGCAGTCTAAGAAAATGCTGATGGAATTAGATTAAGTAATGAAATAATGAAGGTGGTAGATGAGTTTTTTACTTGGGCAGTAAACATGTGATGGTCGTATTACAGAGGATATAAAATGCTGAATGGCAATGGGAAGAAAAGAGTTTTTGAAAAAGAGAAATTTGTTAACATCGTATATTAATTTAAGCCTAAGAGAGTTCTTCCTGAAGGCATTTGTGTGGAGTGTTTCCATGTAGCCAGCCGCAGTGGCCGAGCGGTCTGCGGCGCGTCAGTCACAGTCTGCACAGCCGCTACGATCGGGGGTTCGAGTCCCATAAGCCTTACAAACATTTGAACTTTTATTTTATTTGTTTTATTTTTTTTTCCTCGTATGGGAGTGAAACATGGACGGACAAGTGTGGATAGGAAGAGGATAGAAGAGATTTACAGAAGAATGCTGAAGATTAGCTGGGTGGATAGCGTAACTAATGAGGAGGTACTAAACGGAATTGGGGAGGAAAGGAATTTGTGGCATACCCTGACTAAAAGAAGGGATCGATTGGTAGGACACATTCTTAGACAAAAAGGAATCGTGAATTTAGCATTGGAGAGAAGTGTGTGGGGTAAAACTCGCAGAGGGAGACCAAGAGATGAATATAGTAAGCAAATTCAAATGGATGTAGGTTGCCGTTCTTATGAGGAGATGAAAAGGCTTGCTCAGGATAGAGTAGGATAGAGCTGCATCAAACCAGTCTCCAGACTGAAGACCATAGCAACATCCAGTTACTAGTTACTATAAGTCAAACGAAGGACACCAAAAGTAAAAATAAATAAAACAAAGTAAAATCGAAAGATGAGTGAAGTGGACCACTCAAGAGAAGTCTTTAGGTGTATTAAAATAAGAAAATCAGGTTAGAACTATTCAGATATCTCGACTGTTACAGGGCACTTAAATAAAATCAAATGCGAATTTTGAAAGTGGAAGCGGGTCTGAGTAGCCTAATTGGTTAAGGCGATCTCTGACATATTTTGCTTCATCGTTGAATTCACGGCTGTTAATGTCAACCAGTCGTGTCTGTTCTTTCGGGCATGAAAGAACAGACATCGTACCTATAATCGTAAGTAAAACTGGTTTTGGAATGCATGCTGATAATAGATTTGAAAATCATTCTCCTAAATTCAGCTACCAGACGATGTGTTTTCAGTACCATTATTTATTTTTACACGAAAGTCAAAGTAACACTACAATTAATATCGCAGAAACGGAATTTAATTTGAAATGGTTTAAATTCCTCTTAGCCCCAGTAACCAACTGTATAGAAATTCTCCATCTTTCGGCCGCCGTTTAAATTTATTGACAAGTTTCAATGAAAATACGAGTTCCGGACGTAAAATAAATTTGACGGCGAAATTGAAACTTGGTGCTGCACTGGGATTCGAACCCGGATTTCCCGTTTCGGGCCAGCGGTCGCTAATTTTTTCTTCAGGTAAATGGATGCTTTGCGGTCAGTTGTTCATGTTCATTCTGGGTTGTTGACTGAGTATTTGGCTCATTTTTATTTATTTTTTATTTATTTATTTATTTATTTATTTTTGTAGATCAGTTTTCTTTGTGGCAATCCTAATAAAGTTCGCTAATATTTTTGGCTTATTGCACACACAGGACTAAACCGGTAAAGTTAAATGTAATTGGAGCTGTCAGTATGTTAAATCTTCTCCGTGCCAACTCTGGTGACCTGAAGATACCGTGCGCAATAAGCTTTAACCAACAGCTGCCATTGTTCAATACTGGTTTTCCTGCAGCATTACTCATCATCAAACTCAAACAACGGAACATATTGAATTATTTAAGGGGTCCTGAATGTGAAAATGACTAAAAAATTTAACACAAAATAAAATATAAATTGCCTCCATTTAAAAGACAAATTTATCTCGTTTCCAAAAATGTATGGTTTATTTACTTTTAAATAGTTATTATACTCTTAAACGCTGTTTGAACAAATGTCTGCACACTGGCCACGCTGATGCTTCAGGCAAGGAATATCATCATAAACATTCCATGCGTGCCACAGTCATGGAAACAATAAAGCCAATATAAAGGGACCTTGCAGATAAAAAAAAAATTACTTAGCAAATGTGTACATGGCCGTACAGAGTATCCTAATGATAGTTTCAACAGCTTCGTGTGGCAACGAGTTCCGAAAACAGTGTTTGTTGGATGGACAGTACTCAAAATATGTGTGATGGTTGCTGTTACATCTGCCATTGATGGTGTAAATAGCAGGACAAAAGTAATGGACAAATTAGGTATCCAACCAGGAAATAATAGCTTCTCTGCCGTAGATCGTCAGCTGAAAGGGCTGCGGAAGCCACCAATAAAGAGTCTGGAGTAAGTAAAAGACTTCTGAAAAAGCCTGTAGAGGATTAAGCAGCAGCTGGCCAGCAATATTATGGCACTGGAATGTTCTGAAAGAGGCATACGGTGAGACAAAAACACCGTGATCATTCTTTTCCCATTTTCTTGAAACTACATTTTCAGAACATTAGGTACATATATCTTCATAATGTTTTTACCTATGTTTACTAAATTTCTCCCAACTGAAAAATGGGACAGTATCTTTTTATTATGCCTAATACATAGCAGAAATGATCTATGTTTGTCATTCTGTATATGATTTTAACGGTGATTTTTGGACAAAATAGTGACGATATGTAATAAGGGTTTTTCTGTTTGCTCGGAAATACACCAAACTACAAAACAAGAGGCATAATGTGTTCCTACGAATGGTGACAGCAGCCTGTCAAAGTTAAATGCTATTAGACTGACGATACTCCAGAAAATGGTTCCAGAATGTTATAAAAACATATATTAGGCAAAATATTGTAATTCTTAAACTATTACAAGATATTTCAATTAATTTCCTATTACAGCTTGAGTTAATGTCATTCATTATTGGTCCAAAATCACAACTTCCTCCGCACTGTAGATAAAGAGTAATGTGCACCGAAAGCAAGAAAGGAAAATGCAGCCCGTTCACGTTCGTATCCCCTTAAATAAGGTAAGCATTTATATTCAAAACAGACACTAAACATTATATGCTGTTGTATAACTATCTGATCTCACTTATTCAGTGTTGCGGTACAGTATTAGATATTATTTCAATTTTTGTCGCATAATTCGGTCTTTGAACTAATTAGTTAGTGATTTTTTATTCTGAACGCAAGTAGATATTCTTACTAGTTAAATAAAGATGCATTAATTGTTGTTGCAATCTCTCTACCTTATATTTTTGTCTACATGTAGAAGGCAATAGTATTTCAGAGTGAAAATATAACTTTTAATTTTCAAGCAATTTCAGATAAATATGTTTTGAAACACTAGCCATCTCATTCCACTCATTTAAATGTATATCAATGTTTGTTGTTTAATTTAGTTGGCTCACTTGAAGATATATGGTTTAAAACTTTAATCTAGAAATATTTTATGGAAATTTTTTAAAAATGGAAGATGATTTTCTTGATCTTTCCACTCTCGAATAACAAGTCGGAAAAATGAGCAACCAAATATTTTCGTGCGAGCTATGATTTATTTTATCACTTCCTCTTACGCAGGTGGGAGTCAATAACATATTCGGTGCACGGAGAAGAAAGTTGGTGATTGGAATTTAGTGAAAATATCTCATCGCAACACCATACGTACCACAAAACAGACTGCTCTTAACTTTTTCTATTTTCTGTGTCATCCATGTGTGTTAAGGGTAGCATTTCACGCAGCAGTATCCCAGATGAGCACGGACCAGCCCCAGTGGATATCGGGCAGCAACAATCTCCCACAAAGCTGCAACAATTTGAAGAGAGAGAAAAGAGAAAGATTAAGCATTCAGTTGTAACAGTCACGGAAATCATGCAACTGAGTTTGATATAACAGTAGATTAAGTAAACATCTTCGTTAACTGTAGAAGATTTAAAGACTACACGATGACTCAAAATTTCGATGGGGTGGAAAATGGTAACTTAAACTGCGCGACTAACCAGGCAGGTACAGATCGAAAATATTTGTAGTAAAGAAGTAAGTATAAATGTCAGAGTATGATGGCACATACCTACAGGAGCATCAACTCCGACAAGAAAGAGAAGAAAGAATTTAATTATGTACTTCCGAACGTGTGCCGCAGTGCTGGTGATAAACCTTTCAGGATATAAATAAGGCCTAGTTCTTGACGTTTCGCCCAGAACTGCGGTGGGTATCTACAGAGGCGCTACGATTCCGTTGAATCTTGTGGACTGGGCGAAAGAGCTGAAGATTTTCGTGCAACACGACCGTAGGTCCAAAAAGTTACCACTAGTAATGTCATACAGTCTTGAAAGATTTCATTCTATGATAAGCCATAGTTTTAATGTAAGGATTGTGCTTAGTATGCGGTTGCATGTGGAAAGATGCTTGGCATCCTTTCCCAACCACACCATCTGCTTTGAATGTCCCGTTAATATCATTTACATTGCTGTGTGCTTGCCTCGCTCTTCTATATATTTTTTTCTACTTTGCCTGTAACTTATTGCAATTTTCCTTCATTTTATACTTTCTATCGAAGCCATAATCTAAGAAAATCAATATAATATGAAAAAGAACCTACCGAACCATATTGGACGCAAATATCACTGTCGAAGTTCCACAGAAGTTTTCCTTATTAATGACTAGCTTTTACATGAGCTTCGCACGCGTTGATGTTCTTGCAAACGTGTCAAATACCATCAAAAGTACACTAATTTCGCAACTTTTTTCCTTAAGTAATGACCAGGATCATAAGGATAAAAGCGAAGTTTTCACTCTTGCTGTTTAAATATAAACCGTGCGTACAATGACGGTAAATACTGTCCTTCTGTATCAAGATGAAATTAAAGATATTATTAAATACAAAAAGAAATTCTGTTTGTTACATCGTGAATGAAGAAGCTATACATCGTGTAAATTATGCAGGGTTCAAATGTCATCAAAATCTGTTCGGCGGTTTCACGACATTGACATCTTGTGTAAGCATTGTATTCATCATGTTGAATCACATTACGTAAAACATATCAACCATTAAAAGTATTTTAACAAAAATGATAAATTTAAGAGTAAAAAAAAATAAGAACGAGAAGCTATAAGACAAACATTGATGCTCAGCGGTTTCATATTTGGAGTTATATACTTAAATGCGACAAATATCTTGAATTACACACTTTCTAAAGTAGCCTATGTTCTTCAGCGTTCAATATATTTCCATCGCCCAGTTTAATCAAAATCGGTTAAGCTGTTTACTCGTGAAAGTTAGCAGACAAAGCGTCTTTCGCGTTTATAATACTAGTATGAATTAGTAACAGACATATTTCTGTCCATTTTCAAATCAACTAGTAAGTCCTCATTAATAAAGTACCACAAATAAGTCAAATTCTGTGCAATTTTGACGGTTCTTTATAAATATTGTTTCAATAACTCAAGTTGCCGACTACGTCATGCAGCTTGCTGGAAATAAGTAAACCTTATTTTAGAGCTGAAGAAAGTGTACCACTCTGTAAGAACTTTCGTCGTACGTCGTAAGTGTGGTAGGCCTATGTGAAAATAACACCTTACGGATGAATGACATTGTGAAATTGTGATAAAGTTTCACTCTGTGTGAAAGTGCAAGGAAGGTAGGAAGGGAGGTGGGGAGATCGACCTTCGATGTTTTCGCAAAAAATCTCGAATCGGCCCTGGCATAAACCTGTCTGAAGAAAAATACCGGTTTTGCTGACTAAATCAGAAACTGGAACACCTGTTTCCTAGACGACATATTTGTGTGGTATCGCAAACCCGTTTCTGGTGTTAACATGTCAACACGACGGCGAAGAAATGAAATTCAGTTTTCGTCCTCAGGGATACGTGTCACATTTAAACGTAGTTATTTGACTCTGTGGTGTCGCGTATTGTAATGACACCAAAGGCAAGTAAACTACTATCGATACGGATACGGCAACACAGTACCAAACCGCAGATTCCCTCCAGAGGTATTACGAACACTAGCACATGCGTGACATCTGATGACAGTCAAATGGTCGGCGCTAACGGCCTGTAAGACTGGTCGCGGAGGATACGGCCTCCTGAAGTCGGTTCCTCCAGGTAGAGACTCCTCCACTGCAGTTTGGACGGGTTGTTCTCTGTAAGTATACCAGAGTAACTAGGGCGCCCAATTTTTGATTGTCGGGACTGGAGTCGCGAAATCCCGATAGTTTTTTGACTTGCACAACGTTCTAAACTAAGGACAACGACCCAAAAATAAATTAAAATGGTTCCAGTCATCCGGTTCCGACCACGTTTTTCGAGACGTTTGCTTGGTTGCAAGGTATTTGCCGGATCTGGTAAGTACCTCCCAAACAGCCCGCTCCACTACTTGGAGAAGAGAATAAAAATTATATATGAAAGGCCTGGAAGACAGTGTGTTCATCGATCCAGCAGATTGTGTACCACGAGTCAGTAGTGTCCATTGAGTCAGAACAGTGTACTAAGATTGAGGACAGAGAGCGGCCGGCCGCGGTGGCCGAGGAGACTGAGGCGCTTCAGTCACGGTCTGCACGGCCACTACGGTAGGGGGTTCGAATCCCCCCTCGGGCATGGATATTTGTGCCGTCCGTAGTTGTAGCTAGTTCATAAGTAGTTTGTAAGTTTAGGGACTGATGACCCCGTAGTTAAGTCCCATAAGCTTAACAAACATTTGAACATTTTGACAAAGAGTGCTACGCTACACAGAACTGACCCTTCAGTGCTAGGCAATGCCTGAATACTTGTTCACGTAATGAGACTTACAAACTATCGCGGATCGTCAAGGGAACTTTGAAATATACATTCAGATGTCTGATCAGTTTGATGGTACTTAACTCCAAAAGTTGAGTACTCATTTCATTATGATAAATTTTCATATGTTATGGATGTTGTGGAATCTTTTTTGCAACTTATTTTTAGTACTTTTTTATATATCAAAAATCAAAATTGGACTATGTGAATCCACGTTATGGATCGTTCAGTAGAGAAGTACACGGGGACTGAAAGGTAAAATTTTTCTTAATTTTCAAAATCTTTTGCTGGTTAATTTTTTTAATCTAATGTTACTCTTCTAAGAGACCTAAAGGTCAGTATTTAAAAGTATGAAATGTTTAAATAATATGATGTTCAAATACGTATCAAAATTTATTACAAAAAAGCTTTACGAAGGTGAAACAATAAAATGGATGTACATCCGCATGAAAAATTACTTTTCAGGCAACTGTAGAAAGCAGTTGTGCACCCTCGCTATACAGAGATGGAGCTTGCATTTGGTACACTGTATGTGCATTTTAGTTTTCAACTGGGAGCTTTGCAGATATCTGTTGATCAGAATCCACAGAATTGTTTCGGATATCATCTACAGGCTTCACTTATTTTCCTAACTTTGCAGGCACATATACTGTGGTAGCGTGAGTTAGAGATCTGGCTCTCTTATTATTCTCTACAAAATACAGATTTTTCTCTAAATTTTAAAAATCTGTTCAATGTCGTAGCTTCTGGAATGATAGGGACACAAAGCTTTGTATGCCAAAACAGTCATATTCGGAGTGATTCAAGTTTCTGATTAGAAGAAGGATCCCGGTGTAGCATATGGTTTACTCAATATTTGTTGGTATAAAATTAACTTCATTATTCTGCACTGCTTACAAATTTGTTTCTATCACTATAAGCAGTAAGTAAATATTTAGTGAAATAATTATCAACGTAGGTAGTGGTACTTCAAAATTCAGAGGTGTTATTTACTTTTGGCTGAAAAAAAATGATTTGTGGTGAAACAGTTTCCAGAACGCGACGAAATATTTTTTTCCTTACGTGTCAGCTCTTACTCTTCAAATTTTGTCAGTAGTCATACATAATTGCTCAACAGACGGATTTTCCCCCAGACTGTAGACATAAGTTTATTGGGAGGTACACTATATAAAAATTACGCTCACTCTCATGATTATAGTTATCTAAATCTTCCTCTTCAAGACACTCCACTGTCGGAGAAAGTATATCATTCCTATCAGTCACTGAAGAAAAACTTTCATCCTCTTCAAGTTCTTCAATGACAGAATTATCACTGTCGCCCAGAAAGCATAAAATCCCTTCATACTGACTTTTCCTTTCATATCTGTCCGTTCCCAAAATGATATCATGTACATATAAACACTATCGTAATTACGAGAAGAAACAGAAGCAACACACGAACCAAATGTGAAGTGTTGTAGATGTCGACAGTAATTCCGATAATTTGAGTCTAACTAGTTTTCAAATTATAGAAACGTCAGTGAACAGGAGAAGAAGACAAGAGCTCCATTGAATAAATAGAAATATATGTGTAGAATTCAGACAGGTAAATAGTTGCACTCAATCAACATCTTTGCGTGAGCGACAGTTGGCCCTGCTTTGGAAGTCGAACATTGGACACGATATGGCACGGTAATGCAGACTTTACATAGGGAAACCAACTCTCCCGGAATTTACGCTTTTTCCGGATTTTCTCTCTCTCTCTCTCTCTCTCTCTTTTTTAAGTTTCCTGTTTTCCTTATTATCCGCTTGTTTCTCCTGTATATTTCGTCAGTGGTCGCTGTTATAACCCGAAACCCATGAGTTTAAATTGTCACATCAAGATATCTGGAAAATTTTTCTTAAAATAATCGATATTATTCACGATTGCTATTCGTGCTTCTTCGGCGTTCGGATTGCATCGGGCTGTGAGGGAAATATTAATTTTCTCATTGGTCAGTACTTACTCGCAACACAAAAATGCGCCCACGTCGAACCGATCGGAAGTAATGTCTCCCAAAAGCGGATTATACAGGCGTTTTTGTTTAAACAGAGACATTTCATTAGCTTTTTATCAATTGACTCACACAACACGGAAGAAACCAAGTTGTCAGAAATTGAAAACGTAAGAAAATTAAGAACAAATGTATCGATTTGTGATATCCTCTTTGCTTTTTCCTTAATAACTATTGTGAAGTGTTCGTGTGTATTTTCATTTGGTTTTAAAAGTTAATCGGTTTTCATTATGTGCTCTTGCAGTGAAAATTAAGATTTGAAATCTCCACGAAGCAAGAAGATGAAATATGTGTTTATTTGACGATATGGGACGAACAACGTTAATCCAATTTACTGTGTGCTATGTAAGCGTTCATTTGGGTAAGGGTGAATGTAGCCAACATTCTTGTACAGAACTTCATACGTGGAATGAAAGAGACATGAAGGCGAACTCAGATTTATTTAAATATTTTGGTAACACCAGTAAAGATATTGAAAAATGTTGCAGGTGAGCTAGCAATAATTTTTCATACAGCCGAGTATTGTGCAAATCAATTATCGCAGGAAATTTTTCATGACTATAATTTGGCTAATATAATATGTAGCCAAACGAAGACAAGCAGTTGTGAAAAACATTTTGTCAACGCGGACGACTGTGACGATATCTCCATTATTCTCCATTATAGCCACGCGCAATGGCCGCGTGGTCTAAGGCGCCCTGCCACGGCCTGGGCGGTCGTTCCTGCCAGAGGTTCGAGTCCGCCCCCGACCATGTGTGTGTGTGTGTGTGTGTGTGTGTGTGTGTGTGTGTGTGTGTGTGTGTGTGTGTTGTTCTTAGTGTAAGTTAGTTTGAGTAGTTCGTAAGTCTAGGGACTGATGGCCATATCAGTTTGATCCAATAGGTTTACAAATATTTCACCGTTTTCTCCATTATAATCGTGGTGAGATTTTGGTCATCTCCCTTAAACCCCCGAACAAAAGTTTGTCGCCCTAACTGCACGGCACGCTATGCGCAATAGGGTGGGTCGAAAAAATGAATTTTTATCTTACGAAACGCTTTACCTATTATCATTATAAAAAATACGAGATAAAAAAATTAAAATCGGTTAGTATCTTCCGTTCGCGCATCGTACTTCAATATAATGAAAACTGCATAAAATTTCTTTCTTTGGAATTTTTTAAAGTTAGTTTAAACTTTCAAGATAATATCGCCCTATGTTTTTATGCATTAATGGTTGAAATAAGTTAAATATATTAAAATCAGAGTAGTAATATAATATTTTCCGTGATGCACTGTCTTACAAAATACAGAATTTCAACAATATTTCCCAGTTTCTGCTGTAAATCTCTTTGTTTCGACAGAGCAGAACGACACAGAACTCACCACGTGGAGATGGTTGCACAACAAGTTCCATCCACACCCTTCCCACCAACCATCCAATTGTTAGGTGTGGTAATTACATGATATTTATAACTTTTTAAAGGAAATTTACCCATAGAGTACGATTCTTTGGCTTACTGCGTTTTTCTGTCATTGTCTGTTATTTCCATTACTTGAGTCATTGTTTGTGAAATGTGGCATAACTGATCTACACTTACGTGTTGCTCGGATATAGGCATCTCTAGCTTAGCTTCCTGTCCACATATTTTTTATGAAGCCTCTGTCACCAGTTTCACGCACCTCACCACGGCTTGAGTGTAACGGGAAAACTTTCGCATTTCTCTGAGCTTTGTGTCTGGACTGATTAGTGATTTAAGAACATCTTCAGTTAAGTATCGCATATTGGGGGAGGATACACCACACAAGAACTCCAGTCAATAATTTCAAAGAAATCAGGTGCTTGAACGATTATCTTCGGTGGTACGAAACTTCTAACCGTCTTCTTCTTTAGGACTGTGTCTTGCTTTCAAGATCCTTCTATAACCGAGTTGCATTCCCGAATATGTTCCCTTTCATCAACAATAATTGCCAGCAGGACATATTCTGGGTGAGAAAAGAATGCATTTCGTGGTATTACTCGCTCGACTACTTCAAGTAATTAATCGGATAAATACCGTGATGATGAATATCTTGAAAGAAATGTTTCGCTTAGTCAATTAAATATTTGCTCTTTTTTATGACAAACCACAAGGGCATGTATGGTTTTAAAACGAATCCAACTAATTCTTTTAAGACTTCGGATGGATCTGACGAACTTATACACGACCCAAGTACTCGATTGGCTGCAGTAAACCATCTGAATTGGACAATTGTCCAGTGTCCTGATTTGCCAAGTCCTAGGTGATTGCATTTGAAATGTCGCAAAGGTGCTGTTGGTCTTTACTCAACAAAATTCTGTATATAAAAGAAATCGAACAGGCTATGGGTTTGTAGTGCACTACAGGGAGTATTTCACAGCCATTAGCTACTGTCCGATTTGTCCATTAAAAGATTTGGACCTGCAGTTTGACTGTCAATTTATTGGAAAATATGGCGGAAAGGAAGTTCAATAAACTGCTGGAGACACACACTCCACTGTGGTGGACGTCCTACATAATTTTCTAGTTGGTGAATGTTACCATTCTTTCATCCATTGTTGGTTGTAGTTATATCACGCCCTAATACTTCTAGTTTTTCTTGTGATACTGATTGTTCAGACAAACAAGAAATACTGCTTTGAGTTACATTATTTGATGAACTCGAGGTAGGATATATGTCCAGTGTAAGTTGATCCTTGTTCCTCTACAAGAGAATAGTATTCTTCTTTCACATGTCTGCGAAATCGTTGTAACTCAATTTTTCGACGAACAGAGAATCATCTTTTCGTCCGTCAAAGAAAATACCCCAACTTTACTCAGGAGGTGTGAACTGACTTAACAAATTCGTTCTCACACGACTCTTTTCTTCTTTTAGATTTATCAACAACGTGAGAAGAATCTGTATCCGTTATTACCCCAACATGTCGCAGATCACTTGGCGCGATTGCAACCGTGGGCCGATCAGAAACCAATGACTATTTATTGGTACTGTCCCACGGTTCAATCTGCTTCAAAGCAGTTCACTCCTGTTCAATCAGTTCCAAGTGAATTTGAATCTTTCGATGTACCAAAACGCGCCAAGAGTTACATTGCGAAAATTGCGAAATATTGTTCTATATCTGTTTTTTCTAAGACAGTGCACGCACGGAAAATATTATATTATTACCCCGATTTTAATTTATCTATCTTATTTAAACCATGCATAACACACAAACAACTAAGGCGAGCTTATTTTGAAAGTTTACACTGTTGTTGTTGCGGTCTTCAGTCCAGAGACTGGTTTGATGCAGCTCTCCACCCTACTCTACCCTGAGCAAGCTCTTCATTTCCTCACAAGAACGGCAACCTACGTCCATTTGAATCTGTTTACTGTATCCATCTCTTGGTCTCCCTCTGCGATTTTTTGCCCACACACTTCCCTCCAACGCTAAATTAACGATTTTTTTATGTCTAAGAATGTGACTTTTATAAACAACAACAGCCCTCAATCGCAAGTTACAATTGAATGTAAGCCAGGGTTCATTGTCACAAATGACACCTTCTTCAGACAATAGGAGGTAAAAGGGTTAAAAATTACATGTCAAAATTAAAAGTACAATAACATATCTGTCGTAGGCGGATGGTCATACCATAAAATGATACCAACAGCAAACAGTCGCTAGGGGCTGCAGCGACTGGACTTAGCCCCTAGCGACTGTTTATAAAAGTCTAATACAGTACAGTCGCTGATTAACAGCCTTACATAAAATATCTAAGAATGTTTCCTACCAATCTCTCCCTGCTTTTAGTCAAGGTATGCCAGAAATTCCTTTTCTCCCCAATTCTGTTCAGTACCTCCTCGTTAGTTACGCGATCCACCCACCTAATCTTCAGCATTCGTCTGTAGCACCACATTTCAAAAGCTTCTATCCTCTTCCTGTCTGCACTGTTTATCGTCCATGTTTCACTCCCATACAAGGCAACACTCCACACGAATGCCTTCAGAAAGGACTTCCTTACGTTTAATTAATATTCGATGTTACACATTTATCTTTTTAAAAGACTCTTTTCTTCCCATTGCTGTTCTACATTTTATATCCGCTGTACTGCGACCATCGTGTGCTATTTTACTACCCAAGTAACAGAACTCATATACCACCTTTATTGTTTCGTTACCTAATCTAACTTCCAAGGCATCACCTGATTTTCTATGACTGCACTCCATTATCCTTGTTTTGCTCTTGTTAATGTTCATCTTATACTTTCCTTTCTCACACTCTCCATGTTTAGCTAACTTTAAAAAGTTCTGAAGAAGGCACCTTTTTTCAGTTTTCCATTACCGTTAAGTATGATGCGCGAACGGAAGATATTAGCGGATTTTTAAGTTTTTTTTATCTCGTACTTCTTCTAGTGACTTTCCCGACTAAAGCGATTCATAAAATAAAAAACAATATTTTTATTTCTCTGATAGGTTATCGTAGCTTTCGGACGCATTGTTCTTCTGGTCTGATTCCGTATGGGGATGCTACATGTATAAGTGTACGTGGTGAAAGATGTTTACTAATAATAAGCATGATTGCATTTTAATTTCGTAATTGGATTTATTTAATCAAAGTTCAATTTTCTTTCCCCCAGCACTAATATAAAATGTGTTCTATTTTACAGCAAACAAGGATTTTGGTTACCACCTCCATTTTAGGAAAGAAATTAATTGTTGGAGACATGCTGATTATTAACTTCTCTTTCGTAGAAATTATTTTTTTCATTTATAGCTCTGCTAAAACGTCCCTGACATTTTATGTAGATTTATTAAATTTATTTCACTATTTTGTTAAAAAAATGTTCAAATGTTTGTAAATCTATCGGACTCAACTGCTGGGCTATTAGTCCGTAGTTTACAAACTCCTTAAACTAACCGAAGGACAACACAAACATCCATGCCCGAGGGAGGACTCGAACCCCCGACGGCGAACGGCCGCGCGCACCGCAACACGGCGCCCCAGTGCGCACGGTCAATCCACCGCGGCACAATTTTGCGCTAGCCGTGGTCAAATAGGATTAAAACAGTGAACCATGTCTCCAACAGTTATGTTCAATTGCGGATACCATCAGCAGGATCAGTACAGTCAACTATTTAGTAGATCGATTCAATGGTACGTTGCTTATGTTGTTTTTGCTGCGCCGATTAAATTTCTATAGACTTATAAATGCAGGTACATAACGTTAAATGGAAATGCAATGACACCAATAACTTGGAATATATCTCCCGGTTAGTATTTTGCGCCAAATACAGTTCTTAACTTTACGCAAATTTTATGTAAGGAAGTCGGTTAACTGCAGGAGCAATTTATTTTTGTCGCATTTAAATTTTGAACACCCATCACTGTTATTATTAGAAGAAATTTTTTAGGGAGATACGTGTCATTTTGCAAAGCTAAGTACATTCACTGACAACAAATTCGTCCTCACAGTGGACAAATATAGCAACAGGGTAAAATTTACCTGCGTCGCCTTCCGTTAACATCCATACATGAAATTCGTATGTCAACAAGAAATCTATATTTCTGCTATTAGTGTGCGCGTAGGTAAGGCCACTGGAATGAACAACATTTCCACAGAACTACTGAAGTCTCTGGGAGATCCAGCCATAACAAAACTATTTCACCTAGTGCGTAAGATTTATGAGACATGGGAAATACCCTTAGACTTTAAGAAAAATGTAATAATCCTCATCCAAAGAAAGTAGGTGCAGACAGGTGTGAAAATTACAGAATCATCAGTTTAATAGGTAATGGTTGCAAAATTTGAACACGAATTATTTACAGATGGATGGAAAAATGGTGAAGCCGACCTTGGGGAAGACCAGTTTGGATTCAGGAGAAATGTAGGAACACGGGAGGCAATACTCACTTAGAAGATAGATTAAGGAAAGGCAAACCTGCATTTCTACCTTTTGTAGATTTGGAGAAAGCTTTTCACAATGTTGATTGGAATACACTCTTTCAAATACTTAAATCAGCAGGAGTAAAATTTAGTGAACGGAAGGTTATTTACAAGTTGTACAAAAACCAGGCAGCCTAGTTATCAGAGTTAAAGAGCATGAAAGGGATGCAGAGGTTGGGAAGAGTGTTAGACAGGGTTGTAGCCTTTCTCCAATGTTATTCAATTTGTACATTGAGCTAGCTATAAAGGAAAGCAAGAAGAAATTTGGAGAAGGAATTAGTTCAGGGTGAAGAAATAAACATTAAAAAGAGCAAAACAAGAGTAATGGAATGCAGTATTAGAAAATCAGGCGATGCTGAAAGAATTACATTAGGTAAGGAATCAATAAAGGTGGTAAATGAATTTTGTTACTTGGGCAGTAAAATAGCATATGATCGTCGCAGTATAGAGGATATAAAATGCAGAATGGCAATGGGAAGGAAAGCGTTTTTGAAATGAGAAATTAGTTAACATCGAATATTACTTTAAGCGTAGGGAAGTCCTTTCTGGAGGTATTTGTGTGGAGTGTTGCCTTGTATGGGAGTGAAACAAGGACGATAAACAGTGCGGACAAGAACAGGTTAGAGGCTTTTGAACTGTGGTGTTACAGAAGAATGCTGAAGATTAGGTGGGTGGATGGCGTAACTAATTTACATCTACTTCTACATATGCACAGATACTCTGCAAATCACATTTAAGTGCCTGGCAGAGGGTTCATAAGCAACTTTCATAACTTTTCTCTACCGTTCCATTCTCTAATAGCGCGCGAGAAGAAATAACGCCTAAATCGTTCCATTTTCGATCTGATTTCTATTATTTTATTGGGATGTTCATGTCTTCCTAAGTAGGTGGATGTTAGCAAAATATTTTCACATTCAGAAGTAAAAGTCGGTGATTGAAACTTCGCAAACAGATCACGCCGCAATGAATAACGTCTTTCTTTTAATGATTTCCACCCCAATTCGTGCAACATTTCCGTGACGCTTTTCCCCCCCGTAACGTGATAAAACGAGCTGCCCTTCTGTGAACCTTCTAAATATCTTCCGTCAGTCCCACGTGATGACGGTCCCACAATGGGCAACAGTACTCCAGGAGAGGACGCACAAGTGTGATGTGGGCAGTCTCTTTGGTGGAGCTGGTGCATCTTCGAAGAGTTCTGCCAATGAAACGTAATCTTTGGTTCGCCTTCCCCACAATATTTTCTATGAGGAGGTACTGAACAGAATTGGGGAGAAAAGGAATTTCTGACGTACCTTGACTAAAAGAAGGGATCGATTGGTAGGACAAAGTCTTAGACATCAAGGAATTGTGAATTTAGCGTTGGAGGAGACGCATATAGTAAGTAAATTCGAATGGATGTAGGTTGCCGTTCTTATGAGGAGATGAAGAGGCTTGCTCAGGATAGAGTAAGCCGCGGTGGAGTAGCCGAGCGGTGTAAAGCACCTCGCTGCGGAGCGCGCGGTTGCTCGCCGTGGAGGTTCGAGTTCTCCCTGGGGCATGGGTGTGTGTGTTTGTGCGTAGGTTAGTTTACCTAGGTTTAAGTAGTTTGTAAGCTACGGTCTGATGACCTCGCAGTTTGGTCGGATATATTTACAAATTTGATTTGAGAATAGAGTAAGGTGGAGAGCAGCATCAAACCAGTCTCCTGACTGAAGACCTCGACAATAACGACGACATGTTTCACATTGCAAAGCAGAGTACAGTCACCGACAAAAAATTCGTCCTCAACAGTGGGCAAATACAGCCACAGGGTAAAAGTTTACCTGCGTCGCCTTCCGTTATCATCCATACATCAAATTCGTATGTCAATAAGAAATGTTATTTATATTTCTGTAACAAATGTGTTGTTTGTGCTATTAGTGTGCGCGTGGGTAGGGCAGTGGAAATTGTGCGTCGATGGCGCAGGGCGGCTGCGGCGCCCGGATGGTAGCGACCTCCAGCAGAGCGCGCCAGGGGCTGCTAGCTGTGGCGGATGGCCGTGCGATGGGGTTAAGCCGCGTCAAAGCCAGCCGCTCATCTCCGGCGCACTCATTTCCGTGCTGCTCGCCCCGGGTATTGACGTATCGCTTGCTCTGTCTGCGCTACGCGACCCATTGCCAGTCAAGGTCTGCCGCCCATCACCTCTCCGTTCCTCTCTCTCTCTGTCCGTCGCCTTCTCTCGCTCCCTCTCTGCCTTCTCACCGTCTCCAAATTCCTTTGTTTACTGTGTTTCTCGTTTCCTCCCTATCATCACCTTTCTCTGCCTTCCTCACTCTCTTACTCTCTCTCCCCCCCCCCCCCCCCCACACACACACACACAGGATTCCACACTCACAGACACGAGCGCACGCAAAAACGTAGAAACAGTATTCCTCGCTCTCTCTCTCTCTCTCTCTTTCTCTCTCTCTCAATGTTTCTGTCTTTCTCTTTCTGCCTTCCTCTGTGTGTGTGTGTGTGTATGTGTGTGTGTGTGTTTCACTTTCAGTTTCTAGAAAAATCAGATTAATTCTTAAAAGTCACTGAGAAAAAAGCACATATATTTAGTTTTTCCAGTGCAGTTTACGGAACACTTGTGAAATTTAAATTTCGTAGAATGTATTGCAATTATTGCGGACCCATGCGGAATTTCCTTTGTTTCGCCGGCAACTTTTAGAAGTGCCCGCGGGCGCCGCCAGATGGTAGAACAATCAGTGGTGCACTGCCATCTGTCGGCTAACGCGAGAACTGGATGTACCGCGCCTCTTTCCCCGTCTGATAATCAGGGGTTACCGATCTTTCTTCCGGTCACAACCTTTATTAGTTTCCCTCGAATGAAAAAAAAAAAAAAAATAAAATAAAAAATAATAATAATAATCTTCATTCTATGTAATGTTTTAAAGAAATGACGTAGCTAGGGAAGAAAAACTATTTACACAAATACAAAATAAATTGAAAATATCTGATTGGCGGCTTCGTGGCTATGATTGTACAGTACCAACAGGCAATATTCTACATGCAGACATTTTTTGGCCATTCGTTTCATCATTTTTACAGATTTTTATGGCAGAGTACAAACAACTGTTAAGTTTCATTATTGGCTCACTCTCATTATTATAAGAAACTATTGTTATCCGTTGGTAGATGTATTAAATGACGTAATAAAAGTAAATAGTATTTTGTTAAATTAAGAACTGGAAGCTAAAACACAGAATACTGAATTCTCTTGGTACAGTAGCGCAACAATGCCTCTCGATCCTAATCCACATTAGTGACGACATTTATAGCACTAGGTTTAAAACTGATTCTTGGCAAATGTAATAAGCTAAAAAAACATCTTATGGAGGCATAAATAATTTATGATCTCGTGTCTTCACTGCAGGTCTACGTGCCGATGTAATGTTCGTAAACGCCGAGTGCGAATTCACGTTTCTTCAGGGAGCCGTATCACGGGTTCTATTGATCACGGGAGTTAAGGAGTACAGTGTACTGGATTGCTATTAGGCTAATGATCATTGGAAGAATAGCAATACGGTAGCTATCATACAATACCGCGTCAAAATTTAAAATATTACACATTTTCTGGAGCCCATCCAAATTGAAAAAATCGGTTGGTTTAGTCTATGCATTACGTGTGGTCTGTGGTGGACTTTGTACAGCAAACAATAGCATCATTTATTCATGGGCGATTCCTGAGAAAATCATGAAAAGCTATGATTTCTGAGTATTAATCACGAATTTTTGGGATCGATAGTTCGATATTTTCTATTCATTACAAATCGTCGTAAATTTTACCTTATGTTCTTAAGATGATATTATCAAAGTATAATTTTTTCGATATCTTTATCCGTTATAAAGACCTAGTATTTCTGATCTTTGCAAAAAATCGCAAAAGTGGAATTTTAGCCATTTTTGCAACGCGAGTCGCAAATATGTAAATAACCAACCATAGAAGATTGTTCAAATATTTACAATACATCCTGTAGAGTGTTCTTTATAGACTATTTTTTTGGTTTTCGAAAATATTTCTCCGTTATCAAGATAAAAACCGTTATGTTTAGCTAACAACAGCGCGTATAGTGCTGAAAGACCTCGTTCAGTCCGCTATGAAACTTAACATCCGATTACAAGAAGTTTATTCGGTGAAAAAAACTGATGTTTTTACACGTTACACATTGATATCTTCACGCAATCACACAAGCACACAACCAATGGCGTAACTAGGACTTGGCTTTTGGGGGGGGGGGAAATAGATCTGCTTGACGAGCAAATTTTTAGTCAGTTTCCACACAGACTACCATCTACCACTCCGTTGAAGAAACTAATTCACTCCCATCCAATGAAAGATTATGGTAAAACACCACAAGTTTTCAATCTTTACCTTTACCAGATTGCTGTTGTACGATTTATTTTCTTTCTTTTTCATTTTTTTACGAGTTCTGGAGGGGGTTCTTTCCCCCCCCCTCCCCCCCCCCCCCCCCCCCCCGCCACTGCACACAACACAGTCACTTCGAAGTGCGGCAGCCGAAAGGTGATGGTTGTATGACTGTGTTGTGTGCCTGTGTGATTGCGTGAGTGTTCTGTTTTCTGAAGAGGGCCATGGCCGATAGCTGAATGTGTTGTATGTGTGTGTCTTTTGTATGTGACTGTCGCAGCTCGTCGCCACGTCTTTGTGGTTAGTTGTAAACTGTCCTTACTATATTATTAATTCCAGCTTGGACTTTCCATTATTATATAGATTGATATCTTCGCTCGATGAAGGGGATTATTTTATTTTCGTTATTAATCATAGTTAATGGGCAACATCCAGTTTAGTTAAGTATTGCAGCATGCCTTAAAGAGTTTACAGAGCTGAAAACATTGCATTGAAATGTAGGTAACATATCGAAAGTTTATTTAAAGTTGAGAGCAAAATAATACCTTATTTGCTTCACGAGATACCAGTCTGTACAATAGCACGCCATAGCAATATGTTCGAAAATGCGATTTTTAAATAGTTATGTCTTGGTAAGGGGGAGGTGGGCGTAGCAAATGACTCAAATGTTTTCTGTAGGTTGTTTAGATGTTTATCTGGAAAATCCGTTTTCCGCTTTCAGAAATCAGTATACGTTATCACAACACGCTAGAATTTTTGCTATCAAAAGTATCAGTTGTGTGGACTGGCACATCTACACTTTTTATTCGTGGCAAATCGTCGCAGTTTTTACGAAGTGTTCTTGAAAGCTTTTCTGTTATGGCAGAGATTAGCAGAGTGGTGTTGGAAGAAAGTCTGAGTAGGACAGAATGAGAAAACAGATAGTCATTGTGGGAGAGAGCCATTGGCAGTTAGAAAGATAAATGGATCGAGACGGCAACAGTTACAGCAAAAGGAAGAGAGAGAGAGAGGAGACAGTGCAACTGAAACACTGAGACGAATGTAGACTATCTGGGCATCTGGATCCTTCAAACCGACAAACAATAGAAAACGTTTGACCGCTTTCCGCCGTCTCCCAAATTACGTGTCATTTTCTTGGTTAAGGAATTAGGAGCTCAAAGAAATCATCTGCGCCAACGACAGCGTGGTAGATTGCCCCACAGGAAGCCTGGGTTAGATTCCCGGTCGGACATTTTCTCCCCTCGGGGACTGGGTGATGCGTCGTCCTCATCATCGTTTCAACATCATCGACGCGGAAGTCCCAAGTGGCTTCACCTAAAGACTTGCACCAGGCAGGTCGAACACGACCCCAGCTGGGATCTAACGTAGGGAGACCAGACCTCCCGTATTATCGAGATGGTCCCTTATTTGGCCTAAGTGTCCCGTTGTCCCGACATTACACATACGGGACGTTTTTTGTCCTTTTTTCTGGTAACCGCCCCATATTTTTAACCCTTCACTGCGTTGCTTTGCAGATGTGCAAAGCGAAGTTTTAACTCCGTTTTCGTCACTGAGCTACAAGTTTAACACTGGAAACTGCCTTGCAGATAACAAGTGCTGCCTTGTAAGGTTAACTAAACTGATTCTGTCAGTAGAATGCACTACAGACCTCGCTAACATGACAATGTGTACTGCTCTTTGTAGCATTCTCAGACCAGCACACAGACCTAGTGCTCTCTTTTGATGGTCATTTTTTGTAGCTACAAGCAGAAACATTCATGAATTACGTATGTCCATTTCACATGGTTTTGCATAGGTAAAATGTCGTAGGTATGAATAAATTTGTTAAGTTTCACTCAGTTTTGCATAAATGCAAAGTGTAAGAAATGCACTTTTTTCGAACAATTTACTTTGTGTAATTTTTTTCACATTTTTCTTGGCACCCTTTGAAGAAATTGTAATGAGAAAAAAATGATTAACGATTGAAAAAAAGTGTGTAATGCAGGGTTAACACATTGTGTTTTAAAGTATAATGTACCATAATAAAAGGGAGAACTCGATATGTGATCTTATAAAAAGTAAAGTGTACGTGGAACGATTTGTGAAGTTGTTTGTTTGGTACTATGTAATGTTTTCACTTTGGGAGCAGTTGTGCAGTGGTTATTGCTTAAGAACATATAATTTAGATCTTTCGTTTTAAACCATTAAGACTCATCTGCTTACTTTTTCACTTGGATATCAAAAGGAATCTATATTTTTAATAAGCGAATTTTCATTTCCGAAATTACAACAGCGAAGAGAGAAATTATTTTCTCTTTTCAGTCGACGGTTTGACGTTACGCAACATACTCGGCCTAGCTCCTTAGAGCAAAACTTCGTCATAAAGTATGCTGTATTTTATTGCAAAACGTGAGAATTGTGTCATCTCAAATAATGAAGCAAGCGTCTTCCTGCTGAGGAAGGCTGCCTGGCTTTCAATGCAACGAAACATACTGTTCCTTCAAGTCAACTGACAGCAATAAGTGAACAATGTTAAAAATGTTTGTGAAGCGGTAAAACACGAATTTAGAAATACTCTCCGGATGAAAAAATCTGTTTCAAATTATTTTAGGTCGTGATATCTTCTGCAAAAATTTGCCACTTGTTATTAATTACCTTTGCACAGTGTCTTATCTGACGCCATTGCTTTATGGACTCTGGTAAACAAGAGATTTGGTGTTAAAAGTGGTAAGGATATAACAATTATAACTAGGACTCCTGTTTAGGACGCTTCATACGTAAATTTTCACAAATTGTATTTCATATTACCATACTCCTGACTGACATTCATTCTTCTGAAATATATGTTTGAGAAAGTGAGAAATATGTAACCTATGTAGGCCTACAAGATAACAGCTATCAGCCGTAATGAAAGATGTTGTTATATAAATTGACATAATGTTTTTTGCATGTGACAAGAATAAAATATTTACGCCATTAGTAATGTAAAGTATTTCTGCGCTTTTTTTTAGTGTGAGTCTAACCAAAAACATATGGTGATGTTTGCAACTATAGTACGGACCAAATATTTGAGCTCAAATCTAATTTACTGATAAAGTATTTACGAATAGTTTCACAAAATGTGCCTTCATTTCGACTAGTAATATTTGTCCCGTATTTTGACTTTGGAAATCTGTTCACCCTAGTCTAACGGCCAAAAATGCCACGCCGGCCGCGGTGGCCGAGGTGACTGAGGCGCTCCAGTCACGGTCAGCACGGCCACTGCGGTCGGGGGTTCGAATCCCCCCTCGGGCATGGATATTTGTGCCGTCCTAGTTCGTAAGTAGCTCATAAGTAGTTTGTAAGTTTAGGGACTGATGACCCCGTAGTTAAGTCCCATAAGCTTAACAAACATTTGAACATTTTTTTGAAAAATGCCACCCGAAATAATCATCAACTGCAAGGATAGGTATAATGAGCAGTTAAATGTGGATTGAAGAAAGAGGGAGCAGATTGTTAGAACGAGAAAGTCAGTAGCAACGTAAGAGAAAAAAAGAATTGGACATAGACAGACAATGGCAGACGAAGGCGGCCAAAATGGAGATTTTAAAATGCCTGTATATCTATCGCACCAAACTGCGTGGTGATCAGTCCGTAGCTTACAAACTACTTAAACCTAGGTAACCTAACCTAAGGACAACACATACCCATGCCCCAAGAACAAAATGGAGAAAAAGGGAAGGCAGTGGCAGTAGGACACACAACAATGTGTCACTGGGGGAGGAGGTGGGTTGGGGGAACGGCAAAGGAGAGACAGGACATGCAAGGACAAAAAAATTTACGGTTATTGGTGTCAACGGCCACCCCTGTTAAATGCGCTATTAGTCAACGGAGGACTGAAGATAGTGCGATTATAGCACCGAAACCGGTCGCTTAATTAATTAAACAAAAAACAACTTAACACAGCTGCTGGGACAGGCTGCTGGTTCCCCAATTTTCTGTCAGTGTTGTTTAAAAAGGAACATATTTGCAAGATACTTAATGTAGGGCCAAAATGTCTTTTTTGCTGGCATTTAGAAATGCCGTTTTCGGTCGTTATTTGCTGCTGCTGGTAAAGACCGTGAGAGATCGCTGATCCAGTACGGTCACCATTTTTCGCCGTCCTTTTTACGAAGGACGTTGCCCGGGGAGTACCATCTTGGAGGTTGTCTACACGTCACACCCCATACGATAAATAAAAATAAATAATAACATATTTGCAATGTTTATAAACCTATTTGACCAAACTGCTATGGTCATCAGTCCCAAGACTTACGAACTACTTTAGAATATACTAACATGAATGCCTTTCATATGTCCTCGCCGCGGCAGAATAGCCGTGCGCACTAAGGCGCCCAGCTGCGGTGCGCGCGGCCGCTCACCGTCGGGGGTTGAGTCCTCCCTCGTTCATGGGTGTAACTTTAAGTTAGTGTAAGTAGTTTGTAAGCTTAGGGACTAATGCCCAACGAAGTTAAGTCCCTTAGATTTACAAACATTTGAATCATTAGTCATCAGCAGGAGAATTTTTCAACTAGTTTGTCCATTACCAGTACCGAAATGAAAAGAATTTAAATACCAACACACAGAATATGCCCTTGAAATGTATAATTGCCAGATGATCGGGATTTGTGTGGATTTTCCCGACATTTCATACAATGTCCAGACTACAGACTAAATACATAATCTCCCGACAAACAGCTTTTCGTAAAGTTCTGTTCAGAAAAATAAACTGACATTGGGACACACTTTCACAAGCTTCATTGTCTAACGAAACAAACATTTACCAAAAAATGACAACTAACACAGTTAAAAAAATTCGTTCATGTTTTCACTTTGATTGCTCAGCTGCGGAGCGAACTTGATTTAGGTAGAGTTATAATCAGGCAGAGTTATAAGCCAAATTGTTTGAATCGAAATGGTCCAAATGTCTCCAGATTGCTCCACTCAGTAAAATTCAATACTAATTATTAGTGGAAAAGTTAAAGTTAAACGTAAATTATTTATCTTCCAATAGTGTCAAGTCTTTTTTTATGTAGTTTATTTCCTACCTCTACATATTTTTTTTAATTTATAGTATTTATTTTTTCTAGCAGTAACTCCAAAATCCTGACATTTTGAAACTTTTTCCGAGATTATTTACTCTTATGACAACCCTAGTCCAACAACAAAGAAAACCGTGAGGAACTGTCACGCTCATTCTGCTGCATTGAGTTACGCTCAATTGCTATGTGAGATTCTTCTTGTTTGTGGTCGAAGTGCGTTAAATACCGTGGGCCCCAGTCTTAATAAATCCGAGCTTCGACTTATGCTAGAGTTTTCACCAAAAAGAAGGAATTTTTGTTCAAAAAATTAAAATTTTTTATAAGCTTATGGGACTTAATTGTGACGTCATCAGTCCCCAAACGTACAAACTACTTGTAAACTAACGCCTCAATGCGCTCGGCCATATTTACGTTAAGTACTACATGATGTCAATATTTTTCAAAAAACTTTCTAAGATTCAATATAGTTGTATTTTTTTTTCGTACCTAGGAAGCAGTCTCTAGATAATTGCAGATTATGCTAACACGGTTGTTCTTTTGAAATATGATACAGACTATTTATGAACAGCAAATATCAGTGGAAGAAGTAAATACAACCATTTGAAGATGACCGGAAATATAGTTTTAGGACGATACAGCGAAACATTAGGTGTTAGTACAGAAGACAAGACGTAGTTCTCTTCTGTTTTCATACTGTCAGTGTTAAGGCTAGCTGTAAGAAATTACATACTCTCACGAATTTTCATGTTTCAGTATACTTATTCACAAACTCGTTCGGTATAACTTACTCCATCTCTCACATTTTGGTTGCATGACATCGGAACACGAAATAAGAAACAGCCAAGTCACTTTATACGGCCTTGCACCATCTAAATGGGTCAACTTAAAATCTTACCAGGTAAATGGTGTTGACATATCAGGGAATTACGGTACAACTACATTTTTTGCCTTGCTGGACTTGAGCGCATCCGCCTTTTATATTATTTATTAATGTTTGACGTTTCAAACTTTGCACGTGTTGAGTCTCATTTCCAGATGATTGTGAATGCGTCTTACACAGCGCAGTGTACTGACAACAACCGTATTATTGTTACATTACCATTTTTCGAAAAGACGTGTCGCAGAGTGCCACTCATGCTTCGATAATCTACATTTTACATCCCAAAATAGTGACACGCGAAACGTTATTTTAAGAAAGATAACAGGTGCACTTTCCCGAGTCACGAAAATTAAAAATTGTAGCCTACATTCCTACTTGCGAAATTTCAAACATAATGCTTACGAATTGGTCGAATTGATCTTATAAAATTCTGATTTTACGAATGGGATACGGGGTCAGTTGGCAAAGTACAGCTTAAGGAAATAAGACGTACAGAAGACACACTTTAATCGATATAATTTGAAAGATCAAGTCAATGGAAAGTATAGATAGATTCAAAAATGTTGTTATTATTTTATTTTTTCATCTCCACATAAGAACGACAATGTGGAGATGAAGAGGCTTGCTCAGGATAGGGTTTTGTGGAGAGCTGCATCAAACCAGTCTCCGGACTGAAGACCACAACAACAACAACAACAACAACATTTTATTTTTTAAATAGGAACAGTAAGAGATTTACTCTAGGATTTCAAACGATATGATAGGGTACTAGAGAAACGAAATGTCTGCAAGGAATTCGATAAGGCATGACGAGAGTTACGTCAAAGAAAGCGATGTTTTTTCATTGTAAGCCCGCGGCCGGTGCCAGGAAAAACTATTAATTTGCAATCTATTTTAAGCAAAGGCACATCTTTGATACATCTCAGTATTTATGATTTCACATTTCCTGAACTATTTGCTGCACAGTAATATGATTTTGCAGGTGCATTATGGCAATTATTTATTCAGAACCGATGCAAATGCGTTACATGTTTGCATCAGTTACTGTCGTTCAAAGTAGTCACCAACGTTGTCTAGAACCAGTTGCCAACTTTGTGCGTTCGCAGAGCCTGTTCTCTTGATGGTGCGAATGGAACGGTTTTCTGCCTATCGAATCTCTGAAACAGTTCTGAAGCGAATGCGACGAAGTGTTTCCTTCATATTCGGAATGAACTCAAAGTCACAAGAACATAAGTCCGAACAGAGCAGCCACAGCTTGCGCTGTATGAGACCGCGCATTGTCGTGCAAAATGGCGCAGAAAGTGTTGCCGCTTCTTTCGTAAAGCTGGTCGCAGGGGATGCTCCAAAAACGAACAGTAATACTGTACATTGATAGTCTGCCCTGGAAGAACGTAAAGCATTAGGATAACACTACCACAATCGCACACGAGGATCACCATAATGTTCACCATTCTGTGGCTCTGACGCACTTTTGACTTTCGCCGCTACCCATAATGACGTCATTTGTTGGATTGGCGTTTCACTTTTTGGCTCGTACGATGTGGCCCGTGTATCATCCCTGACTTAACACGATGTGATTTCTTCCTGGTCGCGGCGGAGCGGCCTAGAGCATTGAGGCGCTATGCTACGATGCGCAAGGCCGTTCCCCGTCGCGGTTCGAATCCCCCCTCGGTCATGGATATTTGTGCCGTATTTAGTATAAGCTAGTTCATAAGTAATTTAGGGACTGATGACCCCGCAGTTAAGTCCCATAAGCTTCACAAACATTTGAACTTTTTTTTTTATTTAGTTCTTCCTGTGGGGATATGTTAATCAATGTGTTTACATGACTCCCTTACTTCGTTGCATTGATGAATTAAAAACGAAAATATCAGCTGCTACAGCGTCAGTGACAGAAGACATCTTACGCTCAGTTTGGGATGAATTCGGCTATCGCCTAGATGTTGATGGTGCAGCCATATTGAACATTTATGATGAATTTTTATAAACTTCTGTCTTTTGTAATTTAGTATGTAATTTGTTGGTGCTAAGCCTTTCTTCCTAATAAATAATTCTGTTTAAAATCTGGTCATTCTTTTTGGGACACCTGTATAATCAAGTACTTCACATGCCCTGTTCCAACAATAAGTCTTGAATGAATTGGAAAACTCTAAGAGGGAACCAAACACCTATGTGCTATTTTCTCCACTAAGGACAGAACTTTAGAAGTTGTGGTGGAACTTTTTTAAAGATTATTTTTAATGTAATTATTTATTTTTATAATTTTATTTATTTTTGATTGATAACTATGCATTTGACTCAGGGCGGTGAGAGCAACTAGGCACCTCACACGTTCTGCACTTTCGTTAAAACTGAGGGCAGGTACACGTCATATTTGGTAACATTAAAGGTAGAAGATAGACTAAGTTAAAGTGGGCATTATAATTTTGGTCAGATTATATTAGTGCAGTGTATGTCATAAAAATTGCTTTCATTGGGTAGAGAAGATCCATTTTTCATTCTATGGCACCAAAAATGAGTGAATCACGTAGGTATGGAGAATATCAGAGAGACACCTTTATATCTCCCTTAAAATCATGGAAACCTGTTTGATATCTCTTAAAACATGTTCAAATGTTTATAAACCTAAGGGCCAAATTGCTGGGTTCATCGGTCCATAAACGTAGAAACTACTTACATTATACTAAGGAGGACAAATACATCAATGCCCGACAGAAGAATCGAAATCTCTGCCGCGAGCGTCCGCGCAATTCGTAAGGCGGCGCCGCAAACCCATTCCTAAGCGTCATCGTCCTTAAAAACCTCAATGAAATGTTAGTCATTCTACAGATGGAATTTCCAGTATTTCGAAAGTAACTGTCTGATCTGGACATGTAACAGTAGCCAATATATCCTCGCCTTGTTAACGTCAATTGTTGCATGTAAGTGGTGATAGCCATGATAACAGCTTTACTGTATGGCTCAATGATGATGGTATCCTGTTGCACATAACACTCTCGCGAGGAAATAATTTCATCTACATAAATACTCTGTAAGTCACGTTGAAGTGCATGGCACAGGGTCATCGAACCGCTCAACAGTTCCATTCCCTAATAACTCGCGGAAGAAAGGAACACCAAAATCTTTCCGTGTACGATCTGATTTCTTTTATTTTAAATTGATGATCCTGTCTTCCTATGTAGGCGAGAGCTAACAAAATATGTTTGCAATCTGAAGAAAAAGTTGGTGAAAGAAATTTCGCAAGTAGATCTAGTCGCAACGAGTAACGCCTTGTTTTAATTATTTCAACCCTAACTCTTGCATCATTTTCGAGACATACTTTCCCCTAAATCGCGATAATACAAAACAAGCTGCCCTTCTCTGAACTACCTCTTAATCGTCTGTCTATCTCACTTGGTAGGGATCAAATCAAATGTTCAAATGTTTGTTAAGCTTGAGGGACTTAACTACGGGGTCATCAGTCCCTAAACTTACAAACTACTTATGAACTAACTAATTCTAAGGACGGCACAAATATCCATGCCCGAGGGGGGATTAGAAACCCCGACCGTAGCGGCCGTGCAGACCGTGACTGAAGCGCCTCAGTCCCCTCGGCCACCGCGGTCGGCTGGTAGGGATCCCACAATGCCTAACAATACTCTAAAATAGGATGCACAAGTGTGGTGTAGGCAGTTTCTTTAGTGGAACTGTTGCATCAGTCAACGAAACGTAGTCTTCGCTTTCCCTACAATATTTTCTGTGTTCTTTCGGTTTTAAGTTGTTTGTAATTGTTACTCCTAGGTATTTAATTGAATTTACTGCCTATAGTTGTGACTGATTTATCGAGTAAATGAAGTTTAACGGGCTTCTTTTAGTCGTCATATGGATGACTTCCCACTTGTCATTATGAAGGGTCAATTGCCAATTTTGCACCATGCAAATGTCTAATAATTTTGCAGTTGCTGTTGATCTTCTTGTGACTTTACTAACCGATAAGTGACATTATCATGCGCGAATAACCTAAGAGAGCTACTCAGATTGTCTCATAAATCGTTTATAAAAATAAGGAACAGTAGCAGCCCTCTAACACTTCCCTGGGAAACGCCAGATATCACTTCAATTCTACTTGATGACTTTCCGTCGTTCGGAACCTACGTTAAACTGTAGGTCCCCCCTGTAACAGGCTGGGTAAGTCAGTTCGAAGGTCGTAGGAAGGCAACGGCATACCGCCTCCAAACAGGACCATGCGTAGTAAAGCACTGTGGTGTTCAAACCAATCCTTGGATTGTTGACTGCTTTATCTGTTTTACATTTAGGCAGAGACTACTCATAAATGGTCTTAGCAAGAAACGAAAATCTACAGAGTTTGGAATATGTGTGTGGAATATGAACCACAGAGGTGCGGTGTCTTACTTGCTTTAACGATACAGATACCCGAACCGTAGGTGCAACCACAGCTGAGGGGTATCCGTGGAGAGGCCACACAAACTTGTGATTTCTGAAGGAGGTCAGTAGCCTTTTCAGTAGTTATGGGGGCAACAGTCTGGGTGATTGCCTGAGCTGGCCTTGTAGAACCAGCTAACGTGGCTTGGCATGCAGGATTTAAGGAACTCACTTCTCCTGCTCCACTCCACACCATCTCGCAGCAACATCCTGAAGATGGCCCAACATTGGATCGAAACTATTTGATAATAAAAAGTCAATTTTGCACTCTAGACAGTTTTATATATAGAAAAAATTATCATCAGGGAGCTGTTTTCCCCAAAGAAAACAAAATGTTTCCGAAAATAAATATCGTCGTAGAGAGAGAGAGACACGAAGTCAACACTACAGTAGCAGAAGTTTACATGCCAAATAGTTCTACAAATGACGTGATTGAAAAAAAAATGAATGGTGAAATGAAATATTTATAAAGACACTTAACGGAGAGGGAAACTTGATGTGAAGGCGGACTGGAACTTGGTAGTAGGGAAAGGAAATGAAGGAAAAATGAAGAATATACGCTACGCAAAAGAAATGAGAGAGGAGATCGCCTGCTAGAATTTTGCGCAGACCACAATTTAATCAACACAAACACTTGGTATAAGCACCATGCAAGAAGGTTGTATACATGGAAGAGACTAGGAGAAAACGGAAGGTACCAAACTGACTTTATAGTGTAAGACATAGATTTCTAAACCAGGTTTAAACTGGTAGACATATCTAAGGGTAGATATAGACTCTCCCCATAACTTATTGGTAACGAACTGTACATTAAAAATGAAGAATCTGGAAAAAGAACAGATAGAACCTGGATAAGCTGAAGGAACCAGAGTTTGCAGAGAGTTTCAGAGGAAGCATTAGGCAAGAACTGACCGAAAAAGGAGAAATTAATACAGTAGAACAATGAGAGGGACACTAGTGAAGGCCGCAAGGAATCCTGTAGATAGGACAAGGGCTAATAGAAATGTTTGGATAATACGAGAGATACTGAACGTAATTCATGAAAAGAGAAAAAATAAAATGCAGCAAGTGAAGCAGGCAAAAAGGAGTACACAGGCTGAAAATAGGTTTTACGGGAAGTGTAGACTGGCTAAGCAGAAGTGGCTAGACGACAATTGGAAGTCCGGAGAAGAATGTATAAGCAAGGAAAGTTAGATACTGCGTACAGGAAAGTAAAAGACATGATTAGAGACAAGAAAAGCAGCCGCAATATCAAGAAGGAACTAATCTTAGGGTTTAACGTCCCGTCGACAGCGTGGATATTTGGGTAAGGATGAGGGAAGGAAAACGGCCGTGCTATTAGAAAGGATCCATCCCGGCATTTGCCTGGAATGGTTTAGGGAAATCACCCAATATCAAGAGCGCCGATCGAAAACCAGTACTAAGCACAGAAGAGAAAGCTGAAAGGAGGAAGCAATATACAGAGGACTTATACAAAGGAAATGAACTTGAATGCAATAATGTAGAAAGGGAACTGGAAGTAGAGAAAGATGACATAGGAGACACTATACTCCGAGAAAAACTTGACAGAGCACTGAAAGATTTGAGTCGAAACAAGGCCTCTGACGTGGATTATATTCCGTTTGAATTGCTGACATCGTAGGGAGAGCCAGTCACGAAGAAACTCTTTTACCTGGCGTGCAAAATTATGAGATGGGGGAAATACTCTCAGACTTCAAGAAGAGTATAATAATTCCAATTCCAAAGAACGGAAGTCATGGTGGCAGACGAATGAAAAAACCATGGGGAACATGAGTTTAGATTTAGGAGAAATGTAGAAACACGCGAGGCAGTACATTACGACTTATCTTAAATGACAGACTGAGGATAGTGAAACCCACATTTGTAGCTTTTATAGACTTAGACAAAGCTTTTGAGAACTAGAATACACTCTTTCAAATTCTGAAAATAATAGGGGCAAAACGTAGAGAGAGAAGACTTATAGTCAATTTGTACAGGTGGCAGTTATGAGTCGAAGGGCATGAAAGAGATGCAGTTGTTGGAAAGTGAGTAAGAAATGGTTGTAGCCTTTCTCCGATGTTATTCAGTTTGCACATTGAGCAAGCTGTGAAGAAAAGCAAGGAAAATAATAGGACAATGAAAGTAGTAGATATGTTATGTGGGTAGCGATACAACTTGTGGCCGAAGTGAAGAAGATATAAAATGCAGAATGACTATGGGAAGAAAAACGTTTCTGAATAACCGAAATTTGTTGATATACAAAATTAATTTCAATATTAGGAAGTCCTAGAGTGTAGCTCTGTACAGTGGTGAAACGTGGACGATAAGGTTACACAGAAAGATGATGACAGCATTTCAAATGTGGTGCTACACATGAGTAATGAGGTGCTTATCAAAATTGTGGAGGAAATAAATTTATGGCATATCTTAACGAAGAGCAGGGATCGATTGGTGGATTACATTCCGACACATCAAAGAATCGTCAATTTAGCATTGGACTGGTTTGGGAAAAAAATCACAAATGCGGACCGAGAGTGACGAATACAGTAAGCAAGTTCAGTAGGATGTAGGTTGACGTTGTTATTCATAGATGGAACGGCTTGCACACTATAGGGTAGCGTGGAGAGCTTCATCAAACCAGTTTTTGGACTGAAGACCACAAAAAGCAACAACAACAACAACAACAACAACAACATCATTCCATCGACGCACCTGGTTGAAGATACCTGTTGGTAAAACGCCGTTCTTGCAGCGTGAAGGAGTCCGTAAGCGGCCGCTATACATCATCGTTCGACACGAGTTGTCGACTGTAGTCAGCGGTTGCCATCAGTGCGCCAAATTTGAGTACCGTGGCCAGTCCTCGGATGGATAACCGTCCGGGTACGCCACGCACTGTTCACGATTTTTCTCTTTTCCTTACTGCAGAGAGGATAGGAAGGTTGGTGCTAAGTCCCTGAACACCAGTCCTTGTACCAATGTTCTGGACTAAATCCCAAACCTCTCCTCAGTGTCTCATGGAGTGAAGGCTTGGGACACTGTTGATGGTGATCCGTCCCTCACAAAGGGCCTTTAAGCTCGGCGACTCCCTTGGTGCTTTTCGAGGTGAGATAGCATACATAATATGCATATGATAGCCCTTACTACGGATCGGA
This sequence comes from Locusta migratoria, assembly GCA_026315105.1. NCBI lineage: Eukaryota > Metazoa > Arthropoda > Insecta > Orthoptera > Acrididae > Locusta > Locusta migratoria. The sequence continues at coordinate 506,428,390 of CM048746.1, read as the reverse complement.
GTGTGGAATGTTAGATCTCTTAATCGCGTAGGAAGGTTAGAAAATCTGAAAAGGGGAATGGAAGGTTTGAAGTTATAGTGAGGATTAGTGAAGTTCGATGGAATGAGGAACAGGAATCAAATGTTCAAATGTTTGTAGAGCTTATGGGACTTAACCACGGGGTCATCAGTCTCTAAACTTACAAACTACTTATGAAGTAGATCATACTAAAGACGGCACTAACATCCATGGCCGAGGGGGGATTCGAACCGCCGACCGCAGCGGCCATGCGAACCGTGACTGGCACGCCGCAGACCACCCGGCCACCGCGGCCGGCAGAGAAAATTCAAATGTTCAAATGTTTGTAAATCTATCGGACCAAACTGCGTGGTCATCAGTCCGTAGCTTACAAACTACTGAAACCTAGGACAACACACACACACAGGCCCCAGGGAAGACTCAAACCTCCACGGCGAGCAACCGCGCGCTCCGCAGCGAGACGCTTTAGACCGCTCGGCTACTCCACCGCGGCTCTGGCAGAGAAACAGGATTTCTGGTCAGGTGAGTACAGGGCTATAAATATCAAATTTTTTGGAGATATTACAGGAGTAGGTCTAATAATTAATAAGAAAATATGAATGCAAGTGAATTACTATATAATCAGCGCAGTAATCGCATTATCGTAGTCAAGATAGATACGGAGCCGACACCGACCACAGTATTACAGGTTTATGTGCCCACTAACTCTGCCGATGGCGTGGAGATCGAAGAAACGTATGAAGAAGATTCAGGAAAAGGAAAATGAAGGGATGGAAAAATAGTAGGTGAACAGGAATGAAAGAGGTATCAGTGTGGTAGAATTTTGCACGAAATATAATTTAATCATAAAAACATTCATGAAACAAGGTTGTATACGTTGAAGAGACAGGAGACACCGGAAGGTATGAGATAGATTTCATAATGGTAAGACAAAGGTTTTAAACTATAAGACATATCCTGGGGCAGAAGGTCATGAACTGCAGACTGAAACTGAAAAACTTCAGAAAGGTAGGAAAATAAGGAGATGAGACCTGGACAAATTGAAGGAACCAGAAGTTCTTGAGAATTTCAGATGGAGCTTTAAGCAATAATCGACAGAAACGGGGGAAAATACTACACTAGAAGAGGAATGGTTAGCTTTGAGAGATGAAATAGCGAAGGCAGCAGAGAAGCAAATAGGTAGGAAGGCAAGACCTGCAAAAATCCATGCCCGAGGGTGGATTCGAACCCCCGACGGCGGACGGCCGCGCGCACCGCAACACGGCGCTCTAGTACGCGCGGCTAATCCGTCGCGGCGTATTACCATCAAAGCAAATGAAAACTTTAGTAACAAAAAGTCAGAAGTTGCACACATTTTTAATTATCACTTTTTAAATGTTGTAGAGATACAAGTATAGCTATCACGCCTGACAAGCAGTGGTGTAGTAGCTGAGCGGTCTAAGCTGCCTCGATGCGGAGCGTGCGGTTGCTCGCCGTCGGAGGTTTGAGTCCTCCCTGTGACGTGTGTGTGTGTGTGTGTGTGTGTGTGTGTGTGTGTGTGTGTGTGTGTGTTAGTTTACCTCAGTTTAAGTAGTTCGTAGGCTACGGACTGCGACCACGCAGTTTGGTCCGATACATTTACAAACACACACACACACACACACACACACACACACACACACACACACACACACACAGACGCCTGACAGACAGGAATTAACTGATCAAATTGTAAAGAATGTCTTTCAGAAAATTATTAAGTGGTTCTCTACAAATGGACTCTCATTAAACTTTGAGAAAACCCAGTATATACAGTTTCATACGGAAAATGACATTACACCATTAATTAAATTAGAATTTGAACTGAAACCTGTACCTAAAGTAGAATATTCAAAAATTTTAGGTCTTTGTATTGACGAGGGATTGAATTGGAAGAAACACATTGAAGATCTGATAAAACGTTTGAGTTCGGCTACTTATACAATCAGGGTCAATGCAAAATTTGGTGATATACATCTTAGTAAATTAACTTACTACGCCCATTTCCATTCACTGCTTTCATATGGGATTATACTCCGGGGCAATTCAACATTTAGTAAAAAAAGTATTCATTGCACAAAAGCGTGTAATCAGAATAATTTCTGGAGCCTACCCAAGATCATTCTGCAGACATTTATTTAAGGATCTGGGGATCTTCACTGTAGCTTTGTGTGTGTGTGTGTGTGTGTGTGTGTGTGTGTGTGTGTGTGTGTGTATGTATATATATTTTCATTTATGAAATTTGTCATTAACAATCCGACCCAATTCAAAAGTAATAACAGTGTGCATAGCTACAACACTAGGAGAAAGGGTGATACTATTCAAGGTTAAATCTAATTTTGGCACCGAAAGGGGTGAATTATGCTGCCACAAAAGTCTTCGGTCACTTACCAAGTAGCCTCAAAAGTGTGACAGATAGGCAGCTGGTATTTAAAAAGAAATTGAAGGAATTTCTGAATGGAAACTCCTTCTACACTTTAGATGAATTTGTACATAAAACTTAAAAAAGTAAAAATAAAAATAAAATAAATAAATAAATAAAAATTAAATACAAATTAAAAAGAAAAGAAAAATCCTTAAAAAATTGATTGTTATGTGTAGACACCATTTACTAAACTGATACGTTCCACATTATTACGAAATGTCGTATATAAGACCTGTGGAGCAAGTGATAATCTAATCTAATCTACAGTTAATGAGTGAGGACCCCGTATGTAGGTGCTACTGTGAGAGGGAGAGGTTGGTACAGGAGAGGGCGTCTTCGTAGGTCGCAATAAGCCAGCGAGAAGGCACCGCACGAGGGAAAAAGTAAAAACGGGAGCCTCTTCTGCCAAAGCAAGAGCCACACAAGGAAAATTTAATTTCACACCATATTTTCGCTGATACGCCGCAAGCGCAAAACTTGTATCGATTTAATGTTTTCCAGAAATATTGAAATAATTTGTAAATCCGTCTCTCATTTATCGTAGCAGTAACTCGCATTCAACAAATGTTTCAAATGTTCCAATGTTTGTAAAGCTTTGTAAAGCGAGGTCATCAGTCCCTAAACTTACAAAATACTTACGAACTACCTTATACTTAAGACAGCACAAACAGCCACGCCCGAGGGGGATTCGAATCCCCGACGCGGAACGGCCTCGCGCATCGTATCATAGCGCCTCAATGCGCTCGGCCGCTACGCCGCGGCCAACAAATGTTTACCACTTGGAAAGTGTAACAAAATATATCTTTAAAATGTAGAACTGTTTTAATTCACGATGTGCCTTTTTTCCTCTTCGAATCACACCTTGTTGGTCGTGGTAACCATAATAATATGATGACGCAGGAGAAAAAAATATTGTAACCGGCAAATTTCTGCCAACAGACTATTACGGATCTCAAAACAGTAAATTTCTCATTCAGAGTGAGAGTATCTGAGTTTGTAACGTAACTCATTTAGAATTTTTTAAATAATTTTATCGTAATCGAAGTAGAATTTCTTGTTCATTGTTTCTATTCATTGTTTGTAGATACATCTTTATTTGACGTATAACGTCAGTAATTACCAATTTTAGTAGTGACAGGGACGAAATATCATGAAGAGTTGAAGAAATTTGTTTACTTAAAAAAAGAAAAATATTACCAGGCGCTAACTTGTCCATAGCGCTTTTCACAAAAAATACTACTATCCGCAATAGGATACTTTTTATCTACGACTCCAAAGTAATCCGTATTCGCGACTAAAGAAACTTTCAATTTTCTCTAAAAACGCGATACGGAATCTTTGGGTAGTGGAGATATTGCTGCTGTCTTTCGTGAATTATATCGAAAACTGTAAAATTGGTCAGCTTGTTTCCCGAAGGCCTACCAACCATCATCGCCAGCGCGTCTGAACGAAAACAGTTCTCTTCCCGGCCGCCCGATGTCACCTCTGTCGTCGAAATAAGCAGCGCAGCTGTGGCTACGTAGAGGCTTGTAGATTCCTGCCGTTTGCATTTTAGAAGTAAAACGATCCCGACAGGTGTCTAACGGCCAAAAATGCCACACGGAACAATCATCACAAAAATTAAACACTCTTTATCTGTCCTTATACTATACACCTAGAAAAGAACTGGTGTCCCTAAAAGTATAAACAAAACTTATCCAAGTTACGGTGAGAACTATACAGATGCGGTGGTAGCTATTACAAATGTTTACCGTTTTCGAGTTTTACATATTTCGAATGAAAGGATAGAAAAATTCTTTAAAAAAGGAATTGACACACGAGTTACGAAACAATGCAGATTTGAATTTTAGTAACAAATGTCCACTTTTCAGTATCCAAATGCTGTTAGTCGAGACTAACGATATGAAAAGAAACTTCCGTCACATTTCTTTTGCATATTATCGCTATTTAATAGAAATGTAACTAAACAAGAACCCATTACAAAATGATTTTCGTGTTTTATGACAGTAGACGATGAACTTTCTCAGCTTGACTTATATAAGGCAATTCAGGCTTGATGTCTCAGAATATGTCCCATAAACCTATACGTTCTCTTAGGGTATGCCACAAACTCCTTTCCTCCCCAATTCTGTTGAGCACCTCCTCATCACTAACGTCATATAATCTTCATCATTCGTCTATAGCACCACATTTCAAAAGCTTCTATAATATTTTTGTCTGAACCACTTATTCTCCATGTTTAACTCCCATGCAATGCTACACCCCAAACAGACGCTTTCAGAACGGATTTCCTAACATTTAGATTAATATTGCATGTCAATAAATTTCGCTTCTTCAGAAAGGCTTTTCTTCCCGTAAAATTTTTGTATTTTAATATCTTCTTCATTTCGTCCATCAGAAGTTATCTTGCTACCCAAATAACAAAATTCATCTAATACTTTTATTGTCTCATTACATAATCTAATTACTACAGCAGCGCTTGATTTCCTGACACTGCATTCCATTACCCTCGTTTTACTATTGTTAATATTCATCTTATATCTTCCTTTCAAGACACTGTACATTCCATTTAATTGCTCTTGCAGCTCCTTTGCTGTCTTTGACAGAATTACTATGTCAACAGCACACCGCAAGGTTTTTATTTCCTCTCCGCGGACGTTAATTCCCTCATCAAATTTCTCCTTGCATTCCTTCACAGCCTGTACAGTGTGTAGATTGAACAACATTGGGGAAAGGCTACAACCCTTTCTTACTCCTATCCCAACAACTACGTCCCTTTCATACCCTTCGACTCTGATAACCGCTGTCTGGTTTTTGTACAATTATAAATCTTCGCTCCCTTTATTTTACTTCTGAAATTTGAAAGAGTGTATTCCAGTCAACACGGTCAAAAGCTTTCTCCAGATCAACAAATGCTAAAAACATAGGTTTGCCTTTCCTTATCCTATCTTCTAAGATCGGTCTTGATGTATTGCTTTCCCGAAACTGATCTTTCCCGAGGTTGGATTCAACCAGTTTTTCCATTCGTCTGTAAATAATTCGTATTAGTATTTTGCATCCATGACTTATTAAACTGATATTTCACATTTGTCTGCACTTGCTTTCTTTGGAATTGAAATTACTATATTCTTCTTCAAGTCGTACTGTACTTCCCCTGTCTCAAACTTTTTGCATATCAGGTTGCAGAATTTCTTCAATACCAGCTCTGTAAACGAGATCAGCAGTTCAGAAGGAATATCATCTATTCCAGAGACCTTGTTTCTACTGAAATCTTTCAGTGCTCAGTCAAATTCCTCACGCAGTATCGAATATTCTATCTCATCTTCCTCTACTTCGTCTTCCGTTTGCCGGCCGCGGTGGCCGAGGGGACTGAGGCGCTCCAGTCACGGTCTGCACGGCCACTACGGTCGGGGGTTCGAATCCCCTCTCGGGCATGGATATTTGTGCCGTCCTTAGTTGTAGGTAGTTCATAAGTAGTTTGTAGGTTTAGGGACTGATGACCTCGTAGTTAAGTCCCTTAAGCTTAACAAACATTTGAACATTTGATTTTTGTCTTCCGTTTCTAGAATACTAGCCATGAGGTTTATTTACTTTGTATAGGCCCTCTATATATTCCTTCCACCTTTCAGCTTTCCCTTCATTGCTTAGAACTGACTTTCCATCTGAGTTCTTGCTATACATGCAGCTGGTTTTCTTGCCTCCAAATGTCTCTTTTATTTTCCTGTAGACGGTATCTATCTTTCCCCTAGTTATGCATTCTTTTACGGTCTTGAATTACTCCTCAAGCCACTCCTGCTTAGCCAGTCTGCACTTCCTGTCATTTTTCAGACGCCTGTACTCCCTTTTGCCTGCTTCACTTGGTGCATTTTTATATTTTCTCCTTTCATCAATTCAGTATCTCCTGTGTTATTCAAGGATTTCTATTAGGCCTTGTCCTTCTGCCTATATGATCCTCTGCTGCTTTCACTACTCTATCAGAGCTACCCATTCTTCTTGTACTACATTCCCCCTTTTCAGATAATCCTTGCCTAATGCACCCTCCGAGACTCTCAGTCACCTCTGGCATGTGTGTGTGTGTGTGTGTGTGTGTGTGTGTGTGTGTGTGTTTGTCCGTAGGTTAGCTTACCTAGGTTTAAGTAGTTTGTAAGCTACGGACTGATGAACACGCAGTTTGGTCCGATAGATTTACAGACATTTGAACATTTTTGAAAAACCTGGATTCTAAACCTATGCTTACCATTATAAAATCAATCTGGTACCTTCCAGGGTCTCCTTCTGTCAAGATGATTAAACCAGCCGAGTATGGACAGAGTCGCCTATGCAGGGGTCGCAGACAATCAGTATTGTAAACTATTGTTGAGCACGTTTTCCGAACACTGCTTTGATCAGCTAAATCGTCAGCCCACACGCAATGGAAATATTTTAGACCTTATAGCCACAAACATACGAGACCTTCTTAATTATGTCACCGTGGAGACAAGGATTAGTAGTGATCATGGTGTTGTCATAGCGAGAATGGCCACCAAAGTTAATAAATCGATCAAGAAGCCTAGGATAGTGTTTGTCCTACACGTGGACTGTGGACGTAGAGGAATTTTGAAGAAAATATAAAAGAATGGAAATAAAGCGCTAGAGAAATATGCACCCACAAAGTGGATTAAGAATGGAAAAGACCCACCATGGTTTAATAATAATAACCGACAAATGCTGAGAAAGCAAAGGCAGTTGCACTCTCGGTTCAAAAAACTCAAGCAAATCAAATCATACTAAAGTTAGTAGAGATTCGCGCGTCTATAAAATGAGAGTTGCGCGAAGCATACAATGCCACCGTCATACCTTAGCAAAAGATCTTGCCGACAACCCGAAACAATTCCGGTCCTTTGTACAATCTGTAAGCGGATCAAAGGCCTCTATCCAGTTAGTCGTTGATCATTCTGGTGTGATGACAGAAGACAGCAAAATGAAGGTCGAACTTTTAAATTTAATATTTAAGAAATCGTTTACGCATTAGGTGCATGCAAACATACCTTCATTTGATAGTCGCACTAACTCCCAAATGGAGGACATAGCAATAGACAAAATTGGTGTAGAGAAGCAGCTGAGAGAGTTGAAAACAAACAAGTCGCTAGGTCCAGATGGGGTACCAGTCCGGTTTTACAAAGAGTACTCCGCGGCTTTGGCTCCTTGCGTGCTATAACTGAAGGGCAAAAGGCAGACTGCATATTTCTCGATTTTCGAAAGGCATTTGACACGGCACTGCACTGGAAACTGCTAACGAAGATACGAGCATATGGAATAGGTATCCAAATTAGCTCGGAGATAAGTAATAGAACCCAGTATGTTGTCCTCTATGGCAAGTATTCATCAGAGGCTAGGGTATCGTCAGGAGTGCACTAGGGAATTGTGATAGGACCTCTGTGAGTTGCAATGTGCAGCTGTTTGCTGATGATGCTGTGATGTACAGGACGGTGTCGTCATTGGATAACTATAATATGATACAGGGTGATTTGGACCAAATTTCTAGGTCGTGTGAGGAATGGCAACTAGCGCTAAATGTAGAAAACTGTAAGGTGATGCAGACGAGTAGGATAAACTATCCTGTAATGTTCGATTCAACATTATTACTTTGTTGCTTGACAGAGTCGCGCCAATTAAATATCTAGGCGTATCGCTGCACAGCGATATGCAATGGAACGAGGATTTAAGGACAGCCGTGGGGAGGACGAATGGTCGACTTCGGTTTATTGGGAGAATTTTGCGAAGGTGTGATTCGTCTGTAAAGAAGAACGCATATAAAGCGCTTGTACCATCCCGTTTTGAGTATTGCTTAAGTGTTTGGGATCCGCACCAGATCAGTTTAAAGGAGGACAGAGGCAGTTCAGAGGCGGGCGGCAAGGTTTGTAACTGGTAGATTCGATCAATGCGCGAGTGACACCGAAATGCTACTGGAACTCAAATGGGAGTCACTGGAGGGAAAGCGACGTTCTTTTGGAGAAACACTGTTGAAAAACTATAGAGGGCCGAAATTTGACTGCAGAACGATTCTACTGCCGGCAACCTACATTTCACATAAAGACCACGAAGAAAAGGTCGGAGAAATTAGGGCTCGTACTGATGCATACAAACATTCTTTTCCCTCGTTCTATATGGGAGTGGAACAGGAGTGGGACTGAGTACTTCCGCCACGCACCTATGGGTGGATCGCGGAGTATATATAAACCAAGTGTTTGTGTTTGTGATGACTGAATTGTGCTCTGCACAAAATTCTACCAGGCGATCTCCTCTTTCAGTCCATATTCATCTATACATTTCCTTCCCTTTCCTACTACAGAGTTCCAGTCCCCTACCACAATCAAGTTTTCCTCTTTCTTAACTGTTTGGTATCTGACATTTTTCTCCGATCTTCTCGTCATCTGTAGAGCTAGTTGGGATATTAACTTGTACTACTGTGGTCGGTGCTGGCTTCGTATCTATGTTTGCTACGATAATGCACTTACTATTGCTGTTCATAGTCGCCGGCCGCGGTGGCCGAGGTGACTGAGGCGCTCCAGTCACGGTCAGCACGGCCTCTACGGTCGGGGGTTCGAATCCCCCCTCGGGCATGGATATTTGTGCCGTCCTAGTTCGTAAGTAGTTTGTAAGTTTAGGGACTGATGACCCCGTAGTTAAGTCCCATAAGCTTAACAAACATTTGAACATTTGATTTGTTCATAGTAACTTACTCGCATTCCTATTTTCTTATTCATTATCATACCTTCTCCTGCGTTACCAACAACTGATTTTGTATTTATAACCCTATACTCATCCTGCCACCGAACTTCACTAATTACCACCAGGTCAACAACAAAACAAACACCAATTACCGAGGGGGAACTGGAACCTCCGACGGCGAACGGCCGCGCAGACCGTAGTACGGCGCGCCAGTGCGCACGGCTAATTTGCCGCGGCCCTCTAGGTGTAATTATATACAAAAGCCGTAAGTGTTACTGCCTTCAGTAAATGTTACTGCCACAAAGTTTACGGTTATAGGGTTCCCTGCTGGATTCAAGAATTTATATACTACTATGAATTTGCTCACACTAAACTCAAATAAGTAATAAATGCACAGTATGTAGCTCTAATGCAACGATGTCAAGTGCTCACTCTGTCTACAGCAAACACTAAAGCACCGTAGAGATAAAATTCAACTTTGATATTTTAATTACCACCATCTCCACGTTACGTGGATTTTGAACTTCAACTGCGTGCCAAATGCGTGTCAGCCAAGCTTGGTGCGCCGATAGATTTCAGGCCTTACAGCTCCCTTCATATTTATAATTTGGACAAGGTAGATTTATTCACTGACCTCTTCTAATGGACTGTCGTTGACTTTCACATCACCAGCTGGAACCCATTTGTTGGACATTACTATTGTTTTGGAAAGTTTAAGTTCAAGTGAACTAACATCCCTATGCAAGATACGTAACTAAGTTTTGGAGCTCTGCGAAGTTGTTGGCCAGCAAGGCATTATCATCAGCAAATCTCAAGTTGGTAAGCCTTCTTCCACTAATTCTAATTCACTTACCTTTCCAGCTCAGCTTTGACATGGCTATTTCCAGTACAGCCGAGAACAGTTTTGGGGAGACGAGATCGCCTCAACACCGTTAATGATGCGAAATTCTTGAGTTGGTTCGCCGATATTAACATACGCTAAAGAAGTCTCGTAGTAATTCCTTCAGTGTACGCTGCTCCCACTCCTTGCCTTCTCAAAGCTTGGAGCACAGCTATATGACTAATGGTGTCAAACGTCTTTTCAAAATCAGCAAAGGCATTGCAGAGAGGCTGTTGGTATGCATTTGCTCTGCTTTTCACTAACGGTCAGAATGTGCTCAATAGTGCTGAAATTGCTTCGGAATCCTGCTTGTTCTATAGGATGAACTGAGTCTAGGGTACACACAATTCGATTTACAGAATCTTTTTGATAAGTTTGTACAACATTGAGAGCAAGCTGATAGGACGATAGTTTTTGATATTGTGAATACTTCCTTTCTTGTGTATCATTATAATCTTTTCTTTGTTAAGCACAATGCAGGCAGGAAGTAAATAATATTTCCAAGTGATACTCCAATTCCATCTTCGGTCAGGGTGCTTCTTAAAGAACGTATTAATGATGGACATATTTGTGTACTCAGCGAACTGGCCTAATCTCTCACCTCTATCGTTTCGGTCATAAATCCCATAGTTACCTACCACTATGTCACCTTGTTTCTTGGTGCCCACTGTTGCATTAAAATCACCAATAACCATCGGGAATTTGCGGTCGTTTCCTTTTTTTCAATTGCTTTTATATATTTTATTTTTATGGAAGCTATCCTGGCTTTCACAAATCGATTCAATTTCTTCGTCAGGGTGGCTCGAGGTGGTAGTGTACACCTGAACAATATGTATTTTATACCTATTTGACACTTTAAGGACTATTCGAGCTATCCTGCTGGAAGTTCCTTCTAAGACAGATTATCAGCGATGTTCTTGTTATTTAAGAACCCAACTCCATTTTTCACTCCCTGGTCGCCACAAAAGTAGAACAACTTGCCAGAGTGCAAATGGAGGCAGTCTTCGCGTTTTCGGCGTGCTCCAGTTGTTTTTGTAAGCTCTTTCTCGATCTCTTCTACTCTTTCGTTGCCTATTAGAGAGCGACAAATGTACAGACTTGGAAAATCTGCATCTTCTTCTCAGCACATCTTGGTGTTTGGGACATCAAAGTTGCTCCCGCCCGGAGATCCGACTGTGGGGCTATCACTCCGTCAAATTTAACATTCATATCACACATCATGGCTTTCTTTATTATATAGGGCTAAATAGATACATCAAAGGCATACTTTTCTTTGATTTGCATAATTTTTTCAGACTAGTGAACAACAAAAAATTCAAATGTTAATAAACCTATCGGACGAAACTGCTATGGTCATCAGTCCTTGGGACTTACAAACTACTTGAACTAACTTATGCTAAGGAACAACACATACACCCATTCCGAGGGAATACTCGAACCTCTGGCGGTAACGACAGCCCAGTCCCTAGCAAGACGCCTTAGACCACTCGGACATTCCACGCAGCTACTGAACAACAACATTTCAAATGTATCACTCCGTTGTCGCGGTAATGAATAAAAAATAAAATAAAATAATAATAATAATAATAAATACTCATCCAAGAATTCATTGATCAACATAGAACGAATACGCTCTCACAGGACCGAACAAAAATAATAGAGGGCCAGATTATGGAAAGGTCACGGGCTTGATTTCCACTCAATACTACATTTTAATCTTATATTCAAAAGTAGAAACACTGGACTCGCATTCGGAAGGAGGGTGGTTCAAATCCACCTCCGGCCATCCAGATTTAGGTTTTCCGTGATTTCCCTAAATCACTCCAGGCAAATGCCGTGATGATTCCTTTGAGAGGGCACGTCCGACTTCCTTCCCCATCCTTACCCAAACCTCCGAGCGTTAGCTGCGTCTCTAATGACCAAGTTGTCGACGGGACGTTAAACCCTAAGCTCCCTTCCTCCTAACTATACGTTATCTCACTCTGCAATGGTGGAAGACCACTTGGTTGTAGTTAGCCTATGGGAGTCCTGACAGCGAATCGCTAAGCAAATTTGAAGCCAAAGGATTGTTGACAATGGGGAAAAATCCAGCTGCGGTGGAGTTGCCGAGGTCTAAGGCGCGATGCTGCAGACTCCTCCGTTGTACGCCGTCGGAGGTTCGAATCTTTCCTGGGGCATGGGTGTGTGTCCTTAAGTTAGTTTCAGTAGTTTGTCAGCCTAGGGTCTAATTACCAGAGACGTTAAGTCCCATAAATTTACTAACATTTGAACATATATGAAAAAATCCAGGGCACATTTAGTCGTAATGAACCAACCTGATGTCAACATAACCAGCCACGCTAATAAAATCCTCGGCTAACCAGCATATAGACGAGCTTTGCATCAAGAGCGATCATACCGATAGTGTTCAATGCAATGATCATTATTCGGGGATAAAATTTTTGTCTTAGTGTTACACTACCCCCTTGGTGCTTTTCGTAAGGGAGTAGGCTTGCTGCCGGCACCTGGTTTCACCCTTTCCCATCTCCAACGCGAACACAACACGGTACTACACTACACACGCACCCATTACAGTCACCTACACTTAACATAGACACTTCAGTACACACTTCTCGCCCTCGCCCTTAGGGGACTCACTGTTATTTCGTGAGTATGTGCGTGGCGAGCACTGGATCACAAGCTAAGTCTTTCTTCCTTCTTTCCTCCCTAGAGTGCATTTTCTTTCCCTTCTTTCCTGTCCTCACTGTTTCCCCTCCCAATCGGGGATTGATGACCTTAGCAGTTTCGTACCCATGTGCCAACCAACCAACCGAGTTCTCATACCTTGCGAATGATAGAGGGAGAAACCTTTCCAGATAGTTGACTGAACCTGCCATTCGGGGTCTCCCAACCATTTATGCCATACTACTTTATTTTACTTAGTACATCTCATATGTATACCGGGATTTGCTTGTGGGTTACAGTGGTTGCAGTCTACATTACTGATGCCTGAAGCCGGCCGCGGTGGCCAAGGAGACTGAGGCGCTTCAGTCACGGTCTGCACGGCCACTACGGTCGGGGGTTCGAATCCCCCCTCGGGCATGGATATTTGTGCCGTCCTAGTTCGTAAGTAGTTCATGAGTAGTTTGTAAGTTTAGGGACTGATGACCCCGTAGTTAAGTCCCATAGACTATACAAACATTTGAACATTTTTGATGCCTGAACTCGAGGACAACCAACAACGCTGCGGTGCTTGTCGCACTGGCTGCCGTTTGCTGTGGAAGAGATTCGGACAACACTGTTCCGATTAGACAATGCAGGCACCGGTCCGAAATACCGCTTACACTCCTGGTGAAGCCGGAATCAACCAACGCCACCTAAACTTAGGTGGTGTTGGGGCAACACAGGGGCCATCGATCACTGTGCAAGGCGGGGCAGAGTACGCCTGTCACGGCGCGAGTCAGCGACGGCAGCTGCTGGAGAAGGACTACAAGGCCTGGCGGCCGACTGATTCTGCACAGAAGACGTTCGAGGGACTCTACGCTATGGGAACTTTCACTGCCATAGCGGCCACGGCCGAATACACTGGTAAAAGCAGCAATAAAACGTGCAGTTTGTAATTCTGTTTCACTACTTCGAGAGACGTCTACAAGTTCCAACAACTTCATCCTGACGTGTAGCGTTGTGGATCCGCCTCTCGTAACATCTACTACATCTACATCTACATGGGATACATTCAAGTGCCTGACGGAGGGTTCATCGAACCACCTTCATACTATTCATCTACCATCCCATTCTCGAATAGCGCGCGCGAAGAAAGAACATCTGAATCTCTCCTTTCGAGCGCTGATGATCATTTCTACCTATGTAGGTGGGAGTCAACAATATATCTTTGCATTCGGAGGGAAATGTTGGCGATTGGAGTTTCGAAAGTAGACCACGCCGCAGCGATAAGCGCCGTTGTTGTAATGATTTCCATCCCAGATCCTGTATCATATCCGTGACGCTGCCTCCCCTGTATCGTGACAATAAAAAACGTGCAGCCTTTCTTTGGACTCTGTCGATGGCTTCCATCAAACCCACTTGATAAGGATTCCACACTGGGCAGCTATACTCTAAAAAAGGACGGACAAGCGTGATGTATGCAACCTCTTTAGTAGTTCTGTTGCATCATTTATGTGTTTTGCCAATAAAAGGCAGTCTCTGGTTCGCCTTTCCTTCGACATTATCTACGTGTTATTTCCAGTTTAGGTCTCATGTATGTAGTGGAGTTTATGATCTCCACATTTGATTGATTTCTCTTGTAAGCAAAGTCTAACGGATTTCTTTTCGTACTCATTGTGTACGACTGTACACTTCTCATAATTTAGAGTCAGTTGCCAATTTTTACACGATACTGATATCTTATTTAGATTGTTGTGCAGTTGGTTTTTATCTTCAAATGAATTTACTAGACGACAAATGACGGCGTCATCTGCAAACAACCTAAGAGAGCTGCTCAGATTTTCTCGCAGATCGTTTATCTGTATAAGCAACAATCGAGGACTGATAACACTACCCTGTGGAACACCTGATATCACCTCTGTTTTAGTCGATGCCTTACCATCGATTACTACAAACTGTGTCCTCTCTGACAGGAAATCCCCTATCCAGTCGCAAATTTGGGGCGATGTACCATAACCACGCAATTTGATTAAAAGCCGTTTGTGAGGTAAGGTGTAAAAAGCCTTGTAGAGATAAAGAAATACGGAATGAATTTGACAACCCCTGTCGATAGCACTCATGACTTTGTGTGAGTAAAGAGCTAGTTGTGTTTCATACGAAAAATTTTTTGTAAACCCTTGTTGACCTTGGGTCAATAGTCATTCCGTTCGATATAATTCATAATACTCGAATACAGGATACGTACCGAAACCCTGCTGCAAACTGACGTCAATGAAATAGGCCTGTAGTTTAGTGGGTTACTCCTACTGCCTTTCTTGAATATTGCTGCGACCTGTGCAACTTTCTAGTGTTTTGGTACAGATCCTTCGTTGAGCGAGCGTTTGTATATGGCTATTAAATAAGAAGCTATCGGATCATCATAATCAATCAGAAATCTAATGGATATACAGTCCGGACCAGAAGACTTGTTCTTGTTAAGTGTCTACATACATTCTCCGCAATCCACCCAAAGGTGCGTGGCGGAGGGTACTCAGTACCACTACTAGTTACTTGCTTTCTTGTTCCACTCCCTTATAGAACGAGGGAGAAACGAATGCTTGTGTGCATCCGTACGAGCCCTAATCTTACTCATCTTATCTTTATAGTCTTTACGCGAAATGTAGGTTGGCGGCAGTAGAATCGTCCTGCAGTCAAATCTTGGCCTTCTACATTTTTTCAACAGTGTTTCTCGAAAAGAACGTCGCTTTCCCTCCAGTGACTGTCATTTGAGTTCTCAAAGCATTTCAGTAACACTCTCGCATTGATCGAATCTACCAGTTACAAACTTCGTCTCCCGCCTCTGAACTGCCTCTATGTCTTTCTTTAAACCGATCTGGTGCGTATCCCAAACACTTAAGCAATACTCAAGACGGAGTCCTACAAGCGTTTTATATGCGGTCTCCTTTACAGACAAATCACACCTTCCCAAAATGCTCCCAATAAACCAAAGTCGACTATTCGCATTCCCCACGACTGTCCTTAGATGTTCGTTCCATTTCAGCGTTACGCCTAAATATTTAAGTGACGTGAATCTGTCAAGCAGCACACTATCAATGCTGTATTCGAACATTACGAGATTGTTTGCCCTGTGTCATCTGCATAACATTTTTCCTACATTTAACGCTAGTTGTCATTCCCCAAACCACCTAGAAATTTGGTCCAAGTTATCCTGCATCCTTCTACAGTCATTTAAAGACGACACTCTCCTGTACACCACAGCATCATCAGTAAACAGACGCGGATTGCAACTCATTTTGTCTGTCAGATAATAATAATAATAATTTCGTGTAGCTCATTGGCCTGGTGCAAGTCTTCCAATTAGACGCCACTTCGGTGCCTATCCCAGTTATCCAACCGGGGAAAGGGGACCTACAGCTTAACGTGGAATCCGAACAATGTGTCGTTTCTGGCGATTCCTCATATCGTTGAGAGGTGAAGGACAGAATAAAACGCAGACTGAAAAAAAAATCAGAGGACCAAACGGGTTTCGAACCCGCGACCCTTCGGTTTCTTGTCGAGCGCTTTACCCGTAAGACCACCGGTCCCGACTGTCTGTCGGATCATTTATACAGACAGAAAATAACACTTCACATGGTGATACGATGCATTCATCAGATGATGAATGCATGCATGATGCATGCATGCATGTACATGGCATGTGACTTCCTACATTACGTCCCCAAACCCAGCGTATAGTTTCCACGTAGCTGATCAGTGTAAACCTACGATGTTGATGTTGAAAACATCGTATATTTTCTACAGTTCATCTTAGTCAACAATATTCGGTAGTGAAGAAAAACGAGAAAGGCAACAGATTCAAGGCAGCCGAGAAAAGAAAAAAGAATAACAGCAGTAGCAATATTAGTAACATTTTTGATGAGCTCTTAAATTGTCCACTTCCAACTATCAAATTCACTGCTATTTTGTCTAAAACTGACATTTTGAGCCCGTGGTTATGTATAAATACAGGGTGACTCTTACAATAAAGAAAACAGCAATCAAAATATACATTTCACTGTTGAGCATGAGACCAATAACAGCATCAACGTCCTTGACTTAAAAATACCCAGAAAAGATCACAAACGAATTTTGAAATTTATAGGAAGAAAACAGCCATTGCCGTCGGTATCAACAGCTCATCTTGCCATCGAAACAGCAGTAGATGGCATATTTCAGATCCACATTGAATCGCCTACATAAAATTCCTCTCGAACCAAATCAACAGCTTAAAGAAATAAATATCATAAAATCCATAGCTTCAAATAATGGATATAACCCCCAAATGGTTGAGAAACTATACAAAAAAATCAGAAATACTTCAACCAATAAAGCTGCACACCAGACCTCCATGCAAATTTCACAAATTGCAGAACAAAACAGCAGAAAATATGTTGCACTGCTATTTATAGGCCTCATTTTCCTCTTCAAAAACACGATAATAAAGATACGCTTCCACACAAACCACAAATTACTGCAACTAGCCGTTCATAACTTAACAAACAACAGTCCTACATGCAAAAGGTCGGGCATATATAAACTTAGTTGTCAAAGTTGCCCTCCTATTATCTAGGACAAACTGGGAGAAGCATTGTCCTTAGTTTTAAAGAACATTTAGAAGCTATACGCCTGGTAAATCCATCAAAATCTGCAATTGTCATGCACATAACTCATAGCAGGTATAAAATAAAAAGCATTGAGGATCACATCTAAATTCTGCATTATGCAGATAAAGGCAGCCGTATGAATTTTCTTGAAGAAATAGCGATTTATATACATAAACATAAATCACCACAATATGTCCTCAATGAACAGAGTTGGCCAATGCAGCCTTTCTACAAAATTTCACTCAGCTCCTTTAGAATTTACAATATAATAAATACTGCTACTTTTGCCATATGCAGTAATGTAATATAAACATAAGACAATAGCCCACTCAGGTGCACAATCATTAAATTTAGTTTGCCTTCAATTAAAACATAATACACAATATGGTAACACAAAAATATGTACACTTATTTATTAGTCCTCAGATTACTCATGTACGCCACAACCTGTGTTATATCGCTAACTAAAATTGCTTTAAGAAACTATAAATACAGCTCTCTGTGTAATTATAGCCTATGTCACTGAATGTATAATGCACATGTATAAAGTTTATTCTGTGTAAAATATTTACGTCTCTCGTTTCTAAAATAGTTCAATGGCAAATCAATGTACATATCTTTGATAGAAAACATCTTTGGTAGTGTTATGTTGACAATATCACCATCTTTGTATGCTATGTGGCAAAAAAGTCTTATTTGTGTGTCTATATACGTAGTTAATCGCGCTATGTTGCTCCACATAAGTGATTCAGAAAGTGCTCATTGCATCATCAACTACAGTAATCAGCGATACAACTTAATGGAACCGACGTATTGACGTGAGTAAATGAATAACAAGAAAAATGCTACCGTAAAAGTTTGTTCACAACATCTGTCAGGATCATGATTCATATTTACGCTCGTGTAAGCAATTCCAATCATGTTTTGTGTTGTAGGGCACCACACATCCAAACAATTTTCGCAACAAGCAAAATTATATGCGCAAGAGAAATGTAAATGATGTGTATGTGGACGTGAACAGCTGTCTGATGACGAACTGAAAGGTTCGAAACCGGTAACGGCGCTGTTTAGTAAATAAATAGCATAATCAAATGTGGTTGGTGGCTGTTTTCTTTATTGTAAGAATCACCCTGTAAATCAAATTAGACTCCCCAACTCTAGCAGAGAACATTCAGGAAGATTTCCCATCAACAGGACAAGAAATTCATGAAGCCATAAAAACACTAAAGAACAACAAAGCAAGTGGTGAAGATTCCCTTACATCAGCATTATCTAATGGTCAGAACCGAAGATAATAAGTGATCTACATTTACTTTTTCAAAATATTTGGAAGACAGAAAAGATTCCAGAAGTATCAAAAATAGCATTAATATACCATTACATAAAAAGGAAATAAACAAGATATCAATTACATAGGCGAGTCTTCCACTGGCATACAAAATATTATAAAAAATCCTGCTGAACAGAGTTGAAGAAACTTCAGATAAACAACTGGGAAAATTACAGGGTCGTTTTCTAAACGGAAGATCCAGCACAGAACAGATTTTTAACTTAAAATCAATCATTCGATATAGAAAGATAATCAGCAAACCTATAATAGTTTCATTTATTGATTCAGTGGACAGGAACACAATAGATAAAATCATGAGTGAAGTTGGTGTTAAACATAAATTTGCAAACATAATTCGTGAAATACAATATCTAAACTTAAATTTGTGGGAGAACTTTCTCAGCCATTTGAAATAAAAACTGATGTTCGGCAATGAGATGGTTATCACCTTTACTGTTTAACTGTGTTCAAAAAAAATTGTAAGGATATGGAATTTGGAACTACATAATCACAAGATTCAATCAACAATTCTGAGAAGGAGAAAAAAAGGAATCGAGGTAAACTGCCTGCCCTTGTGGACTATTTTGCAATTCTTTCAAAAAATCTGACTGAAGCAGCAACTGAAATAAATCTTCTGGAAAACATAGCAAACAGAATTGGCCTCAAAATTTCAGCTGAAAAAACTAAATTCATGACAAACATAAAAGACGCACCAAAATACATAGAAACACAACTAGGTAAAATAAGCCGAGTTATTCAATTTAAATATCTTTGACAAGTTATACAGCAAAATGGACTTTAAAAATTTGCAGTAGATTTATGAGTCAGTAAAGTGGAAAGAGCGTATGGCCTGACAAAATATATCTACAATAGGAAATGCATAAGAAGAAAAGCTAAACTAAAACATTATACCACTATAGTAAGACAGGAATGCTTATATGCAAGTGAATGCTTAACTATGAACTATAAGCTGGACAGAATAGAGGTTCTTGAAAGACGGTTATTAGACAAATAATGGGTGCGATACAAACTGCAGATGGTTGGAAAATGAGAAGCAACAAGGAGATTTATGGAAATATAGAGAAAATATCAGAAGTAATGGAAAAGCGAAGATTGATCTTCTTTGGGCATCTCTTCCGAAGGAATGTGAACAGGTTGACTAAACAAAGTTTAACGATAAGTAAGAAGCAATGAATTAAAACTTGTGATGCGGCCGGGAATCGAACCCGGACGTCTTACCGTTAGACCACCTCACCACTAACGATTAAGGCGCCTTGGAATAGTCTGACTTTCCTCCACGTGACAAACTTTTAATTCAATTTTCTGTGTTTCATAGATAATTGCCACTACTGCCAAAGCTCTCTCTCCATGCAGCGGAATAGCATATCGGCAATAGACATATTGGAACATCCTGTTAAGGTGATATAAATATCAATTTAAATATATGTAATTTGATATAATTGATATAAATATCCATTTAAATATATCCTTAACAGGAATGTTCCAAAATGTCCATTGCCGAGGTGCTATTCCACTGCATGGAGAGTCTTGGCAGTAGTGGCAATTATCTATGGAACACAGAAGCTGACGTTGAGAGAAGTCAGACTATTCCAAGACTCCTTAATCGTTAGTGGTGCGGTGGTCTAGCGGCAAGACGTCTGCCTAGGAAGCATGGAGGTCCGGGCTGGATTCCCGGCTGCATCACAAATTTTAATTCATTGCTTCTTATTTATCGTTAATGACTTGGACACGTTTGAGACGAAAACCGTCTCAGGGTATCTGAATTTATATTTAAATTGATAAACAAATATTAGTTTATTTTTGGAAAAATAAATCAACAATAGCATGGATCACAGAAGTAAGAAAAGATCTAGAAATAAACACCAAAGAATCATAAATAGCTGACGGGAACACTTTTAAGAATAAAATACTAAGAAGGCTTTCAAGGCAGAAAAAATAAGAAAACAGGAACAACAAGGACAACAGAAAGGGAAAGACAACATGGAGAGAAGATGACGTAGTACTGGAAGAAGAGGAACTGAAGCTGTTTCGAGATCCTAGTTGGTCAATTCGAAGCTAAAAAAACTGCAGTAGAAATCCACCAGACAGTGTAAAACAGGGAAACTAAAAGTGGCTCCGCAAGTAAAGGGGGGCGTGCAGAACGGAGAGACTCTAATCTGGGGGCCAAGTTTAACCGTGCCGGATAAAGCCGGTGGGTATTTACGGCTGTGGCGATAGCCGCCCTATCTGCCCTGGACTCTTCCGGGCCGCTTTCGGACTACAGCCAAAGCCGGGGCGAGTCCTTCGTTTCGTGGCCTCGATCCGACTCGTAATCTCGGATCTGCCGACACCCACGCAGACGCTAGAGTACGAGCCCGTACTGTTTTCCCTGCAGACAAAAGAGCTGAAGCTGTCGCCATCTCGACCCACTGACCTATAGTGCGACCCACGAAAGATGGCGTGTCGTGCATGTCTAGATGAAGATCTAGAGCATCTTTGTCGGTTTTAAGTAACAGCATAAATACGCTCATACACGTGCTCTCAGTTTGGAGAAACCTTATAGCCTGCAAATAATGGCTCTCACTTACTTAGGTAGAATTCATTACACCCCAGCTGTGGCAATATTCAAACGCAGTTACCACCCCATTTTCTGAGACAAACGCACTAAATTGTAACTGTAATGTTTTAGATACACCAATACCAAAGATCCACCAGGCATAGCTTGAGTACACAGTGCTTTACCAACTAGCTCTTTTCCTGCAGAATACACCTGCAGTATTGTTAACACCTGCTGATGTTCCTGCGTCAAAGCGGACTCTATATGCAATTCCATAGTAGTTTCCTCTAGTGTGTTGTCCGCAGTAATAGCAGAGCACGAGGCTTTGACGATGACATGGAGCTCACCATTCTGGAATGGTTCATCTGTTCCAATAGGGTAAGGTGGTACAAATTCGATATAGGTACAATTCCGATCAACATAAGTTTTCGCGCCATTTGTCTGTCTCGTAGTGTCTCGTTGTGTCGCGTTGTAGAGTAGCAGGTTTCTACAGCTCATCCTGTCTTTTCCAAGAATACACCGTTTTGCGGTAAGGAGATATAATTTTTTTACCTTTAAAGAGGTAAGTGAAGCTACTTAGTATAACCCGCTCTTATAAATCATCTAGTTAAGGATGACTGGATTCGCTGCCAAAAATGCAATGTTTGGTACCACGAAGTATGCGTTGGTGCGTGACAGAAAAAGTGCTTTTTATGTGGAAGATGCCCGTAATCAAAATTGTACGAGGAAGTGATCATAATTGTACATAGTGTGGTACATTTTCGATCGATGTTTCTCAATTCCGTAACCTATTTTTGTGTTTATACCAACATTTGTAACTGTATAATATTTGTGTTCCATATTCATTAAACATACAAGAACAAGTGCCATAGTTAAAATTATTCCTTTTCACAATTTATTTCCAGTTATAATAACATTTGTCCGAAATGATCGAAATTGTACCACCTTACCCTACACATTTCTTTAGGAATGAGTTGCGACTGCTCATGATAAATAGTGATCCAGAGTTCTCGTCGACCATCTGTAATGCTTACGATAGCCGCCGGTGTGCAGATTTTCTTCGTTATATGATTAGCTTTTTTGCAATCGACAAGTACTTCACATTTCAGCTGGTCATCTCGGCTGCTGACTGTAACTTTTCTCATTGTTAACGGCGGGATCTCAACATTTTCGACAACAAATACCCTCCCAGGGAATTTCGTGTTACGTGTTCTTGACGGAACAGCTTCCTCAATTTGTAGCTCAGATGTTCCACAGTCAATGACAGCCTGAATGACTGAAGGAAGTCCCATCCGATGATGACGTTATGGCTACATTCTGTTAAAACGACAATTTCAAACGGCTGCGTCCTGTTGTTGATAGTTATTCTAGCGACACCTGTACCTGCCGGCCGGGCGTATTTTCCATTTGCGAGCTTCAGCACAGTTGCTCTTGTATCACAGAACATTATCTTATTTAGCTTGCGGCGGTAGTCATTCGACAATACCGAGAACGAAACTCTTGAATCGACTAGTGGCCGGACAGGTTGGCCGTCGATGATGACGTTAATGAGATTTCCTGACAGCTGAGCGACTGTCACCTCCTTAGATGGTCTCCTCGCCTAGTTTTCCTGAACACGCCGACTAGGCGAGCGGCTGGTATCTCTTTAATACGACAGCGAACGTCGGCGGCGTGTTGGAGAGCGACCACGTCCAGGATACGGCGATGGGCTTCGCCCTATAGGTCGACAGTAATCGTCTGCAGTTGACTGCCACTGAAAGAACTACGCAGATGGTTGGCGTCTTATGACATAATAATTGTCAAATACTCGTCATCTCTTCCTACAGTATCGTACGACGTTTCCAGGGAGCTCACAGTGAAAACACAATGGCGTGTTGTCTTCTGTCCGCCTGTGAGAATTTGGTTGTGGCCGCGTCGATCGGTTCCTAGGCTGTCCTTTGGCGGCTGCGGCGTTAAGTCATAGTAGGGCGAGGCTATTCTTCAAGTTGGGTGCGATTGGCGGGGCTGACAGGCGCTAATGTTTGAAATACCTCTTACACAACAGCGACTGTTCCCTCATGACGTACAGAACCAACATCCATGGCCATAATATGGTGCTTGCTTGGTCCAACAGTCCCATCTGCCATAAACTGAGCCTCTAATTCTTCTCTCACAATTTGTCGAATGAGAGAAGCAAAATCATTCACGTTTTCCATAACGGCCATAGGGGCTACATTTGGAAGTCTGTCATACTTCTTTCGTCCAACGCTCTTCTGTTACATCTTTTTAATTTTCTGATACCGTTGGATAAACTCTTGTGTCGTTGAAACGTCTTTTAACAGAAGAGCTCGATACATGTCTTCTGCAGTGCCCCCAGGTGTGAAATTTTATTGGCCTCAGTGATTTCGGGTTACCTACGTGACTAGGGCCAAAACACTCTGTATATACGACTGTGTTGATTCACCATATCGTTGGACCCTGTTCTTCAATTGCTCTTCCGATAAACGAAATTGTTGATGCTGTTCTCCAAACGTCTTCTTAAGTTCTGACTGAATTTTTTCCAGCTATTGAGCTAGTTATTTTCAAACAACTGCTAGGCCGTCACACCCAGGGAGAAATACACGTTTGCGAAGCACATACTTTAGTCCCACCTATTACACTTGGCGATTCGGTCGAATCCTTTCAGTCATTTATTTGGATCCTGTCCAACGTCTCCAGAGAACACCGATGGGTGTCTGAAGTGTAGCTGGCTTAACGCTGTTTGTGTATCCATGGGCCTTTTGATGACACAGACCTTCGGACGGAGGTAGTCAGTATACCCTTTGTATTCCGGTTCTTGTCCGTGTAGGCGACGGCTGTTACGCTGTCTGATCGGAGACACGATGATGCAGATGTATTGCAGGATACCCGGCGCATCCACCAGAAAGTGTCACGTTGAGAATTGCACGTGGTCCGGAATTCGATGGCTGATCGTTAATAGAGCACAACACTTTACACTTAGAACACGTTTATTGCTAACAAAAGCGCTCACTCAGTACAGACTGCCTCCTGCTTGGAGGTCTCCACTATTTATACATAGAAAGAATTTTCTAGAACTTACAAGTATATCAAACATAAGAAACCTTAAGAACATTCTATAAAAGGTATATACAAACAAATAATATTTTTCTGCCTGTGGTGGGATTTGAACTGGGGACCGAAACTACAGCGATCTGCGATGCTAGCCACTGTATCACGCATTCCGTCGGAAGACTCGCAGTAATATCGAACACAGGGCCTCATGACTAGTTCCAGTCGTCTCGAGCTTTCCCAAGAAAGTCCTTGCAAGATAATATCGCTGTAATCAATAATTCGGATTACTAGTGTTTATACAAGTTTCTTTTTAAGATCGAGAGGAAAGCTTATATTTCTGTAAGGCATGAAGAGATTCTGATGCCTTCTTACACACTGCGGTTGTGTGCTCTGCCCGGTTCAGTTAGTCATCTATTATCACTCCTATACTTGTTTCCGAGGGCGAATAATAAACATATGTGCCATTTAATATTAATGATGGTAGAGATTCGCGATATTTCTGACTAATAAGCCTAGAACGATCTACCAGAATCGCTTGTGTTTTGCTTGGATTGAGCTTCAATCCTACATCCTGCCCAATTTTGATAGTACGCAAAGCTCACAAATGAAATGCTCTTGGTTTTGCACTTAGACACAGCTGGAGGTCATCGACATATATGTCTAATTACCAATGGACAAAACAGATGACACGTCATTCACATACAGTGAAAAGGGTAGTGGAGCTAATACCGAGCCCAGTGGTACGCCTAATAGTACCTTTCTCCATTGTGACTTTGTCGTGCCGGACATGACGCATTAAAGACGCAGAGCTAATAGCGAGCCCTGTGGTACGCCTGATATACCTTTTGTGACTTTGTGGTGCTGGACATGACGCACTGAAGACGCGGAGCTAATACCAAGCTTTGTGGTATGCCTAAGAAACACATGTTAGTCGCCTCTGGTCTATCCATAGTGAGCTTGAGGTCGTCTGTTATTTATATCGTAACAGATGTCGTGCTTCATTATTTTCGAGAAATCTGACTGGTGTTTGTGAAGAAGGTGATTAGTAGTCAAGTAGTGGGTTAGCTGGTCGTGTACTATATATGTCTGGTTTTGGCAAAAATCTTTTGCCATGTTCAGATATAGTGCACCGTTCTGCTGTTGCAGGTAGTATTGAGCAGAAGCGAGCAGTAACAGTCAATAAATTGCTGACTGTTACTGCTCGCCGCTGATCAGTACCACCTGCAACGGCCGAATGGTGGACTATATAAGATGACCAAAAATTTTTCCCGAAACCGGTTATTTCATATATATATATAATTGCGATAGTAGACAGTTTAATTAATTAAATGAACAGAAGCTTCAGGCATGGATATTTGTGCCGTCCTTAGGATTAGCTAGTTCATAAGTAGTTTGTAAGCTTAGGGATTGATGACCCTGTAGTTAAGTCACATAAGCTATACAAACATTTGAACATTTTGCACCATCTTGGCTCCGATTAGGCAGCGTAAGAGCCCGGACAAGAACCAGAATACAAAGGGTATAATGACTACCTCCGTCCGAAGGTCCGTGTCATCAAAAGACCCATGGATACGAAAACAGCGGTACGCCAGCTGCACTTCAGACACCCATCGGTGTTCTCTGGAGACGTTGGACAGGATCCAAATAAATGGCTGAAAGGATTCGACCAAGTCGCCAAGTATAAGAGTAAGAAGCTCGAGCTTATGGAACTAAATAATATTTATGCCTATACCATTTTCTTGTCACATAAAAAAGAAAATCGGATTGGCGTGTTTAACGGCCCACTTTAGATTTGCCTGTAGTTTTATGATTTTTTACAAAAATTTCGGACAAAAATAATGAAAATATAAATATTAAAAAATGATGGTCGATACGATTACGACTCTACTATTGTGATAATATCTATGCAGTCAACATGTAATAATCTCTCTGACAGAATTTAACAAACAGCGAAAATTATTTGATATTTCATCTTAGCTATGACAAACTTTATTTTAATTTTTACCTCTTTTAACTATCATTATAATATCTATCGCAACTTTTCATTATCTTTTTCCGTTAAAAAATTATCACCGTCGTAGATTGTCCTCTTCTTAAAGTTTACTTTCTTTGCCTGTACTGGTTCACGTAAAATTAAGTGACAGTGTCAAATCGCCGTTACTTTTGCAAATATCTCTGAAACGGCGTGAGTTACGGAAATAACGTAAAAGAGCAGAGTTGTTGAGATTTTTCTCCCCTACAAATGCGTATATTCAATTTTCGTCTCAGATGAACAGTTATTTGCGTTATTTGAAATTAAATTTCCTGCTGTCAAGAGACTATCACAAAAGGCCTTTTTTTAGTGTCACTAACCTTTTTATTGTTCGAAATATTTTAAAAAGGGAGGTTCTAGTCGCTGACGGCCAAAAATTAAGTCTGTAGAATTTGGTGCCGATTGGTTGAGCGGCGTGACGTAAAAAGTGGGAACACGTTACAGGCAGACGTCAAATCTCCGTTCCTCTTGCAAATATGTCTGAAACGATCCGAGATATGAGACAAACATAGCAGAGCAAAGTTGTAGAGACTTTTCTCGTATACAAATTCGTCTATTCAATTTTCGAGTCAGAGGAACGGTTAAGTCATTATTCTCATTTAAATTTCGAGCTGTCAAAAGGCGACCGCAAAGGCCCAGTTTTAGTGTTAATATCGTAACCTAAAGTGGGTCAATTACATACACTACTGGAAAACGAAAAAAGAACACCATAAATTCGTCAACCCTGGGGAGAGAAATTTTATTGGCGCATTCTTGAGGATGTATACAACAAACGAACACGCAGTCAGAACCATATGCACATCAATACATCAGCATGCACAATGTCGACGCTAGTATTGTGTATACCCTCCTTTTGCAGCAATGCAGGGTACAACTTTCTCATGAAGACGGTCGTAGAGGTGCCGAATGAAGTCTCACGTAATGGTCTGCCATTCAATTTCCATCTGATGCCTCAGTTGGACCAGATCTCGTGCCGGTTGTGTAGACTGCGCCAAGATGACGTTTCATCCGGTCCCAGACATGCTCAATGGGGAACAGATCTGGGGATAATGATGGGAAGGGCAGTTGACGTACACCTAGGAGAGCACCTTTGGTTGTACGGGATACGTGTGGATGTGCATTGTCCAGTTGGAAAAGCACATCGCCTTGTTCGTGCATGAACGGTGACAAGATGTGTTGAATGATGGTTTCAGTGCACCGTGTACTGTTCAATTTTCCTACAACAAGCACCAGAGGAGAACGGCCACTGTATGATGTGGTTCCCCAAGCCATGATGCCAGGTGTCGGCCCCGTTTGCCTCTGTCGCATACTCTCCAGATTTTCGCACTCCCCTGCATGACACCACACACGCGTACGACCATCATTGGCACCTAGGCGTCGACGACTCTCATCACTGAAGACGACACGTCTCCATTCGTTCCTTCATAAGGCCCTACCATTGAGGGCCTAGCATGACACCATTGGAGGCGGGCTGAACAATGTTGGGGCGTGAGTGGAGGATGCTCTACCGGCACACATGATCGTGCATCATTGTGAGGGGAGCGATATTCTACACCCTCCATTTTCCTCTAGTGATCCTCTAGTGATCTAGAGAACACTGAACACTGAAACCATCATTTAAACTGTCCTGCTACTACTCATCCACCAACAAGGTGATATATTTTCCAAACAGGACAATGCACATCCACTTGTATCCCTAACCCACCCAACATGCTCTTCAAGGTGTATGTCTCCTACCCTGGCCAGCACGATCCCCAGATCTCTCCCCCATTGAGCATATTTGGGACCGCATGAAACGTCATGTTGGGCGGTCTGCAAGAGCGGCACGAAATCTGGCCCAACTGAGGCACCGGGTGGAAATTTCATGGCAGGCCATTCCACATAACCAGATTCGGAACCTCTACGATTGTTTCCATGAGAGAATTACAGCTTGCATTGCTGCAAAAGTAGGGTATACACCAGAGGTGGGCAATGAGCGAGCCGCGCTCTCGGAGCCGCCTGCCTGAGCGGGAGCAGAGCCGCGAGCAGCTGGCGTTCATCACGTAGTTCCTGCCGAAAAGACTAGGTGGCGCTATGCGCAGCCAATGCGCTAACGTAGTCGCAGAAATGCACTTGGCTGAGTGTGTTATAAAATAACTTATAAAGATAATAGTGCAAACTCTTTAGTATCCAACTCGATGAACAGATTCCACTGCTACGGGTATCTCCTGAAAAATGCTATTATGTTCTTAAGTAAGTAACTTATAAACATTATACTGGAAACTCTTCTCTAAAACGTCCAGCGCATGCAGTCGAGCCGGCCAATATCTTATAAAGATAAGAGCGATTTTTGTTTGTTTCAGAAAACACCACTAACAGTGCCATCTGTTTGTTCGAATTTTGTACTTCAGGGTTTTCGTTATATTCTAGGATATTACGTTATGGTACAGTACGCTGTGGAATTGAAATGGCTAGTCAAATCGGCGCGGTAAAGCGGCGTTCTATTTTCCAGTTCAACTCTAGTTGGGAATGTGATTACTTGTTCACTGAAAGCGAAGGAGGACCAAAACGTTTGGTATGTGGTAAAATACTAGGCATAAAAAAGTACAATTTAGAACGCCACTATAGAACACATCACTTCAACCAGTATGGAAGTGTAGAAGGTGAAATGCGACTTAATATTCTTAATAATCTACGTGAGGAAGGAAGCAAAGTAGAGGTATGTATTATAATGCTGTACCTACTTACGACATAACTTAATCACAGTGTTTTGTTTAATAAAACCAACTTTCCTTTGAAATGACAACTCTGTTAATTTCTTACACAGGAATGAGATGCCTCATCCTCCGATGCAGCTGTTCGTGCTAGTTACAGAATAGCTTTGCTGATAGCCCGTACTTCCAGACCATTTTGTGACGGTGAATTTGTGAAGCAGAGGTTGGAAGTCGTAGCAGACGAACTATCTCCACAGTTATCACGTTCCTTCGCAAGTTTCAGTCTGTCGCGGCGTACTACAACTCGCCATATCGAACGTTTGCCAGGTGCGCCAGCAAGCACGCAGACCTATAGCGGCAACTAGAATAACTACCGGCCGAGCGCGAACGCTGCTCTTCTTCCGGCCTGAGCCGGAGCGCTGCTCATTGAGCCGATTTGTGCCCACCTCTGGTATACACTGTACTAACGCCAACATTGCAGACGCTCTGGTGACTGTACTCACGCGCGTACGGCCCTGCCTATGTGATCGTCTGCTGTATACAACCTCAAAAATATGTCTATAAAATTTCCCTCTGCTGGGTCGACGAATTCATTGTGTTCTTTTTTTCATTTTGCAGTACTGTAGTGCTTACCAACGCTCGAGTTATGTTGGGCCACCTGTACTTGTCAAAACGTAGACACTGGAGAGTGCAGGCAGTGCACCGAGTAGGTCAGTACGTGGCGCACAGCAGCAGCGGCGAGCTGGCGCCAGTAGACGGCGCCAGTAATCTGGCGCCAGATTGGACGCATCGCCGCGGGCAGCCGTAATCCGTCACGGCGCGTCATCGCCGATGCCACGCCCCGGGCTCCGCCGCCAATCCCACAGGTCCGCGGCCCTCTGCCTGCCACACCGGTACGTGCTCACTATTTATTACACTCATGCCCGGTTTCTGGAAAACTATAGTTACCATGCCGTTAACTACCGCCACGTTATAATTTAACATGCCAGATAACTTCCTTGGTTTTCCCGTAGCTGATTTCAACGACCGTTAGTTAACTATGAGGTAACTACGCCTTTTGACGAAGCAAATAGTACGTCTCAACAGATAACAGATGGCACTACTAACGAAAATCGCAATTACTCGAATTTTATCGATTATTAAGTGAAATCGAAGACGCGTCTTAGTTCGTATTGCACTTACGAGTTTTCTGTTTCTGGTTTCAAAGGCAATGGGCGACAAGCGACGAAAAAATTTGACTCTATTCAAGAAAAATCTTTCGACCTACTTGATTTTAGAAAGGAAATTAGTTATAGTAAATGAAAAGGCAGATGGTTTGCCTATCGTAGAAAACAACACGCCTTGTAAGTTGTCACAAAACTGCACAATTCGTTAAACAGACAGGAGAGAAAACGGTAAGGCAACTCAGAGAGCTGTATTCTTTTTTTAAAAAGAAAAACAGGACAAACAACAACGAAGACTGGATTAACAATAAAATCATACGTATTATTTCTGTTGTCAACATATATTTTTGTGAATTTAAGCTTTCCTCTTCCCATTGTTCTGTGAATGTGACAATACTTTTCACAACACAGACTGGTCAATTTACGTCCACCCATCCACCTACCCGAGCCCCCACGTTGTAATAATAATAATACTAATAATAATAATTATTATTATTATTAAAAAACATTGACTGATCGTAATGGCAATTGCATGGTAGAACACTATTGCAAAGGGAAGTATCTTTATGCTTAATTGAAAGTTTTATTATGAGAAAGGCTTTTTGATTTGGATGTGGTAAAATTTTACATCCAGATCGGTGATCGGTAATGCAAACGTCACCCGTTGTCAACATCTCTCGCGACCGCTGAGCGCCATGTAAAATTTAACCCGGAATGTTGTTTCGCTGTTTGACCTCGGCAATGTCATTGATCAGTATTTTCTTATTATTATTATTCTGAAACGCATATGAAATTCGCTCTCATTACATAGATCAAATGGTTGTCATCTAACACGAAAAACGCGTCGTGGTGTTTCAACAGTGCCGAGTACAGCTAAGTTTTCTTCTTCTGAACAACTGTCCGAAGCATCAGAAGAAAATGAAGACGACGGCGGTGACGACGATGATGAAAAATTTCGACTCTTCAGCTTCATAAATTTTAAAATTGTATGAAAATTATACGGAACCCATTCACAAAACAAATTACTACTGCTAAATAACTTCTGGACTTGCGTTTGGAAGCCCACTAGCGGATATAGTTAAGACTAAAGTTAACGTGTAGGTAACCCCACGGGAACGCGCATTTATCTTTAACGGACAGGTAACTACGGCTGTGACGGTAAATGTTGTTTCGGAAACCCATTTGGTACTTAACGTTCAGGTAACCCACAGATAACTATAACGGGACAGGTAACTACTGTTTCGGAAACCGGCCATCAGAGGGGGCCCGAATGGACTGCGCAGTCCGAGGTAGAAATTCGTCGTACTGCGCATGACGTCACCGCCGAAAAACGCGGCGGCAGATGTAGCGGTAACCCTGCAGTATCTTATTGTTTACAGTGTATGTTTTATTTCGTTTATTCGTATGTTTTACGACAGAAAATTCGATTAATATGTTAATGATTCGTTTAACATTTTAAATTCTCCCAGAATGGTCGACAAAAAGACACTAGCAAGTGCCTATGGAACAAACGAGCAACTCCAAAAAACAATTCTCAGCATAAGGTACTTGTGCTGTGAAACAATACAGATAGGAAACCGAAGGAAGCTGTTACCATTTCAGAAAGGACTCTTAATGTCAATTAATTCTTTATTTGGCCTTCATTCTGACCTTCTGTCACTAGGCATTAAGTGTTATAAACTCGCGAGAACACGCACCTTTAAAAGTTACGCAATCGATCGCACGTATAGCATTTTTCTGACAGTCAAAGAACAGTTTGTAACGTACTTAATAAGTCTAAATAAGTGTGTCTAGTTGCGTTTATAAGAAAACACAAATATTTGCCTATTTAAAATTGGTAAAATGCCGATTGTTTTACAATTACTGTGAGCAAAATCCTCAAGCGCAAGTCCTCGCGGGTTAACAGCACGGCTGAACCAGGACTGTCTTGAAAATTCGTTTTCACAGATTAGAGGTATTGGCCATTTCTATCAGCATCCTCGCCCAAAAGAAGTTTATTGCTTCTGGAAAAGAATGTTCAAGACATCGCACTGTCTAATACTTCATCTGTTAGACAGGAAGAAGATTCACAACAATTTCTGTCATAAGTACGCTGTGTGAAATTTTGCCGGATATGTCTGAAGCATTGACCATGCCAGATAGGGAAGCAGAGAGCCAGGACATAAGTTTTAGTTGTGAGACTGCTGCACCGTCTGCTGTGACAGATATTGAATGCCCAACTGAAAGATTCAAATATCTGACAGGCTACATTGCACGCCGTGCTGCGAAATATGAGATCTCACTGGGGGTGTCGTCTAATGAACTACTTTGTCCTCCTCCAAAATACCTCGCAGAATACGGGTGGACAGAATTTCTAACATGAGGAGGTTTGTTAGTGCCGTCTGACCAGTGGATGCGGCAGATCTCAAAGTTTGAGCTGCTGTTCAATGAGATTGACGGAAGTGACACACTTAAAAAAATATTTCTAAGAGATCAGCCGACGTAATTTCGCAGAAATATCTTCATGTGGCGCCGGAGGTCATTAAAATATTCTTACGGACCGAATTTTTATTCGAGTGCGCTACATCAACTTGAAGCTGGAGAGAGAGAAACCAGCGACATCACAGAGGCTTCAGCTGTCGGAAGGATTTAATGAGGTATGTAACTGCAGTAAGCAATGCGTAAACAGCCAACTTTAGTGTTTTTAGTGTTGTTCTACGTGACGGCGCAGCTCCGCTTCGCGCCCCTCGCTAGCAGTGCTGCTTCGCCGCTGACGTCATTTTAACGGCCAATAGTAGGTCGTTTCGCTTCGGGCCCAACCTTTTATAGAATCACCTTGATTACACTAACTGCTTTTCCACATAGCTTCGCCCCAAAGACCTTGTAAAAATAACTAGACTCCCTGACGGCGCTGCTGTCGCGGGATAATTTGAACCTTCGGCCGGCCGCCATGGTAGTGGCAAGCGTCAGATAAATACGAGTGTTATTAGCAGGCAAATCGTGTATTAAATAGCTACTGCGGGATATATAGACAATTGATAGTCACGTCTGTACTGTTTGACTATTGCAGTGTACATGACGCAAGATGGTGAAGAGCTCTTCAGCGTTTAAATGCGTAAATCAATTTAAGAAACGAATAAAAAGAACGAATACTGTCTTCCCATTTATATTTCCCAGGAATACTTGTAGCCCTACTACTTGTGTTCAGAGATAGTTACTCTTGCTTCACAGACTGTTAGTAAAGACAATATAGGATCGAATGAAATACATAACAGGCTTTTACAATACTGGCAGCTCTTATAAAGGAGCTACTTTAGGCAGTACTGCTGGACAGGAAGTTCAAAAAGTTTAATTTTATGATTGTGTAAAATAACTATTGCGTCACAATATTAGTTGCCTCACTGAAGTTCGAATTTTTGTTTATGAAATTAATGTTAGCAACTTGTAACGCAGAATTTAAAGGTAACCTGCTTTACATATAGGTATAAGAACTGAAAGGGTTTTGCAGAACTGTGTATAGTTCCATATATGAATGACACATAGCCACACTGGATGCACTTTGTGAAGTTGAATCCTATGACAATAGTTGTTGACTTTTCAGCAGTTCACGCTACTGTAAGGTATTTAGCTTACAGCATTAAAAATGCTAATATTCTTGCTAGATCCCATAATGCTAATGTTAGATGCATTAGTTAAGAAAAAGTTATGGCATACTTCGTGTTCTTAAAAGAATTTGGTAGTGGCTGGCTAATGTATTCACAAGGTAAGAAGCTATTTTACAGTTATTTACCTGATGGCATATTTCACGTTCACAATCGATTTTTAACATTAGCTGTTTCAGGCAGCCCTATTTCATTTTTTGATGCTATGAAATATTTAAATATTGGAGAATACAGCACTAAAGCAAAGACGTTGAGTGTGAAACTCTTCCGAAATTAATGTTTCTACAAAAGTTTCACCATCGTAGATTATACTGGGAAAGTGCCAAAACATCGTGTCTGATGATAAATTCCGTTCATATGCTGCACTTAGAACGCTAAAAACTACATGTTATAGTTCGGTTTTGTTAGGAAGAGGAAACGCTGTTGGCCAATTTCTACGCCGTATGTGTAATAATTTTACACACAACCGATAGTTGCTGTACATTCAAGAAGTCTGAAGCTATTTTGTAGTTATATATTTCAATTAGACACAGTTTTCGCGACTTAACTCAAACGAATACTCTCTCTAATCAAAAGAGTTTTACGTACAATTAAAGTTCGCACGGAAGTTTGCCACCACAATGGCCGCCGAGTCGCTCTTCAATTTGTCCGCTGTTTGCAGTCGGGCGCTTACGGGATTTTGGGGGCTTGCTTCACCCACGTAACATACGTCACGTACATTTCAATCACTTCCGCATAATACCGTACCTCGTATATTCTCCCTTCTCCTACGAATTTTCACTGTTAATTATTTTATCAATACTGCGTGTACCTCCTACTCCTGTCGTAAAGACACGATTAAACTTATACTAGTTGACCCGTGCAATTAATTCACACACTATCCTGATCGGTCACAGATATGTAAGTTAGTAATGGAGAAGAGGCAGATGACAGTACATATGTATAAATGATAGTAAACTTTGAATAGTAGTAACAAATATTAGTCTCATTGTAAGAAAATGAATATAATTAAAGACAATAGGATTAATTGTGAAACATATAAAAAATCAGATATTGATTTTTTGTTGATTATTCTATTTTTTTAACTTGTTTATTTTACAAAATTCAATTCATTCGCGCAGTACACAACGCTTGCTTGACCAAAGTGAACAATTACAATCGCTGTTGTGCATTGACGTGTGAATGAGAAATCTCGTGATAAACTACGCTTGCGTAAAGACAAAATGTTCAAATGTTTGTATAGCTTATGGGACTTAACTACGGGGTCATCACTCTCTAAACTTACAAACTACTTACGAACTAGCTAACAGTAAGGACGGCACAAATATCCATGCCCGAGGGGGTATTCCAACCCCCGACCGTAGCGACAGTACAGACCGTGACTGGAGCGCCTCAGTCCTCTCGGCGACCGCGTAAAGACTCTAAGCAGTTGCTAGAGCTATCGTGCCTGTTGGTAAAGTTAAATTACTTGTATATTTTTCGTCGTTACACTGACGCGTATAACTGAAATCGTGTGATCAACTATGCTTTAACCGACATCTATAACCGAAATCGTGTAATGAACTAAGCTTGCATGAAAGAAGGTCTTTGGCTTTCATAAAGAATAAAGAAACTAAACAAGTGCAAGAGCTGTCGCTCATGTTAGTTTATCAGATTGTCAATAGATGGTACCTTCTACATTGCTTTTATATCGGCCGCGCAAACTAAATTGATACTTGGCGCGGTAGCTGATGTGCAACCGTAAATACGTGTCCCATTTACCATCTTCTATGGGTACAAATTAGATTGTACGAACAATACAAATTTTTTTCAAAATAAAGTTGTTTTGTTAAAACAATAACTTTCACTATCTGTGTATTTTTCGTTATTAGTGGAGAACGAAACCTTGAAAATTGTACCTCAATCGTTAATTTTAGATAAGTAATGCGGGGAATATAGCGTACCCATAAAAACACCGATGAGAAATAATATATATATATATATATATATATATATATATATATATATATATATGATACGAGGGGTGTACAAATGAATAGGTACGAAACCACACTGTGGGTATAGTTGAAGCCTTTATTCAGAAGTAATCACCTGATTTCTGAGCTCAGCTACCCCACAGTGTATCGATCCGAAGGATTTCCTGTTCCCAGAATTCCTGTGGGTGTGACAACAGCCAGTCTTCTACTGTGTCCTTCAGTCAGACGTCCGAGTTCAAGCGCTCCTCTTTGAGGTGTGTTTTTAACGGACCAAAGAGACGGAAGTCACAGGGCGACATGTCCGGGCTGTAGGGCGGATGCTCAAGCTGCTCCCGCTTGAACTTGTCCAGTACACTGTGTGTGACCCTGGAGACGTGCGGACGCGCGTTATCATGGAGCAGAATCACTCCCTCCGTGAACAGTCCAAATCATTTGTTTTTGTTAGACTTGCGTAGGACCGGCCGCAGTGGCCGAGCGGTCTGTGGCGTTTCAGTCACGGTCTGCACGGCCGCTGCTGTCGGGGTTCGAATCCCCCTCTCGGGCATGGATTTTTGTGCTGTCTTTGATTTCACTTGATTTGATTTTCTCAGGGAAAACTTGCTACTGCCCGCACATAACTAAGTTTATTGTGCGGTATCGCACCCTGTATATCTAGTAACGCCAACCAATGCCCTTGAACAGTGCAAGGAGTCCCTTTACCAGTTCTTTATTAGACACAATTTCTTCGGGTCTGGTTGTCCCAAATGTTCTGTGCCTCGTACTCCCCAATGCAATGCATTCGAGGATTAGATGTGATGCAGTTTCATCACCATCATCACAGATCCTACATTTAGGGTCCTCTTCTGTTATTCCCATTGTATGTAGGTGTTTTTTGAAATTCCCATGGCCTGTCAGCAATCCAACCATGAGTCTAATCTCTCTCCTGTTCAGGCCCAGGATTGCAGAGCTTCTTTTAAAAAATGGCTTTGGCATCATTACCTTGCCATGTTTTTGTTGATAGGCTTTGGCCCAATATTCTACGTGCTGTCTTCTGAGCCAGTTACGTAGCTCCAATTTGATCATTGCCTTGGTGATTGTCAGGACAGGTTCCGGTCCAATAAATGGAGTCTCTGCCCCCATCCTGGCTAATCTGTCAGCATGTTCGTTGCCACTGATCCCCGAATGGCCAGGGACCTACAATAGGTTTACTCTATTGCTTTCCCCTAGCTCCACCAGAACCCTGTGACATTCTACAACAATTTTAGACCTTGTTGTAGGAGCTGCCAGTGATTTCAGGGCTGCCTGGCTATCTGAATAGATACAGATGCTAAGGTCTTTGTAGCACCTACGCAAATTCTCCTCCACACACGCCCTGATGGCAGTGATTTCGGCCTAGAATACTGAAGCCAGTTTCCCTAGAGAGATGACGCCATCCAGTCTTGGCTGCACTCCGTATACCCCGGCCCCAACGCCCTGGTCTGATTTTCACCCGTCAGTGAACCAGACAATATCCCCCCTACTTCCAATTGTTGTATTGAAAGAGTTGTTGAAGCAGTATGAAATTATAATATAGTCGGCTGGCATTTCCCCAACCTTTCCTATATTTACCTCACTCACTATTTTAGTGTGTGATTCTGGATATCACAAAGAGTTCCAGTCGGTGACAGATTTGAGTCTGTATGCACCAGTCGCTTCCTCCATCTTGACCCAAAGGTGTAATGGGGGCATATCCAGCATGGTTTCCATCCCAGCAGTTGATGTGCTGCTAATTCCGCCTGTTATGGCTAAGCAGGCTAATCTCTGCACCTTACCAAGCTCCTTAGCAGCAACCTGCTGTTCTACCTTCTTCCATCACACGACCGCCCCATATGTGATCCTGGATATAATCGCCGTGGTGTATATCCAGTGCATACCCTTGTGCTGTCTTTAGTATAAGCTAGTTCATAGGTAGTTTGTAAGTTTCTGGACTGATGACCCCGCAGTTATGTCCCATAAGCTCTACAAACATTTGAACATTTGAACTTCCGTAGGCTACGGAATGCCTCACAATACACGTCACTGTTAATGGTTTCTCCGTGCTCGAGTAATTCTATTTGTATCGGACGTGGTACGTCTGAAAAGACGGTGAGCATCACCTTGCCTGCTTGAATTTTGTACGAGGAGGTGACGACACATGCTTCGCGTCCCTAGATGTCGCACTACGTTATTCTAAAACGGCATAGCGTTTTATTAGGATGACCGGTTTCGACGTGTCTTAGACTTCATCTTCTGATCTACTATACCTCACGATGTTACATTGCATGTAGGCCCTAGCTATTCCCTCTTGTACCGAGAGATTTGTAATAAGAGAGAATAGGTAGAGCCTACATGAAATATGTAATTCAGAAGATGATTCTAAGACACGTCGAAACCAGTCATCCGAAAAAGTAAACCGCTATCTTGGTTGGAAATCTGTATAAATAAATTATTTATTGCTGCACAAGAAAGCTAACATTGTACAGATGTCATTTGGAAGAGAAACCCTGAAAGTTTTTTTCTTTCTTTTTTTCCATGTCTACCACCACAGCGTAGTTTGGTAATTAGCCGATAGTCAGCGTTAGTCGCAAACATGGCGAGTTGAGGTGCTATACTCAGTATTGACATTAGCGGCCCGTGTCAATAGGCAACACTCATGGCACAGTGCTGTACCGGAAAACACACTCAAAAGGCTCCAACATGCCCAAGTAGAAGAATGGGCCGCACACTTTTCGACGTGATAAGGCAGAAAATACATTTACCTTTGGGGTATCGAGCTCAAATTCAATGCATTCATGTGGATGCTCTGTACCCCAGATTGGACAATTGTGCCTGTTTACTTCTCAAGGACCTTGTGTATGTTTTCTATCTGGAATCTGCAGTATGCAGTTCCGGTGCCAAACTTTTACTCTGAATATGAGCTGTGATTGCTTTGGACTTTATAAGGTTTTTTCACGTCACTATTATTATCTAGACCCTCGACAAGCCTGAAAATGAAACCCAAAATTAGGATCATTTCTGGTTTCTATTTTTGCTGAAGCGTTTCCGTAATAAATAAACCTGGAGATACGTTTCCTTACTACATGATATTTGAAGATAAATAGAAATAAATTCATATCTTATATAGATGCGTCTTTATTTCACTCTGCAGCCAAAACTACACATCGCAAACGAATAGTGTTTGTATGTGGTAGTAGGTAACAGTCTCCCATTGTGCACTATGGTGGAAGAGGATTGATAACGATAAGGGGTTGGAAGATATGGGAGTTGAGAGTTAACGACTTATATAAAATTCTACGTGTGGATGTCAATACTTTGCTCTTCAGCAAAAACTACACAATGAAGACTAACAATCTCTTGTTGTAGTACAAAGTCGGACTCGGTGTTCTTGGGGTAAAGCGCTCGACTGGAAACCGAAGGGTCCCGGGTTCGAAACCCCGTCGAACGTCGGATTTTTTTCCACTCTGAGTTTTAACACATCCTTCACCACTCAACGATGTGAGGAGTCGCCAGAAACGACACGTGACTCGGATTCCACGTTAAGCTGCAGGTCCCCTTTCCCCGGTTGGATAACTGGGGTAGGCTGTTGTTGTGGTCTTCAGTCCGGAGACTGGTTTGATGCAGCTCTCCACAATACCCTATCCTGAGCAAGTCTCTTCATATCCACATAAGAGCGACAACCTACATCTGTCTGAATCTGCTTACTGTATCCATCTCTTGGTCTTCCCCTGCGATTTTTTCCCCATACACTTCCCTCCAACGCTAAATTCACAATTCCTTGATGTCTAAGAATGTGTCCTACCAATCTATCCCTTCTTTTAGTCAAGGTATGCCAGAAATTCCTTCTCTCCCCAATTCTCAGTACCTCCTCATTAGTTACGCGATCCACCCACCTAATCTTCAGCATTCTTCTGTAGCACCATATTTCAAAAGCCTCAATCCTCTTCCTGTCCGCACTGTTTATCGTCCATGTCTCACTCCCATACAAGGCAACACTCCATACAAATGCCTTCAGAAAGGACTTTCTTAGGTTTAAATCAATATTCGATGTTAGCAAATTTCTCTTTTTCAAGAACGCATTTCTACCCATTGCCATTCTGCATTTTATATCCTCTGTACTGCGATCATCATTTGTTATTTTACTGCCCAAGTAACCAAACTCATCTACCTCCTTTATTGCTTCGTTTCCCAATCTAATTCTTTCAGCATCACCTGATTTTCTTACACTGCACTCCATTACCCTAGTTTTGCTCTTGTTAATGTTCATCTTATATGCACCTTTCAGCACACTGTCCATTCCGTTCAATTGCTCTTCCAGGTCCTTTGCTGTATCTGACAGAATTACTATGTCGTCGGCAAAACGCAATGTTTTTAATTCTTCCCCCTGAACTAAAGTTCCCTATTCCAAATTTCTGCTTGCTTTCCTTTATAGCTTGCTCAATATACAAATTGAATAACAATGGAGAAAGACTACAACCCTGTATTACTCCCTTTCCAACCAATGCATCCCTTTCATGCCCTTCAACTCTGACAACCGCTGTCTGGTTTCTGTACAAGTTGGAAATAACCTTACGTTCCCTATATTTTACTCCTGCTTGCTTCAGAATTTGAAATAGTGTATTCCAATCAACATTGTCAAAAGCTTTCTCCAAATCTACAAAAGCTAGAAATGTAGGTTTGCCTTTTCTTAATCTATCTTCTAGGATAAGCCGTAAAGTGAGTATTGCCTCCCGTGTTCCTACATTTCTCCTGAACCCAAACTGATCTTCCCCGAGGTCGGCTTTACCAGCTTTTCCATCCTTCTGTATATAATTCGCGTTAATATTTTGCAACCATGACTTATTAAACTGATGGTTCTGTGGTTTTCACACCTGTCTGCACCTGCTTTCTTTGGAATGAGGATTATAACATTTTTCTTAAAGTCTGAGGGTATTTCACCTGTCTCATACATCTTACGGACCAGGTGAAACAATTTTGTCATGGCTGGTTCTCCCAGAGACTTCAGTAGCTCTGAGGGAATATCATCTACTCCAGGGGCCTTGTTTCGACTTAGGTCTTTCAGGGCTCTGTCAAATTCTTCTCTCAGTACAGTATCTCCTATTTCATCTTCATCTACATCCTCTTCCCTTCCTACAATATTGTCTCTAAGTTCATTTCCTTTGCAGAGCCCCTCTATATACTCTTTCCACCTTTCAGCTTTCCCTTCTTTGCTGAGAACTGGTTTTCCATCAGTGTCCTTGATATTCATAGAGCTGTTTTTCTTATCTCCAAATGTTTCTTTTATTTTCCTGTAGGCTGTATCTATTTTTCCCCTATTTATACATTCTTCTACATCCTTGCATTTGCCTTCTAGCCACTCCTGCTTAGCCATTTTGCACTTCCTGTCAATCTCATTTCTTAGTCGTCTGTACTCCATTTTGCCTGTTTCATTTACTGCATTTTTATATTTTCTCCTTTCATCGATTAAATTTAGTATCTCCTGTGATATACAAGGATTTTTTGTAAGTCTTTCCTTCCTACCTATTTTGTCCTCTGCTACCTTCACTATTTCAGCTCTCTATTTTACCCATTCCTCCTCTACTGTTTTATTTCCCCCTGTTTCTGTCAATTGTTGCCTAAAGCTCCCTCTGAAATTCTTAAGAACCTCAGGTTCCTTCAATTTATCCAGGTCCCATCTCCTTATTTTCCTACCTTTTTGTACTTTCTTTAGTTTCAGCCTACAGTTCATAACCAACAAGTTATGGTCAGAGTCTATATCTGCCCCTGGGTATGTCTTACACTGTAGAACCTGGTTCCGAAATCTATGTCTTACCATTATAAAATCTATCTGGTATCTTCCGGTGTCTCCTGGTCTCTTCCATGTATATAACCTTCTTTTGTGATTCTTGAACCAGGTGTTTGTTATAACTAAATTATGTTCTGTGCAAAATTCTACCAGGCGGCTTCCTCTTTCATTCCTTTTGCCCAGACCATATTCACCTACTATCCTCCCTTCCCTTCCTTGTCCTACTACCGAATTCCAGTCTCCCATAACAATTAAGTTTTCCTCTCCCTTAATTGTTTGAATAATTTCCTTTAGCTCCTCATATATTTCTTCGATTTCCTCATCATCGGCAGAGCTAGTTGGCATATAAACCTGTACTACTGTTGTCGGTGTTGGCTTCGTATCTATCTTGACAATGATAATGCGATCACTGTGCTGCTCATAGTAGTTTACCCGCATTCCTATTTTCTTATTCATTATCAATCCTACTCCTGTGATACCCCCAATTGATTTTGTATTGATAATCCTGTACTCACCTGACCAGAAATCCTGATCATCCTGCCACCGAACTTCACTAATCCCCACTATATCTAACTTCAACCTATCCATTTCCCTTTTTAAATTTTCTAATTTTCCTACTCGATTAAGGGATCTAACATTCCACGCTCCGACCCGTAGAATGCCAGTATTGTCTTTCCTGATGATCACATCCTCCTGAGTAGTCCCCGCCCGGATATCCGAATGGGGGACTATTTTACCTCCGGAATATTTTACCCGAGAGCATGCCATCATCATATGTTCATACAGTAGAGTTGCATGTCCTCGGGAAAAATAACGGCTGTAGTTTCCCCTTGCTCTCAGCCGTTCGCAGTAGCTGTGTGGCAAAGCCACATTAGCTGATGTTACAAGGCCAGCTCAGTCAATCATCCAGACTGTTGCCCCTGTAACTACTGAAAAGGCTGCTGCCCCTCTTCAGGAACCACACGTTTGTCTGGCCTCCCCACAGATACCCCTCCGCTGTGGTTGCACCTACGGTACGGCTATCTGTATCGTTGAGGCACGCAAGCCACCCCACCTCGGCAATGTCTGTGGTTCATGGGAGTGGGGGGTAGGCTAGGGACACGCAAGTCGCGGAAGTTGCGTCCAATTGAAAAACTTGCACCAGACCAATGATCCAGACGAAATTATTATACGTCGAACTTTCCTGTTGTAAACGATAGCAGTTCCGTGTCGATAGCTATAAGAGAGTGGAAGATAGAGTGGTTGAAAGTCGTCAGCTTATATAAAATTCGACACTATAATGGTAAAGGTTATATACAGCGAAACGTGATGCACATTCTTCAGTTGTTTTTCTGCAACCAGCGTACGAATAAAGAAAAAT
Organism: Locusta migratoria; assembly: GCA_026315105.1. Classification (NCBI taxonomy): domain Eukaryota; kingdom Metazoa; phylum Arthropoda; class Insecta; order Orthoptera; family Acrididae; genus Locusta; species Locusta migratoria. The sequence goes on along the minus strand of CM048746.1, from coordinate 506,385,470 downwards.
TAGTGCATATTGCAGTTTGAAAAGTAAAACTACCAAGAAAGATGCCAAAGCATAAGAAAGAATTTTCGCGTTCTCGATCCGTTTCTAAAAGACAGAAAACGTCGCTGAAACGTGAATCTACAGACGATAGAAAGTTGAAATTTCTGGACTTTGTTTATATTACACTGTAGGAATCAGCGAGTTTTGGTTATTCCCATTCCTAAGTCGGTGAAATAGAAGATGAACGGTATTTTGAAAATACTTTCCTATTAAGGCAATTTTGAAGCAAGATTTTTGATTGAAATTTTAAAAACTTATGTTTCGATATTTTTGGAAATTCAACCACTAAGCGGGTGAAATAAGGAAAATATTTTCAAAATCATCAAATGTTTGTAAATCTATCGGACCAAACTGCGTGGTAACCAGTCCGTACAAACTACTTAAACCTAGGTAAACTAACCTAAGGACAAACACACACACCCATCCCCAGGGAGGACTCGAACCTCCACGGCGAGCAACTGCGCGCTCCGCAGCGAGACGCTTTAGACTGCTCATCTACTCCACCGCGGCGGAAAATATTTTAAGGCTACTACTAAGACTATGCTAGAAATGCGAAAATTTGGATTTGTAAGCAAGGCTAGAATTTAAAAAAATGTGTTTCTGGATGTTCTGAATTCTGCCATCATTGGTGCAATAGGGGGGGGGGGAGCAAATTGTATCAAAATACTTGATTAGAAAAGCATTTTTAAAGGTAAATCTATGAAAATTTATATTTAGAAACAGAAACAACCAATGCAGACCATGCAGTTTAAGCTTGTGAAGCAGCGGTAATTAAGCTAGTATAGAAAACTAAAAACGGTAGCAACAGAATCTCTTCACTGCACGACCTCCACACCCATACTGCGAGGTACCTAGAGGGTAGAAGTTGTAAGTGCATTACGTCAAGAAAGGGACTGTTGTTGTTGTTATTAGGAGTTGTAGGGGACTAAACAGCTCGGTCATCAGTCCCCTGTTCCGAACGAAGAGTTAACTGTCAAACAGAACACCTAGAGGGAAAAGCCACAAAATGTACAGAGCTACATTGTACATGCTGCTAAGACATAAAGGAAGGACACACGGGAGGAAGAGACCGAGTCACAAACTGAACTAAACTAGGAAAGCTGGATACCTAGCGAGAACGCTGCAGGGCAGTTAAGGGTTATCAGAGACGGAGCATACGCTCAGATTGTTTGAATAAAGGATGGGGAAGATAATCGGTCGTGCCTTTCCTAAGGAACCATCCCAGCAGTTTCTTGGAGTGATTTAGGTAAAGGACGGAAAACCACCGTCCTCTCGAATGCGAGTCCAGTGTGTTACCCCGGCGCGGTACCTCACTCGGTTATTTGTTTCCAACTCGTCATAATATCGAAATATTCAAAATTTAATTTAAATGTGTTATCTTAAGGCGATATAAACAGAGTGAAAGGTGGAGGAAGACATTTCTCCGTTGATCCTAAATGAATACGGTATTAGTGAAGGGAAAAAGACATGGGTGCAAAGGCAAGCTCTTACAACAGGGGAATATCCAGAAATTGATAATGGCGTAATGTAACTGCTAATTCTGAATGTGCTGTCTCTTACGAAATGATTTAGAACAAAGCTCAACACTGACAAAAAAGATTGTAAAGCAAGCATAGGTTGGGTGATTCGCTTTATGAGATGGCGAAACATCAGTCTAAGAAGGAGAACGTCATTTTGACTGCTTTTACCTCGAGACTACAGAAGGAAGAAAGGAAACTTGGAGTTTACGTCCCGTCGACATCGTGGTCATTAGAGAATGATGTTGTGAGAAGGAATGGGGCACGAAATCGGCCTTGCCCATTCAAAGGAACCATTCCGCCATTTTCCTGGAGTGATTTAGGGAAATTACGGAAAACCTAAATCTGGATGGACGGAGGTGCAGTTGAACCACCTTCCTTCCGAATGCGAGTCCAGAGTGTTACCACTGCGCCACCTCGCGCTCGGTCGATACTACAGAGATAAGTTAATTATGTTTTATCATTATGTAATAAAAGTGCCCAGAAGCCAGTGTCTTTTATATGCCACATAACCGTTGCTCCAATTGGCTCAAAAAATATTACTAAAGACGACTGGTTCAGAGAAACTAAAATGTACGGTGAGGTTGATGTTGTGTATTACAGCTGACGGCAATAGACTTCCACCGTATCCCATCTCGAAGACATTTCCAAAGGAGACGACCCCACATGGAATTCACTGAAGAGTTCAGAAGAAAATTGAAAGACGGCTGTCTACCGTCTTCCCTAGGTTTTTAACTTTGTAATTTATCTAAATTCACAAGACGGGCTTTTTTGCTAAACGAGAACCCCTTTCGTTCGGAGGCATGAGGAATAGCGTTTCATTTCATGTTTTTAAATGTTAGTTTCTCTAATATTGCTGGGATTTTATTAGGCTAATAATTTATCATCGTGTCTATGAATGTGGCAAGATGAAAGGTTTCTCTGTGATGCCACTGTCCCTGTGAGAATGTTTTCTTGCTTTATTCTGTATGTGCATGTATGAGAATCTTCTAGCATGGGTGTCTGAGTGTGTGTATGAGAATTTTTGTCGTCGGCTGCTGGCTACTAGTGTTTTTCTGGCTTTGTATTGATAGCTAGTCGTTACCAACCTCTGCTTTTGACGCTACCAAAGAGGTTCTCCCACCTTTTGGTTACAAAGTTGGGTTGGCAATGACCATAGGGAGCCTCGATAGGACGCGCGAGTTTAAGCTCTCCCCACCACTGCATTTTTTCCTCGGGTTTTTACCGCTTTCCGGTGGTGGCGGGGACTGGCTGGCTGACTTAGACATTCTGTGGCTGCACTTCGACCTGGTAAGACGTTATGATTTTCTTTCTTCTCTTGAGATGGTAGCGATTCGTTGTCTGATTTGTTCAAATCAGATTTCAGAACTTAGGTTCCGTTTTTGGAATAAGTTCTCCGACCCTGTACTGAAGTGTATTCAGTTTCATTTCGGTGATTTTGTGTAGGTAAACGTGGTGAATATGTAACTAATTTGGTCTGATAATGGCTGAGAATCGGTAACCTTTGTCAGACTTGCTAGCGGTGTACGAACTTGGTTTAATTTCTTTCTGTCTTTGTGGGATACAACTTATACGCGGGAATATTTTTATTCTGTTAGTGCATGTGAAATATTCTTTTACATTTTCTCCTTCTGCGAGTGATATGTACTCCATGTGGTGTGTTCTTAGAACAAAGCCTTCAACTACCCCTGTGTCTGTTTCTATGCCCTTCAGGCAAAGAATTATGCATATATCTTTCTGATTTCCCCTAGTATATCACGATCGCCTCTTCGTCTATTTTAAATCTGTTTCATTTCCAAAGTTGTACTTTCCTTTCAGACTCCATCAGCAAATTCTCTTCTAGCTTCGTACTACCCCCTTTATTAGCTTGCTTATGAAATACTACCTATTTACAGAGGCTGCATGCCGTATTTCCTAGTTGATTTACTCCAACTCCGATTTTATTCCATTTTTCTGACTTCGAAGATTGGACTTGGTCCATACATGTAAAACCTTCTCAATCGCATCTAACTATTTCTTTAGCTTCCTTATGATATTCTACACATTTCTAAGGGTTGCATGCAGTAGCTATTTTTCTTTATTTTTCGGAAATTGAATTTCTGCATTTTTACTGGTTTTCGGAACCACATGGATCCAAACTAGAGTCACTTGACTTCTCGCCACTACTCACATATCAGTGCCTTACCATTGTGAATTTCTTGCTTCGTAATCAATGATTCCGTTGATTTTTGTTTATAACGATCTTTAAGCACTTCGCCTTCAGTGGAGTGCGAATATGTAATGTAGCAGACACGTGCCGTGTGTCTGAGTAAGTCTGCATGTTCACGGTTTGAATTAATCTCGCTATTATCGCTTACCATCTCAAGACAGACCAGAGCCACGTACGAAGTTTATTTTCCTTGTATTGTGTGGTACATCCTGATTCGCTGAATTTCGGCTACGATAGTGGCGCCTGCTTCTGCTTCGTATCAGCATGCTGAGTTGGGTGAGTTTCGCTTTGCTTCGCGCGTGAGTGGCTGAATGTTTGTTGATTGTAAATTCCCCCTCCCCCCGACTTTACCTTAATTTTCAATGTGGGATGCGTTTTAATTGTTTAACAAAATTGGTGCCCCCATTTGCTCATGTTTGAACTGAATAAATAATTTATTGTGAGTGAAATTTTATCCTTCTTATAAATATTAGTTTATGAATACCCTTCCTCTTTTATTTAGTGTTGTTTTTTACCAGTGCTGAGAACTGAATAAATAATTTATTGTGAGTGAAATTTTATCCTTCTTATAAATATTAGTTTATGAATACCCTTCCTCTTTTATTTAGTGTTGTTTTTTACCAGTGCTGAGAACAAATTCAGATGCATATATATATTTAATTCCGTTGCGCCATAAATGTTCTCACAGCCACCTTCATGAAATGGTTTAGTTCGGGGTGGCTTGTATATTAACGTTTGTGTGTAAGTCTCGTGATCTACGACGTATGTTGCCACCGTCTCTTTGTCTTCCTGCTGTTAAGGTAAAGTTTGAGTCAATTCTAAATTCTGGGCCAGGGAACAAGACTCTGTTGCAGGAAGTAGTCAGTAGTTCACGCGAATCCTTTAGCTGGTTTTACGGCCAGAGTTATATGTTTAAAGTAAGCTTTTAACTGGCTCCCTTCAGCTAGAGTTAATTTTACAATTAACGGTGGTCTTTCAAAATGCCTATTGACCTTGATAGAGAAGGTCGGTATTTACTGTCATTCTACTGGTTTAAGTTTGACCTAGAAAAGTAGTAACTTTTGTTTTGTTCTGATGGTCATGTTGATGACTGAAGAACAAGCAAACTGTCATACTTTTTGTGGTCTTTGACACGTATGTAAGGACATAAACACGCGCGAAGCCTAGAGCAACACCTAGTTTTAACTAAAAATGTCAAAATCTCCTTTGAATTTCATAAGCTGCAATGTATGAGTTAAAAATCAACCATACGTAAAGTCTACACATCTCGGTTTTACCTCCGCAAATACTGTTTGAAGTATCGTCCGATACGTTACGTAATATACTGCTATACCGAAACTGTAACGAAGAACAAAGCTGAAATCGTAGTAGAAGAAGAATACGCTTCAGTTGCACAATTGTTTTATTACGTCACACAGGACCACGTTCGGGCTTCGTAAGTACCATCTTAAAGTGTATAACCGACTGCAAGATTAATAACAAAATTGTCATCCAGCTGTTTTCGAAAATAATTTTTGTACTTTAAAGACACTACCAATAGACGACACTGTCACTTCAGTCCATCACAATTTTCAATCTCTAAATTTCTCTCTACTATTCCCTTCCTTTACCTTCACTCATATTACTACGAGCGTCCATGCCTGTCATTCTACTAGGAAAACAGTAGTTCTATTGTTTTTACTAACCTCAGATACTCTTCAGATATTGTGTTTCAGAGTCGAAGAAAATTCCGAAGTTCTTGAAGTGAGACTAAAATTCTTAATTATTAATAGTCACAGTGGCTTTTGAATGTATCTAATATGAATTTGTCACTGGAAGTATAGGGATACCAGTATTTTTTAAAATTTTATGTTAAACACAAATACTCGCAGAAATATCAACCTGCATACACGAAATTTTCTAATATGTCTCTTTATTAAACAGCGGTATACAAAATGTATATATGAACTCATTATTAACATTTAAACCACACAACTGCCCACGATAAACTACATGGTACTCCTGCCCGTAGTTGACTCGTAATGATATAGTTTAATTAATACGACGCTATAGATGCCCAAATTATGAGGGAATATCCTCCATAAGGCATTCAATACCGTACAATTCACCTGGGTTTTTCTACATGCACATGGATACTCTCAAAGTCACACTGAAGTGCATGGCAGACGGTTCATCGAAGCACTTTTATGATATTTCTCTATAGTTCCATTCTCTAATAGCTCGCGGGTAAAAAGGAACACCTAAATATTTCTGTTTTCGATCTGATTTCTCTTATTTTATTATGACGATCTTGGCTCCCTTTGTGCTAACAATATGTTCGTATTCTGAAGAGAAAGATGGTGAAAGAAATTTCTCCAATAGATCTCGCCGCAACAAATAACGCCTTTCTTTTAATGATTTCCACCCCAACTCGTGCATAATTTCCGTGATACTCTCTCGCCTATTTCGCGATATTACAAAACGAGCTGCCCTTCTCTGAACTTTCTCTAAATCGTCCGTCAGTCCCACCTGGTGTGCATCCCACAATGCACAGCAATCAAAATAGGACGCTCAAGTGTAGCGTAGGCAGTTTCTTTAGTAGAACTGTTGCATCTTCTAACTGCCAATTATATTAGTTTTTAGTTCGCCTTCCCTACAATATATTTTTTCTGTGAGTTCTTTCCAATTTAAGTTGTTCGTAACCGTTACTTCGAGGTATTTAGTAGAATTGAGAGCCTGTAGATTTGCCTGATTTATCGTGTAACTGAAGTTTAACGGATTTCTTTTAGAGGTCATATGGATGACCTCACACTTTTTAACGGTCAATTGCAAATTGTTTGCCCCATATAGATATCTCACCTAAAACATTTTTCTGTTGCCTTTGATCTTCTGGTGACTTTAGTAACCGATAAATGACAGTATCATCCGCGAAGAGTCTAAGAGAGTTACTCAGATTTTCTCCTAAATCATTTATAAAAATAAGGAACAAGAAGGTTTTTTTCCTGTGGAACGCCAGATATCACTTCTACTTTATGACTTACTGTCAATTACAACGTACTGTGTTATTTCTGACAGGAAGTCGCGAATCCAATCGCACAACAGTGGTGATATTCCATAAGCACGTAATTTGATTAGAAGACTCTTGTGAGGTACCGTGGCAAAAGCCTTCCGGCAATCTAGAAATACGGTATCTATTTGACATCCCTAGTCGATAGCACTCATCACATCAAGTGGTTAAACATCTAGATGTAATTCCTTGTTGACTATGGGTCAAAAGGTAGTTCCCTTCGAGGTAGTTTATAATATTTGAGGAAAGAACATGTTCTCAAATCCTTCTGCAAACCGACTTCAATGATATAGGATCACTCCTATTGCCTTTCTTGAATACTGGAGTGATCTGTGAAACTTTCCAGTCTTTGCGTAAGGAACGTTCGCTGAACGAGCGGTTGTATATAGTAGGTAAGGGGCTATTGCATCAGCATACTCTGAAAGGAACCTAACTGGTATACAGTCGGAATCGGAAGACTTACTTTTCTAAGTGATTTAGTACTCCAGGGGTATCTACCGCAAAATTACGCATACTGGCAGCTGTTGATAAGAATTATGGAGTATTTGCTTCGTCTCTAGTGAAGGAATTGTGGAAAGCTGTGTTAGGCAATCTGCTTTTCTCATAACGTTATAGCGCTTTTGTTTTTGTTTTTTGTTGCAGTTTAATGCGACGGTATAGATGCCCAATCATGACGGAACCTCGTCCATGCTTTACGAAACGGATCAGGTATTCCGTACTGTACACTGCTTCTGCGTTTTACATTACATTATAGCTTTTTTTAATCAAAATTTATTGTAGATTTCCACGCTTCAAACGCTGCCGCGTTTCAAAGTCCTTGTGGTGGCTTTGACCTCCTCAAGATTCCCATGACGATGTTCTTTCAGGCAAGTTTTTAGCTTGGGAAACAATGAAAGTATTCCGGGGCCACATCGGGACTCTAGGGAGGACTGAGGGGGACGGGTTGGGAAATCGTTGGGATTCTAATCTTGGCTATGTAGCTGGCCACCATGTAGCAGGTGTGACTGAGCGCGTTGTCATTATGTATAACTTCCAATCATAGAGGCTGGCCCCACGCAATGAACCCTGGCTTTCAGTCCCTTGAGCACTTCTCAATAAAAAGCACCGTTGACAGTTTGGCTTTGGGAGACAAACTCATGATGAACCACGCCCCTGTCGTCGGAAAAAAAAATCAAATCAGTATTTTTACTGTTTATACAAACCCTGTACTTCTAGTCTTCAAGTGCCCAGGTTTTACGATAATGGCACCACTTCCTTCGCAGTTTTGCGTTGGATTTTGTTATTAAGGATTCAGCAATGGCAGCCCTTCCACGAATGTTGAGCACCAGCCGTGCTGCTTTCATCAGTATTACGCAAGTGAGTGTTGAGTTTGCGGTTGATTTGCTGTGGTAGTTTTATGTTGTCCGGCCATATTCGTTGTTAGTGCTCATCGGTCGTCGTCAGTTGACTTTGGGTTTCCTGTCGCGAATGATATTTTAGCTTTTTTCTGTACGCTATCATTACCGAGGGTACAGTCCTTGGTTTCTTTTATTGGGCTTTGAGTAAACCCCATACATTCAGCCATACAAATGACATCATCTGGTACAGTTATGAAAGCAAGTTATCAAAAGCAAACAAACAAACATTAAAGTTATGACGGAAAACGAAGGCAAGAGCAATGTGACATAACAAACATTAAAGATATGACAGAAAACAAGGACAAGAGCAATTTGAAATTACGTATTGTGATTAAACATGGTTTTATCTTTTACATATCAATTCATAACTAATACGTTGCTTGTAGTGGCCATTTTAGCAGCAGCTGAAAACTGTGTATTTTCACTGTAGTATTTTAAAGAAAACGCCTCCTGCTACTGCAAATGAAGCTGTTTTTAGAATTCACCTATACGCGTTTCGCCTTTTTCACAAGGCATCATCAGTGAGTTTTGGTATAAAATGGTATACTTACAGCACTTACTACTCCGTATCTCCCTCTTTCTAGCAACCAGGTCGAAAGGTTGCACTATTTTGCAAATTTATTTATTTTTACACATAATCACAAACCCACGATTCACCCCTCCCCGCCCACACACCCACGCACAGATACGTTCAACACATTTACAATAAATACTACTGTGAAAAAACACAGTTCTTTGTTCACTGCAAAATCTGTCGTTACCAATATGGTTGCCACGGGTGTTGGTAACTGATAGTTCCTGCTTACAACATACGTTAGCAACTTTGATGTGAGCTCCCACCTGTTCATTCATCGAAAAAAAAGTGGTTTGTGTCTTCCCCTTTGCTTCTGTCACAATGTGGAGATGTCACTATGCCATGCGCTTCCATGAACACGTACGTCCATTGTACCAAGGTCTGGTTGGTAGCACGGGTGTTACTTGTGCCTAGTATTTTCTTCAGTTGTCTGGGAAGCTTGCCATTCATTGTCCCATTAAGTCCGAATTTTCCTTCTGTGGTCTGGTAAAAGATCCTCCGCTGAAACCTGAGTATATTCTTCGATACCATCGGTAACCGCTTCCTTGGCAAGTGTGTCAGCGCTCTTGTTCCCCAGAACGTTGTTGTTAAACGTTACACCTGCACCGCTTTTTACACAGACGTTCCCACTCAGTGCGAACCATCGAACTGGCCTCTCAAGCTTTTCACCGATCATCCACGTTGACCGTCGCTTAGCAAAACGTGTAATAAACCGCATGGTAACGGCCAAGATTGGAATAAACTCTTTCAAGTTCTGAAGCAAGCTGGAGTAAAAGGTTATTAGAACTTGTAAAGAACCAGACAGCGGTTGTCAGAGTTGAAGGGCATGAAAGGGTTGCAGTGGTTGGGAAGGGAGTAAGACAGAGTGTGGTGTCGCACAAGTACAAAGTGCGCGCCACCTACTTTCGCCGCGCGCCGCCATGCTCGCACGGCGCGGCGTTCTCACGACGACAGCCACGAGCGCCCTTTGCTGCAACCCCGCTCGTGGCCACCACGGAAAGACACCGGTCACTTCGGACTGAGATAGCAACGAGCTAGGACCTTCGTAATCAGATAGGCACCAGTGAAGACTTTGCTATTGTACAGGCACTAGGCAGGCCTCTAACAACTATGTATCAACATTCTGCAGTACTATGTAAAAGTTAAGTATTGTTACGTTCTGTGCAATATATCTCTTTCTAATTTACTCTAGTGTTTGTAGTTTCTGGCTGCTCCCGTCCGTACCTGCACCAGCGTGCTGTCTGTGTTCCTGTGTCGGTCACATTCCACTCGGCCACCGACACCTACGACGAGGCTGGGACACAAAAGCGGCGACGAAATTGGGACACAAAAGTGGCGACGAGGAGTGATAGACGACCCGTGGATCAGCCCGCTTACAGCAGCCAGACAGCAGCAGTCGGAGCACGCAAAAATTGCTCCCGCCCACCCACCCTTATTATAAGATTTTTGGGGGAACATATTCTGTTACGTATTTTGTGGACTTTTTTGTTGCAGAGCGAGTCCTCTTTCATATTGCATTTGTGTTTTGTTATAAGTTACTTGTATACGCGGCGCCTAATCGGTCAGCATGGCCACTACCCCGAACCCAAACTTAATGGAAATTATTCAGTTACAGGCGGTGGCGCAGTTGACAACTCAACAACAGCCGTCGCATCAGCAGCCCACACCTGCCGCCGCACCGCTTCCGACGTTCCGCCAGTACAACGAACGTGCGGAAGAATGGAGCGACTACTTCGCACAGTTTCAAGAACTCGTCGCGGCTCATCAAATTACAGGTCAGAGAGTGAAGAACCTTTTCTTATCGATTGTGGGCCCCCAGACCTTCGTATTATTGCAAAAACTTTTTCCGCAAGCATCTCCTCGTGATGTAGACTTTGAACGAATAGTAGAGGCACTAAATGCTCATTATGAGAGAAAAGTTCTTGTAGCCGCTGCACGATACCGATTTTTCAGACTTAAAAAATTACCGCAGCAGTCACACCAAGAGTGGATTACGGAACTGAAGGGCTTAACCCGCCAATGTAAATTTACTTGCTCTTGTGGACTTTCGTATAGTGACGTGATGTTGAGGGATGCGATTACGCAGAATATTCAGGACCCCAGAATTAGAGCAGCAATTCTGAAACAGTCTGACCCTTCATTAGACAGTGTACTGCAGCTTATTGAAGCGCATGATACTTTTGACTTAGCAGATGTAGAAATGCAAAGCCACAGTGTAAATTCAGTGCGCCATATCGGACGCTTTCCTAGCCGTAGTTCTCAGTGTAGCACTAGTGATTCTTACAATAGTACAGGCCGTGCTGAACAGACAGTGAACAGTAACCAGTGTAAAAGTGCGACGCAAAGGTCGCCCCGTCGTGTTAGAGACAGTAATTTGCATAACGGGCGCCAACGCTCATTTCAGAAAAATGTTCGTAAGTCTTGCCCCCAGTGTGTGTCTCGCCACAAGCGTGCTCATTGCCCTAGTCGCAACGCAACCTGTTATCAATGTGGCAAATCGGGACATGTGCAGTCTGTGTGTATGCAAATTAAAAACTCAAAGAACAGTAACGTTAGAAACAGTGCTTCGCAGAGTGCGAGAACAGTTCATTCTGTAAATGTTATACGGGCTGTGGAATTGAACACTGCTTTCCTTGGATCTCAATTGCAAGAAAGTAGTTCTGCGCCTATGGCAAATCTATATAGTGCACCACGTAGCAAGCGCCGACGAGCGCGTAAAACAGTGCAACGGAAAAGGGTTCGTGACAAGCAAAATGACTATGAACAGTGCATTCCTGTAGTGAAAATAGTGCCTTCTGCAACTGCTCATTGTAAAAGTGCCCAGTACTGTGTAGATAGTGACAGTAGACTTGGTGTAGCTACTCAAAAGTTTAGTGCAGTAGTTAGTGACTCTGTAGTAGCCTCGCATTGCGCGGACGCCGATCCGGCGGTAGTGCCATCTAGTGACAGTGTTATTAATCCGCTGCGTGCCGAGTCTGCGCCGCTCACTTCACTACGCGGCCCGCGCAAGGGCAGTAAACAAACCGTAGCAGACGTTGCCCACATTCGCGCACCTGTCGAGCGCCGAAAGCAAAAACTTTTTGTGAATCTTTCCATTGACAATAAGACTGTGCAATTTCAGCTCGACACTGGTTCCGCTGTTACCTTAATTAATAAAGATACTTATGAACTTCTGGGTTCGCCAAAATTATCGCTGTGTCAACAAGTGTTAACAGCTTATACAGGTCAAAATATTCCCGTGCTAGGAACGTGTAGCCTGCCTGCCTCTTTTCAAGGTGTTACGAAAACAGTTGCTTTTGTTGTTCTTCAGGCCAAATCTACGCAGAACATTTTTGGACTAGATGCTTTTGACTTGTTTGGTTTATCAATTCAAAGAGATGTGTTCAAATTTCGTCAATAGTGCCTCAGGATAAAATCAATGCATTGTGTGACAAATACAGTGACTTGTTTTCGCCGGAACTAGGTTGTGCAAAAGACTTCGTGGCACATGTGACTTTAAAAGAATCTGCAGTTCCAAAGTTTCGTAAAGCTAGACCAGTGCCTATCGCCTTGCGTGATACAGTTGCCGAAGAACTTAAACGTTGGCAAGATAGTGGGGTGATTTCTCCTGTTTCTGCGAGTCAGTGGGCCTCGCCTATAGTGATTATACCCAAGCCGTCAGGAAAACTTCGTCTCTGTGCGGACTTCAAATCAACAGTGAACAGTCAAACAATTGTAGACACTTATCCCCTGCCCAGACCGGACGAACTAATGGACAAATTAGGACAGTCTCGTTTCTTTTCTAAGATTGATTTAGCGGAGGCATACTTACAGATTCCACTTGATGACGAGTCAAAAAAGTTTTTCGTCATTAATACTCACATGGGCCTTTTTCAATTTTAACGCCTACCCTTTGGCAGTTCTTCCGCCCCCGCTATTTTTCAGCGCTTTTTGGAACAGCTGACAGTTTCTGTACCGTGTTGTTCTAACTATTTAGATGATATTGTGGTATCCGGACGTACAGTTGAAGAACATTTAGCAAACCTGGAGTGCCTTTTCAAAGTGTTGACTGCAGCAGGTCTACGTTGCAATAAAGCAAAGTGTTCGTTTTTTCAAACTGAAATAGAGTACCTAGGCCATGTGATTAATGCCCAAGGAATTCATCCCTTACAGTCACATCTTCGAGCAATCAAAGACTTGCCTCCTCCTAAGAATGTGCATGAATTGCAAGCAGTAATGGGAAAGCTTAACTATTATTTCAGGTTTATTCCCAATGCCTCTCAGATTGCAGCTCCACTGCATCACTTACGTAGGAAGAATGTTCCTTTTGTATGGTCCAAAGATTGTCAGGTTGCCTTTGACAAATTAAAGTCTGCACTACTCAGTGATGCATGTTTGATTCCCTTTGACCCACAGAAGCCTGTAGTGTTAGCAGTTGACGCCTCGTCGTACGGTCTGGGCGCTGTAATCTCACATCGTATTGGATGTCACGATCGTCCTATTGCCTTTGCATCCAAGCTACTGACGCCGACGCAACAGAATTACAGTCAGATAGAAAAGGAGGCCTTAGCAATCATTTACGGCGTCGCAAAGTTTCATCATTTTCTCTATGGTAGAAAATTCTATTTGTTGACAGACCACAAGCCTCTCACGTCGTTGTTCTCACCCACAAAGCCAATTCCGCCACGTACGGCACAAAAGCTTCAGAGATGGTCCTTGATATTGTCAAATTATCAGTATGAGATTTTGTACCGACCTACCACTAAACATGCCAACGCGGACACACTTTCCCGACTTCCGGTTGGCCAGGATGTATCATTTGATTCTTCAGAAATGGCATGTTGTCAGATAGACTCCAGAGATGCTTCCGCTGTCGCAGACTTTCCTTTGAACTCTCGTCGGGTTGCACAGGAAACAGCTGCGGATGCAGACCTAAGTGTGGTAGCACGTTTTGTTCGCTCAGGGTGGCCTGCCAGAGCCAAAGACATTGATCGGCCTCTGGTTCGACGTTATTTTGCACAACGTCATGCATTATCTTTAAGTCAGGGTGTACTGTTGTTGCATACCGACAACGACCAAGCAAGAGTGATTGTTCCTCGTTCCCTGCAACGAGAAGTGTTACGCCTCCTGCATCAAGGACATTGGGGCATTGTTAGGACAAAGCAACTGGCCAGACGTCATTGTACCTGGGTTGGTATGGACGCTCAGATAGAGAGCATGACATCACAGTGTACAGTTTGTGCGGAGCATCAGGCGGCTCCTCCACAGCGTTTCTCAGACTGGCCACGCCCCAAGGGACCATGGCAACGTTTACATATTGACTTTGCCGGACCTTTCTGGAATACGCGCTGGTTAGTTGTTGTAGACGCTTTCAGCAAGTTTCCTTTCGTGATTGCCATGAACTCAACGACAGCTTCTAGTACAATCAGTGCCTTAACATCAGTGTTTTGCATCGAAGGCTTGCCTGAAACTATCGTCAGTGACAATGGACCTCAGTTTGTTAGTGCGGAATTTCAACAGTTTTGTCGTGTGAATGGCATTCAGCATATTACCACTGCACCTTTTCACCCTCAGTCCAATGGTGAAGCAGAACGTTTCGTTCGAACATTCAAGTCTCACATGGAGAAGATGAAAGGTCAGCACTCCAGGCAGCAAGCTCTTCAAATTTTCCTGTCTACGTATCGGTGCATGCCACGTGACGGCCCGTCTCCTGCCGAGCTGCTACACTGCCGCCGTCACCGCACTCTCCTTCACCTGCTGCAGCCTCCCACGCACCGAGTCGGTTCGTATGGCGCTACGCGTTTTCAGGTTTCTACGCCGGTGCTGTACAGGGTGTTTGCTGGAAACAAGAAGACATGGCTGCCGGGCACCATTCAGCGCGTGCTCGGTAGCAATATGTATGTTGTACGTTCTTCCACAGGGTCGGAGCTGCGGCGCCACGCAAACCAATTGCGCCTGCACAGGCCACGCGATCCTGTCTCGGGTTTCTTGATTCCAGACCCAGTTCACCGCCAGGGAGCACAACCACATCGTTCGTCCCCGGACTACGAGATCGTCCCGATGGAGATCGACGCGACGCCGCCGCTGTCGCCGCCGCAGATGACAGCGTCACCGAGAGGGACTCCAGGACCGTGCGTGCCGCCGCCGCCTGGGCCACGCACCTCAGAAGAAGATGACCTGCTCCCTCTGGGCGGGGGCGGGCGCCCTTCCCCAGGTTTCGGCGGGTTCCCTGGAGGATCTCAAGGCGGATGACGGGGCGCGGACGGCGTCTCGATCCCGGCCTCAGCTACGACGCCCGTCCCACCAGTAACGCCCCCGCCCAGGCCCTCCTCCCAGTGCCGTCGCCGTGGCCCTCAGCCCTACGCCACGACGGCGCGGCGGTTTGGGGGGGAGGGGTGTGGTGTCGCACAAGTACAAAGTGCGCGCCACCTACTTTCGCCGCGCGCCGCCATGCACGCACGGCGCGGCGTTCTCACGACGACAGCCACGAGCGCCCTCTGCTGCAACCCCGCTCGTGGCCACCACGGAAAGACACCGGTCACTTCGGACTGAGATAGCAACGAGCTAGGACCTTCGTAATCAGATAGGCACCAGTGAAGACTTTGCTATTGTACAGGCACTAGGCAGGCCTCTAACAACTATGTATCAACATTCTGCAGTACTATGTAAAAGTTAAGTATTGTTACGTTCTGTGCAATATATCTCTTTCTAATTTACTCTAGTGTTTGTAGTTTCTGGCTGCTCCCCTCCGTACCTGCACCAGCGTGCTGTCTGTGTTCCCGTGTCGGTCACATTCCACTCGGCCACCGACACCTACGACGAGGCTGGGACACAAAAGCGGCGACGAAATTGGGACACAAAACAGAGTTGTAGCCTTTCTCCAATGTTATTCAATTTGTTCATTGAGCAAGCTATAAAGGAAAGCAAGCAGAAATTTGGAGAAGGAATTAAAGTTCAGGGTGAAGAATTAAAAACATTGAGTTTTGCCGCCGACATAGTAATTCTGTCAGAGACAGCAAAGGAACTGGAAGATCAGTTGAACGGAATGGACAGTGTGCTGAACGGTGCATATAGATGAAGATTAACAAGAGCAAAACTAGGGTAATGGAGTGCAGTCTAAGAAAATCAGGTGATGCTGAAGGAATTGGATTAGCTAACGAAACAATTAAAGAGGTAGATGAGTTTTGTTACTTGGGCAGTAAAATAACAAATGATGGTCGCAGTACAGAGGATATAAAATGCAGAAAGGCAATGGATAGAAAAGCATTATTGAAAAAGAGAAATTTGTTAACATGGAATATTGATTTAAGCCTAAGGAAGTCCTTTCTGAAGGCATTTGTGTGGAGTGTTGCCTTGTATGGGAGTGAAACATGGACGATAAACAGTGCGGACAGGAAGAGGATGGAGGCTTATGAAATGTGGTGCTACAGAAGAATGCTGAAGACTAGGTGGGTAGAATGCGTAACTAATTAGGAGGTACTGAACAGAATTGATGAGAAAAGGAATTTCTGGCATACCTTGACTAAAAGAAGGGATCGACTGGTAGGACACATTCTTAGACATAGAGGAATTGTGAATTTAGCGTTGGAGGGAAGTGTGTGGGGTAAAACCCGCAGAAGAAGACCAAGAGATGGATACAGTAAGCAGATTCAAACAGATATAGGTTGCCGTTCTTATGTGGAGTTGAAGAGGCTTTCTCAGGATAGGGTATTGTGGAGAGCTGCATCAAACCACTCTCCGGATTGAAGAGTACAACAACAACGGCCAAGACTTGGTATATCAATTGTGCACTGCGATCGCATCCGTGTTAACACGTACGAAGTGGCGCCAATTGCAGCAATATGTAGTATAAGTTACTGCCTGGTAGTCATATTATTTAGTCTACCTCATGTACCTGGAGACCTGTACCAAATGCTTTCTACATCTCGGGAACGAATGGAGGGATCTAATTTCTCACAGACCGTTGCTTTCGATATCCATGTTTACTAAATACGAGATTTCAAATGTTCAAATGTATATAAAGCTTATGGGACCTAACTGCGTGGTCATCAGTTCCTAAACATACAAACTACTTATGAACTAACTAATACTAATGACAACACAACCATCCATGCCCGAGGTAGGATTGGAACCTTCGAAGCGTAAAAGTCGACCACTGTACGTAACAAGAGCCTTGTTTTATCACTAAAATTAGTAAATAAGGTCCTCGTTCAAATGTTCAAATGTTTGTATAGCTTATGGGACTACGGGGTCATCAGTCCCTAAACTTACAAACTACTTATGAACTATCTAAGACTAAGGACGGCACAAATATCCATTCGAACCCCCGACCGTGGTGGCCGTGCAGACCTTGACTGGAGCGCCTCAGTCCCCTCGGCCACCGAGGCCGACAAGGTCCTCGTGAACTACCGGTTACTCCCTTCTATAAAACGTTCTTCCCTGGCCCAAACTGAGAACTGACTCGTTTTGAATTACTTCAATAACAGGAATTTAATACTACAGTGGTCAATATACATAGCAGTTCACACGTTATTACACACAGACCTTAAATAGCAAGCCATCACAATCAAAGTTATCTTAGAAAGGTGGCTAGGAAACATTTACGGAGCAACGGAATTTACACTTAAGAAAATTTGCATCTGAGCTTGTTCTCAGCACTTGTGAAGAACAATATTAAATAAAAGAGGGAAGGTGCTAAAACTACAATTTATAAGCAACTGACGGATTTGTTTATTCAGATAGAAAACAAGCAAAACGGGGAACCAATTTTGTTAGTACAATAAAATCCATCTCTTACATGGATTAATGCGGACTGTGCCAACCTAGAGTATACATGATTTAACGCTACTTGGGGGAAGGATTCACAAACAACACTCATTCTCTCTCACACAAGCAATGCCACAGCGAAACTAATCAAAAACAGCGTGCTGAGACGAAGCGGAAGCAGGCGCCGCTATCGTAGGCGAAATTCAGCAAGTCGGAGGTAGCACAAAACACAATATACAAACACTTTGAAGCTGGCTCTGGTCTGTCGTGCCTGGTTTGAGATGGTGCGTGTGTATAGCAATTTAAATTACATCTGTACAGAAAACGCGAGCAAACACGCTAACGGCGACACACGGCTACGTTACATGAACGCACTCCACTGAAGGTGAAGTGGTTGAAAATCGGAGTCATTATACAAAATCACGGTGGATTCTTAAGTTGCAGTCTGTTAGGAATCGAGTTAGGTACTGGTTTTGTATGAGAAGTGGCGTGAATTCAGGCGACTAGCTGCAAACCCCAGAAGTCGGAACTCGGACCCACGCGGTTCCGAAAACTGATAAAATTGAATAAATTCAGTTTCCGAAAAATAAAGAAAATTAACTACAGCATGCAACCCAAAGAATACTTAGAATAATATAAGGAAGCGAATGAAATACAGCTACACGCGATAGGGGGCGATTACAGAGACGGATGAAGTCCAGTCTCAGAAAAACCACAAAAATTGAATAATTACAAAGTTGGAAAAATAAAATAATAATTACGGCATGCAGCCCATAGAAATGTTTAGAATTACATGAAGAAGCGGAAGAAATGCAGCTACACGGGAGAGGGAGCTATTACAGGGACGGATGAAGTCCAGTCTCCAAAACTAGTAAAAGTGAAATAATTACAAAGTCGGAAAAATAAAATTAAGAATTACAGAATGCAACCCATATAAATGTTTAGAATTACATAAGGAAGCTATTGAAGGAGATTGTACTAGGCTCAGAGAGAATTACTGACAAAGACATAGTGGGTACTACCAATTGGAGATGAAACAGCGAAATTAACATAGGCGGGGAGAGAAGATCGTGAAACATTAGTGGAATTCAGGATACCCACATAGTTACTTGCGTGATGGGCATGGAACAAACAAGAGTGGAAGCTGAAGGCTTTGTTCTATGAACCAACCACGTGGGACACATATCACTCACGGAAGGAAACGATGAGAAGATTTTTACATGCACTGTATAAAATGAACATATCGGGTCCCACAAAGCTAGAAAGTATTTACATAGAGTACATACACCGCCACATGATCACAAAAGGTTTTAACATATCAGGCCGTTATCAAACTGGAACTAGAATCACATACACCACGTTTATCTATTGGAAGTCACTGAACTGAAAAACGAGAACACATTTCCGCACACGATCAGAGAAAATGTTCCAAAAATGATTCTAAGTTCACGAGCCTAAGTTAAACGTGTTAGTCATTGAAATGGTACCATCTCACGGATACCAGAGAAGAACCAACCTTACCTCGCCAGCTGCCCAGTATAGAATGAATCGCCGAGCGGCCACCGGGTCCCGGGAAGATGCGGGAAACCACCGGAAGCTGGAAAATCCAAGAAAACATCGGTGGTGGGGACGGACAGCCAGACTCGTGCTGGAGGGAAGGCTCGTTAACTACACTGTAACTAAAGGGTGTAGAAACCTCTTTGGTACCTTCAGCAACTATCGACTCTGAGCCAGAGAGAACGATGCAAAGCGAGCTATCACTCCCCACATTCAGACAGCCATAGATTCTCGCACCCACTTAAAAGTAAAACAACTGCACATTCTCACAGGGACAGTGGCGTAGCGGAGAAGCCTTACTTATGCCACATTAATTAATATAATAATAAATTATTAATATAACAAAATAAGAAAAACCTAGCAATATTAACTAATATTTAACACATGAAATAAAGATGCTATTTCTCAAGCCTTGGAAAGAGTGGGGTTCACGTTTTAACAAAATGATAATCTAACCATATTAAATAAATTATAACTTTACAGAACTATACAAAAAATATGGAAGACGACAGACGGTCGTCTTTCAAGCGAGAGGCCGCGCGATCCGCAACTTGGCGCTCCAGTACGAGATTTCATGTCTCCAGAAATGTGATTATAATGTAGCACAATACGTCCTCCAAGATTCTGCAACAGATCGGCGTCAGAGAATCAGACCTTCAGATTTCCGTAACGGCTAAACGACGTTTTTTGTAGGCAGGAATGATCCGTGGTTTCCTACAGACATTAGGAACGCTCCCCTCCTCTGGAGTTATACGGCCGTGTGCAGTCGACGATGATCCATAGCAGGCACCCAAGGACTTCTTCACGCTGCACGTACTGCATTTCACCAAACAGGCATCTTCAGCTGAGTGCGTCGGAGAGAAAATGTTGTTTTTGTGGTCATTGTGATGGTGATGGTGGATTTCAGTCCAAAGACTGGTTTGGTGCACCTCTCAATGCCATCCTATCCTGTGAAAACCTCTCCATCTCTCAATGAGAACAACAACGTATATCATTTTGAACCTGCTTGCTGTATTCATCTCTCGGTTTCTCTCGGCGATTTTTGCCCCACACATTTCCCTCCAGTGCTAGATTCCTTATCTCTCAGAATGTGTCCCATCAATCGATCGCTCCCATTAGTCAAGATATGCCAGAAATTTCTCCATAATTCTGTTCTGTACCTTCTTATTAGTTACCGAACTACCAACCTATTCTTCAGCAGTCAGTCATTTGTAGCACCACATTTAAAAATATTGTGTTTCACTTCCGTATAGTGTTACGCTCCAGACAAACGCTTTCAGAAAGGACTAACATTTAAATTAATAATCGATTTTAACAAATTTCCCTTCTTTACAAATGTTTTTCTTCCCATAGTCATTGTGCTATATTTTATTGGAGATCAGAAGTTATTTTGTTATCCAAATAACAAAACTCATATCATCACAAGTTATTTTGCTATCCAAATAACAAAACTCATATCATACTTTTATTTTTTCGTTACTTACTCTAGTTCCTTCACCATAGCCTGATTTTCTTAGACTTCATTCTGTTATCCTTGTTTTGCTCTTGTTGGTGTTAATCTTTCAAGACACTGTCCATTCCGTTAAATTGTTCAAGCTACTTTGTTGTCTCTGACAGAGACACAATGTCATAGGCAAACTGTAGAGTTTTTATTTCTTCTCTCTGAACTTAGATTACTTCTCCAAAATTCTCCTTGAATTCTTTTACAACATGCTCAATAACAGACTGAATAACATTTCAAATGTTCAAATGTTTATACAACTTATGGGACTTAACTACGGGGTCATCAGTCCCTAAACTTACAAACTACTTATGAACTAGCTAATCCTAAGGACGACACAAATATCCATGCCCGAGGGGGGATTCGAACCCCCGACCGTAGTGGCCGTGCTGACCGTGACTGGAGCGCCTCAGTCACCTCGGCCACCGCGGCCGGCGAATAACATTTGGGAGAGGCTACAAACCTATCGTACTGCCATCACGTACTGCGTTCCTTTAGTGTCCTTTGTAAAGTCCTACCTGAACTGTAAATATAATATATGTTATTGACGCCACTTTAGTTGTGTGTAAGCGGAGGTTTAGATGTTGCCATTAAGTTACATCACAGAATGTCTAGTTGCATAATTATTCTTTTACCATAGAGGTTATTAAAATATATATGATGGGTATAGAGTAATAGACATAGATGATAATCTAGATGGAAGAGTGTTCTTCTTGCTTTGCTCTCTGTAAGAAATGGTTGCTCGATATGTATGTAATGATAAAACAAAAATATTATTATTCTGCAGCCAATTAATCAAGGTCTGTAATGAAAACTGATTCTGTTATTATTTGAAAATACAGTGATATTTAAAACATTATGTGTTTAATTAAGTACTTAGAAGTTAATCACAGATTTTGAGTATTTTCAGTATATTTGGTGCCGCTGTTAAAAATCCTTCGAACCAGCGGCGGACAAAAATAAAGCAGAACTGATTAAATTGGATGAAAGACGAGAATGAAAGTAAAAACTTCCAGACATATCTGCTGTCTGGTTTTTATACAAGTTGTATACAATTTTTTCTTCCATATATTTTACCTCCATCAAGTTCAGAATTTGAAAAAGTCAACATTGTAAAAAGCTTTTTCCAAATCTACAACAGCTAAAGACGTAGGTTTGCCATTCCTTAACCAGTCTTCTATAATTCCTAAAGTAAGTATTGCCTCATGTGGTCCTACATTTCTCGTAAATCCAAACTGTTCTTTCCCGCGGTCGGAATCTACCAGTCTTTCCATTCGTCTTAGTATCCATCGTGTTAGTATCTTACAACCGTGGGTTGATTAGCTCAATTCTTACGGCAAATTTGTCTAAATGGCACACCTATTGCAATCTGCACGACTTTCGAACGAAAACTTTTTGCTCATTCTTACCGCGGTGGGCCACATCCAAGACAGGACTTTATTGTGCCGCGGTGCAGTGGAGGAGCGCTATAAGGCACCTTGCTGTGAAGTGCACGGTTGCTCTCCGTCGGAATTTCGAGTCCTCCCCGGTGCGTTTGTGTGTGTTGTCCTTAGATTATTTTCAGTTAGTTTAAGTTATTTATAAGTCAATGTACTGACAACCATAGCAGTTTCGTCCCATAGATTTACAAAAAGTTGAACTTTTGAATCCTTCTCGCTGTCTGATTGTGCATTCATTAATAGGAACTCTTGAAAATTCTGCTAGTAAAATAACCCTTGCTCAGTCTCTTATACAAATTGAACTAAATTTCATTTATGTAACGCCTAGTATTAGAACTAACAAATGTGGAAACATGCTTATTATCGTATTTGAACGAATGGGGATAGGTTAATACACACAGAACGATGGCTAGAAGCAACTTAGTGTTTTGAAAGGTCTGAATGCTAAGACAGAGTTAACGTTAAGGTTCACTTATTTAAAAAATGAACTGCGAAATATGAATGAATCAACATGTTAAAACCTCCTGGCAGATTAAAATTGTGTGCCGAAACCGGGACTCGAACCTGGGACCTTTGCCTTTCGCGGGCAAGCGCCCTACCACTGAGCTCATTTATATTTGTTTAGCGTATAGCATACATCTTTAAATCTCATAATTTTTTACAGTATTTACAAAAAGACATTAAGACATTGAATATAATCAATTGCCTCCATTGTTGCAGCTAGGAAATTGATGAAGGGTCCCTTGTAGGCTCGGACTGGACATTCTTCCACTAAGTGTTGGGTCGTTTGCGTCTCAGCACCTTAGTCGCAATTTGGCGTTGGCATCTCTCTCTATTTGTGGAGGGCATCAGCACTTTTTCCAGTACGTATGCGGTTCAGAGTTGCCCACACTTTGCTAGACGGTTTCTCATTGGTGAAGAAGTTACGCCATTTTGCTGGACAGTGTCTTTGCCAATGTTGTTCCCAGAGACTGTGGGCATCAAAGTTGAAATTAGTCAGCTCTTCAGCGGAGAGTAATGCTGGTATTTTCGATCTCAGTCTTCTGCGTTCCAGGTCAGCTACATCGTTGTGTATGGCTAGCTGGGGGTTGTTAGTTTATAGTGCTCTCTACGAAGAGCATTTTTTCGCCGTATTTCTGGTGGTGGAATATCGCTCAGGGTTAGCAGTCATACAGTAGGTGTGGATTTAATTGTGCCACTGATAGTGCACATTGTATCATTTAGTACCGCATCAATCTTGTTTGTATACGGGCTGTTAGCCCATACAGGATCGCACTATTCTGCCACCGAGTACATCAGCACAACTGCTGATGTGCTGTAGAGCCCCAAATTGTGCCACACAATTTATGGATATTATTTCTTGTTCTCAGTTTACCTGCAGTCTTTGTCAGATGCTCTTTGTAAGACAACGCCCTGTCCAGTGTAACTCGTAGATATTTGTGGTGACTGTTATGGTTAAGACGTTTTCCTTCATAGATAAGCTCTCTTCTTGCTGAGTGGTTTCAGAGGTGGAAACAAGATACTTCGGTCTTGTTTGGGTACGGCTGCAGTCTTCATTTGCGAAAATAGTCACACAGGACCTTTAAGTCATAACATAGAATGTCTTCGGTAGCCTCAAATGATCTATGTTGGGCAGCTATAGCCCAGTCTTCTGCATAGCCAAACGTCCTGGTTTGTGTGTTTGGTATGACAAAAGTGTAGAGATTGAAGAGAAGAGGGGCAAGGACTGAGCCTTGTGGTAGCCTGTTGTTGAGTACTTTGGTGGAGTTCGTACTTTCTCCAATAGTCAAGTTAAAAGCTCTTCCAGCCAGCGTATTAGCAATGAGTCGCATTATATTTCCGCATGGAATTGTCTCCCAACAGTGTCACAGGTTGCACTCAGATCTACGAATGCAACTGATGTTTTTAGCCCGCCTCTATATAGGTTGTCAAGGAAAGTTCTTGATCGGTACAGCTTCTATTGTGTCGAAATCCTGTTTGTTCAACTGGAACTGATTCCAGTACTTTTGGAGTCTCTCGAGTAGCTTGTAAATGACACTGAGCAGAGCGATAGGCTGTAACTCTTTTAACTGGTCACTAGGTTTTCCTGCCATCAGCAGTGCTTATGATCTTTGAGTTCTTCATTTTTTGTGGTATTTTCGCTGTTGCCATTATATTTGTATAAAACTCTGCAAGCCATTTTTTTGGTATATTCTCCACAGTGAAGAAAGAATTCTGGGTGCATTCTGTCCAGTCCAGGTGCCTTTTCCGCCTTAACGTTCTTAAGCGATTCTCTGACTTCAGTATTGGTAAATTTGAAGGAATATTGATCCAAAGGTGTGATGTTTGTCTTTAGGGCTCTAAGTTCTCGGCGTATAGTTCTTGTGTGTTTCTTATCGCTTGGGGTTCTGGACGTTGCCTGTATATGAGTCGCAATCCTGTTTGCAGAAATCTCTGTGAAGTGATGTAAGATTACCGCCCAATAGAAATATTGGTAATTAATAGCATTTGATAAATGAACAGTATGAAGTTCACAGCAAACATTGACAATGCCAATGCACTAAATGTTACACAATTTTAATCTTATTAATTATGGTAGCAATGAATGTACACAGTTGGGTGACAACATTTATAGTTAGGCCATAGGTAGAAATTCTCCACGTTGAGATTTGCTGTTTGCTTGTAGCTGACGGGAGGCCAGCGGGCAGGCCGACGTTGGTGGCTTATTCCAGCTTAGGATTTTCCAGTTCGTTTCCGGTGAGGGGAGAGAGAGACAATGGCGAGTGCCAGGCACAGTGCAGTGCACAGCGTGAAATAAAATATTCTAATACTACTGGCATTTGAAATAATACGATGCAGTTAGGAACCTTTAAGGCCCACATTACAAAATAGCCTGTTGATAAACAATACATTAGCTGATGTAGTCACATCTGGCGTAATATGTTTAATTGACAATGAAAAGTAATAAATTACCAACGAAGACAAGACAGTTACACAACTAGCATGGCATTGTTTGTTTATAAAAATAATATATTAACTATTTCTCATTTTATTTTCAATTAATATTGTGTATTTTAACTTGAAATATTCAGTTAAATCACTTATCTGTGACATAAGAAATTGCACGATTATGATAAATAGTACAAAGGTTGTTTATACCAATATAAAAACATAAAAGAAATTTGTTTAATGTGTAGTGTAATTATTTTGATTTTAAGTAAAGTTTTAGAAATGTATTGGCTGAGCACTGTACGTTGGCAAATCGGTTAGAACAGCTCACATGGGGAAGTTGATGACGTAGGGAAAAAACCCCGGCAGTTGAGCTTTTGGCGTGCGCGCGAGGGCAGGAAGTGACGAATCGGGAGCACGTGGGGTAGCTGGCCGGGCGACGTCGCTCTGCATCAGTCGGCATGTGGCTCTCGAGGTGGAGACTTTAGACTTGTGTGTGGCAATAGCCACGTTTGGTTGCTCGTCGTAGACTGCACCAAGTTGAATCGAGTGCTACTGTGTGTTGTGAATATTTAGCCGGTGGAACAAGGTGTGCATCGCATTGAATTAAAGTGACTGTGATTTGTTAATGTAACACGTGTCGTCGCATAGGCATGAACATAAACGGTATTTGAGACAGCCACATGGTGTTAAAACAATTTGTGACAAATATTCATTTTTGTCTGGGGGCTCACGAGCTATAACTTTATTTGATAAATGTGCCGACGTACAGACGTGTCAGCCACAGGGTTCTAAGATTGTGAAATAAACAACATAAAGTGAACTTTTACTTTTTTTCAAAAATAGTAGTTAGTACACCCTTTTCTCTCATGAACTTGATTTTATTATGAATTTGTTTTGTTAATCATATGCAGGGAAGGAAAGCTGCGAACGTTTGATATCATCCCCTAGAAAACGAGTCAAACAGTCGCAATCACAGTTCCAGTGTTTTTGCATGTTTAAGAATTTGGTTCGCAGTTGGTGTTTGTGAGTTTTAAAAATTAATCTTTCCCTATTTTAGAGTCTCACCCCGACCTTCACTCTCGCAGTGATGATGTAATTTGTTAGCTCCTCCTAGTTTTCGGAGAACACACCAGGACTTTCTACAAGATCTCGTGGAGTGACTCAACGGTTTCAATCCACTTTTATCGCTGTGCGTGGTCTAGGCTTTGCAGCAGGTCCTCTGCAATCTCAGGGTCTTTACTATCAAGGACTCTCCTTATTTGAATAAAGAGCTGCCTGCGTTCGTATTATTTCTAGGGATGTATTATTTCTTCCCGACAAGACTCACGCTCCGTCCTCACAATTTCAATTCTCCCAGTACGTCGCCTCCTACTTTCCAAACTTCACAGATTTCTCCTGCGAAACTTGCAAGACTAGTACTCCTGGAAGAAAGGATATGGTGGAGACATGGGTTAGCCACAGCCTAGGAGATGTTTCCAGAATGAAACTTCACTTGAGCGGAGTGTGCGCTGATGTGAAACTTTATGGCAGATTAATTAACATGTTTTTGTGACTGTGTATATTAAGAGTAATATCATTAAGATTACCTCTGTAAAGTATCTGATATGTGCCCTAAAATGTCATTATTAATTTTTCCTATATACAGTAGAATGTATAAGAAATAAAATTATGCGAAAAAAAGTGGTTATGGCGTCTGCCTAGTAAGTAGTAGGTCACTGGTACGAATCCCGGCCATGGCATAAATTTTAATTCAATGCATGTCCTTCAGTTTAATATCTTTAAAAAATCGTTGCTTTTATAACCAGTTTCGGTGTTTTTCGAAAAAGATTGTTGAATAAATATATCGATGGTTTCGTATAAAAAGTTTACACCCCTAGAATAATACGAACGCTGGCATCTCTTTATTCAAATAAGAAGATAGAAGTTTCGCAAATACTAGAAGAAACACTGTATATTTTACGAGAGAAATAACAGCGTATCCGTTCCATGCTATTTCAGTAGCGAACAAGGACAGATGTCACAACAGCTACTAAGTAAACAGTGAGAAATGGCGTTTTCATGCACTGATGGCAAGGGACACAGCTGAATAGCGCCAAGTCGTTTACGTCAACTGCTCGACAAATATTGGTTTTAGTGTTTAGTACCTTACGGCTATGTCACGAAGCTTCTGGGAGCTGACAGTCTGCGAACAGTAAGCAAATCTGAAAGTCAAGAATAAACTTCATGAAGCGTAAATACAGTTCTTGTTTCCTAACACTAAACAACCTGAAAGAGCATCCTTGACTGTTTACTGCTTGTATTTATGTTTTGAGTGAAGCGAAAACGAGACTTCCTACTAATTATGCAATGGTTTTTTCTCCGAATTTTCACAACTGAACGATGAGTATAAATGGAGAAAGGGAGTATTAAAGTGAAGGGCATGAGGAGGTATTCTTTCCATAACAAAATTTAATTGCTTTCTAAGTAATCATAACAAAACACAACTTAATGATCTGAGGGAAAGTTTTTGAAAAACGTATGGAAAATAAATGTGGTACAAAATGGAGAAGTTTGCGGTCTAGTTACGCGAAGAAAAAATTGAATAAACAAATAAAATATATGTTGCCTCAAAGACAAACTAAACTACTTTGAGGGAACTGAAGGACATAAAAATGCAACATAAATGGATCTGAGATATCGCACCCGAATTTATTTGGGAGATAAAGTGTCGTACAAAGATCACAAGATTTAAAATATAGCCTCATGAAAGTGAGGAAGATAATTGTGCCGTTATTACTGGTAGATTGGTAAGAGGACTCTTATCTACGAAGTTGTGGCCATGAAAGGAATCGAGCATCATTCATATTTAAACATGAAACTTTATATTTAGAAAAACCAAACAGAAACTAGCTAAATTATCCTTGAAACACCTTAAGAAAAACATAATACAAAGGTAAATCTTAACCAGAAAATTATTTCCATTCATTAAATACTATTTAAATAAAATACATAGGTAAGACCCAATTTCTCTAAAGATACAGTTTTTTAAAATTATCATGAGGAACCTGAAGCAAGTGCTTGAAGCAAGTGACGCTTCGCTTAAATTTGCAAAGTTCGTAGAATCTGCGTATATTGACAACAAATAAAGTTAAAAAGGTTATTCTAAATTATAACAATAACAATTTAACATATAACAAGGTTATCACAGTCTGAACAAAGCTTCCTGCTGGCAATAGTTCAAGTACACCCCACACGCCTGGTTGATGTTGCAGTTAGCCTCCCGCCACTTAGATCTTTGGTGATGGAAGATGACGCAAGGAAAATGGGCTTCCCAGCACAAAGTAAGCAATGTAATTACAGAATGTCCACACAAACTCTCATCAACCATTGATTGCTCGGGTGGCTACAATTGTTGTTGGTTTTTTGAAGGGACTAAACAGCAACGGTTATCAGTCCCATGTTCCGGTCTTAGAGATAAAACATTGTGTTAAGCGTTCCTAAGGAAATGCGTTAACAAGTCAAAGATTAAAAATCATTGGTAAATACGAGGAAAGGATACAAGTAAAAACGAAGAAGAAAACACACCGCCATTAAATCAAATGATAAAAACCAGCTGCGCGAATAAAATCTAAAACACGTTCAACTATAGCAGCATCATCTCCTAGCATAAAAGAAAGCGCAACTGGCAGATTAAAAGATTGTCGCAAGGCAACTAAAAGTGGACAGTCCACCAGAATGTGGACCACTGTCAAGGGGGCGCCACAGTCACACTGTGGTGCGTCCTCCCGCCGAAGAAGGTGGCCATGCGTCAGCCATGTGTGGCCGATTCGTAGGCGACAGAGAACAACCGATTCCCTACGAGACGACCGCAGTTGGGACTTCCATGCGACCGTAGAGAGCTTCACTGCACGAAGCTTGTTGGGGTGAGCAGAGTTAGCCCACTCGGAATCCCACAGGCCAAGGATCTTCCGATGGAACTCTAGTCGGAGATCGCTCTCCGGAAGACCAATCGCCAATGGACTGGAGGTAGTAGCCTGCTTAGCCAGCTGATCCAAACGTTCGTTTCCACGAATGCCGATGTAGCCTGGAGTTCAAACAAAGACGACAGAGCGACCAGACCGAACAAGCCTGGAAACAGACTCCTTAATGGATGGCACCAAGCGTCAAAAGTAAACTCGTAACGTTAGCATTAAAACCAAACCACAATTTAAACCATACAGGATTCATACTGTTCCAAAGAAGATACATGTAT
The DNA here is from genome assembly GCA_026315105.1 of Locusta migratoria. Lineage (NCBI taxonomy): Eukaryota > Metazoa > Arthropoda > Insecta > Orthoptera > Acrididae > Locusta > Locusta migratoria. Next base: position 506,356,284 of record CM048746.1, on the reverse strand, counting down.
CACGTGTAAAGTACTTTCCCAGGTGCATGAGGCGAAAAGGCAGAAGCAAGGGCAAAACACACGCAACAACACGAGCGTTCCACAGGCCAGGACGAGGAAGGTCGTTCTAAAACAAGCGGTATCGTCTGAAATCAATCCACCGAGGTGCCAGTAAAAGCCAACAGATCGATGCTCACCATATTCCCAAGATGCCTAGACCAGCATGGCAGATGCAATCGGAAAGGATCGACAAGGTTCACACAGCACCAAACCACAGCACACGGCCCTCTGAACTCGCACTACACCTGCCCGAGGGCAGCTCACCGGGCGCGTGGTATAATAAACTCTACTACCGCCACACACTGTCGGCTAAGTACGCCCTCCACGGTGGGAGTTAACTTTTCTCACTGGCGCTTGTCGCCTTCCGACTGCTGCTTCTCCCGGCCTTCCGCGTACCCCACGTACCCACCAGAGATTCCACATCCCGGTTCCGCCAAAGGAAAGAGAAGAGGGAAACGCCGCCCGATATATCGACGCACGACGGTTCAGTAATGAAGTCAGCAATGAGTTTTACTGTCACTGCTGACTATAAGCTAGCTACACTCAGTCGCAAAAGTATTCAGACAATGGGAAGTTTCACAATGAATACTCGAGAAACACTTACTATGAAACCCAAAAATATTTATTAGCAATATATATGCGTAACAACATCAATTACAAGATAATTATTGTATTATTTCGTCTCCAAAACATAAAGAACTGAAAAATTAACAAGAAAAATGAAACAAGCTGCACACCCTGCTGCTACAAAAGTATTCGGACACTGTCAAATAAAAATTCATAAGTTGTACGACGAAAATGTCAATACCTTGTCGATCCACCTTTCATTTTCAATACCTCCTCCAGTCTGCTAGGCATACTTTCCATTAGTTTTTTCGTGAAACCTGAGCCTATTTCCCCATTTTTGGCGCATTTTCTCTTTCAAGATCTCCTTCGGATAGATGTTGTCCACGCGGAGGGTCCGTTTCAATTTATCCCACAAATGTTCGATTCGGTTAAGTTCTGGTGATTGGGCAGGGGGGTGCAATACTTTCGGCGGATCGAAGAGCAACCACATTTGTACAATATGCGCGGAATGCTTGGGATCATTATCCTGATAAAAATGAAAGTTCTTTGCAATGCCTAGATGTCGTGTACTCTGCTTCAAATGTCCTCGCAGTATATTCAAATACGCTTCATTGTTCATCGTATCATCAATGAATACTAAATCACCCACTCCATTGCCGGACATGCATCCCCACACCATGATGCTTCCACCTCCAAAATTTACTGTTGGTTTAAGGTTCCTGGGATTCAGCTCTTCATTGGTCTTTCGCCACACGTTTGCCTTTCCGTCGCTTTGCCATAATGTAAATTTACATTCTTCGCAAATATCACCCGAGTCCACCAAGTCTGATCGTATTACCTCGCATACTGCATACGTTTCTCTGGTTCACTGCATTTATGAATGGCTTTCGCCGTGCCACTAGGCCATGGTACTGCGATCGTCGTAGTACTCTCCGCACTGTTTCGGGATGAAAATTTATACCAAGGTCTCCCTCCACCTCACTTACAATTCGTGTGGCAGATATTTTAGGATTCTGTTGTACCTTTCGCACAATCATACTTTCATCTCGCTGTGAAAATGTCCGTGGCCGTACTGTACTGCAACGGAATTCCAATCGGTCTTCTTTCTCGAACCGTTTAATAATGTCGTGAACTGTACTTTTCTTCATGTTCACTATTGCGGCAGGTTTTCCCCTTTGCGCGATGATAAACGACAAGTCGCCTTTGCTCCAACCCAAAACACTTCCCTCTGCGTCCCATCGTCGACCTGCACAGGCTTGTGATAAGTGTCTACTAATCATCGCTGTCGTCTCGCGGAAATGTAGGACACACTGCAGTCGCTTCACCCTCTGTGCGTCTCGGAATGAACTATTCTCTCACGTTGTCCGTCTTTGTCCGAATACTTTTGCTGCACCTTCCCATGCCGTTTTCAGGTTATATTACGTAACAGATACTCGTCCAACAACAATTCTTCGTATTTGACGCGAGTTTCACGTTGACCCGGAGTCCCAAATACATTACAAAGTGCAATTTCTGTATTTGTTTACGCGGCAAACTGCAAAATTATGCCCATTTACGTGATGTCTGAATACTTTTGCGACTGAGTGTATATGCCTCGGATTGAATCAAAGATGCTCTCGCTGTGCTGTGACAAAACAGTCCATGCTGCAGCCACTATCTATTAAAGCTGATCTTGTGTAGCAGTCGTTTTGCAATCTTCGACCAATACTTTCGATAGGTGAGAGATCGGAAGAACAAAAAGGCAAAAGCAGCGGTGCATTCCAATGGGAAACAAAGAAGTGTTGAACATTATGTGCCCCATGTTTTCGCTCATTATCCTGGTGCAATGCGACCTTCGGCAGGCTCTGAAGGTATGGGAGGGCTGCGGGCTAGAACACTTCAGAGATGTTCTCGTAAATCCAAACGCTAGCTGATTAGCGTACCGATAGGGTGTACCAGGGATGTGCAACAGTGAAATCCAATACCACACCAATCCATAATACCGGATGCAGGGCCACCAGCATGGCGATGAGTAAGGCAACAGTTCTGAAGTCTCTAATCCGTGGTGGTACAACTGTGGTCGTTCCAATTACGGAACACTTGTGCAACTTCATCTTATTTGACAAACATCAGTCTGGCTTTCGTAAAAACCGCAGCGCAAACTCTGCAGTAATCAAGGTAACTGATGACCTGGAATTCGCTATGAAGAACCACGAAGCTACTATATCGACACTTCTAGATTTCAGCGGAGCTTTTTGATACTGTTACTTTTGACATACTGCTGAATAAAGTGCGACAACTAAAGTTCTCAGTGCAGTGAAGTGGTTTGAAAGCTACTTAAAAATTCGACAGCAAAGCGACCGTGAGAATGAAAGATAGTCCTGGAGAAATGTTTCTGGAGTGCCGCAAGAATAATTTTTAGGTCCACTTTTGTTCTTCTATGGCAATAATATTTCATCGGTTTTGACTTTCTGTAAATATCACTTCTGTGCATGCGACCTCCAGCCTACCAAAGAACCAGACCTGAAGATATAAACATTGCGATTGCCCAAATGAATGAGGATCTGTCTTGAGTCTTAACAATGGCGAACAACCTGGGACTAAAATTAAATGCCAAAAAATCGCAAGTAATCTTAGTCACCCATCAGAAATTAATAAGTTCAGAATTACGCGACGAGTTACCTCCCATTCAACGTAACGGTATCCCAACACCATATCAGAAAACAGTTAAGAATATGGTGTCAACGAATATTTAAACTGGGCAGATAATACCGTTTCTGTGTGCAGGAATACCTCCGCCTGCCTCTACGCCATTAAAAAGTTTCTTAACATCTTTCAATAAGATGTAAAATGCAAACTAGTTCAATCACTCGTTCTACCAAACCTTTGCTATTGTGATATGATTCAGCATGGTACAAGTAGCGAAAATACAAGACGGTTAGAGTTGACAATGCGTGTGTACGGTATATAATACCATATTAGTGCTTCATACACCCAGTTAGGGCGGATACGAGACTCCCACACGCCGTGCCTTCTCCATCGACTGCTCATGCTATTATGACACCAATTAGTTATTCTACAGCAACTGTTTATTAAAGGAAATTTTTTTACTTCAGTGTTGTTCTTGGTTTGCCAAGGATTGGCCTTATGTGGTCATGTTGATGAGTCTTCTGTCACTCTTCTGAAATAACGTTCCGAGGTTGTAACTAAACTGAGACTATCGCTTAATCAGACTAATTATAGGTGGATGTCTCATGACATAATTACCGAAATTTTAACATTGATAAGCATGTCCGTTATGAGAATTTTGATTCGAAAAATAAAAGAAAATTATTTATATGCATTAATATTGAACGAAACATCCGATATATCAATTAAAGAGCAAATGTCTGTTTGTTTTCGTATTGTTGACTAAAATTTTATTGTTCATGAGTTGTTTTGTGGTTTTTATGAGCTCCCATTAACTGAGTCAGATACCCTGTTCTAATCTGTGAAGGATATATTATTAAAATTTTTTATTTTTGTCAACAATTGTCGTGGGCAGTGCAAAACAGTTTGCGGTTTTCTGCAAGAATTACAGTCACGGATAAAAGAAATTGAGCCCCGAGCTATTTACATTCACTGCTTGGCCTATTCTCTAAATTTAGTTGTTCAAGACTCATTTAATAAAATTCCATCATTAAGAGATATTCTATCAATTCTCAAAGATCTGATTTATTTATTCATGGTTCACCCAAGAGGCTAGGAAAATTCGCAAATCTCAAACAGTTGCTTTCAGATTCTCATGAGATTGAAGCAGGTCAAAGTTTAAGACCGTTCTGTCCAAAGACATGTTGCTTTCGTGTAGTCTCTCTGTTGTGCAAAGATAATAATTACGAAGGTATTTTGAAATTTCCTAATGACACGCAAGAGGAAAGAAATTACGCTGCAGCAAAAGGTAAGCGATTTCTAAAATGTCTGCGAAAATATGAAACTCTTTTTCATATCAAGATGCTAATTCCTGTATTCGAAAGAGTAGAAAAACTCAGTGCAGTATAACAAAAAGTTTCATTGAATTTCCTCCTTGCTCGTAATTCTGTAGATGCTGTTTTGTCTTTTATAGAAGGAGCCAGAAATAAAGAAACATTTTTGCACTTTGGGATCATGCCAAAGAAAAGTTTGATGTGTTGCAATTAAGTCTGCCAACTGTTTCACGCCCTAAATTTAGGAGGTGATGACAAGAATAATTCATTAGGTATTCAAGAAAAGTTAAGAAATTTATATTTTTAGGTTGTGGATCAAACAGTAAGCAGCTTTAAAAGGAAATTTCAGTCCGAAACAATGTCACTCCTTGTGAAAATAGGTTTTATTAGACAAAAAAGATAGCTGCTTTACATCTTTTTACAGTCACGTTTTCGAGTGTATAAGACTGACTCTTCAGAGATATTTTGTTGGATCTGGTAAAACAGCATAATATTACACTGGTTAGCTTTGAAAGTGTGGTACATTACTTGAGTAGGACAGAGTATGATAAGTGTGTAGCTCTGAAGAACATGATAACTGAATATGTAAAATATTTTGACTTCTTTTAACGATACCTGTATTCACGTGTACTGCAGAACGTTCGTTTTCTGCCCTTCGAAGTCTGAAATCTTACACCAAAGCCACCATGAACCATGACCGGTTAAATCATGTAGCAATATTGAATATCCATTCCGGTCTCGCAAAGTACTGAACCTGGAACCTCTAAACAACAAATTCAGCAGCAAAGCAACAGTCAGTCACTTACTGTTTAGGTGAGTGATTATGTATTTTATGTTAATTTTGTATTTGTGTTTTATATTTACTACAATTATTTTGTGTGGAATTATGAATTTCAAAGTTTAACATGACGGCTAACAGTTTGATACATTGGTATCACAAAATAGCGGTGAAAAGTCTCATTTTGTGGAGACCTTTGATGCCTTATAGCACCTGAAGTGCATATTTTCGTAATGCTGAAGTATAAATACAACAGTTGAGAAATACGGCGCGAGAGGTTTCCGAAGTGTGAAATCGAAGTTGCGCTGTGATGTGCACGTGTTACGGTTAGCAAATGAGAAGGCAGAGTTCGAGTAGAGCATATTAGCTGTAGGTAGCTGATCAGAACACAACAGCAGTGAAAATTAAAAATATTCTCGTCATGAATGTTAGGTTGGGCAATTTCAGTCTTACTCTTCGTTCCAACGTAAGAATGACTTCGGAATTTGCGATATAATTGAGGAAATTATTTAATGTTGTTCATGCAATACTGGTCTACAGTTGACAGATTATTTTATGTGCCCTTGTCCGCTCAATAATGTAATTAAAATGATGACATATTAGTAAAAAAAAAAGCTACTTTTCACAAGCAAGATGGTAAATATGATTTCTGTTCATTTCATTGGTAGCAATTTAATCTGTACTCTCAAGTCCTGCCTAAACAGATACTCTAAGATAGTGTCACATTCGCATACAAACAACGAAGCATATGTGCCGGTATAGCATATCTTTGCCTCTTACTAGACAATAAGCATAACCTTCAGTTACTATCGTGGGGTCATTTCTGACCCCAGAATGAACATTATCTAATTTATCTCTGGAATGGCGCCGCTCTTGCTTAAAACCAACGAGATTAAATTTCATAGAATGGCTAACGCCCGAGCTACAGCGCTCTTTGCGGCAATCTGCGTAAACTCAGCCGCCATATTTTTGGTGGTCAGTAGACTTGAGAGTAGTCTGTCTATCGTATGTTGTTGAGCGTGAAGTGCTGTATTTAGTATATATTGTATTTAGTGTGTATTGTCTGTACAATTTTTGCTGCTGAAATATGCTTAAAGTGTGTTCATTCCAAGTGGATTAAAATAACTTCTAGGGACTTCAACCACAATTTATTTCAAGAAGATCGCTGAGCAACCGAGCTGACGTCTTTTTTTTAAATCCAGTCACGAACCCAAACACGTTTATTATTCTTTTTGTGTTTAATCTTATGCACCACCTTCACACCGAGAAACAATAGCTCCACCACAACTCTTGAAGCTACAAAACCTTTCATTCTTCGGCGACTACGGCACTCGCAAAACAACGAAACTGGAAGTGTACAGTATTGGTGCCGTGTCTACAGACACACACGAAACCAGTTGCGCGCAATTAATTTCACGTAAAGAGTGTCGTCGTGTAGACTAGCCTTACTCAATACCTTGGCAAACACCAAGTCAGCGTGTCTACTAAAATGATTGCAATGTTATTCATACATATGAATACATTAACAGATCTTGATGGAAAAAATGCGTGAAAATGTAATCACATGTCATTTCTAGAATAATTTATTTGTCCAATGAATAGCCGTTTATCATCTTCACTTCTTCTTGGAGTAGCAATTTTAATGGCCAGTGGTGTAAGAAATGTATCTGGACGTGGCAACTATCAGATGATAAACCTTTAGTTCCCAAACTGGTAACGGCCATTTTTTTAATAATAAGTAGTATTAGTATAGTTAGTAATTCCTGATTTCTTCTATGCAAAGATCGTCCTGTAAAAAAAAAAAAAAAAAAAAAAAAAAAAAAAAAAAAAAAAAAAAAGGGTTGTATAGATGGCGGACGTGGGATCGTGTTTGTTTTTGTTTGATCGATGAATCACTGGCTCAGTTTCTTTAAATTACTGACCGAACAGGATGAGCTACCGCTCTGGCTACCACTGAGCAACCAGGACACAACGATGCAGATCGTGGTGTATCTAGCGTAGCTTAATTTTTACGTTCGAGCCAACTTTAGTTGGCCGATTTATTGCGAACGACCTTTGTAACGTACTCTTGTTTGCTTGTGCCTCGTTGAGCATTCACACGCAGAGTGGCCTCCAGACCTCGTGATCTGGGGAGATGAATGCCACACGTGTGCACGCTTGGCGCTGCGACGGGGCGTCATCTTCAGCTGTACGAGATCAAAGTCAAAGTCGTTTAACGTGATGTTGTCGACGCTTGCCGTTTCTTGCAGAGAAGGACAAGAGGTTGAATCGTGGAACAATTCCTGAATAATCTGGCTGTAGTTTCTAGGTTAGTAACGTTCCTTTGAACTATCTAACGGTCATGTAAAAAAACAGTTTCATGTATCACAGTCCCTTGCAGTTTAATCTCTATCGTGACTGTTACTAATACTGAATGACAGACCAACGAGCCGCGGTGGAGTAGCCGAGCGGTCTAAAGCGTCTCGCTGCGGAGCGCGCGGTTGCTCGCCGTGGAGGTTCGAGTCCTCCCTGGGGCATGGGTGTCTGTGTTTGTCCTTAGGTTAGTTTACCTAGGTTTAAGTAGTTTGTAAGCTACGGACTGATGACCACGCAGTTTGGTCCGATAGATTTACGAACATTTGAACATTTTTGAAAAAATATTGATAAGATAAAAAATACATTCAGCAGGAAAAGGCGGAACTTCTCTTGTCTATATGATAAAACACCATCTCTGTATTTACCATTGCTCACGACTTTCTTCTTTATCTATGCTTCGCAGGGCATAATGCAGAATAAACTCCATGAGACTGAATGCATTCTCACTCCATTATAACGCTCTACTAAATACAAAAAGTTGATGACATAATTCACTCGCCGAAAGTGAGTAATCTTAACGTTATAACAGAATTCCTAATTCACGCTTTCCTTTTGTCCGTTACGCTCTTTGGAAAGGATGGCACAGTTAACCACCAGAGAAGAGAGCAGCTCTTCAGAAAGATTCTCGAGACAAAGCACTAAATCCGCGCGCCTTAATCTCGGCGCATTGTTAACTCAGGGGCCCCTCCCCTCTGCTATTGTGCCTGCTTCACAATAAATTTCTCTTCCCCGCATTTTTGTGAGGGCGAGGGCTCTCCGTAGATTAATCAGCAGACCTCCCCAGACACTCCGATTCGCAGATACCACGTCCTCTCATTTAAGGCCAGTGGCAAAAAAACAAGAGTGCAAAGTTCGTGTTCACAGTTTGAATCGCAGAAATGTGTTTAATTTGTGTTTCGCATTAACATATTGACACACGAAGAAACAGACCTGGAATTTTTCATTGTTGTTGTTGTGGTCCTCTTTTCTAAGACTGGTTAATAACTATTGTTCACCTCATCCTTTTGAAACTGCTTATTGTTCTCATCTCTTGTTCTCCCTGTACATGTTTAATTACCCCCCCCCAGAACACACACACACACACACACACACACACACACACACACACACACACACACTTCCGTCCAATACTGAATCGGCGATTCTTTTATATCTCCCAATGTGTCTTGTCAACCGATCGCTTTGTTTAGTCAAGTTACATCACAATTTTCTTTTCTCCCCAGTTCTATTCAGCAGCTCCCCATTCAATATTTAGCATTATTCTGTAGCACCATCTTTCTAAAGCTTCAATTCTCTTATTCTCTCAGCTCTCGATCATGCCTCACTTCCATGCAAAATTACCATCCAGACTAATACCTACAGAGAAGTCTTACAAACATTTAATTCTATTTCTAAAAGATTTCCCGCCGTTTGACTGTTTTAGTGTTGTTTTATTTCACTATCTAGATTTCAGTTATAGTCCATTTTTCAAGTCTACAATATGATACTCATGAATGTTTATAAATCTAAGGGACTTAACTACTTTGGTCATCAATCCCTAGACTTATAAACTACTTAAACTAAGTTACGCTAAGGACCCCCCCCCACACACACACACATAGTTGTCCGAGGGAGGACTCGAACCTCTGACGGTGAGCAGGTCGCGCTCCGCAGCACAATATGGTAAAAGTCGTCAGTCTTTGATGTGACCCAAGGCATTGTCGGTTATACTGAAGCCATTACAGATATTTGTTGCCTTGTAAATGGCTGCGAGAACGCATTTACAATATACATTACCCTCCACTGGGATGACCAGACGTCCCGTATTTTACGAGAGCGTCCCTTATTTGGCATAAGTGTCCCGTTGTCCCAACAAAACACATACGGGATGGGACGTACTTCGTCCCTTTTTCCGTTAACCGTCCCGTATTTTTTGAAACATTATGTTTTTAAGTAACATATGCCTTAATAAAACGGAGAATTCGATATGTTATCTTAGCCAAAATGTAAAGAAAAGTACTCTGTTTGATTAAAGAAACGTGTACCAGGGAGGATTTGTGAAGTTCTTTGTTGGGTACTATGTAATGCGTTAACATGGCGAGCAATGATGCATTGGTTATTGCTTCAGGACATGGCGAGCAATGATGCATTGGTTATTGCTTCAGGACATATCATTTAGATCTGTCGTTTTCAACAATTAAGAGTCAGCAGTTGCCTTACTATTTCACATAAATACCAAAGGGAGTTAAGGCGAGTTTTCATTTCCGAAATTACAATAGCAAATCGAGAAATTAGTTTTGCTTTGAATAGAAATACTTGTAGGCCTGTCAAATCGTACAAAAAAAGGGGGGGGGGCTAAAAACGCAAATCGCGATGTAGTTCTAAATTTTTGATATGTTGTTAGGACCAGTTAGAGTAGTATGAAACCATGTTTGCAGCTTCGAAAGCCCTTTGCTTCCCAAGTTATAAGTGAAAAACTCCGAAATTTTCGGACATTTTTTAGATTTTGCCTTCTAACGCAAAAACGATGAGTTTTACTATGTTAGTAGTTTTTACCATTTCCAAAGTACATAGAATATGTAACAATTTAAGCCTAACCGCAGCGTTATACGTACAATAGTTTTCTAGATATGAAGCGTCAAAAATGGGCTTATTTTTACCAAAAATGAAAATTTTAAGTTTTGCTCTGACTTCGAGCTGAATATTAGCATAACTGCTCATCCTGTGAGAAAAGACATCCGAATTGAAGTTGTAGTAAATTTTATTAGCTTTAAAATAAGCACAAGATGAACTCTCTAGAGCGAGTAGTTCTCTTCAAATTGTACAAAAACGGAAAGTCAGGAAACTGAAACTTTTGAAGAAATGAGCCTAAACACTGACAAATTGTGAGCATGCAAAGAAATAAAAATGTGTACCACTGTCTTTAAAGAAATGCAACTGTGTAATAAAAAACATACAACGAATGGTTCCAGAGGAATTTACTGTTTTCACTAGAGGAGACTTCACGATTCGCAGATCTCATAAATTTTGGTCACGGCTGTGGACAGATTTAACTATCGAACAGGTTCTAATGAGATCAGTGAAGAGCCGGGGAGGATTAACTCACGGCCGTGATATATCCAGCAGTGTGCTTTCGCGGTGGACAGGAGGAATCGAGTACATGTTAAACCTGTGCGAAGAGTTGGAACGTTTTTGGGACATTTCTTCTGTAACATCAGAACACCACATTGACATGTCAGCACAGATGATAGAGACACTGCTGACTTGTAAAATCTTAATAAACAGTTCAGTATCCATCATCCATTTCCATCTACAGACAAAATACTATCCATCAGCAACGGAATCGTGGGAGAGGCTGAAATAAATTGCCACCTAGCTCAGGAAAAAGGCATTGAAGGGGTCAAGAAAATAACTGGCAGTTCGTTTGGCAAAGTAACTTTCAAAAGAAAAGACAAAGTGCTAACTTTGTCGACAATCACGAACTCCATTAAAGTACACAAGAAGCGTGTCGACGTTAATTCACACACCATTTTTCATAGGATGTGTATCACAAAAAAGTCGGACAGTGAACTGAAAGAGCATTTTAAGTTCGAACTGGCCCCTTATCCACTGGCATTATTCAACGAAGAGGGGATGCGTAAGGGAGCGAAGTCAACTTTTTATGCCGCTTTCGCACCACTTTCACAAAACATTTCTCTTGGAACCAGGACATTTGTAGTGGTCGATGGAGGATACCTTCTCCACAAGGCTATGTTCAAATGTTTGTTAAGCTTATGGGACTTAACTACGGGGTCATCAGTCCCTAAACTTACAAACTACTTATCAACTACTTACGAACTAGGACGGCACAAATATCCATGCCCGAGGGGGGATTCGAACCCCCGACCGTAGTGGCCGTGCTGACCGTGACTGGAGCGCCTCAGTCACCTCGGCCACCGCGGCCGGCCACAAGGCTATCTGGCACAGAAACGACTCGATGAAGGCTATAGTTGCTACCTACATTAACTACACTTTAAACAACTTTGGTAGGAACGTCGCAGTGGTGTTTGATGGATATCCTGAAGATGGAGCCCTAAGGAGTACTAAAACTGCAGAACGATTGCGCCGCTGCGCTGCCCTTTCTTGCAATGAGATCGTATTTGACTTTTCAACTATCATCAAAATGCCCCAGGGGAAAGTGTTAGCCAACGACTCAAACAAAAGACGTCTCATTGACTAACTGTGCTCTGCGTTTCCACTCGAGGGCATTGAAACTAAGAGAGCAACAGAAGACGCAGACCGCGACATTATCTGCACTGCCCTTGATAAAAGCGTATCCTACGAGAATGTGATCGTGGTTGGGGAGGATGTGGACTTACTCGTTCTCCTTTGCGGCTTGGGCTCTACCGTGCGAAATGTTTATTTCCAGAAAAACAATAGAGTCGAGTCAAGTGGTACTCAGTTTTCCACAACTTGTTTCTGTCGAGGAGAAATAGAATTGACCCCCGGATTTGAACTCTTCCTACATGCATTTAGCGGATGTGACACAACTTCCGCTCTTTTCTGGCAAGGAAAAAGAAAATTGTGGAGTGTTCTTCAAAGGTACAAGTACCTGATTGACCTGGCCGCTGTGTTTCTATTGCCAGATACTAGTCATGAAACTATAGCTGATGTTGGAGAGAAGTGCTTTATCGCTATGTGTGGAGGGGACACATCCTTCGACAACCTACACGGCCTTCGATTCCGCCTGTTCGTTAAGTCAGCTGCCAATGCGAAGGTGGACCTGGGACGTTTGCCCCCGACCAAAGACGCTGCTTCATTCCATTCCTACTGTAAATATCATCTAGTGCAAACATGGTTGGCAGTGGCGAAGGATGCCACAGTGCGGTTGGTCGAAGATCTCCGTTGGTCTATTACCAGTAACAACATTATGTGAACCAGCCCCACGTAAACTTCTCAGATCGCTCTCATGTAAGTGCAAGAAGGGATGCATGGGATCGTGCAACTGCCGGAGAGCCGGGCTTCAGTGCTCAGCTTTGTGCACCCACTGCTTTGGTACCACTTGCTACAACGTCACTAAGAGTCTGATCTACGAGGATGGAGACGATTACGATGATCTCCCGCCTTCGGACGAACAGCCGGGAATGGATGCAGCACCGCAGGAGCCTCCTTATGTCCTCGAACACGACTGTGAACAACCAGGACCTTCTAAGAAACCAAAACAGTGAGAGTTTTCAGTTATTGAAATGTATGTTATTCATTACACAATTGCATTTCTTTAAAGACAGTGGTATACATTTTTATTTCTTTGCATGCCCACGATTTGTCATTAGTGTTTAGGCTCATTTATTAAAAAAAATTCAGTTTCCTGACTTTCCGTTTTTGTACAATTTGAAGAGAACTACTCGCTCTAGAGAGTTCATCTTGTGCTTATTTTAAAGCTAATAAAATTTACTACAACTTCAATTCTCATGTCTATTCTCGCAGGATGAGCGATTATGTTAATATTGAGCTCGAAGTTGCAGCAAAACTTAAAATTTTCATTTTTGGTAAAAGTAAGCCCATTTTTGACGCTTCATATCTAGCAAATTATTGGACGTATAACTCTGCGGTTAGGCTTAAATTGTTACATATTCTATGTACTTTGGAAATGGTAAAAACTACTAACATCGTAAAACTCATCGTTTTTGCGTTAGAAGGCAAAATCTAAAAAATGTTTTCGAAGCTGCAAACTTTGTTTCATACTACTCTAACTGATTCTAACAACATATCAAAAAATTAGAACTACATCACGATTTGCGTTTTCAATGTCTAATTTGACTGGCCTATTGGTCGACAATGGAGATCGGTTTAACGTTGTCCAACAGTCCAACAGACACGGCGTAGCTCTTGAGAGCAGAACTTCGTCATAAAGTATGATGTCTTTTGTTGCATACGTGAAAATAGTGTCATCATAAATGATGAAGTAAGCGAATTGCTTACTTGCTTTCCATGCAACGAAACATTCATTGTTTTATCAAGTCAAAGGAGTGCACTAAGTGAACAATGTTAAAAATGAAAAGCACTAATTTAGAAATAATGTCTAGGTGTAAAATATCTGTTTCGACTCAGTTCATGTCGTCATATCTACTGAAAAAAATTGCACCTCTTAATTACGTTTTCACAGTGTCTATCTGACGCCAATGCTTTATGGACTGACGAAAATAACGTATGAAGTAACTTCATAGGCTTTCCCTGCGTGACAAACTTTCGATGTCTCTGCGGGTTTTCTGCGGGATAATAAAATCAAACCGACTGAATATTTAGACGGTACAACTGTCCGTCATCTCCAGGAGCCGTCGCTGTTGCTGAGTCCCGCTGAATACTGGTGCAAGATCTTTTGTTTTAGTTCCTTTATTGTGTTTTCACACCAGCTATTACACCAGTAGGCTGGCAGCAGCTCCAGAGGCTGCTCTTCAGCCGAGAGAATGCAATACATGGATGAGATGAAAATTAAAATACAAGACAGGCGAAAAAACAAACGGAGGAACAATGACATAGACAAGGTGACAATTCGAAGTACGAACAGTTTGAGATATGATTAAAATCACATTTAGTTAGTTGAAAATGATGAGCCACGGTGACCTAAAAAAAAAAAGAAAAAAAAGTAGGATGATAATAACACAGGACGGCGAGTACACGGAGACACTACTTAAAACACACGGTGCGACGCTTGTTCTGATGGCAGTGGACGCAGTTAAAGAACATACACTTCACTGGAGCACAGAACACAACACTTGACGTAACACTCATGGTGCAAGATGGAAGTACCGCGTCCTATATAGGCGTCGGTCGCGTGCACGGCGCATGCGCCGGCCGTCACAGTTGCTGCCTCCTAGACAGGGCTGGTGGCGCCGTCCCTAATGGAACAGGGCACAGCGATATATCGCACCTTACGTTAGACAGTCCCAGGTGCTGGAATCTGGGTCGAACATAGCAATTTGATATTATTTAATAATGGATTCCATGTTCTACTACGAGGAAACCCCATGACTCTATTTATAATAAATATTATATAATACATAAAATAATTAAATAATAAATGCATATTTATAATAAATAGAGACATGGGGTTTCCTCTTAGTAGGACATGGAATCCATTATTAAATAATATCAATTATTAAATAATATCAAATTGCAATGTTCGACCCGGATTCCAGCACCAGTGACTGGTTAACGTAAGGTGCGATATATGGTTGTGCCCTGTTCCATTAGGGGCGGCGCCACCAGCTCTGTCTAGGAGGTAGCAACTGTGACGGCCGGCGCATGCGCCGTGCACTCGACCGACGCCTATATAGGACGCCGTACTTACAACTTGCACCATCCTCTATACCACCCGTAAAATAGACTTCCGCAACCCCCTGGTCCACCCAATCCTCACCAACCCTGGGCCTCTGCCACGCCTCTACAGCGTTATACCCCCTTCCCTTCAGCTCCATACCCTCCATGTCCTCTCCCAGGATAACTTCCGCCACCTCCCCCTCCCTAATGACGTCCTCCGTCGGTCGTATAACTGAATAAATAATATTAATACAGCTGCTGGTACTTTCTTCCACCTACAGATTTATCAGCTGTAGTCCCAACCCATTGATTATGGACAGAATTAAACAGTAAATGTAAGTGAAACCGTGGAACCGGCGATCTATTTGTTGCCTCCGGTGCAAACATAATATACAAACAGTGATCCGAACAGCAATAATAACTGCGTACCTCAAATTTCCGCAAAAATATACTATCCCGATAAATTGGATATCCATATAAATGAGGTTCTTGTATAGTTTTTTATGTAGTAAAATTGAAGTTGATAGTTCTTGCGAACTAGAACCATGGGAGGTCATACCTGAGAACTGTATTAAATGGTTCCTTTAGCGACCTCCCTTCTCAGACGATACCACTGGGAAAAGGATCGAAGAAAACTGAGTATAATTTTATTAATGTACCTGACTAACTATAATAAGTGAATATTTCAATGTATCCTCAATTTACTGGCTAAAATACGTGTTTAAGTCCGGAGGTAGGCATAAAACATCAGTTATTGACACAGTGTCTGTTCTGACATGTCTGCGAGGGTGAAGGTCGGGGTGAGAGTTTAAAATTGGGAAAGTTTAATTTTTTAAAACTCACAACCACCAACTGCGAACCAAATTCCTAAACATGCAAAAACACTGGAACTGTGATTGCGACTGTTTGACTCGTTTTCTAGGGGATGATATCACACGTTCGCAGCTTTCCTTCTCTGCATATGATTAACAAAAAAATTCATAATAAAGTCACGTTCATGAGAGAAAAGGGTGTACTAACTACTATTTTTGTAAACAAGTGAAAGTTCACTTTATGTTGTTTATTTCACAATATTAGAACCCTGTGGCTGATACGTCTGTACGTCGACACATTTAAAAAAAAAAAAAAAAAAAAAATTATAGCTCGTGAGCCCCCAGACAAAATAAATATTTGTCGCAAATTCTTTTCACACCATGTGCCTGTCTCAAACACCGTTTATGTTCACGCCTATGCGACGACACGTGTTACTTAAACAAAACACAGTCACTTTTAGTGCGATGCACACCTCGTTCCACCGGCTAAATATTCACAACACACAGTAGCACTCGATACAACTTGGTGCAGTCTACGACGAGCAACCACACTTGGCAATTGCCACACCAAAAATCTAAAGTCTCCACCTGGAGATACACATGCCGACTGATGCAGCGCGACGCTGCCCGGCCAGCTACCCCACGTGCTCCCGACTCGTCACTTCCTGCCCTCGCGCACGCACCAAAAGTCCAACTACCGGGGTTTTTTCCCTACGTCATCAACTTCCCCATGTGAGCTGTTCTAACCGACTCCCAATGTACAGCGCTCAGCCAATACATTTCTAAAACTTTACTTAAAATCAAAATAATTACACTACACATTAAACAAATATTTTCTTACGTTTTTATATTAGTATAAACATCCTTTGTACTATTTATTATAATCGTGCAATTTCTTGTATCACAGATAAGTGATTTAACTGAATATTTCAAGGTAAAATACACAAGATTAATTGAAAATAAAATGAGAAATAGTTAATATATTACTTTTATAAACAAACATTGCCATGCTAGTTGTGTAACTGTCTTGTATTCATTGGTAACTTATTACTTTTCATTGTCAATTAAACATATTACGCCAGATGTGACTATATCAGCTAATGTATTATGTATTTATCAACAGGCTATTTTGTAATGAGGGGCTTAAAGGTTCCTAACTGCATCGTATTACTTCAAATGCAAGTAGTATTAGTATATTTTATTTCACGCTGTGCACTGCACTGTGCCTGGCACTCGCCATTGTCCCTCTCTACCCTCACCGGAAACGAAAACTGGAAAATCCTAAGCTGGAAGAAGCCACCAACGTCGGCCTGCTCGTTGGCCTCCCGTCAGCTACAAGCACACAGCAAATCTCAATGTGGAGAATTTCTACCTATGGCCTAACTATAAATGTTGTCACCCAACTGTGTACATACATTGGTACCATAATTAATAAGATTAAAATTGTGTAACATTTAGTGCATTGGCATGGTCAATGTTTGCAGTGAACTTCATACTGTTTAATTATCAAATGCTATTAATTACCAGTATTTCTACTGGGCGGTAATCTCACATGTCGTTCAGTGAAGCACAGCAGAGGTAAGGAAACGCAGTAATAACGTGAACATAGCAGGTGGAGAAAGAGACCAGCATCCATCTCTCTGCACTTTTGGGTCCTGGGCAACAAGCTTTTGAAGGCGGAGCCAAGCTGCACTGTTGGAACTGCGGCCAACTTTCACAAAACTCTATGCGGGAAATTTCGAGGATGTTGAGGAGTCACGTGACTCATTGTGCCGGTTATTTTGAAAGTAGGAAAGATATTTAGGCTAGCGGAGTAGGCCTACTCATTTACTTTTAAAGTGACATATCTGACATGCGTGACATTTTTTTTTCTTAATTTTCAGTTCATATATATTTTCTCATGCTCCTAATTTGAATTTTTTAATCTGAGAATTTTTACATATTCTTTCTCCGTTACGATTTTCCGATCTCGTTCGTTGTCTGTAGTACTTTTATTTGTTCCAGCTATTTGTTTTATTTGTTAGAGCGTCGTGCTCCACACATTTTGGTAAGTAGCTTACTCCACGCAAAGAATCATGTTTTGTAATAACCTCGAATTAAATGTGATCAAAACTACTTTTTAAAATCATTTGAGCTACTCTATTATAGGAGTTCTTTCGATGAAGTGCAGAGTTTAATAGTGCCTTACTACATGCAATGTTCACTCACTTTCGTTGTTACATTTTCAGAATTTTACCACCTTTTTATTCCCGAAGGAAGTAAAATGAATGCTGATATTGTATTTGCATGTAAGTTTTTAACTGCGTTTATACAGACTGTGGTAATGGTACATCATGTTTGCCACCTTCAGAACCGAAAAATATTGCATTAAATTACTGAAACGCAGTAAAGAAGGCACACAAAAATGCCAAAAACATAATATTTTAATAAGCCATCCTATCACCATATGCAGTACCAGATTAAAACAAAAACAACTTACATCGCTAGCGAATTTGGGATTTTGAAACAGTCAAATGATGTGTATCTTTTTTTTGTATTTAATGTAAGAAGACTGTTATTTATTCTTATATGATGTATTGAGAAGTTGACTTGCAAGCTGTATGACATATCGTGTCGTACCCAAATAGTTTCGGCTTCTGTTCCTACACCAACAATTTTAAAATTACTGAAATGGGGGAGGCTTTAGCGATTTTGGTTTTTGAAGGACATTTTCAGTAATTATCCCAATTCGGAACAACGAGTCCAGATGCGGGACTGGCCGCCTTAGTAATGACACACTGACAGATCAGGTGACCTGGGAGACCAACTGGGACGCGACCAGACCGACCTGTAGTCTGCAGAGCTTTTCCTTCTCTGTTGGTACCATCATGTGGTCACCAATAAGATGTTTCAGTGACCAGAAAATGGTTCCTTTGTGAGCCGAAACCAGTCGTCAGTGAGAATAAAAACGCTTTTAAGATCTTGGAAAAACATTACATTAATTGAAGTAACATCGCATTTCTAACGTCAGCAAAGAAAAAAAAATGAACATCATACAAGAATGAAAGAAAGCACGCCGAGAAAGACGCTCACAATCTTGGCAGTCTTCAATTCCAGCAGCTATCAACAAACGTTGAATCCACATTCCGCATGAAGAGCACTGCTTGCTTTAAGTGCAACTGACTGGTATGTTAGATCAACCTCGCAAAATAGGTACAAACTAGTAACCTTCTAAAGGACTGAACTGTCATGTAAAAAGCACCTTCAGACGTCTTATCACATTACAAACGAATTAATATGTTAAATATTTGACGTTGAAAATTAAAATCCATTTAATATGTTTTATCAGTTGTACTCGATGCTTCGATGAACGCAGTGTCTTCGGCGTAGAGCGCCATATCACTGTTTCCATTGAATATTTTTATTTTTCCCAGCAAGTTTACAGAATTTCCCCTTTTCCCTCAACCAGATTTGTATTTTCCCCTCAGTACAAACAGACTGATGACCGTTGCAGTTTGGTCCCCCTTAAACATCCAACCAACCAACCTCAGTACAAATACATGCAGTATAATATTAATAAATATCATCACCTCTCTAAGAGCCCAGGAGAATATCAAAGGAATTCAGTTTAAAAATTTAGTATCAATGGATAATTTTAATAAATATCATCACCTCTCTAAGAGCCCAGGAGAGTATCAAACGAATTCAGTTTAAAAATTTACTACCAATGGATTTATAAGCTACTGGCTTAAACCCGCGGCTCCGCTCGCGTGTTGGTTGGTTATGATAGATAAGCTATCTTTCAGTAGTGTGCTATTTATTTATTCTTATACTTCCTTATTCGTGTGCTTATCCTTACAGAGAAAGAGTTGAAGACACCTGTAGCGCACATAGACCAAAGATATGGTCTGTGGCATCACGATTCGCTGTATGTAACCTCCTTGCTTTGGAGTCGCAAACGTCATCGCTGGCCTTCAGTCCGAATTTTTTTATAATTTGACGACTTTCAACCACCATATCATCCACCCCCTTATAGCTATCGGCATGGAACTGCTGTGGTGTACAACGGGAGACTTCAGACAAAAATTGCACACAAACCATTCGTTTGCGTTCTGTAGTTTTCGCTGCAGAGCGAAATATTAACACACACACACGTAGAATTTTATATACACCGATAACTTTCCATCCCACTATACTCCACCCTTTTATCATTATCAACCCTCAAGCAACAATGCAACCAATAAAACCATTTTCAAAGAGTAAATATAATTTTATAAGACTAATTGTTGTTACGCATTTCGCGATATATTCTTCAAATTACTAAATACCTATCAGATCGCTATAAAACAGTGCCTAAAACCTTCCTCAGGTATAAATTTAGTAACTGTACAAATATTTAAGTCTCTGCGTCTTGTCGTTCAGGCGTCATAAGCGTACACCGAACAGACATTCACATTAATATATACAGATAAATAGCTATCCGATCGCCACAAAACCGTGCCTAAAGCCTTCCCCGGTTCGAAATTAGTAACTTTACAAATTTTTAGCTCTTTATGTCTTATGGTTGAGACGTGATAAACGTACACCGAACAGACATTCAGATTTATAGATATAGATAGATTCTGCAACAGAGGAAACTAAACTTGATAACTAACAGAAAGAAAAACTAAAGTTATGCTGGAAACAATAATGATTTATTTTGGCTTAAGAAAGTCATTCACAAAACTTTGAAGATTTGGGCGAAGGGCAAAATTTAACTGGCATTATTAAAAAATGAAGCAATGAAATTCAAACAGGACGATGCCATTGCGCCTACAATAACAGGTCACCTTAAGTGATTTTGTGAGGAGGAAAAAGAAGCATCTCGTCTTTCAAGACAAAGTGGCAGTAGCTCAGAAGTATCTCGTACAGAACCGGAAACTTACTTTTCATGCTACACAGTTCGAGCAAAAACTTTTTATATCACAGAGATTAGTAGCAGAGGTAGCAGGAACGATTATGATGTACAATTACTAGTACCGATTGGAACTATAGTGATCATCACGTTATGAACTTATGACCGCTCTGTCATTCTGTGACAAAACAGGGAACAACATTATCGACTACAATACGTATAGTTTTTACAGGTACTTTAGCTACAACTGTTGTATCTCCTTTCGGTTTAATGGATAACTGTTAGATTGTTATTGTTGTTGTGATCTTCAGTCCGCAGACTGGTTTGATGCAGCTCTCCACGCTACCCTGTCCTGTGCAAGTCTCTTCATCTGAGAATACGTTCGGCAACCTACAACCTTTTGAATCTGCTTACTGTATTCGTCCCTCGGTCCCCCTCTACGATTTTTAAACCACACGCTTCCTTCTAATGCTGACAATTCCTTGATGTCTCAGAATGTGTCCAACCAGTCAGGATATACCAGAAACTCCTTTTCTCCCCCATTCGGTTAAGCACCTCCTCATTAGTTACGTTATCTACCCATCTAATTTTCATCATTCGTCTGTAGCATTACATTGAAAAGCTTCTGTCATCTTTTTATCTGAACTCCTTATCGTCCACGTTTCACTCCCATACAATGCTAGACTCCAGACAAATGCTTTCAGAAAGGACTTCCTAACATTTAAATTAATATTGGATGACAACAAGTTTCCCTTCTTTAGAAACGCTTTTCTTCTCATAGCCATTCTGCATTTTATATCTTTTCTACATCGGCCATCACAAGTTACCCATATAACAAAACTCATCTACGACTTTTATTGTCTCATTACCTAATCTAATTCCTTCAGCATCGCCTGATTTTCTGACATTACATTACATTACCCCCGTTTTAATCTTGTTAATGTTCATATTATATCTTCCTTTTAAGACACTGTCCATACCGTTTAATTGCTCTTCCAGGTCCTTTCCTGTCTCTGACAAAATTACTATGTCATCTGAAAATCGCAAAGTTTTTATTCCCTCTCCCGGAACTTTAATTCCCTCTACAAATTTCTCCTCGCATTCCTTCACTGCTTGCTCAGTGTACAGATTGAACAAGATTGGGGAAAGGCTACAACCCTATCTTACTCCCTTATCAACATCTGCGTCCCTTTCTTGCCCTTCGACTCTAATAACTGCTGTCTGGTTTTTGTGCAGGTTGAATATATCTCTTCGCTTTCTATATTTTTACCCTTGCTACCTTCAGAATTTGAAAGAGTATATTCCAGTCTACATTGTCAAAGATTTCTCTAAATCTACATATGCTAAAAACGTAGGTTTGCCTTTCCTTAGCCTGTCTTCTATGATAAGTCGTTGTGTGAGTATTGCCTCTCGTGTTCCTACATTTCTCCTGAATCCAAACTGATCTTCCCCGAGGTCGGATTCCACAAGTTTTTCCATTCGTCTGTAAATAATTCATGTTAGTACTTTGCAACCATGACTTATTAAACTGATAGTTCTGTAATTTTAACATTTTTCTGCACTCGCTTTCGTTTGAATTGAAATTATGATATTCTTCTTGAAGCCGGAGGGTATTTCCCCTGTCTCATACATGTTGCATACTTTTAGATTAAGAAATACATATAACTGGGTTAGACTGTATGTTGTGGTGTTGCTTTCAATATGCTTCAGTGGGAAATATTTCCTTCCATGAACTGATTCCTTTTTTTCCCTCTCTGAACCTCGCTATTTCCATAAAAAGGGAAATTTTTCACCAAAGTAGAAGACTGCACCAGATGTATCCTAGGCATAACCTTATCCAACCTCAGTTCCTCTCTGTGTTCAATCAGGTGGGAGTCGACGTTGCTGCCAGAGCTGGCAGACATATTCACTATTCTCTGTACCCTTTATACTAAATCAGCAACAAACGTAACCTAATATTCTTACTATGGTAGTGTAAACCCACAATCGATAGATTTCATACCGCCTATTCCTCCTGTTGTCGCAATTTTCATGACGAGTAGCCTACTAAGAAAAAAAAAAAAAAAAAAAAAAAAACAAGAAGCCCTGATCGATTGTAGAAATATTGGCGAATGAAGAGGTATTAGGAAAACTATGACGATGATTACTCATAATAACTTAATATGACTCGCGATTAATATATTTTTAGGAATCACGAATACGGTCTTTAAAAAAATATAGGCCTACTTGAATGATATTCCGTCCACACAGACATGGTATTGATTTGTGAACTAGAGCAGGACAGATTATAACTAAATGACGACGTGTAAAACGCCAAACTGAGTAATTGATTTGATTTTCTCAGGGACGCCAAAACAGTCTTGGTCCAACCCGCCACTGCCCGCACCGAAGCTAAGTTTATTGTGCGATATCGGTCCCTGTATATCTAGTAAAGCGAACCAATGTCCTTGAACAGTGCAAGGAGTCCCTTTACCAGTTCTTTATTAGACACAATTTCTTCGGGTCTGGTTGTCCCAAATGTTCTGTGCCTTTTACTCTCCAATGCAATGCATTCGAAGATTAGATGTGATGCAGTTTCATCACCGTCATCACAGATCCTACATTTAGGGTCCTCTTCTATTATTCCCATTGTATGTAGGTATTTTTTGTAATTCCCATGGCCTGTCAGCAATCCAACCATGAGTCTAATATCTCTCCCAGGATTGCCGAGCTTCTTTTAAATATGGCTTTGGCATCATTACCTTGCCATTTTTTTATTATATATATATATATATATATATATATATATATATATATATATATATATATATATATATATATATATATATTGATAGACTTTGGTCCAATATCCTACGTGCTGTCTTCTGAGCCAGTTATGTACCTCTAATTTGATCATTCCTTGGTGATTGTCAGGACAGGATCCGGTCCAATAAATGGAGTCTCTGCCCCCATCCTGGCTAATCTGTCGGCATGTTCGTTGCCACTGATCCCCGAGTGGCCAGGGACCCATAATACGTTTACTCTATTGCTTTCCCCTAGCTCCACCAGAACCCTGTGACATTCTACAACAATTTTAGACCTTGTTGTAGGAGCTGCCAGTGATCTCAGGGCTGCCTGGCTATCTGAATAGATATAGATGCTACGGTCTTTGTAGCACTTACGCAAATTCTCCTCCACAGACGCCCTGATGGCAGTGATTTCGGCCTGGAATACTGAGGCCAGTTTCCCTAGAGAGATGACGCCCTCCAGTCTAGGCTGCACCCCATATACCCCGGCCCCAACGCCTTGGTCTGATTTTGACCCGTCAGTGAACCAGACAATATCCCCCGTACGGTGTCGAACTATTTTCTCCCACTGCTCCCTACTTCCAATTGTTATATTGAAAGGCTTTTTGAAGCAGTATGGAATTATAATATAGTCGGCTGGCATTTCCCCAACCTTTTCTATATTTACCTCACTCACTATTTTAGTGTGTGATTCTGGATATCCCCAAGAGTTTCGAGTCTGTATGCACCAGCCGCTGCCTCCATCTTGACCCAAAGGTGTAATGGGGGCATATCCAGCATGGTTTCCATCCCAGCAGTTGGTGCGCTGCTAATTCCGACTGTTACGGCTAAGCGGGCTAATCTCTACACCTTACCAAGCTCCTTAGCAGAAATCTGCTGTTCTACCTTCTTCCACCACACGACCGCCCCATAGGTGATCCTGGGTCTAATCACCGTGGTGTATATCCAGTGCATACCCTTGGGGCTCAGGCCCCAATTTTGCCACAAGCTCACCTGGTACTTACCAGAGTACCTTTTGCCTTGGAGCAAATATTCCTAATGTGAGGGGTCCATGTCAGTTTCTCATCTAAGGTAACCCCTAGATATTTCACTGTCCCCTTCACAGGTAGATTCCAACTTGAATGTTGGATATGCTTCTTTGTGAATGGTACAACAACAGTCTTCTTATGACTAACCCCCAGATCCTGTTTTCTGCACCAGTCTTGCACAATGTCCAACGCACCTTGTGCCATATTCTTGACTGTGTCAGCAAATTTGCCAAGTATTACTATGACAAGATCATCTGCATATCCTTGGCAAAAGTACTGCCTAGAGTTTAATTCTCCAATGATATCATTCACCACTAGATTCCACAATAAAGGGGAAAGAACTCCTCCTTGCGGGCAACCCCTAGTGGTGTTCATTACCATTCCGGCTGCTAGGCTAGCCTCTACCTTTCTTCCACTGAGCATGGCCCTAGTCCACCTATGTATAGTGGTCCCTAGGTCATGCACCTCTGCTGCCCTAACCATGGAATCGAAGGTCGTGTTGCTAAAAGCCTCCTCAGTGTCCAGGAAGATACAAAGGACTATTTCCTGTAGTGCTTTCTCCACCTTCCCAATGAGTTGGTGGGGAGCTGTCTCACATGATTTACCTGGCTGATATGCATGTTGGTTTGAATGTAGAGGAGCCCTACTTAACCTCCTTTCTCCAACATGCACATTAACCAGCTTTATCAATGTCTTAAGAATGAAGGAGGACAGGCTGATTGGTCTCATATCCTTGGCTTTGGTATGATCAATTCTCCCTGGTTTTGGAATGAAGACAACCTTCACTGCCCTCCAGGCATTGGGAATGATTCCTGCTGCTAGGCTAACCCTGAATAACCTGCATAGGAATCTAATAAGATTTTCTCCCGCTTGTTGCAGGAGAGCTGGAAAGATTCCATCGGGGCCAGGTGACTTGAACGGTAGAAATGTTCCTACCGCCCATCGGACCTTACTGAAATCGACACACTCCTTGGCCAAATCCCAGTCCTCTTTGCGAATTCCTTAGAACCGTTGTCTCTCAGGAATCTCATTCTGGTCTGAGTTATCCCCCAGAGTATATTGAGGAAAGTGAGTCTTGAGGAGCAGTTCCAGCGTTTCATGTGCTGTCTTTGTATACTCCCCACCCTCCTTCCTCAATGTTCCTCGTGGATTAGTTGGTACCCTAGTGAGGATTTTATGAAGTCTCGCTTGAGGAGCCGTGCCCTCCACTTCCTCACAGAATACCTTCCAGGATGCCTCCTTTGCCCGGTGGCAAAGTTGTAATTGACAAGGGCCTCACGATACTTTGACCATTGTCGTACTAAGTAATAGATTCCATATTAATTATTTGGTATAATTACTGACTCATTATGAGCTCATGAATAAATGAACAAATTTCGTTTAATCAATTCTAAACCAATGCTAGAGTTATTAAATAGGGAAACCGTGTCTGATGTAAATATTATGCCAGTTTGAATGATTAGAAAAGACCTTGGATGATAATTAGCAAAATAAAGAAAAACTTTCTAGTACGTTCGACATCTTTCCATGTCAAATAATTGTAAATAGGAAAGCGAGTAGAGCAAATATCGGTAGGATATGATGATAGATATTTACAAAGAAACTTGTTAGGTCATTAATTAATTACATGACTATTTAAGTTTGTATCTTTTAACTGTATTTTAAATTCTGTTATTGTTGTAAACAATGACTCTGATATGGAAACTGTCACTGTAGCTACATATATAAGTGCCGTGGAGCAGCAGTGGGTCCAGTCAGTCAGTTCAGGTCAGTTCTGCTGTCATTGAGCTTCTTTGGATTGTGTTTGAAAGGTTACGAGTTAAGGTATATGTGAAACGCTACCTGGGAGGAGTTAAAGAGTTCAGCAAACGTTCTATTGGATAATTTATTTGGAGATTCTTCCCTGAAATAGCAGCCCAGGTGAAAATACGCTGTGAGCAGATTATACCGCATCCAGAGATCATGCTATAAAGATTAGCAATTCTTATTATTAGTTTAAATCTATCTAAAGTTGAGACATCGAATATTTCAGTGATTTGAAATACTATTATATTAATTGGGTCTCGTATTAGTCCAATTGTAACGGGTACAGCCAAATAAACGATTAAAATTCCAGAAAAATGGAAGATTTCTTCAAGGGAAGGACCTTCACAAATAAAACACGTAAATAACGCGTTGCGCCTCCTCCCACCCTTACAAAAGCAGTTATTCGGCTTGAGAATGTTTAATAAAGTTGTTAGATAGCTCCCTAAGGGACACCGCGCCAAATTATATCCAATTGGCCAGTTATATCGCCAAAATTCCGATAGGGTTTGAGTGCCCAAAGGATCCCAGTTTCGGAGAGATCCTGCTTCCTTGATGGTCAAGGTTGGGTTTGGCAACCACAAACAGTAGAACCTACTACAGTGTGCGGGCGGGCATTATCTTACTGAAATGTACGTCCACAATGGCTTGCCCCTGAGGGTAGGAAACTGCTCGGAGAATATCGACGGCGTACAAATGCTATAAAGGAGCCGCGGAAAACAAGCAAAGGGGTTCTGCTAACGGGGCACTCACCATCGCACACCCCTCATGTTTAGTGTCAAGTTGGCGCAGTGGGTAGGCCGTCAAAAACTGAACACAGGTTGACAACGAAAAAAGGAAGAAATTGTAAGGGACTGTCAAAATAGAAGAAAAATGTAATCGATGAGCTGCCAAGCATATGATGTGTAACACTGAGGAAGCGTTAAAAGCATTGTCGTCTGGGGTTTTGGTCATGGACTAGGCAGGCGGTTGGAGATCCGTGCTCAACACTACGTCTTTTTCTTTTTTTTTTCTTTTTCTTTTTTTTCGAAAATTATCAACTGTCCGTCCGGGCTGTGACATGTTTGTTCATTATATTCAGTTATGTGTCTGTTTCGTGCTGTAAAGTCCGTACCGCACGAGTGTTGTATTAGCAATCCAAAGGCAGTGGCTTTTGAATTTGAGCCGCAAAAGTTTGATGAGAAGACGATAGCAGAATCCTCCACTGGAAAACACGTCTGATCATACACAACATTTGAGACAGTATCTGCGTCTGAGGATACGAATCGATTATCTGCGCACTTGTATGCCTGGTGAGTGAGTGAGATACGCCTCCTTGTCCGATATATGCGTCCGTATGAATGTGAACGTGGTCACTCCGAAGGAAATGACGAAAACATAACAGTTTGTCACATAAGTGCAACAGATGAACGTCACTTTCACAATAACAACACTTTACTCCATGTGCTGACAAAACATATGTTTTAACGTTTCTGAAGTTGTAATAATAATGTAATAAAAACACCCCTCACAGATTTTGTGGTAAGGTGATGCAGTTGATAACCGATCAAAAACTGAACACAGGTCAGTCACCAAAACAGGAAGAATTTGCATGCAATTGTGAAACAAAAAGGAAAATGGAAACAAAAATATAGTCTAAATGCTAGATATGCAAGCGGTGCTTCAGTGACTTCAAGTACCATTAACAAGCGGCTCACATAAAGTAGACTGTGCTCATGCCGCTTTGTGGTTCTGTGGTGATGGACTGCGGCGCTGTCCGTGTTCAAGCTTCCTTCAATGTATTTTTACATCTTGTTTTTCACAAAATTGACAATTGTTCGTTCGGTTACTGACATCTTCATTGCATTTTTGTAGCCTTGGAAATTGTCATATTATACATAAGTCTTTTGATAAGTATATGTTACCGTCGCAAGTAAATTTGATGATAGTGACAGCAGACGAGATCTCTCTCAGAAATGAAAACAAAATAAATACAATCGAATTCTCTCGGCAAAAGTCCAGGACATATTCTGATTAGCTTTAATATGTGCAAAATACGATAGCGCACCATGTCAAAAACTTCAGAAACGTTAAAGCATATGTTTTGTCAGCGCATAGGGTAAAGTGTTGTGATTGTGAAACTGACGTTCATCAGATGCACTAAGGTGACAAACTGTTATGTTTTCGCCATTTCCTCGGGAGTGACCACATTCACATTTATACGAACGCATATATCGTCTCTCCCAGTCTCTTAATATCTGCGTACACTGTCCACGCGTCTGTCTGCGAGCCATAGTTACTGTGTGAACAATGTCGTTTGTTATGAAGGGTAGCAATTAATTATCTTGGGTCGCCACCATATTTCTCCAAAATATGGAAAATTAAAATTTCACTGATCAGCTATGATGTGATCATAGATATTTTAAAACATAATAAATATTCCTACTCTACTGCAATGTATCAGTTGTACCAAAAAAGTACTTGAAAAATTATTGGTACACTGTGGAATTTAACTATTCTGTTTCCCCTCCAAAATAGTGAAAAAGGAATGTTCTTAAATGAAAGACGATCTGCTCAAAATCAATTTATTATAATTAAACATGAAAAATCCTATCATGAAATAAAATTAATAAATTAGATGACATTTCCTATCATGTAAAACAGATAATGGTATTCAAACAATCTTTTATAAATGTTAAAATATTGAGACACAAAAATGACTGGCTGAGTCAAAGGTCGGAGGTTTTGCAAAACAGAATGCTATTAGATTGGCTACACAGGGGCTTGAAATTATCGTTAGCCCTAAGCTGCCCAGAGTAAATAGATTGATCTCAAAAGAATAAAATATAACCCCCCCCCCCAGTAAGTGCGTCACCTTACCCACACAGATGATTATTGACGGCAGCGTCTCAGGCTCAGAGACAGCAGGCGGTGGGAGCGGATGAGCTGAAATTTTTATCCGACTGTAATTGCTGCGACCTGTTAAGCAGGATCGACATGTTACTTAACACAGCGTCACTAGCGTCGGCGTCGCTAGGCAGTTGCTGTGCGATTCTATCACGCTAGCAGACTAATCAATATTTTGCATGGGTGACACAAAGGCCACTTGGCACAAATCGATCAGTCACTTGCATAATAAGATCTGTAAAAAACAGTGCCCTATTCGCAAAGGCGCGAATGCTCAAATAGAGACTTCTAGCAAAACGAAAACTAAACTGTGGCCGCTGACAGCGTAACCACCGGACAATGTAACGTCCGTAAAGTAAACCCAAGTTCTACAAGGTCCGAATCTTCGGAATCAAAGTCTAACCAGAGGACCATTTAAAACGATGTCCTCCCCGCGAATCTAAACGGAGTCTTGCGTGTCTCCCGAGGTCCGTACACTTCGGGCGGTCGAAAAGGAGTCTCCCGAGGTCCGTACACTTCGGACGCTCAAACAGGAGTCTCCCGAGGTCTGTACACTTCGGACGCTCAAACAGGAGTCTCCCGAGGTCCGTATACTTCGGACGCTAAAACAGGAGTCCCTGTGCCTCTTCGCGCTCTGCCGTAGCTCACGGCAAGTGACGAGCGGCCACACCCACGCGCAAAAGACGCACCAATCTCTGCTAACGGCTAATAATCAAACCAATCGGATGGCGTAGCGCTGTTGACAAATTGTTTAGCTGTCATACTAAAATAATTTGCCGAACAGGACGCGTTCTCTGCGGCTGCCAAGAGGCTCCGCCCACGCCACCAAAGCTTCCCGCGGATTTCACCGTTCCCAGGGTGAGTGCCCTGCAAGGTATTTCAGCTTGCTCCTAGCTATGGTCACACGGCCTAAAAATGTTGACGTTGTGCTATATATACAGTCGCTGGAGCCAAACTCCTGGGCTGCCAGACGGGCAGAAAGCTTTCCTCTCAACCTAACCGTTTGTCACACTAACTATGTTCAAACTCTGCTTCCTTCAGGGAAGTTTTTGAGATAGCGCCTAAGGGCAATACGTCTCCATAAACGGCCCGGGGCCCAGAGCACTTCAAATGTTCAAATGTTTGTATAGTCTATGGGACTTAACTACGGGGTCATCAGTACAACTTACAAACTACTTATGAACTAACTAAGACTAAGGATGGCACAAATATCCATGCCCTAGGGGGGATTCGAACCCCCGACCGTAGTGGCCGTGCAGGCCCAGAGCACTCAGCTATTGTTTGTATCCGACAAATGCCTCTGTTGCAGAACGGCAGAATGACTAAAAAGGCAGTCCCCGCTATCGCCCACCGTAAACCGCGGTCCAGCAATGTTTAAAGCGTCACACGTACTCTAAAAAATTCTGCCACGTATACTCCGCCCGCCGGACATAGCGTTCGCGCCGAGCAGGTCAAGCCAGCCCCTCTCGTCCTTCCGCGAAGGCGAGCGAAAGTTGGTGGGAGGGGTAGACCTCCAAGAGCTTCTCTGCTCTGAGCGGCCTGACCGTACCCAACACGGAAAACCACTTTTTAGTAGCCGAGCTGCGCCAATAAACATTAAAATCCCGAAATTTTATACGAGGCGCGTCCAGAAAGTATGTTCCATTTCAATTTATCTCCGCTGCAGCGCTGCGAATGCAGTTCCGCACATGCGCTGTAGACGATGTGTATCGAGGAGAAGAACGTGCGCCATTTGGAGATCGCTTCAGTTACGTATGCTTTGTTGTGCTTGTTGAAATGTCGACGTTGATTGAAAATCCTGCCGCCTATGCAATCAGGTCGGTGATTCGGTTTCTGAATGCGAGGAAAGTGAAACCAAGTGAAATTTATCGGCAAATTTGCGATGTTTACGGACCAAATGTGATGAGTGATTCGATGGTTAAAAGATGGGTCCGACAGTTCAATGGCGGGCGTAGTGATATGCACGATGAAGAACGAAGTGGGCGTCCACCTTTGGTTACAGAAGAACTGGTTCACGCGATTGATGACAAGATCCAGGAAAACTGTAGGTTTACAATTAGTGCTTGGCGGTCATCCCTTCACCAATGGCGACGAGAGGAAAGAAACTGTTTCCAACTGGTTGAAGACACAGGCGGCAGATTTCTATGAAGAAGGTATACAAAACCTGGTGCCACGCTATGACAAATGTCTGCAAAATTTCGGCAGTTATCTGGAAAAGTAGTTTAAGAGTTGTAGAATTTTGTGCAATAAAAATTTCTTCAGTATCTGTGTACAATTTCATTTTATTACCAAACGGAATTTACTTTCTGGACGCGCCTCGTATAAACATAGAATGTACTACAATTCCAGGAGCCCATCATCCCTGATGTGTCCCTAAAGGCACAGAAATCAAAATAAAGAAAGATCTACAGAGAAAAATGTTACATATTTCAATAATTAGCGTAAAGAGAAAGATACAGTTACACAAGGTTAGTATGAAAAATAGACTAATTACAGCCCCCGTGTCACAACTGTACGATTAAGTACACTAAAAGTATTATTAAAGGCCATGTCTTGGTATCGACGAATCCCCTGTTAATTATTCTTGAAGGCTTGCGGTGAAAGTGTGCTGCAGTTTCACACAATCATTCGTCAGCTGCCAAAAATAATAATTTTCCATTTTCGGTGATGCATATATGAATATCCATTTGTAAGCAATGGAAAAACTTGTGGAATCCGACATTGGGGAAGATCAGTTTGGATTTAGGAGGAATGATGGAATACGGGAGGCAACACTCACATTATGACTTATCTTAGAAGATAGGCCAAAGAAAGGCAAACCTACGTTTTTAGCGTTTGTCGATTTGGAGTAAGCTTTTGACAATGTCGACTTGAATACAGTCTTCCAAATTCTGAAGGTATCAGGGGTAAAATATAGGGAGCGAAGAGTTATATTCAACCTATACAAAAACCAAATAGCGGTTATTGTAGTCAAAGGGCAAGAAAGGGACGCAGAGGTTGGGAAGGAAGTAAGGGTTGTAGCCTTTCTCCAATGTTATTCAATCTGTACATTGAGCAGGCAGTGAAGGCGGGGCCTTCTTAAGCCATTCAGGGGCCCCTGGGCACTCAGTGTTTTGGGGCCCTTAAAAAGAAAGAAAATGAATGCATCAGAATAGTCTACATTTATTTAGTGACTTAATTGTTTAAAATAACACGAACCAAATGCTTGTGATTAGTTCCACAAATTAGTCTTTCATTCAAATTAGTAATTTCTTTAAAGATTTTCAGAATAAAATATGTACAATTTTTGGAGTATGTCTCTTTCTGTGCAGATTTTAAGGGACCAAACAATAAAACAGAATTTTCCTTTGAATTAACTCATCAGAATGATGAACATTTGTTTAGTGAATTTATTTCTTATTATGGTTAGAAGTACACAAAGTAGTAGTGATTACTGTTTTGCAAATTGTACTTGCTGTTGGTTTCTTTCGAGGTTTCTGAAATGCAAAATCTTCTATCCCAACTGTTGATGGACGTCACTTTCTATGCACATGATTGACAAATTAGTAAGTCGTTCCTGTACCATAGTCGTTCATAATTCATTTTTGACTCTCTTTAACTGTGAAAATGAACGCTCTCCACTGCAATTGGTTACCATTAGACAAAGAAATATCCGGGTAGCAGCTTCTACATTCGGAAAGGTTTCTTATATTTTATCTGCTTTTATTTAAAAAAAATATAAGGATGATATACTTACAAAGGAACCTCCACATCGCAACCCCCTCAGATTGTTATAAGTTGGCGCAGTGGATAGGCTGTGAAAAACTGAATACAGATCAATCGAGAAAACTGGAAGAAGTTGTATAGAACTATGAAACTACAAATAAAAAAATAAAAACTGAACGGTCCATGCGAAAGATAGCGAACGTCGAGCAGGTTGTAAGCATTCGAGCGGCTTGGTCCTGTGGCTAGTGTGAGGAGCTGTGGAAATTTAATTTTTTTTATTTCGCAAAATTATGATCTGTCCGTCCGTTCATTGACGTCTCTGTTCGCTGTAATCAGTTTAGTGTCTGTGTTTTGCGACCGCACAGCAAAACCGCGCTGTTAGCAGATGAAAGGAAGTGCCTCTCCATTGGGAACCTAAAACATTTTTAATTGCAAAGTGATAGGTCAACTGATTCCTCCACAGGAAAACACGTCTGATGTATTCTATACAACACTGTTGACGGTATGTGCCTCATATGACAGGAATCTCTTGTCGACCCACCTAACTTGTACACTTGGTGAATGGCTAAAGAGATTCTACCTGGCCCGATTTAGGTTTTCTTGTGGATGTGATAATCACTCCCAAAAATTAATAAAAACGAGAGTTTCTCACATACTACAACAAACGACAGCGACAGTTTCACAGTCGCACAGTTTTCCCTGTGCTCTATCGAAACATATGTTTTTAACGTTTTCGAATTTTTCCTTGTGTCGACTGTCAAATCCTGCATAAGTCCAAGTAAATCTGACCCCATACTATGGCGCAGGTACCTCGCATCAGACGGACGGATGGACGGACAGATAATAATTTTCTGAGAATGAAAAAAATGAAAATTTTCTCTTGTGTGAAGGCTCGAACCAAGAACCTCTTCCTCTGCAGGTCCTCATGCTAGCCACATGACCACGGCGCTCCTAAGCTCACAACCTGCTCGACGTTGCTTATCTTTCGCATGTACTGCTCACTTTTTAAATTTTCGTTAATTTTTTTTTATAGTTCCACATAGCTTTTTCGTTTTCTCGATTGATCTGTGTTCAGTTTTTTAAGGCCTATCCACTGCGCCAACTTATAACTAGTCCATTAGATTTCGGGAATGCAGCTGCGTAAAATTCACTTCTTCTGCTGATATTTCGGCCGCGTACTGTCCGGCCATCTTCAGAGTGAGTCGAAGACTGTCGACGAGGTGCCGGGCGCGGCCTTATAAGCCTGACCGCGGTGGCAATGCGCGTGCGTGTCACAGATGCTGGTTTACTGCATATCGAAGTACTCACATGCGTGCGCCCCCCGTGGCGGAAGCGCTCCGGTGTTCACTTATCGATATATGCTCTGCGGCGGCAACACCTTCACGTCTTCTCTGTGATTTCAATACTACAAGTGCAGGGTTCCAAGCTTTGTCTAAATTAAAACCTTTATCTCTGTTTAATAAGTTGTTGGCCAGTCTAATTTCAACAGTTTCCTTAAATATAGCATCCCAAAACGAAGATATGGGTGTCAAAATCTTCACATCACTATAGTTCATTGAATGACCAGTTTCTATGCAATGTTCAGCCACAGCTGACTTGTCTGGCTGTAATAGGCGAGTATATCTTCTGTGTTCAACGCATCTCTCGTGGACAGTGCGTATTGTCTGGCCTATATATGAATTATCACAATTTCCGCAAGGGATCTGGTACACACCTGACTTGCGAAGCAACAGATCATCCTTTACTGACCCGAGTAAGGCTGCAATCTTCACTGGTGGCCGGAAGATAACCTTAACACGATGTTTGTCGAGAATGCAGCTTATCTTTGACGAAAGAGCGCCCACGTAAAGTAAGAAGGCTCTTGATCTATAACTATTATTTTTGTCTTCTTCCACGTCTCGTGCTTGCATTCTTGGACTCACATCGAATGCTCTGCGAATCTGTTGCTGCGAATATCCATTTGCTTTGAAAATGCTCTTCAGGTGTGTGAGCTCTTCCTGCAAGTTGTCATCGTCTGATATACAATGTGCTCTGTGCACCAATGTCTTAAGGACCCCTGCGGTTTGTGAGGGATAATGGCAGCTACTGGCATGTATATACAGATTCAAATAAAAAATGTTCAAATGTTTGTAGAGCTTATGGGACTTAACTACGGGGTTATTAGTCCCTAAACTTACAAACTACTTATGAACTAGCTACAACTAAGGACGGCACAAATATCCATTCCCGAGGGGGGATTCGAACCCCCGACCGTAGTGGTCGTGCAGACTGTGACTGAAGCGCCTCAGTCCCCTCGGCCACCGCGGCCGGCCAGATTCTTATGGGTTGGTTTCCGATATACTGCATGTCCTAATGTACCATCAGCTTTTCGACGAACAAGTACATCCAAAAAAGGGAGGCAGCCATCTTTTTCCATTTCCATAGTAAATTTGATATTAGCGTGGATGGAGTTCAGATGGTCAAGAAATCGATGTAACTCATCCTTCCCGTGAGGCCATACTATAAACGTGTTATCCACGTATCTCCAGAAGACCGTTGGTTTAAAACTTGCCGAGTCCAGAGCCTTGTCCTCGAAGTCTTCCATGAAGAAATTCGCTACCAGAGGGGATAGAGGGCTTCCCATAGCAACTCCGTCAATCTGCTCATAAACGTCACCATTAAAATGGAAATAAGATGTGTCAGTACATGTTAAAATAAGGCGGTGATATCCTTCTCAAAATGTTGGCCAATTAGAGAAAGATAATCCTGTACAGGTACCTGTATATAATGATACTACGTCAAAACTCACCAGTACATCTGTACTATTAAGCCTGAGGTGGCTGAGTCTTTGAATAAAATCTGCAGAATTTCGGATGCGGTGACTACATTTTCCTACCAATGGCTATAATAGTGAAGCCAAATACTGCGCAGAAAGGTAGGTAGGTGAACCAATTGTGCTTGTTATTGGCCGCATAGACAGATTCTCCAGACGCTCATCCTTATCCAGTTTGTGGACTTTAGGAAGCCCATAAAATCTCGGTGGTAGAACACCTCGCACTTTTAAGCGTCTTATAACTTCAGGTTCTAGTGACGAGGCACCAGTCCTTATTGTCACCTTGCTAGTTGGGTCTTTGTTGATCTTCCGGTACGCGCCAGAGCTTAATAAACCATAGATCTTTTCATTATAGTCTTCCTGAGGCAGCAGGACGGTGGCGTTGCATTTGTCAGCACGTAAAACTAGTGTCTGTGTCTTCACGTAGTTTTCGTATGGCTAACCTCTCTTCTCTAGATATGTTACTTCTTTGTGGACGGTACTTTATAATTGCTCGACTGCTTTCACGTCTGATTTCTTCAGCTGAATCTTCTGATAGTGGATGGACAGCTTCTTCAATAGCACTAATGAAAGATGGTATTGGCAAGGTCTTTGGAGTGGAGGTAAAATTTATCCCTTTACTTAAGACAGAGACAGTGGCTTCGTCCAGATTCTTTCCCGTCAAATTTATAACAGGGCGTCGAACAACAGACGCTCTGGAAATTCATTTGGAATGTTTTTCAAATATTGTTTTAAATGAAAACATTCTGATATGAGCTCATCAGCATTAACGTCTGCATCATAAAATTCTGCAAATTCTTTGCATCCGATTCTCAACTGTTCAGAATCGATTTATTTGAACTGAGAAAGGAAACTAAAGAGACCATGCTGCAAATGAAGAGACGAATGCTGCAATTTTTTTTCAATTCACTTGTTTTATCTTTTACTAGCTACCCGATTAATGTATACTCATATAACTGTTACACATCGACGTAACAAATATACATACTTTTTATCATGCCCAGAACATAAACTGACACAAACCTTGCCGAGTGACTCCGTTGTTGTTGGTGGTGTTCTTGACGTTCGGTGTGAAAAAAAAAAAAAAACAGCAATAATACATAGGAGAAAAGATGAATTGCCATATTGGCTAAATGCCCATCATTTTCAATGTGACTAGGAAATCACAATTATATGCAGTGAAACCTCGTTTATACGCTTTTTTAGGGGGATGCTAAAATAAACGCACAAGTGAGATTAAAGCTAAAATAAAACTTTCAGTACCGCGCTCGAAATAGATTTGTTAGCTGCAGGCTTTTGTCGAAAGCAAGCCTGTAGGCATTATTCCACATCTGAAATCCTTCCTTTCTCACCGTTTGGCCCAGTTTTCAAAGCATTGGATCTTATGTGTGTTTTATTGTCAAGGATAGTAGTTACGGTAGAGTATGAGAGCGTTTGCGTTGCTCACTAGGATTTCTTCTGCAGTTCCTCAATTAAGTTGCATGGGAAGACGTCATCTTTCTTTCTTTTATATATATAGACTGTTCGTTTTCGCGTGTTTGAATATTAGAAACTACTGTACTCTAAAATACTGAGTTCGAAAATGTTCAAATGCTTGTAATTCTATCGGACCAAACTGCGTGGTCATCAGTCTGTAGCTTACAAACTATATAAACTAAGGCAAACTAGCCTAAGGACGACACACACACACACACACACACACACACACACACACACACACACACACACACACACACACACGGCGAACAACCGCGCGCTCCGCAGCGAGACGCTTTAGACCGCTCGGCTACTCCACCGCGGCAATACTGAGTTCACCCGTTACAAAAAGACTCCTTGTTCAAATAACTGGCTCTACCATCAAATGCCATTGCTCTGTACACTGTAGAGTTTGGTCATTCGCGAATGGCTCCAAAGGAACAGTTCACAAGAGTGAACGGAAGGACCGAGGAACTGGTTACAAGGAACGTTCACTTCGGCGGTCCCGGTATGTGGCCGCTCCCGTTCCGCTCCAGCATGGCTGCGCGACCGTTCCTTTTCGGTCGAACGTTGCAGTTCCAACTCAGTATCGAGCTGCCGATAATTATTTTTTCTTTTGACCACGGTGAAGCAGCGTGCTCATTATTATGGAAGGAACAGTGATTTATACCGGTGCTCCCTCGAGTGTAGGGAATTTTGTAAAATGTGTAAAACGGAGTTGGTGAGTTCAGAGCCAATGCTACTTGTTTGCAATTTCGACAGTTATGAAAACCATAGACATTGACATCTGGATAAAAAAGGAACGATGAGCGAAGGGAAAGGAACGATTCCAAAAAAGAAACGATCTTCAGTGAACTAGGTTCCAAAAATGAACGGGTTTGCCCGTCTCTAGCGTACAGCACTGTGTGATTGCTGGATTCCCCCCTCCATTGCACTCTGCGGCGCTCATGCATTCCCACGGCGCGGCGCCACACGCTGCTGCTGAGAACGGTGCAGTTACTGTGTTGTTGTGGGCAACTTCGATGCCGCTACTACTGGGGCTGTCTGCATAGACGTCTCGTGACTTAAGCGCCTACCCGCAGCTTGGCCGGTCAACAGCAGCTCCGTGTGGCGTCGTGTGAAGGCCGCTATTGGATACAATGTTCCGCCAAGTTATATCTGAAACAGACTGTCACAAGGTCTACTATAACAGTGTCGCCGTGTGTTCTGTAGCTAAGGCACGCAATAATACCTACGAATTTGCATGCAGACAGCAAACCAAGTCACTCGCTGCAGCATATATGACGAATAAGTACGACAAAAATTCACTTATAGTCATTTTCTAGGAGGTAGGAACGAGTTTCTCGGGGCCTCCATCAGGCTGGGGGCCCTAGGCCTGTGCCCCTTGTGCCCCTATGGTAGAGACGGTAATGAGTGAAGGAATGGAAGGATAAATTTGGAGAGGGCATTAAAGTCCAGAGATAAGAAACAAAGCCGGCCGCGGTGGCCGAGGGGACTAAGGCGCTCCAGTCACAGTCTGCACGGCCACTACGGTCGGGAGTTCGAATCCCCCCTCGGACATGGATATTTGTGCCGTCCTAGTTCGTAAGTAGTTCATAAGTAGTTTGTAAGATTAGGGACTGATGACCCCGCAGTTAAGTCCCATAGACTATGCAAACATTTGAATTTTGAAGAAACAAAAACATTGCGGTTTGCTGATGACATAGTAATTCTGTCAGAGACCGCAAAAGATCTGGAAGAGCAATTGAATGGGATGGGCAGTGTTTTGAAAGGAAGATATAAGATGAACATTAACAAGAGTGAAACGAAGGTAATGCAATGCAATGTCAGAAAATCAGGCGATGTTGAAGGAATTAGGTTAGGTAATGAGACAATAAAAGTAGTAGATGAATTTTGTTATTTGGGTAGCAAGATAACTTCTGGTGGCTCAAGTAAAGAAGATATAAAATGCAGAATGGCTATGAGAAGAAAGCTTTTCTAAAGAAGCGAAACTTGTTAACATCCAATATTAATTTAAATGTTAGGAAGTCCTTTCTGAAAACATTTGTCTGGAGTCTAGCATTGTATGGGAGGGAAACGTGGACGATAAGGAGTTCAGATAAAAAGATGATAGAAGCTTTTGAAATGTGGTGCTACAGACGAATGATGAAAATTAGATGGGTAGATCATGTAACTAATAAGGTGCTTAACCGAATCGGGGAGAAAAGGAGTTTCTGGCATATCCTGACTAAGAGAAGGGATAGATTGGTTAGCCACATTCTGAGACATCAAGGAATTGTCAACTTAGCATTAGAAGAAAGCGTGTGTGGTAAAAATCATAGAGGAAGACCGAGGGACGAATACAGTAAGCAGATTCAAAAGGATGTAGGTTGCCGAACGTATTCTCAGATGAAGAGACTTGCACAGGACAGGGTAGCGTGGAAAGCTGCATCAAACCTGCTATATCGATAGCTGAGATAGGTTGGCAACAGCACCTTCGCGGGCCGCCACAGAGAGCGCCCCGCGAAGCCACGGCCGATGGGGGCGCCGCCAGCGCCTTCCTAGGCAGTGAAAGAAGACACCACGACAGAAGACCTTCGGACGGCGACCAGCTGACGTCGAAATACCTTTCAATATCTAATTAGAATAGCTGCTGTACTTGTTGGTATTTAAGTGATGTATCGTACTAATTCCAGAATACACTTCTGACTAATGGTTCTATGTCTATAGCAATTCTTCACAGTTCCCGATTGCGGCCTACAACCTGGACCCACCTTCTGTGTGATCGCTAAGGACACAACAGAAACATGGCGACGAGGATGGGATTGTAGCGCACTGCATTGCCTTGCCGACGTTGCTCAAGTGGTCAAATTTTTCGCAAGCATTGCGACACCACGCACGCACGTGCCAATAGGGTTTGTTGTCTTGGTCCTCGTTCAATGCTCTGGCGTATTGGTTAATTTTGTCTGGTAAAGTAGTTCAGAAATTTGTTATATTGCTCGGGAAGGCGTGTTGTTTTGTTTGTGAGATATTGTAAGCATGACTGCTCCCCCACCTACAGTTTCTGCCGGGCTTCCTCAACTGTCACAGCCAGGCAACGCGCCACCTACAATTGTTGATTTATTCTCTGTTATTCAGGCACAGGCGCAGCAAACAGCAGCTCTGCAAGGACTACTGTCTTAAGTACTGCAGGCTCAAGCACAGCAACTGTCGCAACAGCAGCCAGCAGCCACCACACCGAAGGTAGTGCCGTCTTTCCGTCCCTTCAACGAAGACAAGGAGGACTGGGAAAAATATGTTCAGCAGTTGGAGCAACATTTCATCGCCCATCACGTACCAGGTACTGACAAAATTCATTTTTTTCTGTCGTGGTGTGGCCCCCAAGTCTTCGCGATTGCTGAAAAGCTGTTCCCGGATAATAAACCCGATCAAGTGCAGTTTTCCACCTTAGTAGACGCCCTTTCAAAGTACTATTCAGACCACGTGCATGTAGCGGCCGCCCGTTATCAGTTTTTTAGACTTCGAAAAAAGGAAAATCAGACGTATCGCCAGTGGGTAACAGAACTGCAGGGAATGACAAAAAAATGTCAATTTAAGTGCGTGTGTGGTGCTTCCTATGCGGATTCTATGATCAGGGACGCGGTAACACAAAATGTGACAGATCACAAAGTTAGGGACAAAATTTTACAATACAGTAATCCCTCATTACAACAAGTATTGACTATTATTGATCATCAGGACGCGTGTGAATTAGCTACCCAGTGCTTTGACTCTCCTCAAGTGTGTAGTGTAGCGTCTCAAAATGAGCAACACACGGCTCCCCACAACGGCCGCAGCGTCCGCCGAGGCAATAAACATAGTTCGCGGAAACTGCCACAGGCTTCCCGCTCGGACGCCGTACGTCAGAAGGACAACAAGCGCCAGAGCCACACGGACACCGCTCGTACTGTTAGAAAATCTTGTCCACGT
Organism: Locusta migratoria; assembly: GCA_026315105.1. Lineage (NCBI taxonomy): Eukaryota > Metazoa > Arthropoda > Insecta > Orthoptera > Acrididae > Locusta > Locusta migratoria. The sequence goes on along the minus strand of CM048746.1, from coordinate 506,315,197 downwards.
TGTTTGTCCAAACATAAACGAAGTGACTGCCCCTCGCGAAATGCTCAGTGTTTTGCGTGTGGAAAGCAAGGACATGTACAATCGGTGTGTTTACAAAGACAGCGACAGGTACCTGGAGAGCCGTCTACAAATTTAATCACTTCTAGTACAGTGAACGAGCATTTCATAAATGTTGTCTCAGACAAATCTCGTGTTGCAGTGTCCAATAAAAGTGAACAGACCCCGTTGCTTCGTAAGAACAACAAATTGTTTGTGAACCTTCAGATTCAAAACTTGCCTGTGGAATTACAGTTAGATACGGGAGCGTCACTTTCGTTAGTAAATTATCGAACTTACAAATTGCTGGGCCAACCTCCGTTGCAACCTACTCCTGTACAATTGTCAGCATACAATGGGGACACTATACAGGTACTCGGTAAATGTAGCTTGCCCGCAAAGTACCGAAATTGTACGCAGACAGTGACTTTCCATGTACTGTGTTCGGAAGATTCGACAAACATTTTTGGACTCGATTTATTCGACTTGTTCAACATGAGTATACAGGAAAATGTGCTGACTGTTCAATCGTGTGTGCCCACCGACAGCTTAGATAAATTGTGCAAGGACTTCGCTGTACTTTTCACAGACGGCCTTGGTAGAACAACAAAGTTTATTGCACAAGTGACACTCAAGGAATCGGCACAACCAAAGTTTTGTCGGGCGCGTCGTGTGCCTCTCGCCCTGCAGGACCAAGTGGCGTTTGAACTTTCAGAATGGCAACGCAACGGCGTTATAGAACCTATTTCAGCCAGTCAGTGGGCCTCCCCCATAGTGATTGTCCGTAAGCCGTCGGGTCGGCTCGGCTCCGTATCTGCGCCGATTTTAAGAAGACAGTTAATCCTCAACTGATTGTGGACACATTCCCGCTACCACGCCCAGAAGAACTCATGGACCAACTCGGGGCGGGAAAGTACTTTACTAAAATTGATTTACAAGATGCTTATTTGCAAGTGCCTTTAGATGAGAAATCGCAGAATGTGTTAGTTATTAGTACTCATATTGGTTTATTTAAGTTTTTGCGATTGCCTTTTGGTTGCGCATCTTCTCCTGCTATTTTCCAGCGGTTTTTAACACAGTTGACCGCCAAGGTTCCCTGTTGTTCGACGTATTTAGACGATATTTTAGTTGCTGGTCGTACCCCAGACGAACATTTGCGAAATCTTCGTTCGTTATTTGAAGTGTTGTCGGAAGCGGGCCTCCGCTGTAATAAGGACAAATGTGTCTTTTTTCAAACAGAAATTGATTATCTGGGTCATCGCATTAACGGGCAGGGTGTACATCCCCTGCAGACGCATCTACTTGCTATAAAGAATTTGCCGACTCCCAAGAATCTTCGGGAATTGCAATCTGTGCTCGGTAAATTGTATTACTATTGCAAATTTATTCCAAATGCTGCTCAAATCGCTGCACCCTTACATCGTCTTCGGAAACGGAATGTTCCTTTTCAATGGACACCTGAATGTGACGCCGCTTTTCAAACCTTAAAACGGGAACTCTTGAGTGACAGATGTTTAGTTCATTTTGATCCTTCGCTTCCTGTAGTCTTAGCTGCCGATGCCTCAGCCTATGGGATTGGCGTTGTGATGTCACACCGGATTGGACAACAGGATCGTCCAATTGCTTTTGCGTCAAAGTTGCTTACTGATGCGCAGCGCAGGTACTCTCAGATAGAGGAGGAGGCGCTTGCTCTGGTATATGGTGTCACGAAGTTCCACCATTATTTATATGGTCGGAAATTTTTTCTTGTTACAGACCACAAACCATTGCAATCGTTGTTTCACCCTCACAAACCTCTCCCGGAAACGACTGCCCATAAATTGCAACGCTGGGCTCTGCTTTTGTCTTCTTACAATTATGAAATTTTGTATCGCCCGTCATCGAAACACGCTAACGCGGATGTCTTATCCCGCCTTCCAGTGGGCTCTGATCCAGATTTTGATTCGTCGCCGGCGTCTTGTTTTGCGCTCGACGCCCAGGTTTCCGATTGGCTTGCATCTTGTCCTCTTGATTCTCGGACGGTGGCACGGGCTACCGCCGCCGATCCGACATTGAACAAGTTAGTACATTATCTTCGTTCGGGTTGGCCCCGATCTTCGAAGCATATTGCAGACACCGAAGTTCGCCGATTTTTTGCGCACCGTAATGAGCTCTCGTTGCAAGACGGTGTCATCTTGCTCCGCAGCGGAGCGGATCAGTTGCGAGTGGTTGTGCCGACGTCGTTACGCGCACAAGTCTTGCGACTTCTGCACGAGGGCCATTGGGGTGTAGTCCGAACGAAGCAGTTAGCCCGCCGCCATTGTACGTGGAAGGGCATCGACGGGGACATACAGCGTATGACGTCCCGTTGTCGCGTTTGTGCAGAGCACCAGTCCGCTCCACCGCGCCGTTTCTTTTCGTGGCCGAAAGCGACCGGGCCCTGGCAACGTCTTCATGTCGATTTTGTGGGACCTTTTTGGAATTCTCGTTGGTTAATGTTAGTGGATTCTTATAGTAATTTCCCGTTTGTGGTGCCTATGTCTTCGACCACGGCGACTGCCACCGTTAAGATTCTACGGTCCATATTTTGCCTTGAAGGTCTGTCACAAACGATCGTCACTGATAACGGCCCACAGTTTTCATCGTCAGAGTTTGCTTCCTTCTGTCGGAGCCAGGGTATCGAACACGTCACTAGCGCGCCGTTTCACCCTTCGTCGAACGGTGCCGCGGAACGTCTCGTGCGGACGTTTAAAGAACATATGACCCGCCTCAGGCATGACCATTCCCGCGATGACGCCTTGCTCATCTTCCTGACTACCTATCGGTCGCAACCTTACAATGGCTCCTCGCCGGCGGAACTTTTGCACGGCCGGACGCATCGCACTCTGCTTCACTTGCTACACCCACGGCCACGCAGCTCGGGGTTCGTGCTGTCGGCTCCGTCGTCGCCTCTTCGTGCTGGCGCGCCTGTTTGGTTTCGTACTTATGGCACGCGCCAGCGTTGGCAGCACGGCACAATTGCTCGCCGCCTCGGCCGCGCAATGTTCGTAGTTAGTACTGCGCGCGGCTTGCAGAAGCGGCACCGCAATCAGCTCCGTCTTTGTGTTTCTGGCGCGGGCTCTGTGTTTCCAGCCGTGGAGTCCGCTGTCCAGCGGCCGCTGCCGCCGCCGCAGCAGCAGCAGCAACACCAGCACCAGAGCGCGGCCGCCACGCCTCCGTCCCAGGAGCCTATGGATGTGGACGTCCCACAGCTGCCGCCGTCGCCTCAGCCGTCGGCGCCTCCCGGTCCGGCGCCTGCTCCTTCGACGGTTGTCCGCCCGATGGAAGTAGACGCCCTCGTGTGGCGTCCCTCACACCTGCCACAGGCCGGACGTGGAGACGCGCGCCGCCGCCGGTTTCCTCGCGGGGTTTACGGTGGGCGCTCGCGGTGAGATCCGGGCGCGCGAGCCGGGCGTCCCCCGCTAGCAGTCCGACGCCTGGCTCCATCAGTGGTCTCCACCCGGCTCCCTCTCCCCACGGCCGTCAGCGCTGTGTACCGAGACGCGCCGGCCATGGCTCCCGAAGGGGGGAGGGGTGCTATATCGATAGCTGAGATAGGTTGGCAACAGCACCTTCGCGGGCCGCCACAGAGAGCGCCCCGCGAAGCCACGGCCGATGGGGGCGCCGCCAGCGCCTTCCTAGGCAGTGAAAGAAGACACCACGACAGAAGACCTTCGGACGGCGACCAGCTGACGTCGAAATACCTTTCAATATCTAATTAGAATAGCTGCTGTACTTGTTGGTATTTAAGTGATGTATCGTACTAATTCCAGAATACACTTCTGACTAATGGTTCTATGTCTATAGCAATTCTTCAGAGTTCCCGATTGCGGCCTACAACCTGGACCCACCTTCTGTGTGATCGCTAAGGACACAACAAAACCAGTCTGCGGACTGAAGACCACAACAACAAGAAATTTGCATAACACTTCCGTGGTGCGTCGTTACTTTAATTTTTCAGTCTATTTACGGTGAGAATGAAGTAGCTCTCGTTTTTGTAGATCCCTGGAGAAAAGACTTCCGTGCTATTTGCGAGTTTGACATGCTTCTGAAAGACATAGAAATGTTCTCCTAACGAGAACTTTCTGACAACTACCGTGTAGAGAGAGACAGAGAGAAAGAGAGGGGGGAGGGGGAGAGAGAGAGAGAGAGAAAGAGCTAGGACGAAAATGCTTAAAGAATCTCTCTTTTCACAAACTTTTCCAGCTCTCTGGAATAGTTCCAGGTTCTGGAGCAACGAAGGCGTAAAGTTAGACAACTCAGCCGTAAAACTTGAGTTTCAGTGCAGCTGCGAAATCTCTGACCGTGCGGTTCTTTTATCGAACCAAGTACATAAAAGGCGAAGGACAGTAGTTGTAAAGTGGAGGTCGCCAAGCTAAATCTTAGAGGGGCATAAGCTCTCAAGACGTGGCTCATATATTCCCTACCCACTTTACTGGAAATATAACTCTTGATTTTGAAGTTCCAATCATAATAATTTTACAGACTGATATGTGGTTAGAAATAACATTCTTAAATGGATAACGGTATAATGTGATTCTTTCTATAGTTTCCTGTACAAATTTGAATGCCAACCTTCTGCGAGTTTTACATAATTATACTAACCCATCTGCAACCATCGAATGGAGATTTTCAGAATCAGTGAAAGCGATGCCAGTTACTTACCACTTTGCTTATAACTCAAAGTGTATCTATATCACTAAGTGTTCAATTAATTATTGTCAACAGGAACTCAATTTATTAATGTTTTAAGCAAGAAAGAGAGTCAAATACCGACCGAGGTGGTGCAGTGGTAACACACTGGCTTGCATTCAGAAGGACGACGGTTTATCCAGATTTAGATTTTCCGTCATTTCCCTAAATCACTCCCTGTAACGCCGCGAAGTATTCTTCGAAAAGGCACGGCCGATTTTCTTCTCTATCTTTGGCCAAACAATGCGAACGTCAGCACCACCTCTAATGAGCATGCTTTCGATGGGGCTTTAAACACTAATCTATTATCCTTTTTTTGTGGCAAAACTCAGACTTTATCCAGATTTGTTAATAATTACAAAGACCAGGGTCACAGAAAGGTTTCCATATCGTATCAGTATCCATGCATTAAACTTCTTTTACATTTATTATTATTGTTGTTGTTGTGGTATTCAGTACGGAGACTGGTTTGTTGCAGCTCTCCACCCTATTCTGAGCAAGCCTTTTCATCTGATAAGAACAGCAACCAACGTCGATTTGAATCTGCTTACTACATTCGTCTCTTGGTCTCGCTCTGTGATTTTTACCTCTCCACTTCCCACCAATGCTAAATTCGCGATTCCTTGATGGCCCAATATGTGTCCTATCAATCGACGCCTTTTTAGTCAAGATGTACCAGAAAATTCTTTTTTCCCTCATTCTGTTCAGTATCTTCTCGTTAGTTACGCCATCTACCCAACTAAACCAGCATTCTTTAGTAGCGCCCTATTTTAGAAGCTTCTATCACTTCACACAAATGCCTTCAAAAAATGATTTCTAGAGCTTAAGAACCGATGTTTTTCTTTTTCAGAACCGTTTTCCTTCCCATCACCATTCTACACAGTTCGCGAGAAAAATGTATTCACTTTTTGTCAGGCTCAATCGAGGTATCGATATTGTCGTTTTAGTTACGAGTATTTGTAGTATGGTCTTTGGCTCAGCAGATGTTATAGTTGGACCCACGAACGATGGCGGGTGGCGCATTTCTAGGCAAAGACGGGGAAATCATTGTTGTCGCTTTCAAGGAACAATTGTGTTACGCGTATACATGTGCTTTTCGCATACCAGCACCATGAGCGATGACACGTTACAACAAATACCGTAAAATCTAATGGAATGGAATGTCATGTCAGAAATTCAGGCGATGCTGAAGGAATTAGATAATGAGGCAATAGAAGTAGTAGATGTGTTTTGTTGTAGCTTCTGATGGCCGACGTAAAGAAGATATAAAATGCAGAATGGCTATGGGAAGAAAAGCGTTTCTGAAGAAGCGAAATTTGTTGACAAACAATATTAGCTTAAATGTTAGAAAGTCCTTTCTGAAACCATTTGTCTGGAATGTAGCATTGTATGGGAGTGAAACGTGGACGATAAGGAGTTCAGACAAAAAGTTGATAGAAGTTTTTGAAATGTGGTTCTACAGACGAATTATAACAATTAGATGGTCAACTAATGAGGAGGTGCTTAACCGAATTGGAGAGAAAATTAGTTTCTTTAATATCTTGATTAAGAGAAGGGATAGATTGGTGGGACACATTGTGAGACATCAAGGAATCGTCAACTTAGCATTAGAGGGAAGTGTATGGGGTAAAAATCGTAGAGGTTAAACTGAGGGACGAATACAGTAAGCAGATTCAAAAGGATGTAGGTTGCCGAACTTATTCTCAGCTCAAGAGACTTGCACAGGACAGGATAGCGTGGAGAGCTACATCAAATCAGTCTGAGGACTGAAGACAACAACAACAACAACAACAATAGCAACATTGTCCAGTCTCGACGTTTGTTAAATGTTTTACCCATAGTTAAATTTTTCACATTGAATTTATTACAGACACTTTATTTCAACAGCATGCAAAGACACATTCACACGTCCAAAACCACTGCACTGAAACGAACTCAACTGAACAGGGCTTAACTGATAATTAGACTGCCATAAGGCCTACATACATTCTAGCATGAAAGTAGACACAACGGCCATACTTTAGCGTTGTTTCCAGAACGTACAGTTAATCTCACACATATTGATGCCTTTTTTTTTCAGAAATATTAGATTTACTTTATTTTCAATTTCTTTTCATTATATTTTTTTCCAATGATTTTTGATACAAGCTATAGGTATAGGTAAACCACCCCCATGAACCACAGACATTGCCGAGGTGGGGTGGCTTGCGTGCCTCAACGATGCAGATAGCCGTACCGTAGGTGCAACCACAGCGGAGGGGTATCTGTGGAGAGGCCAGACAAACGTGTGGTTCCTGAAAAGGGGCAGCAGCCTTTTCAGTAGTTACAGGGGCAACAGTCTGGATGATTGACTGAGCTGGCCTTGTAACATCAGCTAATGTGGCTTTGCCACACAGCTACTGCGAACGGCTGAAAGCAAGGGGAAACTACAGCCGCTACTTTTCCCGAGGACATGCAGCTCTACTGTATGAACATATGATGATGGCATCCTCTCGGGTAAAATATTCCGGAGGTAAAATAGTCCCCCATTCGGATCTCCGGGCGGGGACTACTCAGGAGGATGTTGTCATTAGGAAAGATAATACTGGCATTCTACGGATCGGAGCGTGGAATGTTAGATCCCTTAATCGGGTAGAAAAATTAGAAAATTTAAAACGGGAAATGGATAGGTTGAAGTTAGATATAGTGGGGATTAGTGAAGTTCGGTGGCAGGATGAACAGGATTTCTGGTCAGGTGAGTACAGGATTATAAATACAAAATCAGTTGGGGGTATCACAGGAGTAGGACTGATAATGAATAAGAAAATAGGAATGCGGGTAAACTACTATGAGCAGCACAGTGATCGCGTTAACATTGTCAAGATAGATACGAAGCCAACACCGACAACAGTAGTACAGGTTTATATGCCAACTAGCTCTGCCGATGATGAAGAGATCGAAGAAATATGAGGAGCTAGAGGAAATTATTCAGACAGTTAAGGGAGAGGAAAACTTAATTGTTATGGGAGACTGGAATTCGGTAGTAGGAAAAGGAAGAGAAGGAAAAATAGTAGGCGAATATGGACTGGGCAGGAGGAATGAAAGAGGAAGTCGCCTGGTAGAATTTTGCACGGAACATGATTTAATCGTAACAAACACGTGGTTTAAGAATCACAAAAGAAGGTTGTATACGTGGAAGAGACCAGGAGACACAGGAAGGTATCAGACAGATTTTATATTGGTAAGACATAGATTCCGGAACCAGGTCCTAAACTGCAAGACATACCCAGGGGCAGATATAGACTCTGACCATAACTTGTTGGTTATGAACTGTAGGCTGAAACTGAAGAAACTACAAAAAGGTAGGAACATAAGGAGATGGGACTTAGATAAATTGAAGGAAAGTGAAGTTCTGGAGAATTTCAGAGGGAGATTTACGCAACAATTGACAGAAACAGGGGGAAATAAAACAGTAGAAAAGGAATGGGTAGCATTGAGAGACGAAATAGTGAGGGCAGCAGAGGACAAAATAGGTAGGAAGGCAAGACCAACAAAAAGTCCTTGGATATCACAGGAAATACTAAATTTAATAGATGAAAGGAGAAAATATAAAAATGCAGTAAATGAAACAGGCAAAATGGAGTACAGACGACTAAAAAAATGAGATTGACAGGAAGTGCAAAATGGCTAAGCAGGAATGGCTAGAAGCCAAATGCAAATCTGTAGAAGAATGTATAAGAAGGGGAAAAGTAGATACCGCCTACAGGAAAATAAAGGAGACGTTTGGGGACAGGAAGGGCAGCTCTACGAATATCAAGAACTCGGATGGGAAACCAGTTCTCAGCAAAGAAGGGAAAGCTGAAAGGTGGAAAGAGTACATAGAGCAGCTCTACAAAGGAAATGAACTTAGAGACGATGTTGTAGGAAGGGAAGAGGAAGTAGATGAAGATGAAATAGGAGATACTATACTGAGAGATGAATTTGACAGAGCCTTGAAAGACCTAGGTCGGAACAAGGCCCCAAGAGTAGATGACATACCCGCAGAGCTATTAAAGTCTCTGGGAAAGCCAGCCATGACAAGACTATTTGAACTGGTGTGTAGGATGTATGAGACAGGCGAAATACCCTCAGACTTTAAGAAAAATGTAATAATCCCCATTCCAAAGAAATCAGGCGCAGACAGGAGTGAAAATTACAGAACCATCAGTTTGATAAGTCATGGTTGCAAAATTTTAACACGAATTATCTACAGGAGAATGGAAAAGCTGGTAGAAGCTGACCTCGGGGAAGAGCAGTTTGGATTCAGGAGGAACGTAGGAACCCGGGAGGCAATACTCACTTTACGTCTTATCTTAGAAGATAGATTAAGGAAAGGCAAACCTACATTTTTAGCTTTTGTAGATTTGGAGAAAGCTTTTGACAATGTTGACTGGAAAACACTCTTTCAAATTCTGAAGTCAGCAGGGGTGAAATACAGGGAAAGGAGAATTATTTACAACTTGTACAAAAGCCAGACCGCAGTTATTAGGCTCGAAGGGCATGAAAGGGAAGCGTCAGTTGGGAAGGGAGTAAGACAGGGTTGTAGCCTTTCTCCGATGTTATTCAATTTGTACATCGAGCAAGCGGTGAAGGAAAGCAAGGAAAAATTTGGAATAGGGATTAAAGTTCAGGGGGAAGAAATAAAAACATTGAGTTTTGCTAATGACATAGTAATTCTATCAGAGACAGCAAAGGACCTGGAAGAGCAGTTGAATGGAATGGACAGTGTGTTGAAGAGAGCGTATAAAATGAACATTAACAAGAGGAAAACAAAAATAATGGAATGCGGTCTTAGAAAATCAGGCGATGCTGAAGGAATTAGATTAGCTAACGAAACAATGAAGGTGGTAGATGAGTTTTGTTACTTGGGTAGTAAAATAACATGCGATGGTCGTAGTACAGAGGATACAAAATGCAGAATGGCAATGGGAAGAAAAGCATTTTTGAAAAAGAGAAATTTGCTAACCTCGAATATTAATGTAAGTGTAAGGAAGTCTTTTCTGAAGGCATTTGTGTGGAGTGTTGCCTTGTACGGGAGTGAAACATGGACGAAAAGCAGTGCGGACAGGAAGAGAATAGAGGCTTTTGAAATGTGGTGCTACAGAAGAATGCTGAAGATTAGGTGGGTAGATCGCATAACTAATGAAGAGGTACTGAACCAAATTGGTGAGAAAAGGAATTTTTGGCATACCCTGACTAAAAGAAGGGATCGCTTGGTAGGACACATTCTTAGAAATCGGGGAATCGTAAATTTAGCATTGGAGGGAAGTGTGTGGGGTAAAAATCGCAGAGGGAGACCAAGATACGCGTATAGTAAGCAGATTCAAATAGATGTGGGTTGCCGTTCTTATGAGGAGATGAAAAGGCTTGCTCAGGATAGAGTAGTATGGAGAGCTGCATCAAACCAGTCACCGGACTGAAGAACATAACAACAACAACTATAGGTAAAAAAAAAAAAATTGAACATTTGTAATTAAATACGCAAGCCAATTTAGTAAATCAAAGTAGCGATCAAGATATCGATTTCATAAAAAGACGTAATTTGTAATAAAAGTGTAATTATCTAGTTTAAAATGTGAGATAAAACTACAATAAGTATTACTGTGAAAAATATCTTAGATATCATGTAAATATATCAATATCTTTTGAATCTTGTATTATTTAGAACGAAAGATAAAAATTAAGTATCCTAAAATTTTACGTGCATAAGTAGGAAAAGTTTTTTAATGTCCGCAGAAACAGATAATAACGTTTAACAAATTAATACAGGACAAACTGGTTAACGTTAACTGGTATCGCACACTTCACTTATGGCAAAAAATTCAAATAGGCAATATGTCATTACAAAATGTAGTTGCAGACCGTGATTTACTTTTTAGACTCGATGTTTCTAAGGTGACCTGTCTTAGTCACTTATTACTGTGAAGAAATTTCAGATGCCGCGTGAATCCACAGACCGGAATGGAACCTGTCTAGAAGGGCAACTGTTTGGGTCTCGGCTCCTGGAGAAGAAACGTCAGAAAAGTGAGGTTGCTCCGAAGCAGCTCTTCTCCGCCAAGCACGTGTTTGGGGGCTGTGACATCCGAAAACAGGATTTACTTTGTTCATAAAAAAGGACCTCTATTAGGTAACGAGGAGGAGTGCAGAAACCTTCTGGCGGGGGCCAACTGAAATGCCAAGGACTTTAACAAAAATACTGAGTGGCTGACGCAAGCGATGTGCAGATCTATGGAAGAAGTGAGGCTTCCATTAACTACTAAATTATTCAGACAATAGCCACGCAGATATAATTATGTTTAATGACAAGGCGCTTACGTGTGAAATGACATCCTGTATCCTCAAGCCGCTGTTCACTTATGCTTTGCTGTGCAGTCGGATTCGGTTGAAAACCCATCTCCAGCACTCGTTTTTTGCCATCAGAGAACGTTAGTTGCATACAGATAACGTTTATAACTAATGTTTAGTACTGCAGAGGTAAATGCTTGGAGGGTTGAGAGCTCTGTAGCTTGAAATTAAACAAGGTCTTGGCAATGAACGAAGTATGATAAAGAAAAATCAAACGGATCTGCAAAGAACATGCGAATAATAAACGAACAGAATTATTAGGGGAAGACCTGCAATAAAAGAGATTGCATAAACTGACTGAACGGTTGGCAGTGTGAAACCAGCAACATCTGTGCGTTATTGCAACCCACCAGTATGTCAATTATGTCGGAGGTTTTACTTCTTGCAAAGGACACAGAGTGCAGAGCAAATAATTAGAATTATGGTATCTCACGTCACTCATATAGAAAGGAATAATATACATAAGAGCCAAGGAAACTGGTGTAGGCATGCTTGTGGGGAACACAGAGGTGTGTAAACACTCGCGGGACGGCGCTGCAGTCGACAGCGCGTTCATATGAGAACAGATGTCTGGCGCAGGCGTTAGGTCGGTTACTGCTGCTACAATGGCAGGCTATCACGGTTTAAGTTAGTTTGAACGTGGTGCTATAGTCGCCGCACGACAGACGGGACACAGCATCTTCGAAGTAGCGATGAAATGGGCATAAGACCATATCATGAGTGCACCGAGAATATCGGGAATCTGGCGAAACTTCAAAGCTCAGATCGCTACGGTCGCAAAAAGATTCTGCAAGAACGGGACCGACACCGACTAAAAAGAATCGTTCATCGTTGCGGAAGTGCAACTGTTGCGGACTTCCATGGTGTGCCCATCAATAAGTGCCAGCGTGCGAACTATTCTACGAAGCATCATCGATAGGGGCTTTTGTAGCCGAAGGACCACGACAATTTTTTACACTTCATTTTTCCTATTTCTTAACTTTAATCAACATTAAGTAATTTATTTTCATTTGTAAAGCACTGTAGTGTATTATAAGTGTTGTAAAATTTGACATTTTCAGCTAAACAAAAAATTAATTAATTCATTAATATGTAAAATAATTTAAAATAATTTTTCATTCCATGTCTGATTTATTCTTAGAAATTGATGTATTTGCATTTGTGGTGGAACTATGGGACCTCACTACGGCGATCATCGCTCTCTACACTTAAAAACTACTTAAACTAACTTAAAATTATCCTAACGACAAGACAAAGACATCCATTCACGAAGGAGCACTCGAACTAAAAATCAAATGTTTTGTTAAGGTTAAGCAACTTAACTGCGGAGTCATCAGTCCCTAAACTTACAAACTACTTATGAACTACCTCAAACTAAAGACGACACAAACATCCATGCCCGTCCGTGGGGGGATTCGAACCCCCGACCGTAGCGGCCGTGCTGACTGTCACTGCCGTGCCGCAGACCGCTCGGCCACTGCTCCCGGCCTGACTCGAACCTCCAGCGGGAACGGCTGTGCAGTCCCTGACATGGCGCCTAGAACGACACGGCAATTTTCGCAAGGGTTTTGTATATTATCATTATTATTATTATTATGCTAAGACAGACCAAATTCTGTCAAATTGTTAGTACACGACATGCAATATAAATAGAGGGATCAGGTCAAAAGTAAGCAATAAAATAAATAACTGAATAAATTTCTCCAAAATCACTCCAGGCAAATGTCAGGATGCTTCCTCTGAAAGGGAAAGGCTGACGACATTCACCCTTTATTAACAAAATAATCCGAGCTTGTGCTCCCTGTTTAATGTCACACTGTCGCCATTAAACCATAATACAATGAAAGCCATGCATGATACAAAGCTTTACGCTTTGCCTGCGCCAACACCACCTGTGGCGTTGCCTAGGCTCGTCAAGAACTGATATTGGACTGTTGATGATTGAATAATGTTGCCTGGCATGACGAAGCTCTTTTCCATTTGTATCGAGCGGATGAACATGAACGTGTATAAAGGCAACCTCATGAATGCATGAATCTTGCTCGTCGGAGGGTACTGTTGAAGATGGAGAAGGCGCGTGCAGTTGGAGTGATATGGCACCGACGATACGCCTAGTTACAGATGATAGGTGACACGTACGCATCCTGGCTGATGACCTGTATTCTCATGTCCAATGTGCATTCCGCTGGACTTTGACAAATCAGGCAGGACAATGTGACACCCCACACGTGCAGAATTGGCACACAGTGGCTCCAGGAACACTCTTCCGAGTTTAAACACCTCTGATGGCCACCAAATCTCCCCATACACGGTTATTGAGCGTATGTGGGATGCCTTACAACGTGCTGTTCAGAAGAGATCTCCCATCCCTCCCACACTTACAGATTTACGGACAGCTCTGCAGGGTGCATGATGCCAGTTCCCTCCAGCACTACTCTAGACATTAGCAGTGGCGGACTAAGGCTGTTGGAAGCCCGGGCCGGCGGCGAAACGAAAGGAGCCCCCCCCCCCCGGACTATTTGGAAATACATGTATCACTATAAAAAAGAATTGGAGGCTCCTTCCAGGACGAGAGCACAGAGTATGTTTGTGACGAGAGTCCTTTCCAGGTATTTGGAGGCCTCCCCCTCCCAAGACCTGAGGCCTGGGGCGTCCCCCCCCCCCAACCCCTTAGTCCGCCAATGGACATTAGTCGAGTCCATGCCACGTCGTGTTGGAGCACTTCCGCGTGCTCTCTGGGGGTGTCGCGATATTAGGCAGGTGCACCAGTTTCTTCGGCTCTTCAGTGTTATAGGGTTTAATCTCGACAGCGCGTCATTAGACACGGAGCACAAGCTCGGATTGTTTTTTAGTAATAGTGAAGGTACTCATCCGTGCCCTTTCAGAGGAACCATTCCGGCATTTGCTTGGAGTCATTTTGGGGAATTTATTCATTTATTTATTTTATTGCTTAATTTTGACCTGATCCCTCTATTTATATGGCAGATCGTGCATTAACAATTTGACAGAATTTGTTCTGTTTTAGCATTATAATAATAACAATAATACACAAAACGCCACGCGGAAATGGTCGTACCGTTGTAGGCGCCATGTCACGGACTGCGGACTTCCGCTGGAGGTTCGAGTCCTCCCTCCAGAATGGATGTATTTGTCTTGTCGTTACGACATATTTAAGTTAAAGTAGTTTTCAAGTGTAGGGACCAATGGCCGCAGTAGTTAAGTCCCATAGGTTTAGACACGTATGAACCTTTGTAGGATGTCCAGCGTTAAGTAATTTTCGTATCCAACGTTTTTTCAGGGTTTTTCAAGAAATAATCATTTTTTCCAGGTTCACTGTTTATTAACCTTACATAAACGCAGTTCCACCACAAGTGCAAATACATTAATTCCTAAGAATTTTAAAACCAAATTGCAATATTAGTAGCATAAATCAGAGAAATGGAATGAAAAATATTTTAAAAATATTTAACAGTTTAATGACTTTTATTTGGAGCTATCAAAACTACCGTGATTAATGTATAGTGTGTATAAACTGAGAAAAATATTGCAAAATAAAGATAATCCTTAAAATTATTATGCACTGCTAGCAACAAAAAATTCATAGTGCTTCCATGATGTACCCGATGCAGTAAATGTCACTATTATGCCTCTAATATTTCTAGAAAGTAACTCATAATGCAACAGGAGTATGTGATTGACTACTTTTACATGGTAAAAGAGAAATATTAAAGAAAACAAATGCACATGTTAGGAGTAATTCAATGCAGCTAACTGTCACACTGATTCATTAGCACTCTGCAATTTATAGTTTGTAGGATGAGCTACTTGCATGTGGAACACTATGTATAGAAATGCTACAAATGAATTTGAGGTAAAATTTTGATAGTTTGGGACATATTCGAAAAAATAAGGCATGTAGCTGATCAGCTACACTATGCATTAAAGGGTTAATATATTATTTTGTTTAGCTGACAATGTCAAATTACACAACACTTTTAATACACTAGAGTGTTTTACTGATGAAAATAAATTACTTAATATTGATTAAGGGAAAAAAGTAGTAAAAATTAGGTGTAAAAAACCAAATAAATTACTTCTCTAAATTTTGTATATCTATCGAGATTTTGGATACATGACTCAACATTTTCCCTCATTTTGATTCTAATTCTTTAATTTCTGCTTCTTTACGCTTGAGTAATAATTGCTTCTGCCTTTGCTTTATAGAGTCCTTTTTTTCTTTCCCAATTTTTCCTTATTTAAAGACTGTGCATTTCGAAAACAGGACATCATATTTTCGTGAATTTTGAAATTTTTAACGCCATTAGGATTCTCGACTGCATCATAAATGAATCTTTGGGAAATTAAGCTTCTTTCTGTTTGATTTTCAACCACAATTTCGCATTTAACAGAATACCCTCGTTCAACTGACTCATTTCCATGTGACAGATTTAAAATAATTTAGATAAAATATCAGATATTTCGACAAGACTTAGAAGCTAATTTATTTATGTCGGTCCTGATTGAGACGTTTTCTCTTTTATTGAAAGATTTTACCTTATCCTGAGTCCTTTCTTCTTTACAAATCTCAATAAATTCAAGCTTGGCGCAAGCTTCCTTTGAACTCGACATTCTTGCGCTTGTTACCAACATATCCAGACATGGTGATCTTTCCGCTACCTTTCGGTTTTTAACAACTTCTGGATCCAAAAAGGATAACTGCATATGTCAATTGGTATTTTAAAGGTGGCATTTCTGGCAGTTTCTCTATTATTTCAATAATGCATGTTCGCATGCTTTCCTTGAGTAAACACAGTTCTTTTCCTGATACCCCCTTAATTGTATAGACCTACTTCAAGTACCAAAATCCAGTTCGAAATGTTTGTTACGATCAACTTCTGTTCAACCTGTAAGTAAATTTTCATTAAAGATCTTGTACTATCCAAAATGTAAAGCTTCACAACTCTTAACATCAAAGTGTTAAAGAGATTGTGCAGCTCATAATATATAAATGGAGCAGTAAAAATGCTTTCAACAAACGTTCTGTTGAACTGAAGAAAGTTTTATTTACAGATAGCAATTTGTCACTGACAGCTACAGACACAATGTTAATATTTGATGTTTGGGGAATGCTTTTTGCGATCTTAATTTCCGAAACATTTATTCGAATATGGTCGAGAATTTCCATGGCTCTTTCAGCTCCTTAGGTATTTTCAACCCACCTTGTCCCATAAAACGGTTTAGGAAAGGGCGATGATTTCGTTATCTCCGTATATTGTGACCTTCGTGCAGGTGAGTTATGAAATAAACAGTTAGAGGCTCTCAGAAAGAACGCAATTTCCCATTTAGTTTTGGACATGTCGTTTTAGAACACACCATATAAGTACCAACTTGCAGCAGTTGTAGACCATCAAATGATTCTTTTATTTTCCTGCTGAAATCATTTAAAAATTTGAAATTTACGTTCGGTCCATACACTGATGAATACAAAATTTTATTTTTGTTTTGCAAACCAAAAGATTTTAATAAACCTTCCAGCAAATCATTTGCCCTTGTACGCTTTAAAAACACGATATCAACGCAACGTGTTATTACTAATGATATATAATGGTCTCATAAACGAACATATACATCAATTTGAGTCTTTCTAGAAACGGAATTCATGCTCTCATAAAATGCAAGTACAATCAAGTCACATTTGGCAATCAGATCAAAACGTTCAAACTTAAGCACGGTGCCAATCCGTAAACGATGCTATAAAGAAATTTCGATTTTTGCAGCTGCATCTTTTTTTGCAATTTGACTATCAGGAAATAAGGATGGAAATAATAATGCAAATTAACCTAAACTAATTGACAAATGATTCCTGACGGTGCGTAAACACTATAAAATTTCTGCTCGTGTAACCTCATCGGATTGTACGCTCCTGGCCATTAAAATTGCTACACCAGGTAGATGACGTGCTACAGACGCGAAATTTACCCGACACACACACACACACACACACACACACACATACACAAAAAAAAAACCAAAAAAAATCCGCTGTGATATGTAAATGATTAGCTTTTCAGAGCATTCCACAAGGTTGGCGCCTGTGGCGACATCTACAACGTGCTAACATGGAAAGGTTACGTCCGATTTCTCATACACAAACAGCAGTTGACCGGCGTTGCCTGGTGAAACGTTGTTGTGATGCCTCGTGTAAGGAGGAGATATGTGTACCATCACGTTTACGACTTTGATATAGGTCGGATTGTAGCCTATCGCGATTGCGGTTTACGTATCGCGACAATGCTGCTCGCGTTGGTCGCGACCCAATGACTGTTAGCATAATATGGAAACGGTGGGTTCAGCAGGACAATACGGAACGCCGTGCTGGATCCCAACGGCCTCGTATCACTAGCAGGTGACAGGCGTCTTATCCACATGGCTATAACGGATCGTGCAGCCACGTCTCGATCCCTGAGGCAATAGATGGGGACGTTTGCAAGACAACAACCATCTGCACGAACAGTTCGACGTTGTTTGCAGCAGCATCGACTATCAGCTCAGAGACCATGGCTGCGGTTACCCTTGACGATGCATCACAGACAGAAGCGCCTGCAATGGTATACGCAACGACGAACCTGGGTGCACGAATGGCAAAACGTCATTTTTTCGAATGAATCCAGGTTCTGTTTACAGCATCATGATGGTCACATCCGTGTTAGGCGACATCGCGGTAAACGCACATTGGAAGCGTGTATTTGTCATCGCCGTACTGGAGTATCACCCGGCGTGATGGTATGGGGTGCCATTGGTTACACGTCTCAATCACCTCTTGTTCGCATCGATGGCACTTTGAACAGTGGCTGTTACATTTCAGATGTCTTACGATTCGTGGCTCTACACTTCATTCGATCCCTGCGAAACCAGACACTTCAGCAAGATGATGCACGGCCGCATGTTGCAGGTTCTGTACGGCCTTTCTGGATACACGTTCTCGAGATATCTCGCCAATTGAAAACGTCTGGTCAAAGGTGGCGGAGCAACTGGCTCGTCACAATACTACTCTTGATGAACTGTGGTATCGTGTTGAAGCTGCATGGGCATCTGTACCTGTACACGCCATCGAAGCTCTGTTTGACTCAATGCCCAGGCGTATCAATGCCGTTATTACGGCCAGAGTTGGTTGTTGTGGGTACTGATTTCTCAGGATCTATGCAGCTAAATTGCGTGAAAATCTAATCACTTGTCAGTTCTAGTATAATATATTTGTCCAATGAATACCGGTTTATCATTTGCATTTCTTCTAGGTGTAGCAATTTTAATAGCCAGTAGTGTAAATTGGTCTGCATTGTAGAAGGTACCATCAGATCGTTTTGAGGATGCGAAGCTTATTGTTTGGCTATGCATTGGAACACCTATAAAATGAAAAAAGTCAATATTAGCTGAAAAAATAGTAGGTGTAGTATTTACAAATTAATATAAAAAGCATTTGTTTGGCAGCCATATTCGCGATTTCAATGTTTTTGAGGTGTATATCACAGTTTTCATGCCATCACATCTTGCTCGTATAGTTTACCGTGTTCATGCAAATATTAAATGAGTCACGGCGCTGCGCATTTTGACATGTAATGTGTGGTCGTAACATTTTTCTACGAGGAATAATCACCTACCTTCTAAAGTGCACAAGTGTCAAATATCGATCTGTTCAGTTTCTGGTGGAGGTTACAGAGGGTCCTTTATTATACACACTTATTTAACATTTAAATGAAAAAGAGGTAGACATAGTTAGTGCATTAATTCACTTTCCGGAGTTCACACCACACACGGCCAGCTTCATACGCTCGCCGACATATTGACCTTCATTAAGGGGAGGGGGTGGCAGTCTAGCACTGATATTTTTGTAAATTCATATCTCTGTAATTTTTTGTTCAATCTCACTGCAATTATGCACACTTATGTATAAGGATCCAATGTTGTTGTACATATTGTGGTCTTCAGCCCGCAGGCTGGTTTGATGCAGCTCTCCACGCTACCCTGTCCTGTGCAAGTCTCTTCATCTGAGAATACGTTCGGCAACCTACAGCCTTTTGAATCTGCTTACTGTATTCGTCCCTCGGTCCCCCTCGACGATTTTTTCCCCCACACACTTCCTTCTAATGCTAAGTTGTCGATTTCTTGATGTCTCAGAATGTGTCCAACCAATCTATCCCTTCTCTTAGTCAGTATATACCAGAAACTCCTTTTCTCCCCGATTCGGTTAAGCACCTTCTCATTAGGTACGTGTTCTACCCATCTAATTTTCATCATTCGCCTGTAGCACCACATTTCAAAAGCTATCATATTTTTATCTTAACTCCTTATCGTCCCCGTTTCACTCCCATACAATACTACACTCCAGATAAATGCTTTCAGAAAGGACTTCCTAACATTTAAATTAATATTGGATGTTAACAAGTTTCGATTCTTTAGAAACGCTTTTCTTCCCATAGCCATTCTGCATTTTATATCTTCTTTACTTCGGCTATCAGAAGTTATCTTGCTACCCAAATAACAAAATTCATATACTACTTTTATTGTCTCATTACCTAATCTAATTGGGACTGATAACCTAGCTGTTTAGTCCCCTTAAAACAATCAACAACAACATCAACATAATCTAATTCCTTCAGCATCGCCTGATTTTCTGGCATTCCAATCCATTACCTTCGTTTTACTCTTGTTAATGTTCATCTTATATCTTCCTTTCAAGACACTGTCCATTCCATTCAATTGCTCTTCCAGATCTTTTGCGGTCTCTGACAGAATTACTATGTCATCGGCAAACTGCACAGTTCAATGTTTTTCTTTCTTCTTCATGCACTTTAATGCCCTCTCCAAATTTCTCCTTCCATTCCTTCACTATCTGCTCAATGTACAGATTGATCAATATTGGGGAAAGGCTACAACCCTGTCTTTCTCCCTTCCCAACCTCTGCGTCCCTTTCTTGCCCTTCGACTCTAATAACCGCTGTCTGGTTTTCGTATAGGTTGAATATAACTTCCGCTCCCTACATTTTACCCCTGATACCTTCAGAATTTAGAAGAGTGTATCCCAGTCGAAATTGCCATAAGCTTTCTCCAAATCGACAAACGCTAAAAACGTAGGTTTCCCTTTCCTTAGGCCATCTTCTAAGATAAGTCGTAATGTGAGTATTGCCTCTCGTGTTCCTACATTTCTCCTGAATCCAAACTGATCTTCCCCGAGGTTGGATTCTACAAGTTTTTCCATTCGTCTGTAAATAATTCGTCTTATTATTTTGCACCCATGACTTATTAAACTGATAGTTCTGGAATTTTCACACTTGTCTGCACTTGCTTTCTTTGGAATTGGAATTACAATATTCTTCTTGAAGTCGGAGGGTACTTCCCCTGTCTCATACATCTTGCATACCAGGTGATACAGTTTTTTCATGACTGGCTCTCCTACGACATCAGCAGTTCAGACGAAATATCATCTACTCCAGGGGCCTTGTTTCAACTCAAGCCATTCAGCGCTCTGTCAAATTCTTCTCGCAGTATCATATCTCTTATCTCATTTTCCTCCACTTCGTCTTCCATTTCTAAAATACTGCTTTCAAGTTTATTTCCTTTGTATAGGCCCTCTATATATTCCTTCCACAGTTCAGCTTGTCACTCTTTGCTTAGTACTGGTTTTCCGTCTGAGTTCTTGATATTCATAGCGCTGTTTTTCTTGTCTCCAAATATCTGTCTTATTTTCCCATAGGCGGTATCTATCTTTCCCCTAGTTATGCATTCTTCTACGGTTATGTATTTGTCCTCTAGCCACTCCTGCTTAGCCAGTCTGCACTTCCCGTCAATCTCATTTTTCAAACGTTTGTACTCACTTTTTCCTGTTTCACTTGCTGAATTTTTATATTTTCTCCTCTCATCGATTAAGTTCAGTATATCCTGTGTTATCCAGGGATTTCTATTAGGCCTTGTCCTTCTGCCTATATGGTCCTTTGCAGCCTTCACTACCCTATCTCTCAGAGCTACCCGTTCTTCTTCTACTGTATTACTTTTGCCCGTTTCAGCCAATCCTTGCGTAATGCTCCCTCTGAAACTCTCAACCACCACTGGTTCCTTCAATTTGTCCAGGTTCCATCTCCTAACCTTTCTATCTTCCTGCAATCTCTTTTGTTTTAATCTGCAGTTCATAAACAATAAGTTATGTTCAGAGTCTATATCTGCCCCTGGATATGTCTTACAGTTTAGAACCTGGTTTCTAAATCTATTCCTTACCATTATAAAGTCAATCTGGTAGCTTCCAGTTTCTCCTGGTCTCTTCCACGTATACAGTCTTCTTTCATGATGATTAAACCAAGTGTTGGTGATCATTAAATTGTGCTCTGCGCAAGATTCTACCAAACGATCTCCTCTTTCATTCCTTTTTCCCAGTCCATATTCACTTACTACATTTCCGTCTCTTCCCTTTCCTACTACCGAGTTCCAGTCCCCAATCACAATCAAGTTTTCGTCTCCCTTAACTTTCTGAATGATTTCTTTTATCTCCTCATACATTTTTTTCAATATCCTCATCATCGGCTGTGCTAGTTGGCATATAAACTTGCATCACCGTGGTCGGTGTTGGCTTCGTGTCTATTTTTACTACGATAATGCGTTCACTATGCCATTCATAGAAACTTACCCGCATTCCTATTTTCTTATTCATTATCAGTACTCCTGCGTTACCACCAACTGATTTTGTATTGATAACCATGTACTTACCTGACCAGAAATCCTATTCATCCTGACACCGAACTTCACTAAACCCTACCATATCTAACTTTAACCTATCCATTTCTCTTCTCAAATTTTCTAGTTTACCTACGCGATTAAGGGTTAGAACATTCCACGCTCCGACCCAAAGAATGCCTGTTTTGTTTTTCTTGATAGCGACATCTTCCTGAGTAGTCCCCGCCCGGATATCCGAATGGGGGACTATTTTACCCAAGAAGACGCCATCATCGTATAGTCATACAGTAGAGCTGCATGTCCTCGGGAAAAGTAACGAATGTAGTTTCCCCTTGCATTCAGCCGTTCGCAGTAATGCATGGCAAACCCATGTTAGCTGATGTTATAAGGTCAGCTCAGTCAATCATCCAGACTGTTGCCCCTGTAACTACTGAAAAGGCTGCTCCCCCTCTTCAGGAACCACACGTTTGTCTGGCATCTCCACAGATACCCCTCCACTGTGGTTGCACCTATGGACGGGCTATCTGCATCGTTGAGGCATGGCAAGCCACCCCACCTCGGCAATGGTTGTGGTTCGTGGGGGTGGAAGGATCCAATATGCTTTTAAAAACTCTGAATTTTTAATAACATTTTAATGTTTTGCGAGAATTTTTTTGTTGCATTTATATTTTAATGTACACTTTTTCATTATTTCCAGACAAGTTTGACAATTTTCTTTTATGATTAAGTAATCTACACTAATTAATGTATGATTAAGTGCAGTAACTTTTTGGTAAATTAATGGTATTATTTTTTGTGATATTTTGGATTCGAACATTTGTACGCGCAATTTTTTCAATATATTATCAACCATAAAACTGTTTGTAAGGTCTAGATTAAAATTGTGTTCCACTTACAAATTGCTCCCATATAAAGAACAGGTGTACCAAATTTCATCTCTATCCTTCCAATAGTTTCTGATATATGTGTTCCCGAAAAGATAATACCTTAGGTTTCAGAAAAATCGCTTCAAACTTAGAATGAAAAAAAAAAAAATTCTGCCATACTTTAGCTAAAACTGCCCATATCCATATTCCAGTACTTCGTTATCAACCTCTGCAGCTCTTTTACCTCCTCTGCTTCTTTGCCTAGTAATTTTTTCTGTATTCTATACGGAAGTCTCTGCCGTCGCGATTCTTTGCTCATCGATGATCTGCAGTATCTACTCAGTGAAGACACCAGGTGTAAAGCCCAGCTTCCTGAGAATGTGAAGTCTTATTACATTCACATCATTAAACACTGCTGCAGCTTCCAAAGTAGAAATCTTGACTACCAAATTGGAAATAAACACAGTATTTGGACACTGGACATCTCTTCCACATGAGAGCATTGAAACTTTCATTTGGGTTCTGCGTTTTCTGAGTTGTATATGAAGCTCACAGCCTTCTAAAGCTATATATTCTAGATTCAAAGGCAAAATAGTGCTAGAAAAATTTTCCACCCATTGGGTACCTTGAAAAGTGGGCATGGCACATTACACTGTTTAAGGTTTGTAGTTGGAATTTCAAGGAAAAAATTGAGATAATAATATCAATTATATTTACTATCAAATAACGAAATAGAAAAATTGTGATTTTTTCATTATTTCTACCACCGTCTCTCTTAAGACAGAGGAAATGATCGGTCTAATAGTAAAAAATCGGGACGCCATCTTTACTATTACCAAATATAAATATCCTAAAACAATAAATGGTATGAAAATATGTAAATTATAAAAAATATGAAAATATCTTGGACAGATGTTTGATTGTTGCTGTGAACATTTGTTGTCGAAGCTTAAGAGCGTTGCAGGAATGCATCAAATGGTAGCGAATTCTGTTTAACTTCACTGTAAAGCTGGTTCTTTTTGCTCTTAGCGTGACTTTTCATAGCACTTTTTCCCATGGTGGAATGTTGGTTACTTTCTTGCACTATGTGCAGGTAACATTTTCACTGTTTTTAGGATCTCCGGCAACCCATGGATATACAAGCTCCTAAGAGTTTTGATATCGCGTAATGTTTGGACGTGATTTCCACATTTCAGGCAACGCGAAGAAATAACAAGAACAAAATTAATTGTTCGTTTGAACTTCGTCAACTTCGACTTCACTCTTTTTACGCTAATGGCTGATTACATACTGTTACCAACTGTGATTACACACTGACAGCAACAGTCATTGTTGACCGGTACATACAATATATTGTCATCGCTGGAGGACATATTTTCTTTCGCGCCGTCACTCGCAAGAAGACCGCCTTGCGCCAGAGAAGCACTCCTTCCCTTATTCCGCCATTTCTTTCCTTTAATTCTATAATAGTTTTTCTACATATATACAGCTGCTTAAAAGTAAATAGTGCCGAATAACTCATTTGCGTGAATAAAGGCCGCACTTTTGTTCCGAATTGTGACTTGCAAAATCGTGGTGCGACCTATAATCTAAGATTCTATCTTCCTTTGTAGTAGTATTAACGCATCTCAAATGTACTTTCGTGAAACTTTGTGATTTGGGTTTCATTTCCAACACACAAGCTGTTCTGTAAAAGGAGCCAAAGTCAACAGCGCTGTCTGAGAGAGCGGTAAATATTCCCCTTCCCGTCCGTTATAATTAACGGTGGGCGTCTTATTAGAATTTCTTCTCTTGCCATGTTTCTTTCTGACAAACGGACAACTTGACTCTAACAGATCGATTTGCTGTGTCACATGCTATTCAAATCAATGAACTATTGGCATAGGTGTGAAATATAAATACTTGGAATTGAAGAAAATATAAAAAAATCAAGATTTTTGAGAAAAATTCTAGGGCTTTTCCCAGTTTTTTTTCCCTCCAGATTGCGAAAATTTCCGTTTTTCGAGGTTTCAAGATTCGCTGGGCACCTAGTTTTGATGTAATAAACAAAAGTAATTGAATATTTATTTAGAGGAGAAAAAATATGTGTATTCCTATACACTGACTCTCTCTCTTTCTCTGTCCTGAAGTAGCCACTTCCAGTTTTCATTTTTTCTTTTTTCTTTTTTTTTCTGGAGACAGTCTCACATATGCATCGAGACTGTTTACATATCAGTGTCACTTAGTCATCTGTTGTTCACCTCACTTTGAAGAACATCTTGTCTCCGCCGCCAAGATGGAACTAGACGCTGTTTTGATGTGGAGCTGATGTGGTACTGTGGGTTCTGCATCGTTTGTCGCTGTGACCGTGGTTGCATACCCATTCATTCGTACTAACGTCTTCCACTAGATGCACTCGGTTTCACACTGTTGACTCCCCTACCGTAACGCTTTGCAGGATGAGAAGAATTTACTATTTGCCGTGAGGAAATGGCAGCGTCGTCTAAGGCGCCATGTTACTGTTTGCGCGGCCGCTCCCTGTCGGAGATTTGAGTCCTCCCTCAGGCATAGGTTAGCATGAGTTAGTTTAACTAGTTCGAGAGTCTAGGAACAGATGAACTCTGCCGTTGGGTCCTTTATATTTACAAACATTTGAACAATTATGAATTTACTATTTGCCATGCCCTTACACAATTGTCGCTTTTCATGCAGAGAAATGGCGTTGGCTATATTGTCTAATATGGTCAGGCATCTTCATTTCTTATAAGTTCATATAGTGTCACAGTTAAAGAAAATTCGTCGGATGTTCCCAAACACCGCAGTAGCAGAGGTCGTACACTTTTCTGTTTCAGGGAAATCACGAAAAACCTAAATCTGGATGGCTGAAGGGGTTTTCAAACCTTCGGAATGTAAGTCCATCTCGCTCGATACCTTATTGGAGCAATTGGCATGCACTGCTTAACGAAAGATGTAATAGTCAAAGAAACTTCAGACATCAAACAAACCAATGAAATTACCTTGATTCAAATGAAAAAAAAAAATAAAAGGAAAAATTTAATAAATTAAAAAAAAATAATAATAAAAAAATAAAAAAATTCTTTATTCCAGCCTAGGAGTATGTTAGACTGTGTAAGACCACCGTTATTTTTAAAATTAATTCTAGCTGAAAGGAGCCAGTTAAAGGCTTACTTTAAACACATAAGCAGGAAGACAAAGAGACGGTAGCCGACACACGTCGTAGATCACGAGAATTACACACAATCATTAATATACAAACCACCGCGAACTAAACAATTCATGAAGGTGGCTGAGAGAATATTTATGGCGCAACGGAATTAAAATATGATATTTTGCATCTGAATTCGTTTTCAGCACTGGTGAAAAACAACATTAAATAAAAAAGGGAGGTATTCATAAACTAATATTCATAATTAGGATAAAATTTCACTGATAATAAATTATTTATTCAGTTCAACATGCGCAAATGGTGCAACCGATTTTGTTGAACAATATAAATGCATCCCATTGAAGATTAAGCTAATGTAATCTGAACTGAACATCGTCGGGGGAGGGATTTACCATCAACAAGCATTCAGCCACTCACACACGTGAAGCAAAGCGAAACTCACTCAACTCAGCGTGCTGATACGAAACAGAAGCAGGCCCCGCTATCGTAGGCGAAATTCAGCGAACCTGGATGTACCACACAACACAACGTAAATAAACTTCGTAGGTGGCTCTGGTCTGTCTTTCTTTGCTTGAGATGGTACGCGATAATAGCGAGATTAATTTCCATTCAAATCAAACCGTGAGCATGCAGACTCACTGAGACACACGGCACATGTCTGCTACTTTACATGTTCGCACCCCACTGAAGGCGAAGTGCTTAAATATCGCATTCATTTCAACAAAAATTAACGGAATCATAGATTACGAAGCAAGAATACACAATAGTAAGGCACTAGTATGTGAGCAGAGGCGGGAACTCAAATGTAAACCCTTGAAGTCGGAGTTCGGAACCACGTGGTTCCGAAAACCAGTGAAAATACAAAAATTCAATTTTCGAAAAAATAAAGAAAATTAGCTAGGGCATGCAACCCTTAGAAATGCGTAGGATATCATAAGGAAGCTAAAGAAATACAGTTAGATGCGATTGGAAGGTTATACATGGATGGACGAAGTCCAGTCTTCAAAAATCAGAAGAATGGAATAAATTCAAAGTCGGTGTAAATCAACTAAGAAAGACGGCATGCAGCTCCTAGAAATACGTAGTATTCCATCAGCAAGCTAATAAAGGGGGTAGTACAAGGCTAGAAGAGAATTTACTGGAGGAGTCTGAAAGCAAAGTACAAGTTTGGAAACGAAACAGCAATTTAAAATAGACGGAGAGGAGATCGTGATGTACTAAGGGAAATCAGAAAGATACATGCATAATTTCTTGCCCGAAGGGCATAGAAACAGACACAGGGGTAGCTGAACGCTTTGTTCTAAGAACACACCACGTGGAGTACATATCAACTCACAGAAGAAGGAAACGGAAAGGAATATTTCACATGCACTACACAGAATAAAAATATTCCCACACATAATTCGTATCCCACAAAGCTAGAAAGAAATTAAACAGAGTTCGTACACCACCAGCTAGTCTCACAAAGTTTACCGATTCCC
Source organism: Locusta migratoria (assembly GCA_026315105.1). Classification (NCBI taxonomy): domain Eukaryota; kingdom Metazoa; phylum Arthropoda; class Insecta; order Orthoptera; family Acrididae; genus Locusta; species Locusta migratoria. The sequence continues at coordinate 506,287,854 of CM048746.1, read as the reverse complement.
AGCCGTTATTAAACAGAATTAGTTTCATATTCACTGTGTTTACCTATGCAAAATTACTGAAATGAAATTGAATACAGTTCCATACATGATCGAAGAACTTATTCCGAAAAATGAACCTAAGTTATGAAGTCTAACTTGAACACCACACAAAGAATCGCTACCATACCTAGGGAGGAAATAAATCAGAACGTCTTACCAGGTCGAAGTGCAGCCACATAGTGACCAGACGGCCAGCGAGTCGCCGCCAGGGCCGGAAATCGGTAAAAACCCAAGGAAACTGAGATGGTGGGGAGAGCCTGATTCGCCCGTCCTGCCGAGGCTGGCTACCGAGCATTGCCAACCCAACTTGTAACCAAAGGATGGAGGAACCTCTTTAGTAGCATCAAAAACAGAAGTTGGTAACGACTACCGATCGACATTTTTTTTTTTCCATTTTTTTTTTGTTTTATTTTTTTTTTCTCCCCAAGGTCAGGAAAAAAATTACTACAAAAAAGGAAAAATAAATAAAGGGGCCTATGTGCCACCGCCACTTTTGCCCTAAGAATAAACAAAAAAAAACAAAAAAAAAATTAACTGTACCTCTTCAGGCGTTGGCTCCTGTCTATACCTATCCCAAATCAAACTAACCTAGATACACTAAGTGATAGGAGGAAAACATAGGAATGGGAAGGAGTCATTTGCAATCATTTATTTTTTTTTTTTATTGCTTTATTGAAGTGTTCTATGTCTTGTTCTCTTTGTGCAGTTCTTCACACGCCTTCGGTGGGGAACATCCAAACTCGTCTTCTCGACAATTTTTGTATGGGTTCCGTTTTCAGTTCTTTCAGGACTCGTATCAACAAGAACATCACATTAGCTTCTCATAGTTTGAACGTTCCAGCTGGGAGGCGGATCGTGAAAGACGCTCCATAAAAAATTGGAAAAGTACTGTTGGTATTTGGGGTTACGAACGATAGCGCAATGGCGATCATTGAGATACGTCCAGTAATCCAGTTCTGATTTCTCGTCTCGGTCGAAAAGGTAGCGGACGGTGTGGCCGCGTATCCAGTTCACAGCGTTAGTTTTCGTGGCCGGGTAATAAATCGTGTCCGGGAATAGCAGCGTCTGGAATGAGAGCTGCGCAGGTGTACGTCGGGTGACGAAAGCGAGAATGCGTTGTGCGAGTCTCCAGACGTCGGAGGAAGGACCACATTCGGACCGGTGGTTGTCGGTGTCATCTACCCCACAGTGAAGACATAGGGGTGTGTCAGCGAGTCGGATACGGTGCAGGCGAAAACGGTTGACTTGTTTACCATTGACGGTGATATACCAGGCGGACTGGACGCTGGAATCAAGAAAAACTGCATGTACTGCTTTCCATGCACGACGCCATATGATTTGCGGAAACTTTTGTTCAATAGGATTGGGGGGCTGATGTAGTTGGAGGGTCTCATAGACAATCTTTGCCCGTAATATTCGTGAAAGAGGTAAGGATTGGTAAATGTAGCTTAATTCCAAAAAGAAGTGTCGGATGTAGTAAAAAGGGCCTGGAATGTCAGATAAATTGACTGGGGATGTTTTAGAGACGGGTGCATATTCTCGTAAAAGCAGTCCGGTCATGCTCGTCGGGCAGTGTCGCCATATTTTCAGTTGGGAACTAACAAACAGTGCCGTGACTTTTTGTGGGACGTGGAAGAGACCGACCCCACCACGATCCCGTGGGAGGGAAAGTGAGGCATATTGGACCTTGAATAATAGTCCAGTACAGACAAAGGATCCCATCGCCATCATCATGCGACGGGCAATGGATATCGGGATCGGGAACACTTGTGCCACATGGGGAATGCGAGAGGCGTGATAAACGTTCACGTAACGCGCACGTTGAATCACATCCAGGGATCTAAATCGGTGTTGAAAGAGGCTTCCCCGGATCGTTTGGAGCAGACGCCTGGCATTTAAGGTCGCCGAACGACGAAGATCTTTTGTAAAGTCAATGCCTAAGTAGCGGACGGTGGTGGCCACACTTAGGGGGGCAACGCATCTAGCAGATAGACCCTCTCCAATAAGCAGAACCTTCGATTTAGCAACGTTGAGAGAACTGCCCGATGCTGCGCCATATGTTGTTATCCATGTCAGAGCTGCGCGAACGTCGTCTTCACTGCGTAGGAAGAGCATGAGATCATCAGCGTATGCCACACAGCAGAAACGGTGTCCGTGCAAAGATATGCCCGTCAGACGTTGGCGAAGTCCTTGGAGCAGGGGTTCTAAGACAAATGCATACATAATTGTAGAAAGTGGGCAACCTTGTCTAACAGACCGTGCAATCCTAAGAGGCGCAGTGAGGCGTCCATTATAGAGTACTCTGGAAGTTGCGCCACTCAAAAGGCGCTTTATTACACTCACTATTTGTGCCGGAAAGCCCATGTGTTGTAGGACCGTTACCAGAAAAGTGTGATCTACCCGATCGAATGCCTGACTGAAGTCAAGCGAAGCCAGTGCACCAGGCAGTTGTCGGAACTTGGCGAGCGCAATCATGTCCCTGTAACGGCAAAGGGCCGTTCGAACATTGTTGGCTCCACCCAGGGAAGTCTGGTCGTGGGATGTTACGTACGCTGCTGCCTTCTTGAGTCGAGTTGCTAACAAGCGGGTGAATATCTTTAAGTCACTATTGAGAAGAGTGATGGGCCGGTAGTCGCTGATCCGTGATCGCCCGTGAGGTTTAGGTACGGGAACAATAACACCGTCTAGGAAGGCGGGAGGGATCGTCGTTGCTGGGGACATCAGTTCACGGCAGATAGCTGTCCAAGTGGGTACCAACAGGTAGCTAAAACTCTTGTAAAATTCTAGGGGGAGGCCGTCAGGTCCTGGGGATTTATTGGCGGCTCCCGCCCTGATAGCGTCCAGGACTTCGTCAGTGGTCACGTCTTCTTCGAGTTCAGTCGCCACGTCTTCCGGAACAGTGTTAGTGATGAGTGCCGCAACCTCTTCGATTAAAGTTGGGTTTTGTGGAGCGGCCATGTACAACCGGGTGAAGTGAGAATGAAAAGCATGACCAATATCTTTTTGAGATGTATGTCGTCGGCCTTCCACATCGACAAGATCTTGTATAAGAGCTCGACGTCGATGACTGCGTTCTGCAAGTACATGGTACATAGACGGTGGTTCCTGAGGTATACGATCATTAGTACGGGACCTCACAATGACGCCTTCTAATCGTCGACGCGTGAGAAGGGTGATATGTGCTTTAGCACGATGCACGATCGTCTGTCGAGATGGAGAGAATGGCATCGAAGTGCACTCTCGTAGGATCGCGTAGTGAAAGTCTAAGGTGCTTGCTTGCCAGGCCTTGACATCTTTACCGTATCCCATCAATGCTTTTCGTAGTGCCGGTTTCGCGCAGGATAACCACCATGATAAAGTCGACGTGTAGGCGGGGCGACGGCGGCGGCAGAGGGCCCATGCGTCCTCTACTACGCATCGACAGTCAGGAGCAGTCAGGTGGGCAACGCTCAGTTTCCATGGACCGCGACTGTGCCACACTCGTTGTCGGGCGAGGACGACGTCGCAGATGTAGGCTTCATGATTGGAGAAGGCCATAGGCCATACTTCAGCATGTCGTGTGGCATCAGCGAGGGTGCGTGTAAGGTAAACGCGGTCGAGTCGACTGGACGAGTGTGCTGTGTAGTATGTGAACCCCGCGCGTGTTCCATAGAGTTTCGTCCATGAATCGATTAGTTGTAGTCGATCGATAATGGAAGACAGGGCTGCGCACGGAGAATGTGTGGGGAGTTGATCAGTGGGTCCTTATGTGCAGTTAAAATCCCCGCCAAGCACCAGATCATCCAGTGGACCCACAAAAAGCGGCATTACCTCGTCAGCAAAGAAGACATGTCGTTCTCTACGTCTGTTGGAGCCTGACGGTGCATATACGTTGATAACACGCACACCGAACAGAGTAAGGGCCATTCCCCTCGCATTAGGAAGGTACACAACATCTTCAGCAGGGAGCCCTTCGCGGAGGAGGATGGCAACTCCGCTACCATTGTCGGAGGCGTGAGAGATGTGCGCTTCGTAGCCGGTAGGAGCGTAGAAGGCAGAGACGAACACTTCTTGAAGAAGGGCAATGTCGACATCGGCAGCGTATATGGTGTCACGGAACATCGCCAATTTGTGAGGAGCTCTGATGGTAGCAAGATTCATCGTTGCAATGCGGTAGTGTTGCGGACGTGCTCCTGCTGATGTCGATAGGGGTCCTGTTAAGATGTCCGGTGGGTGTGGGGCGTCAGAAGCCGCCACTGTGTCTGCAATCACTAGGCGCAAGTTTTGTCGGGCGCCACCGAGGGATTCGCCCCATCCGGCGGGCCAGGGTTCTGATCTGCCTCATCTTCGACATCGGCGCTCCAGGGGGCCGACACGAAAGTCGAGTGATTCTCGCTCCCTTCGAGTGGTAGGGGTGGTGATGCTGCCACAGTGTTATCCTGTGGGGCAGCCTCTGCAGGGTCCACTGTTGTCGGGGGAGATAGAAGGCAGTGAATAGGACGTTCTTCGGTTGGGACATCGGGTACGGCGTTTTCCGTGGTTGTGACGCTCGAAGAGAGAACACTGTCAGACATCCTGTCGTCTTCCTGTGGGGGGATGTCATCGGAGGACGTTCGACTTCTCTTCTTCCGTTTCCTGGGCGACCGCTGTTTCCGAACGTGCTGCTCCGTGTCGGAGTGCGGGTGTCCGTCGTCAGATGTAGTGCCCGACTGTACGAAAGCTGCGGTGGGCACCACTCTTGGGTCGAGGTCCATCGCTTCGGCCGCGCCGTCTTTCATGTGCTGAAAGTTTGTCGGTCTCGTCTCAGGCATGGTAGAAGAGGATGCGGAAGTCTCTTCCACGCTGCAGTCCTCGACGGGAAGCGTTGGCGGGAGAAAGGACGCATCCTGAAGTGTTGCTTCAGGTTTTCGCACGGCTGAGGCGTAGGAGTCTGATACAGGTGGTGCTGTTGCAGCTGGAACTGCCTCATCTGTCGGAATCCGGAGTAAACGGCGATGGAGACATTCGGAACGAACGTGGCCCTCTTGTCCACAGCCTGCACAAGTCCGCGGCTGTCCATCATACATGACGATGGCTCGCACACCACCAATCATTAGGTAGGATGGTACGTGTTTTGACAGTTCGATCTTGATCTGTCGTACGCCGTTTAATATTTGGTACGTCGTGAACGTCTGCCATTTTTCAGCCATGTGTCCCACAACCTTGCCGTAGGGGCGAAAGGCTTCAACGACGGCGTCTTGCGGTACCTCGAATGGAAGCCCAAACACACGAAGTGTTCGCAGTCCGAATCCTGCATGGTCCACCGTCACCTCCCCGATATGTCCGTCCGAGTGTTTGAATTTCAGTCCTTGTGCGTGTTGTCGTACGACTTCAGCACATGCGGTCTCAGATGTCATTTTGATGTAAACGACACTGCCGGTGATCGAGAAGTGGATACCTATCACTTCTTGTGGGTTCAATCGTAGCTCATCACGAATAAATTGTTCAATTTCGTAAGCGCGTGGTCGTGGATGTTCTGCTTGGAATGTAACTTTCAGGGTCGCTCGGCGGTAAGAGTGCGCCATAACGTACACAGTTACTGGACTCGAGACAAATACAAATACCGCGACGCGGAAGTAAACAACACCGGCGGCGGGGCAGTACCCGGCGCGCGGAGCAGGTCCGCACGCGCCTACGGACGAAAGCCAACTGTCATGAAGCCAGAGATGCAAAGCGCGCAGCCAGCAGCCGACGACGAAAATTCTCATACATCCTTTCAGATTGCCATGCTAGAAGATGCTCATACATGCACATACAGAATAAAGCAAGTACACATTCTCACAGGGACAGTGGCGTCACGGAAAAACCGTTCATTCTTAGACAGAATGATAAATTTTTAGCATAATAAAATCCCAGCAAGATTAACACAGTATTACAGAAACTAACATTTAAAAACATGAAATGAAATGCTATTCCTCATGCCTCCGAACGAAAGGGGTTCTCGTTTTGCAAAAAAGCCCGTCTACTGAACTTAGATAAATTACAAAGTTAAAAACCTAGGGAAGACGGCGGACAGCCATCTTTCAACTGGTCTGTTCGGTACCAGGCTCGGCTCTCAATGAGTTTGGTCTCAGATGTTACAATATGTCCAGTTGTTAAACTTACAACCATTGTCCGATAGAGAGATGTACATAACGCTAGTAGTAGTTGTTTATTAATACCACTTCTAGCATAAATCACTCCTCATTCCACAAGGTTACGCCCTCCACCTCCCCTCCCCCTACTGTAGAAAGTTTTTTTTGTTCTCCCCTCAATGTCATCCCCTCTCCATCACCCATGGAGCATGGTGGGAAAACTCCAAGATGGCAGATATAGGCCACTTGTGCTACTTAAAATACAAGGTAGTATTTATAGAACGCTTGCCCTCAACTAAAATGCCAGGAGAATGTAGACACACAAAAATGCAAATTGGTGGAAATGGCCGGAATCTGGATTGGAACTGAATAATAATAATAAAAAAAAGAAATTGGTAAAGCAGTCAACAATCCGAAGATTGGTTTGAGCACCACAGTGCATTACTATGCATGGTCCTATTTGGAGGTGGTATGCCGTTGCCTTCCTCAGACCTTCGAACTCACTTACCCAGCCATAGGAGGATCTACAGTTTAACGTGGGTTCTGAACCATGGTGCTACTCGGTATTTTTCTTATGAGCAATACTGCCAGAGGTGAAAGAAGTGGAAAGTGACAGATAAAAATCCCAGGTCCTGGCAGGGATTGAACCCGCGACCATTTGGATTTGTAGTCTGCCACTCTACCACTGTGCAACCGAGACACTCTGTTATATATTCTGCTAAATAGGGTAGGCACCCTTGTGATACAACTTTGAAAAGATGACATCATTAATTTCTAATAATATCCTGATTGAGTTGCAATATTTCTCAAACTACAGTCTTGTTCAGAAAAAAAAATCAAAGCACCTTGAAAGACTGGAGGTAGGAGTTCATATTCAAAGGACAAGTTCTGAAGAAATGATTAGCATTTCAGTCACGTCGGTTCAGTATACGTTCCGTTGCCTAGTAGACCCAGGGTCCATCATGGCGCCCTGTGGTATAGCCACCCATGCTGCATTCACTTGTTTTTAATGTGAACCTGTTGTCGTTGTCGTTAGCCCACAGTGGCTGCACCAGTCGTTTCACCATATACCATTCGTTTTCGATTAGTGAGAAGTCTGGTGGCCAGTCGGACCAGGGCAAAGGGCTGATACTCTATGACACCAAGAAGGCACTTGTTCGTGCAGCAACTGTGGTCGTGCAATTTCTTGCTGAAAATGGCTTCAAGATATCGTGCTAACGGGGTATGGATATGGTTGTCATTAGCCTATGTCAAACTAGTCACAGGCCGTGGACACGCACTAACCGTGATTTGTGACTGTACCCTATAACATCCCCACACCATAATGCCTTGACTTGGTGCTGTATGTATTGTACGAATTTTCAGTCACTGTGACGTCGCTCCCCCTGTCTGAAGTGAACGGAAATGTAGCCAACATTTTTAAATAAACAGAACAAGGATTCCTCAGAAAACATTTTCTGTAGCCGTTCCTCTCCCCAGTGACGTCGTTCCATACGGCCTTGCTGTCTAGAATGTTTCTACACATTAGTCGAAGTTAGGCGAAGAAGTGGGCTACGCGCACGTGACCCATGCCGTAATAAACCCCTGATAGTGGACGATGTGTTACACCAGGCCAGTTCAGCAATCTGCTCGAGCGAGCTGGCTCGCGCTCGCGCCACAGCAGTGAGCTGTCGGCCGGTTGGCGGTGGCTATGGTAGCGGGCAAGCAGTGAGGGGCAGTGAGGCGAGGCAGGAATTTCAACAAAGGAACTTCGCAACAGAGAACTGTCGGGCAGTCTAATTCTACGGCCACTGATATGTTCTACGGAGATGTTTCACTTCTTAGTGGTTGAATAATCTATTCAACCGGTTTGAGTGGAAAGTGTGGAAAGTCATACATTGGACAGACGATGCGTACCGTCGAGGATCGATGCGTTGAACACCAGAGGCACACACGATTGATGTATCCGAGCAAGTCGGCGGTCTCTGAACATTGTTTGTCGGAGAATCACGCGATGGAGTATGAACGCACTAGGATTTTGGTACAGACGTCGAGATACTGGGACTGCGTCGTTAGAAAGGCCATTGAAATTCGCACAAGTGACGACCTCATAAACCGTGACTGTGGCTATAATCTTAGCAAAGCTTGGGAACCAGCGATGGGGTTAATTAAGAGTAAATCTAGCAAATGTAACGAAGTGACGACCACGGCGGACAGAGCCCTTACACCGACATCATCTCAGACGCCGGCGCAATCGGTTCCACTGCGCGGCCGCGGCGCGGGGCGCGGACCGCGGTGGGGTCGCTCCTTGGGCCGAGGGTATTTAAATCGCCCACTACCGGGCTAGAACCCAGTTCCCGTCGAGCAGCCGTAGCGTGCGGATCTCCGTGCCGGCGCGGTTCCAGGTGCTCAGTCCGTCAGTTCATCTGATGATGGCGACATGTGTGATCGCCGAAATATTGTGCCCGTTGGACACTATAGACCGGCAGTACACCCGTGGATATTTTGATCATAAAATTATTGCCCATAATGAAATTATTTCTGCCCTTTATGAATATGGAGGTAACGTGGGAGGATATTTGCAAATACATAATGGATAGCTGAAAGCACATTCATTCACAGACACGTGCATAATGCTTGCGGTACATTACAATGCGGGAACACTTGAAAGCAGCGGCGAAATGAAGCATTGGTGGGGTTTTGACGAGATGACGGAAGTCTTGATTCACAAATATAAGAACACTATGCACCAAACGAAGTTATGTTCGGGGAGGCAGTGGTTCACTATTCTTAAGTACCACGTGGTGTGTGACTATGCTGAAATATATAGAATTTACAAACAGAAATTAATTTAGAATAAGCAAGTAAATCATACGCAAGAATTCATATAGAAGAAAGCTAGAATTAATAAAAGCATGGCTGAAGGCCAAAGAAATGACTGTTACGAAAGCCCGTGGTACAGTCGGTCATACAAGACAGGAAAGACGGAATCAGACTAGAAAATCTGAAATATTTAGCATACTCGCGAATACAGACGTGACGTGAAAAGTTAGTTGAAAACACTAAGGAAATTCAAACATACTATGTTTACACAAAGGCTGAAGGCCACATACGAGTATTCTAACTTGTGCAAAACCAGACACACAATCATCACTGGAATGGAAATGCAAATAATAAATTTACACTGAATTTACTCGAGTTCTGTAAATTAAGAAACACTTCGCTCACATAGCTAAAGAATTACACAATAAAACTATCACCGAAAAGCTTAGACTATCTCTAAGAAAGCAAAGTTCTAACAGCATGCCTTCCCCTCAACATGATTCGACGAAGTACTTACTTCCACGATCGCAGCAAGAGTGAAGCCCTAAGGCCACAGGAAAAACTTTCCCCCGCCACACACTGGATATAGAGCGCGCTGAAAACGATGCAGAGTGCGTTCAGAGCTTATTCTTTACCATTCCTCGCTCTCAGAGAGGTCTCCTGTCACTTATTTCGTCCAAGATTAGGTTGGTACGACACTAAGAACACCTCGCCATCTTACCAACTAAGCTTGTCTCTGGCCAGCCAGCAGACGCCAGCGCAGACGACAAACGAAGCCATGCGTTCTTAACCGAAGTAAACGATGCCCTGAAGCGCGAGGCGGCGATTGTAAGCCATTGCGGGGCAGTCAGTTCATATTAAAAGCAACCTTCCACATTCATATGACCACACAAGTTCAATCACATGGCTGGAAACATATATAAATATGGGACATAATAATAAAATAATTAACTCACAAATAGATAACATTAATAGTGCAGAAACACTTTAGGTTAATGAATAAAAACAAAATGGAACACGACCACGCATTCTGTGGACGTGTTTCAAGGTATGTTCCAGAAACTTCGACAAAAGTCTGTACCGAGCGACAGAGCGTCTCTCCTGCAGAGTCTTCCACTAGAGTTTATTGATCATCTCCGTAAAGCTTTCGCGATTACCAAATGATCCTGTAACGAAGTGAGCTGGTGTCTCTGGGATCTTTTCTACTTCCTCTATCAACCCCAACTGGTACGGGTCCTACACCGGTGGGCAGTATCCAAGCAGTGGGAGAACAAGTGTACTGTAACCTACTTCCTTTGTTTTCGGACTGCATTTCCTTAGGATTCTTCCAATGAATCTAAGTCTGGTATCTGCTTTACCAACGATTGATTTTACATGGTCGGCCCATTTTAAATTACTCCTAATGCATACTCCAAGATAATTTATGGAATTAACTGGTTCCAGTAGCTGACCTGCTATAGTGTAGATAATGATAAATGATTTTTCTTTATATGTATTCGCAGCACATTACACTTTTCTACACTGAGATTCAATTGCCATTTCCTGCATCATGCGTCAATTTGATGCAGATCCTCTTGCATTTCAATACAATTTTCCATTGTTACAACCCCTCTATATACTACAGCATCATCCACAAAAAGCCTCAGTCAACTTCCGGTGTTATCCGAAAGGTCTTTTATGTATCTTGTGAATAGCAACGGAATCACGACACTCCCCTGTGGCACAGCTCTTCACTCTTACTTCGGAAGACTCCTCTCCATTGAGAATGACATGCTGCATTCTGTTATCTAGGAACTCCTCAATTCAATCACACAATTGGTCCGATAGACCATATGCTCTTACTTTGTTCATTAAACGTCTGTGGGGAACTGTATCAAACGCCTTGCGGAAGTCAAGAAAAAAAGCATCTACCCGAGAACCCGTGTCTGTGGCCCTCTGAGTCCTATGGACGAATAGCGCGAGCAGGGTTTCACACGATCGCCTTTTTCGAAACCCATACTGATTCCTACAGAGCAGATTTCTAGTCTCCAGAAATGTCATTACACTCGAACATGTTCGCCTCCGTAGTCCAGTGGACAGCGTGGTTGGTTGCCACGCAGGGGGCCCAGGTTCGATTCCCGGTCGGGTAGGAGATTTTCTCCACTCGGGGACTGGGTGTTGTGTCGTCCTCATCATCATTGACATGCAAGTCGCCGAAGTGGCGTCAGATAAAGAGACTTGCACCAGGCAGGCTGAACACGACCCCAGTTGGGGTCTAACGGTCATAAATGCCACACGATCATCATCATCATCACACTCGAACATAATACATGTTCCAAAATTTTACAACTGACCGAAGTTAGACATATAGGCCTTTAGTTCTGCACATCTGTTCGACGTCCCTTCTTGAAAACGGGGATTACTTGCGCCATTTCTAATCTTTTGGATCGCTACGCTCTTCTAGAGACCTACGTTACACCTCTGCAAGAAGGGGGGCAAGTTCCTTGGCGTACTCTGTGTAAAAACGAACTGGTATCCCATCAAGTCCTGCGACCTTTCCTCTTTTGAGCGATTTTAATTTTTTTTCTATTCCTTTGTCAATTATTTCGATATCTGCCATTTTGTAATCTGTGCGGCAATCTTGAGAAGGAACTACTGTGCAATCTTCCTCTGTGAAACAGCTTTGGAAAAAGTCATTTAGTATTTCAGCCTTTAGAGTGTCATCCTCTGTCTCAATGCCATTTTCGCCACAGAGTGTCTGGAGATTTTGTTTTATCCACTTATCGCTTTGACATAAGACCAAAATTTCTTTGAATTTTCAGCCAAGTTAGTACATAGAACTTTACTTTCGAATTCGTTGAACGCCTCTCGCATATCCCTCCTCATGCTACATTTCGCTTCGTGTAATTTTTGAATGTCTACAAGGCTTTCGATATGTGTGTGTTTGCAATGAAGTTCCCTTTGCTTCCGTAGCAGTTTTCTAATTTGGTTCTTGTACCACGGTGTCTCCTTTCCATCTCTTACGATCTTGCTTGGTATATACTCATCTAATGCATATTGTACGATGGCTTTGAATTTTGACCACTGTTCCTCAACACTATCTGTATTTGAGATGAAACTTCTGTATTGAGCCGTCAAGTACTCTGAAATCCACTTTTTGTCACTTTTTCTGAACAGTAAAATCTTCCTACATTTTTAATATATCTATTTACGGCTGAAATTATCGATGCTGTAACCGCTTTATGATCGCTGATTCCCTGTTCTGAATTAACTGTTCCGAATAGTTCGGGTCTGTTTGTCACCAGAAGGTCTAATATGTTGTCACCACGAGTCATTCCTCTGTTTAACTGCTCAAGGTAGTTTTCAGATAAAGCACTCTAAACAGTTTCACTGGATTCTTTGTCCCTGCTACCCGTCATAAACGTTTGAGTCTCTCAGTCTATATCTGGTAAATTGAAATCTCCCAAAACTGTAACATGATCGGGAAGTCTACTCGAAATATTTTCCAAATTTTTCTTCAGGTGTTCTGCCACAACAGCTGCTGAGACAGGAGGCCTATAGAAACATTCAATTACCATCGAGCTTGCTTTAACCGTGACCTTCACCCAAATTATTTCACATTTCGGATCTCCGTCAATCTCCTTCGATACTAGTGCACTTTTTATCGCTATAAACACGCCTCCCCCTTCACTGTCCAGTCTACATTCCAGTCTGAATATAGAATCTCATTACTGTTTACATTTAGTTTCAGCCAACTTTCCGTCCCTAGTACTATGTGGGAATTATGACCGTTTATCAATGAGAGCACTTCTGGGACCTTTCAAAATTTAACGAAAATTTTTCTTGCTGACAACGCCAACAAAATTACAAAAGGAAATGAAATTATAACTTACTACTTTTTCATTGTTTATGCAGTAAAAATACGTCATTCGGTATGACGCTACAATTTATTAATCGGCATTACTAACTATATTATTGAAAAACAGAGAGTAGACACAAATACCAGTGAATGTAATTTGGAAGGTATAACGTAATACGACCATATTTCATGAGATCTCAAACAAAACCGCTCCACCATGCACGAAGTTTCCACTTATTACGTCTTCACTACTAATTCCACTCGCCACATATTTTGGAGGCAGTATGCACATTCCCCACAGATTGTACCTTTTAAATTATGTCGGTAGTAACGCACAAATCTCAGGAGATACGACGTATAAACAATGAAGTGCATGAAAACAGCCCTAGAACACATAATAGTTTAATTTATTACGTCCTTCCTACAAACTCTATTCTCAACACCTTTCTCAGACAGTCTCCTAATATTCCACTGTAAGTACTTGGAAAATTATAACATTCTTCAAGAGAGATGACTTCATAGGGTTAGGTTGCATGAAAACGAAACTGAAATGTACAGAGAATGGAGTAGAAGGCTATGGATAAAGGGAGAAGGAGATGGACTAAGGTAACAATAGAATAATTATAACCCGGGCGACACCAGGCACTATAGTTATTCGATGGAAGACAGAGGGATGAGTCCTTAAAGCCTGAACTGTAGACCTAGTGCAGTTTGCGTGGATGCACTGCGCCATACAAGGAGTCCGATGCCATAGTGTCCTATAAATGCTCCCAAAAGGGTATTACAGTAGTCAGTGTTGAGATATCGTCTCGTTCAGGCGACAAAAACGGTGGTTTCCCTGAAAACTCAGACAAGTTTTAAGGTAGGCAGGATAGTAATTGGGTTTGTTTCAAGTTAGAATTTTATAATGTCAAGTGAAAGGTTTTGAAATAATTAAAGGCAATGTGACTACCTTGTAAGTCAAAATTAAGGATGGGTATAATGTAGGATTTAAGGTCATAACTGGTGAGTTTAAAACAGCAAAGCTGGACCATGTAATCTGGTATAATATCCGTTGAATTATGATAGGAATGAAGAGTCACAACAATGTTACCTGATTACGTTTTACTGTTTCCAGACTATGTGACTTTGCCTCAAAAGAACAGTGCAAACTACGAGAGGATGCGAGATGAGTCACTGGAAGTGGTGTCACCAACTGAACGGACTAGATCCTTCAAGCGATGCCCAATCTCACAGAAAAAACACTAAATATCTGGACAACTGATAGGTGTAACATACCAAGAACGAGATCGTAGGAAAATTTAGAAGTACACGAATTAAAGGGATTTGCTTACGGGGCAAGTGTAGCTGTTATAGTGCATGTAACTTGGGCAGACTTACGGAGACTTACAGGATTTCTGGATAGGATAGGTGAAGCTGGATAGCACCTGTAGCTGTTACTGCATTCTCTTTTCCGTAACTTTGATTTTATAGTTGTTTATGCATCTTCTTGGTTTATGTATATTCAATATTCCCTTATTTTCAAATAGAGGACATGAGTTTGGCTCGTGGATGTGAAATTGCAATGAATTACTTTCCTCGTGATGAGTTCGTAGTTATGGTTGCACAGTTTTGTAACAATTGATAGCGTAATGGTTTGCGCAGCCTGCGGTACAGTTTAGTTTTTACGAAATGAAGTGTATCACCACAGCCAAAGAAGGTCTAATCAGAATTCTGTATGATGTATTGTGTATTCAATAAACTCACAGAGATCTAGCTGCCAGAAGACCGAACATTTCAAGTATGAAATTAACTGCAGAAATACCATACAACAAAAATGGGAGCACTATGTTTGTGAAAACTCAAACTGAGGTATCGTCTGTGGAACACCTAACCTAAATGGTACAGTAATTATAACCATCGAAATTGGAAAACGCATTACAACCACGGTATGTAAACCCCAAAGCCAACCCATTTCTCGCTCGCACTTAACTTCCAATCACAACCCAACAAGCTTATTTTGAGAGATTTTAAGAGCCACAGCATACTATAGGGCATTGCAGAATCAGATGCAGATTGTGACGCCATAGAGACCTGGTCATAAACGAATAGTCTTGCACTGATTTAACTCTATCCATCATATCAAAATGATGTCAGACCTCAGACCATCTCATTCAGGAGATTTAACTTTAAGATGGCGAACAGGGAAAGCTATGCAGCCATGATAGATTCGGAGATACTATGACCAGAAAATTACGAACAAATTGTTGAGATAATAAAGAATACTTCTAGGAAAGTTATTCCAAGCGGGTGCAGCCAACAGTACGTCCCTGGAATGTCCAGTGAATTCAAAGAACTTCCGAAAAAAACAACGAAACACTATACAGGGTGAATCTATATTCGCGCACTCGGTCTTCGTAACGCGATTCCTCACATGCTAGCAATAAAAAAAAGTATCTCACAAAATTTCGTCCTGCACATATTTCCGGCAGTAAATGAACGTCGAAGATTGAGATGAATGTGTGTCCCATACGTCATTGTGTTTCAAATGTTTAAATGTTTCTAGAGCTTATGGGACTTAACTACAGGGTCATCAGTCCCTAACCTTACAAACTACTTATGAACTAGCTAACACTAAGGACGGCACTAATATCCGTGCCCGTAGGGGGATTTGAACCCCCGACCGTAGTGGCCATGCAGACCGTGACTGGCGCGCCACGGACTGCTCGACAACTGCGGCCAGCTCAGTCTGTTTCAGAATTACACTATTACACCAACAAAATTCTAGGGGAGGTGTCTTGAGGAACAAAGTGAGCATAGAAACCCATGCCCGGAAACGTCATCCAATGACGCTACAGAGCGTCGAAGTTGCTGGAGGGGACGTCTAGCGGCAGGAACTGGTGCCTGTAACTTGGACTCTCCGTAGCGTCGTTTAATGGCGTTTCCGGGCATGGGTTTCCATGCTCATTTTGTTCCTCAAGACGCCTAATATATCACTTACAAGTTTGTTGGTGTAATTGTGAAACACAGTGACGTATGGAACACACAGCCATCTCAGTCTTTGACGTCCATTTACTGGCGGAAATATGCGCAGGATGAAATTTTGTGGGAGACATTTTTCATTGTTGGCAGGCGAGCAATCGCGCTGCGAAGCCCGAGTGCGTGAATTTAGATTCACCCTCTTTACTGCTCATCCTATTAGAAAAAATCGACTGTGGAACAGTTCTGCTGCAAAAATTAAGTCCAAACTAGTTCGAAACATTCTGAAATAAAAAAAAAATAAATAAATTAATTAATTAATTAAAAAAATCGGCATGACACACAGTAGCAAAATAGCTTGGCACCTGGTTAAGAAACATAGCGGCGACCCTTCAAGGTCACAAAAAAAACCATGTAGCCACCCAAATGCTGTTGAACGGGCTAAAAGAACCCGAAAATTACCACAAATATCAGTATTTTCCTGTATATATTAGTATTTTTAAGCTTTCTGCACTGTGTCTTCAGTTGATGTCATTCGTCTAGTCCAATTAAATCCGGAAATAGTGACGCTAGTCCAAACTAGTAAGGAATGGTATATTCTTTACACTTTTAGGGTGAGTAGCTTCTAGTTCTACATAAAATTGTCATCAAATAAGATCTCTTGTATATTTGTATATCTTGTAGCATCGAATCTTCATTACCTTCCTGAGGGTTGGGATTTGCCTTTTAGCTACCAGTGGCATGAATTTTAATTGGTTTCTTATTATATAGAGAAATTTAAATTAAATATCAAGAGATGTTTGAGTAAAATTCAAATTTCTGAGGGAACACGAAAAATCCTAAGATCTGGCAAGAATGTGCCGCTTCGGCACGTATCGTTCAGAACAGGATCGGGAAGGTGGCGAAAGAAAGCGTTGCAGAGTATAGATGTAGATAAGAAAGCTTAAAAAAATATACATGCAAAAGTTGCGGTAACTTCAATATATACATTATTGTCAACACAGTTGACTAAAAACGGAGTCAGAGGAACAGCAACAGTGGTTACATCGGTGCAGGGAGCCCGCGGTGCTGGACGTGACCAGGATGTGCCCCTCGGCACGTTCCTCGCGTCATCAGCTCACAGCTGCGTCACGACGCTCAAGGATTTTCGCGTTTGGTGAGCCACTGGGTCACGCTTGTGAACAGGCCGAAAGTGTGCGACCAGCTGAACTCGCGACAGCCTTGTTATTTCTAGCATTAGCACCGAGACATGCGCAAACGCGGCTTCACACCTGCTGCTAACGCCGGCAAACACACTTCTGGTTTGTTGCGGTCCGCCGTCACTTCCTCCTCTAGGCCAGTCCTTTCATCTCAGAGTCCTACTGACACCAAACGCCTTCAATTACTTGGGGATATATTCTAATCTTACTTTTCCATTACAGAATTTCGTCTTTATTACTATGTAAGCTACTTACTAATGTCTTGAAATTCGTCCCAACATCTCGTCCTGTAATATATGAATTCAGAAATAAATAAAATAACCTGTATAGCGAGAGTGTCGAGCAAAGACATTATTCTGTGACTGTGCCAAAGAGTTTAAATTTCAAACAGGTGCTGTACGTCTGCCTTAATTGAGGCAAACTGAACGCCATGTTTTGCTATTAATACGAGGCGCATCCAGAAAGTAAGTTCCGTTTGGTAATAAAATGAAATTGTACGCAGATACAGGAGAAATTTTTATTGCACAAAATTCTACAACTACTTTTCCATATAACTGCCGAAATTTTGCAGGTATTTGTCATAGCGTGGCACCAGGTTTTGTATACCTTCTTCATAGAAATCTGCCGCCTGTGTCTTCAACCAGCTGGAAACAGTTTCTTTCAGCTCGTCGTCATTAGTGAAGTCCGTAGCGAGAGCACTAATTGTAAACCTACGGTTTTCCTGGATTTTGTCATCAATCGCATGAACCAGTTCTTCTGTAACCAAAGGTGGACGCCCACTTCGTTCTTTATCGTGCACATCACTACGCCTGCCATTGAACTGTCGGACCCATCTTCTCATCATCGAATCACTCGTCGCATTTGGTCCGTAAACACGGCAAATTTGCCGATAAATTTCACTTGGTTTCACTTTCCTCGCATTCAGAAACCGAATCACCGACCTGATTTCACAGGCGGCGGGATTTTCAATCAACGCCGACATTTCAAACAAGCACAACAAAGCGTACGTAACTGACAGCGATCTCCAAATGGCGCACGTTCTTCTCCTTGATACACATCATCTACAGCGCATGTGCGGAACTTCAATCGCAGCGCTGCAGCGGAGATAAATTGAAACGGAACTTACTTTGTGGACGCGCCTCGTATTATACAGTAGTGAAAGATATGACTCTATATATAAGCACTGTAATCATAAATTTAAATTACACAGATTGTGATAATGATTACTTCATAAGAGTATTTTCTTCACAAATGTTGAAAGTTCGATTTCTGGATGTTGATAAATGTTGTCAATAATTAAGGACAACTGGAATCGCTTTGGACAAAAGATACCTCTCATTATTTGTATTGTAGAAATTCTTATCTTTAAAGTTATTTGACTCGAAGTAGCTGGTTATTTTAGTAAATCATTTTTTTTTCTTACATACCCACTAATTAGCCGTGTGGTCTAGCGCATAGCTTCCGAGACGGGGAGGCGTACAGGCCCGGTTCGAATCCGCCCGGCAGATTAACGAAGGGGATCGGAGTGTCGGTCAGCCTGGATGTGGTTTTTAGGCGGTTTTCCACATCCCCCTAGGTGAATACCGGGCTGGTCCCAACTCCCGCCTCAGTTACACGATTCGCAAATATTTCTTTACACTTTCACAAGTATAACAGTATATGCAGACATTTGGGGTACACATTTCCTCCCGGGTGGCATGAGGGGGCGACAGGAAAGGCATCCGGCCACCCCGAAAATATTAACACGTCAAATCCGGATTTAACAAAGCCGACTCTACATGACTAATGAGAAATAAAAAAGATTTTCCTCTTTCATATAGAAAAATATGTAATAATATGGGGTGAACCTATTTTAAAAAATGCAGTTGATATACGTTTGACCTATGGCAGCACCATCTAGCGGGTAAACCATAGCGCCATCTGTTTTCCCTCTTCAAGCTAGACAAGTTTTGTTCTTTTTAGTTTTTAGTTTGATGCTTATTTCGTGAGATATTTGGACCGGTGACTATCAATGGACACCCTATATATATACATTTTTAAAGAAAAGATCCAAAAAATATTAATAACTTTACTCAAAGAAAAGATAACAGAAAAGATAATGATATTCAAGCAGATTATCTGCATGGAGGTAGAAGAAGGGGAGACGGCACTACATACTTTAGCTTCACGTTGTTTTGAAGCCAGTGGGTGGGGCCTAGCGCCGTTTTGGTAGACCAAGGCGCGGTGGCTGATGGAAGCTCTGAACTACAACGTGTCAACTCTGTTTATGCGAAGGATAACTTCAACAGTTTACGATTTCTTTTCATTCTTGAAATTTTTGTCATGTGCAGGCAACAGGCATTTTAAATACACCGTGCTTGCGTGAACAACATGTCAGAAAAGCAATGTCAAACGTTTTTCTGGTTTTGAATGCGTATTTGATTCAGTAATACGACACACGTGGTTTCCTTGATGTGACTAGTTTTGTATGTGTATTTCGATTATCCAAGAAGAGCAATATATAATATGTAAGGGGTGATTCGAATTTTAGTTTCTATTATAATGAATCTGCGTCGATAGCTGATGAAGCTGTAACTACGTAAATAGTGTTTGTATGCTTACTGGTAATGATGCTTATTTATTTCAATTTCATATATTTATTTATTTGCAAAATGTTTTTAGTGCTCACGTTTGCAAAATACTTAACTACATTTTCTTTCCCAGCCCAGAAATATTTGGAATGAGTAGAGAGGCGAGACTTGTACATGAAAAACAACATAAGCACTGTTTTTAATCAAACAACTACCACCAAATAATCAAATATCTAGGTGCAAAATCTTATTTAATTTTTACTTCCCGCAACGACAGAGTAGTATGCTGATATTGGCAGTTAAATGTTCCCTTTACAAGGATAATTTACAGACCTGACAGGCGTACACATAAGAACCATTGAACAATAGAGCAGGAATAGCATAAATTATTTATTTCACAGTCAACACGAAAAATTACACAATGTAATTCTATGTGATACACTTTTCAGAGAACATTCAAAGGTCGTTGCCATCATGAGCACACTACGCCAACATTGCCGTAATTAAAATTTTACCTTTTTTTAACATTACAGACTTAGTTTTTCGTAATGTATAACAAAAAACAATCCAGTCACATTAAAGAGGACAAACTTGTCATATTATTGGGTCAAATACGCATTCGGGACCAGAATGAAACTGCCTTTCCTGAATGTAAGCTAATCATATAAGCACTGTAATATTTAGCACTGAAACAGCTATTTATGTGCGCATGTGAGAAACAAAGAACAAAAAGCAATCACAAACAGCAGTCTACTACTTTTTTTTTGGGTCAACTGAGTGGCCGACGTTGACTTCAATTTTGTGTTAAGCAAAGATATGAATCTAGTCCGGGCAGCGATAATAAACGATCTTTCTCAGCCAAGGAGGTTAGAATAAAGTGAGGTGGCGTTAACTATGCTCAGAACAGGACTGGTTGGAGCCAGAAAGGCCATGCTTCTGTGCCCCCTCCCCCCCCCCCCCCCAAAAAAAATTCTCACTTAAACCTTACGGGAATATTGCCTTCTTTACGTAATATCACTAAATGCACAGTCACAGCGCAGTACTTAGATATAACCTAAATTTCTACGACTAGAACTGCTATATAAACGCACTACGACTAATGTTTTGGGCACCAAAAAAAATGCCGGCTTGCCCAGTTTGATACCTACACTTTTTCAGTGTTAGAGCATCTCCAGAGATTCTAACCTCCTTGTTTCCAGCTGATAATCATGAAGATGGGTGCAGGGGAGATAACTTGACGTCACAAAATTGGGTCCCAGGTGGCTAGCACTGTTGCTGCCACGAGTGTTGTATTCGACGAATTGCGAAGAATACGCTTCCACTAGAGACGTATGTGCGTCAGCAGAAGAAGGCAGCCTGTGGATACAAATTCCCTTTCTCCTTTATTATTATTACATTGTCTTCTTACCTACGGTTGTTGATCTTTGTCATCTCAGCGAGGCACCTCAGACCGCTCCGCTACTCTACCGCGGCTCTTAACCCAGATATGGCTGACGACCTTCCAGAAGGACGAGAACGACAACTTACTTTTTCTTTCTTCTATTTAAGAATTCGCGCACAGTGTCTTATTTCTCTGAATACCCTGCTCTCATTGCAGATCAATTATAGCTTCATTGTTGATTGCAAAGTAGTTGCCGGCCGCGGTGGCCGAGGTGACTGAGGCGCTCCAGTCACGGTCAGCACGGCCACTACGGTCGGGGGTTCGAATCCCCCCTCGGGCATGGATATTTGTGCCGTCCTAGTTTGTAAGTAGTTCATAAGTAGTTTGTAAGTTTAGGGACTGATGACTCCGTAGTTAAGTCCCATAAGCTTAACAAACATTTGAACATTTGCAAAGTAGTTGGATACGGTTTCGAAGTTTAGATTCATACAGAAGACATTGAAGACTTCCTCGTAGTTGAGTTTGTTTTTCTTGAACATTTTTTTTTAATTTTTTGCTACATTTACATGTATATCTTTCATTTTAAATGATATTTTAATAATAATGATTAACCATATTAAAATTCTAAAACATTCATTTTGACGCCCTTCCAGAAAGAATGGCAGTATGGCAAAAGTAATGGCGTGATTGTGAAAAAATTACTTATCATGATCATGTGCAGTCATATGAAGGAAATTGGTAACTTTTGAAATAACATTTAAACCAAAAATAATTCCGCTCTATCTGGATTGTAGCGCAGTTATCACGTTGCGGGAAAAAAATATTATGTTAGATTCGCCGAGACCTCCCCCCTCTCCCACAAGTGACCTTTGGTGATATTCGGGTGGAAGCCTCCTCCCCACCCACCCGTAACACCTTACGTAATTAATGAACGCCCCCTTAACCTTGTCATAACTCATTGCCGACTCACGCAATAACACTACTTTTTTTACTTATTGTATTGGTGTGGTGTCTATTCTTTCGGATGTCCAAAAGAACAGACACTACACCATTTCAATAAGTATTTAAACGCGACGACGACGTTAGCTTTATTTATTTCACCGCAGATGCGGTCATACGTCCGACCTCGCACGGGAATCCGTAATGGCGAGTGTAAGAGGGCATGGACGATAGGGGCGCTACAAACATAGCGTGCGACTTGTGGGAATTTGAGGCGGACGGGAGGCGAGTACGGGTGGCCAAGTGGTTAAGGCGATCTCTGGCCCGAAGCGGGACACCCGGGTTCGATTCCCGGTCCGGCTCACATTTTCACTTGTCGCCAGTGCTTAATATCAATGCCCAAATGCGGCCACTGTCAATCCTTTCTTTCCTATCCTTCCTTTAACATTTGCAAACACTACTTTTAATGAAGTGAAGGTCTTTTCAATATACCGAAGTTTTGCCAGAATTCTGAATATCTAGTGAAACTGCGAACGCCAGTAGCGCCGCCAGCTGACGGCCGCGGCCTTTCACTCGGCGGAGTCGGGTGGCGCAGTGTTTGTTTACTTCTGCGCGCCGCAGGGTGGCCGCGCTGGTGGGGGCTGCGCCGGGGATCGATGCCCCTCCCCCCGCCGCCGCTGCGCCGCCCCTCGCGCGCTCCCCCAGCCACCTGCCGCTGCCGCCGCCGCCGCCAGCTCAGTGTGGCCGGACAGCCCGCAAGGTGGTGTGGAGCGATGCGGCCGCGCCGTCCACGCGCTCACGCTGCCACGACGGCCCGCGGGCCCCGCGCCTGACTGCGCCGCACTCGTCACCGGTGCAGCGGACCGTGCGCGCGCTCTAGAACCAGTCAGCCGACTGACCCCATTAGACCACGCGGCTGCTGCGGCTTTCGACCGGCGCGGCGGGTGGATTCCCGCGCCGCCTACCCCGTCGCCCCTCCCCTCCGCTCCTCCCCACCCCCCCGGTGGGCTTACCCCCTCCTCCGGCTCCCCTCCACTGTCAGAGTGGTGCGGGAGCACGTGGCGCCCGAGTTGCAGAAGCACTGCCGCTTCAACGAGCGCAGTGTCCACCCGGTTACCAGCGGCGGCTCTTAACAACCACCCTACACCTCGAGTACGACTCTTCGAAATTCTTTCCATTGCCAACAGGAGCACTGTAAGGATAGACGTTGTGATCAAAATCCTAACGATTCTCGAGTATTGCTTGTACACTGCATGCGGGAAGATACTGGACTGTTTGGTGGTAAACTGTCGATTTCTGATCGGAAAGAACTGTAGACTGAAATGCCAGGAAAACAATTTTTACCGTTGAACAACTAGTGTATTAGCTCTGTCATCATCTTCGGCAGTTACGTGCTAGTAAACAGTAGTAAGGGGCGTTTGCGGCACAGTTATGGTGAAGCGGTAGTTGCAAGCACAGTAGCTAGAGAGATCGTACGGTGTCTGGGTGACAATGGAAGGGGTAGAGACGGTGCCCGGCGCCTCGGGGCAGTTGTAATGCTGGGATCCCGGCGAGCAGCGTGCTAGGCAGCGGCATGGAGGACGCCAAGCGCTCCTCCGCCAACAATGGTTTCCTGCGCGACGCGGAGAAGGAGACGCTGCTGAGGGACGGCGGTTCGAGGCCCGCGGCGGACGGCGGCGGCGGCAACGGCGCGCCCGCCCCCGCGGTCAAGTACGCGCCCGCGGGGGCGGTGGGGGCGGCGAGCGTCGTGGTGCTGACGGCGGGCGGCGGCGCCGGGGGCGGCGGGGGCGGCGGCGGGCACACGGCCCTGGAGCGCTGCCTCGCGGCCGCCGTGCTCGCGCTCTTCGTCGCCTGCCTCTCCTTCCTGGCGCTCGCCGCGCTCTCCTGGTCCTCCTGCCAGCGCACAGGTACGACCGCCGCGCTAGCCTGCCCTCTGAGCTGCTAAAATACGAGGTATGTCCACAAAGTAAGTTCCGTTTGGTTGTATAAAACAAACGTGTACAGATACAGAAAAAAATATGTATTGTACAAAAATATACAACTATTAAACTACTTTTCTACATAGCTTCCGAAATTTTGTAGGCATTTGTCATATCGTGGCAGAAGTCTTTGTATGCTTTCTTCGTAGAAGGTTGCCGCCTGTGTATTCATCCATGTGGTAACATGTTCTTTCAGCTCGTCATCATCGCTGAAGTGTTGACCACCATGCACAGGTTTTAGGTGTAAGAAGAAAGTCGCTAGGATTGAGACTGTACGGAGGATAATCAAATACGTCCCAGTGAAATTCCCGTAAGAGTTATTTGGTCATATTCGCCTTGTGAAGTCGGGCGGCAACGTGAAGGTAATAAGAAGACTCCTTTCATCTATTCTTACACCTAAAATCTGTCCTTGGTGGTCAACACTTCAACGATGATGAGCTGAAAGAACATGTTTGCCACATGGTTGAATACACAGGCGGCAACCTTCTATGAAGAAGGCACACAAAAACTTGTCCCACGCTACGACAAGTGCCTACAAAATTTCGGAAGTTATGTAGAAAAGTAGTTGAACAGTTGCAGATTTTTTATACAATAAATATTTTTTCTGTATCTGTTCACGTTTGGTTTATATAACCAAACGGAACTTACTTTGTGGACATACCTCGTATGTACAGTGTTTTAGTACATGTCAACTACTTCACTCAGGTATAAAAGCCAGGCGAAGCTGCTCAGCTTCTCATTTAGTGGCGTTATCGTACAATGCGACTCCCTCACTCAATAGACGAGACATTAATATTTGAACTAGTGACACACCCGGCTTTGCACGGGTGGGATTTATATTCTATGTCTCTTTAAAATCGGCAGCCGTCATCCATTTCTTCCGGCGGGCTTTCCAAATCGTTGGACAGGGAGCTAGAAATTTGCAGACGATCCCGTACTGAAGACGCAGTTTAAGAAGACATTTTTACGATATCGCCATCCCTTAAGGGGAGGTAACAGGGGATGAAAACTATATTGAAAATATGTTCTAAAGCAGTGTTTTTCAACCTTTTCGAATTACCGACCCCCCTTCCAAGTAAGAATGTTCTGGCGGCCCCCTTTCAAATAAAAATAATGTGGCACCCCCCCCCCTCTCCCGCAGACGTTGGTTGGCTGGTTGATGGTTTCTGAAACCACCATATGTACACATATATTGTTACGTGATTTCCGACAGAAACACACACACACACACACACACACACACACACACACACACACACACACACACACATATATATATATATATATATATATATATATATATATATATATATATATATATATATATATATATTAACATGTATTTCGCATTTCGGGCAAGACTCAGAGGGTCCCACTGTATAGACAATTTGTAAAAAAGTTTTTTTTTCGAATTTCTCAGTATTACTCATTATATCAAATTCTTTTCATGAAAACAGTTTTCGGTCTTTGTGCTTATTTTTGATTTCACATAGATTGCTTTACAATACAATGATCTATTCAATACATGATGTATATTAGACAATAAACTCCGTAATTTTAACAATAAATAAATTTCACATGGGCATATGTTTTTGTATTACTGAAACCCCAGTTACTTTACGGTACAAGTACTTCTTGCTGTGACGCCGACCCCCTCCCCCCCAAGGAAGACAACCCTCAGGTTGAAAAACACTGCTCTAAAAATTTTTACTACTACTACGTCTTTGGACCTTTTCCCGTACATGCAGGGTCGGCACTGTGTTAACACGTATTTGGCATGTGTTAATATTCATAGGGTGGCCGGATGCCCTTCCTGCCGCCTCCCCATGCCCCCCAGGAGGAAATGTGTACCCCAAATGTCTGTGTATAGTGTTATAAATGTGCGAAAGTGTAAAGTGTTACGGAATGTTTGCGAACCGTGTAAATGAGGCGGGACTTGGGGATCAGTCCGGTATTCACCTAGGGGGATGTGGAAAACCGCCTAAAAACCACATACAGGCTGGCCGGCACTCCAACCCCCTTCGTTAATCCTCCGGGCGGATACGAACTGGGGCCGGCACGCCTCCCCGTCTCGGAAAGCGGTGTGTTAGACCACACGACTAACCGAGCAGGTGCTCTAAAGATTTACTATCGAAGTAGATTATTACTAAGAAAATTTTGAAACTAGAAGTAGGAATATTTAGGTTAGGATTATGCTTGGGCTAAAAGTGATGCATTTTTGAGGATTTTTGTAACCAGTACAGGCCATCCAGTTAAAGCTAGTGATGTAATAATAAGGCAATGTACTCAGAAATGGTAACTGCATGTATGGGGCTGTATGCCTCTACTGGCTTGGTGATACTCGGTTTATAAGCAGGGGACACTGGATGGACCACCTGCAGGAGAAAATACGACAGTTGGTAACGTGTAATCAATCTCGTAGGTCTACTCTAAAAACGGAAAATCCGGCGTCGACTGGGTAAAGTGGTACGTAAGATCATTGCAAGGTATGAAATCGTAGGTAGACGATGACCTTCCTCTTGTTTTGAAGGCCAAGCGTGCATAATTTCATGAAGATAGGAATGAAACTGTAGATTTCGTCAGTCTATAAGGAAATTATCATCCGCCACGCACCTTAATTAGGCCCTTTCGGAAAATATTTCTTACCTGAACACTTCTAACTATAAACTAAATACCTACAAAATTTCAGCTTCATAGGTGCAGTAATTTTCGAGATTTCATGTTTAGTGAGTGAGTGACCTTGCTCTTTGAGAGAGAGAGAGAGAGAGAGAGAGAGAGAGAGAGAGAGAGAGAGAGAGAGAGAGAGAGCGATTTAACACTGTTAGGATAAAACTTTGATATTCCCCTTAATTATATTAGATGTTAAAAATTATTTCTTACTTGAACAAGACTCCTCTAAACTATTTATCATGTCTCCGCCACACAAATTGCAGCATACAGTTTGGTTAAACACTATCTTTAGTACCTTCAAACCCAATAGCCATACTAATATTACAAATGCCAAAGAAGCTCTGTCTGCTACGCTTTCACGACTAAACCACTTAACCGATTTTTATGAAACTGCGTATGGAGACAGCTTGAACGCTGGAGAAGAACGGAGGCTACTTTAGAAAGCGTGTAAGTCTAGATATTTGTTGATTTTAAGTGTATTACTCAAAATATGGAACAACTGATCATTAAAATTTCTCTTAAAGCTTTTGAAACGCTTGAAGACTTCTTGGAAAAGCTGTTTATTGATTCATGTTTCAAAATTAACACACTTATTAAAGTACTTGTAATGGCTGATATGTTGTACGTAGTGGCGAATCCAGGATTTTGGTCTGGGAGGGGCTCAATTCATAGGTATTTCAAACGGCTGTTGTCTAAAAAACAGTTCACGGTTGTCCCGATCCACGTTTGCTTATGCCGTTGTACGTATTATGATTTAACATAATGAATGATTTAACATAATGAATGATTCAACATAATGAATACAATGCTTACACTAGACATCAACAACATCACACTGCCGAACCGATTTCGATAACATTTCAGTTCTGCATATTTTACACGTTTATAAAGTATAGCGATTTAGTAACGTCACAAAAACACAATTTCTTTTCGTACCGTATTTAATAATATATTTATTTTCATCTCGATTAAGGACAATATACAGGGTGAGTCACCTAACATTACCGCTGGACATATTTTGTAAACCACATCAAATACTGACGATCCGATTCCACAGACCGAACGTGAGGAGGAGGGATAGTGTAATTGGTTAATACGAACCATAAAAAAATGCACGGAAGTATGTTTTTTAACAGAAACCTACGTTTTTTTAATGGAAGCCCGTTAGTTTTGTTAGCACATCGGAACATATAAAAAATACGTAATCAGTGCCGTTTGTTGCATTGTAAAATGTTAATTACATCCGGAGATATTGTAACCTAAAGTTGACGCTTGAGTACCACTCCTCGCTGATCGATCGTGTGTATCGGAGAGCACCGAATTAAATAGGGATCCAGAGGGAACGGTGCTGTACCTTAGGTCAGAAAACACCAGAACAGCACATTACGTCCACATGCTAACACCTTTCTTGGTCTTTTTCACTGACGCACATGTACATTGCCACGTGTTTTCCGTTTGCAGTTACGGAATGGAATAGTGTCCCGACATGTCAGGCCAATAGATGTTAAAAGTGGTGGCCATCATTTGCTGCACACAATTGCAATCTATGGCGTAATGAATGTCGTACACGCCGCAGTACATCTGGCGTAATGTCGCCGCAGGCAGCCACAATACGTTGTTTCATATCCTCTGGGGATGTTGACACATCAAATGTTTGTAAAGCATATGGGACTCAACTACGGGGTCATCAGTCCCTAAACTTACAAACTACTTGTGAACTACTTACGAACTAGGACGGCACAAATATCCATGCCCGAGGGGGGATTCGAACCCCTGATCGTAGTGGCCGTGCAGACCGTGACTGAAGCGCTTCAATCCCCTCGGCCACCGCGGCCGGCTGTTGACACATCCCGGTACACATTCTCCTTTAACGTACCCCACAGAAAGAAGTCCAGAGGTGTAAGATCAGGAGAACGGGCTGGCCAATTTATGCGTCCTCCACGTCCTATGAAACGCCTGTCGAACTTCCTGTCAAGAGTCATCCTAGTGTTAATTGCGGAATGTGCAGGTACACCATCATGCTGATACCACATACGTCGACGCGTTTCCAGTGGGACATTTTCGAGCAAGGTTGGTAGATCATTCTGTAGAAACGCGATGTATGTTGCAGCTGTTTGGGCCCCTGCAATGAAGTGAGGACCAATGTGGTGGTCGCAATGACTTTTACAGTCCACGGTCGCTGTCGCCCTACCTGTCGGAGCCAGCGAGGATTGTCCACGGACCAGTAATGCATGTTCCGTAGATTCACTGCCCCGTGGTTCGTGAAACCCGCTTCATCGGTAAAGAAGTAGAATGCAACGCATTCTCTGTTAATAACCATTGACAGAATTGCACTCGATGATTAAAGTCATCACCATGTAATTGCTGATGTAGCGACACATGAAACGGGTAAAAGCGGTGACGATGCAGTATGCGCATGGCACTACTTTGACTCAGTCCACCGGCTCTCGCAATGTCCCATGTACTTCTGTGTGGGTTCACGGCATCAGCAGCTAACACACCAACTGCACTCACACCCGTTTGCGTGCTATGACCATACCTGTTGCATACAGTTGGCGGTAAATGTTTTGAAATGTGCGGCACGTTGGATGCTCTCTGTCCAGGTACCGTTCTACATACAACATGCAGGCTTCATCTGCATTTTGTCGACACTCGCCATAGGTGAGTATCATCTCCACCTTTTCAGAGTTCGAATACACCACGGTCACAACACTACACTATCACAGACGTCTGGTAACACAGTGTACTACAGTTAGTCTGCGTGCAAAGACGAATGCAGAATAACAACAGCAGCAAGCGCTACATGCGGACACTGCGACAGCTAGACCAAACCACAACAGTGCACTACAGTCACACTCTTAAACACGGTCGTCATCGTAAACATGTCCCTGCAGATGCTGCTCGCCGACCGTGGCCCGTGTTTGTTACAACATGCAACTGAACGTTGGAGTTTTCAAGCGTCAACTTTAGGTTACAATATCTCCGGATGTAATTAACATTTTAAAATGCAACAAACGGCACTGATTATGTATTTGTTTATATATTCAGGTGTGCTAACAAAACTAACGGGGTTCCATTTAAAAAAACGTAGGTTTGAGTTAAAAAAACATACTTCCGTGAATTTTTTATGGTTCGTATTAACCAGTTACACTATCCCCTTTCCTCACGTTCGGTCTGTGGAATCGGTTCGTCAATATCTCATGTGGTTTACGAAATATATCCGGTGACTCGCCCTGTATACCGTCCTCAACGAACGTTTATATTTAAAGAGGAAAATTGGAAACTTTTCTTTTACCGCGATGATCCTGGTCATAACTTAAGAAAAAAATTGAGAAATTACTGTACTTTCGATAGTCTTTGACACGTATTGAAGGACATCAACGCGAGCGAAGCTACTGGCAAAAGCTAGTTAATTGTAACTGGCACTGGTTTCACTGTACACTCCATTACTGTTCTCAGGCTTGCTCTTGGAAACACTGGGTGGCGAAGAACCTTGATCAGCGATGTTCGTCCTAACCTCAATATCTGTATGTGAACTTCCAATAGGACACGTACTGCAAAATCTATTTCCCTTATTTCTTCTCTTCTTAAATATTCCCTCTGGTGGAGTCATATTAAAGAGAGAAACAGAACTGAATGTGCTACAATCCAAATATACACAATGGAACGTGTAACGCGCCTTACAAAACGTGGATGATAGCTGCTTGTATTATACCACAAATGGGAAGTGATATTATAGCAACCAATGTAGCCAAAAGATGGTACAATTATGGGCAGCACTTACGGCAACTCAGCTAATTTAAATAGATCATAGTTGAATAGGATAAGGAAAATACGAACAGAGATGTCAGTTTAATATAAAAAGGGAAATGCGTTTATATTTACTTTTCATTTTTGCATGTAGGTCTGCTCAAACGTCTTATCTGGCCGTGATACCTTCTTTGTTGTTCTTCCTGGCTGAAAAGCTCAGCCGGCCGCGGTGGCCGAGGTGACTGAGGCGCTCCAGTCACGGTCAGCACGGCCACTACGGTCGGGGGTTCGAATCCCCCCTTGGGCATGGATATTTGTGCCGTCCTAGTTCGTAAGTAGTTCATAAGTAGTTTGTAAGTTTAGGGACTGATGACCCCGTAGTTAAGTCCCATAAGCTGTACAAACATTTGAACATTTTGAAAAGCTCTATATAGGGTAAAATCAAGTCACTCCATGATAAACAGTATTTTTTGTGTCACGACGTAGTCTCAACTGCAAGGGTTCCAAGATTTTACCAGCATATGGCACAAGCATGTAGGCCTCGAGGAAGCCCTCACACGCTAAATTTTGGGCGTTCAAGGAAGTTTTTGCCGGCTGCGGTGGAGTATCCGAGCGGTCTAAAGCGCCTCGCTGCGGAGCGCGCGGTTGCTCACCGTCGGAGGTTCGAGTCCTCCCTGGGGCATGTGTGTGTGTGTGTGTGTGTGTGTTGTCCTTAGGTTAGTTTACCTAGGTTTAAGTAGTTTGTAAGCTACGGACTGATGACCACGCAGTTTGGTCCGAGAGATTTACAAACATTTGAACATTTGAGTTTTTGCCATGTGTTTCTTCAGCGTTTTCGTGAGAGCTGGCCACACATTGGCAGTGAAGACGCTAGTGAACACATCGATCTCGTACATGCAGGTGTTCCAGTGTACAAGTTCTATTTTAACACCATAAAACGTAAGATTCTGTAATTCAAATATAAAATTGACTTGTAAGTTAGGCCAAGCGTTGACGGTGTATTGCAACATTCGCAATGGGTTGATTTTTCTTAGGTTTGACGCTGACATGGCACCAAAGCGGAACAAAGCGGCGCATTCGTACACAGCTGAAACGCTTAAAGAGGCTTTGCGCATGGTGAAGAATGAAGGATGGACAATTTACAAGGCTAGTAAATATTTTGGTATCCCGTGAAGTACACGTAAGGTTATAACTTGAAATTTCTATCTAATCCAGAGAGTGCAACTCTTTCGAAAATTGGAAAGCCATTCGTCATAGGAACTGAAGTTTTCGCTGCAGCTTACCAAGAAGCCTTTTCCAGACCACCATATCTGCAACAGCTTTGCAAAGACTGGAATATTCCCCTACAACAGAGATGCTGTTTCTGACTATGATCTTGCCCCTGCCTTGGTTACACAACGACAGAAGCAGTAGTTACCTGACAAAAAGATAGTTACTGTGGAAGATGTTCTAGAACTCCCAGTGTGCCAAAAAGAGCGTAAGGAGGTAAAACCGTGATCCTTCTGCAAAAATAATTTCACCTAACGGTAACAAACCGTCGACATCAGGATCAGGGATATCAAAGAAAACAATAAACAAGGGCCGGCCGCGGTGGCCGAGGGGACTGAGGCGCTTCAGTCACGGTCTGCACGGCCACTACGGTCGGGGATTCGAATCCCCCCTCGGGCATGGATATTTGTGCCGTCCTTAGTTGTAGGTAGTTCATAAGTAGTTTGTAAGTTTAGGGACTGATGACCCCGTAGTTAAGTCCCTTAAGCTTAACAAACATTTGAACGTTTTTTTAGTAAACAAGGCTCTCCTACGTCTATATCAAGACCACAGAAAAATGGTGATAGTGGATGTGGTGCATATGTTGGTTCATATGCAGGTGATGTCAAGAAGATAAGTGGAGCCGAGTGGATGGAGTGACAGTTTTGTAATGTCTGGCATCATCTGAAGTGACAGAAAGTTTTAGATTATTCCTATTTTATGTGTGATGGGTGTGAGGACTCAGACAGTGACTAACAACGGCCTAGTAGATATAAAACAAGAGCTGAAATTTTGCTCTTGCATACTTTCTGGATTATTTCTACAGTAGAATGATTCAAAATTGCCAATAAAAGATATATACTTTTACATATTACTTCAACATTTACATTACATTAAAAACTATTTTCCAAAGCTTAAAAGGTACTCTGAATAATAAATAACATATTATCACGGAATAGCTTGAATACTATTACGGCATTACTTGAATATCACGGCGTTACCTAGTTCTACCACCAAAATTTGAATTAATTGCAATAAATAACAAGTCGATATTTGTACTATATATGTCAGGTATGCTTTGTAGGACAACACTCTTTCAAATGGTGTAAATCAAAATAGCCATTGTCCAAGTTCTTGCATTTCTAACAGGGAAAGCTTAGTATCACGGTGTTACTTGACCTTACCCTAAAAGGTAAAGCAGTCAACAATCCGAAGATTGGTTTGAACACCATAGTGCTTTACTAGGCATGGTCCTTTTTGGAGGTGGTATGCCGTTGCCTTCCCCCGACCTTCGAACTGACTTACCCAGCCAGTTATAGGGGGACCTACAGTTTAACGTGGGTTCCGAACCACGGTGCTACTCGGTATTTTTCACATGAGCAATACTGCCAGAGGTGAAAGAAGTGGAGAGTGACAGATAAAAATCTTAGGACCTGGCGGGGATCGAACCCACGACCTTTGGATTTGTAGTCTGGCACTCTACCACTGTGCAACCGAGGCGCACTTACCCTACCTACATTAATTAATTGTCCCTTGAATATTTTACTCGAGAATAATAATAGGCCTACTTCATATTAAAGAAGTAAACTTCCACGTTGAGACAATCGTATGATTTAAGGTAAATCCCTCCTTCTCAGCGCTCATGTTGAGGGAGAGGGAAAGAAGAGTGAGCAAACCGCAACAGAAACGTACTAGTTGTGAATGTCACTGTGTGCGCAAAGTAAGTAGGCACAGGAGCAGTGGTTGATGGGAGCAACCGTGAATGGGAAATTTACAGTAGATTCCATCAGTCACCATGCCGAGTGTCAAATTAGTTTGTAGGGATGAAGTGTAACAACTATTAAGTGTTAGAAGTACCATTTCATTGGAATTAAGTGGTTAGTTAACACTTGGGACTGAAGCGTACATTTTTAACGGCCCATTCACGAGCTACCTAACACTTAAAGGTTGCCTACTAGTTCGCGTCTGAAATCGGTTAATTGGTTGCGATGTCAGAGTCATATGTTCCGCAGCCCGAACACTAGATTACATTTAAAGATAATGCCAGATAAAATAAAAGCTGAGGTATCTATTTACCTTTGATATGGGAAGTTTATGGGCTCCACGACTGCAGTAAATTTTAAACAATGAATGTATGTAATGACAGCAATCAGACAATCAATCGCAGATACGAGGGTTGGAACTTAAGTAGTGGCAACACTGCTGTGCTGTCACTATGCAATGGAATCTACTATTGTCGCTGATAACACACGTTGTTGACACACCTACCTTACCTCCGAGCAAATGGACTCGCCCGTCCCATGTCACCGACGTGCGCACAATCGAAGGAAACACTGTCACTTGTGAGCGAGCGGTCTAACATAACGGTTTCATTGCGTTTTCGAAACAGAAACAACGGAGCTGGATAGAGACTGAAAGTGCCAAAGGTCGTACAGCACGACAGTGTCATCAAGGTCTTCAAGAGGCGTGCGGGGAATCGCCATTGTTCTACAGAAGAGTGGCACTGTGGGTAAAAGCCTACAACGAAGGTCGGCAAACTGTGGTGACATGCATCGGGCAGGTTGTCCTAGCTTCTCTGAAGAAGAAGTGCACACTGTTGCCGCGTTAGCGGAGAGTGATCGACGCCATACAGTTCGTGAGCTCGCCCGCAAAACCGGATTAGCGCATACGACTGTGCTTCGCATCCTGAAGGAACGCCTGGGGACTGCGAAAAACTGCACACGATGGGTTTCGCATGAACTGACGGAAATGCAGGAATGGATGCGCTACGACGATGCTCAGACGCTCATGGAGCTCTAAGGGCGCGAAGGAGAGGCTTTCTTTCGCCGTATCGTAACACTGCATTAGGCATTGGACACATCATACCAGCGAAATCTGAAAAGCCAATCCAGCCGGCCGCAGTTGCCGAGCGGTCTGCGGCGTGCTAGTCACGGTCTGCACGGCCGCTGCGGTCGGGGGTTCGAATCCCCCCTCGGGCATGGATGTTTGTGCCGTCTTTAGTATAAGCTAGTTCATAAGTAGTTTGTAAGTTTAGGGACTGATGACCCCGTAGTTAAATCCCGTAAGCTCTACAAACATTTTTTTGAAACCCAATGAATGGCGTCATTGTGGGTCGCCGCGAAATTCGAAAGTGCGTCAGAGCTCCAGTATGGTGATTCTCGTGTACGACTGTGATGGTGTTGTCCTAAAGCTTTACGTTCCTCCACGGCAGAACGTTCCATTTTGGAGCATCACCTGCGACCACCTTTGCGAAAGAAACGGCAACACTTTTGCGCATTTTGCACGACCGGGCGCTTACAACCATCAACCATACGTCCCAGACTTAATTTCTTGTGACTGATTCCGAAGATGAAGGAATCACTGAACCACTTCGTGGCATTCGCTTCAGAACTGTTTGAGTGATTCGACAAGCAGTAGACCGCGCCATTCGCAGAACAAGCTCTACTAACGGTAGCGAGTGCTACACAACGCTGGTACTACTTTGAAGGACAAAAACAGGTGCAAACATGCAACGATTTGTATGTCGTGAATAAATTGTTGCCGTATTTAAGTTCCAACTCTCGTATTTCGTTTTTGGACAGACCTAGATTTTGCGCATTGTGTTGTTTAAAACATATAAAATAGCAAGAATTTTCAGTGTGAAGATTCAATACTTTTATATGGTTTATATTCACATTTTAAGCATTGATAATGGTTTCATACTGACCGACATTTACACTGCTCGGAAAAATTAGTGCATCAGGGGAGAGATCATACACAACGTAACGTATTTTATAAAGATATCGGTTAGAAAAGTAAATTTTGTGTGACACTGTACGATATTTTTCTGCCTCAACTCTTTACTTGAGATTTACATGGGGTTTACTTAGGCACGGGGGCACTATTATATTGAAAAAGTCATTTTCATTGCCCTCTAATAATGGTGTGTGATCACCTCGGACGGCCAGTAGAGTTGCACACCTTCGTGGCATGGACAGTATGAGGTTATCAATCAACTCTTGAGGGATATTTGGCCATTCTTCTATGCGTGCAATATCCAGCTTTGCAACCGTTGTGGGATGTGGTGGTCTGGCTGCAGTGCATCTGCCAAGTGCATCCCAGACATGATCAATCGGGTTTAAGTCCGGTGAACAAGCTGGTGCCTCCATTCCTTCACTTCCCACAGCTTCAAGAATGTTGTCCAGCAATGCAGCTGTGTGGGGACAAATGTTATCGTCCATCAGAAAGAATCCATGTCCTAGGGCACAACGAAAGGTCGCTGGATGTCGTCTCTGTACCTTTGAGCAGTTAAAGCACCATTAAGAACGACATAGAGGTCCGTACATTCGCCAATAATGACTGTTGCTCACAACATTCGTCCACAACTATGATATGATGTTTCCTGCACGTAAGCAAGCTTGTTCCGTGTTCCACATTGACAGGCTGAAAAAATCTTGACATTACGACTGCAATGCTGATGTTCTCCCCACCCAGTTTCTGCGGGCTAAATGTTGTCGTCGTTTTAATTGGACACACACCATAGGCCTCCGTGCGTAGAGGCCATATTCCTGAAGACGACTTTGAGTTGATATTGAGCGTCTTGTTGCTACCTGGAGGGTGCGTTGCAGCTGACTTGAATTCAGCCTCCTGCTTCGACGGGCTGTTAATCGGAGATAGCGGTGATGTCTTGCTGATGTTACTCGTGGACGACCTCGGCCTTGCCTCCTTTTAACGGTTCCTGTAGTCTGAAATCGCGTCTAGATCCTGGAAATTACACTGTGGAACACTCCAATAACTGCAGTCACCTCCCTCTGTGACTGTCCCGCATTTAAATCTTTTTATAGCTCTACATGCCATAGCTTCGAGTAAATTAAAGTCGTTGTTGCTTTGCAGTACCTGCTCACTACACTATCTGAGCCCAACTCCTTGTGTAATTCATTTCGTAAACACAACATTAACCCCCCTCTGCAGCAACTTCCTGTTATTACCGCTATCTGTTGCGGTAATGTTGCTGTGTCCACTGGGTATAACTGACAGAAGTACGACGAACTATTTTACTTCAAATGTTCAAATGTTGCCTGCCACGGTGGCCGAGGGGACTGAGGCGCCCCAGTCACGGTCCGCACGGCCACTACGGTCGGGGGTTCGAATCCCCCCTCGGGCATGGATATTTGTGCCGTCCTTAGTATAAGGTAGTTGATAAGTAGTTTGTAAGTTTAGGGTCTGATGACCCCGTAGTTAAGTCCCATAAGCTTAACAAACATTTTTTGTTCAAATGTTTGTTAAGCTTAAGGGACTTAACTGCGGGGCCATAAGTCGCTAAACTTACACACTACTAATGAACTAGCTAATACTAAGGACGGCACAAATATCCATGCCCGAGGGGGGATTCGAACCCCCGACCGTAGTGGCTGTGCAGACCGTGACCGGAGCGCCTCAGTCCCCTCGGCCACCGCGGCCGGCGAACTATTTTAGTTCAGTCTGCTGATGACAATACTTCAGAACCTAGATATCTCAATTGATCCTGTGACCGCTTTGACCAGTGTATTTCTTTTATTGACAGAATTACATTTCGGTCATTGTCTGGCTTAAACCATATAAAAGAGTATGAACTTAATCTTCAGAATGAAGATTCAATACTTTTATATTTTAATCCTCATTTTAAGCATTACTTATGGTTTGATACTGACCAAAATCTACAGCCAGTAACAGAAGTGCGACTGATTGCCGTCACCTTCTATATATTTGAAAACATTTGTTGAGTGCAAAGATTTCAACATGGAAACGAACTTCATTAAACAGGGTAGTTTGCAGCAATCAGTCGTCAGCAATCAGTCATCGTTGAAATAAATATTTTATTCAGCAAATGCAGATTTCGGCTATAGCTGGCGTCATGTAGGAAGGCGCTTCGGCGCATAGAGGCGGAGTAACAGGGAAAGCCTGTGAAGGGGAGGAGCTACGGCAGAGGGCCAACACTTGAACTTGCAGGAGAAAGATTGCATACCTTGAGGCCAGCCACGCGCCCAGAGAATGATTATTATTGGCTGCCACTGCGGTAACCGAGGGGGGTGCGCAGAACGGCTGAAAATTGAGCCACCTTCCTATGTGACGCGGACTATAGTACCAAGCCATTCTATTCATTGTATTTCACGGACGATAGCTTGCTGCTAACTAACCCGCCTAAAAGGTAACCCAGTCAACAATCCGAACCCTACAGTGCCTTTTTTTAGGCATGGACCTTTTGGAGGTGGTGTGCTGTTGCCTTGCTCTGACCTTTGAACTGACTCACACTGCCAGTTACAGCGAGTACCTACTGTTTAACGTGGATACGTAATCATTGTGGAACTCGAAATTTTCCGCATCAGCACTGCCAGATGTGACAGAAGTAGTAAATAACAGACAAAAATGATATTTTGTCGAAAATTGACATTTTGAGATCGCCGCTGTAAACAAAATACAAACTCTGATAATATTCGGCGAATGAGGTCAGAACGGTCGATCGGGCAACACAGGCGAATCACAACGCTGCACCTGCTTAGCATGCTTAGCGAGCTGTGTTGACAACCTGCACCCTCCGTAATTCAGTTGAGCATCGTGTGTGTTCCGTGTTAGACCTGTTTGACGAAGTGCTTGTGCAGTGTGTTGATTCTGACCTGATAACAGGACAATGAATCAGCAAAGAATCAATTTTAATGTTTTGTTTTAAGCTTCGCGAGACACCTAAAGATACACAAGCGATGTTTGTACGTGTTTATGAGGATGAACCACTGTCCGTGAAGTGTGTGTACGATTGGTTCACCCGTTTTCGAGGAGGGCGGGATTGTGTTCCTGACAATCCCCATAGCGAACGACCGGCGACCGCCGTCAGTAACGTAAACATTGTAAAGTGCGGGCAGTAATCCCGAGCGATTGTGTAGTAACTGTGTGCATGATGGCGGACGAACTGCAGATGAACCGTGAATCCGTGCGACAAATCCTATCACACAATTTAGGAAAGAGGAAAAGGTCATCTTGTGCCAAGCCGGCCGCGGTGGCCGAGGGGACTGAGGCGCTCCAGTCACGGTCTGCACGGCCACTGCGGTCGGAGGTTCGAATCCCCCCTCGGGCATGGATATTTGTGCCGTCCTTAGTCTTAGCTAGTTCATAGGTAGTTTGTAAGCTTAGGGACTGTTGACCACGTAGTTAAGTCCCATTAGTTCTACAACATTTTCTTGTGCCAGATCACTTCCCTGGCGGTCACCTCTTGTTCGCATCTACGGCATTTTGAACAGTGGTCGTTACATTTCAGTTGTGTTACGACCCGTGGCTCTACCCTTCATTCGATCCCTGCGAAACCCTACATTTCAGCAGGGTGATGCACGACCGCAGGTTGCAGGTCATGTATACGGAAAATGTTCGACTGATGCCCTGGCCGCCACATTATTGAGAT
Source organism: Locusta migratoria (assembly GCA_026315105.1). Classification (NCBI taxonomy): domain Eukaryota; kingdom Metazoa; phylum Arthropoda; class Insecta; order Orthoptera; family Acrididae; genus Locusta; species Locusta migratoria. Next base: position 506,248,981 of record CM048746.1, on the reverse strand, counting down.
CTCTCACCAATTGAAAACGTCTGGTCAATGGTGGCCGAGCAGCTGCCTCGTCACAATACGCCGGTCACTACTCTTGATGAACTGTGGTATCGTGTTGAAGTTGCATGGGCATCTGTACGTGTACACGCCATCGATGCTCTGTTTGACTCAATGCCCAGGCGTATCAAGGCCGTTATTACGGCCAGAGGTGGTTGTTCTGGGTGCTGATTTCTCATGATCTATGCACCCAAATTACGTGATAATGTAATCACACGTCGTTTCTAGTATAATATATAATCGCCTGATTTTCTAAGACTGCACTCCATTACCGTTATCTTGCTCTATCACACTGTCCTTCCCGTTCAACTGCTCTTCCATGTCCTTTGCTGTCTCTGACAAAATTACTATCTCATCGGCAAAACGCAATTTTTATTTCTTCACCTTGAACTTTAATCCCTTCTCCAAAATTCTCCTTGCTTTCCTTTATAGCTTGCTCAATGTCAAATTGAATAACATTGGAGAACGGCTACAACCCTGTCTTACTCCCGTCCCAACCTCTGCATCCATTTTATGCCCTTCAACTCTGATAACTGACGTCTGGCTTTTGCAAAAGTTTTAAACAACCCTCCACTCCATATATTTTACTACTGCTGATTTCAGACTTTGTTGAGTTTATTCCAGTCAACATTGCCAGAAGCTTTTTCCGAATCTACAAAAGCTAGAAATGTAGGTTTGCCTTTCCTTATCTATCTTCTAAGATAATCCGTAAACTGATGACTGCCTTCCGTGTTCCTACATTTCTCCTAAATCAGAACAGATTTTCACCGACGTCGGCTTCTACCGCCTTTTCCATCAATTTGTAAATAATTCGTGTTAAAATTTTGCAACCATGACTTATTAAACTGATGGTTCTGAAATTTTGACATCTGTCTCCGCCTGCTCTCTTTAGAATGGGGATTATTACATTTTTCTTAAAATCTGGGGGTATTTCCCCTGTCTCATACATCTTACGCACTAGGTGAAATAGTTTTGTCATGGCTGGCTCTCCCAGAGACTTCAGTAGTACTGTGGAAATGTCGTTCACTCCAGAGGCTTTGTTTCGACTTGGTCTTTAAGTGCTCTGTCAAATTCTTCTCTCAGTATAGTATCTCCTATTTCGTCATTATGTACTCCCTCTTCTCATTCTACATTATTTTCTCTAAGTTCATTTCCTTTGTAGAGCCCCTCTATATATTCCAACTTTCAGCTTTCCCTTCTTTGCTGAGAACTAGTTTTCCATCTGAGTTCTTTATATTCATACAGCTGCTTTTCTTGTCTCCAAATGTCTCTTTTATTTTCCAGTAGGCAGCACCTATTTTTCTCTATTGAAACATTCTTCTACTGACTTTCATTTGCCTTCTAGTCACTCCTGTTTAGTTATTTTGCACTCCCTGTTAATCTCATTTCTTAGTCGTCTGTACACCATTTTGCCTGTTTCATTTATTGCATTCTTATATTTTTTTCCCCTTTCATCGATTAAATTTAGTATATCCTGTGATATCCAAGGTATCTTGCCTTACTACCTATTTTGTCCTCTGCTGCCTTCACTATTTCATCTCAATGCTACCTGTTCCTCTTCCACTGTTTTATTTCCCCCCGTATCTGTCAAATGTCGCCTATAGCTGTCTCTTAAATTATCAAGAAGTTCAGGTTCCTTTAATTTATCCAGCTCTCATCTACTTATTTGCCTACCTTTCTGCAGTTCTTTCAGTTTCAGCCTACAGTTCATAACCAATAAGATATGGTCAGAGTCTATGTCTGCCCCTGGGTAGTTTAAAACCTGGTTCCGAAATCTATGCCTTACCATTATAAAATCTATCTGGTACACTGCGCTGTTTCCTAGTCTCTCCCACGTATACAAACGTCTTTCGTGATTCTTAAACCAGCTGTCTGTTATGATTAAATTATGTTCTGTGCTAAATTCTACCAGGTGGCAGACCATATTCATTTACTATTTTTCCTTCCCTTCCTTTTCCTACTACCGAATTACAGTCTCCCATCACAATTAAGTTTTCCTCACCCTGAACTGTCTCAATAACTTCCTCTGCCTCCTCATACATTTCTTCGATCTCCTCATCATCGACAGAGCTAGTTGGCATATAAACTATTTTGGTCGATGTTGGCTTCGTATCTATCTTGACTACTATAATGCGATCACTGCGCTGCTCATAGTAGTTTACCAGTGTTCCTATCTTTTTATCCATTATCAGACCAACTCCTGTAATAAACCCAACTGATTTCGTATTTATAAACCCGTATTCACCTGACCAGAAATTCTGTTCCTCTTTCCACCGAACTTCTCGATTCCCCACTATATCCAACTTCAACCTATCCATTTCTCTTTTTAAATATTCTAACCTCCCTAGAACATTCCACGCTCTGATCCGTAGAATGCCAGTGTTATCTTTCTTAATGATCACATCCTCCTTAGTAGTCCCCGCCCGGAGATCCGAATGGGGAACTATTTTACCTCCGGAATATTTTACCCGAGAGGATGCCATCATCATATATTCATAAAGTAGAGCTGCATGTCCTCGGGAAAAGTAACGACTATAGTTTCCTCTTGCTTTCAGCTGTTAGCAGTTAACTGTGTGGCAAAGCCACGTTAGCTGATGTTCCAAGACCAGCTTAGTCTATCATCCAGACTGTTGCCCCTGTAACTACTGACAAGGCTGCTGTCCCTCTTCAGGAACCACACGTTTGGCTGGCTTCTCCACAGGTACCCCTCCGCTATGGTTGCACCTACGGTACGGCTGTTTGTATCGTTGAGGCACGCAAGCCACACCACCTCGACAATGCCTTTGGTTCATGGGGGGTGGTCATATTTGTTTAGCACACACAAATAAAGAAGGTATAAATGCGTTATGGGAAGAAAATAAAAGAAGTCTTAACTCGTGCTTTAATCAACATCGTTATCAGTCACGGTAAAGACAAACTATTTTTTTTTTTTTTTTCATTTAAAATTGTCAATGAACTTCTACTGTTGCACATCGAAATGCGAACTGCGGCAAAATGTGTTTGGTATTAACACTCCAAGTGAAGTGCTGTTTTCACTGACGCTCTGTATTACACTCCGTGAGGTCTATTCGCGTCTGTTGAAATGTTTTGCCGGCCGCGGTGGCCGAGGTGACTTAAACGTATTTTTAATATTTTGTTGCTAGACACAGGTAACTCCGTTTAAATTATTTAAATTAAAATTCATGATATTAATCAGTCTGATCTTTTAAACTGCGCCGACGTGTTACCGCAACAAAGCAGGCGATTCGAGAATATATCTCTCTGAATTATTCAAGCTATGTGGAATACTTTGTCAGTTTAATGCTACTCTTGAAGAAAAAATGGAGTGCTAAAATGGAGTTATTGAGCGTTTGTGATCTCTTTGGAGAGAGAAAAGTGGCGTGATCGCTAACCAGCCCCTACCGTCGTTATCTGAACTTTCAACTGTTTTGCAGGAAATGTGGTGTACGTTTCCCTTTAAAATCATGCCAGAGCTCTTCAAAAAAATGTTTGTTAAACTTATGGGACTTAAATGCGGGGTCGTCAGTCCCTAAACTTACAAACTACTTATAAACTAACTTATACTAAAGACAGCACAAACATCCAGGCTCGAGGAAGGCATCGAACTTCCGACGAGGGACGGCCTCGAGCTTCGGAGCAGAGCTCCTCGATGCGCTCGGCCACTCCGCCGCAGGAACAGAGCTCTTCCTGGAAGCTATTCTGAATGAAACGGTTTTCATACTCCGAACTATGAAATATAATGTGTTTTCGGTATTTACATATCTTTGTCACCTGCAATATTTTAGTCCAGTGGCCGGATCTTACAGTCTTCCAGAAAGTGGAATGACGAGGAATTTAACCCTGTCTCACGATTCAAACCCTCAAAAATTTGACGGTGTAGCAGAGCAGAGGATTAAACGTATCCGATTAAATCCGCGGACCATACCTCATGCAATTAATCTCCCGAGTGTGATTTAACATGGCGTCACGGACGAAAGGAACGTTTCAACCGAAGGGGGAAAATATTAATCGTCGGAACATGGGTCTAATCCAGGTTATCAAAATCCGGAATATGATGGCTTTCGCCATTTATATATCGTACCTTGTGGCTGGTAACCTACAATCAGAGATGGGCACCGTTACTCAAAAATTTAGTTTCGTTAATCATTAATCCGTTACTAAAAAAGTTAACTCCGTTAAATGTTAAAGCGTTACTTTACGGGCAATTTAACGGTCGTTAACGTCAATTATTAAACGTTAACTCATAAAAGTACTGTGCATCCGCGAAAACTCGCCTTCAGTCTCCAAATTTATATATTTGCGGTTGTTGTATTATTGATGTGAGCAATTAAATAAAACGTATTACCCTATATGATATAAAAAATGTTTTGGTTGGGCAACTTTAAGTAGGGCTTGGAATATAAATAAGGAATAATGTTACTCGGACACTATCTTGGCACTCGGCTGTGAGAGTAAAAAAATGAGGACTAATCACATACCAAGTTATAAAGTTGCAAACCGCCTTCGCTAGAGTCGTTCACTTTGGCGGAAAAGAGTTATGTTCTGTGAGATGATTAGTCTTCTCGTACATAATGAAGATTTTGTCACTTGTTTATGCTCGCGGTCGGCCGCTAGGTGATAGTGTCCTAGTAATACATGAAGCTTAGTTCGTAATAATAATAATAATAATAATAATAATAATAATAATAATAATAATAATAGAGCAATAAAATAAAATTTACGGAAGACTCAAAACATGAAACTTCACTGAATATCATTTGACATAAGGTACGTACATATTGCCTTTAAGAAACACAACATATTAAAATCATCGTCTGACTGTTAGGCATGTTTGGGAGTCAAAATATCTTTTCCTCGTAGGAAAATGACGTTCCACTGCAGAACTTCAAGGTGTAGCGGTAACATATTTTATAGAAACATATATTAAAATAATTTCTCTAAGAAATACCACTTCGTTAAATGATTATTTTGATTTAATGTCCAGCCACATTTTCATTAGACTCTCTGCTTTCCTTGTTAAACATATTTTGTCTGTGGTCTTCTTAGATTGAATCTTGCACGGAAGGTACGTGTAAAATATTTATTCAAAAATGTTTGTAAAGTCTATGGGACTTAACTAAGGGGTCATCAGTCCCTAAACTTACAAACTACTTATGAACTACTTACGAACTAGGACAGCACAAATATCCATGCCCGAGGGGGGATTCGAACCCCCGACCGTAGTGACCGTGCTGACCGTGACTGGAGCGCCTCAGTCACCTCGGCCACCGCGGCCGGCAAAAATATTTATTAATTGCAGTCAGCATAAGATGGGGAAAGTAATATAATTAAAATTATATGCTAATTTCCTGATTAGGTGTGTCTGCCATATATCGATTCTCGCAGCCTCCATTTTCGATTGTTTCGCGGGATGCAATTTAAATTTGTTCTTGTCAGCTATTGCAAACTTCAATGAGAAAATGTTATTGAAAATTAACTTTTCCTTCCTTCCTGTCCCCATTCACCACTAATATCCATGGCGAACAGATACTCGACAAGTTAGAACATTAAAATAATTATTTGTTTAACTGTACATAATCGCTGAACGTACTATTAATCAACAGCGACATAAGACAAACATTTATTTTCATTGAAACGTTCTCGTTCACCATTGTTATCGCTGATGAAAACAAGAAGTGGGTACAAAAATAACGGATTAACGGACTTAGGACAAGTTAACGGATGTTAAAGAGTCCGTTAATGTTTGTTTGAATTAACTTAAAAGTTAATCCGTTGCTCAAAAAGTAAACTTCGTTAATTAACGATCAACGGACTTGTGCCCAGCTCTGCCTACAACGATGTCTGTCAAAATGCAACACCAGGAAGGAACGGAAATAGCACAGAGACATTTATTTGCGAGAACACACTGGACAAAGATCACATGACTGAAAATACGCCGGCTGCGGTGGCCGAGCAGTCTGTGGCGCTCCAGTCACGTTCTGCACGGCCACTATGGTCGGGGGTTCGAATCCCCCCTTGGGCATGGATATTTGTGCCGTCCTTAGTATTAGCTAGTTCATAAGTAGTTTGTAAGTTTAGGGACTGATAACCCCGTAGTTAAGTCCCATAGGCTCTACAAATTTTTGAACGTTTCAACATTTGAATTGAAAATACAGGGTGTTTGTAAATGAATATTGGGGTTTTAACGCTTTATAATATTTATTATATTAAGCTTATAATTACAAATGACATGTCAAATAAAAGAGCAACTCAAACAGCTTTACTGAAAACCTTATAAATGTTCAATATGAGCACCATTTGTCACATGGCACACATCAAGTCTATAGCCAAGTTCTTCCCAAACGTTGATAAGTGTGTCTTCAGTGAATGAAGCAACAGCTGCTTCACTCCGGTTCTTAATTCAGGGAGATCAGCTGGTAGCGGAGGCAGGTACACACAAATGTTCAAAATTTTGTTAAGCTTATGGGACTTAACTGCCAGATAATCAGTCCCTAAACTTACAAACTACTTATGAAATAACTTATACTATACCTATACTTATACATCCATGCCCGAGGGGGGATTCGAACCCCCGACAAGGAACGGCATCGCGCATCAGAGCATAGCGCTTCAATGCGCTCGGCCATTTACGAATGTTATTATCACTTGGAGGATCATAACCGAACTTCAGCCGGAAAGCACGTTGCACAGTAACAAAGATTCGGTCTTTGCAAAACACAAAACGCTTTCCGTTCACAAGTCGCCATCTTTGCTACTAACGCTGTCTAGGGGATTGCAGCGGAAACATTGCCCGCTGTGCATGCGCACTGGTGCCAAGCAAAGCTGTTTGAGTTGCTCTTTCATTTGACATAGCATTTATAAATGTAAGTTTAATATAATAAATATTATAAAGCGTTAAAACTCTGATATTCATTTATAAACACCCTGTACAAAAAAGAAAAAAAATAGCCCCCTGACAGCTTTGCGGCTCTATTTCATTACACTTGCATTCAAGAATTTTTATATTACTGAAGTTGGTTTTAAGTTTTGGAGATTGTGTGTGTTGTTAATTTCATTCGAAATGTTCTTACGCGGTGGCTGCCCTTCCCAGAAAATTATTTGTAAAAAAATTATTTGAAAATGTAAACATTGTTGGCAATAACCGATACCTTAGTATTGAATAAAATAGACTATGAAAGTGTGGTTAGGGTATAAAGGCCCCAAATAAATTTGGCTGTGATATCTCGAATTACAGATATCACGTCAGTATTGCATTTTTTGTTGCCTGAAGTGTAGTATATGCCTGAAGTATATGGAGAAAGTAGGATATCGTAAAATAAGGACAATGTAAGTATATGAAAACAGTACAGCAATGTTTCAGCTAGTCGTCGACATAGTCACCAAATGCATTGAGACACTTCTCGTATCGTGAGATCAGCTTTTGTATTCCTGTGCCGTAGAAGACTGCTCCGCCTGTGAATGAAAGCAGCATTTGGCAGTCTCCAGCTCTTCGTCATTGTGAAAACGTTGGCCGGAGAACAGGAATTTCTTGAGCTGCAAGAAATCGCAAGATCAGGACTGTATGCTGAATGGCGAAACGGCTCCCAGCCAAACTTCTGCAGCCAAACTTCTGCAAAACAGTTGCTGTGCACCGAGTCTTATGTGGACGATCATTGCCATGGAGCAGCAGTAAGCAGTCCACGCCTCTTTTTCTGAATGGCACCTCCTCCGGCCTGCGTTTTGACAACGACGAAGCGCGGAAGGCGAATGTCACACGCTGGTTCCATTCACAAGCAGCAGGCACAGGGATACGAAAGTAGATCCCACGATATTGTAAGTATGTCAGATCTTTTTGTGACTATGTCGAAAACAAACTCAAACATTCATGAACTTATTGCCAATAAAGTTTTCATGTAACTATGCTGCCTTTGTTTAAAGAACAGTAGGGAACCTTACTTTCTGGATGCGTCTCGTATAGAGGGTGTCCCATTTTAATCTTTACCGGCCGATATTTCTGCAGCAGCACAATTGTGCAAAAATAGTTTCCAGTATAAGTTGTAAGGTTTTTAAGGGGCTCATGAAATCTTTATCACGAAATTATATTTAATCCTTCTGTCAAAGTCAGACCTAGGTCAAGTTCATTTTTTCAAATGGTGTCTCCTATTTTATACTACATATTCGAATTTTATGTGAAAAAAGATCAAATTTTGTAGGGAAATTCTTGTTCGAAAAACTATTGGTTTCCCGCCACGAGGCTCTTCATTGTAAATTTATCAGTTTACCAGCATCTTGAGAAGAAAGCGTGGTCGAAAAAAACAAAATCGCACTGACGTGTTTTACGGCCCACTTTAGATTTGTAGTTTTATAAGTTTTTGCAACCATTTTGGACCAAAATAATAATCTAAGTAATAAAAAATTATTTAATAAGTGTGTCTGAAACCCTTTTAGGAAAAAAAATTAGGTAGTGGCGGGTTCCGAACCACAGACCTAAAGCGTCATAGTCCAATGCCTTGCCCACGACGCTACGGCTATCAATCAAAAGATAAGTTCTTTAATCTCATAGTATTGATGGCCGTTGTTAACTGATGCTAATATGACATTTGTAGACACTAGATTATCATTTTATCGTACGAAAAACGATGTGTTTTTGCTTTGAAATGACAACGTGTAAGTTACAATAAGTAGATCATCAAATACGCAAGGCAAGATGTCGTATGCCAGAGAGAGTTCTGGGCGAGGAATGTCACGTGATATCTCCGAACGGCTGGTTTTCGTTAATTCAATGGAGGGTGTCGAATCTCCGTTATTTTTGCAAATATGTCTCAAACGATACGAGATATGAAAAAAAAACATAAGGGAGCTAAGTTGTTGAGAATTTTCTCCTCTACCAATTAGGTTATTAAATTTTCGTGTCAGGTGAATAGTTAACCCGTTATTTTCATTTAAATTTCGAGCTGTCGAAAGACGATCGCAAAGGCCCACTTTTAGTATTACTACCGTAACCTGAAGTGGGCCAATATTTCAATGAAAATCTCTGTCCACTGGTAAAGTTTTCGTGAACTTGAACTGACCTTGAAAATTTTTCCCGATACAAAAAAGTGCTCCTGACTATTGTTTTTTCGAAAACAACGTTCCTTTCAAAGAATGCGTATTGCTTCTCGTACACTACGAATATGGAATAAAAAAATAGGGGTTACCATTTGAAAAACTGAACATGACATTGGTTTGACCTTGACGAAAGGATTCAAGGTCATTTCTAGATAAACATTCCATGACCCCCTTCAAACCTTACAACTTTTACAAGAGACTTCTTTTGCTGAATGGTGTCGCTCCAGAGTTATCGGGCGTTATTGACTAAAATCGGACAATCTGTATACGCGGTAAATTTTGCTTAACAGGATCTCTAATAGGCCCAGTGTGGGAAAGAAACTTTGTCTAAATACAACAATGTAGCTGCTACTTATGTCTTTGATGACGTCATGCTACTCCAGGATACGATGTGTATGAAATGAAATGCGAAGCAGTGACACTTTAAATAGAATATGGTGCGTCATCTCGGATTTCAGTTGCCAGACTCGTTGCGCAACGCGGAATGATGTTGCGCGCTTTCATCGCTCAGCAAGTCACAGACGGGCCACCCGGTGACCAGCTTCTCTGATGTCAAGGCCTGGTTTCACGGTCGTGAAGCTCTTCCAAGGCGAATCAGCTAAATCTCCCGTCTTGTCTTGTATTGCGTCAGACCTTTTCTTACATATAAAAAGAAACTACTGTCTGACAAGAGTGACTGACTCAGAAGACGCGATCCAATGACACGATATCTTCTTGTACATACCCTATCATTGCCGATACTTAAATGTTGACGGGTGCAATTCTCTGTTAACAATAAAGCGGCCATCGGAGCATACTGACCTTTTTTCTCAATCTACCCGCTGTTTCTTATGAATAGCCTTAAGCTGTAAGTTATGCCTCTTTATTAGTCTCCAGATTCACTTCTTGCGATCAACCTCTAATGTACATTTACATAATTTTGTATCCCATCCTCGTAGCCACTTTTGTATCCCATCCTCGTCGCCTCGCCACTTTTGTGTCTCGTCCGCCGGTTGTCGTAGGTGTCGGTGGCCGAGTAGAAAGAGACCGACACAGGAATAAAGGATACACGCGTGTGCGGTATGGAGGTGACCAGCCAGTGGGTCAGCAGAAACTAGAAACACTAGAGTAAATTAGAACGAGATATGTATTTTATAGAGTCTCGGTAATACTTAACTTTTACATAGTTCTTGACTGTAGAGTGCTGATACATAGTTTATATAGAGGCCTGCCTACCGATAATTCCTATCCGATAGCCAAGTCTTCACTGGTGCCTATCTGATTCCCAACAGTTAACTGGTTCCTATCTCAGTCCCAAGTGAACGATGCAGTCCAGTGGTATCCAGGAGCGGAGTTGCAGCAGAGGGCGCTCGTGGCTGACGTCGTAAGAACGCCGCGCCGTGCGTGCATGGCGGCGCGTGGCGTAAGTACGTGGCGCGCACTTCATACTTGTGCGACACCACACATAAATACTCTGCAAGTAAAATTGAAGTGCATGGCAGAGGGATCATCGAACCGCTCTTGTGATGTTTCTCTATAGTTCCAGTCTCTAATAGCTCGCGGGAAAAAGGAACACCTAAATCTTGCCCAAATCTTTCCGTTTTCGATCTGATTTCTCTTATTTTATTTTATCATGTCTTCCTATGTAGGTGGGTGCTAACAAAATATGGCCGGCCGCGGTGGCCGACGGGACTGAGGCGCTCCAGTCACGGTCTGCACGGCCACTACGGTCGAGATTTCGAATCCCCCCCGGGCATGGATATTTGTGCCGTTCTTAGTATTAGCTCGTTCATAAGTAGATTGTAAGTTTGGGGACTGATGGCCCCTTAGTTAAAGTCTCATAAGCTATACAAACATTTGAACAAAATATGTTCGCATTCGGAATAGGAAGTTGGTAAAAGAAATTTCGCAAATAGATCTCGTCGCAAAGAGTAACGCCTTTGTTTTAATGATTTCCACCCCAACTCGTGCATCATTCCCGTGACATTCTCGATAATCCGGAATTTAACCCTTTATTTGGCACACACAGAAATCCGAGAAGAAAAAGTATTATGTTATTTGAATTACATGTGTAGGTCCATCTGAACAGATTTTTTTATTATTTTTATTTATTTATTTTTTTTTTTCAAAATATTGTTCCTGGTTTGTAACATTGCCCAAAAACTTCGCATGGTGGTACGATATCAGTACTACAGTGTTGTTGTTATGACTGCAGATGATTGTGTCTTGGACTATTTCATGCCGGCCGCGGTGGCCGAGAGGACTGAGGCGCTTCATTCACGGTCTGCACGGCCACTACGGTCGGGGATTCGAATGCCCCCTCGGGCATGGATATTTGTGCCATCCTTAGTTGTAGGTAGTTCGTAAGTAGTTTGTAAGTTTAGGGAGTGATGACCCCGTAGTTAAGTCCCTTAAGCTTAACAAACATTTGAACATTTTTGACTATTTCATGTGAAACGTGTGAAAACAAGTCGCTTTTGGTGTAAATTTATGAAATGTTTTACAGTTTACAATCAAATGCCTATGAAGATGAAACTTGCAAATTCCTTTTGGACAGTAATCTGTCAAGTGACAACATATTGCCATATCTGTCATACCGTACATCATTCACTGGTACATGAAATGTTATTTCTTTGTTATTTTGGACTTATTCTCCATTGTGTTGTCGTTTACGCATCCTCTACCCTTATAAGAAGTTGTCAACAATTTTCCGTAATGAATCAACTTCAAGGCTTCCTCTTTCGCTTTTATAAGCAATTATCCATGTATCACGAAAAAATGACCACAAAATTGAAACAAACATGTACCTCGGTAACTTATGCTTGGAGTGTCCACTAAAGATTCAGTTTATTGCTAAACTTTTCGCAAAAGACAATGAAACATCACTTTATTGGAGAGCTTAAATGTTATTTTCAAGCACTGTTTCCCATCCAAGGATGAAACTTAAAACATGTTTCAGAAAATCACGCGCAATTTTGATGGTGCTTGAGAGCAACATTGCCAAATAAAGGGATAAACAAAACTTACGTCGTGTCAGAAATGTTCAAATGTTTGTATACTCTATGGGACTTAACTACGGGGTATCAGTCCCTAAACTTACAAACTACTTATGAACTACTTACGAACTAGGACGGCACAAATATCCATGCCCGAGGGGGGATTCGAACCCCCGACCGTAGTGGCCGTGCTAACCGTGACTGGAGCGCCTCAGTCACCTCGGCCACCGCGGCCGGCTATGTCGTGTCACGTGCATAACAAATTATGTAGAGGCTTATATATTATTTTCATACACATGACACGCGGTAATGTGTAATATTATTTTGAGTATTTCTCGTGTGAACTTTTAATTCCTGATGTTTCTAGCAACAAGGGAAACTGGTTGACTAATAAAGAGGCGTAACGCACACAGCTCAAGGCTTAAAACGATTTATTCAAAATACTTAAAAGCTTTAGACAGTCACCAGCATAAATTTCTTCCCGCTGTTTCCCTAAGAGGCTCCACCATCCGCCTAATATTGTGGCTCTCAATGACCACCAAACCCACCCTCTGCGTCTGCCCTGGCCTCTCAGGGTTGGCCACTGCCGCAAAAGGCGAGGCAGCCGGTGCTGGCTCAGACCGACACCTCAAAGCCGTTACTGAGGCATAATAGACACTCTTAAGCCGTCGGCACACGGAGTGCGTATCTGAACGTGTGTGGTCAACGTGCCTAGTACCTGACTTCACAACGTAGGAGCTGTCAGAAATTCTCAATGCGACAACAGGCTATCCCATGATGGGGAGCAGCTCCTTTCGGTAGAGAGATGAAGATGCTATATTGGCCATTTGTAGAAGCTCATATTTTGAGGGTTTAGTATACATAACTTAGGTGTTTTGAATACATGGCATTTCAAAGCGTCAGAGTATCCGAGAAACCTGATTATCTCGAAAACAGGTCGTCATAGGTACTATTTGTTGAATTAACATGATTGGGAACCTGTCATATGCCGTTAAAGAATTTACATTTTACTAAAATTTGCCGTTTAACTGGCGTAGCGCAGGAAGTGCAGTCGTGGACTACGAAACTATTATGTTACGAGGGGGTGGTTTTACATTCACTGTGTGTAAATATTTTTTCTCTCACATTCCAGTTTTCTGATAGGTTCAAAGACTTTCTTATTAATTTGATGGAAGTATACGGTGTACCTTTCTGAGGAGTGACTTTATTCGATTAGTTTTATGAACAGGACAGTTTGCACCTTATTTGGGGTAAAATTCGCAAGTCTTGTGGTGCTGTTTTACATTATAACTAATTTATTACTTAATAATTACAGTGAAGGAGTAAGACCGACCTTTTAAGTTTTACTAAAAAGTGAGATGATACAATATGTTTGCCTTATGTGAAGGTCTAGCTACCATTATTCAATGAACGTGCTACTTTCCTAATAGCCTGGTGTTTATAGACATTGAAGTTGTTACTTAAGTACGCATACACGACAAACAAAACATGACTAGCATTTGCACAACAGCAGAAATGTACGTTTTAATAGAGCTAAAGCAGAAATATGCCTCCGTCCATTGCGTAAACACAGTGATTCCATAATCTGACGCCGCAAACGATCGCGTGTAGCGCGTTAAGGCACACGTCTGGTATGCACAGGCCGCACAGTTTTTGAGCGTTCGTCCGCCTTCGTAGACAAATGGACAGCATGGTATGTTGCCAAGCAGGGTGCCCGGGTTCGATTTCCGGTTCGGTAGGGTATTTTCTCGGTTCGGGGACTGGATGTTGTGTCCGTCTCATAATTAATTCACCATCGACGAAATGGCGTCAGGTAAAAAGATTTGCAGCAGGTAGGCCCCTAGGCTGAGCACGAACCCACTTGGGGTCTAAGGGCCATAAATGCCAAACCATCATCATCATAAACAAAAATATATAAAAAAATGACACTTGCGGGGAAAGGGAATGTGTAGACACTTGCGGGGAGACCCGGACGCTGCAGGTAGTGAACAGGGTATTCCAGAAGTAGGGATACGCCACCCCTACTCCACGCCCTCCAGCCGCTACCTGTGCCGTATTCAGAGGATTTTAACATTTTATCAAAAAATGAATGTTACTACAAGAGATACAGCCATTCAAATTTACGGGCACCATAACGTTTTCCCTTCCTGAGTAAATGAGCCGCTTCTTGTAGTTTCAACATCACAGTAACCTTTTTCTTGAATGTTCTGAATATAAATCTTTACACAGACTTCTTGAGGAGGAGAGTGATACGGATATCTGATTGTAAACCATTGCCTATTACCTTAGACCTTTTTGACGGTACTGAACAGGAGTTCCGCGTATTCCGTAATTTACATTTATACAGTTAACAGGCAATGTAATTTATAACCAACTATTGGTTGCCAATTTCGCTTCATTTTTCCTGGAAGTCTTGCAACTTGTTTCTCCCTGTTGGTTTATACCAAGTTTGGCGTAAAAATGGTTCTATATGACGGTGATAGAAAATAGAATTTACCTTTAGCATTTTTCGGTGTGTGACATTCCTTTACACATTCCGTATTTCGTACAAATCTTAGATATATTTGTAATTCGAATACAGCCAAATCGTTTTGGGGTCTACGAATAAACGCTTCGAGTATGTAAAATACTCATTGACTTATTATTAACGTTTTTTAATTGAATGTTTAAGGTTGCGTCTCCTATTAAAAAACATAGTAGCTATTTTTAAAGAGATGGAAGTTGCGTGATAGTGGGGTTAACTACATAGCGCTCAATTATATCAATGTATCTGTGCAGGATGCCTAATATATTTATTGCTTGCGCAGGTGTCTTGATATGCTTAGTGTTCTGAATAATATGCTTTTAGGAGGTATGACTGTGGAAAGTCATCGTCTTGTAGTAGCAGAGAATGTCTTAATAGCTCTCCAAACATTATCACTATTAAAATACCTTTTTGTTTTGAGGAGGAACACTCAACGAATTAATATGTAGTTAGAAGAAGTTACTATACTGCTCTTCAGCTTGCAAAGGGTTGAGTAATTTCACTGAGTTTCGTGTTATGTTGACAGTGTGGAAACTTGACAACAGCAGTGCTAGACTTCTTGGTGTGCCTGTAGCCAGGAAAAGCCATCAGCCGCCCCAAGGGCCCCGGGTTCCCCGCAAGTGTGACTCCCCGCAAGTGTTCCAACTCCGCAGTAGCTGCCAGCCGCAGCGGCCACGCCACTCAGTGACGTGTCTCTGTGAAAGAACAAGCATATACTAATACCATTCTAGGTTTTCTGGTGAACGAGGAAAAAGAGAGAGGAAATAATGATATTGTTCACGATATCTTGCCCTTACAGAATTTTCAAAACACGGAAAAGTGAAGGTATTTACGCTAACTTAATAACAGGCCATTTGTGAAATTGTGAAGAGAGCTACAGAGGATTAATCCATCTCAGTTCGATTTTATTTTAAGCGTGGTGAGAGAGAATGTAGCACGTAGAGCTATCAGTACAGTACAAACTCTAATCCAAGATAATGAAAAAAATGGCTCTGGCTTTACGTTAAGTTGCTGTATAAAAATTTACGTATTCATAACATCAGCTTAATACGGATTATTTTACATTTATATTAACTAAGATAAAAATCTGCGAAAATCCGCCGCGGCGAGTTGGCAGTCAATGAACATGTAATATTCTAGGTACAGATTTCTAAGGACATATCAATACGAAAAATTACAGTGTACAGTCACCGGAAAATCCTCAAATACAGCAAACGGTACACCCAGCGCACACATGTCAGTAGAGGGACAAAACATTTTATGTTTGTGAAGCTTACGAGACAATGAAATTGCGTGTTTATGAAATATCGCCCCAATTGTGCGATTGGATTTGCGATTTCCTATCAGAATGGACACAGTTTGTACTAATTGACGGTAAGTCATGGAGTAAAACATAAGTGATACGCGGCGTTCCCAAGGAAAGCGTTATAGGTCCCCTACTCTTCCTCGTGTTTATAAGCGATTTAGGAGAGAATCTGAATATCTCTCTTCGACTGTAAGCGGATGATACTGTCATATATCGGTTAGTGAAGTCAACAGAGGATCAAAAGCAACTGCAAAGCGATTTAGACAAAATTTCTACATGGTGCGAAAACTGGCAATTAATACTAAATAATGAAAAGTAATACACATGACCACTAAAAAAAAAATCCGCTGAACTTCAATTACACGATAAATCAGTCAAATCTTAAGGTTGTAAATATTACCAAATACCTAGGAGTTACAATTACGAATAACTTAAGACTGGAGAGAACACACAGAAAATTTGTGCGCAAGGCGAACCAAAGGTTACGTTTCATTGGCAGAACGCTTCTAAGATGCAACAGCTCCACCAAAGAGACTGCCTACATCACACTTGTGCGTCTTCTCCTTGTGTACTGTTGCCTAGTGTAGGCCCTCACCCGGTGGGACTGACGGAAGACATTGAGAAGTTTCAGAGAAGGGCAGCTCGTTTTGTTTTATCACGTTACAGGGGGGAAAGAGTCACGGAAATGTTGCACGATTTGACGTGGAAATCATGAAAACAACGTTTTTTGTTGCGGTGAGATGTAATTGCGAAATTTCAATCACCGACTTTTACTTCTGAATATAAAAATATTTTGCTAGCACCCAGCTACATAGGGAGACATAACCATCCCAATAAAATCAGAGAAATCAGATAGAAAACGAACGATTTATGTCTTCTTTCTTCCCGCGAGCTATTAGAGAATGTAACTATAGAGAAAGGTTATGAGAGTCGTTAATGAATCCTTTTCCAGGCACGTAAATGTGATTTTCAGAGTATCTATGTAGATGTAGATGAACTGCGGGATCATCATTTCCTAAACTTACAAACTACTTACGAACTACCTCATACTAAAGGCAGCACAAAAATCCATGTCCGAGGGGGAATTCGAACCCCCGACGGGGAACGGTCTTGCGCGTCGCAGCATAGCGTCTTAATGCGCTCGGCCGCTCCGCCGCGACACAAAACAATCCTGGTAATACTTTCTGAAGATCTTTTTGTCGCTTAAATCGTACCAGGATCAACATGACCTTTTAATAAATTTGCTTTATAGGTAAGGTCCGCCTTGAGCAAACACAAATGTTTTTTGATTTCTCCCATACATGTTTCGCTGGCGTTGCAGCATCATCAGTGGGATGTTTAATTCAAACTGTCTATCAAATTAACAATGAAATGATTGTTACTTTTTTAATACATTAACAGTAAAAACTACAGATAATTGTGAGACTACTATAAATCATTTCTTAATTTTATAGGTATATTAGGCCTACCTTAATACCTCATGTTGTTATGTTTGTAGTTCTTCAACTCACAATACATCACTGAGATTTTTTGACAGTTTGTCATCTGCAAACCAAAACGTGTGTATTTAATGGGGTGAATGGTTAGCTTGTGAATATCGGGATTTTTACGAAAGTCCTATAAAAATAAGAAACCATTTATAGTAGTCTCACAATTATCTGTAGTTTTTACTGTTAATGTATAAAAAAAAGTAACAATCATTTCATTGTTAATTTGACAGACAATATGAATTAAACATCCCACTGATGATGCTGCAACACCAGCGAAACATGTATGGGAGAAATCGAAAAACATTTGTGTTTGCTCAAGGCGGACCTTACCTATAAAGCAAATTTATGTTGTAAGGAAACACGGAGACTGAAGAGCTTTCCAAACCTCAAGATGAGCTTTTAAATAAGATTTTTTTTCACTTGGAAACATTTGCGACTTGTAATTAACTTATTGTTTCGATATTTTTGTCCAGGAGAAGGTATCTTAGCAGCTAACCTGCTGACGAAATGTGTGCGTTTGTGTGTTGGCGAGGTATCAGATGGCAGATCAGAACGCGCGCGGCGGGCTATCAGTCTAGCTGTCAGGCCAGCGCCGCGTGTCCCGCGGCCAAATGGGACTTCATTAATTCGCGGCACACGGGTCACCGCGGCCAAACAAACGCCAGTCATTTGCAGCACCGTCCTGCCCATTTATTTACCCACAGCTACTTGTGAAACCGCTCCGAATTTAGTTCAGCAGTCCGCCTAATGAACCGGCTCTACTCCTAGATACGTAGTGCTGTGCTGCGAAGGAGAAAGATCTTCACCCCCGATTACAGGCCAGTTGGTAAATATCCCTTAGAAGCGTCGATAACGATTAACTGGTTTGGAAGTAGAAGCCAGAAAGCTAAGCAATACTTTTTGTTGAATTGAGGTCACAGAGGAAAGCCTTCGTCGAAACAGTTGTGGGTAAAAAACTGGTCGTGCCGTTTTTTGAAAAAGACATTTCGAGCCGTGGTGGAGTAGCCGAGCGGTCTAAGGCGCCGCACTGAGGAGCGCGCGGTTGCTCGCCGTCGGAGGTTCGAGGCCTCCCTGGTGCTTGTGTGTGTGTATGTGTGTTTGTCAGGTTAGTTTACCTTAGTTTAAGTAGTTTGTAAGCTAGGGACTGATGACCACGCAGTTTGGTGCGACAGATTTACAAACTTCATCTTAACCCTCTCACGCGTCGCGTCCTCAAATGAGGACGCTTATATTTTGTTTTATTTCTCTTATCTTTTACATTTGAGATGACCGTAAAAGCACAGGTATCTCATTTGAAGACTAATAATGAATGCTAGAATGTCTCCTAGGCAGCAGTGTTAGTCGTTGGGCTAACAAAGAAATGGAAAGTACAGATTACAAGAAACAGTAGAGGTAGGCCTTCCGATGAAAGCACATTGTTTTCTGTACATGGGAAAAAAAGGATGCCTATTATTCGGTACCCAATGAATTACGCTTCGAAGGGTATAACATTGGCAAGCCAAGTCAAGTGATCCCATTGCCAATAGGTGTAATTATCGGGACTGCCGACGGAAAACACGTTACATTTGAGGAAAGTGTAAACTTCCTTTGCGCCCTAAGTGCCTAAGACAATTTCATTGTAGGAAAATTACAATATAGTGTACACTCTAAATTTATTCTTCGATATTATTAATAGGTGTTCCACGTAAAATATAGCAGTTTTTGTACTCACTGTCCTCATTTGAGAACACCTCCCTATTGCTTTATGAAACTATTTTTTTTTAGATAAATTATGATGAATTCTGCACAAGATAGGTCTTAAGTTACCAGATAATGTATCAGAAATTTTGTTCACTGTTGGATGGATAATTCGTGCATGAGAGGGTTAAAGTCATTTCGATTTCTGCCTCAAATAAATAGGTAGATACAAATTGTTGAAATAAATCATTTTCCTGCGTAAGAATTTTTTTGTGATTCATTTCTGTCTCTTATTATGTTCTTCAACACGACATACTTGAAACTGAGTAATGTTTACTTTAATTTTTACATCTGTGCGCAGTTTAGAGAGTGATATATGGCAATTAACTGTATTGACAAGAAACATTACTTTTTAAAAATATGACATTCAGTAATTGAAAAAAATGTTCAAATGTTTGTAGAGCTTATGGGACTTAACTACGGGCTCATCAGTCCCTAAAGTTACAAACTACTTATGCCGGGGTCATACTAAACGGGAAAACACACACGCGCGCACGAGAGAAACCAAATGCTCAAATGTTTGTACAGCTTATGGAACTTAACTACGGGCTCATCAGTCCCTAAAGTTACAAACTACTTATGAACTAGCTTATACTAAAGACGGCAGAAACATCCACGCCCGAGGGGGGATTCGAACCCCCAACCGCAGCGGCTGTGCAGACCATGACTGGCACGCCGCAGACCGCTCGGCCACCGCGACCGGCAAATTAACTTATAGGTAACATACGAGTCAGGATAGGCGCCATAACATAAAGAAATAAACATAACAGTTACACTTAATTTTAAGAAATGCATTACACTGTGCTGTCGAAACAACAATATCTTTTTTTTAAATTGCAACAGTTTCGGTGTTGAACTATGTTCACAGAAGATGTAGAGAATTCAGAACATTTTAAACCAAATATGACACTGAAGAATGAAATATACAGACAACTTTGGCAGAACTTACTAAAAACCTTTTTTTTTTTTACACAAATACTCTCCGAATCACATTTAAATGCATGGCAGTGGGTTCATAGCACCTCTTTTATGATATTTCTCTACCTTGTCATTCTCTGACATCGCTCGGGAAAAAGGAACGCCTAAATCTTTCCATTTTTATCTGATTTCTCTAATTTTATTATGATGATCATGTCTCCCTAAGTAGGTGGGTGCTAAGAATCTACGTTCGCATTCGGAAGAGAAAGTTGGTGAAAGAAATTTCGCCGCAACGAACGACGCCTTTCTTTTAATGACTTCAACCTCAACTCATGCATCATTTCCGTGACACTCTCTCCCTATATCGCGATGATACAAAACGAGCTGTCCTTCTCTGAATTTTCTCTAAATCGTCCGCCAATCCTATTGGTGGCGATGCCACAATGTGCAGAAATACTCCAAAATAGGACGCAAGAGTGTAGTGTAGGCAGTTTGTTTAGTAGAACTGTTGCATCTTCTGAGTGTTCAGCTAATAAAACGCAGCATTTCGTTCGCCTTCCCTACAATATTTTCTATGTGTTCTTTCCAATTTAAGTTGTTCGTAATTGCAATTTACGGCTTGTAGATTTCACTTATATTTGTCATTGGAGTTTGACGGATTTGTTTCTCATGTGGATGACTTCACACGCCATTATTTAGGGTCAAGTGCCAATTTTTGCACCATGCAGATATCTAAATCATTTTGCAGTTGGTTTTGGTCTTCTGGCGACGTTACAGACCTATAAGTGACAGCATCATCCGCGAACAATCTAAGAGAGCTGCTCACATTGTCTCCTGATCAATAACAATGTGGAAGTGGAATCAGATGTCACCTGAAACCATAATACTAGGTTCAAGGATGGTAAGGTTTTGTGTCTCGTCGCCGCCGGTTGTCCTGGGTGTCGGTGGCCGAGTGGAGAGAAACCGATTCAGGGAAGTAGGATGCACGCGTGTGCGGGTACAGAGTCTGAGGTGACCAGCCAGTGGGACAGCACAAACTACAAACACTAAGCTAGTTTAGTACAAGATATATATATTTAGCAGAAATAGTACAATACTTAAGTTCCATGACTGCAGACTAGTGTAATGCTGATACATAGTTTAATTAGTTTGAGGCCTGCGTACTGATGGCAGTGTGTTCTAGTGCCTGTCCTATTGCCAAGTGACCGATACGGTTCAGTGGTGGCCGTTGCCGACGTCGTAAGAACGCCGCGCCGTGCTTGCATGGCGGTACGTGGCGCGCACTTCCTACTTGTGCGACACCACATAAGGCATGCATAAGGCTACAGTTCAACATTACATCACCAGCCTCTCATCCGATCATCGTTCTGCCGCGCATGTTTGGCCGGGAGATCCCACGTGGGGTTGTCCGGCCACCTAGTTAAAGTCTTTTCAGTTGACGACACTTCGGGACTTGCATGTCGCTGATGATGAAAATGTTGATGAGGAAAACACTGAAATGGTGCCATGGTCTAACAAGGGGACCATATGAAATATAAATAACGGATTTTGATGGGTCTCGGATATATTGTAAAGGGACAACCCTAACAACGTTAACACGTAATATAATTACATCATCTTCTTCTTCACTTGAATGAGGCTGTATTTCCATTCATATGAACTACGTACAACGTGGTATCTTCCAAATAATTATACCTTTGGTATCTCCTGTCCTTTTTAGGTGAATCATTTCGGATTACCATCATTCTAGCAATTACGAAAAAAGTTAAATACTTAGTGCTGAAAATGGTTTTGGCAAAATGGCTTTCTTTAAAATTTCCAAAGGTTTGGGCTTACAGATTTACGTCGGTTTGAAAACCACCATTTCAATTACTTTTGTGTTAAAGTTTTGCACAAAAGTGAATCTCTCATAAAATTTTGTCCAATATTTCTTGGATTACCACTCGCCAGCAGACTGTTTTGATATAATTCCTTCATAGGACGTCGGCTGGTTTTATTCGAGGCAGCAGTCGGGCGCCTCCCCCGTCGGCGAATAGCGGGGCCGGCTTTTATTGGCGCGCTGGACGGGAATGTGGGGCCGCACAATAAGCAGGCCTGAATGGCGCCCTTGTGACCCGCCGCGTGATCAGCAGCTGAAAGCAGGCGCAGGAGGGCAGCTGCCGCCGCGCCGCCTCCAATACACGGCCAGGCCGCTGCCATTTGCGCCGCCTACTGCCCAGCCGCACTTCAAGACAATCTATGGCGCTCCAGCAGTGAGAACGACTGCCAGCCACCGACAGCACGGGGAGGGGGGGGGGGGGGAACTTCATTGTCGCTGCAGGAAGACCACCAGCCTCCGAAGCTGTCGCCTCTACTGAAACGTGAATATGAGCTACACTGCTCGAAGGGAACGTTGAAAGGTAGCAGATTTGTAGTCGAGCTATCACTCCACGCATATGTGACTTAATGCACCATAGTGGCTCACTGTGATAGATGGATAGAATAGGATGTTTAGGGCGCACAACAGCAAGCTTTTTAGCACCCCGAAGAACAGGCAATAGAAGAATGTAGGTCTTGGCAACAACACGAACGCACAAACACGTATTGCTAATCAGCGTTTTAGGGTGGCAGTCCTTAAAAGAAAATGTCAGAGTATAGAGGTACGCTGATCTCTGATGTTAAAGTCGTCAGCGAGTCCTCCTGTAACACACTAAAACTTCCAGCCTAAGAGCTTAGGCCAGAGTCGAGAACTTTCACAAAATTGTAAAACTTTCGTCACACTCGCCTCGTCGTCAGCTAAAACAGTGAGCGGGGCACGACCAAGATTAGCCACTGACTTCTCAGCGCGATACAAAATACACCCAATTAAAATGTGCACGCCACAAGCATCACAAATCGGTGGATCCTCTCGACGGAATAAAAAGCTGTGGGTCAAAGGGCTGTGTCCAATGCGGAGGCGCGCCAGTGTTACTGCCAGGAGGTTTGCCACGGTCGGACAGTTGGCTTAACCGACCGCAGTTTATTACCTGTCACTGCCAGCCACGTCTCCTCCCACAGCTGAAGGGACCTCTGGCGCAGCACAGAGTGGACGTCCCGCAAGGCGTCTCGTTGACATTCGGGTCGCCGGCCGCGGTGGCCGAGGGGACTGAGGCGCTCCAGTCACGGTCTGCGCAGCCACTACGGTTGGGGGTTCGAATCCCCTCTCGGGCATGCGGGCATGGATATTTACCTAGTTGATAAGTAGTTTGTAAGTTTAGGGACTGATGACCCCGTAGTTAAAACATTTGAACATTTTAACATTCGGGTCACTGCAAGCCGCCTTGGCAGATCAGCCGCTTCATTTCCCCAAATCCCAACATATCCAGGTACTCAAAGAAATGACACCTCTTTACCCCGCCTTTGGAGGAGGTATAGTTGGTCATGGATCAATTGTGTTATAGTTTCAGCCGGGTACATGATCGGTAGTGATTGTAGGGCACTAAAGGAATCGGAGCAGAGTATAAATTTTGTACCTCGAGCACGCCGGACGTGTCCTAGTGTCTGGAGGATGGAATGCAGCTCTGCCGAGAAAACGGGGTAGGCAGTGGGCAGGCGAATCCCCATCCTACAGGGCTCACTGGGGAGTTATCGTTCTTGATACCTGAGTAAAATGAACGGTTTATGACACAATCAGTTACATCGACTTTACGGCAGCCGCGCTGAATGGTCGTGTGGACTGAGGCGTCATGCTACAGACTGGACGACTGCCCACAAGCCACACATCACGAAAGTCAGTGCCAAGGAGGCTACGATGTTATGGCGTGTAGTGTTTTTCATGGAGGGGACTTGCACCCCGTTTTGTTTTGCATGGCACTATCGCAGCACAGGCTTACGTTGACGTTTTAAGCAACTTTTTGCTTCCCACTGTTGAAGAGCGAATCGGGGATGGCGATTGCAACTTTCAATACGATCGAACACCTGTTCATAATGAACGGCCTGTGGCGGAGTGGTTACGCTACAATTACATCCATGTAATGGACTGGCCTGCACAGAGTTCTGACCTGATGAAACACGTTATTCTATTGTTACATGATTTACGAGAAATAAATATATTTTGCATAAAGAATTTTTCTTATTTCAGGTAACGCTCAGATGCGAATTATACTGCAAGCAAGGTTCCATTGTGTAGTCAATTTGTACAAAAGAAGATTGCTTTATTTACGAATTTCACAAAATTTCTTATTCAAACTCGCCCATATTCCTATCCATGCATACCTGGATACTGTTTTCAGGCTTTTCGTTTATTCATAGTTAACCCTGTACTTATTATAAAGGAATCTACTTCTTATTCAATTTAGAATTGATGTTAATAAAATACTACATAATTTTAATACACACTACATTAACTTTACTTAGGCCTATGTTTTTGTATTTTCATTACCCCTCGTATCCAAGCATACATTGGTCTGGTTATTTGATTGTTCAACAACTTCCTCCTCTGACGGCGACCCCCGAGCAATACTTTGCGATTCCTTTGGGGATCGCGACCCGCGGGTTGAATAACACTTCTACAGAACACCTTGGAGATGTTTTGGAACGCCGACTTGGTGCCAGGCCTCACCGACCTCACGATACGTCTCCTCAGTGCAGCACTGCACTGGACTGCCATTCCCCAAGAAATCTCCCAGCACCTGACTGCACGTATGCCTGCGAGAGTGGAAGCTGCCATCAAGGCTAAGCATTGCCCAACACCATATTTAATTCAGGCATTACCAATGGAGGGCACCACGAACTTTTAAGTCATTTTCAGACAGGCGTCCAGATACTTTTGATCACGTAGTATAATTTGTGAGTCTAGGGACTGATGTCCATAGCAGTTTGACCAATAGGATTAAAAACATCAGAACATTTGGAACTGTAGCTCACGGCTTGATACAGACAATTGTGACATTCCCTCACTAATAATTGGTATGGATCGCATCTTTTTGGAGCCTGCGAGAAGCCAGTTATCGTGAAAACACAGCGAACAGATCCGAGGGGTGTCTGTAGCAGGGGCACTGTGCCGGCCAGCAGGAAGGACCAGTCAGTTTGGGCGCATATGAGGCCTCCGAGGAGTGGCGAGGCGAAAGATCTCCAAGAGCATTGTCCACAGGTCTTGCGATGGCTTGATGCGAGCAGCTGTTGGCAGAGTCAATTTTTATTGGCGGAGAACTGTGTCTTTCGGAGACATGTGAACTGAGCCTCGGCAACATAGTGGCACATTAGCTAGCCAGTAAACAAGGGAGCTCGTTGCACTGAGATTTAGGCACAAAAATGTCTAGAAACTCTCATCAAACGCAGGTGTTCAATGGCTGGCTTCAATTGACGTCAACTCATGCGGGGAGAAGTGTAGAAGCTTCAGGCGCTAAGATGCATGATTGTTCACTATTTTGGATGTGCAGCTCCTACGACTTCTGTGTTTGCAGTCAAAAACTCTGGGTATGAGGTCTGCCTCGTATGCAAAACACTGTTTCTACTTTTTACCCAAACATGTTTCGGTACCTCTGTGTCATCAGTGTTTTTTTTTTCTATTTATTTACGGATTGGTTTTACATTGTGGGGTCATGTAAGACCCCTTTCACAAATTCAAACAATGGTATTGTTATCATGGTTCGTTTTGGAGCACACTTTCTTTTATGCTTTTCTGTGAATTTTGCCTAAGAGTAAGAGATGGTGAAAGCGAAGTGTGTGTGAAATGTGTTTATTATTAGTGTGTTGACCACAGAAACGCAGAAGAGAAAGTGTGTTCCAAAACGAACCATGACAACGTTACCATTGCCTAACCTTATAAGTAAATAAATAAATAAGTAAACTGTTTATGGCGTAGAGGTAGGGAAACATATATTTGTAAAAAGTAGAAACAGTGTTTCGCATTTCAGGTGTACCTCATTCCCATAATTGGTACATATGGTGGGAGCGTGTTTCAATAGCGCCGAGTACAACTAAATTTTCCTGTTCTGAAGAACTGACCGTAGCATCAGATCGCGACGACGAAGACGAATTTCCATTCTTCAGCTTCAAAACTTCTAAAACTGTGCGAAAAGTACACAGAAATCAGTCATAAAAACTAAACCAAATACCAAACGTTACATAACTTCTGCACTTGCGTTTGGAAGCCCACTAGCGCTATGTAGCAGATATAGCTCTTTTTTTTTATTTTTTTTTTATGGGACTTAACTACGGGGTCATTACTCCCTAAACTTATAAACTACTTATGAACTAGCTAATCCTAAGGACGGCACAAATATCCATGCCCGAGGGGGGATTCGAACCCCCGACCGTAGTGGCCGTGCGGACCGTGACTGGAGCGCCTCAGTAGGTAATCCCAGGGAAACACGCATTTATCTTTAACGATCGTTGAAATCATCTACGGCAGGGCTGGGCAAATGCCGTTTCGCGAGCGCGAGCGCTCTCAGCGTCTCACACGGCCTGCTCGCGGCTCCCCCCCACTCCGCCAGCAAGCAGTGTCCCCCACTCACACTCGACTAGCCCGCACCTCAATACAGCACGCGGAACCACTCGTTCTGGATAACTTCGAGATATTGGTTCAAAATCATTTTAAATAAATCCAGAATGATGTAAATTAATGCTTTTTTCTTTTTTATTCGTATTACCTCTCCTCTGAAATGACAATTCTTTTATGTGTATGTCACCTTGTTGTTTATCTTGACAGGAAACTGATAGGCTTTGCGATCATAGAGTTTCTTCCCCTTTATGTTTTCTATATATCATAGGAGTTAAGTTTAGTTATCCCTTTTTACTTCCTCCAGGGAGAAGGTTTTTGTTTTTCACTTGATAAATTGTACTTATCTTAATAGTTCCTAGCTTTTTGCTTCCAGCAGCAGGGATATTTTATTTTCCTTTAGCTTACAAATTTTCCCATGTACTTATTTGGTTATTTTTTAGAAGTTCTTTATCGAACCACAACTTCCTCGTGGAGCCACTGACATAGGCAGGGAACTTTTTCCATTGCTCTCGGTCGTGAGTTCTGGAATTTTTTCCCCTTCAGAATGGTGTCAGTTTTCATCCTTTCCTAAGGATGTAATGAACCTGAATAATTGTTACCTTCTGACCGACCACCCAGTTTCTCGTGATTGTAATGAAACAGGTTTTTAGTTGCAAAAAGTTCAGTTTTGTTACATTTTGTTAAAAAAAATCTACACAATTCTGTGAAAATATAAGGTAAAATTTAGAATAAAAGAGTCTTATCTTAATTCTTTACGTCTATGTCCTATTTGTTGCCACGAAAGTAAGTGTTACAGTGGTTCGAAACTGTGTTTCATCCTTACATGAGCAACCGTTGCATGGTACAGGATACACAATTTTCGGGTAAGCACTATTATCACTTACATCCCACTCAAACATGCTGTGGCAGATATGATTGTAGCGGTGCCCTTTTCACGGAAGCCGCATCAGCTTGAAACGACCTCATGTGTTTTCTACGTGCAGTAAGTATTTCAGCTTGTCCTTACTCAGCTTTCCGCACAAAGCGCCCTCACCCCGCACAGCCCTGCTACCCGCACTGCTGGCTCTCAAGGTCGCTCAGCGCTGCCCTCGCGGCTCTCGCTGCTCGCGGGCAGCCGCGCGAGCAGCTCTCGTGCCCACCCCTGATCTACGGGGAACCTCAGGAAGTTACCTGGCACGTTAAATTATAACATGACGGTAGCTAGCGGGACGGTAACTGTCGATTTCCAGAAACCGGGCATAGGTCTCACAACAGCCCGTACCACGTCACACATACCAGGCCGCGGCCGCGGCCAACTGAGTGGCTCGCCGCTGGGGTACAGCTCACCGCCTCATAGCAAAGCCTTCTAGGTACTCTACGCGATGTTACTCGTAGCAGTTAGCCAGGCAGCTGGCGGCCGCGGACTTTTGAGTGTGACGTGGCACGGGCTGTTGTGAGGTCTTGTCTGTAGGCAGGTTTGGACTAGATCGACCGCATACGACCACAGTGAAATGAGATAAGTAGGATGTAGACGTATGTACCGTGTGCAAGCGAGTGCCTGCTACTGTTCGTGATTGGATGTTATCCGCACTAATTAACAATAATGGCTGCAGAGAAATGTATTAGACTAGTGAACGATAACACATCGCTATGGGATATGAAAGACAAGAGGTATCACAACCGCGATTTACTGGAGAAACTAAGGTTGAATGCGGAACGTAATTGGAAACGCAAATCAAAACATAGCGAAAAACGTAATGTTGTGAGAACACTTTAACTGAATAATTAACACCCATTACTATAAACTAGTATTCAAAATGTTCGAATTTTTGTATACCTTTGGAATGTACAATGATCATCACCCATGTCCGAGGTAGGACTCGAGTCTCCGATGGGGAACGGCCGCGAACGTCGCAGCGAGGCGCCTTGGAGCGTACGGTTATTCCCGCGCGGCTATAAACTAGTACAGACGTACGTGATACAGTGATTGTGTGCGTTGAGAAAGACTCCTGAAAACATTCACAGAGACTTATTTCACAACACAATCGTCTGACAAGCACAGATTTGAGGTATATATTTACTGTATATAACTGATAACAATTTCGTGTGGCACAGTGGCATGGAACAAGTCTTTCAACTGGACGCCACTTTGGCCACTCGTGCGGCCCTAACCTACCCCAGTCATTTAAACGAGGAAAAGGGGACCTACAGTTTAACGTGGAATCCGAACCACACGTCGTTTCTGGCGAATCATCCCATCGTTGACAGGTGAAGGCGGAAAAATTCCGTGACCGACCACGAGATCGAACACGAGATCCTTCGGTTTCAGCTCCGAGACGCTATATAACAAGTATCCCTTAATAACTTAAAATAGTCCTCTAAGCGAAAAAACACCACACATTTATCTCGAATGAAGTATGCTGCACTGCCACCACGGTTTTCGCTGACAACTTCGTAACTGTGTCTTGAATAATGTTCATCCTGTAATAGTTCAAATATTTTTGCGTGTCCTTATTCACTTCTTAAATGAAATTCCGCAGTCCACCCAAATGTGCATGGGGGAGGGTACTTGGTACAACTACTAGTTACTTCCTTTCGTGTTCTTTCCTATATAGAACGAGGGAAGAGCGAATACTTGCATGCATCCGTACGAGCCCTAATCCCTCTAATATCATCCCTGTGGTCTTCAAGCGAAATTTATGTTGTGGCAGTAGAATCTTTCTGCATTCCGCCTCAAATTCCGGCCCTCTAAATTTCTTCGACAGTGTTTCTCGAAATGAACGCCGCCTTCCCTCCAGCGACTCCTAGTTGAGTTTCCAAAGCATTTCAATAAAACTCACGCATTGATCTAATCTACCACACCTAGCGGCCCACCTCTAAACTGCTTGTATATTTTCCTTTAAACCGACCTGGTGGGGATTCCAAACACTTGAGAAAAATTTAAGATGGGGTCGTACAAGCGTTTAATATGCGGTCTCCTTTACAGACGAACCACGAGGCAAAGATGCCAAATGAAGCACAGGGAGTTTTGCACCAGTCCTATACTCGGCAAACGAAGACACCGTTGACGCGGTACCGCACTATGCTAATGAAGGTACGAGCTTATGGACTACGTACCAAAATATGTGAGTGGCTCTCCCAATGAACCGAAGTCGACCATTCGCCTTCCCCATATGCTCGTTACATGTCATATAGCTGTGCAGCTTTACACCTAGGTATTTGAAGCGACTTTGTCAAACACAACACTACTAATCCTATATTCGAACATTAAGGGATTGTTTCTCCTACTCCTCTGCATCACCTTACAGTTTTCTACATTTAGCGCTAGATACCACTCCTCACACCACCTAGAAATCTGATCCAAGTCATCCTGTATCCTAGTACAGTCATTCACTGGCAACACCCTCTCGTATACCACAGCATCATCAGCAAACAGTCGCAGATTGCAACTCACTCTGTCCGTCAGATCATTTATATAGATAGTAGATAATAACGGTTCTATCACAAGTGCGTGGGGCACCCCTGACGATACCCTAGTCTCTGGTGAACACTCGCCATCGACGACAAAGTACTGGGTTCTATTTCTTAAGTAGCGTTCGAGCCACTCCCATTTTTGGATACGCATTCCATAAGCTCGTACCTTCATTAGCATAGTGCGGTACCGTGTCAACCGTGACTTCGTTTGCCGAGTATAGAACTGGTGCAGAACTCCCTTCGCTTCACTTTGGATCTTTGCTTCGTGAGTTACGAATTTTCTAGAACGCAGAAATGACTGCCCACTGTCTACTCCAGCAGTGCAGCTGTCTCGCTGCCGGTCGTGTTCGCGTGTTAATCGGTTGCAGTGGACAAGGCACACATGTCGACCGCAGTCGTACCACTACACGGCCGTCTACGGCGCCAGTGGACGTCCGGGCTCAGCCAGCACCACCCAGAAGACAAGGCCTCACAACTGGCCGTGTCTACGTCACACCTAAAGGCCGCGGACGCTAGCTGATTGGCCGGCCGCTACGCGGCGGTGGGAGTGCCCCAGCGGCCAGTCAGTGAGCTGGCGGCCGTAGCCTTTAGGTGTGACGTAGACGCAGCCAGTTGTGAGGCCTTGTCTTCAAGGTGGTGTTGGGTCAGGCCCGTGACGCACACTGAGCAGCTGCTTGACCGAGTAGTGGCGGTTGAAAGTCAAGAAACCTGACGATGAGAAGGACAGCGTCTGGTGCCGCCGTTGGCAGAGGACGGCACGGCGTTCGGTCGGGCCACAATGCGGGACGTCGCATTTTCACGCCCGACGCCGCGCAGTGGGAGAGATTCGTCTGGCCCAGCTGCTGGCGCCGTGGGCCGGGCACAGCGCTGCGCTAGCCGCGCCACTTGCCGCCCCATCGCATCGCATCGGCCGGAAATGGAAATCCAGCGGCGGGTGATGGACGGCTGGCTGCTGCTCTCGTTTCCCTCGCAGCCGGCGCCGCGTGCACTCCTCCGTAAATTTGCCCCCTGCACGTAACGCAACTGCACTCGCCACTCTAGGGGCGTTCACACCACTCGCTCATGCGGAAGGAACTCGCGCCAAACGCTGCTGCCAGATCTCATCCATATCCAAGTGTCGCAAATCACGGTAATTTATGTTTCTGTTCGCAGTGATATATATATATATATATATATATATAAGAAGGATGTCTGAAAACGGTCCACTTCTGACATCAAATTGAAAGTAGCCTGTTATTAAAGTAAGCAAGATCTTGGGCAGTTGAAATCCGCAAATGAAAGTTAAAACTCTCACTGCTGCTCTAAATTACTTTATGAGTGGCCACAGTACATGCGCAACGGAAATTTATCTGACTGCTCACTCCTTAAGGGAGCAGCCAAAGTTTTAACAAACACAAAATCAATGTTAAAAAATGGATAGATAATTAAACATGGGACGGGGAGCATGAAATTATAAAGCAAGAGGTTTGATACTTTGAATCATAATCTATTTAGTAAAATAACAAGCAAATAAGTGTTGGGAGACCAAATTAAGCACACACCTTGCACAAAAGTGAATTTAATCACATAATTACTGCCCATATTAAAATTGTTTCTGCCCTTCATGAATATGGGGGTAATGGGGGAGGAAATTTTCAAATACACAATGGGTAGCTGAAAGCACATTCATTCATTCACAGACACTCACATAATGCTTGGTGGTACATTGTTTTGACTACTGATTTACTTATACTGTGCACTAACTGAACTCATGTTTGGGGAGGCAGCGGCTCACTATTTGTAAGCACCACATGGTGTGTGACCAGGCTGAATTTCATAGCATTTACATACGGAATTTAATTTAGAATAATTGAGTAAAGCACACGCTAGAATTTCTCTAGAAGAAAAGTAGTATTAACAAAATTATGGCTGAAGGCCGAAGTAACGATCTTTACGAAAGCATGTGGTACCATCGGTCAAACAAGACAGGAAAGACAGAATCAACTCAGAAAATCTGAGAAATATTTAGCATACTCACGGATACAGAAATGATGCAAAAACGTTAGTTAAAAACACGAAGGACATTCAAATATACTAGGGTTACACAAACACTGAAGGCCACACACATTTATTCTAACTTGAGCAAAACCGGACACACAATCATCACTGGAATGAAAATGCAAATAATAAATTTACACTGAATTTTCTCAATTTCTGTAAATTAAGAAATACTTCGCCTCCCAGGGAGGTCTCCTGTCACCTCTTTCATCCAAGATTACGTTGGTACGACAAAAACACGGCCACCTTGCCAAGTAAACTTGTCTCTGGCCAGCCAGCAGACGCCAGCGCAGACGTCAAACGAAGCCATGCGTTCTTAACTACAGCAAAACAAGGCCTAAACCAAGAGGCGGCGACTGTAAGCCACTGCGCGGCAGTCAATCAATATTAAGAGCAACTTTCCACATTCACATGAATATACAAGTTCAATCACACGGATGGAACCATATATAAATATTGGTCAAAAATACATAAACATTGATAAAATAATAAAACAATTAACACACAGATAGATAACATTAATGGTGCAGAAACACTTTAGGTTAAAGAACAAATCAAAATGGAACATGACCACACAGTCAGTGGACGTCTTTCAAAATGAAAAGGCGTTCTGTTATCAAATGGAGAAGGGTTCTGTCATCTAATGAATTACCCTACCGCTTTGCGGAATATTGAACAATTAACAGCAACTGTCAATGCATTGCCCTATTGTCAGAATGTCAAATTTAACTACTGTTATAGCTGATTTTCCCTAACGCTGTACCAGCCACCAGATTCTTCAAATCAAATGTTTGTTAAGCTTATGGGACTTAACTACGGGGTCATCAGTCCCTAAACTTACAAACTACTTATGAACTACCTTATACTAAAGACGACACAAACATCCATGCCCGAGGGGGGGGGGGATTCGAAACCCCGACCGTAGCGGCCGTGCCTACTGTGACTGGTGCGCCGCAGACCACACGGCCACTGCGGCCAGCCCAGATTCTTCCATCTTCTTTCTTCTGTCTTTTAACTCCGTCACTGCCGGATGCTGATCATGACTAAACGTGGTCCAGGACTGTGCAACCGCATTATCATTATGGCCGTGAAATCTGAGTGGTTAAAGCGTCTGACAAGTAAGCAGGAGTATGTGTCTAGTACGCAGGAGGTCCCGGGTTCTAATTCTGACCGCGGTACAAATTTTAATTCAGCGCTTCTCCTCATATTCCCTCATATTCAATAATAAAGTCGGTAGTGCGCTGGCCCGCCTAATACAAACGTCCCGGTTCGAATCCCTGTCCGGCACACAGTTTTAATATGCCAGGAAGTTTCAGGTAATACCTCTACATCGACATGGGATACTCTGCAAATCACATTTAAGGGTTCATCGAGCCACCTTTATACTATTCATCTACCTTTCCATTCACGAATATTCCACGGGAAGAAAGAACACTTGAATCTCTCCGTTCGAGCTCTGATTTCTTGAATTTACTTCTGATGATCTTTTTTGCCCATGTAAGTGGCAGTCAACAATATATTTTCGCATTCGGAGGAGAATGTTGGTGATTGGAGTTTCATAACTACACCACGCCGCAGCGGTAACCGCCGTCGTCGTAATGATTCCCATCCCAGATCCTGTATTATTTCCGTAACGCTGTCTCGCCTGTATCGTGACAATACGAAACGAGCTGCCCTTCTTTGGACTCTTTCTATGGCTTTCGTCAAACCCACATCATAAGGATCCCACACTGGGCAGCAATACTACAAATGAGGATGGACAAGCGTAGTGTATGCAGCCTCTTTAGTAGTTCTGTTGCAATAAAACGCAGTCTCTGGTTTGTCTTTCCAACGACATTAACTAAGTGTTCTTTCCAGTGTAAGTCTGATGTAATAGTAATTCCTAGGCATTTAATGGAGTTTACGGCCTTCACAATTGAATGATTTATCTTGTAAACAAAGTTTAACAGATTTGTTTTCGTACTCATGTGGACGACTTTACGCTTCCCATTATTTAGAATCAAATGCCAATTTTTACACCATAGTGATATCTTATTCAGATTGTTCTGCATTTGGCTTTGACCTTCAGATGACTTTACTAGACGATAAATGACGGCGTCATCTGCAAACAACCTAAAGAGCGCTCAGATTTTCTCCCAGATCGTTCATGTAGATAAGGAACAACAGAGGACCAATAACACTACCCTGTGGAACGCCGGACATCACCTCTGTTTCAGAGCGATACGTCAACTCACAACTGGAGAAAGCTGAAGGAGCTGCTGTATGCTGACGTGTGGACTGACGGTAGTAAAGAAACGGTTTTACTCGGTTTCAAAACAAAGACGACTGGGGCGACGTGATTCATACACTAACCAGATACTTAACGCGAGCACACAATAAATTGAATAAAATGAAGCGAAACCGCACAGAATAGTCCAAATATGTTGCTTCTAATGAGAACCGGTTACACTTACAACTGGAAATGTCGCTGGAGAGGTGCGCTCTGGACGATGGTCACTTCGCAACTGACGGTAGTAAACAAACGGAAATTCCCGTCATAATAATTGTCAACGCAGCACCTCAAATGAGCCGTATTACTAGAGACTGAATTTTCGGCATCGCATTCAATGCAAAACCAGGTACTGACAGGTCTTCAGTTAACCTCTTCAGTCCTAAGCATATATTGGAAATGTAAATGAACTACTCTTGTGCTATTTGGTTTATTTAAACGCTAATTAACAATAAATTACAGTCCAAAATTTTTTGAAAGCATAGTGTTTTTTTATAGTTGGTATCATATACGATACCTCGGGACTTGAGCAGGACAGTTATACACAACTATGTAGTTTCACGTTGCTTTATTACCAAAATAAATCGTCACAAACATTACACTTATAGTTCTTATTTCTTGTAGAATTTAATAATATTTAAAAATACAAACTTTTCATAATGTTAAGTAAACAATTCAAAATTACCATTAGAAAATTTCAAATTTTTGTTGCTTTTTTCATTTTACCTCATGTATCAGAAAAGAGTTTGTTTTACAAGTCCTAAATAATTTTATGTTTTGAGGAATTTCCTGAAACAATTCCTGTCTATAGTAAAGCAAAGGAATACCTTACACTTCTGACACCGTACAAATGCGAGGCCTTTGCAGCCTTCTACCCTGAATTTTGACCTGTTCTTCTAAACATGGTTCATCATTTTAGGCAAATGATGCATACTTGCTTGCCCTGTCTCCATTGGTGGTAATGGAATAGGACATCTTGGCCTCTTTCTTTCTTGGGAAGAATCTTCATCGGAGTCTGGTTCTTCCTCCACAGGTTCCATCTGCAAACTCGAACTTTTGTGGAAATATATTTTCAGTAATATCAAGCTTGAATTGGTAGTATGGCATTGTATGTTTCTTTGCAATTCCATTTTGCATTGCACTGTCCCTGTATTGCAACCATGCAGCAGCAATTGCAAAATCCATGAAGTGATGAATCACCCTAATAGTCGACTTGTGGATCGTGGCTTTCATGGCATATTTCCTAACATCCTGCCAAACAGGTATACACCTCCCATGTTAGTGTTGTTATGCCTTTACCACACATGTGCAAGGAACTTGGACATGAACTTTCTTCAGTTTCATTTCATTGCATTAAAACAGCATCTTCATCATCAGATTCATCAATTTCTATGTCAGAATCATCTGTATTAATTCTGTTTACCAACTCAAAGATCTCATCATCAGTCAGCTCTGGGAAATCAACCGAGAAAAAATGTTCAAATGTTTGTTAAGCTTATGGGACTTAACTACGGGGTCATTAGTCCCTAAACTTAAAAACTACTTATCAACTACCTTATACTAAAGACGGCACAAATATCCATGCCCGAGGGGGGATTCGAACCCCCGACCGTAGTGGCCGTGCAGACCATGACTGGAGCGCTTCAGTCTCCTCGGCCACCGCGGCCGGCTCAAGCGAGGAAAAAAAAATATATATAACCTTACTTCCACTGACGTAAACAAAGTCGTCATTGAATCCCGAGGTATCGTATATGATACCCGAAAGTTTAAAGTTTTATAATCTGTTATTACGTCGATTTACAGTTAGCTATTAACTGAGGGATGTCTGTACACTTTCGAAAATATATTTAGGCATGTAAAACCACATTTAATCAGGAAAAAACATCTCTTTGTTTCGTCGAGACATGTTGTCGAGCTGCGGAATCCGAAGTTTTCAAACGGTGCTGTCACTTCTTAGCATTCACGAGAAAGACGAACAAATGAGCTGCAGCAAACGCGAAGTCTATAGCACATGATACCACAGAGCAGAAAACGTTCAGCTGGGTGGGCGCCCAAGAAAAAATTTAAACCTAGAGATATCACATGTGATACCTGGGGACTGAAGAGGTTAATCGTGCGTCGCTGTGTGGTCCAGCGTTCCGCCTGCAGCGGCCGGCTCTCCTGCTACCGCGCACTCTTGAGAAGCTGGTAGACTCGCGGTGGCGGCCTTATTCCACTGGCCAGCTGCTCGTTACAGGCCAGCCCTTCATTAGCCGCCGGCTCCGCACATATCTCGCGGCCGCTTGCCTCATCGATTCGCCGCGCGCAGTTTCTCATCGAGAACGCCGCCTCTGCTGCATAATGCATGGCGCGCCGCTCACGTGACGAAGTCTGGTAATAAGTCAATTCCGCCGCCGCACACCGGCCCACGAGTGCGCCACTTGCGTGTCCCCCAAACTACTCTTTGTCACGCGACTTCGTTACTTTGATAATCTCTGACAGTGGTATAGTATGTGCGACGGAGGTTACCAAGAATTAGTCGCAAGGGATCTTGCGGTAATTTCTAGTGAGAAAGTACTGTGTTCTAACCAATAGGTACTACCGTAAGTAGTGTTACAACTATACTGCAATTCCACTATCCGTAGCACGGCTTTAGGATATTCGAGGCGCAGCCGTAGAATTCTGATATTAATGTAAAGAAAAAAAAAGAAAAAAAAAAAAGAAAAAGAAAAAAAAATGCGAAATTAACTTCATTTGACTGACTCTCCGTAAATTTCTTTTCCACAGTACGAAAAAAATATAATTCAGAATTACTTTACAGTAGAACCCATCTAATCCGTCACCTTCGGAACCGGGACCAAAGTCGGATTATCCTAAAAACCTAATATTTATCGCAAAAAATATAGAAAAACATTTAGTGCAAAAATTTAAACTATTTAAGAGCTAAAAGACGTAAAC
This sequence comes from Locusta migratoria, assembly GCA_026315105.1. Classification (NCBI taxonomy): domain Eukaryota; kingdom Metazoa; phylum Arthropoda; class Insecta; order Orthoptera; family Acrididae; genus Locusta; species Locusta migratoria. The sequence goes on along the minus strand of CM048746.1, from coordinate 506,211,749 downwards.
AGTAATATAAAAAAGTTTTTTACACAATGTTAAACAATACATTAACTAGAAAACTTCTACACACACTATAATATGTATTGGTTTTAAAAGGAAAAACGACAAAGAAATTACAGTACTGTAGTGTACTTACTGTAGAAATAAATCTGACACCATGACGAGTTTTCCAACGATCAATAAAGCCTTCACTAACAGGAAATTTAATTTCGACTTCCAGTTTTTTGTACAAAACTATCGCTTTTTCTTTGAGAGTTGGCCCGGATATTGGAGTTCCTTTCCTTCTTTCTTGACAAAACCACATGTACAGTCCGTTATCAAGCAGTTCAAGTTTAGGCTTTTTTAATGTTTTGTGATACTTACGAGTGTTTTCACCGTCAATCGTTACTGTATAGGATTCAATATCTTTCCGATTCTTCCTCCAATCATTAATTGTCGTAAACACCTACATTCAATTCCGTTGCAATTTTTTCAGAGCAATTCCCCTTTGTCCAGTCTTTGTAGCACTGCTAATTTTTCCATTTAGTGAAAGAATTACGTGTTTACTTTCGAATCTAGACATGTTGAAAAACAGACAATTGTACATACAATGTATCTAATAACAATGTATCTAACAGTATAGAACACGGAATAAAGCAAACAACGACGCTTTTTTAAAAATCCCAACAAATGATAAAACTGCACAATAGCGTACAGAATAACAATGCGCATAACGGTAAGCACCGCTAAAATGGCCCGACAGGCTGTCAGTGACAAGTCGGCACAGGCTCGCGAGCCTGAAGCATGGTCGGACTAACCGGAGTGACGGACTAAAAAATGTTCAAATGTTTGTAAAGCTTATGGGACTTAACTACGGGGTCATCAGTCCCTAAACTTACAAACTACTGATGAACTACCTTATACTAAAGACGGCACAAATATCCATGCCCGAGGGGGGATTCGAACCCCCGACCGTAGTGGCCGTGCAGATCGTGACTGAAGTGCCTCAAACCCCTCGGCCACCGCGGCCGGCAGTGACGGACTAACCAAGATCGGATTAAAGGGGTTCTACTGTAATTTTAAAACGTTAATGATTTAGAGATGCCGTTGTATACGTCGCATTTCTTTGTCCACCGTATAAAAATTGTAGGGATTGATCGTGGAGAGGATACGGAACAGAAAAGGTCTACTGAAGTTAGGTCTCTAAATGAAAGCTTCCCATGCTAGGGACCATTAATTTAATCATACTTTGTTACAGATACTGCGGTCCAATACGCGCAGTACCATGCAGCCACAGTTACAGTAGTTACTAAAAATGCTTTCCACGTGCTCAACGCATGTGTGTACGCGCCGCAGCATGTTCTCTCTCCCACGTTCACATCGGCCATGCTGCATCCGAATAAAGTCAGCATGAATATGCTGCTCCACTATCTCCACATAATATGGAAGGGGCTCTTCATACATGATACTTTTGAGATGGCACCATAACCGGAAATCGTAGAATTTGGCAATCAGATAACAGGTAAGACTCGACTGAGATGCATCCGGAGGTTAACGGACAACTGGGCTGCAGCACCATGACGTAGCTGCAACAATAATCAATGGAACGTCTCCCAACAGGGGAGGCAAAGTCACCCGCGAGAAACGCCGATGGTTTCGGCCTGTTAGGTGATGTGGAAAGAAAATTGCTTGCAAAATACGGTCCCCAATTATCCAGGCCCAGACACTATGGTGTATAAATTGGCAATTGACTCTAAATAATGAAAAGTGTGAAGTCGTCCACATGAGTACGAAAAGAAATCCGTTAAACTTTGTTTACAAGATAAAACAATCAAAAGTGATGGCCGTAAACTCCACAAAATACCTAGGAATTACTATTACTTCAGACTTAAACTGGAGTGAACACGTAGATAATGTCGTGGGAAAGGCGAACCAGAGACTGCGTTTTATTGGCAGAACCCTTAAAAGCTGCAACAGAACTACAAAAGAAACTGCATACACTACCCTTGTCCGTCCATTTTTGGAGTATTGCTGCCCAGTGTGGGATCCTTATCAGGTGGATTTGACGGAGGACATCGAAAGAATCCAAAGAAGGGCAGCTTGTTTTGTATCGTCACGATACAGGGGAGACAGCGTTACGGAAATGATACAGGATCTGGGATGGAAATCATTGCAACAACGACGGTTATCGCTTCGGCGTGGACTACTTACGAAACTCCAGTCACCAACATTCTCCACCGAATGCGAAAATATATTGTTCCCTCCCACTTACATAGGTGGAAATGATCATCAGAATAAAATACGAGAAATCAGAGCTCGAACGTAGAGATTCAGGTGTTCTTTCTTCCCGCGCGCTGTTCGAGAATGGAATGGGAGATAAATAGTATAACGGTGAACCCTCTGCCAGGCACTTAAATGTGATTTGCAGAGTATCCCATGTAGATCGGCTACACCGATAGGGATTCTGCATACTAACTATACCACAGATGAGTGTTACGGAAGTCAAAGATACAACACCGCGTACAGACGGCCTCATATGTGTATAGAATAGATGGCGCAAATCCAAGCGCCGCGCGGGATTATCCGAGCGGTCTGGAGCGCCACGTACGGATCGCGCGGCCTCCTACGTCGGTGGTTCGAATCCTTTCTCGGGAAAGCAAGTATGTGTTGTCCTTGGGTTAGTTTAACTTAGTTTAAGTAGTTTGTAAGACTAGGGACTGATGATCAATTTAGTTTGGTCCCATAGAATTACAAACATTTGAACATTTGAATTTACAAATCCAGGCATCGTGGTTGCTTGCTGAATAAGTAAGTGACAAAACTTTTACCGATGCGGAAAGACTGTCGCTAGTAATCCGTGCACACGCTGTAAGTGATAAGGATATATAAAACACTTGTCAAGGAGAATGTTTCACACGGTCACTGGGCTCCCCTGTACTGGCGGGAAAACTGCCTGCTACTGACACGGCGGTCTCCTTCCACGGTGTTAATCACTTTTCCCTCCACTTTTGGTGTCCCAATATTTATGGTACGTCCTTCAAGATTTCCTGCTTCCTTAAACGACTCTCTCTCACAAGGAGACCACACGCATATCGGATTTTAGAATTGCTTGATATTTATAGCATGTGAAGTTCAGAACTTACATAACAATCAGCCAAAGCCATTGCATGCAACTCTCAAGAATTGTGATTTGTTGCGCTTGGTTGTCAATAAATCGGAACATATTACTTTATTATAGTTCACCGTATTAGACGTACAATTTCAAACAACGTTTGTTTCACGGAGGATGCAATTATTTTTTTTTTTTTTTTTCATTCAGTACATTCTTCCTTAAAACCAATTATTTTAATCTATGTTTGTCAGATTAAAAATCACATTTACGATACATATTGAGTTGAGATATTTATTTGCCATTTCCTACGGACTATCCTTTTCTTAAACGTAAGATTAGTGCCGGTCTCGATCTCGGTCCTGGCTCTCACGCTTTGATGACCGCTCAGGAAATACCTCAGCGTCGAGCATGCTTCCAGGACCACATGTCACACTTGAATACATCTCCTAATGCTCTCACATTTTTGTGCAATTTCGGGGCCACTTATGAACTCTGAATATTTCGTAAATAGGCAACAGCAAATAATGAAAACATTTACCGTGCTTCGGATCATCAAATGCGTTTGTTTCTTTGGGGTTGACTTTGCACAGTAAATATCACATGCCTGGACAGACTGTGTGTTTGCCCATGTCGCGCGAATTATGCTAGATTCTGAGCCACTATTGATAAGTCTCGGGTTTTTCAGTATTCCATTACTACATTTCTGTCTGTATGATGTATATGGGCCTTTGTACTCTGCTCAAACATTTAGTGGATCAGGTGACATATCATTTACAATCTACATATCGTGACGAATTTTATTCAGATATTTGTTACAATTGTAATTTGTATGTGGAACAGTACGATATTTTGCTGTCTCAACTCTTTACTTGAGGTTTAAATGGCGTTTACTTAGAGCGAGGCACGATGGAGTTACCATAACAGTAAAAAAGTAATTCTCGTTGTCCTCTAATGCGATGTGTGATCACCTCGGACGGCCAGTACAGTAGCACACATACGTGGGATGGACAGTATGACGTTATCAATCAGCTCTTGAAAGATATTTGGTCATTATTCGGTGAGTGGAATACCCAGCACTGGAATAACTGTGGCAGGTGCTGGAGTGTCTGCAATGCGTCCGTCCGCCAAGTGCTTCCAGACATGAACAATCGGATTTAAGCCGTTTGAAGAAGCTGGCACTCCATTCGTTGAATTCCCTGAGCTTCAAGCATGTTGTCCACTAGCGCAGGTCTGCTAGGACTAGCGCCATCGTTCACTCAAAGGAACCCATCAAAGGCTCTCGTAACTATGAGAATCAATGCGCCATTCTGAAAGTCATAAACGTTCGAACGTCCACCAACACTGATGGACCGTGCATGATATGGTGATGCTTCCTGCACATAATCAGGGAACGACGATTGTCCGGCTGAATACAAAATCTTGATTCATCTGTGAACAGGACGCGGCGCCATTCGTTACGACTCCAATCCTGATGTTCCTCCGCCCAGTTTCTGCGGGCTGAACGGTGTCGTGGTTTTAATGGAACACAGGCCTCTGTGCATAGACGATTTATTCCCGAAGGCGATTTCGGACTATTCATAAAGCGCTTGCTGTTGCTGCCTGGGAGGTGTGTTGCAGCTGAAGTGCATTCAGCCTTCTGTCCCGACCTGCTGTTAACAAGAGAAAAGGTCATATCTTGCTGACGTTACTTGTTGACAACCTTGGTCTTGCCTTCTTTTAACGGTTCCTGTTGTCTCAAATCGTGTGCAGGCCCTGAAAATTACATTTTGGGACACCTCCCTCTGTGTCTGTTCCGCTTCTAACTTTCCTATGGCTCTTCATACCACAGTTTCAGTCAAGTCACGTTGATGTTCCATTACACTACCTGCTCACTACACTATCTGAAACCAACTGTTATTGCCACTATCTTGTTTGCCGTAATGTTGTTGTGTTCACTTCGTAGAAGCGACAGAAAGACTAACCTAACCTAACCATTATGGTTCATTCTGCTGATGACAATACTTCAGAAAGTTTTTTAACCAGAGTATGATCCTGTCTCTAGTAATGAACCATCTGTTCTGCTTTTCAGAACAAAATACTTCTAAATTTTAAATACAGTTCCCTGAACGATAGTTTTCTTGAGTATATATTTGTCAAGACCGTTAGATTGCTGTCCTCAGCTCTAGCGTCGAGATAATTAAATAAAATGTCAGTAAAATATTTTAGGTATAAAACAAACTGATGAATTTTATATATACAATTATCACCCTTTTTGCAGAAAATGCGTTAATTCAATCAAAGAAAACTACAAGCTTCAAAGGAAGTTAACGGCAAAAGAAATGAACTTAATTAGTTTTGCTGATAGTATTATAACAATAGAAGATTCTAGGTATTCTGACTAAGGAAGTAGTAAAGTTTCAAGAGGACTTTATCCTTCACTGGCGTTTTGAGTAAACGAAAGGCATTGAATCAATAGTGATCAAGAAAATTCCTTCTGAAAATTTGAAAACATACCGAGCATAAAACATAAATAAGAAAAATTAAACTCTCAGACGTGGTATCTGAAAGAACACAATGCGTAAGAGTTGTCCGAGTGCCACAAGAGATCGATATGGACCATTGTTTTCTGTCCACTCTCGTTATGTAAGTGTAAGACGTCCACAGAGCAAGAGTCGTCGTAAGCTATGCACTGGCTGTGTGCTAATAGTGGAACCCGAAACATAGCAGGCTGATTCTAGGTGCAGCACGGAACTGGGACATAGCGGCCAGCCGGCCAGCCGGCTTTAAATGCGTCTGAATGGCGAGTCCATATGGAACGCTGATTCAGTCCCTTGCTGGTTCTCCATATAGTACAACACATGGGGCAACGATAGGCACATAAACGTGGCGGTAGTATCGTGTAAACATGGTAAAAAGGGCGGCGCACAGGCACAGATGCCGCATGTACTCTGGAGATTCAAATGAAAAGGTGTTCGACACGAATATGGCCGCTCGAAGAGAATTAACAGACTTAACGTGTAGTTGTATCTGTAGGTAGATGCGTGAGACATTCCAGTTAGGAGACAGGCAGGGAATTCACTATCCTGAGATCCATAGGGTATGCCGAGAACACCAAATTTCAGGCGTTACCTCTCACCTGAGACAGCGCAGTGGTCGACGCCCTGCTACTTAATGACCGGGAACATTAACGTTTGGATAGAGTTGGCAATGCCAAACAATACTGCGTGAAATAACAGCAGAAATGTATGTGGGACGGACGAAGAACGTATCAGGTAGGGCTGTGAAGAGCCATTTACCCTTAATGACCAAAGAGACGACCTAGTGCCTTTGCTAACAGCACATCTTCTGCAACTCATTTCCTGTGGCCGTGACCATATCAGCAAAGACAAATATATATGTTACTCTGTGATATCAGTCGGACCCTAAGCGACTGGAAAACTATAGCTTACTGAAATGAGTCCCCGATTTCAGTTGATAGGAGCTGACTAAGTTTCGAATTTGACGCATACCACATGAACCCATAGATCCAAGTTGTCAACAAGGCACTGTACAACCTGGTGGTGACTGCAAAATGACGTGGGCTGTTTTTACACGGGACTGGGTCCTCTGATGCAAATGACCATTGACCAGGAATTGTTATGATCGGCTACTTGCAGACCATCTGCAGCCATTCGTGGACATATGGATGACAAACATGCCATGACAGTGGGCCACGGTTGTTTGCGATTGGTTTGAAGAACATTGTGGACAGTTTTTGCCATTGTTTGGCCACTCGGATCGGTCGACATGAATCTCACCGATGAGTTGTGGGACATAATCGTAAGGTCATTTTGTTCACAAAATATTTGAATCCGTGATACGTCGAGTTGCTGCACTAAGCCGGGAAAAGAAGGATTGACACGATATCAAGACTATGCCATGACTTTTGTCAACTCAGTATTGTGAGATTACCGCCCAATAGAAATACTGATAATTAATAGCATTTGATAAACAGTATGAAGTTCACTGCAAACATTGACCATGCCAATGCACTAAATGTTACACAATTTTAATCTTATTAATTATGGTAGCAATGTATGTACGCAGTTGTGTGACAACATTTATAGTTAGGCCATAGGTAGAAATTCTCCACTTTGAGATTTGCTGTGTGCTTGTAGCTGACGGGAGGCCAGCGAGCAGGCCGACGTTGGTGGCTTCTTCCAGCTTAGGATTTTCCAGTTTTCGTTTCCGGTGAGGGGAGAGAGGGACAATGGCGAGTGCCAGGCTGCACAGCGTGAAATAAAATATCCTGATACTACTTGCATTTGAAGTAATATGATGCAGTTAGCAACCTTTAAGGCCCTCATTACAAAATAGCCTGTTGACAAACAATACATTAGCTGATATAGTCACGTCTGGCGTAATATGTTTAATTGACAATGAAAAGTAATAAATTACCAATGAATACAAGACAGTTACACAACTAGCATGGCAATGTTTGTTTATAAAAATAATATTTAACTATTTCTCATTTTATTTTCAATTAATCTTGTGTATTTTATCTTGAAAAATTCAGTTAAATCACTTATCTGTGATATAAGGAATTGCACGATTATATTAAATAGTATAAAGGATGTTTATACCAATATAAAAACCTAAGAAGATATTTAATTAATGTGTAGTGTAATTATTTTGTTTTTTAGTAAAGTTTTAGAAATGTATTGGCTGAGCGCTGTACGTTGGCAAGTCGGTTAGAACAGCTCACATGGGGATGTTGATGACGTAGGGAAAAAAACCCGGCAGTTGGGCTTTTGGCGCGTGCATGCGGGGCCCAGGAAGTGACGAGACGGGAGCGAGTGGGGTAGCTGGCCGGGCGGCGTCGCTCTGCATCAGTCGGCATGTGTATCTCCAGGTGGAGACTTTAGATTTTTGTGTGGCAATCGCCATGTGTGGTTGCTCGTCGTAGACTGCACCAAGTTGAATCGAGTGCTACTGTGTGTTGTGAATATTTAGCCGGTGGTACAAGATGTGCATCGCACTGAATTAAAGTGACTGTGTTTTGTGCATGTAACACGTGTCGTCACATAGGCATGAACATAAACGGTGTTTGAGACAGGCACATGGTGTGAAAACAATTTGCGACAAATATTCATTTTGTCTGGGGGCTCACGAGCTATAACTTTATTTGATAAATGTGTCGACGTACAGACGTATCAGCCACAGGGTTTTAATATGGTGTAATAAACAACATAAAGTGAACTTTTACGTGTTTTCAAAAATAGTAGTTAGTACAGCCTTTTCTCACATGAACTCCCAGGGAAGGAAAGCTGTGAACGTGTGATATCATCCCCTAGAAAACGAGTCAAACAGTAGCAATCACAATTCCAGTGCTTCTGCATGTTTAGGAATTTGGTTCGCAGTTGGTGGTTGTGAGTTTTAAAAATTAAACTTTCCCTATTTAAACTCTCACCCCGATCTTTCATCCTCGCAGTATCCTACTGTCAGATGTGCTACAAATGTACCTACCCAACAGAAAACAGTATCACATAATTTTCGGCACTTGTATGTGCTATACGGTTCACTTTCTCTGTGTAATAAGACAAATAATCCATAGCCCCTTGCCCTACGTGGGCGGTGCGAAGGAACGCGGTGCGGTGAAGGACCGCGCGAATCGGCGGCGGTCTGACGCGAAGCGGTGCGTTGGGACAGCATGTCCTACGTGCGTAGCCAAACCACGTGCTGGCTGATCACAATACATGACGAAATTACTTTTTCTAGCTGTAAGACATACAGTATGTATGTAAGTAGTCGCTGTCTACGTTTGGTTGACTAGGTCATACATTACTGCTAATGTAGCGTGTAGCTAACATTGCGAAATTGTTTTTACAGGTGAAATCCATAGCTACATCGCTACAGTATGGCGAACAGGGCGTCGTAATTTGAGGGCGCTGGCGCCGCGCGATCTCCTTCGGCGCGCCATGTGCACAGATACTTAGCCCCTAACCCAGAGGTGGGCACAAATCGGCTCAATGAGCAGCGCTCCGGCTCAGGCCTGAAAAAGAGCATCGTTCGCGCTCGGTCGGTAGTTATCCTAGTTGCCGCTAGAGGTCTGCGTGCTTGCTAGCGCACGAAGTTCACTCTTATTTTTATAAGATATTTGCGGGTTCGACTGCACGCGCTGAACATTTTAGAGAAGAGTTTCCAGTATTATGTTTATAAGTTACTTACTTATAAACATAATAGCATTTTTCAGGAGATACCCCTAGCAGTGGAATCTGTTCATTCGAGTTGGATACTAAAGAGTTTGCACTATTATCTTTATTACTTATTTTGTAACGCACTCAGCCAGGTGCATTTCTGCGGCTACGATAGAGCGTAGGCTGCGTATAACGCCATCTAGTCTTTTCAGCAGGAACTACGTGACGGACGCCAGCTGCTCGCGGCTCTGCTCCCGCTCAGGCAGGCGGCTCCGAGAGCGCGGCTCGCTCCTTGCCCGCTTCTGCTCTAACCTGTAGCTCACAGTCAACGTTAGTGATAAAGGACATGCCTGTGCCAACAGAAATGACTTTAAAAATAGCAGGATTTGTTTTTGCGACATATGGCAATTCCCTAACTGGTTTCAATGTATTGATGGCATATATGTTCGGATTAATAGTAATAAAAGAACTGTCACTGACGGAAATTACTAGTTCATAATGGTGAATGTAGGGTTCCACAGAAAAGAGAATGATGCCAGTGTTTTTGATGAATGCCCCTTCTGACATGCAATACAAATGGGACGCATTTTTTCCTGGATCCAGTATCAAGTGCCCATATGTTTTGCTAGGTGATGAAACATTTTTCCTCTGAAGCAACATTTAATGAGACTTTCTCCACAAAGAACAACAGCAGGGGACACTAAAGACGTTTACAACTGTCGGTTATCTTATGCAAGAATGGCAGTAGAATGTTCATTTGGTTCTATAACATCTAATAATTTGTATACATTTTTGGAAAGCAATGTAGAAACTGAAGTACACATTGTCGAAGCTGTATATTTATTCCACAATATCATCCGTGACCTTCAATCTGATCAATGACGGTTTAGCTGCATTTTTCCAAGATGTATGTATAACGAAATACAGCAAAAGCACAACAAGGTAATTTTCAAAAGAGATAAAATGCTTCTTAGAGAGCAGCCGGGAAGTGTGAGAATATTTTAATTTGCATTTTGAAAAAAATGTTGCTGTTGCTGTTTAATAAATGTGTCATATTTTCTTTATTGTAGTAGTAGTAACTTTGGAAAGTGATGGAAATCGTAAACGGGGAATGTAAATTATTCTTGAATGAAACTTTCACTCTGCAGCGGAGTGTGCGCTGATATGAAACTTCCTGGCAGATTAAAATTGTGTGCCAGAACCGGGACTCGAACGTGGGACCTTTGCCTTTCGCGGGCAAGCGCACTACTGACTGTGCTATCCCGACACGACTCACGATGCCGCCTCACAACTTTCAAGTTTCGTTCTGGAAACGTCCCTTAGGCTGTGGCTAAGCCATGTCTCCACCATATCCTTTCTTCAAGGAGTGCTTGTCTTGCATGGTTCGCAGGAGAGCTTCTGTGAAGTTTGGAAAGTAGGAGGCGAGGTACTGGCGCAAGTAAAGTTGTGAGGCGGCATCGTGTGTCGTGTCGGGATAGCACAGTCAGTAGTGCGCTTGCCCGCGAAAGGCGGAGGTCCCAGGTTCGAGTCCCGGTTCTGGCACATAATTTTAATCTGCCAGGAAGTTTCTTAAATTATTATTGTTGGTAAATGTGTAAAAGTAATGCCCGTTTCTTAACTAGCGAGAAAAAAAGTTGAATTATCAATAAAATCTTGGACAAAACACGTGAACAACGTATGAACTTACTGATAATACCAATTATTTCGACAACTTCCAAGCATTCTATGTACGGTAATAAACGGTTATTATAATGTTTCTTAAAGGGCATCAATAAAATTTTTAGACATTGTAACTTCCAATGCCACGCTCAAACCGCGCCCGCTTCGCGCGAAAATATCAAATCGTCTGATCGTGTCCGCTTCGCGTAATCGCACGTTCACGCGGTCCCGCGCGGAGAAATTGACTGTTGGCCATGTGGGAGATATTAGAACACGGTGTCAGCGTGTCAAGAACCGGCCGTCGAAAGCGTCTGTTCAAGAAGCGACGTTCACGCACTTTCATATACGTTGTAAAATGTAATTTCCGGAAACTTCCTTATAGTCATAGTTGAAGCTTCCTGGCAGATTAAAACTGTATGCTGGAGCGGGAATCGAACCTGGGACTTTTGCCTTTCGTAGGCAAGCGCTCTACCGCAGAGCTATCCCGGCACGCTTCACGGTCCATCCTCACAGCTTTACTTCCGCCAGTACTTCCGGCCTCCTACTTTTCTACTTTCGGTAGAGCAATTTCCCGCGAAAGGCAAAGGTCCCCGGTTCGAATCCCACTTCCGGCACACAGTTTTAATCTGTCAGGAAGTTTCATATCAGCGCTCACTCCGCTACAGAGTGAAAATAATCATTCTGAAAACAGAGTACCTTGTTAGTAAATTTCAAAAAAATTATATATTATTCAATCAGCAATTTATGTTATTAATAGTGCATAAAATAGGTTTTACAACTGTGGAGAAGTGTCTGAACACTGCACTTTAACATACGTTTGAATTGACATAATTTAAACTTTTTGATACCAGTAGTTTGTTTGGTAACTCGTCAGTATCAAGTTAATATGTTCAAACTCCAAATACGGTAAAATAGTTACATTTCACTGTCACAGGCTTCCGAGCTTAGCAAGCGCCTTTCCACGAAGAGAGGGGATTGAGAGAAAGACAGATAGATACGCAGACAGAGAGGGAGGGAGAGGGGAGTTTGGAGTGCTGACAGAGAGGGAGCAAACGCCGTCTACGCTGCCAAGCCTTACGAAGTGTTGATAAAGATAACACTGAACATAATTACATCGCCGTGTCGAACACTGTTGAGAGCAAGGTACCCAGAGGAATACAAACTGCCTGTGGGAGGTTAGTAGAGGAAATTACAGAACATACATACTCACGGCCGCCTGCTAGAGTGATGCACACAAGTCTGAAATTAATTTAATTCTTCAACGTAAGCACCCTCTCCCTCCATACACCAACCCCGCCATCACCTTCCGTACAGCCCTTGCATACCGACAGCAGTCGCATCCAACGAGTGCCCTCTCGGGATAAGACCTCATCTTCATTTCTCAGCTAAGCACACGTCCAAAGCATATGAAATATGAAATATGGGGAAGGCAAGTTGTCGTACAAGGTGTCCACATTGCAAGATCTGCGTTAGCGGTGGTGGTTACTCTTGCTGTTTAAAGAAGGATGTAGGACCAGGTTTCAAAAATGTTCAAGCTTAAGGGACTTAACTGCGGGGTCATCAGTCCTTAAGCTTACAAACTACTTATAAACTACTTTATACTAAAGACGACACAAACATCCATGCGCGAGGGGGGATTCGAACCCCCGACGGGGAACGGCCTCGCGCATCGGAACATAGCGCCTCAATGCGCTCGGCCGCTCCGCCGCGGCAGGACCAGGTGTTTAACGACCCGTCAACACCGTTGTCATTAGAGACGGCCTGTTATTTGAGGGAACGTACTGTAATCCAGAAATATCACTGGACTACAGGCTGCTTGCGACCTACGTCATATTACAGTTCCCACTGTGGTATGACGTTAGTCTAGTGTGGTATTTCACATATATGGCAGCTTGCAAGTCCAAAAATACATAAGCCGTAATCTTACGTCCTGATGGGTCCACTCAGAACATTTATTTTCGTTTTTTCAAGTCAGCAAATTCGGAAGTTACATACAAATAAGTGGGCAGATTATATTGCACCATGTGCGATTCGCGGTTAGCTATTCCTAGAAGTTCTGTAAATAGTAAATGTATGCGAAGAGCTTCAACTCTGACGCATCGCAAATGACACAGGTATAATGCATCGCCGGCCGCGGTGGCCAATGGGACTGAGGCGCTTCAGTCACGGTCTGCACGGACACTACGGTCGGGGGTTCGAATCCCCCCTCGTGCATGGATATTTGTGCCGTCCGTAGTTGTAGGTAGTTCATAAGTAGTTTGTAAGTTTAGGGACTGATGACTCCGTAGTTAAGTCCCTTAAGCTTAACAAACATTTGAACATTTTTTTATAATGCATCTGTCTGGCAAGTCCGTCACTTTGCTCTGTACATACATAAACAAATTCATATTAAAAACTGGAATATGTAGTACTTATGTTGCAAAATAATGTTTATTTCTTAGCTGTTTATGATTCGGCTTGGGGCATTCTAGGCCGTCGTCAGAAAACTTTATAATTCACAGATAGGACGCACAACAACAGTGAGAGTACACGGTTGTAAAGAGCTGGTTTTTCAAAGATATGCGAATTTGAAGGCAAAATCGCAAGCCTAATGTAAATCGCAAATAGGAACTGAATAAATATATCTTATATTACTTTGAGTATAAAGACTGAAGTTGTTGGACTGAAATTATTGTTTAAGGCACAAGCATAATTTATTCAAATTAGCCTCATTTTACTTGGACTATTCTGATTAAAATGCTAAGAATTTTGTAAGAGAAAATTGGGTATTTATGATAAGTGAATGTGGTGAAGAATCGAAAAAAAAGGGAGTAGCAAGAAATCTGTGAATGAATGTATGGAACAATATTATTAACTCATGGTGAATAAAATATTAACCCTTAACAGCAATGGACTTCTGCAATCGAGTCTTGCATAGAATTGAGTACTATAGAAAGTCGTCTCGGAAACAAACTCCAATGGAATGCTGCAGCAGTCCAACATATTCTGCGTGTTTACTGTTTTGCTAACAGTAACTTGAAGTGTTATTGAAATAAAATCTCTGGTGCTCTCCACCGGACGTAGTGGAATCTAGCGGCATCATCATCATTTAATTTCTCCATGATCCCCTATTCAATGTCATCTTTCACTATTTTGCCATCATGTCAGAAAACACGTCCTAAGTACTTGAAACTGTCCACATGTTCTATTTTTTGCGTCCTATTCGGCAGTCAACATGTTCAAAACTCTTTCCGACAGCCATTACTTTCGTTTTGTGGATGGGATCTCCATACAATAAATCTTAAATTTATAATCTAGATTGCAAACTTTGAATCTTATCTGCCTTCACCACTAAGTTTAAATGTTTTTAAATGTTTGTTAAGCTTATGGGACTTAACTACGGGGTCATCAGTCCCTAAACTTACAAACTACTTATCAACTAGCTTATCCTAAGGACGGCACAAATATCCATGCCCGAGGGGGGATTCGAACCCCCGACCGTAGTGGCCGTGCAGACCGTGACTGGAGCGCCTCAATCCTCTCGGCCACCGCGGCCGGCTCACAACTAAGTCATCCGCATATAGGACACTGCTTAGTTTTCATTTCAGTCTCTCCCTGGCAGTCTATCATTTTCAATGGATGAACTATAAATAATATGTACAACAGTGGTGATAGGTTGCAGCCCTGATCACCTCTGAAACCATCCTGAACCATTAACTCAATTTACCGTCAACTCCAATTGCTGCCTGACAATCGAAGTAAAGACCTTTAATTGCCAGCAAAAGTTTGTCTCCAATTTCATAATCACGTAGACCTGACAATAGGTTCCCTCTAGGAGCACGGTCATAAGGATTTTCTACAGCTATATAACAGATACAATCCTGCTCCACTCATAGCACTTCTCCATTATCTGCCGTAAGCTAAAGATCTGGTGCTGAAATCCTCTAAAAGGCCTAAATCCACACTGTTTTTCATCCAACTTCTCTTTAAGTAATACTCGTACTTTCCTTTCAACAGAACATGAGAATTTTTTGCTTACAACGCTAATTAAAGAGATACATCTGTGGCTGTTACAATCTCTTCTGTTTCCATGTTTGAAAATTGGTGTGATTACTGCTTTAGTCCAGTCAGACGGAACCTGTCCCGACTCCCACGTTATTTCAGGTATCCTGTGTAACCATTTGACACCTGATATTCTCTTGTATTTGACGAGTTCCGGCTTAATTTCATCTACTCCGTTTTACTGAACTTCACTTCCTCAAATGTGATCTTGTTTCCATCATCATTCCTATCACACTGTATACATATAAATCTGAAACAGTACTGAGCATTTCATCTTCATTGAGCAACTCTTCAAAATATTCCTTCCATATGCACAAGGCATTACTGGATTCACTAGCAGTTTTCCTGATCTGTCTAAAACACTAGTACTTCCTTTTTCCTCCTTTTCTAAGACTGCTAATTACACTTCATTGGCATTTATTGTAAAAAAAAAAAATTCTAGTGGTCTTGGTACAACTGAACTATTAGTAAGTTATAAAATTTTTACATGCCCCCCTTTGGCTTGTACAATGTCAAGCATATACAAAATTTAAATTGTATGTAATAGCATGGAAATTGAAATGCTTTGTATACATTAATTTGAATGCATACACTGGAGTACGCTGCAAAGAAGAAAAAAAGCGGGAATATTTCTAAACAGTAAAAGGTGATGTATGGCACGTGAACACAATACAGAGTTTGGTTATGCGTATACGACGCCAGAGCTTTGTTGTAGCTACACAATGGAAGACCAACTGGCAAGAGGTTATCGGAAAATCATGTGTTCGGCACGTCAGTTCAAATGCAAAACATCTGCGACCATACTATAAGATCAAGTCAAAGCGGTAGAACGAATCCCACAAAGTAACACTCTTTTCTGCTGTCAACGATGATTATATCACTCACTCAGTTTTTGTTCGTGAATGTACTTGTTTAGTGACGCAACATTAATGGCAGGTTTGAAATATTCGTTTTGTATTTCACAACGTACTTTCTGAGAGGACGAAAGTAGTCCTGATGTAATCTTTATCACGCTGTGTCTAGATTTCAGCAAGAAGTAATTCATTTTAGGGATACTTAAGACTGGGTTTGCAAAATATTTTTGTATGGATGATGCTGAAAATCTGACCTCTTAGGTCAGCGCTGAATGTAAGATATTTCGTTCAATATTATCACATCTTCTGGGATTTTACCATTCGTTCACTTGTTCACTCCATTCCTAAAATACGAACAGTACATCTCTTTTTCCTAGCTGCACTCCGTCTTTCTCCATGAAGGATTCGAATTAATTTATTCGGCCGCTCAACTCTCTTCCCCATATTTCCATTGTGATGACAAACTAACTGCGTCTTCATTTAATTGCTGATCAGCCGCGTATGAAGAAAATGTCATAGGCTTTCTGCCAATTTACAAGACTGTGGAAACATCTGATTTGACATCTGGCTATAGTTCAATTTACCCTACGTCTAGGAAGGAGATACCACAAGGGTCTGTAACATATGTCGGAGCAAGTTTGTATTTTACTTATCAAACTACTGAGGTGTTTACTCGCAATGGCTGGTTGACTGTTGATCTTATGAGAACTGGAAATGCAGGTTAAGGAGATTGATTCTTTCTCTGAGAGGGACATGATTGCAAACCTAACTTGTAATATACCTTCTATACTTATAATAACATGCGTTACACGTACCTAACGCTGACGTATTTAATTTTACGGACACGATGTGCAACATCTTCATGATAAGTCAAACAAAGTACATCATAATGTAATGTCAGAAATCTACGCGTAAGCAGTGATCAACGTATTCGTTTTTTCTGTAAGTACGCCCAGTTTGCATAAATACAGAATTAATATTTGTACCCTCAGAACATGTTACACGATATTCGCGTTATATTTCTGCTGATGGTGAATTATTATTCTGTACGTAGTTTATAGCGTTTATCTTCTGATGGTTAACCCTAATCGCGAAAACACACTGGCCCACCAAGGGCTCAGCATGGAGAGTGTTTGCAATGTTAAAAATCTACTGTCGTAATTACATGACAAAATGAGCACAAAATTTACCAATCTGGCTTTTCTGAAAATTGAGCGCAATTGCTTGTACACACATGGAAACGCAAAATCGACACTGATAACAGGTCTTGCTGCAATTTAGAATGAGTAATTGATTGCAGCGGTGGAGTGGCCGAGCGTTCCAATGTGCCTAGGTACAGAGCGCGCCACTACTCGTCTTCGGAGGTTCGAGTCCTCCCTCGGGCATGGGTGTATTTGTTGTCATTTGCATGTTAGTTTAAGTAGTTTGTAAGCCTAGGGACTGATGACCATAGTAGTTAAGTCCCATAGATTTGCAAAAATTTGAACATTTGGAAAATTAACTCTGTTTGGCAACGAGTGCACAAGGAAACACTCGTTTTGAATTGCAACTTTCGTCCTTAAAATTTAGTCCTGGGACTCTTATCAAAATAATCAAATTTCATTGCCCTACTTGCGTGGTGGAATGCAATTGGTGTCAAAAGACAACACACAAAATACAGAGAGCCGTGGAAATTAAAAAATTTCCAAAAATAATTAAAGGTAGGAAATGGATATTCATGCCTGATAGAAAGGAAACCTGAAGACTTCTAATTAACTATACTTCATTGAAAAACTTAACAATACCCATACTGACACCACTATTATTTCTGGCTAATCACATAAAATATCTTTTCATAGTTTCACGTACTCAATTATTCTTTAAGATTTCTTACCATCACTCCCACAAATCATATTTTCTTTACAAAATTATTATTGAAATTCTGAATCTTATACGTTCTTCTAACAATGTCTAACATAGTTCCACGCTTACAAATATAAAAATAAACTGGTATATCTTAAATATTCCGAGCTAATTGTTATTGTCCTTCCACAGACTCTCCTGATGATTCGGTCGCAAATGGTTCGCGGGAAAAATGAGTCCAAATGTTCTAATATCTGGAAATCTTTCGCGGGAAAAACGATTGCAAATGTTTGTAAACTTGTTGGATCAAACTGTTATGGTCATTGGTCCCTAGACTTACAAGCTACTTAAAGTAAATTAAACTAACAAGTGAATGTCCAGACTTGACATGTCGAAACGCCGGCCGCGGTGGCCGAGGTGACTGAGGCGCTCCAGTCACGGTCAGCACGGCCGCTACGGTCGGGGGTTCGAATCCACCCTCGGGCATGGATATTTGTGCCGTCTTTAGTCTTAGATAGTGCATAAGTAGTTTGTAAGCTTAGGGACTGATGACCCCGTAGTTGAGTCCCATAAGTTGTACAAACATTTGAACATGTCGAAAACTGTGTTCCTATTTTTACCACTGCGAGTTAACATCGAAGGAAGTCTGTATGCAGACTGCTAGCTGCTGACATGACCTGGAAGTCTGTAAAAACTTTTATGAAGTATGACATTATTGTCGCATGGTTTCCGCGCTTATAACTGCCTGTTGTACAACCCTGACCTCTCTCGCTACGTTATACCAACGCCATCTAGGGACAAGGTGGCGTTAGCTACGCGCCGCTCTCCTGCCACAGCAGTGAGAGAGCTGATTCGCCCAGTGAAAGCGATCGTACAATAATAAAAATACGATAATAATAAATTCGTTGACAAATGTAGCTGATATGTTACTTACAACATTCTTTCCAAATAAATATGAAATAAACACAAATACATATACGGTTTAGAAGACGTCAAACTTTTATTTCTTGTAATTACCGCAAAATGCGAAATATTGATACAATGTTAAAAAAAAAAAAAAAAGGTTTTTTGTGCACCAAGAACATACAAGCAAAGACGACATATGACAGCCCTGCGAATCACAGACGTTTTTAGACGTCCGTAGACAAAACTCGGCCGGTGATAGGAAGGAATCAGCCCTAATATCGTATATTTCGAGGCGTACCACGCATAGTTAAATCACATTTTGAAACTGTGGGGAGGAAAACTGATAATGTACGACTGATTGCAATTTGAGAATATTGTCTCGTTGATAGATAGAAAACTGCAGTGATTTGCTCACAATAATTTCTCTGTTAGTTTTCTGTAAAATGCCTTCCACTGGCGGAAAAATTCTCTGTCTAACGGTTGAATTACGATCGTCGCGCCGGGTGGAATCTGAAGTATCTTTACTTCTTTATCAGGGTGAGCTCGAAATACAGCTTTTAATGAATCAGAACTTTTATGACCTGACCACGAATCGGGAAGGAGAATAGATTTGTTCCCGTAGAAAGGAAGAAAAGCATGACGCATGAAAACTGTAACGTTAACATTTCCCATTTTTCCAGACTTCGATGCGTCTGCCACAAAATTATCTGCGTAGAACATTGTTTGTTTGAGACGTGGTTCAAAACTTCGAGTTGTTTCTTGAAGACACACATACAGTGTGGTGCCGCACAAGTATAAAGTGCGCGCCACCTACTTTCGGCGCGCGCCGCCATGCACGCACGGCGCGGCGTTCTTACGACGTCAGCCACGAGCGCCCTCTGCTGCAACTCCGCTCGTGGCCACCACTGGGCTGCATCGTTCATTTGGGACTGAGATAGGAACCACTTAACACTTGGGACTGAGATAGGAACCAGAAA
Source organism: Locusta migratoria (assembly GCA_026315105.1). NCBI lineage: Eukaryota > Metazoa > Arthropoda > Insecta > Orthoptera > Acrididae > Locusta > Locusta migratoria. Next base: position 506,192,230 of record CM048746.1, on the reverse strand, counting down.
AGACTTGGCTATCGGATAGGCACTAGGAATTATCAGTAGGCAGGCCTCTATCTACTTCAACTATGTATCAGCATTCTGCATTCAAGAACTATGTGAAAGTTAAGTATTATCAGCATTCTGTATTCAAGAACTATGTGAAAGTTAAGTATTACTAAGTCTCTATGAAATATATATCTCGTTCTAATTTACTCCAGTGTTTCTAGTTTCTGCTGTCCCACTTGCTGGTCACCTCCGTACCTGCACACGCGTGCATCCTTTATTCCGGTGTCGGTCTCTTTCTACTCGGCCACCGACACCTACGATAACGGCGGAAACGAGACACAAAAGTGGTGACGAGCCTGGGACACAAAACATTCTGCATACAGACTTCCTTCAATGTTAACCAACAGTTCTAAAAAAATCAATACATGTTTCGCCATGACAAGTCTGACCATTACCTTGTAAGAACAACACACACAGACAAACCCATGCTCGAGGGACGACTCGAACCTCTGGCGGCCGCACAGTCCGTAGCATGACGCATTAGATCACGCGACCATTCCGCGCGGCAGAGTGATGCCTATATGCCTCCCTGTGGGCCCTTATCTCTGTGATATTATCCTTGTGGTCGCTTCCCGCGATATAGGTAGGACGAAGCAATATTTTGGTTGACTCTTCATAAAAAGTTCGCTCTCGGAACTTCGACAGAAGCCCGTAACGCAGTATAGAACGTCTCTCTTGCAGCGTTTACCACTGCACTTCCCTAGGCATCTCTGTGACGCTTTCGCGCTTACTAAATAAGTCCGTAACGGAACGTGCTGCTCTCCGTTGGATATTCTCTATGTTTTCTATCGAAACTAACAGTTGATAAGCAATAGCTCTGGCCGAAAGAGTGGATTGTAACCCACTTCCTTTGTTGACAGACTACACCTCTCGAGGATTCTTCCAATGGTTCTAAAACTGGAATCTGACTCACCCATGATTGATTTTATATGGTCGCTCATTTTATCTACTCTCAGATATTTTAAGCAAGTAACTGCTTCCAGTGTTTGTCAACAATAATAATAATGTAAAAAGTGTTCAAATGTTTGTTAAGCTTATGGGACTCAACTGGGGGGGGGGGTCATCAGTCTGATATTCCATCCTTCTTATGAAGATATTCTTTACAAAAATTCTCACAAATAAATTTGCCTCCATCATAGGGTAGACTATCTTCCATGACTGCTTAACTCTGTGCGCACACTGCTTACTACCACTCTTTGCAAACACAAAAACAAAAGAGAGTTAACCCTCTAGTGCTTCACGACTACCAACTGACGTGTACAGCAGATATGTGACAGACAGAGAGAACGCATGTTAATAAAACAATATTACATATAAGTGCCGAAAGAGACTGATGCATGCGCTAATAGACTTTTTTCAAAGATCCTAATCACGAAAACTTACGTTAAGGAATCATCGTGGAGAGTGTTTGCAACCCAGTGACAAGCCACACGTAAACGATATACTGATGGGAAAAAAGCTAATGTTATGTAAAGGTGGCGGCTGGAATAAAACCTCGAGTACGTCATGATATTCTTGATTAGCTGTCACCTGCAGCTGTTGACGTCAACTCTTACGACATTGCGACTGTTCACACTTTTTTTTTTCGTAAAATTGTCGCGTCTGTAATTACGTAATACTTCATGACGTAATTCCTATAATTTGTAAAGAGGGGTTAGTGTTGTTGAAACCTGCAGAAATTACATAGATTTTTGGTGATTCGATGTTATCAGCGTAAGTATTTGAAATGACCCAAACTATTTGTGGGTTTACGATAAAATGGTTTCGCGTAGAATACAGTCGAAAAGATGCATTTTTCTATTAAACATGTCACCGTTCTCACATTGTCATGGATTTCAGCTCAACTTTAGCATCAGTGTACGGGCAAGTGTCATCGATTGTGGAACAATATGAAAGGTTCAAATGTTTATAAATCTATGGGATTTATATACTCTGGTTATCAGTCCCTAGACTTACGAACTATTTAAACTAACTTATGCTAAGGACAAAAAATACACCCATGCCCGAGGGAGGACTCGAACCTCCCACGGCGAGCAGCTATACGCTTTGGAACGCTCGGCCACTCCACCGCGGCAGTGAAACAATACGGCAGTCTTTACTTAAAGGCTCCGGCACCTCTTGAACGGTTTACGGAAACATTGAGAAACCTCATACTTATGGAATGTATGACATTAAATGAGAATGGGTGACGTTCAAAATGTGTACCCAGCTGGGATTGAAACACGGGTCTTTTGCTTTCTAGGCAGTTGCGCTGACCTCTACGAATTCTCAACTTTACCCTGCCCACTAGAACTCAAACTCGTAGTTTTTGTAAACTGATTTCCGTAAGAGTAACGGCCGAGGAGTGCCTCCGCATTGAAGAAACGATCATTGCTCGTCATCGGCAATTTATATAAGTTATGTATATGTGGTGTCTGTTCTTTCGGAGATGTCCGAAAGGCACCACACACACACACACACACACACACACACACACACACATATATATATATATATATATATATATATATATATATATATATATATATATATATATATATATTTACTGAGAAACCAACTGATGGCCGAACAGGGATTTCAACCGCCATCCTCCAGAATGTTTGTCCAGTGCCGTTAGTGCTGCTCCAGCTCGCTCGGTACAGACAACAGATTCTCGTACACATTGAGGCTCCAATAAATGGGACAGCGATATACACAGATAGGCCACAGATAACGGTAGAATAGAGTACATAAGGTACAAAAGGGCGATTCATTCCGAAATGGATTGTCCCAAGCCTTTAATTCCAGCCAACATTTCGGGTTCAAATTCTGTTAATCCCCATCATACTGTAATAAATTGTGGGAAAGGTTTTTCAATGTGTCACTGGAATACAACCCATCCAGTCGATGCAAAGGGAGATGAATCCACAATGTTGCATTTATATTGGCACAAACAAGATATCCAATATTAAAAGAACACAAAAGGGGCACGCCAATGAATTCGGGAAAGGAAGCTTAGGGTTTAACATTTTTCGACATCGTGGTCATTTAAGATGGAGATCAAACTCGAAAATTTAGGTAAGGATGGGGAAGGAAACTGGCCGTGGTATTTCAAAGGGACAATCCCGGATTTACCCTGGAGTGATTATACAGTGAACGCTTCCAAGGCGGGAGTTGTCATCACTTAAATCTTCTGGGCTGAGACGCCGTGGTTCATCCATCAAACTTCCCTTCTTTTCCGCATACTCTCTGAGACTCTTTCCACGGTCTACTAGACTTCTCTGTTGCTTCCGTCCATCTTCAGTCCGAACTGCACCCTTGATTTTTCTTAAAATTCGCTTTTCCAAGATACCGTAGTTTTTCGAGGCTATAGTTGATCGAAAAACATATACATGTGAAGATACATTCTGTCTTGACGACAGTGTTGTAGTGCCTTATTTCTCCATTTCAAGACATGTACTTTTAATTGTAGAAGTTTTTCTCGTCAATCCATACGCTTTTTCCAGTTTTATTATTCGATCCCCCACGGCAGCTTTTTCTAAACCATTTTCCTGTATAGTTTCACCAACGTACTTGAAACTTTTGACCCTTTCAATCCGTCCTATCTCCGTTTCGAGGAATTTAAGTCCCTGTTTCTCATTTGTCATAAATTTGGTCTTTTCAACTGAGATCCTGAGTTCTGTTAGCCGGCTACATGATCCAAGTGATTGATTTGGATGGTTGCGTCTTCCGTGCTTTCTGATCCGCAAACACCAGACAGTTAACTTTAATTTCTCTCAACTTCCTACCAAGGGAGGTTGGGTGTATACCCCGGCTTTCCAGTTCTGCGTTCCAAATTCTTACAGCCTTCTGTAGGACAGAGATGAATAGGTGTGGTGAAAGTCCATCACCCTGTCTCACTCCGGTATTAATTTCAAATGGACGAGAAAATTGTCCCAAGAACTTCACCTTGTACGTTGTATTTGTTAGGAACTCTTGGACTGTATTTGCTTGTTTAGTCTTCACTCCAAATTCCCTTATTAACCTGTCCAAGGGTAAAGTAAAAACCTTATTTTTAAGAGAAAGTAAAAAAGAAAAATAATAAGAAAAAGAAAAAATAGTGGAGTTCATGTGCAAACAGAAAATCAAGTAACGTTCGTGTCGAGGGAAGGTTCCTTTTCCGAAAGAACATGTCAGCTGCCGTACAAAACGTCTAAGAATGAGTTTTCCCCGTACCATTGCAGAACAGTGTACAATCTGCTTGACATTCTTTAAGTCGTGAACACGATCTAACAGTTTGGAATCGAATTCTGCGTAAGTACGCCAAGAAAGTTTATTTCAATTACTAAAATAAAGTAATAATTCTATTGAAACAGGCTTTGACAAGTCAATAGTGTCATCTTCAGTATCTTAAAATTTATACTGTTTTTCCGATCCGATGGTTTACAGCTTTCAGGAAGTGCTGGAAAATTATGGTTCGCACAACTGTAGTACTGGAAAAATTTCACTTACTACTGATTTCGATCAAGCTCATCACAGAGACTGTTTGCGAGCTAAACTCATTGCATTGCGGTAGGTAGATTTGTAATGGGAGAGATGTTTTAAGGGGACAAAATTGCGGAGGTCATCAGTCCCCCAGGACTATTGTAGTTGGGTTCGTAATGCCTCCTACAGTTCGAATATATTTTTGGATTCTACTTTAATGAAATATTTTTTAACATTTTATTAGTATATCTTCTTACTCGTAAACTGGCAATTTCTATACACACGTTCCTACGAATCTTTGACATCCGCTGTAGAAGAGTGTAATAGAAAATGTGAAACGCTAGTTTTATATTTTCCTATACATTTTAAGAAAAAAAATTGTATCGGATGATTTTAAACAAACTACGAGTAGTTGTCACACTGAAATATTTTTTCCCCCTTATAAACAAACATTTGCAAATACTGGACAGTAATTTCATAGTAATAGTTTATAAAATGGTCCAAATTTGCTACTAGACTGAAATATTATTTTTCGTTTTATTGTTTACAACACTCTGTTTAGGCTTAAATTATTGCCATTTTTAAGTGACGTCTAGGTTGAATGACGCACATAAATCATCGTTATAGTCTTATACCTGTCAATATTTTAATGAAGTGATGTTACCAATTGTATTTGACAGTTCTCATGTTGCGATGACATAACTAATAAGAAAATAAAATCAAAATAACATCTCAATCTTGCAGAAAATTTGGGCCATTTTATAAATGATATCATTTAATGACGTTAACAGTGTCGTAGACCCCAAGGAGTGAAAACTTATAATCGTTTGGCGAATGTCTTCAAAATAAAAGTTTGAATAAATTTCGGCGTTGCTACTGTCTCCCTATGGTGGAATTCAATATTGGCGATCCCGTACGTATGATCTGTACCGTGTGACGCTTCTCGTGTGCTTCGCCAGCAGAATTTTGCGCCTGTAACAACAGTATGCACTAAATTTAATTTGCATACATCGCATTTGCATGCGTTCTCTAGTCGCGTAGCACACAAAATAGACGATGAGGGGACATCTGGGGTGTACGCTATAGAAATTGCCCCAATATCGCAAAGCCATCGGATTATTCGGTAGCTTTGCGGCTGGCTTCTAAAGACATCGTTGAATAACATGTGACAACTTAATTAAACTTCTGCGCTAAATATTAACCGAATTTTGCGGCTGTCCTGTTGCCTCCTCTGCCAAGTTGTTGCAAATGAAATTTCTGATTTTCCAGTTATGTTATCAGAACTGGCATTAAATTAATGTACCAAATCTGCACTGCTTTTGAGACGACAAAAAGTTACTGAGATTAATACTAAGAGCTGTCCTACGCGTAAAGCTTTTATTGTCGCCTATAATATTTGTATGAAGGCTGTGTAGTTATTAACGTTATAAAATCTTAAATGATTAATGAATACATCTTACTTATACTTTGACCGTGCACTCATATGTACAGTGCATAACCACAGATAATTAATGGCTTCTGAGATATAATGGAGCGGGAAAAGCTAATACCTCTGCCAAACATTTCTGCCTGTCATTTACTTGCTAATTGTCTGCGTCGCTTAGATAACTAATGATGTCTAATACGGCGCTCGCGAGAAGGTATGATAAGGGATGATAGCGCTACAGACTTACATTTTGTAGCTCACGCCACTATGCCAGAACATTGACAGACCATTGTTTCCAATGCTTACTGTCCTGAGTACGGAGAAGATATTGTTATTATGCTTTCATGAATAACGCAGCGCCAAGAAAGGAGTTTTCGGACGTATTTCTAGTCTGAAACGCTTATTTCATCAAGTAAAGCGACACATTTCGCCTCGTTAAAGTTACTGTGTTTTCTTTATACGTCTATAATAACCAATATATCAAGTATATGGTGTGACTAGACTCCGTTCTTAATCCAGAATTTTTCAATTTGAACTGCCGAAACTGATGTTCGTTCTGTATCCTCTTCCCATTTAAGCTGATAGAATATTTTGCTATGTTTGGTTGGTTTCCAGCCTTTCCTACTCACAGTATTCTCGATTTGGACTGATAAAAATATCTAGGCATATGACATAAATGCCGCGACGGAGCCGCCGAGCGCATTGAGGCGCTATTCTCTGATGCGCGAGGCCGTTCCCTGTCGAGGATTCGAATCCCCCCCTCGGGCATGGATGTTTGTGCTGTCTTTAGTATAAATTAGTTCATGAGTAGTTTGTAAGTTTAGGGACTGATGACCCCGCAGTTAAGTCCCAAAAGCTTTACAAAAATTTTTTATGACAAAATCACTACAGTAGAAGTAAACAAGGCTACCAAAATTCATCTATATAAAAGAAAATATCGCTTCAACGAGTCCATTTATAAATGAAATGTTAATCTTTTCCACTTTAGGCTACAATTGGAATGATTAATACACCCGAAAATTACAGAAGCAGGTAATTTTTAGGACACTTCCCCAAGAGGCTTTATCTTGGGGCAAGTAACATGAAGGACGACGGATCCAAGTTTATGAAGTCATGACAGTTGCATTTATTTCTCTTCATTGGGCGCTCTGATGAATTCACTGCATCTCTGGGTTCTTTTACTTTAAATCATATATGAAAGCGAATATTCCACACCTTACTGTATTACTTGCTGTCTTCAGTCGGAGTGAAATAATTTTCGTCCACTTGTAACTGGTAGAACAACCCGACCTTAACAAACACCATTTACTGTTTTTGAAATATTCATTGGCGGTTTCTATTTCAATCCAGATATTCCTTAATATCTTCTCACTGTTTCATTTCGTATGCCTCTTTCAAAATGAATAATTCGTTGATTGACCATCGAGCAAGACACAGTTGAAAATTAATTTTCCTTTACTCTGCATGACGTATATAAAATTACATGGTTGCTTTTTATCTTCGCCAATGTGGAGTATGACATAATGCAGCGGTTTAAGTAAATGACGTAAACCTAAATTATGTCCTACACGATTTTAGAACCGTCTTACTCCCCAATGTGATTCACGGTTGCTAACAATTGCGCATCTCGCTCGGTTTCGCAACAGACCCTCTAAATATGCTCTGATAAGGCCCCACAAAAAGGTTCTAAACAACATCATAGAAATGATAATATAAAGGAGAAGAAAAAGAGTCACATTTCATTCTGCTCATTTCTCTTACCTTACGACCGATCTTCAAAAGGCTCCAATTTACGGAGAGATTACTGAACAGTATGAAGATTAACAAAGCAGAAGAGCAAACATTACAATGTTGCCAAGTGAAATTAAAATAATCATATTCCTTATAGCGTGTTGGATAACCGCGACCGTATTCATATTGAACCTGCAAAGCAAATTTAGTTTATCTCAATACTATTTTTTATTATTATTTCTACAGTATCAAGGATACATTACATGGATTGAACACACATGTTTATGGTTTTACAATATACATAAAGTACAGATAAAATTAGTTATATTCATTCCTGATTAGAAAGGTCTTGGATTAATAGGTTGGTTGGTTGGTTGTGGATATAAAGGGACCAAACTACTATGTCTATCAGTCATTAATACAATGAGACAATAGTATACACGAGAATAAAATAAATTAAGCGAAGAAAATCACTTATCTTGTGCACTTTGAGAGTCTCACAACCAGGTGAAAGAAAAGAAACAGACTTCTTATTATACAATGGATAGTCTGAGTTTAAAATTACATTTGACAGGAAAAGTTCTTTAAATAATTAAGAGCAGTTGTTTATAGATTATTACCTAGAATTTCGATCCAGGTGACAGCGACCTCAGAGGCCTGAAGTATGCTGGACAGAGTTGCGACACGCTGTGACTTGATGTTGCGTTGTTTGTCGCTGGTGTCGACAGTCACACTTGATACTTCCAGCGATTCCCCACGTGTGCTTCAACTCTTGGCATCTTGTGTTGTTGGTGAGTACGCGATTTACGGTGGTTGACAGCCTCCTGTGTAGATAGAATCCTGGAGGGGCACGTATAGGATTGACAGAACGGCCTTCAGTCACGATGGGCTGGGAAGCACTGGTCCCGCCATACCGTTTTTAGCTTGAATCTTCAGGAATTCACCCTTTTTACAAGCCTCTAAGATGGTTTCCTAGTCTTAAGACCCGTCCACATAGCAGATTAGCCTCCCAGTGGCGTACTGGCGTACCTCGGGCAGCATAGCTTAATTACGGCTAAACAGTCTAGAGACACAGATGCAACAGTTCTGCTAAAGAAATTGCCTACACTGCACTTGTGCTTCCTATTTTGGAGTATTGCTGTGCACTGTGGAAGCCACACCAGGTGGGACTGATTGACGATTATAGAAAGTTCAGAAAAGGGCAGCTCTTTTTGTATTATCGCGATATAGGAGAGACAGTGTTCGGAAATTTTGCACGAGTCGGAGTGAAAATCATGAAAAGAAAGGCGTTATTTGTTAGGAGAGATATATTTGCGAAATTTCTTTATTCTCTACCGAACGCGAACATACTTTGTTGGTACCCACCTACATAGGGAGAAATGGTCATCATAATAAATCAGATCGAAAACAGAAAGATTTAAGGTGTTCCTTTTTCCGCGAACTATTACGGAATGGAACTATAGAAAAATATAAAAGTGGTTCGATGAACACTCTGCCATGCACTTCATTGTGACTTGCAGAGCATCTATGTAGACGTAGATAATGCCTATTTCACAGCCTGCATTTTGTTTCATTTGGACCGACAAATAGTTTCTGTGGTGCACGAGTGTTTCCTTTTTGCAAATCTCGAAACGAATTATATGAGAGGCGTTGTGGTAGGCTTGACTCCCATCTGGCTGCTTGTGACGTCAGACAAAGCTCGCGTGAAACATGGATGACTGACGGCAGTAGGTAGATTACATTCAACACGTTTCCTCTTCTGCTACTCTGAATTTAGCGCGCTTGCGTGACATTAGCAACGGATGTTCAATGGACTGAATAATATTTTAATTTCACCTTCTGGGTTGCTCCACCCTACATCTACATCTCCATACATCCTCCGCAATCCAAACTAAGGTGCGTGGCGGAAGATACTCAGTACCACTACTTACTTGCTTTCCTCTTCCACTCCCATATAGAACGAGGGAAAAACGAATGCTTGCATGCATCTGTACGAGCCCTAATGTCTCTGATCTCATCTTGGTGGACTTTACGCAAAATGTAGGTTGGCGACAGTAAAATCGTTCTGTAGCCTGCCTCACATTCCGGCCCACTAAATTTCTTTAAGTGCTTATCAAAAAGAACGTAGCCTCCCCTCCGACGACTTCTCGACGAGTTCCCGAAGCACTTCGGTAATACTCGAGCGTTGATCGATTCTACCAGTTACAAACCCCGCCGCCCGCCTCTGAACTGCCTCTATGATGTCCTTTAAATTGATCTGGTGGGCACCCAGCTCGAAAGTCATCTTGCATCCTACTAAAGTCACTCAATGACGACACCGTCTTGTACACCACAGCATCATCAGCAAACAGCCGCAGATTGCAACCCACTCTGTTCGTCAGATCATTTATATGGATAGAAAATAATAGTGGTCCCATGACACTTCCCTCGGGCACCCCTGACGAACCCTAGTCTCTGATGAACATTCGCCATCGAGGTTAACGTACTTGGTTCTATTACTTAAGTAATTCGAGCCACTCACATATCTGGGTACCTATTTCATAAGCTCGTACCTTCGTTACCACTCTGTAGTGCGGTACAGTATCAAACGCCTTTCGAAAATCGAGAAATATGCAGTCTGCCTGTTTCCCTTCATCCATAGCACGCAAGATGCCATGAGAGAAAAGGGCAAGCTGGGTTTCACACGATCGGTGCTTCCTGAGGCCGTGCTGATGCATAGACAGAAGCTTTTCCTTGTCAAGGAAATTTACTATATTAGAAATGAGAATATGTTCAAGAATTCTACATCAGAATGATGTTAATGATATAGGTTTGTAATTTCGTGGGTCCGTTCTATTGTCTTTCTTATAAACGGAACTCACCTATGCCTTTTTCCAGTCTCTTGATACTTTGTGCTGGATCAAAGATTCGCGATAATTCCGAGCTAAGTAAGGAGCCAGTGCAGCTGAGTACTCTTCGTAAAACCGAATTGGTTACCCCATATGGACCTGGCAACTGGTTTGTATTCAACTCTCTCAGCTGCTTCTCTACAACAGCTGTGCCGATTACTATGTCGTCCATTTGAGAGTTAGTGCGACCATCAAATGAAGGTGTGTTTACATGGTCCTCTAGCGTGAATGATTACTCAAATGTTAAATTTAAAACTTCGGCTTTCATTTCGCTGTCTTCTATCACCACCCCAGAATGATCGAGTGATTGGATAGAGATCTTTCATCCGCTTACCGATTTTACATAGGACCAGAATTTTTCGGGTTCTCGGAAAGATCTTTTGCTGCGCTATGATGGCGGTAGTTATTGTAGGCTTCGCACATCGCTCTTTTTATAGATGCAGGAATCTCTAATTTTTTTTTTATTTATTTGTTTGAACTTTTTGAACCGAGAGTGCAACTACCTTTGCTTTCTCAGTATTTTTCGAGTATTACTATTAAACCACTGGAAAACACTTTTCCGGATTCAGAAGGTAGCAGGGGTAAAATAAAGGGAGCGAAGAATTCTATTCAACTTGTACAAAAACCAAACAGCAAGTATTAGAGTCGAAGGTCATGAGAGGGTCGCAGTTGTGGGGAAGGGACTAAGACAGGGGGGGGGGGGGGGTGTAGCCTTTCTCCAATGTTGTCCAATCTGTACATTGAACAAGCTATGAAGGAATGCAAGGAGAAATTTCGAGAGAGAATTAAAGTCCAGGGAGAGGGAATAAAAAACCTCGTGGTTTGCTGACGATCTGGTAATTCTGTAAGGGAGGGCAAAGGACATGGAAGAGCAATTAAATGGAATGGACAGAGTCTTGAAAGGAAGGTATAAGATGAACATCAACAAGAGTAAAACAAAGGTAATGGGATGTAGCGTCAGAAAATCAGGCGATGCTGAAGGAATTAGATTAGGTAATGACACAATAAAAGTAGTTGATGAGTAGATTATGTATCAAGATAACTTCTGATGGACAAAGTAAAGAAGATATAAAATGCAGAATAGCTATGGGAAGAAAAGCGTTTCTGAAGAAGCGAAATTTGTTGACATCCAATCTTAGTTTAAATGTTGGGAAGTCCTCTCTGAAAGCATTTTTCTGGAGTTTAGCGTTGTATGGAAGTGAGTCGTGGACGATAAGGAGTTCAGACAAAATTATGATAGCTTTCGAAATGTGCTGCTACAGACGAATGATGAGGAATAGATGGGTAGATCACGTAACTAATGAGGAGGTGCTCAACAGAATAGGTGAGAAAAGGAGATTCTGGCATATCCCCACTAAGAGAAGGGGTATGTTGGTGTGACATATTCTGAGACATCAAGGAATCGTCAACTTAGCATTAGAAGGGAGTGTGGGGGTAAAAGCATAGAGGGAGACCGAGGGACGAATACAGTAAGCAGATTCAAAAGGATGTAGGCTTGCACAGGACACGGTAGCATGGAGAGCTGAATCAAACCAGTTTGCAGACTGAAAACACAACAACACTATAAACCACGATGGGGGTTTCCCACTTTTAATCCACTTTGTCGGCACGTATTTCTCCAGCGCTTTATGTATAATGCATTCAAATTTTGCCCATAATTCGTCTACGTCCACTTGCTTAACACAGCTTGCCCTTTATTCACATGGAGTGATAAGTGCCATTGACAAGGGATCTGAAATCGATTCCATATTTCGGGATTTCCGGAAGGCTTTTGACACTGTACCTCACAAGCGCCTTCTAATGAAATTGAGTGCTTATGGAATATCGCCCCAGTTGTGTGACTGGATTCACAATTTGCTATCAGAAAGTTCGTAGTAACTGACGGTAAGTAATCGAGTAAAACAGAAGTGATATCTGGCGTTCCCCAGGGAAGCGTTATACGTCTCTTACTCTTCCTTGTTTTTATAAAAATTTAGGGGAGAATCTGAATAGGTCCCTTAAACTGTTGGCGGATAATGCTCTCGTTCATCGGTTAGTGGAGTCAACAGAGGATCAAAAGCAACTGCAAAGCGATTTCGACAAAATTTGTACATGGTGCGAAAATTAGCAATTAACACTAAATAATGAAAAGTGTGAAGTATTACACATGACCACTAAAGGAAATCCGCTGAACTTCAATTACACGATAAATCACTCAAACCTTAAGGTCGTAAATTCTACCAAATACCTAGGAGTTACAATTACGAATAACTTAAGACTGGAGAGAACACACAGAAAATATTGTGGGGAAGGCGAACCGAAATTTACGTTTCATTAGCAGAACGCTTCGAAGATGCAACAGCTGCACCAAAGAGACTGTCTACATCACACTTGTGCGTCCTTTCCTCGAGTACTGTTGCCCACCCTCACCAGGTGGGACTGACAGAAGACATTGAGAAGGTTCAGATAAGGGCAGCTCGTTTTGTTTTATCGCGTTGTAGGGGGGAAAGCACCACGGAAATGTTGCACGATTTGAGGTGGAAATCATTAAAAGAGCCGGCCGCGGTAGCCGAGGGAACTGCGGCGCGCCAGTCACGGTCTGCACGGCCACTACGGTCGGGGGTTCGTATCCCCCCCTCGGGCATGGATATTTGTGCCGTCCTTAGTGTTAGCTAGTACATACGTAGTTTGTAAGTTTAGGGACTGATGACCCGTAGTTAAGTCCCATAAGCTATACACACATTTGAACATTTGAATCATTAAAAGAACGACGTTATTCGTTGAGGCGAGATCTAGTTGCGAAATTTCAATTCTCGATTTTTAGTTCTGAAAGTGACAATATTTTGCTAGCACCCACCTACTTAGGGAGACATGACCATCCCAATAAAATAAGAGAAATCAGATCGAAATCGGAACGATTTAGGTGTTCTTTCTTCCCGCGCGCTATTAGAGAATGGAACGGTAGAAGACGGTTATAAAAGTGGTGAATGAACCCTCTGCCAGGCACTTAAATGTGATTTGCAGAATATTTATGTAGCTGTAGATCTAACGGAAATAAATGATGTCCATTCATTCCTTAAGTGAGACGGTAACAGATGCTTATCTGCTCTTTCTAGCGCAATCACTCTTTAATGCTTCTTGACCGATCGGCCACTGGCTCTGCAGTGACATCATTGACAAGCTCTGGCCTGTTTGTAGCTATAATGTGCACAATATTTCCATTGCGTGTAGGCTGATGATTTAGCTGCTCAAAGCAGTGTTCGGAGCCTTAGAGCGGTAGCGGTGCATTACTAACGCTAATGCTGAAGAAAGGAGCGTTCGTTGAGCTGGGCAGGTAGGCTGGCGGTGCGGCCGCTGCTGGGACGGCTGGCGGCGACCGCGGGTGATCCCTGAGTCGGCGCTGATCCTGGGAAGCGGCCGTGCTCGGCCTCGCGCTGTACCAAACACGGCCGCCGCTGGGTTGTACGCTGCCCGTAAATCCGCGCCGTAACCTGTTCTGCTGCTCTCGTTTTGTTTCCCGCTGTTATCTCGCCAGCTGAAGACGCCGGCGAGAATGCCGCGGCTCACACGCTGTTGCCAGCTCGCTGCCCCGCGGCCATACGCAGTCTAGTCCGATGGGGAAGGACGGCGTCGTCGCTTTCCCCATTCCAGCACGACAGGACGTGTCAAACCGATCTCGGCTCCGTATCGCGAATTCCGCAGCCGCGATGGCTCTCTCGCGACCTCCTTTTCACGCACCGTTCTCACTGTCGACAACTATAGCTTATGTACACTGATCAATCGGAACATTTCGGCGATCTACCGCTTGGATACTACCCAGGCTGCATGTAGTATCAGTGAGTAAAGTGGTGAAGGTGCGCAATGTCTGATGGTGACATTGACTGAGGGCAGAATGAGACGGCCCGGAGGATCCTCACGGGCAGTTTGGTAACCGCGTACATTGTCAGGTGTTCGAGAAGTGCTCTGGTATACGTCTTCAACAAGTGGTTCAACCCAAGGTTATTCCATAAAAATTGGGCCCGAGGCGAAACGACCTGCTATTGGCCGTTGAAATGACGTCAGCGACGAAGCAGCGCTGACAGCGAGGAGCGCGAAGCGGCACTGCGCCGTCACGTAGAACACCACTAAACACACAAAAGTTAACTGTTTACGCATTGCTTATTGTAGTTACATACCTCGTTATATCCTTCCGACAGCCGAAGAATGCCACTGACGTGATTTTAGCCTCTGTGATGCCGCTGCTTTGTCTCTTTTCAGCTTCATGTTGAGGTAGCGCACTCGAATAAAAATTCGGGTCCGCAAGAATATTTTAATTACCTCCGGCGCCACGTGAGGATATTTCTGGGAAATTAGGTCGGCTAGTCTCTTACAAATATTTTTTTTCTTTTGACAGTGTGTCTCTTCCGTTGATCTCATTGAAGAGGAGCTCAAACTCGGAGATCTGTCGCATCCACTCGTCAGACGGCACTAACAAACCTCCTCTTGATAGAAATTCCATCCACCCGTATTTTGCGAGGTGTTTTGGTGGAGGAGAAAGTAGTTCATTAGGCGACACCCCCAGTGAGGTGTCATACTTCGCAGCACGGCGTGCAATGTAGCCTGCCAGATATCTGAAACCTTCAGCTGGGCATTCAACATCAGTCACATCAGACGGTGTAGACGGTGCAGCAGCCTCACAACTAAAACCTATGCCCTGGATGTCTGCTTACACATCTAACATCGCCATTGCTTCAGTCATATCTGGCAAAATTCCACACAGCAGGCTAGATGACAGGAATTGTTGAGAGTCTTCTTCTAGTCTCACAGACGAAGTACTGGACAGTGGAATGTCTTGGGCATTCTTTCCCAGAAGCAACAAACGTAGCCGATGTTTAACTTCTTTAGGGGGAGGATGCTGATAGAAATGGCCAACACCTCTAATCTGTGAAAATAAATTTTCAAGGCAGTCCTGGTTCAGCCGTGCTGTTAATATATGATTAATGCTTAGTGATAAAAGATCAGAATGGAGGCCAAATAAAGAATTAATTGAGATTAAAAGTCCTTTCTGAAAAGGTAACAGCTGCCTTCGGTTTCCAATCTGCATTCTTTCACAGCACAAATACATTTTGCTTAGAATTGTCTTTTGGAGCTGTTCGTTTGTTCCACAGGCACTTGCTAATGTTTATCTGTCAACGATTCTGCGAGAATTTAAAATGTCAAACGAATCATTACCAAGTTGGAAGAAGTCTGCTGTTTGCTCTTCTTCTGGCAACAAATAACGTATTGCTTGGGCAGTTGTTTTAGAGAATAGCTGCAGAGCAAGACGTACACATTGGCGCTCTCTACCTTTGACAGTCAGATGAAAGTGTGACAGTTTTGCGCACATTTTAATTTCCGCTTTGTCTAATGACAGCAGTTTCTCTATTGGTTCCTTAGTAATTATTTTCCCATTGGAAAGCTTTAAACCATCATCAAGAAAGTGGTTTCGAAGTAATTTATACAAGTGAGGGACATCTGAAAATACCCACACTTTTTTCGTGGACGCCAGTGGATGCGGGAAACATGAATTAAAATGATCAATATGCAGTTCGTTCCAGGCACATCGGTTTTTCGATCCAAGGTCAGAAACGACTGCAACAACAAGATAACCAATATTATGCAGAGAGGACACTATAGAATTAAGCAAAGCCGCTGTCATTTGAGTGCCAAAGTCATAAAATATCGGCTGTTTCCATCCTGAACAAAGACCACGAACCATAACAACAAGTACGTTGTTATGTGGGCCTACAACACGGTCCTCCACTTCATCCAATGTTACACTTCCATCGACGTTCATTTCGTCAAAAGACAACACACACAATCGCTCTATGTCAGAAAATGACTGTCCTTTCGCTTTCATCAAATGTAGAACATCACTCAGCACTCCAGGGCGGCAGTGGAACGAACGTGAAGACCACCTCTTTAATGTTGAAATTCCAGGCAGTGGAAAATGGAGTTTGTTCCTTAAAAACGTATTACACTTCCTAGAGATAGCGCAAACTGTCAGTGCTTTACATATGTCCTCTTTTCCACTTGGCTTGCTTCTTTCCAGAGAGCAAACAGCTGATCTGAGTTTCTGAAAATATCTTCTTTACAATATTATTCGCTTTAATTGACACTGCATTACTTGTAGCCATCTGATTCTCTCTTTGACTATGACGAAAGACCTTCAGTTTCTCTCTCAAAAGTCTCTCTCTCACTTTCAAAACACCGCACAAAGTTTCAAGTTTCTTATTCTTCTGTTCTAATTCTGTCATTCGATTTCTAAGTTGAAGCAATACTTCATTCCCTACTTTAGGTAAATCAGTAAATGTAGACTGATCGATCTTCACTTTCTTTGGTGACAAGTTCTCGAGCGTCTCCAGTGCCCTCTTCAGACTAGCTCTCGCCTGAAACCTGTCTTCCCTGCTTTCTTTTAACTGGCTTTCAGCACTTGTAGAAACACTTGCACCAACTGGAAGATTCAGACTCGGTACAGCATCTGGTTTCAGAACTTTTCTGGCAGGTATATTCAACAGTTCTGCTCGCAGATCCAGGACAAAATCATCCTATTTAAAATGCAGCATCATGCACATTAATATGGTCTTTCCGATAACATTTTGATGTCCACACTCGTTGAAGCTGCAGATCCCTGGGAAACTGGTGGTAAGTAATTCCAGTTCATTTAGTCTTCCTGTTGTATGATAAACAACCGGCGACCGCACACCAGGCATTTCTGTCGTAAAACACACGAATAAACGACACAAAACGTTCCCGCGCACACGCACACAATATAAACAACAAGCTGCTGCCGCCACGTGCTTCGGCGGTGACGTCATACGCAGTATGACGAATTTCTACCTGGACTGCGCAGTCCATTCACCCCCCCCCCCTGGTTCAACCACGTCCGAACACCGAAGAACTGGGCGGGCACCATTCATTACAGATGTCGAACGACGTAGGCTGTAATCGCTGGTAAAACTGGACAGGCGGCCAACAATTGCTAGCGCGTCAGAAAGGACACAGTACTATGAAATTGCGGGCTTATGGAATATCGCCGCAGTTGTGCGACTAAATTCGAGATTTCCTGTCATGAAAGTCACAGTACTTTTTAATTGACAGTAAGTCATCCAGTAGAACAGAAGTGATATCTGGCGTTCCCCAGGGAAATGTTATAGGTCGCCTACTGTTCCTTACTTTTTATACAAGATTTAG
This sequence comes from Locusta migratoria, assembly GCA_026315105.1. Classification (NCBI taxonomy): domain Eukaryota; kingdom Metazoa; phylum Arthropoda; class Insecta; order Orthoptera; family Acrididae; genus Locusta; species Locusta migratoria. The sequence goes on along the minus strand of CM048746.1, from coordinate 506,174,509 downwards.
GGGACAATCTCAGTAGTTCTCTTAGACTGTTCGCGGATGATGCTGCCATTCATCATCAAAATTATCTACACATGATATCTGCATAAGTGTGAAGTCATTCATATGGCCACTAAAAGAAATCCGTTAAACTTCAGTTACATGATAAACTGTCAAACCTACAGACCGTCAATTCAACAAAATACCTATGAGTAACAATTACGAACAACTTAAATTGGAAATGTAAAAATGTAAAGCAGTCAACAATCCGGAGATTGGTCTGAACACCACACTGCTTTACTAGGCATGGTCCTGTTTGGAAGTGGTATGCCGTTGCCTACCTCCAACCTTCCAGCTGACGTATACAGCCAGTTATAGGGGGAACTACAGTATAACGTGGGTTCCGAACCACGGTGCTACACGATACTTTTCAAATCAGCAATATTGCCAGAGGTGAAAGAAGGGGAAAGGGACAGATAAAAATCCTCGGAGCTGGCGGGGATCGAACCCGCGACCTTTGGATTCATAGTCTGGCACTCTACCACTGTACTGTCGAGTCGCAAAAATTGGAAGGAACCTACAGAAAAAATTGCAGGGAAGACGAACCCAAGACTACATTTCATTGGAAGAACACTTGAAAGATGCAACAGTTCTACTAAAGAAATTGTTTACACTACACTTGTGCGTGCTATTTTCGAGTATTGCTGCGCATTGTGGTATCCACGCCAGGTGAAACTGACTGACGATTTAGACAAAGTTCTGAGAAAAGAAGCTCGTTTTTCACGGAAATGATGCACGAGTTGGGGTGGAGACCATTAAAAGAAAGGCGGTATTCGTTGCGGCGAGATCTATTTGCGAAATTTCTTTCAGAAGTCAGACGACAGAGTGGCTTCAGGAAAAAACAATATTTCTTAATAACAAGATCGTTCGTCAGTGTCTAACGAATGTTCAAACAAGTAAGCGCAACAATTTTCCATTCTCAATGCCGTTGAAGCAATAACCAATCTCTAGAATATTGATAGAGCTGCAGTAATTTACGCCAACAGCAGGATGACTTTCGAATCGTTATGAAATCCGAAGAACCACAAGTTATTGAGTGAAGAAATACGACAATATCAAATAAAGGGAGGCACACAACTGGCAGGTACATTTCGAATGGATTGATGCGCAATTGACGGATTTGAGGAAATGAAATGATAATCCCGCTAAGAGAGCAGCTCCATCACGAAAATAAAACTTCGAGGGGAGTTGTCAAAGAACAAAAAACGGGAAAAGCACTAAACCCTATTTTCCTACGATCCGACAGCAATTCACGATTAAACTCTCAATATCTCTGAATTTTACAGCAGTTTTAACTGGTCATGGGACACAAAGCCTATTTATTATCAATAGTTCCGAATAATTGAAAACGGACCGTGCAAATGTAACAAAGATAGCGAAACTTTTGACCACCTGATTTTCGACTGTTGAAATTACTGAAAGGGAGGAACCATCTCAGGAACAAAATAACTGACGAAGGTGGAGGTTATCCCATCAGTAAATTGGATTTGGTTCATAAATTCACTACAGATTTTTACAATTTCTGTAATTCAATAAGATTTTCTGCTGTGTAAAACTCGTTTGCTCTCGTTATGTAAAGGCATATATCTTGCATAGGCAAACTGTACTATTTTGTAAATTTTCTTCAATATTGGGCCCACAGCAGAATATACATCGTAAAACGGGTTCCTGTGCGGAATATTATGTACTCACTACATTTTACAAGGTGTCCGAAACGACACCACACCAACATATACACCTACCAGCGATGCCATTATGACCACTTCCCTAATATGCTGTATGACCAACTTTGACCCGGACTCCACTCATTAATTTGACGGTACGGCTACCACGCAAGTCCGCGAGACATCCTGCACGTCTCTACACATAACGGTAAATGGTGTTACGCCGCGATATATCATTCTGAACTCGAATCTGTGGTCCAACATTATTCAAATGCTAATTATATTTTTAGAACATGATAGTATTCATGTCCTGTGATATAAACTTCATATATCTAAACTTTCGAGATAACTTTTACGAACAGCCGGCCGCGGTGGCCGAGGGGACTGAGGCGCTCCAGTCACGGTCTGCATGGCCACTACCGTCGGGGGTTCGAATCCCCCCTCGGTCATGGATATTTTTGCCGTCCTTAGTATTAGTTAGTTCATAAGTAGTTTGTAAGTTTAGAGACTGATGACCCCTTAGTTAAGTCCCATAAGCTATACAAACATTTGATTTTACGAACATGAGTGTATTTTGCATGTTTACAATGCTTATATTTTGGAGGCTCTGCACAACATTCCGAATGGAATCCTACCTGCATCTCAAATTTATTCCATCCCGTTTTCACAATTTGTACAGGAGCCGTTTGAAATTATTTCAGACTGAAAAACAGTCTTGGCTGCAAATTTATTACTTTCAATAACGCGTTTCACCCTGTTGGGACATCGAAGCGTGTAAAAGTCTACATCTACATAAATACTCTGAAAATAACATTAAAGTGCGCGGCAGAGGGTTCACTGAAGCGCTATTATGATATTTCTATAAGAGCGCGCGGGAAAAGGAACAACTAAACCGTTCTGTTTTCGATCTCATTTCTCTTATTATTTTGTTATGGCGATCATGTCTCTGTAGGGAGGAGGGTACTAACAAAATATGTTCTCATTCGGAAGAGAAAGCTGGTGAAAGAAATTTCGCAAATAAATCTCCCCTCGACGAATAACCCCTTTCTTTTGGTGATTTCCACTCCAACCTGTGCATAATTTTCGTGAAACTGTCTCCTTTATATCGTGATAATACAACTCGAGCTGCCCTTCTCTGAACTTTTTCTAAATCGTCCGTCAGTGCCAACTGGTGAGGATCCCATAATACGCAGCAGTACTCGATAATAGGACCCACAAGTGTAGTGTAGGCAGTGTCTTTAATAGAACTGTTGCATTTTCTAAGTTTTCAGCGAATGAAACGTAGGCTTTGGTTCGCATTCTCTGCAATATTTTCTGTGTGTTCTTTCCAAATTAAGTTGTTCGTAACTGCCATTCCTAGGTTTTTAGAGGAATTTACCGCCTGAAGATTTGATTGATTTATCGTATAAATTAAGTTTTCTTTTAGTTCTCTTATGGATGACTTCATACTTTGCGTTATTAAGGGCCAGTTGCTTTTCACTATGCAGATATCTTACCTAAGCAATTTTGCAGTTACTTTCGATCTTCTAGTGACTTTAGTAACCAATAAATGATAGCATAATCCACGAACAGTGTAAGAGAGCTGCCCACTTTGTCTGCTAAATCGTTTATAAAAATAAGGAACAGTAGAAGCCCTATAACTTGGCGTACGCCAGATTTCAATTCTGTTTTACTCGATGACTTTCCGTCAATTAAAACATACTACGTCTTTTCTGACAGGAAACCACGAATACAGTCACACAACTGTGGTGCTATTTCATAAGCACGCAATTTTATTAGAAGACACTGCTGAGATATAGTGTCATGTCAAAAGCCCCCGGAAATCTAGAAATGCAGAATCGATTTGATATTTTTTCAGTTACTTATATTAAATAACCCGGACTGATGATCAAAATATCCACGGGTGTACTGCCGGTCTATAGTGTCCAACGGGCAGTACACCCGTGGATATTTTGATCATCAAATACGCCGGGAGAAACTGAAGAATCACAACCCGGACTGATATTCAATTTGACACGTTGGAGTGGCCGAGCGTACTAAAGCCTATTTTACAAGAGCGATTTTCTGCTGAAATTCGACTACTGTAAGTAAGTGCGCCTTTCGCGCCTGCGTGTAAATAAATCATCAGCCAACCGCATCGCGAGTGCGTCTATGACGTCAATGATCAATAAATTGTGCTAAGTGTGCGGTTCTAAATTTCCGAGTGTGATGAAGAATGCGCATGCGAAGAAGTAACGAACTGTAGTGGCGTCTGCTATTTTATAGAAATACTTTTTCATCTTCTTCAACTGTTTGCTATTGTTTTCTTTGTGTTTTCATCACACCGAAAAGGTTGCAACAAGCCTAAAATGCTTTTTTGTAGTAGCGTTCTCCTACAAAAGAGAAGAAATACCTGGGAACAGAAAGATATTAACAGTTTACAGGTCAAAAATGCATAAATACGTATGTAAATATATAAACGTGTTTAATGAAAAATATTTCAACACTGAAAAACTCAGATTTATTAGTAGAGAAAATTATTTTCGATGTAATTTGACCGTTAGCAAAAAAACTTTCTCTTTCTCTTGAACCATGTTCCCGTACATGCAGTGTCGGCTTCGTTAATTGCATCTCGCGTGTTAATAATTACAGGGTGTCCGGATGCCCTTCCTGCCACCACCCCATGCCCCCGGGAGGAAATGTGTACCCCAAATGCCTCCGTATAATGTTATATGTGTGTAAAATGTAAAATGTTACGAAATGTTTGCGAATCATGTAAATGAGGCGGGGCTTGGGGACCAGCCCGGTATTCACCTAGGGGGATGTGGGAAACCGCGTAAAAACCACATCCATGCTGGCCGGCACTCCGACCGCCTTTCTTTAATCCGCCCTGCGGATTCGAACCGGGGCGGTTACGCCGCCTCGTCTCTGAAACCGGTACGTTAGACCACACGGCTAACCGAGCGGGTCAACCGTTAGCAAGAAAACAAGATACGAAAACTAAACCAAACAGGTACTTTTTACTTCATTTTCCGAATTTTTTTACGTGCTTGCAAGTATAAATTTTCTTCAGCTAATAATTGTATAAGTTTTGAAATTTTCGATGATAATTTTGTATTTTTAGGTAATAAATAGAGTACGGAATTTACCAAATGATATTAGACGAGAATATCAAACATTTATAACACTTTATGTGGTGTTGCACAAGTCTGAAGTGCGCGCCACGTACTTTCGCCGAGCGCCGCCATGCAAGCACGGCGCGGCGTTCTTACGACGTCAGCCACAAGCGCCCTCTGCTACAACTCCGCTCGTGGCCACCACTGAACTGCATCGGTCACTTGGGATTAGGGCAGGCACTAGGATTCATCAGTAGGCAGGCCTCTACCTCAGTTAAAATATGTATCTGCATTCCACTAGTCTTCAGTTAACAAAGTTAAGCATTGTACTATCTTTTCGAAATATATATCTTGTTCTAATCTATCTTAATGTTTCTAGTTTCTGCTGTCCCACTGGCTGGTCACCTCAGACTCTGTACCTGCGCACGCGTGCATCGTATTTCCCTGTGTCGGTCTCTCTCTACTCGGCCACCAACTCCTAGGACAACCGGCGGCAACGAGACACAAAACTTTAGTCATCGCGAAATTCAATATCATTTTCTTCTCCCAGGTAAAAGGATCCCAATAACCTCACTTTGTAATTCAGATGCGAAACTCAGACAGCTGTAGACAGCTCTACAATTTGGTGCTATCGGCTAAACGAAAACGACCACTCTAAACAGACGAGACTCAGTACACGAATAACACGCCAGGGACGCTGCAGTAGACACACTCGGCTCGAGTAGTAAACTGAGACAAGAACGTCGATCATGTAAAAGGGGCTTAAGGCGCCTTGCTGCGGAGCGTACAGTTGCATGCTGTCGGAGGTCCGAGTCCTCCCACGAGCATGGGTGTTTGTGTTGTCCTTGTTGTTGTTACGGTCTTCAGTCCGGAGACTGATCTGATGCAGCTCTCCACCCTACTCTATCCTGAGCAAGCCTTTTCATCTTCTCATAAGAACGACAACCCACATATACTTGAATCTGCTTACTATACGCGTCTCTTGGTCTCCCTCTGCGATTTTTACCCCACACACTTCCCTCCAATGCTAAATTTACGATTCCACGATGTCTAAGAATGTGTCCTACCAAGCGGTCCCTTCTTTTAGTCAAGGTATGCCAAAACTTCCTTTTCTCACCAATACTATTCAGTACCTCTTCATTAGTTATGCGATCTACCCACCTAATCTTCAGCATTCTTCTGTAGCACCACATTTCAAAAGCCTCTATTCTTTTCCTGTCGGCACTGCTTATCGTCCATGTTTCACTCCCGTACAAGGCAACACTCCACATAAATGCCTTCAGAAAAGACTTCCTTATACTTAAATTAATATTCGATGTTAGCAAATTTCTCTTTTTCAAAAATGCTTTTCTTCCCATTGCCATTCTGCATTTTATATCCTCTGTACTGCGACCATCGCATGTTATTTTACTACCCAAGTAACAAAACTCATCTACCACCTTCATTGTTTCGTTACCTAATCTAATCCCGTCAGCATCGCCTGATTTTCTAAGACTGCATTCCATTATTTTTGTTTTGCTCTTGTTAATATTCATTTTATACGCTCTCTTCAACACACTGTCCATTCCATTCAACTGCTCTTCCAGGCCCTTTGTTGTCTCTGACAGAATTACAATGTCATCAGCAAAACGCAATGTTTTTATTTCTTCCCCCTGAACTTTAATCCCTATTCCAAATTTTTCCTTGCTTTTCTTCACCGCCTGCTCGATGTACAAATTGAATAACATCGGAGAAAGGCTACAACCTTGTCTTACTCCCTTCCCAACTGATGCTTCCCTTTCATGCCCTTCGAGACTAATAACTGCGGTCTGGCTTTTGTACAAGTTGTAAATAACTCTCCTTTCCCTATATTTTGCCCCTGCTGACTTCAGAATTTGAAAGAGTGTATTCCAGTCAACATTGTCAAAAGCTTTCTCCAAATCTACAAAAGCTAAAAATGTAGGTTTGCCTTTCCTTAATCTATCTTCTAAGATAAGACGTAAAGTGAGTATTGCCTCCCGGGTTGCTATGTTCCTCCTGAATCCAAACTGATTTTCCCCGAGGTCACGTTCTACCAGCTTTTCCATTCTCCTGAAGATAATTCGTGTTAAAATTTTGCAACTATGACTTATCAAACTGATGGTTCTGTAATTTTCACACCTGTCTGTGCCTAATTTCTTTGGAATAGGGATTATTACATTTTTCTTAAAGTCTGAGGGTATTTCGCCTGTCTCATACATCCTACACACCAGTTGAAATAGTCTTGTCATGGCAGGCTCTCCCAGAGACTTTAGTAGCTCTGAGGGTATGTCATTTACTATCCTTAGGATAGATTAAGTTAGTTTAAGTAGTTTGTAAGCCTAGGAACTGTTAAGTACCTTACATTTACAAACATTTGATATTCAGTCTGAAACACCTGAAGGGGCACATTAGTTAGTTTTTGAGCAGGGTGAGAATTTCGCTTCCCGGTTTAAGCTGTGAGCAGCAATTACACAGCCAGTTAACAAGAATGATCGCTGTCTGGTTCGCGTGGCGAGTGACAGATAGAGGCGTGTTCCGAATGGTCGTAACCCTGTTTTTGTTTGACGACCGGCCCCTGCCTTCTTGCCGCTAACAAGCAACTGGCTGTCTCGGTCGTAAAAGCGGCAGCAGGAGAGGGAACCAGCAATTGACGTGTTGGGCCAGGGGCGGCGAGCGGCGGAATCGCTGGCGACTGGGGGGAGGGCAGAGCCTGCAGCCTGGCCCCGGGTTTGGGAGTCAGGGGTGGAAAGTGTGAGGCAGAGAGAGAGAGGGGGCGCGTGTCGGGTAACAAGCCAATTAGGGAGCGCCAGCTGGGCCAACGCCCCCAGGGCCTGCCGCCTCTCCACCGCGCTCTTCCCTTGTCGTGTCCCCAGGCGTCTTACCGCGGCACGTGCTCACTAATTCCTCTGCCCTGCTCTTCTTTATCTCCTGGCTCATCTTCAGACAGCTTGCACCGACAACATACAGACACGTCCCTAGGCAGTGGCGGCGCATGGAAATTTTGCCAGCCTTAAAAAATTCCTTCAGTAAAAAAAAAGTCTTGATTGCAAATTGTATTATTCCTTATTTAATGACGCGTTTCGCCATTTAGCAGGGCACCTTCAGATTATCTGCGTGACAGAATTTACACAAAATTACAACGCGTAATTACAAAACGGGGATAATGGGACATGCGCTTATTTTGTGTTTAGAAGACAGTATAAATAGTAAACAAAGCTTCCAATGCGTTCTCCGTGGTGTGACACCGTAAGTTTTTTGGGGTGTTTCTATGGTTTTGAATTTTGTATTTCCTTGTAGTCCTACACATGATCGGATAACAAGGAATTACAGTTGTAACATACTCGGTAAAGATGTCAGAAGCATAAAACCGATATTCAAGATTACCTCAATAGAAGCGCTGGTCTCTGATGATGCAAGAAAGCTCATGTTTACAATTGCGCTCATGGGCCGTGGGCGGGCGTGGTGTGCTGCTCCGCCGACTTGTACGGACTAACTAAGGAAATGTGGGTAGGAGGTGACAAAGGAAGACGGGACGGATGAAATCTAGACATTTGAATATTTTATGCTTCTCACATCTCTACCGAGTATGTTCCATCTGTAATTCGTTGTTATCCGATCATTTGTAGGACTACAAGGAAATACAAAATTCAAAAACATAGAAACACTGCAAAACAACTTACGGTGTCACACGACGGAGAGCGCATTGTAAGTTTTGTTAACCATTTATACTGTCTTCTTAACACAAAATAAGCCCAAGTCCCATTATCCCCGTTTTTAAATTACGCCTTGTAATTTTGTGTAAATTCTGTCACGCAGATAATCTGAAGATGCCCTGCTAAAGGGCGAAACGCGTTATTAACAATGAATAAAACAATTTGCAATCAAGACGGTTTTTTATTGAAGGAATATTTATTCTCACTGATTGCTGTACACCATGGACTGGAAATCATTTTAAGTGTTAAAAAAAAAGTAAAATAAAATACATAAAAAATCGCAATGGCGTGTTTTACAGCCCACTTTAGATTTGGCTGTAGTTTTATTACTTTTTGAAAACATTTCGCACGCAGATAATAAAAATAATAAAAATTGATGGACGATGCGATTATGACTCTACTATTGTGATGAACCTCTTTAAACTATTATTTTAATATCTATCCCACATTTTCATTATCACTTAATTTACTCATCACAGGGAACGATCGTATTGTATAAATAGGATACATGCCAAGATCACAAATTTTATTGTATTTGTTGTCCGGTTTCGACACTCTATGGTATCATCTGGTCTCATTGCCAAGTGTCATACTTCATTTCTTTGAATAGCCTGCTCCCACTGCGGATCAATATTATCTTGTATTGTTGATTGCAAAGTGATTGGATATGGCTGCAAGGTTAAGGTTCGTACAAAAGATGTTGAACACTTCCTCGTAGTTGTGTTTGTATTTTTTTAACATTATTCAATTTTTGAGAAATTTATATGTATATATTTCATCATATTTTTTAAATAACAATGATTTATCAGAAAGAAATTGTAAAATGTTAATTTTGACGTCATACCAGAAAGAAGGGCAGTATTGCAAACCTAATAGCAGGAATGTGAAAAAAATCACTTATAACCATCTTGTGCAGTCATATGAAGGTAATTAATAACTTCTGAGAAAAAATTAAACCAAAAATAATTCCGCGCTATCTGCGTTAACTTTTTGGCTGAAGTTGCGTACATGACCCCCCTTGGGAAACACATTATTTCGCTTACCAATTTACTTGCGGTACATACCTTTACATTTTTGTGTTCCATGTATAGTTTTTATACAGTAACTACTTTAAATCCCGCTGCTTCGCGCACGTAGACTGGATGGTCTGCATTGGTTGTTTCTACTTCTAAATATATATTTTCACAAAATATAGCTTTAAAAATGCTTTCCTAATCAAGTATTTTGTTACAACTTGCCACTCCCTACTGCACCATTGATGGCAGAATTTATTTATTTACTTTAATACTAACCATGCATGGTTCCAATTCCAACTTTTTCTAGCATCAAAATAGTCTTAGTAGCACCCTTAAAAGATATTCCATTATTTCACCCTCTTTATGGTTTAATTTCGAAAAATATCGAAACACGAGTTTTTAAAATTTCAATCAATAATCTATATCCGAAGTTTTGTATTTCTTTCTACAAAATTGCCTTAATAGCAACGTATTTTGAAAAAATCGTTTATCCCTTATTTCACCCCCTTAGGAATGGGAATATCGAATAATCGCTCATGCCTAGTGTAAGATAAACAACGTCTACAAATTTCAAATTTCTATGGTGTGTAGATTCACTTTACAGCGCCGTTTACTGTCTTTTTGAAAAGTACCGAGAACGTGAAATTCTCTCTTACTCTTTGCCATCTTTCTTGGTAGTTTTACTTTTCAAACTGCAATATGCACTTATTTTTCTTTACTCGTACACTTGTTGCAGAAAAATGAAGAATGTGCATCACGTTTTGCTGTACGTATACAACCTCTATGCTATTGTAGTGTCATAAGTGATTTGATTCCATTACTTGGAGGTGCTCCACGACCACACAATGATGAACTCACCAGATGTAATTAGCAGCATTGGTCGTTAATGTTTTATTTTAAAAAACCACAGATCGATTTCGATCACATAATGATCATCTTCAGTGTCCTTCCAACGAGCATATGCATGCCCTGAATGCAACTCTATCATCACAAGATGATCATTATGTGATCGAAATCGATCTGTGGTTTTTTAAAATAAAACATTAACGGCCAATGCTGCTAATTACATCTGGTGAGTTCATCATAAGTGATTACTGGTCTTCAGTCCGAATTTTATATAAGCTGACAACTTTCAACCACTACATCTTCCACCCTCTTATAGCTATCGACACGGAACTGCTATGGTATATAACGGGAGACTTTGTACAACAACACAGAGAGATCGTTCGTCTCCATTGTGTAGTTTTTGCTAAAGAGTAAAATATTGACACCCACACGTAGAATTTTATGTAAGTCGGTAACTTTCAACTTCCATATCCTCCATCGCCTTATACCCTCTACCACCGTAGTGTACAATGGGAGACTGGTACCTATTACCACATACAAACACTATTCGTTTCCGATGTGTAGTTTTGGCTGCAGAGTGAAATATAGGCACAAACACTTCAATTTTTATATGCATTAAGATTAGTTCTACTGTTATACTTAGGGGGAGGTTGCCGATATTTGACCAGTTTTTTGTTTTGTTTTGATATCCCAAGCCTACATTGTCTACGTAATCGAAACAAAATATACTGTAAAAGAAACTTCATGTTGTACACTTTCACCTGCTACGATTATACTTTGAATGAAATGGGTATTATGTAAAATTTGAAAATGTGTAACAGGTCCAAATTAGAAAACCGGTTGCCTTAAATGGACATTCAGTTGCTTAAATTGAACCATATGGTAAAACAATGACTAAAAAGGAAATGACACCCATAATATTTAAGAAAAGCTTCATTTCAACGCATTTGTTAAACAAAACATATTATTTAGGTACTTAGGCCAAATGTACAAAACAAAGCGTTTAGTAATATTCATCATCACTAACATGTTTATACAGTACTAGTAATACCCGGCAACGCTTCGCAGTAGTTACTATGTATGGTGTATATATACCTTAATATCTTCTCTTCTTCTTTCCCTCCTTTATTTCCTCATTGCCTCCTTCCCCCTTCCTTTGTCACTCTCCTCCTCCCCCATCTTTTTCCATCACCTTCACACTACTCCCTCTTATCGCAGACAGCAACCATACTCAGCATTGTGAAGACGGTAGACAACGGTTCGGTTAACTATCTCCCCGAAGCGTAGTAGCTGTCTTCGGACTCTATCTCCTAGTTGCGACTAGTGGCTACTAGTCTGTAATGCTTTATCCGAGATATAATCCGAACAGATAGACAAGATCTACATCTACATACATACTCCGCATCTCACCGTAAGGTGCGTGGCGGAGGGTATACTGTACCACTACTAGGCATTTCCTTTCCTATTCCACTCCCAAATTGAACGAGGAAAAGAAGAATGCCTATTGCCTCCGTACGAGCCCTAATTTCTCTTATTTTGTCTTTGTGATCTTTACGCGAAATGTAAGTAGGCGGCAGCAAGATCGTACTACATTCAGCTTCAAATTGGTGCCACACTGCAGACTGCTAACGAAGATACGAGCTTTTGGAATAGGTTCACAGATTTGTGACTGGCTGGAAGACTTCCTAAGTAATAGAACGCAGTACGTTGCTCTCGACGGCGAGTGTTCATCAGAGACGAGTGTATCGTCAGGCGTGCCCCAGGGGAGTGTGATAGGACCGCTATTATTTTCTATCTATATAAATGATCGTTGGATCGACGACTACTCTCCTGAGCATCTTCGATTCCGAAGACCAAGTGACTACACTTCTAAAATCAGGAGTATATATATATATATATATATATATACAGAAATCGGCTAAAGCTATGTCTTATGGGAAGGTTCGTAATGACCGAATGTGTCCTATTTGTGAGTGCAGCTTTCACTCAGTGAGCCCTTTAACCGCTGATGTATCCTCGGTCTTATTCGCTATTGAGACAGGGTTACGTGTAGTTATGAGATGTTTAGAAGCTGACGAAAGTATCCCCTCTCTCTGCTGGTCGTATGTCGCAGTCAACCGTCTGCTGACGTACGCTTTCAACTCGCCGACGCAGCGTCTGCTGTCGTCATGAACGACTGGCGTCGCTTTTTACGTCAGAGGCGATGACCAGTTTCCGCCTAGCTTGTCTGGCGATTGCTTGAGCAATCTATGATTTTAACAAGTTTCTCCGTCACAATTTTGGGCTTTAACAGCGCGCTACTCGCAACGTGAGTCATATGTAGACGTTATTTTTACGCTGTACTACGAATCTACCATCTGCCGGAACGCTTCGAAACTTGATGTTAATGACGTTTTGTCGTGCAACTTTCACATCCACCAATTCGTCAGATGTTGTTAATATTATGGAACATCGAAGGAGCAGCAGTGTGCCCCAGTTTCTTCCCTCGGCTACAGCTCCCAAACAGTTGTGTATGGTGGGTACATATTCGACGGAATAGTAGGCGTCGGATTTTAGATTCTTTTTTTTCTTTTTTCGGCTGCTCTTTTGCGTTTTTCCTTATCTCTTTTTCTCCTAATCCACCTCCGTATTAAAGCGAACAACAAAAATTCTAATCATTTCTGAGTTTTTCGAGACTAACGCACAGATATTAATTTTGATATATAAAGAAGATACACTATATGCTAAATCTGGTGAGGTATGCAAACTAATAAAGAAGTAGTAGTAGTTTTTGTTGTTGTGGTCTTCAGTCCGCAGACTGGTGTGATGCAGCTCTCCACGCTACCCTGTCCTGTGCAAATCTCTTCATCTGAGAATAAGTTGGGCAACCTAAATCCTTTTGAATATCCATTTCTCTTTCCAAATTTTCTAACTTATCTATGCGATTAACGGTTAGAACATTCCAGGCTCCGATCCGCAGAATGCCTGTTTTGTTTTTCTTGATGACGACATCCTCCTGAGTACCCTCCGCCCGGAAATCGGACAGGGGGACTATTTTACCTCCGGAATATTTTACTCAAGAAGATGCCATCATCATATATTAAAACAGTAGAGCTCCATGTCCTCAGGAGAAGTAACGACTATAGTTTCCCCTTGCTGTCTACAGTTCGCAGTAGCTGTGTGGCAAAGCCAAATTCGCTGATGTTACAAGGCCAGCTCAATCAATCATTCAGACTGTTGCCGGTGTAACTACTGCTGCCGCCCCTCTTCAGGAACCACACGTTTGTCTGGCCTCTCCACAGATACCCCTCCGCTGTGGTTGCACATACGGTACGGCTATCTATATCGTTGAGGCACGCAAGCCACCCCACCTCGGCAATGTCTGCGATTCATAATTTTGCAGTGGGTGTCAGCGATAAAGGGATGGTAAAGGATTGAAATTTTATGTGAAGTTCGGTGGCAATCGCTGTTGTTTCGAGTAATGAATGAGCAAGATAAACACACAGTTTCTGATTGTAATGCTTGGCTCGTAGTGTTAACCTTACCGGGAGATTTTATTTCGCAATAAGCAGATTATGACAGCATTTCAAATTTTTTTAATTCGGTGAATACATACAAGAAATATTTAATATGAAATTTTCGTTCCTCGTGCTGTAAGCCGTCAGTTTGGTCAACCGCTACAAAAATATTCCATGACAGCGAAAATTCGATTTTATGTTGTAGGACATGGACTAAAAGAAATGGTTCAAAAAAGATTACCTGCCGAATAAGTTCTCTAAAAAATTTCTTGAATGCAGTGATGAAAAAGGAGATGCTGAAGGAATTATATTAGGTAATGAGACAATAAAAGCAGTAGGTGTGTTTTGTTATTTGCGTAGCAAGAAAACTTATGATAGCCGAAGTAAAGAAGATATGGGAAGAAAAGCGTTTCTGAAGAAGCGAAATTTGTTGACATCCAATATTAGTTTAAATATTAGGAAGTCCTTCCTTGTCTTGAGTTTAGCATTGTACGGGAGTGAAACGTGGACGATAAGGAGTTCAGACAAATAGATGATAGAAGCTTTTGAAATGATTGCTTCATAATACTGCCTTAACGATGAGTAAGTGCAAAAGCTGAACAAACTGTTTTCATTAACTAATTGATAGCTACATCAATACGAAGGGACTTATAATTTTGAGAAATTCGAAAAAAAACTATGTACTACTTGACAAATTAACTTTACAACTGTAACTTGCTTAATGAACATAATTCACTTTGAAGTCATGCGTGAAGTGCGAAACACTCGTTATGCATAATGTTTTTACATCGTAAATGATTTAAAAATTCGATAATATGTTCCGTTCCGAAAAAAATACAAATACGTCACCCTACAATGTATAACACTATACATTCATTTTTACAAGAGAGTTGTGTCAACAGAAAGAAAATTACATTCGTTGTCGAAAGATTACACAGACAGTTTTTTACTGCCCGCGGAAGGGGGGAAGAGAGGAACAGACTACCTGTGTCTGGAAGGGTAGCTTGTATTAAAAAGGGTTGAGAAACACTACGTTCGAAAGTGGGTCTGACTGTAGTCGCAGGGAAAAGACAGTAAATTCCGGTGCATCGGTTGCAAATGTGCATGCACTTGCAGCAAACACACTGCCGCGTTTAACGGCGAATTACAAGGCTGTGCAGTGACGCCACAAATTAGAGCGGCGGGCAGCAGGTGCGGGGATGATTTGTCGCGCGACACGCCGAGTAAATTACTCACCCTCGCAGCCGTGACCGCGCCGTCCCGTTAATAACGCCTGCGCCGCAGGCAACACATCCCACTCCCCTCCGCGGCGGGCAGCCAGCATTTCAGGCGCTAGCTCGACTACGGCACGCGAGGAACGTAATATCCACCGCTGCTCAGTAACAACAATATTACGGATTTAACTGTCTGTTCTAAAGTGGCTTGTGACCTAGCTAAAATTAACAGTAATGAACAGATGGGCATCGGCCTCAGAACATCATTCAACAGAAGTAATTCATTTTTGAAATGAAAAAAGCCCGATTTATTGCTGCTATTTATTTATCTCAGACCAGTTTTGTTTTTTACATCGAGGTGTCCTCAGTGGGTTCCAGAAACTACCGTTTTGTTTGTAGATGTCGTATTTATGAACAGCTGACGTCATTTTTCTAAAGTAAATAAGTCGTTACTTATAAAAGAAAGGAAGCTTAGGGTTTAATGTTCGGTCGACGGCGTGGTCATTAGAGAGGGAGCTTACGCTCGGATTTTCGGGAGAGGATGTGGGAGGAAATCGGTCGTGCCCTTTCAAAGAACCATCCCGGCTTTTTCCTGGAGCGATTTAGGGAAATCACGGAAAACCTAAATCTGGATGGCCAGAGATGGATTTGAACTACCATCCTTCCGAATGCGAGCCCAGTGTTTTAACACTGCGCCACCTCGCTTGGTGGGTTAGTTATGGTTTATCCTCTTTCGGGTTTAGATTTCGCTGGTGTTCCCATATTAACAGTCTGTTGTCACACAGTCGTTTTTGTGTAACTTTTACTTTTTGAACGAGCTATTTGTCTCAGTGCTGGAACTCATTTTGTATAATTTCATATGTAGTTTGCTTCATATGCGTTGTCAACTTAACAGAGTATTTGAACACGTCAATTGTGTGTTTTTTTAACGCAATCTCTGATATACTAAAAATTATGGTGTTTGGATTATCAAAGTTTTGATTAAAATGTTTTGTGGAGAGGTTACTGGGAAAGTAAAAGAAATGTACTTTCTACTACTTTATCTATTACTGAAAATAGTAAGTTATTTGATGTGTACACTTGATTATTTGACAGGAGTTTCCTTTCGGCTTTGCATTTTTGGATGTGATAATTTTCTAGTGGGGATAGAAGGTGCTTTTTCTTTGTTTATTCTTTTTCAAGTCTTCTTCCTTCGAGGTTGGTTAGTCACTGTTGTCTTAGCTATTCAGTAAATTTGGAGTAGTTTGTTCCATACTTCAAGAACTTTCCATTCTTTCTAGAACCCACTGTGGATGTCTTAAAGTAAAAGTCTAAACGAGTCTGGGAAAAATAAAGAAATTGCAGCAAGATAACGGCGGTTTCTAAAACGAATAATTCGGTAATTGCTGCGGAAGATAGCCACAAAGATAAACTTGTAATTCCAAAGGAAGTCTACAAAACTAGAAAACTCAATATTGTACAAAAATGACGCCAAACTGTTCTGAAAAACTATTCAAAACTATCTGTAACCAAAGCTCTGACTGTAAAAGCTGATGTAGGGAATTCAGCAGTAGCTTTGTTTCAACTAAAAATAGTAACAAATGTCTAAACTTTTCTGTAATAAAAACAACATAAATGAAATTCAGACTGACTCAAGACTCAAATATCAGGCCTAGCCAAGGAAAATGACCCGTGTAACTGCTATCAAATTCCCACGCAAAAAATATTTGTCCGTTTAATAATCAGTCTTCAGGAGTGACTAAGAACCGGCTTCCTTCAAATCTATCCTTGTGAAGTGAAAGAGTTCAAAAGCAACATTTATGTATGAAATTAAAGAGAAAAAAATAATTTTACCGGAGTTAGCAAATCTTTTATAACGCATACCAGCTAAGGGTGAAAATTTTAAAATCGTAATACATGGAAATAAATTAAACATCAAAAATTTTGTCTTTTGATCCAAAGACCTTGAGCTTGTTGGCTAGCAGCAAATAATTCCATCTGAAAACGGAGCACAGTACTCCAGTTAGCTATAATGGTAAATGTATAGCTGCGTTTCTTGCACGAGCGCAGAGTATATTCTAAGATAAAATATTATGTTTCTGGAGTAAACAGACGTATCTCGTAACACGTTGACTGCCGTGTGGTTGCCGGCGGCCACTGCAGGCGACTCTGGCGCGTCTCTGACGTCATCGCGGCAGTCAACGTGTTAAAGAGTCACCACAAATTCAGGAAAAATCACAAAATACTTCATTCATACAGTAGGGTACAAGAAACGTGGGTGAATAAGTGAATATCTTCGTTCTTTCCTAACGTCAGCTAAACATGGTAGAATAATCATACAGAATATCTTTAGAAATATACAGTTCGCTTGATGAATATTTGATGCCCAGAACCCATAAACTGTATTAACCATTAACTTCAGGTGTAACAGGAGCTCTAATGTTTTTAATGTAATATGTAAAAATGTGGAGTTGCTATGTAGACATACTGTAACGAAGCATGTTGAGATTTACTTTATTCCCCTCTGCTTGCATTACTGAACCTCCCGATACCATTGTTGCATAATAATAGCTACGAATGTAATTAGTCTATTATAATTTTCTTTTTCAAAACTTTTGTTATTCTTTTTTCCAATGTGACTATTTGAAGTTATTTTCTATTATTTGGCGTCGCAGAGGTTTCTTTAACTATCAAATATTAATTAGTTCCTCTAAGAGGCGTATTGTTGTAGGTTATATATTAGGGGCTAATTAGTATCTCTGATAATATTAAAGTAGGTGTTATTATGTTTCACAATTGATTTAGGAAAGTTGTGCCCTCATTAGTTTCTGTATAATTACTGTTTATTACGAAATTGTTCCTGATAAAACTATTCCATTAAAAATGTAAATGAAACACTATTAACATAACTGAGACTTACGTATCAACTAGATGACCCGGTGAACTTCGTATCACTTACCTCTTAATATAAACCATATTAATTTAAATAATATGTATTTTAGACCCAGTAGCTTTATAAAGGCATCATCAGATAATCTAAGTATCGGCTCGATACTGGGCGAAAAGAGTGGGCAAATCACGCACACATGTCCAGGATAATGTTCATGTCACATTCGTGGAAGTTCATGGAAGGTTTAAACGGTGATAAAATATGGAAAAATTGCGAGGAAAATTTAGATTTAAAACATGGAAAATAATGACTTTGTTGTTGTGTTGGTTGCGTTCAGAACTAAAGATCGGTTTACACGATCTGAACCCGTATATGAAGTGTCAAAGATACAAATGAATTGCTGTTCGTTAGATTTGCTAAAACTCGAGAACGGCTGAACCGATTTTGCTATATATCATTACATAGACCACTGAATCTATTGTGATAAAATCTGGTGTGGAGATAGCTTTAGCGCTGAAGTAACGGATAAGATATTTTAGAAAGTGTGTAATTCAAGATTTTTGTTGATTTGAAGTATATAAAGCGAAATATAAAACAATAATTACTCTGGAAAAGCTATTTACTTTTTGACTTCTTAACTATTTTTCAACAGTTATATTTAACTTTTAAAAATGCATTGCCCCTTTTGTAAAAAGTTGGTAGAACGGCAGAATAACAGAAGTATGTATACACTCGTTCTTTGAACGTCAACTGTGCAAAATTTTATTGCAATCGTACGATTGATACTGATATCCCAAAGAAAAGACCTCTTTCAGTTTACCACATTTTTTTCAATTTTCTGGCCAAGTATTCCATACTTTTACTTCACTCAAACCTTCCTCTGTCTTTGGACGGCGAATGTGCAAAATTTTATCGCACTCAGATGAATGGTACTGATATTTCATTGAAAAATCTCTTTCTATTTTTTCCGAATTTTCCAATTTTCCGAGAAACTTTTCCAAATTTATATTTCGTGAGAACGTTATTCTTGCTTTCAACGTCAAATATGCAAAATTTTATCGCAATCAGACGAATGATATTGACATCCCATTGAAGAAAGCTCTTTCAGTTTCTCACGAATCTGCAAATTTTCGGGGTAACTTTCCCAAATTTTTAGTTAATAAGAACGTTAATCTTTCGTTGAACGTCAAATCATCAAAATTTTATTGCAATCGGATGAACGGTTCTCAAATTATAGTGTTGAACACATTCAGAAACACATTGAAAAAGGAAGTTGGTTCGAATTTTACGACTTTCCTTTTTAACTGTCCCTATTTTTTTACTGAAAACTTTTCCAAGACTATAATGAACAAAACAAAAACAGAATTACCCCTCTCCGTCATGCTAATAGTCAATTATAGTGCTGAATTCAATCAAAAACACATTGAAAAACGCACTTCCAGTTTTTCTAAAATTTTCCAATTTTCCGGTAGATTTTCAACAAAATTTATTTCATACAAACCTTGTCCTGTCAAGCCGTACTCAAGTGATGCTCTTGCAACCAAGTGGCAATTGACTTTCATTCATAGAAAAATATCGCTTTCTGTTTTTCCTAAATTTTCCCACTTTCCGGGCGACTTTTCCAAATTTTTATTTAATGCGAATCTTCCTCTTACTTTCAACATGAAATGTACAAAATTTCAGCGCTATTGGACGAACGGTATTGGTAGCGCACTGGTAAAAGCTGTTTCAGTTTTTCCCGATTTTCCTCTTTTCCCGGACAACTTTTCCATATTTTATCACCGATTAAACCTTCCCTGGACTTACACGAATATATCAAGACTAAAATTAGCCAAATCTGTTCAGCCGTTCTCGAGTTTTAGCGAGACTAACGAACAGCAATTCATATTATATATACTCAGTATTATTTACGGTACCTTTTACTATTGCCAGTTGTATGTAACTGTTTACTTTTCCGTTATATTTAAGTTAATGGAGCCAATCAATTAACAATACGTAATTTTCAGTGACGTTGTTTGTATGATATAAATAGTGTGCTTTCGCGCCATGTAAAGGAATGTTGTTTCGAGTCTGATCGAGGGGACAGTCCACGTCTCTTTGAATGCCGGTTATGAACATTTATGTAAAAGTTTTTCAGTGTTATAGTAGGCGTCACGCACAAAGGCGGCCCAGTTTTCAACTTTTCTGCGTGTCTCCCTCCGTTATCGCTATGACAGCCAATAATGTCCATTCTGTAGGCGCGTGGCTGGCCGCGAGTCATTCCATGTTTCTCCCGCAGGCTCCACTGTTGGCGCTCGGCCGTAGCTCCTACCCTCCACGCTTCACCTATCGCACCGCTTCTATGCGAGGAAGCGTATTCTTACACGTGTAGAAAGTGTATCTACATTTATTACGAATTCACTCATCACATTCGTGCCACACTAATTGTACACATTGGACCATAGTATTCCAAATACGAACAATATAAATTTGTATTATTGACGTGTGGAATGTGCTTACTGGGTTGTGATAACTGTTATTGAGGAGACCTGTACACTGATCATAAATGGGACAACTGGGCGCCGATAATTCGTTAAAGTGTCAATGAACTGCAATCCTACGTGTCGCCTACACTTTTTGTAGCAGACTAGTTTTACCCCATGGAATTTCAGTCAGTCTTGACCGAGAGCCGGCCGCGGTGGCCGAGGGGACTGAGGCGCTCCAGTCACGGTTTGCACGGCCACTACGGTCGGGGGTTCGAATCCCCCCTCGGGCATGGATATTTGTGCCGTCCTTAGGATTAGTTAGTTCATAAGTAGTTTCTAAGTTTAGGGACTGATGACCCCGTAGTTAAGTCCCATAAGCTATACAAACAATTGAAATCTTGACCGAGAGCGCCGATATACGAGAACTTCAAGAGGCAACTAACTACGATCCGGTAACGTCACAGTACACAAAACTGCTTAACACAAATGCTGTCATTGACACATGAATCTGCTGCAATCGTTTAACTGCAATATCATGTATCAACTTAGAGCGACTCAACTGTATATAAAAAATTAACGTTTGTTTATTTGCCGCCGCTCGAGAGTAGCTGAACGGTCTGGAGCGCCACTTTGAGGAGCGCGGGGTCTCCAGCGTCGGAGGTTCGAATTCTCCCTCGGGCGTGGATGCTTGTGTTGTCTTTAGTATAAGTTAGTTCATAAGTAGCTTGTAAGTTTAAGGACTTGACGTGCCGCAGCCCTGCGTCCTGCTACTTCCGCTGATTCGCGTGAGCCGAGAAAGCTGCAGTAGGCGATACAACAAATACGAAACATCTGTGGAATATCAACATAGTTTTAATACGTTATTCCCTAGACTTAATTGAACGGCACAGGATTTGTTTGCTACTAAGATTTTACAATCGTGTTAAAGCGTAAACGTTTCCTAATTACTCGTATTTTCATACAAACAAATATTGTAACAAAGGAAGCACAAAATAGTAATGTTCAAATTCCAAACTCATTAAACTTTTTCCAACCTATAAAATTCCACAATTAAGTTTAAATAAAACAAGAGAGATCATGTTTCAAATGTCTACGTGCATCCAGAAATGATTAACTTTCCTAACAAATCTATAAAAACAAAATATTTAAGATTCGTTCGTAAGACATATTTAATGCAATCAACAGCTATTACTACGAGTATTAACACAAGGAAACACATTCCACAATTTACGTGACAAAACCACAAAACTGAACTAAATTTTTTCAATGCCCAGATAGGTGTTCTAATAATCAGATTCATCTTCAGTCAGTCAAATAAAAGAGAATCAGTTACAGTTTCCTTAAATTGAAATTAAAAAACGTTATTTTTGAGATCTTTATTGAGAATACGGTTTTGTCTCACTGGAATTATTTGCCCTTGCTTCGAAAAGTTGCGTTCACCTGGCACAGATGTAGCAACAATGCATAACAACGCTTAGTTCACGCGAAACTACCGCAAAAAAAACCCGAAGGACTTCACAACTTTTCTCGGTGGTATCCCAGTTTTCAAACCTAAGTTGAAGGGTACCTGTAGCATAATTCAAAATCTAGCGTGGCGCATTAGGGGAACAATAAACCCCTTGCACGCCTGGGCGCTGTGTCGAACTCACCCATGCAATCGGACAGCAAAATGCATGTTACGGTCCCTAGCGTCCGATACATGAATCACAAGATTCGTTGCTTCGAAAGTGCCGATTCAAGTGTCGACTCAGTCGCACAGTTCGCTGACTCGAAACATCAACTCAGTAGCCAACTCTATTAGGGACTGATGATCCCGCAGTTAAGTCCCATAAGCTTTACAAGCATTCGCCGTTTTGTTCGTATTTTATGCACGGCCATACCGTACACCCGATCGCGTTAGAACTTTGACAACCCACTGCTTGCACTCGCGGCGGGATGTGAGTTGTGAGGTGGCAGCACAGACGCACCCTTTTAGGTGCGGTTGTCTGCCTGGAGTTTCAGCCCGGCCTGTGGTGCTTGGAGAACCAGCGCCAGCGTCGGCTTCGGCACGCGGCCTCACTGCACTGCAGGTCGGTAATGTTTCTCTGGCGGTCAAGCGGCACTCGGGATGCCGCGAGCGCCGGCATTGCGCAAACGGCGGCCGCGGCTTTCACCAGCTGGCGATGAAATGTGGACTGACATCAATCACCGCCGCCACAGGCCGCAGCCCGTCACTCAAGCGGACCGCGCCAGATGGCCGCCTCACCACCAGCTGCAGCTGCGCTCCAGCCCAGCCGCAACTGGCTCTGCTTACGTCACTAAGGATGGCCAGTGCCAAACGCACTCGCGCATGCACACACACGCACGCACACACACAGGGTGATTAGGCCGGTATTACACTATCAAATTATTTGACAAAGAATTGGACAAAGAAAAATTGGACGTAGTGTATTGGGAACGTCGTCCAATATTTCATCCAATCTAAGGCCTCGGCCTAGATTTGATCAAAGAAATCGCTCGTCTTCTGTTTCCTGCAGTGAGAAATGTGACCGCTTGGAGCGCTAGTAGTATACAGCTTCCTTTATTTTATTTGGAGGTTAAGTATCTGACATTACTTGGACATAACGTTCGTATTCGTAAACATGGCTAGTAGTGGAATGTTTGTGTAGTGTTTTCTAGCAACAACAAAATTTAAAAAAAATCAGATGGAGCGTTGTATAACAGGCGACAAGGCCAATTCACACTGTCCGTCACGTCAATTCGCGCAGCCCAATACCCTGCGGCGAAAGTGAGGTTGAGTTACAATCCGTGATGTAAAAAAGTCATTATATACTATCGGAATTGAAGAAGTAATACCCCTAAATCTTATTTACGGCCGAAACAGATTTTAGAATGTATGGTTTTGGTAACTTGGTGTGCTAAGTGCTGGGAACTGAAACAACTTTCAAAACATCGACACCTGTTTGCAAGCGAATCTATGTACATATAAATACGTCAGCCATTTTTTGTAAGGAAATAAATAGAGCCTATTTACTTTATCAGCAATGTTTCTCCCCTTACAGTGTTAATAACGTCATAAAAATTTAGATTATCCTCTTTGTCAGTGCTCACATTTTCCATTTAAAACGTTATTTAACGAAACTTGCTTTATCAACTTAACAATCTTATCCATATACACTATTTGAGTCAGCCTTTTTGTTACTCTATTGCAAACTGTGAAGGATGAAGAACGACAAAATGATTAGCGGTGAACGGCCTGGCTGTTCTGCCGACGGCATAAAAAAAGAAAATCCTCGCGGTCCCATAACAAATTTTATTTATCTTGCTCTGACACCCACGGTTTCATCCAAGTGTGTTTTTCTTTTTTCCCTCCTTCTCTTCTAAATGCAGACACAACGCAACTGTAGTATAAACAACAGCTGAGCATTACACCGCCATTTTGAAGCAAATTTGACAAAATATTGGATGATAGTGTAATACCCCCTTTTGCGATTCATCCAATGTCTTCGTCGAAAAATATGACCAATATTTCATTCAATTTTTTCGTCCAATTCTTTGTCCAATAATTTGATAGTGTAATACCGGCCTTACTAGATCATCCAACACTAGAGATGAGAAAACTGAACATCTGACGGTTTCGAAACTAATGAAACCGTACCATCTGTGCTTTCGAAACACTGTTTCGAAACCATGAAACCGTGAAGCAATGTATGTTTTATCATGAAATCTTCGTTCTAGGAGGGCAATATTTTTCACTGTGTGGACAAGGGTACATACAAGAAGCTGTCAACCATAGAGTATATATTTACTTCTTGGTCTGTACGAAACATGTTGATAAAGATTTTCTCCCGTGTTGTTGATGTTGACAACATAGCCACACGAGGCCGCCGGTATGGTAGGTAAAAGTTTACCCCATTAGGAACTCACAAACTGCAATACGGTACGTATATTACAGAGATGGATCATAAATGCTACTTTCTATACATACTAAATAAATTATAGGGAATAAAGAGCACACTAAATAATCACAAATAATGCTATGGAATTACAAAAATAATAAAATAAGAGATAAGTTCACCACTTGTACGTCTTGACCGTTAAACCACCGCCGCAATTCCTTTAACATAACAGTCGAAAAATTATAACGACAGTAGGTAACTTCGTTTTCGCTCGTAAGAAACTTACTCTTTAACACGAGATTAAATATGCGATCTGCTCTTGTTCGTATAAAAAATGTCATTTCAGGCTTCATGTTATATCTTATTTCAAAAAATATAGTTTCACTCGTGTTTTTAATATGGTAGATTAAACCTAGAATTTAAGTGGTTATTTCAATTCAAATAGTGAACGTTGTTTTATTGTTCTTTTACATTTATAAAGCAGACATTATGACATTTCGGAATACTGCAGTCTCCTGCAAACGAATCTTGATTTCAGTAATTAATCAGAAGCTGCAGACTCACGAGTGTCAACTACTATTTGACACTCTCTTCAGTAAAATGAAACACCATATTTCGATACCATTAGTCTGTTCCGCCTTTCTGCATTAGTGGTTTGAAACACCGGTGTTGTGTAACCGACACGAAACCGTGAAACCGACATGAAGAAAAGGTTTCAGTGTATCAACAATCGACCGCGAATGTGACCCGAAACAGAACGGAATGAAACCGCGCGGTTTCGAAACCATGAAGCATGCCGGTTTTGAAACACTGAAACTGTTGTGTGTATCGAAACCTGGTTTCGAAACCATGAAACCGTAGCCAACTCTATCCAACACTCTTTCAGCGCACATGAAGCATCAGTGGCGGTTTAAGTGTGTCGCAGGTCCGGGATGGTAACACCACCCACGCCTCAACATCTACATACATACTCCGCTATCCACCCAAAGGTGCGTGGCGGAGGGTACATCCCGTTACTAGTTACTTGCTTTCCTGTTCCACTCCCATACAGAACGACGGAAAAACGAATGCTTGAACGTATCTGTAAGAGACTTAATCTCTCAGACATTACCTTTGTGGTCTTTACGCGAAATGTAGGTTGGCGGCAGTCCGCCTCAAATTCCAGACCTCCAAAGTGCTTCTCGAAAAGAACGTCGCCTTTCCTCCAGCGACTCCCATTTGTGTTCCCAATACTTAAAGACGAGGTCGTGCAAGCGTTTTATATGCGGTCTCCTTTACAGACCATCACATCTTCCCAAAATCCTCCCAATAATCTGAAGTCGACCATTCGCCTTCCCCACGACGGTCCTTATATGCTCGTTCCATTTCATATCGCTGTACAGCGTTACGAAATCAAATGTTTGTAAATCTATCGGACCAAACTGCGTGGTCATCAGTCCGTAGCTTACAAACTATTTAAACCTAGGTAAACTAACCTAAGGACAAACACACACATCCATGCCCCAGGGAGGACTCGAACCTCCACGGCGAGCAACCGCGAGCTTCGCAGAGAGACGCTTTAGACCGCTCGGCTACTCCACCGCGGCTACAGCGTTACGCCTAGATACAGGGTGGTGCAGGGAAACGGGAAATTCCGAAATAACGTCATTTTCATGAATAAATTCATGTAACTAGTAATTTATTAACGAAAGTGAATGTATTCAGTATGCCATTATTCAGTCTTGTCTTTACAATAAAAATGTCCAAAAGTGTCTCTTTACTTTTTAAAGATGACATCGGAACGATGTGCTCCCATTCGGCGTTCACACTCTAACAGCCTGTTATGAAAACACTGGAATGCGGGGTGTAGCAAATCTTGGGGAATGGCAGTGATTTCGTTTTGAATGTTCTCCTTCAGTTCACGGATTGTTGTAGGACGTCTACGGTACACCTTGCCTTTAAGATATCCCCACAGGAGAAAGTCGCACGAATCCGTTCAGGTGGAAATGGTCTTCGTCTGATACCCAAAGTTACCAGGGAAATTCGCGTCCTCGGTGATTTTAGCCAATATCTGGCTACTAAACTACATACGTGACACTGGGTCTCGTTCATGTAAGTGTTGCACAATCTGCAACTTATAGGGATGGAAGTCCAATTCGGCCAGTAATCTTTGTATGCTTTTTCCCTTAATCCCTAGCGAAGATGCATGCTATCGAACGGAGCGGCGAGGACTTCTCTCTATTGCAGCTCTAGCAGCTGCAATGTTCTCTGGGGTACGTACCGTTGGAATGCCACCTGGAGGTTTCTTTTTCAAGGCAGATCCTGTTTCTTCAAAATTACGCACCCACGTTGTAATCCCATGCGCAGATGGGACACATCCATGACGTCCAAGCTGGTAATGCTGTCGAAATGTTCTCTGCGCGGCAGTGCCACTATCACCAATTTTTGTAAAACGCTCTCACAGTTACTGCACGTTCCGCACCAGTCCAATTCTCCATGATTACTAAATGGCAATGCGTTCACACCAATTGTGCAACGTTTCGAACATCTGCCGGCGCTACAGTGCTGCCAACTGTAACGTTCAAAATTTCGCGTTCCCTTGCGCCACCCTGTGTTTAATTGACGCGACTCTGTCAAGCAGCACAGTAATAATGCTGTATTCGAACATTACTAGATTGTTTCTATTACTAATCTGCAGCACCTTACATTTTTCTACATTTAGCGCTTGTTGCCATTCCTCACACCACCTAGAAATTTCGTCCAAGTCATCCCGCATCCTACTACAGTCATTCACTGACGACAGCCTCCTGTAAACCACGTCATCATTCAGCAAACAGCCGCAGATTACAACTCACTCTGTCCTTCATATTATTTATATAAATGGAAAATAACAGTGGTCCTGACGATACAATAGTCTCTGACGAGCACTCGCCATCAATGACAACGTACTGGGTCCTATTACTTAAGTCGGATTCAAGCCATTCACATATTTGTGTAACGCCTGTCGAAAATCGATAAATATGCAGTATACCTGTTATTCTTAATCCATAGCACTCAAGATGTGTCTCCCCCCTCCCTCGCCGTGATGCCCAGTTGGCGAAAATAGAAATATCGAATTGACAACAATAATTACGATCACCTGCGTCTACTTTGCCACATAGAATAAACCTAAAGCTTATCGGAGTCCCAGGGTGAAAAGAAAGAAAAAAAAGGGGAAAAGAATAAATCCCTCGGTCTTCTTGTAAACTGACATAATTCTAGAGTACACGTTAAAACAATGAATTACGTAGATACGCGAAAATACCCAATACCTGAGCAAAAAATCCAGTATTTACAATATGTTTATGCTCTACAGTTGATACCTGATATTGCAGTAAGACGGATGCAGCAGCTTCATGTGCCTAATATTAGCATGTGTTTTATGCAGTTTTGTGTATGTCTAATAGCAACTCCCCATTGAATTTTCGCCTGAAGCCGTTTGTACTTCCGGGTTGAAACTTTGCAACAGCAATCTTATCGGTACCAATACCAGTGAGTAGTTTCATTGATTTGTTCCAGTTTTTCTTCAAAACCCTCTGAAGTGCTTGTGTCAGACAGGAGAGATATGAATGAGTGCGTAATTGTTTCAATAACTACAGATTTTATTCTCATTATTGTTCATTAATTTCCGATATTTCACGTATGATAAGCGCATTGCAGCTAAGAAACCTCGTCTACCGTTTGTTCATCCCGCGGTAAACACATTATCAGGCCGTACACTACGCTTCTACTGCGCGGCTCGGGGTTATCATTGTTTAACCGTACTGTCACCAATCGGCGATGGAGTGTAGGTACCTGTGTTTATAAAATAAGTTGAAACGTTTGTAAACCTAAGGGCGCAAAATGCTGAAGTCATCGGTCCCTAGACTTGCGAACTACTGACACTAACTTATGCTATGGACAATACACACACGCATCCTCGACGGAATACTCGAACCTCCGACGGGAGTGGCTGTGCAATCCATGACATGGCGCCTCAAACCGCTTGGCCCTGTGTTTATATTTTGCATACATATTCGGCCTTAAACTCCAGACTGTTTATTATTTAATGAACGTATTTCGGCATTGTTTAAAATTTGATCGTCAGTTCCAGTGAAGCGTGAACATCGAAGCTCTGGAGATTTGGAACCCCCCCCCCCCTCCCCAAGGCGAGAGGCGTGAAGCGCCTTTCCCCATCGTGGGTTCGAATCCCCCCCCCCCCCAATCGGGCTTGGATGTTTGTGCTGTGTTTAGTATAAGTTCGTTTAAAATTAGTTTGCAAGTTTAGGGACTGATGATCCCAAAGTTAAGCCCCATAAGCTTAACAAACATTTGAACTTTTTTTTTTCTTCGTAGGTCGCTAAGAAACTGAGTGACTTAGTTTCGATGTGGTAGCGCATACTTAACGTCGCATAAGAATAGAATAATAATAAAGTATGTACCACAAACGAATTAATCATTTGGACAATAGCTGGAAAGGTTATCAAGAACCATCCAGTTTTATCAGATGGGAAATCTCTAGTTGTCGAAAAAACCCGTCAGCTTTGAACAATGTCATCATAATCCAGAGACGCTACGTTCATCATGGCGCGCCAAAACTATGGGTTATTCATAGATACTAAACCGTCTACCGAGGGAAAAATGGGGATTTTGCTCGATGACATACTTCAGAATAGAAAATGCTAAAAACATTGAAATTAATAGTGCTGCCAAAATAAGAAAATTAATAGTAAATAGGAAATTTAAGAAAACACAAATAAACTGGTATTGGTAACTAGAAATAACATATACAGCTGGTTCCGAGTCACCAATTCCAACCATTCCTGCAGAAAATCCGAAAAATCGATATCGATAACTAGAATTGAGCTGTAGGTCAATCTTAGTTACCGATACCGGCACAAATATGCCAGTATGAGTTTAATTATTCCTGTATAAAACTGAGAAAAAATAAGAAAATTAATAGTAAATAGGAAATTTAAGAAAACACAAATAAACTGGTATTGGTAACTAGAAATAACATATACAGCTGGTTCCGAGTCACCAATTCCAACCATTCCTGCAGAAAATCCGAAAAATCGATATCGATAACTAGAATTGAGCTGTAGGTCAATCTTAGTTACCGATGCCGGCACAAATATGCCAGTATGAGTTTAATTATTCCTGTATAAAACTGAGAAACAGCCGGTATCGATAGCTAGAACTGAACTGTATAGGTCGTTTTCTAGTTATCATTATGAAGCTAACGTTATTTTCTCAGGAGTGGTTGGAATCGGAAACCAGAAAGCAGCTACAGAGGTTATTTCTAGGTTCCGATACCAGTTTCGTCAATTTCATACAGGAGTATATGGTCGGTATTGTCTTAACATCATTACCGGATTTGATTTTTTTTATCATTTTATGTTTTTGATTTTAGTATGTCACCACCCAAAACGCCCATTTTCCCGCGGTAGTTCGGTTAGTTTCGATAAATATTCCGTTGTTTTGCCACGCCATGATGGACTATCGGCTATGCATAGATAGTCCGATTGTTCATAGAATGACGTAACTTATAACGTCTTTGGTCAAATCCGACGGGTGGTATCGAGTGCTAGAATTGACCCGAAAAACCTCTTAGTGAAATTATTAAAATTACGAGATGGGACGTTGTTGCTAGGGTGCCATTGTGCCGAACTATGGTAGAGGGGAAACAACAGTCCCGCTAGTAGCGCACATGCTAGCCAGGATAGCGGCAGAAAGTCTGTATCTTCAATGATTAGTTGATATTTTCATCGTAGGGGATGACCGTTACGTAGTCGAAACCAGTTAAATAAAAAAAATATTTTCTTGACTTATTCTATCCAGTATAATCATCGCATGCCGCTACACTTCCTATGGACAATGTTGTCCAAATTAATTATACGTTGAAATTCCTGCAGTACACTTGTTCGACACATACCTCACGCAAGAGAAAATACCCTTAGATTATGTTACGAATTTTTTCACTCTTGTTTTTGATTGCAATACTCTGATAACAACTAGACCATGCTATAATTTCCGTGTGGCTCCTAAAAACCGTATGGAAGGTGTTTTCCTTGTCTGTAAAGAGTTTAAATGACGTTCATAGCTCCGAGGGTAGTACGGAAATTAAATTCCGTTTCGACATTTCTCCGCGGCACTGCCATGATCGCAGTTTCACTCATGCGCAATAGTATCTCTCGTTCAAGCAGAACATAATGACGCTATTTCGAGCTCGACTTGTGTTGTGTGTCGTTCGTAGTGATGGTTTATAGTGGCATCGTAGATCGAAAAGCCCGCCGTGTTTGAATTGAGATCTGTGGTTGGTTTTCTGAACGTAGAGAGGGTTAAACTAAGTGACATTCATCTACAAATCTGCGAGGTTTACGGAGAAATTGCAATGTGTGCTTCAGTGGTGATAACATGGGTTCGACATTTTAAACAAGGGCGTAATCAAGTGCACGTCGAAGAACGAAGTGTACTTCCGTCTGTAATTTCTTAGCTTTGCCTGGGAGGTTTTTGGACATCCGCTGTTCAGTTCCCACCTTGATCCTTGCGATTTTTACCTCTTTCGGTGTTTGAAGTCGTTCTTCGGTGGTAAGCGCTTTAACAAGCATGAATAGTTAAAGGTCCATGTCACCACCTGGTTGACAACTCAGGCAGAAAATTACTATGACTAAAATTACAGCACGCTGTGAGAAATGACTGCAAAATGACTGGGGTGATGCGGTGGAGTGGCTAAGCGCTCTAAGGCTCTTTTCTGCGAAGCGAGCGGTTGCTCGCCCTCGGAGGTTCGAGTCCTCCCTTGGGCATGGAAGTGTGTGATGTCGTTAGGTTAATTTGACTTCTTTTAAGTAGTTTGTAAGCCTTAGGGACTAATAAACAAAGAAGTCCCACAGATTTACAAACATTTGAATTTGAATGTCGGGGGCTGCGTTCAAAACTAGTGTTAGTGTCGTATATTTTTCTAAAATAAATCACTTTCTTTGTCTGAACTCAACGTCATTACCAAACGGAACTTACATTTCAGAATATGCTGGTATATAATTTAACTGTTCGTCTCTTTGCGTCTTAACTGAAACAGTTTAACAGTTTTACTACCATGTATTATGTGGGTTAACAAGTACAACTGACTAAGTAAGCATACATTATAAAATGAGCTCATAAGCCACAGTCGCTCTTATTTCTGTATTTATTTAGTTTGCTTTACTACTTTTGATGGACTTTGCAGCTTTTTCAAATACATTTAAACTGACAAATACAAAATAATTCTAAAACTAGTTAACACCAATACATAATATTGTCGCGTTGAAATGGAAGCAGGTTTGACTTCGAAGGCAGGGTTGTCAACTGAACACAGCACTTACAATGAAAGCAGGTTTATTGTGAACTGAAACATACACGCAACACTGTCTGCCTCTCGGGCAGAGTGCTCTGTTATTTGTACACAGACAGAATGTACCAGAAATTAGAAAAATAGTTACCATAAGAAACATGTAGAAATTACAAGTGAACATAAGAAACATGTAGAACATCCTGGAAATGATAATTACAAAGAAATAAATTTTTGCCGGTGAAGGGAATTGAACCGGCGAACTTCAGCACCGCAATCGATGACGCTATCCCGTTTCTTTCTTTTTGTTAGGACGTTTCCGTCGCTCCATAGGAGAATCACAGCAAAGTCTGCTTAGAGTTCGTCTTCTCGTGAATTGCTTCCCGCTGTGTTTCACAATCAATTTGACTGTCTTATCGTCGATTATTGTCATCCGTTTCGGCGTCTCGTAACCCAAAGCGCTCCACCACAACGTGTAGAGTAATTTTGATCTTCAACACAGTACCTTTACTGACAACGAACATTTGTTTATATTAGCTTAAATGATTTGAAAACATTTGTTACATTGTTTAGTGAACACACAAGGCTTCACCACATAAGGCCTCCCAAAGGAAAGAAGAAGTTCGATGCATCGGCATCGCCCAGTGAAGCTGTTGTCTCTTGTTATCGCTAAGTCGGTGTGAGAGTAGCTCACAGAATAAAACGTACGGTCATTGTCGCAACTGACTACGCGAGAAGCTTGACTTCCACTCATCACAAAACTCAGTCCAATGAGATTCCAGCAAACGCGTTAGTATAAATAGTGCATTGTTTATATCAGGTTTACTCTTATGATGAGGTTAGTGTAATTAAGGTGTACGTTACCCTCTTCCTCGCATTTGAGAGGTACGAATGTAGATGTAGGTATGTTACGCCACCGGATTTCTCCCTGTACGTTTCCTTCATCCGTAATAAACAAATAATTAACATTACAAACACGACACTACTCTGTACAAACACTCAACCACACGACACAAATACACGCTTGTTCCTTTATAACAGGTCTTAGGAAGCCAATGACAGTGGCAGGACGTTGGCACGCAAGATTTTTGCATCTGCTGCGTCTGCAGCTCTTTCTTTTCCTAAGTATAAGGCTAATTTCAATGACACGGGTATGCTGTTCGCGAACAGAAGGGTGTGTGCTGTTCACCATACTCGCGGGAGTACTCGCTATACGGATCATTCCTACGAAGACGGATTAGCAAAGGCGCTAATATTCATCATATTCATCGCACTCAATGTAAAATGTAATAGGGATACCTTGTCTGCCTCCATCTAGCGAGATGGTCCTGTAATATATTGGACTCGCATTCGGAAGGATGGTGGTTCAAATCAATTGCCGGCCATCCAGAATTTGAATTTCCGTGATATCCCTCAATCACTCCAGGCAATTGCCTGAAGGTTTCTTTCAAAATGACAAGACCGATTTCCATCCTCGTCCTTACCCAAACAATCAGAGCGTGAGCTCTGCCTCTAACGAACACGCTATGGACGGTGCATTAAACCCTGAACTGCCTACGTAGCTCAGCTGGTACTCCCAGCGACGCAGTGGTGAGCGCGACTGCCTAGTAAGTAAGAGGATTAGGTTCTAATCCCAGCTGGGTTCAAATTTTCGTGTCCCCGTTGATTTATTTCCATGCCCACTAGCAGCTACGTAGTAAATTCCTTTGTGTGTTTAAAGTATATGGTATCTCAAATCTTTCTCGAGTGAATTTCAAACTGCTCTTTCGTATGATAAGTTAAAACCAGCGTGGTAGCTTAGCGTGTTCAGAGGGCTAACTACGTATGTAATAAAAAAAGTGAGCAATAAACTCAACGATCAACAATGAGTAAACATGATCCCGCAACCGCAGATATCTGAACCAACCAAAAGAAAAGTGGCAACTTCGCTTATCGCCATTAAAGAGGCCCGCGTTCCATTCCTGGCAGGGTGTTGTCTGTCTGTCATCATCACTCGTTTCATCATCCACACGCAAGCCGCCCAAGTGGCTTCAATTTAGAGCCCCAATGGGATATCCCAGCAAATAAACCGTCTCTAATGTCGACGGGGCGTTAAACCCTATCTTCCTTCCTTTCTATTCTTTTACGGTCAATAAAAGCCATAAGATGAGCATTATCATCATCGTAGGAGTAATGACGTGGTGCCTTATTCACTTTGAATAGTGTTAATAATTTTTCAGCATTAGTGATGTTTCATTTAATATCTTTCAAGTGTATGTGTGTTCGATAGTCATGAAATTTTATTGTAGTAACACGTATACGTTGTGGATATCTTCTACTGATCCTCCTAAATGGCAGTCTGCTTTGTTGTTCCTAATGAACTCCTTAATCGAGAAGGGACGGAAATGTCCACAGAGCCCGAATTCTGCCTACAAAGAGTAGAATGAGGTAACACTAATTCTGTCGCATCTTCTAATGGAATAGAAGTAATGGTAATTACACTTGAACTTTGTCCTTGGTACCACCTATTATGTCGTTTGACATTTAATTTGCATGTCACACTATCCAGGTCGAATTTCAGGGTAATTAACATGCAAATGGCCTAGATATGCAAATTAATTGCCCTGTTTTGCATAGACCCGAGCACCACGTGTATTTTAAAGCCCTAGGAAACTAGTTTGGACCTTAAACAATGATGTATTGAAACACTGAAGTATAATTTTAATTACTCCCAAGTGTTGCCTCACTTGTCTATATATCGATTGATATAAACACCTTTGATCTTTACAATAATGTGATTTCTGTTACTACAAACCAAAAATTGCAACAATATATTTTGAAATAACAATGAACCACTACTCTCCTGAGTCCTGACATACATTAGACATGCAATATTCCTGCTTGTGTAGGAACTATTTCATTCGAAGGTATTTATGGTTCCAGGTGATTACCCATTCCTACGAAGACCTAAAAATGAAACTAAAGAAATTTCAAGACAGTTGGTTGACTAATAACAGCCAAAAATTGTTAATGATACGAGAACTTCATTTTATAAACTATAACAATATCGACATTGCATCGAAAAGTCTGGATATTCATTGTAGTCCAAGATATTCAATGTAATTATAACGCAACGCGCTTGTGCTAATTGAGCCATTATCACTTTACATCGACCTATTTTTAATGGACAATGCAGTAACATGAAAGCAACACTTTACCTGGCTTGTATATAGGTTAAAACTGATGAAAATTCTAGCTGTTAAAACATTTTACGAAAGTGGGAAGTTTATTTCCAATTTTGATATTTTTACATCAAGTTTTTGCCAGTTTGGCATCTTTTTTTCAATTAATAATTCTAGAAGTTATATATCTGAGAACTGTTACTGAATAAAACTTAACGACACAGAAGACCTACCAAATTTCCCACTGTTCTCTTCCAAAGGAAATGTAAGCATTAGACGAATACTGTGGATGAATTTTTAATAAAGTCAAATCTTTTCTGAAATGTTTGCTTAAAAATAAAAATAAAATATTCAAATGTCTGTTCCTAAGGGACCAAACTACTATGGTCATCACTTCCTAGATTTACATACTTCTTAAAGTAATTTAAAACAACAATCTACCTCTCTACTCGGAATGCCAATCATAAATAAAATTTACTTTCACTTACCTATCTCTGCCGACCGCACCCAGTCTTCAGGTATCGTATGTGTTATCATGAAGTAGTATAGTCAAAACTGATATCTACCCCAATACAACTTTTAAGGCTCACAAACTGCGATTCCTCACTAATAATGTTGGGAAAATAAATACGCAGTTCGTGAATGCCATAAAACTCTATAAGACCTATTAAAATGCTGAATTTGTAAAACTTTTGTCTGATTGCAACAACTGCAAAAATTACTGGCTTTCTACTCAAGAAAAGGAAATGAAGCTATTGTCTGAAACATAAATTAAAATGATCTTGACTGATAATAAATGAAAAAGACAGAAATTGCAAATTGTAATAATAGTTATTATTCTAAGTGATTCTGTGACAATCACTAATACAATGAAAATAAAAGAACGAAGTTACCATATAACAATTACCTCAATTAAGTGCTAAGGATTTGATTTTCAAAGTCATTAGCTAGAAAAAAGATACATTATACTAAAAAATCCATAATCTCCACCTTAGTACAAAATGTGTTCCACATCTTTCTTCAAGAAACCGAAACAGACCCAACAGCTCCTGACCACTACTCGCTACGGACACTGACTGATAACTGCTCAACTGCTAACTGCTACAACAGACGTCGACCACCGCCGTCTCGTAGTCTGTCTGAACAAACTCAATTACAATGAAAAAATTTGGTGTTGCCACCTTTACATTTATACATTTATACAAACGTCAGATACAATTAATAGTGTGCTTTAAAATAGTTGAACAGGTTTAGCATTCATCCTAACGTGGAGCTGATTTTAGAAAGCAAACAAGTACAAAGTCTACCATTATCAAAATTGTTCCATAAAGAGCATGTAAATGTTTTCGAGTCCAGCTGAGAATTCCCATTCATGCGATGATGGTATATCATGAAAATTCAAATCGTCCACATTAATCCAATCGTTAGCATTGCGAATTTTACACGTCCACTGGTCTGAAACACGAGAATGTTGATGTAGCATCAAGGTATTGTTAAGAGTGCATCACTAAGGTATATTTTTGGTAAATAACATTTTCTAATAAATACGAAATTTGCGGAGACCCCAGGTCTCCGCGGGTAGATTTATGGGGTTACCAGATTCGCCTCATTCTAACACTGTGCATAATTGCAGCTATTGTTTTCAAGTGTTTTCCATAGATTTTGGTTGAAATGAAACCAAATCCTAAAAGTTTTCGTTGTTCCATTGTATTTTGCGCACTCATGATGGAATTCCGTTCGAAAATGTGTTGTCAGCAAATATCTTTGTTGACATACAATTTCGTAAGTTTCTTTGTCCATGCATCTATTCGCTCTGCTACTTACACATCCGATGCACTGCTGCTTCGGCTATAACAAATGTTTGAACGGTTTTCAATTGATGGGGTGTAGTGCAATTAGAAAGTGATCTTGGATCACTTGGGTAATCCGCAAACTGTACATTGACGGTGCATTTCTTGGAAACAGGAAAAAAACGCTTTATTGCTAGGGTTTAGTCTCTCTTATTCAGCGAGCTTATTGAAGATTCTGGTGCACTTTGCTGCGCTTGTTCACGTTACTCAGACGCGGTTTGTTTGATGACCTGTTTCCAAACATTGCCAGCGTAGCTTCGCTTTATAGCTTGCCCAAGAAAACTGAAATTGCATCAGCTCTTGGCCTCTTTTTTATGCATCAGTTTCTTTGATTGCTCTCAAATTGTTCAAATGTTTGTTGAGCTTAAAACTACGGGGTCATCAGTCCCTAAACTTACAAACTAGCTTATACTAAAGACGGCACAAACATCCATGCCCGAGGGAGGAATTCGAACCCCACCGCAGCGGCCGTGCAGACCGTGACTGGCACGCAGCAGACCGCTCTGCCACTGTGACCGGCTTGATTGCTCTCATTCGCGAAGTTTCGGATATAATCGACAAAGAGTGGCAACTGATGCAGTCATTCACTCACCGTATACACCGGTATATGGAGATACAGAATGTTTCATCGAGTGTGTGTGTGTGTGTGTGTGTGTGTGTGTGTGTGTGTGTGTGTGTGTGTGTGCGTGTGTGTGTGCGTGAGTGTGTGTGTAGCTCCTTTGCTGCTTGGTATTTTTTTAATAGGTCTTTCGCTGCATTGAATTCTTACATCATCAATGGTGATAATTATTTTCTGCAGTCTTTGTACATGATCATTCTGTTCTGCTGGTGTTAAGTTATGGATGTACCATAATAGCTATAAAGTTTGTACACAAAATTAAGTTCATTTATATCTGCAGGTAGTGTTTGTGTTTCTAAGTGGTTTATTTTCCATGGGCTAGAGTTTATGAGAGCAAAAAATAATCCCAGTCAAATTGATGCATTGCAAGATGTACGTACTTTTACAAAAAAAAAAAACTGGAATTCAATGTATGTCTTTGGTTGCAACGTTTACCTTCACTTATTCTTATGTAGTCTTTCAGGGTTTCGAAAATGGCAACAAAAACATCAGGCATTTTTTTAATATATATTCTGTGTTAGGAGACAACGAAAGTATTGAACACTTGCGCAGGAGTCGCTAGCAATATCAAAGTAATTTTGCACGTTTCCCTGCAAGTAATGTATGTATCTGGCTTCTCGAATCTGAGTGAATGTATCTCCACACTATTGTGGAGACACTATGCAATGGAATCTATTATTGTCGCTGATTGCAAACGTTGTTGACGTGCTACCTTAACTCCGAGCAAATGGACTCGCCTGTCCCGTCACCGGCGTGCGCAGAATAGAGGGAAACACAGTTACTTACAAGCGAGTTGTCTAACGTAACGGAGTCACTATGTCTCCAGAACAGGAAAAATGGGGTTGGATCAAGTTGAATGTGCCAGAGGTCGTACAGCACGACGGCGTCATCAAGGTCTCCTTTCAGCTGGTGCCTGTAACTTGGACTCTTCGTAGCGTCGTTGAATGCCGTTTCCGGGCATGGGTTTCCATGCTCATTTTGTTCCTCAAGACACCTCCCACATCCCCTAGAAGTTTGTTGGTGTAGTAGTGTAATTCCGAATCACACTGACGTATCAGACACACGCCCATCTCAATCTTCGACGTCCATTTACTGCCTGAAATATGAGCAGGACGAAATTTTTTGAGAGGCATTTTTTTATTCCTAGCATGTATATAAATTTTATCTTCCGCCACTTTGAAAACCATGTCTTACAACACTGAGTTTCCAGCCATGTACTTTCCATAGTGTGTTTATTCGCGATTTCAACCCACTTTTCGTTTCAGTTTTCTATTTTCCATGTTACAAAAAAATAAAATAAAAAATAAAAATATGTCCAAATGTTTGTAAAGCTTAAGGGACTTAGCTGCGGGGGTCATCAGTCCTTACACTTACAAACTACTTCTGAAGTACCTTATACTAAAGACGATACAAACATCCATGCCTGAGAGGAGATTCGAACCCCAGACGGGGCTCCATGTTACATACCAGTACGAAGGTAGCCGATGCAGCTGTTTTTCTATTTATTTATGTAGCATGAAGCTCTAAGGTAACATAATAATTGGCCGAAGCCATTCGATATAAATCTAAAAAATTCTCGAGGAAATCGACTCTGAAGTTTTTCGAGAACATTTAGCTATCTCTAGCAAAGACGGAACTACTCATGGTTGGCTTGCTTCATTCAGTAACGCGTGAATCTACAATCAAGTAATCCAGTGACTTAAATCCCAGCACACTTTTATTTTTACGATCCACTAAAAAATTTGAATGTCGCTTGAGAATGGCTGCGCAGTCTGAGGCGTCATGTCACAGATTGTGCGGCCGCCCCCACCGGATGTTCGCGTCCTCCTTCGGGCAAGGGGGTGTGTGTTCTCCTTAGCATAAGGTAGTTTAAGTAGTTTTTGAATCAAGGGATCGATGACCTCAGCAGTTTGACGCCTTAGGTTCACAGACATTTACTATTAATTTTTAATATATTTTTATTTTGTTACAATAACTTCATTAAGTATCTGGAAAAAAGAGTCTACCTCATCGAACAATGGCATGAAATTAGCGATAAAAAAAGCTGCATAAAATGTCATTCAGTTATTAATCACCAATTGTCTTCGGACCTTAAGTAAATGATCAGGAACACATGGTTTGATTTTAAACTTTGCGAAGTGTGAAAAATCTTACTGCTTTGAAGCTAATGTATCGTAAGAATACAGTTCTGGGTCTGGGTGCACTGCCAGACGGCGACAAAAGTGCATAACCCGAATTTTGGAGACATAGAACCGGAACCCATGGCCTAAGGCCCACGAATGCGCCTTTTGAATGGCTCCCTGCAGTCGCCTTTCAGTGACACCAATACTAGCGGAACTGTAATACATACAAAAGTCATCGGCATACAGTGAGGAGGACATCGATGATCCTACTGCCGCAACAGGTTCGTTGATTGCAATGACAAATAGCGGAACACTAAGAACGAAGCCCTGTGGGACTCCATTCTCCTGAGTGCGTGGGGAGCTGAGGTGGGTACCTACCTAACCTGAAAAGTGTGAAGTGAGAGGAATTTCTGAATGAACAGCGGGAGCGGTCCTCTCAAGCGCCAGGCATGCACCATAGCTAGAATATGTTAGGGCCAGGTAATGTCATAAGCCTTTCGGAGATCGAAAAAGACTGCAACCAGGTGCTCACGCCTGGCGAAAGCAGTGCGGATGGACGATTCCAGC
Source organism: Locusta migratoria (assembly GCA_026315105.1). Lineage (NCBI taxonomy): Eukaryota > Metazoa > Arthropoda > Insecta > Orthoptera > Acrididae > Locusta > Locusta migratoria. Next base: position 506,134,572 of record CM048746.1, on the reverse strand, counting down.
GGTACCAGATTGTCTAATGCAGAACGGGTTTGGCGGAAGCCCCCCTGTTGTGGGGCGAGGAGTCCACGGTCTTCAAGAACCCACATACACCGCTGACTCACCATACATTCGAGGAGCTTGCAAGGAACGTTAGTGAGGTTACTCGGGCGGTAAATGTCAGCCACCTGTGGATCAGCGCCAGTTTTTATACTGGGATGACGATGCTGTCCCGCCACTGAGATGGGAAAACACCTTCAACCCAGAGACGATTGAACAGGGCGAGAAGTTGGTGTTGAAAGTCCTTTGACAGGTGGTGCAGGAGCTGGTTGTGGATTCGATCTGGCCCTGGGGTGGTATCGGTGCAAGCAGTGTGGGCACTCTGGAACTCCCACTCAGTGAATGAGGCATTATACAGTTCCTGCCGACGTGTGTGAAAAGATAACTGCCTCAACTCGACCTGTTCTTTATGGGTGCGGAAGCGCGCACTGTAAGCTGAAGTTGCAGAGCTAATGGCATAATTATCCGCCATGTGTTCAGCGATAGCAGCTGAGTCCAGGCAAATAGTACCCTGAACCTTGAAGCTGGGGATTCCTGCCTGTGGTCGGTACCCAAAAAGGCGCCGAACCTGTGACCACACCCGAGATGGGGCGGCGCGAGAACCGATGGTAGCGACATATCTCTCCACTGTCGTGCTTACTCTGGCGTATCAGCCTCCGAGCTTGTGCCCGGAGCCGTTTGAAAGCGATCAGGTGGCTCCATACAAGGGTGGCGCCAGTCGCGCTGGAGTGCCCGACAACGTTCCTTGATGGCCTCAGCAATCTCTGGGGACCACAACAGGATAGATTTGCGCTGAACGGAACCAGTGGTGGTCGGAACAGCTGTCTCAGCGGCGCAAACAATACCCCTAGTGATATGATGAGCAAACTGATCAACGTCATCCGGGATCGGGTCTAAGCAGGCCAGACAGCCCTACACCCACGGGGCAAGCGATCTGGAGGTTGAAACTGGAGAGATATGGATGGGAAAGTGGCACTGGTGAACTGGGGACAATGGCAAGACCGTATAGACAGACTTCTCTAGATACCCTGTCGTATGCTGTGCGGTTTTTACAGTAGCCCCTATACCTACGAAGGGCAGGAGACCGCTCGGCAGGAAACCAGGTTTCCTGTAGGGCTACACAGAGAAAGCAGTAGTGACACAGTAACTGCTGTAGCTTGACCAAGTGGCGAAGAAACCGCCACAGTTGCATTGCTGCACCACACTATCTCCGGGCTTACAGGGCATATTTAAGGAGATGGTAGAGGAGGGTCAATAGGACTATCTGCAATCACTGACTGAGGAGGCAGAGCCTCGACGTCCATTGCTTCCAAAGTCTTGGCAATTGACAAGTCTTCAGGGGATGCAAGGATCTCCACCACGTCCTCGGAAGCAGACTTTTTTGTGGTAATTCTTTCATTTTACTCTTCTTCTGCTTTTCTCGCTGATCCTTCGGTTTTTCGCGCTGGGAGGACTTGGCTGACTCAGTCTCAGGGAGTGAGGTTGCTCTTGAGGCCCTACGACCAGCTTTGTGCCACTCACTGGTGTCCACTGTGCCAGTGGGATAAACCGAGGCAGAAAGGGACTCATGCGATCCCTTCCTCGCAAGAGGAGCCAGAGCAGGCTGTTGCAGCTCTGGCTCATGTGTGGGGACCGATGTCCACATTGGTTGGAGGCTTTTTGCTTCCAAGGCAGTGGCTTTGGAAGCAACAGAGTAAGATGTGCCCCGTACCATCAAGGGGGCAGATGGTGACGGTTGGGCTTGAGGGCCCACTGTGACTGAATGAACAGGCGGCAAACTAATCTGCTGTAATAGTGTTCTGGCTGCTGCATAGGACGTTTTGATGCTGACTGGGTGGAGTTTTTCGTATTTCCTCTTAGCCTCGGAATAAGATAGCCGATCCATGGTTTTGTATTGCATGATCTTCCTTTCTTTGTGGAGTACAGAACAGGTAGGCGAGCAAGGTGTGTGCTGCTGTCCACAGTTTAAACAAATGGGAGGAGGTGTACAAGGGAGGCCTGGGTGTGATACATGGCCACAGTCCTGACAGGTTGAGTTGGCGGTACACCTGAAGGACATGTGCCCAAACCTCCAGTATTTAAAACAGCGCATAGGAGGAGGATCGTAGGGCTTTACGTCAAAATGGTAAATCATCACCTGGACCTTCTCAGGCAATGAGTCGCCCTCGAAGGCCGAGATGAAGGCACTGGTGGCGACCCTGTTGTCCTTCGGGCCCCTATGACTGCAAATTGAGATGCCTATGAAAAATCATACCCTGTACCATGTTCAGGCTCTTTTGTGGGGTGATAGTAATGGGAACAGCACCCAGCTTGTCACAGGCGAGCAATGCTCGTGACTGTGCTGGGGATGACATCGTTATTAAAACCGATCCCGATCGCATCTTCGACATGCCGTCTACTTCTCCGAACTTGTCTTCCAAGTTCTAGACAAAAAAGAGAGGCTTCGTGTTCGTGAAAGGTTCACCATCGGTCCTGGTGCACACTAAATACCTTAGAGCATATTGTTGTCCTTGGCTTCGAGCCCTTCGTTCCTCCCACGGCGTGGCCGAGGAAGGGAACGATTGTGGGTCATAATTCTCAGCACTGAAGTCTACTTTGGCTTTCTTAGAGACGGTCGTTAAACGCCCACCAGCGGTACTCTGTGGTATTTTCATAGTGTCCCCATGAGCAGTTAGGAACATAATGGTCCACCCAGGCAGAGCCCAACTTGTCTGTGTAAGCCTTATACAACTGAGGTGCGGCAGGTTCCTCAGAGGTTGCTCGCTAGCGACTGTTCAACCTCAACAGCCATGCATCTCTCCTCGGCACGTAGTACACCTTAAGATTGAGTTTTTTTTTTTATATAGAGGTTTGTACCGCCCTCGCGACCCGGGTGATTAAGCCAAGATCCCCGGGCTCTGAAACGTCCAACGTTCCAACGCGCCAGACGATGGTCGTTGAAGCATGCACAGAGTTTAAGATGTAGCGCACTGTTGGCGCGACACAGCCCACGGCTCAGAACCCCGGGTTAGCCAAGCCCGTACTCAGCAAATTAATGCTGAACCCCTGCGGGTTGAAACGGTCGAAATGTTTAAATATTTCGAATTCGTAAAATTACGGCCGTTAATGTCAACAAATGGTGTCTGTTCCTTCGGAAATGTCTGAAAAGAACAGACACCATATAAAGAAATGATTCTCTAATACATTTACATTTCTGAAGTCAGAATATCAACAACATGCAAATGCAACAAGGATAATCCAGTGCAGTCTAAGAAAATCGGGCGATACTTAAGGAATTAGATTAGGTAACGAAACAATAAAGGTGGTAAATGAGTTTTCTTACTTGAGCAGTAAAATAACACGTGATGGTCGCGGTACAGAGGACATAAAATGAAGAATGGCAATGGGAAGAAAATCAGTTTTGAAAAAATTGGTAACATCGACTATTAACTTAAGCGTAAAGAAGTCCCTTCTGATGGCTATTGTGTGGAGTGTTGCCCTTTATGGGAGTGAAACATGGACGATTAACTGTGGACAGGAAGAGTATAGAGGCATTTGAAATGTGGCGTCACAGAAGAATGCTGAAGATTAAGTGGGTAGAACACATAACTAATGAGGAAGTACTGAACAGAATTGGGGTGAAAAGAAATTTCTGGCATACCTTGACGAAAAGAAGGGTTCGATTGATAGGACACATTCTTAGACATGGAGGAATCACCAATTTAGCATTGGAGGGAAGTGTGTGGGGTTGCTCGCTGTGGAGGTTCGAGTCCTTCCTGGGGCATGGGTGTGTGTGTGTGTGTGTGTGTGTGTGTGTGTGTGTGTGTGTGTGTGTGTGTGTTCGTTCTTAGGTTAGTTTACCTAGGTTTACGTAGTTTGTAAGCTACGGACTGATGACCATGCAGTTTGGTCCGATATATATACAAACATTTGAACATTTTTTTAAAGTGAGTGGGGTAAAAATCGCAGAGGAAGACCAAGAGATGAATACAGTAAGCAGATTCAAATGTATGTAGGTTGCCGTTGTTATGAGGAGATGAAGAGGCTTGCTCAGGATAGAGTAGGGTAGAGAGCTGCATCAAACCAGTCCCGGACAGAAGACCACAACAACAATTACGTTTACCCTGATATTCAACGTTGGGTGCGACGAGGAAAGAAAACCGTTTAGCAGCAATTAGGTTGCGGTGGAAAGGCAAACAGTGCCTTGTGCTCGCGTGTGTGGAGTGCGCATAACTTATGCAGCGACACGGGCGCCGCGGCTGCTGTTTCTCGCACCTCGCTCACCGACACCGCCACGGCACGAGTGCTCGGCAAATAGTGGCCCGCTTTTACGCTGGCGATCTTTAGGCGTAAGCCGACGGGTTTGTTGCTTGACGTCTCGGGAGATTTAAACTAACACCAGTGCTCGCGAATAGGGCCGTGCTGCTGAAACTAGCAGCAAAGAAACAAATACGAATGAAAAGCAACTGAAGAGAGTTATCTTTCAATCCATTTGAAACTTTGAACGAGCGTTAAAAGTTGAAATTTATGATAAAATGACAATAGCGACCAGTCTGATTCATTACAAATCGATTTCGACTATAAAATAACTACAACCATCGCTGGAGGTAGAATATAAAGCACAGGTCATTCAAGTAACAGTATTCGCGGCCGCTCCCGCCGGAGGTTCAAGTCCTTCCTCGCGCATGTGTGTGTGTGTGTGTGTGTGTGTGTGTGTGTGTGTGTGTGTGTGTGTGTGCGTTCTCCTTAGCGAAAGTTAAAGTAGATTGATAAAATTTTCTCGGGTTTCCACGACGTTTCAGCCGATATCTCCTCGGCCATCGTCAAGTGGTTGACTGTCGAATGATTGATTCATTCATTTCCGTGTCCGGTCGGTCAGCATTTCCAAAAAATAGCAGCTGCGATAGCTTTGTCATTTCCTTCGTGAACATCTTGTGCTGTACACGTGTTGTCCAGGAGGGGGCATACAAGTAGGTGGCTTGCATCTTCATCAGCCCCACAGTCGCAAGAGGTGTCTGCGTTCGCTGGCAGGATTCCCCCATTTCCTCAGGTTGCTCTTGCATCTGGGGACGCCCACTCTTAGGCGGTTGAGGCACATCCACACAGGATATTGTAGGTTTGCGCCAGGAGCTATTTCTTCTATCGGCGATGCGTCTGCGGGCAGTGACCTCTTCCATGTTGCGAGACGATTTGCCACTGATGCTCCCACTAATAGCAGTCCTAGCAAGGTAACTCTTGCGGGATTTAAGACAGTGTCTTGCTGCCTGGTGACCGTACAGAGGATGTCTTTGCTGCTTTGTTCTTTCGTAGTCTGCAGCAATGGCCCTCCAGATATTGGGTGGGGCTATTCCAACAATTGGATACAATTTCTGCACTGGTGTTGGCTTCAAGCATCCTGAAATGATCCTTGCTGTATCATTGACCGCAATATGAACTTGCTTAGCGTGCGCTGAAGCGTCCCACACCGGAGCAGCATATTCAGCGGTTGATACACATAGCGCAAATGCAGAAGTCCTTAGGAAGTGCGGGTTGGCTCCACAGCTGCTGCCAACCAGCTTTTTAAGTATCCCATTTCGAGCAGTGACTTTTTGTTTCACGTTCAGACATTGCTGCCTGTATTTTTGAGCCCTGTCCAGAGTGACAACATCTACACAAATGATCAACCAATACCAGCAAATACTCGGCTCTTCATCTATGCGGATGACACAGCAGGAGCTGTTCAGGGACCAACCTCTAGAGAAGTAGAGAAGAAACTGTCTCTAACAATGGACGAACTCTCCAAGTATTATGATGCCAACCACTTGAAGCCCAATCCCAGTAAAACTCAAGTGAGCGCCTTCCACTTACGAAACAGAGAAGCGGAGCACAAACTGGACATCACATGGCGAGGAGAACAATTGAATGATTAATGTCGTCGTCATTATATAGCTGCACTGCTGGTTGTGACGTCACTGGCTGTGGTGCTCTCGACATGACCAAAAAAGCAATGTTTTGGTCGTGTGTAGCAGGACTCAGGATGACTTGTGGCGTATAGCTGCCGAGTGCGACGGTGCTCGTCGTCGGAGATTCGAGTCCTCCCTCGGGCAGAGGTGTATTTGTCGTCCTTCGCATAAGTTCATTTAAGTAGTTTGTAAGCCTAGGGACTGATTACCAGAGTAATTAAGTCCCTTAGATTTACAAGCATTTGAACATTTTTATGACTTTGGCCGAATTTCTAGGTGGTGTGACGAATGACAGTCAGCTCTAAATGTAGAAAAACGTAAGGTGATGCAGATGAGTAAGAGAAAGAATCCCTTAATGTTCGAACATATCATTAGTAGTTTACTGCTTGACACAGTCGCGTCACTTAAATATCTGGGCGTAACGCTGCACAGCGATATGAAATTGAACGGGCATATAAGGAACGTTGTGGGGAAGGAAAATTTTGGAACTATGTGATGAGAGCGCATTCACAACGCTTGTGCGATCCAGTCTGGAGTATTGCTCAAGTGTTTGGGATCCCCACCATATCGGTTTAAAGGAGACATACAAGCAAATTAGAGGCGGGAAGCTATGTTTGTTACTGGCACGTCCGATCGAGTGTTACTGAAACGCTTCGGGAACTCAAACGGGAGTGGTTGGAGGAAAGGCGACCCCCTTTTATTTATTTATTTATTTTTGAGAAACACTGTTGAAGAAATTTAGAGTGCGGGAATTCAAGGCGGACTGCAGAACAATTATACGCCGCCAACCTACATTTCGCGTAAAGACCACAAAGATAAGGTCAGAGAGATTATGGCTCGTACAGATGCATACAAGCATTCGTTCATCCCTCATTCTATATGGGAGTGGAGCAGGAAAGTAAATAACTAGTAGTGGTACTGAGTACTCTCCGCCACGCACCTTTGGGAGGATTGAGGATTATGTATGAAGATGTAGCTGGTTAACTGCACTCGGAAGCCTTCAGGCATTCCCTTTATACAGCAGTAATATTATGAAGCAATTTTAAGCATTTGCGACCCTCATTGAGCAGAAGTTTTCGAAAGGAATAAATTGTTAAAGGTTTTCTTCCATGCCTACAAGTGTAACTAACTACCGTAAATTAATATTTGTTATTAGTTACATTATTCTCTTATTACCCAGCAAATTAGAGATTTCCGGAATGTAAAGTGGTGGTCAAAATAATAGCGCTAATAGCGCCACCTCTACTGACGAGATTAAGAACTAGAATATCTATTCGCGAAATCTCCACGAGTGCCGTGTTGTCAGTCCCTTTTAGACAACATCAGGGAAGACGTCGCTGCTATCTGTAGTCGTTCTAAAGAAAGCATTTGAGCTAGACGTGCATAAAGAAAAGAATCTTTGCTGTTATTTTGTATGACGTTTGGTTTTGTTTGCATTCTTCTAGATAGGCAGAGCAAAGCATACAAGTGACGATGAGCGTACAGTAATGTTTCCGATGTTCAAAAGTGGGGTGTCCATTAAACAAGTAGGCAAAGTACGTTTCGCGGAAACGATTCCAGAACGCCGTTAGAAAGTCAAAACAAAGCCGCAGGTGCCGAACAGGGGGCGACCTCGTGTAACTCCTCATCACATAGTAAAGAAAGACCCATTTTTTCAACACCACAACTGAAAGACATTTTGTTCAGCGACAAACATGATGTACAACCATCAACCTCAAGGATTCAGAGACGACTGAGATCTGCAAAATTGAATGGGCGCATTGCGAGACAGAAGCCATAGGTTTCAAAATCTAATGTTCGGAAAAGGTTGGCTTTTGCCCGGAGAAATGAACAAAAATCTAATATTTGGTGGAGGAACATCCTTTGGTTCGATGAATCCAAGTATAATAGTTTTGCATCAGACGAAAAAATCTATGTGCGTCGCCTACCAAACCAGGAATTTAACCCCAAGTATACTTTAAAAACTGTGAAATACGATGGCGGAAGTGTTACGGTATGTGGATGTGTTTCATGGTACGGCATTGGTCCAATACACCGTATCAACGGCATAATGAACGCAGAAATCTACAAAGACCTCTTGGCAAATGTCATGCTGCCTTATGTTGACGAGAAAATGCTGCTGTAATGGAAATTTCAGCAAGATAACGATCTAAGCATACTACGAGTATTATAAGGCAGTTTTTTTTTTCAAGATCACAATATCGAAGTATTAGTGGCCACCTCAATCCCCTGACGCATCACCCATTGAGAACTGATGGGAGATCGTAGAGTACTGACCACTCAAAAGCTACATCTTTAGATGAACTTTAGAAGCCTTGTACGCGATCAGTGGCGACGAATGCATGCGATTATAGTTAAGAGGTGCAGGGCAATCCTCAAAAACAAGGGTTAGACCACGAAGTACTAATGCACTACTATCAAAAAAAATTGTACCTGTAAATTTCGTAAGACTGATATCACGTACAAAATATTTGTGTCAATTGGCTCTATTTATTTATTTTTTATTTTATTTTTTTAAATTTATTTTGACCCTGTGGTCAGGTCTTTTTTTAATATTATTATTTTGTGTTGTTATCTATATGACTGTGGTACAATGTTACTCTGTTGTAATGGTTCCTGTACAACGTAAAATCATCATAGTACAAACATGTCTAGTAAGAAATGTGCACTTTATTCCAAACCTTTGCCAGGTGGCTCTATTATTTTGACCGCTACTGTATTTTGGATAACTTATAAAAATTTCAGCGCCACAGATGCTCATAGATACGATGGTACTTTGAATGTGCTGCTGTACTCCATATACAAATTCAATACTCAATCGTTTCGCATGTGTTTGTACGAACACAAGCAAAATGGGGAACCAATTTTGTTAATACAATAAAAGTACATCCCATTTACATATCTAATACTGACGATGCCCAGCATTGAATTTAACATAAATTACACAGAACTTAACGCTACTGGGGGTAGGATTTACAAACACTCACTCGCTCACACACACGCAATACAACAGCGAAACTCATCAAGATCAGCGTGCTGAAACGAGGCAGAAGCTGGCGCCGCTATCATAAGCGAAATTCAGCAAACCCGAAGGTACCACACAACACAATATACAATAAAACTGCGAAGATGACTCTGGTCGGTCGTGCCTGATTTGAGATGGTGCGTGAGTATAGCAAAGTTAACTTGTATGTAGATTCACCGCGAGCAAACACGCTAAGGGCGACACACGGCTACGTTACATGATCGCACTCCACAGAAGGTGAAGTGGTTAAAATCGGATTCATTACTCAAAATCAAGGCGAACTCTTAAGTTGCAATCTGAGAGTAAACTATCTAGGCACTGGTTTTATGATAAGTGGCGTGAATTCAGGTGACTAGCTACAAACCCCCGAAGTCGGAATTCGGACCGACGTGGTTCCAAAAATCTATAAAATTGTATATATTAAATTTCCGAAAAAATAAGAAAATTAACTATGGCATGCAACCCCTAGAACTGCGTAGATTTTCATAAGGAAGCTACTGAAATGCAGCAACATGCGATTGGAAGCGTTCACAGAGACGGAAGAAGTCCAGTCTCAAAAAACCAGAAAAGTGAAATAATTACAAAGACGGAAAAATGAGAATAAATAACACGGCATGCAATCCTTAGAAATACATAGAATTCCATAAGCAAGCTATTGAAGGAGGTTGTACAAGACTCAGAGAATTACTGACAAAGACTGAGTGCATACTACAAGTTCGGAGAAAAAACAGCAAAATTAAAATAGGCGGGGAGAGAAGATCGCGAAATGTGAGTGGAAATCAAAAGGATACACGCATAGTTACTTGCCTGATAGGCATGGAACAAACAATAGTCGAAGCTGAAGACTTTGTTCTAAGAACCAACCACGTGGAACACATCCCACTCTCGGAAAGAAATGATAAGAAAGATTTTACATGCAATGTACAAAAATGAACATATCGTCTGTTAGAAACTGGGCCCCACATAGCCAGAAAGAATTTACACAAAGTTCATACACCGCCACATAATCACAAAAGGTTTGAATATACCAGGCCGTTATAAAACTGCAACTAGTAACACAAACACTGCATTTATCTGTTGGAAATCACTGGATTGAATAGCTAGAACACATTTCCGCGCACGATCGGGAAAAAAATTTCCGAAAAATGAATCAAAGTTCAAGAGTCTTAAGTTAAACATGCTAGACAACGAATAGCTACCATCTTTGCGTACACACGAGCATAACCAACCGTACCTCACCATGATCCGAGCACGAAGTGAAGAACGAGCGGCCAGAAGGCGCGAAGCTACCGGAAACTAGCAAAACCTGTCAAAACAGCGGTGGTGGAGACGCAAGACTCGCCCTGGAGAGGATTCCCGACTGGCTTGTAACCAAATGGTGTAGAAACCTCTTTGGTAGCATTAGCAGCGGAGGTAGGTAACGACTGACTATCGACTCTGAACCAGAGAGAACCATGCAAAGCGAGCTATTACTACCCACATTCAGACAGCCATTAGATTCTCGCACGTCCACTTAAAGTAAACAAGTACGCATTCTCACAGGGACAGTGGCGTAGCGGAGAAGCCTACTTATTGCCGCATTCATAACCACAATAATAAATTATTAAAATAACAAAATCCTAGCAATATTAACTAACATTTCAGAAACTAATCTTTTAAAACACGAAATAAAAATGCTATTCCTCATGCCTCGAAAATAGTGGGGTTCTAGTTTTAACAAAATGCTAATCTAGCGACATCAAATAAATTACAATTTTATAAATAATATATGGAAGACGACAGACGGTCGTCTTTCAAGTTGCGAACTTTCAGAGAATCACTGGGAGTTTCGCGACTGTTATGCTAGACTCTGGCTAAACATTATTCTGTTGGGAATTGTACCTATAGAATACGAAAAGCACGGTAAACGTTTAGGTGGACTGAGGGACAGGAGTTGGGATCCTGGTGCTGGCAATTAACAGTGGTCGGCGGTGGCGGCGGCGGGCCGGTGAGCGTGGAGGCGGTGCATTCCGGCGGCCGGCCACAAAGAGCCCGCCGCCCGCCGCCACATTTCAAGCCATTGATTAGCTGCACCCAACGGCTTAAAGCCGAGGTGTCCACGGCGGCTCCAGCAGCCGGCAGCGGCGGTCATTGCCAGCACGCCGACACCTGGCCACCAGCTGAGCCCGCGGTCCACACACGGCAGGGGAAGGGACACTACGATGACGACACTAAGCTCTCGTATTTTTTAACCTCCTGTGTTTGACCTGATACCTACATTACAATTTTTCAGATTCTGAAGGTGGTTGTTGTTGTTCTTGTGGTATCAGTCCGCAGACTGGTATGATGCAGCTCTCCACGCTACCCTATCCTGTGCCAGTCTCTTCATCTGAGAATACGTTCGGCAACCTACATCCTTTTGAATCTGCTTACTGTATTCGTTCCTCGGTCTCCCTCTACGAATTTAACCCCACACACTTCCTTCTAATGCTAAGTTGACAATTCCTTGATGGCTGAGAATGTGTCCTACCAATCTATACCTTCTCTTAGTCAGGATATGCCAGAACCACCTTTTCTTCCGAATTTGGTTAAGCACCTCCTCATTAGTCACGTGATCTACCCATCTAATCATCATTCGACTGTAGCACCACATTTCTATCATCTTTTTGTCTGAACTCCTTATCGTCCAAGTTTCACTGCCATACAATGCTACACTCAAGACAGATGCTTTCGGAAAGTACTTCCTAACATTTAAATTAATATTGGATGTTAACAAGTTTCGCTTCTTTAGAAACGCTTTTCTTCCCATAGCCATTCTGCATTTTATATCTTCTTTACTTCGGCCATCAGAAGTTATCTTGCTACCAAAAAAACAAAATTCATCTATTACTTTTATTGTCTCATTACCTAATCTAATTCCTTCAGCATCGCCTGATTTTCTGACCTTACATTCCATACCCTCGTTTTACTCTTGTTAATTTTCATCTTATATCTTCCTTTCAAGATACTGTCCATGCTATTCAATTGCTCTTACAGATCTTTTGCGGTCTCTGACAGAATTACTATGTCATCCGCAAACCGCAACGTTTTTATTTCTTCTCCCTGAACTTTAATTCCCTCTCCAAATTTCTCCTTCCATTCCTTCGCTGGTTGCTCAATCTACAGATTGAACAACATTGGGGAAAGGCTACAACCCTGACTTACTCCCTTCCCAACCTCTGCGTCCCTTTCTAGCCCTTCGACTAATAACAGCTGTTTGCTTTTTCTATAGGTTGAATATAACTCTTAGCTCCCTATATTTTACCGCTTCCTTAGCCTATGTTCTAAGATAAGTCGTAATGTGAGTATTCTGCATGTAGCAGGAGTAAAATATAGGGAGCGAAAAGGTATATTCAACCAGGCAGCAATTATTAGAGTCGAAGGGCATGAAAGGGTCGCAGTGGTTGGAAAGGGAGTAAGACAGGTTTTCAGCCTTTCCCCAATGTTGTTCAATCTGTACATTGAGCAAGCTGTGAAGGAATGCAAGGAGACGTTTGGAGAGGGAATTGAAGTCCAGGGAGAGGGAATGAAGACCTTGCTGTTTGCTGATGACAGCAATTCTGTCACACACAAAGCACCGGGAAAAACAATTAAATGGAATCGACAGTGTCTTGGAAGGAATATATAAGATGGAAATTAACAAGAGTAAAACGAGGGTTATGGAATGTAATCTCAGGAAATCAGGCGATGCTGAAGGAAATAGATTAGGTAATGAGACAATAAAAGTAGCGGATGAGTTTCCTTAATTGGGTAGCAAAATAACTTCGATGACCGAAGTAAAGAAGATATACAATGCAGAATGGCTATGGGAAGAAAAGCGTTTCTGAAGAAGCGAAATTTTTTGACATCCAATATTAGTTTAAATGTTAGGAAGTCCTTTCTGAAAGCATTTGTTTGTAGTGAAGCACTGTATGGCAGTGAAACGTGGACGATTATGAGTTCAGAAAAAAAGATGATAGAAGCTTTCGAAATGTGGTGCTACAGACTAATGATGAAAATAAGATGGGTAGACCACGTAGCTAACGAGGTGGTGATAAATTTAAAATTTTACTCACGAACTGAATATTCAAACAGATTTCGGGTTTGCAGCCGGTCGTCGTTGCATCCAGTGCACGATGTTTCAGCTGGACACCAGCCAGCCATCCTCGTATGAGCCTCAGTCCCCGAGTCTCACCTGAGGATGGCTGGCAGATGTCCAGCTGAAGTATCGTGTACTGGATGCAACGACGACCGGCTGCAAGCCCGAAATCTGATTGAATGAGGAGAAATTGGGGAGATAAGGAGTTTCTGGCATATCCTCACTAAGAGAATGGATAGGTTCATAAGGACACATTCTGAGACATCAAGGAATGGCCAACTTAGCATTAGAAGGAAGTGTGTGTGAGGTGAAAATTGTAGAGGGAGACCGAGGGACGAAAACAGTAAGCAGATTCAAATGGATGTAGGTTGCCGTACGTATTCTCAGATGAAGAGGCTTGCACAGGACAGGGTAGCGTGGAGAGCTGCATCAAACCAGTCTGCGAACTGCAGACCACCACCACCACCACCACCACCACCACCACCACCACAACAACAACAACAACAACAAGCTACAGTAATAGTTTACAACTACCATTACAGATTTGCTTCTAGTTACTCTTTTTATACTTTTTCTAAATGTAACGTTTATGGTGATTACTTTGAATTTTTTTTTAATTATCAAATGTTTGTAAGCCTGTTAAACCAAACTGCTATGTTCATATTTGTAGACTTACATAGTACCTTAACTAACGTACACTAAGGACAACACAGACACCCATGCCAGAGGGAAGAACGTCCATCGGTATCGGTCGCCTTGCACCACAAGGACATTCCCGTGAGGCTCTATATTTATGTCAAATTTGTCTTCTTGACCTACTTTCTCGATAAGATGTCCTGAGAAAGCGGGTGCGTTGCTGAAGAAAAACATAACTAAACAAACAAAAAAGTCCGTTGTATTTTAAAGTGTAATACATATGGTTTGTGCTTGGCTTCTGCCACACTCAGTCTAAAACAAGCAGTATGTGCCCGTTTATAACAACAAGAAGTAGTACACCAACTATCTAATTTGCTACTGTCGATAATGCGTTCACAAAGTTATTCTTCAAGGAAATGAAGTTTTTTTTTTTTTTTTTTTTTTTTTTTTTTTTTTTTTTTTTTTTTTTTTTTTTATGGGACTTAACTACGGGGTCATCAGTCCCTAAACTTACAAACTACTTATCAACTACTTACGAACTAGGACGGCACAAATATCCATGCCCGAGGGGGGATTCGAACCCCCGACCGTAGTGGCCGTGCTGACCGTGACTGGAGCGCCTCAGTCACCTCGGCCACCGCGGCCGGCGGAAATGAAGTATGTCGTCTTCAGCGCACTTAAATGATATTTCCTTTTCTCTTAACACCCATTTTGACGTAATGTTTTTTCTGCTGTTTTGTTTTGTATTTCTTCTTTTCTATGGCATTCTTCTCGATTTGTTTGTATTCTAAAGCCCTTTTGACGGGGTCGCTTCTCATTTACAATAAGCAACCTTATTCAAGATCATGTGTATTACTAATTTTCTGTACTTCCTGAACACCTCGGGTCATAGATTTCCGTGGCCATTGCTGTCATTTACTCTTTCTTCTATATTCGTTATCTACTTTCAGTAGTGCAAATTACATTTAAAAATTCATAAAAATGATTCGCAATTTGTTAGGATGATGAGTCCTTCATCTTATCCGCCAAGTAAATTCGTCAATTTGACCGAAACAGGCAATTACATTTTAAACCTAACAAAACATTACGATAAATTGAAGATTACTATTTGCATTAAAAGAAGCAGTGTTTATATTTTCCGAAAAAAACTGAAAGCAGGTTGCAAAAAACGTACCACACATGTCCCAGATATTACAAGGAACGTGTGCAAAAACACATATTATAGCATCTCAGTGCTAAATGATGGCCCTTAGCATTAGTTCACTTGTAGCCTGGCAAGGCGCAAGACTTTGTGAAGTGCTGCTCTCAAATGTTCCAATGTTTGTAAAGCTATGGGACCAAACTGCAGTCATCATCAGTCCCTAGACTGACAAATCACTTAATTTAAGCTATGGACAAAAGACATACCCATGCCCGAAGGATGACTCGAAACTCAGACGGGGAGAAACCGCGCATTGCCTTAGAACGCATGGCCATTCCCGCGCGACACACTACTTTCTCTCAGCAATCGAATAAAATTAATTATTTATCATCTTTAACTATCGGTCATCGTACCTCACCTTCCCGTACTACACCAGATGACGGATAATCTTTTTTTAAGTCAGTTACTTGTCTTCGTCGGATGGGGTCTGGTGAAACTGACTTCAGTACAGATGAAGGCAATGAAAAACCTCTGCACTAACTTTGTTATTGCAATCATCATTTAAAATAAGGAAGGAAGCTTAGGGCTTAACGTCCCGCTGCGTCGTCGTCATTAGATACGGAAGACACACAAACTGATAGTTTCTGTATGGAATGGGGAGGAAATACGTCGTGCCCTCTCAAAGGAACCATCTTGGCATTCACCTGGAGTGATTTAGAGAAACCACGCGAAACCTAAATGTGGAGGCCGCAGACAGGTTTGAACCTACGTCCTCCCGAACGCGAGTCCAGTGTGTTGCCACTGCGCCACCTAAATCGTTGTGAAGACTTTCTTGATCTCTAACTATCATCTGCAAGTCTTTCCACATCCGCATAGCTCCTACAACTTCATATACATCAATGTGCTTTTCCTCCTCCTCCTCCTCCTCCTCCTCCTGGCGTTATAGTATTGCGCGGACCTTTTAACAAATTTCCTATATACTGCTCTCTCCAGCGCAGTTCGCCAGGCAAATTTTATATCTTCTTGCACATCATCTATACACAGCTTTAGTGGTTCTCCATACAGATTATATATCTTCTTGCACATCATTATCCACAGCTTTCGTTTCCCCCCCCCCCCCTCCCTCCTCCCCCCTCCCGACGTTCTTACGGTTGGCGTACAATCAAAAATCGTTTTTGTTGTTCTTCCCGAATCCATCATAACAATGTGCCAGGGCCACGCTATTGTGTTACTTTTTATTATTGTAACGATGTCAGTTACTATGAGGCGATCCAGCTAAGTATTCGTCCTAGATCTCCAGACACCATTGTTGCCCCCAACTGCACCTCAGCCCTTGTGCAGTACTCTACTTTAAAGCCGAGCGAGAAGACGCAGCGGTCAGTACACAGTGGACTCGTATTCGGGAGGACGGCGGTTCAGGTGCACCTCTGGCCATACACATTTACGTTTCGCGTGATTTCCTTAAATCACTCCAGCAAATGATGTGATGGTTCCTATGAAAGTGCACAACCGATTTCCTTTTCCAGCCTTACCCAAACAATCGCAGCGTGAGCTTCATCTCTAATGACCACACTGTCGACGGGATGTTAAATCTTAAGCTTTCTTCCTTTTTCAATCCTGAGCTGTTGCTCATCAGTACTCGTTAGTGTCAATACTTGGCTACAACCGGCTTGGTTATTATCGTATATATTTGTAGTTTGAGCTGCCTATTTGTTAACCTAGAGGTCAACAATTTCTTAAACGTGTGAAAGCATCCTTTACCGCTTAGGATGAATTTTATTACACTTGCCACTGAATTTTTCCTATCAATATTAGAGCACAGATAGCCATAGTTCTCCACGTATTCAAAACTGAAACCTGCTGCTAATAGTCTAGTTGCTGTTTTCCTTTCTTTTGAAATTCATGTCCTGAAGCAAGGCCTTTAGACTGCGTGGCTGTCTTCCTGTCCTCTGTGGTGGTACCCCTCTTCTACTAATAACTGCTACATCATCAGCTTATGGACACATATGCGTAAGCAGACATGTTAAGCGTATGAATAGCTTCTTCAAGAGTCAGATTGAAAAGCATTGAAGAGCGTCTGCCCCTGTCTGACTCCTTTACAAATGTTAAAACACTTGCTCAGTTCTCCATCCACTTGCACAGCATCCTTGGAACCAGACAAAGTTGCTTTGATGGTATACCAAGCAGCTGCAAATCAACATTTGTGCTGTATCAAGACTATCAAACGCCTGCTTGAAGTCTACATAAAGGTTATGAGCTGAGTGTGATACCCATATGCCTTTTCATGTATTTGTATCAGCACAAATATTTGGTCTGTTGTTGGCTTATTAGGCCGAAATCCCCAATGATATTCCCCCAGAATCTCTCCCTGCATATGGTGAGTTGTAAATAAAATTACACATTACTTCGTATGCTGAATTCAGAAGAATAATACCTCAGGGATTTCAGCAGCGACTCTTGTCTGCTTTCTTATGTTTTGCCGAAACGCAAGATCCATTCTTCCGGGTGTCTTACCTGAATCCGTATCAGAAAGTTTGCTGATTCGCTTACGAAAACAATCTCCCCCATTTTGTAAAAGTTCTGCTGTTATTTTATCAGTTCCTGTTGCTTTGTAATTTTTTAGACAGTGAACTACCTTCTTGACACCCCCTAATGTCAGTTCCTCCATTTCTGGGTCTGCAGTGTAATAGTGTGGCTGCTCATTCCGGGTAGGATTGTCCACCAAAATTAACTTGCAGTATTCTCTTCCTATCCAGAAGATCTTGTTTAACTGCCAGCAACTTTCTCTCTTTTCTCCTTACAGGCAGTTATCTTCAGGCTAAATTCTTTAATTTTCTTGCAAAATTTTCTGCTTTCATTCCTTCCGTAGCGCTCTTACATCTCTTTCTCCTTATGGCTTTCCTTTTTTTACCTCACACATACCCTCGCGGCCTCTAACCTCTTTTCATTAGAAGGCGCCCGATTTGATCTTGTATTCTGTATTCCACTTTAAGCATTCCAGTCTTGCTTCCCTTTTCTGTTCCACTGTCTGTCTATATTCGTCATCATACTAGTCTTCCTTTCTAAATCTCATCTCCCCCTCCCCCCAATATTTCAGGCACTATTGTCAAAATGGCATATTAAATGGAATTATGGAATTCCATTGATTGTGTGTATTATCTCCATCATCTTTTAAATCTAGTTACTCTTGAACGGTAGGGCTATTATTTTTATTCTATTCCTTACTCTGATACAGTCAAAAGAAACTTCTGTTTCATTTTTGCTCCTACTAGTAACGGTCACATTCGTTAGAATCACAATTAGCTCCTCAGACGGACTGCGAGGAGGAGGTAGGACCAGCAGGAAATAGACGGAGGGGCGTGGGATAATTGGAACCGAGAGAGAGGGAAGAAGGGAAAGACTAATGGGAGATTAGAACAAATAAATAACCGGAGAAAGTAGGTCTTTTGGCTACTTTCAAATAAAGGCAGGACTGATGCATTCGTAAAAGGAAACATTTACAGATTTTGCATGTACATAACACAGCTTTGGATATATATTCACAATCAAAATTACGTACTTTATTTGAGGCACCAAATAAACTTCTACACCTTTACATATGGTGAGGCGCCGAAACATAATCACTTTCCACAGCGAGATTGAAAGCGTACATACGACGATCATAAATATATATAGCCTACGAATTAGAGACGAATGGGAAACCAGTGTAGCGATGATACTGACCACACATGTCATAATCCTGTGTCATGAACTATTTTGGCAAAGAGCGAAGAGCAGCTTGTTGTGGTACATGGGCATTCGACTAATTCCCAGTAAGCGCAGTTTGTACCTCGATTCATCACTGTGACGGCATCGAGTGCTAACGAATGCCGTAGTCTGTTGAGCCATGTGCCACAGCGGCGGCTAAGGCGTTTCCAATGGATTAAGTGCTCCACTGAAGCGCCTTCCGATATTTCAGCGTCAGTGGCTGACGTAAAACTCGGCAGGAGCCAATATCGACGTGTCGGCACTTTGATCGCTAGACTGCGATACTCAGGAGGAGAGGGGATTGTCCCCAGAAGACAGTCTGCGGCAGGCAACGGAGAGGCTTTTCCCCAGCGAATCTCAATCTCTAATATCATCCGCTGACAATAAAAACATTAACTGCAAAGCATTCCCAGCAATTCGTCACTTTATTATTTTGCTGACTACTGTTGTGTTTCTGTTGTAAAATCACCAGCCCCAATGGCAACATTTAGTGTTATGCAGATATTTTTCGTGTATTGTGTTAAAGGGGACTTCCTGTATAAGCGAGCCTTTCGTCCTATAAAAATCACTACAGTTCTACATCTACATGGGATACTCTGCAAATCACATTTAAGTGCCTGGCAGAGGGATCATCGAACCACCTTTATACTATTTATCTCTCATTCCTTTCTCGAATAGCGCGCGGGAAGAAACAACACCTGAATCTCTCCGTTCGAGCTCTGATTTCTCGTATTTTATTCTGGGAGTCAATAATATATCTTCGCATTCGGAGGAGAATCTTGGCGATTGGAGTTTGTAAGTAGCCCTCGCCGCAGCGATAAGTGCCGTTGTTGTAACGATTCCCATCCCAGATCCTGTATCATTTCCGTAACGCTGTCTCCCCTGTATCGTGACAGTATAAAACGAGCTGCCCCTATTTGGACTTTTTCGATGTACTCCGACAAACCCACCTAATAGGGCACCGCATTGGGCAGCAATACTCCGAAGAACAAGAAGGACGGACAAGCGTAGTGTACGCAGTTTCTTTAGTAGTTCTGTTACATCTTTTAAGGATTCTACCAATGACATGCAGTCTCTGGTTCCAAAAATTTTTGTTGTGACCAAATAGGTGTTGTATATTGTTGACACCGTCTTGGTAAATTAAAAACCGAACTATTTTTGTCATTTATTATTGCGAGAAATGCTGGATTGGCTTTTACTGTTGTTGTTTAGTGAGATCGGTGAACAATAAAGTCACACGAAGTTTTCGTTAAATTAGCCGTTGGCGTGGTGTGTATTCTCATATATGAACTAAGCTATTATGCCTAAACGCAAAATTTCCTTCCAACTTAAAGAAAAACTATCCCTTCCTCTTAGAAAAGAAGCGCAGCTATGCACTTTAAAATTTGTAATGCCTCATTTTCGAATGCACAACATAATAAATCAGACGTAAGCAGGCTTCTTCTATTGCCTTTGAGACAATTTCTGAAATCAATGACGTCTTCACCAAGAAAATGGGCAAGTCTGTTTGATACATCCTTACAAATTCTGCTTCCATTGTGTCTGCAAAATATGCATTTAAGAATAGAAAACATTACGAGCGTACACATGCTGTAGTAAAGGACTATCATGAAATCATACCCTTAATGTTCAGGATCACACAGCTTATACATTAATTATAATAACGACAGATATAATATTATTACCCACCTGTCTCAGCCTCCCCTTCCCTTGCGGCCAGTGGCGTTATGCACAATTCTGTCAGCCTAATACGAAGGGGTTCTTTGACAGCCACGTGGGATTAGCCAAGTGGTCTAAGGTATCATGCCACGGACTGGGTGGTCACTTCCGGTGGAGGTTCGAATACTCCCTCGTGTGTGTGTGTGTGTGTGTGGTCATTTATGTCAGTTTAACTAATTTGTAAGTCTAGGGACTAATGACAATAGGTGATTAGTCCAATAGGTTTAAAAACATTTGAAATTTTTTTACTCTTTGACACTACGGGAAAAATAAGTTGCGCTACCTGGTTACATGCTCTTCCCATTGAAAAGTAAGAATGAAAACAGTGCTCTAATTCCGTTATCCTTGACGATTAGCACTAATGTTCTGTTAACACAGTAGTTCATAAATTATTCATGGTTGCAGTCTTTTCAGCTGTCCCTTATATTCACAGGGAAAATTTGTAGAATTATTTGTTTATGCCGTAGTTGTTACAATTTTTATTTTGTTTGAACAACAATTTTTGGTCGTCGTGGTCCTGTTCCGTCCCTCTTCGAGCTTTGATAAAGACTTTTCTGTAAGAGATCTTAAGGTTACAAAAACTATACCGAAATTTAGAGATGATCGATTTTTCTTTTATTTTCTGCTAACACTAACTAAATACTAAATTTGATATTTCTGAATGTGCTAGAAGTATCTTAGGATTAACGATTTTCGGCTCTCAATATTTCGTAAACTGTTTGGCGTAAAATAATATAATTTTTGGAATATATCGAGTTCTAGTGGATCCTCTTGCTCACTGAAAATTCAGAGTTTTAGCTATACCCACAGCGAAGTTACAGGAGAGTTGATGGTGTCGTGAATGGGTTCATGAAAAGAATGGTTCGGCTGTGCTTCTGTTTGTTTGCTTTATTTGCTTAAGCTCGACTTGGCGGGGTACTTTTCGTACCTCCAGATTATGGCTTAATAACAAGCGAGGATATGAAAGAGGAATGTCTCTACTCTTCATCTTCCTAGGCTCATGTCAGAGATGCTTCTGGCCCACTAGCTCAAACGTCGATATTTATTAGTTATAATCCGCCCAGACTTTTCACTCTCGAAAATGCAAAGTTGAATGTGGAAACTGAAGGATCTATATCCATCAGTGCACTACTTACATCTACAGTTTGACGTGGAATACGAACTTCATGTTTCTGACAACTGCTCATATCGTAGAGAGGTGAAAGTTATGTTAAAATGAACAAAGGTGAAAATAAAGACGTTTTGCCGACAAGTAATTGACCCCGGGACCACTACAGTGTGCGCTCGTTGCTTTATCGTGAAAAGTTATCGTTACAGTGACTCCGAATTTATGTAGTCAGGTTTTATTGTACCAACCGAAAACAAAACCGTTCTCAACGTCCAAAAACAGGACATATTTAAAGAGATTTGAGTTTTTCTCTCCGTTACATGCTAAACACTAACTAAATGCAAAATTTCAAGTTTCTTTGTCCGCTTAGAAGTACCTTAGAATTTTAATGATCGGCGAATGAGTGACAAAATTAACGATTTTCGAATATAAGGAGTAACAAAGGTATTAAACATAAGGAGAGGCACTGAATTAAAATTAGTAAGATGTCCCGGGATCGAATCCCGGCCACAGCACAAATTTTATTCAATGCCTCTCTTTATGTTTAATGCCTTTGGTGTAACAAGACAATGGTTACTGAAATTTCAGACTTCTTTCTTTATCCACAACGAAGATAAAGGGGGTTAAAAGTGCCTAGGAGGTCTTCGGAAAAGAATGGTACGGCTGTGCGGGTTGTCAGAAAAGAAATACTGGCTTGAACGATTCCTACCTAATCACATGTGCAACTGGCACTAACGGACGAAGTATGACACTGTTTTACCAGACGAATATCATCAAACCTGTTTCCTCGGTGGAAAGGTTGCCTCAATGCTCAGAGCATTTATGCCTGATTGTCAAACTGGCATTCATATTCCGTCAAAATGTATAAAACCGTGTAGATCGATAAAAATGTCTTATTTTTTACGACGTTTCGGCGTCTGCCATCAGATCTAAAAGCCTCTGCATATGCTAAGCAGAGTTCAGTATAGCCTATTAGAGGCTTCGCAAGTTCTGGTTTTTTTGTTTTTTCTTTTTTTACTTGCTGATTGCAGAAGCCGAAACGTTGTAGTAAATAAAGACATTTTAGCGATGTAGATGGGTTTTTCATGTTGCTGTTGTTGTCGTCGTCGTCGTCTTCTGTCCAAAGATGTGTTTGATGAAACTCTCCTGGCTACCTTATATCTTGTTCGTAGTCCAGTGGTGGTGGTGATGGTATCAGTCCGGAGACTGGTTTGATGCAGCTCTCCACCCTGCTCAACCCTGAGGAAGCCTCTTCACCTTCTCATAAAGGAAACCGACACGAATTTGAATCTGTTTCTGTATTCGCCTCCCTCTGCTATTTTTAACCCACGAACTTCCCTCCAATGCTAACTTCGCGATTCCTTTATATCTAAGTATGTGTCCTACCAATCAATCCCTTCTTTTAGTCAAGGTTCTCCCTAATTCTGTCCAGTACCTCCTTCAATTACGCAATCTGTCCACCTAATCTTTAACATCATTCTGTAGCACCACACTACAAAAGCATCTATCCTCTTTCTGTCTAAACTATTCATTGTCCATGTTTCACTCGCGTAGAACATTCCACACAAATGTCTTCAGAAACGATTTCCTTACAATAAAATTAATAATCAAAGTTAATAAATTTCTCGTTTTCATAAACGCTTTTCTTCCCATTGCCATTCTGCATTTTATATCCTCTGTATTGAGATCATATGTTACTTTACTGCCCAAGGAACAAAATTCATCCACCACCTTTATTGTTTCGTTATCTAATCTAATTCCTTCAGCGGCGCCTGATTATCTCACACTACATTACGTTACCCTTGTTTTGCTATTGTTAACATCAATCTTACACTCTCCTTTCAATACAATGTCCAATCCGTTTGCCGTTGCGTAATAGCCGTGCGCACTAAGGCGCCTCGCTGCGGTGCGCGCTCCAGTTCGCCGTCGGAGGTTCGAGTCGTCCCTTGGGCATGTGTGTGTGTGTGTGTGTGTGTGTGTGTGTGTGTGTGTGTGTGAGCTGTTACAAGTCTTTTGCTAAGTCCGAGGGAATTACAATGTCTTCGGGAATCCGTAAAGTTTTTTTTTTTTCTTCTCCTTGATTTCCTTCATAGCTTGCTCAGTGTACAGATTGAATAGAGATTCCTGAGACCAGTGTGTCTCTTTCATGCCCGTAGCATTAATGAGACACACACACACACACACACACACACACACACACACACACACACACACACACAGAGAGAGAGAGAGAGAGAGAGAGAGAGAGAGAGAGAGAGAGAGAGAGAGAAGCCGATTCCGGTATGGAATTCGAATGACAGGGGCGTAGGTAATTTATTCCTCTGGGGAGTGTGTTCGGGAAGTGATTCATTTCAGGTAAGTATCCATAATATCTGCAACTGAACTGTCCAGCCATTTCAACGATTAAAACTGGAACACAGGATGAATTGTAAGCAACTATAAAACGGTTCGTGGGTATGACTCTTGGAGGAGGTGATACACTACGGTTATCTGTGCTCCTGTCGAACAGTAACGTTTTAATTATCCTTATATTATACGGTAGTCGCCTACTGAGAGGAATTAAACGACTTTGGCAGTGGTATCAATTTAAACCAATCATAAGTAGTACTATTGTGATATACTTAGTTGAATAAGCTTTCATTCCCAGTGTTGTTCCTGGAAAAACAACATATTAAAAGTTGATTTATACCGTATTTTGTGCATCAATCCCTAAACTTGCATTTTTGGTGATGAACAACATCCTTCTAGTACGCTTGGTACGGCGTGTAGCCACTTCTGAGGCATTAATCTGCCCATCTTGGAGGTTGTGTTGCGTTGCCATCTGTACGTGGCTGAGAGTGTGAGCTTGGTGGTGCTGTGGCGCAGATTATACTAGCATTATTGAGCTGTCAGTGTTAACTATCAACAAAATATTGTCCAGTAATAAAATACCTCGATACAAACGTTTGTTGTGCATGAAATACATGACATAAAAAATCAGAAGATCGACAAAACATTTTAAAACAGATATTTTGATGTTTGTTGCACTGCGTTAATACAGAAAACGCGGAATTTTAATTTTTCCAAATCTGATTTCATAATGTGGGACTGAAAGGGCTGAAATGTTTAGTCTAGTACAGTTCCGTTCTATTTTTATATTCAGAACGTCCACAGAAATATCTGGACCTGTGAATTTACTTATTTGCTCTTTTTTTTAGTGTGTACACTTCATTATTTGTTGTCGCCCCTGCTAAGTACATATAATACCTTACGGAAGTGTGACAGACAAGCTCTTTGCAACGTAAATTATATACCTGGATGAACTAATAGACGGCACGTGCCCACGAATAGAAGCGTCATTCAGCGACCTCGAAGAAACTAACGTAATGTCCGACACTGAGTATTGCCGCAATGAATCTAAATCCACAGGAAATGAAGAATCGGATTACGTGCTGTATCGTTTAAAATGTGAATTGCTGTTCGTTAGTCTCGCTAAAACTGGAGAACGGCTGAACTGATTTGGCTAATTTTAGTCTTGAAATATTCGTGCAAGTCTAGGGAAGGTTTAAACGGCGATAAAAGAAGGAAAAGTTGTCGGGAAAACAGGAAAATCGGGAAAAACTGAAACAGCTTATTCCAGTGATCTATCAATACCGTTCGTCTAATTGCGATAAAATTTTGTACATTTCATGTTGAAAGCATGAGGAAGGTTCGCATGAAATAAAAATTTGGAACAGTCGTTTGGAAAGTAGGAAAATTTAGAAAAAACAAAGCGATTTTCTTCAAGAGTAAAAATCAATTGCCACATGGTTGTAAGAGCATCATTTGATTGCAGCTTGACAGGACAAGGTTTGTATGAAATAAAATTTTCGGAAAATCTACCGGAAAATTGGAAAATTTGAGAAAAACTGAAAGTGCGATTTTCAATGTGTTTTTAAATGAATTCAGCACTATAACTGACTATTCGCTCGACGGAGAGGGATAATTCTTTTTTTTGTTTTGTTCATTATGGCCTTGGAAAAGTTTTCAGAAAAAAAAATAGGATCAGTTAAAAAGGAAAGTCGCAAAATTCGAACAAAGTTCCTTTTTCAATGTGTTCCTAAATGTACTCAACACTATAAGTTGAGAACCGTTCATCCGATTGCGATAAAATTTTGATCATTTGACTTTCAACGAAAACTTAACGTTCTTATGAACTAAACATTTGGAAAAGTTATCCGGAAAATTTGAAAATCTAAAAAAAGATTTTTTCAATGAGATATCAATATCATCCATCTGATTGCGATAAAATTTTGCATATTGACGTTCAAAGCAAGAGTAACGTTATTATGAAATAAAAATTTGGCAAGTTTCCCGGAAAACTGGAAAATCTAGAAAAGATAGAAAGACATTTTCCTATGAAATATCAATACCATTCATCTGATTGCGATAAAATTTTGTACATTCGACGTTCAAAGCGAGAGGAAGGTTTGAGCGAAGTAAAAGTTTGGAACAATCGGCCAGAAAATAGGAAAATTTGCGAAAAACTAAAAGAGCTCTTTTCTTTGGGATATCAATATCATACGTATGATTGCGATTTTGCACATTTGAAGTTCAAAGCAACTGTACAAACATACTAGCAATTGCGACGCATTGCCGGGTCGACTAGTACACAGTAAATCATCGATCTTTTGAGTGGTGTTTCACATGTATGACTCCGAATGTTATGTTTTGAAGAGAAACGACATTATCAAAGCTCATTTCATCACATCGTCGCACACAACAGGGAACTCAGTGGCCGAAGTTGGCCGCAGAAGGGCGTGCCTTTCGCAATTAAGCTTTCACGCTGACGTGTTGCTTTATCTGATACATGCGCAGCGTGTGTGCCAAGGGAGGGCAGCCATTTATCTCCTCCCTGCTGCCCTTCACACACACACACACACACACACACACATATACACACACACAGTGAGAGGGGGACAGTGACAATATTGACCTTGTCCACGTTATGTGCGCATAGGCTCTCAGTTTTGAAGAGAGGGAGGTTTTCGCAACAACAATCACACTACATTACAGCGTAGTCCTTACCTTTCTAACACGTTTCTATGGCGCTAGTATATTGTTCGTCTGTACAAATTTTGTATTTGATTTTAAATTAATTTCCCATTAGTGTACAGACATGAAACTTACAAAATTGTTCCAGGATTGGATGACAGTACAATAGTAACTTGCTTTCGTTTTTAGAGAATGCCGGAGGATACATTGTTTTTCAGCATAGCTTACAACGTGATAATAGTCCAACATTAACTCCCATTTTTGTCTCGGGTGTGGCGGTGGACATTACACCATTGCTGCAGCACCCTCTTGACTGTTGCAGTCGCGAATGTTTCTCGATTAGCGCAGTTGTTGGCTAAGTCTCGGAGTGAACTTCGATCTCTTTTCTTTCATTGTTACTTTCACGTTCTTTGGCTTGATATCGTACATGAGAAAGAAATGTAGCTACTGATTCTCACAAATGAAAAGAAACTGAATGAAACTACACATTTAACACACGTCTCGCTTCCAATCTCTTCAATACTGCCGGAGATACAAAGACTTCGTAGAGTTTTAAATACACTGAAGATTTATTGTTGAAACTGCATATGGAATACATGAACTGATTACATTCACAGGTCAATAGCTCAAGCGGTACTAGAGTACCATCTGGTGATCCACGCTGAAACACCTGTATTACTACCTGTTGGGGTCTCCAAGGACTGCAAAGCAGACTCCGATTCTGGCTGATGGCTAATGATAATCTTGATATACATTATTTCCACGCCTGCTCGACTTGTTCATGAAGTTCTGTAAGAGTTGTGGCTTGAAGAGTCACACGTGTCAGTTGTCTCATTATATCCCACATGTGCTCGACTGCAGACGAGCCCGGAGATCGTACTGGATGGGGAAGTTACCGCATGTCTAACAGAGCACGTTGAGGTTTTCATTCTGCAGTTGGGTGTGCGCTGATATGAAACATCCTGAACTGTTTATTGGACCGAGATTGTAACCGAAGACCTTTACCTTTTGCGGACTAGCGCTCTACCGATTGAGCTACTTGCCACACTTCAAAGTCCATTCCCAAATGTTCAAATGTTGGTAAATATATGAGACGTCTGTGGTTATTAGTCCCTAGACTGACAAACAACTTAAACTAAGTTAAACTAACCTAAGGACAAAACACACACACACACACACACACACACACACACACACACACACCACACACACACACAAGCCCTACGGAGAACTCAAATCTCTGAAGGCGAGCAACAATGCGTTCCGCAACGAAGCGCCTTAAATCGCTCCGCCACTCCACCGCGGCGGCCCTTCTCACAGCTTTAGGTTAGCCAGTACCTCGTCTCCTACCTACCTTTGTCCTGGGTTTGGAACACATGTATAATCTGCCAGAAGGTTTTCGTGCATGCGCTTGAAGTTCAGCTATAAGTTGACGTAATGTAGAAAGCGCTTCCGAGCATAGAGGTGGAGTGATAGGGGACGCCTGGAGGGGAGGAGTTACGACCGAGCGCTCACCTAGAGAATGAGTGTTACTGCCTGACAATGAGGTAATGGAGGGGGATGCGCAGAACGGCTGAAAACTGGACAGCCTTCTTACGTGACGTGGACTATACTTTCTCAACACAGCAACGACTGTTAGAAACTACATGGTGACAACGCTCAGCGCAACCGACTCTGCGACGTGCGACTTGCCGATGCCAGCAGCTGGTCCACCTAGCGGGTCGCCTGACACCCGCACTATCTAATACGGGTCGACGCCCAAGTTATTTCCAACATCCAAGACACAAACCCTTAAAAATAAAAGTTAATTCACCTGTATTGCGCAAGGAGATGCTTGAACTGCTTCCATTCGTTGTACAAGTATTTCTGACACCTGAAGAGGAAGTACCTCATTACATTCTGAAGTTCCCGCTTAGAAATTGCAGTGATTTCATGACGAATGTTTGTTTTTAGTTCATCTAACATGTGGGGATTTGGTTTGTACACTTTCTCTTTTAATGCTCCCCGCAGATGAAAATCACACGGGGTTAAACTGGGAGAACGAATGGGCCCAATGATAGTGATAATTTTTTTACCAACAACATTACGAATTTTCCGCAATCATAAGTTGGCTGTATGTGCCGTAGCAGAGTCTTGCTAAAATCTTGCGAAAGAACGTTCTCTCTCAGTTAATTGGCCAAAAAAAAGGCCACAGTATATTTTCAGCATACCTCTCACTGTTTATTGTTTCGTAAGAAAATATAGAGCCTATTATTCTCTCGCTGTTAACAGCGCACAACACTCCTATGTTTTGATCAAGCATGGACTGCTCGTGAATTAAGTTAGGCTCTTCCGAAATCCAGTAACTATTATTTAGCGAATTAACATACCCACTCAGGTGGAACCGTGATTCGTACGAAAACAAAGTTCGGGTCAATTTCTCCGTCATGCACCTTATTCAGAAACCATTCAGAAAACACAGTACCGCATAGGCTAAGAAACACGTGCTACGTTCACAAGAGTGCGACACAAACAAAGGTCCCGCAGTGGAGTGGAAAAAACTCCTTACCACATTCGGCGGCGGGATGAAGCAAAATGTCCGCCAGGCGGTTGCGCTGAGGATTCTCCACCACCAGTGGCGGACTAAGGCTGTCGCCTAACCGTCTGCGCTTTTGACATTGCATTAATGTTTTCATTCTCAGAAACCATTTAGTTTAGAGAATATGTCAATTTGAAACTTTTACTGCTGGCATCGAGTCTTTAACACTAACAACAAACTTACTTCGCAAGCGAGAGAACACTAAGATGTCAAACAAGATGCATGTAAAATTACGGTTCTGAATAAAATATCTTGATATAACGTTTCATTGGGAGTTTAATGTCTTTGGTGCAGTGGGATGTGTGTGTTTTCAATTACAGATAAACTATATTCGTAAGCACTAAAAAATAACTTGCGGTACTCTATATAGAGAATATATAAAACTTGGCACAAATAACAGGTGAAAGGGTTGTAGTTACAGAAACTAAAATATGACGATGGAATTGAAATCGTACCAGCGAAACTTACAATTTAGGAGCCCAGAACGCTACCCCTGCACTACGTCGACTTTAACAGTATCCCCGCAGTTTTAAACGATTTACCTAATGATTTATTTCAGTAAGACTCTCTCCGTACTTAATCAGTTGTTGATGGTTTGTACTCACAAAAGAAAAACTCATTGACGGCAAAGTCGAAAGTATCTGTACTCGTCGTCTATTTTCGAAGAATTTGGCTGGAGATCTTCACAGTCTTTTTTTCTTATTTGAAGTTATTAATGAAATATTCTACGAACATACCTCGCTTTGTAAATTTAATGCACAGCACTCTTTTTCCATGGTATTTCCTAACGTAAATAAAATTTTATTGCCTTACTCTCGAGCTATCATTCTATTGTTTATAGGTGCCAGAACGATCAAGAACGAAAGTAGAAATCCGAAGTTCGCAGATTCAATTCCCGGTCAATCCTTTTATTTTCATCTGTCACTTCTTTGATCTCTAGCAATGTTTATTGACGTGTAATATGCCGAGACGCGACCTTGTTCGGACTCGAGGTTGAATTGTAGCTCCTCCTAAATCCGACTGGGTAATGGCCCTTCAACAGGGCCATGCCTAACAAAGCACTGACGTGTTGAAAACAATCTATCTAGCTGATGGCAACCTTAGTTACTAATTTTTACTTTCGTTTCAAAATCATCCGCACCTCCGAAAAGTTTACTGAAAACCGTTACAAAGTGAAGGGGGAGTAAACTACTGGATGGGCACACAGTTACCTCGCACAATCCCGATGCATAATCGTCGGTGAAAATTTCGCTTAAGTTTTTATAGAAGTTACCTTAGTCGTGTAACGGGCCAAAATTGGTTTTCTGTGTCCTATGACTATTCGACTAAGGGATTTTACTTCCTGATTACAGAAAGAAGTTGGTACATTAAATTAAATATAACCCTTAAAGTTAGTACGTCAAATAGCGCAAATGAATGACGTAATCGAAGTGCAGTTTCATTGCTGCAAGTATAATCACGCGACCAATTTCTTCCAGGCAGATTAGAACTGTGTGTCGGACCGGGATTCGATCCTGGGACCTTCGCCTTTCGTGGGCAAGCGCTCTGCCTACAGAACTATCCTGGCACGCTCGCGACCGGTCCTCTAAGCTTCGCTTCCGCCTGTATCTCGCCTCCCACTTTGCAAACTTCACAGACGTTCTATTGAAAAACTTTTAAGACTAGCACTGCTGGAAGAAAGGATACGGTGGAGACATGGCTTAGCCACAGCCTAGAGGAGACCGCTTGCCCGCGAAAGGGAAAGGTCCCAGGTTGGAATCACGGTTTCATATCAGCGCACACTCCTCTGCAGACTGGAAATATCTTTCTAGAACAAACATAGTAATTTACGACGTTAGGCGCATGCCCAATTTCAATTTATATACACACACCACTAACGTAGTGCCCCTGTCCATTATCATTCATTACTTGCAGCATTTCTCCGATTCCCCTAAGAGTTCGGGCCTTGTGAACATTCGCCCTGTAGGCGTTGTAAATTCCCCTGTATGTTGATTCAGACGAGCTGCAGAATCAAAAATTGAGGCTGTTCTTCCGGACATACAGAATATTCTTTAATGCCTTAAGCGTAATGTCTCGAACTAGGTTAATAGTTGACTGAGTAATAATCGTGTAATTTGATTGTTTGCTTGAATGGGATGTCGTAAAAGTGCGGGAATTGCGGAGGTGCTGTTGAAATAGTCTTAAATGTATACTCGTCAGCTTCTGAAATAATTACAGAATTTTAAAATCGATGCGAAATGCTAACACCACGTTCTGTTGTTATCTACAGCTGGCAGTGAATAGTAATGAAGCAAACGTAGCAGGGACAAATCGAAATACGAGTGTATACAAATGGCACGGCGCGTCGACAATAGGGCAAAACAAAAGGACTGTGACTAACAAAGCAGTGGGATAGGAAATGAAATCCCCGCTGGGGTGCAGTTGCGGCTTAAAGGAAGTGACAGGTGTCGTGTCGATTTATTGCTGGGATACTGCGCAGCTGTAAGCCAGAGGCGTACCAAACAGGGGACCGTACTGCCGAGGCACGTTGCTCGTGCGGGCGCTATCCGAACACTTAAATTAACTGCCTACACCAATACATTTCTCTACATCCCGTAAAACGATCCAGATAACGTAACAAAGTTTCACACTAAATTAACATAAGATATGGACACATGTTACTCGATTTCAGAGATTATTTTCGGCCTGAGCGGCCAACGCCCAGATAATTTTCTTAACTCACTGAAACATACCGGCATAGTAAAATAAAATAAAATAGAGTGCCCGAAAACAAAATTAGTAGAAACATGACGCCGATTTTGGCCCGATGATGGCAGATGCCGCCTGGAGGATAGTATAGATATATAGTACGTCGTCAGCCAACAGGTACCGCAGTGACGTATCTGTCGGAATGGTATCTGTGTGTGTGTACCCTTCAATAGGTAATGGTTACAGCAAGAAGGCTCAATGTGATAACAGCGTGTGAATCAAACAGGCGACTTGTTTTCCCTGGTCGAGTGTGAAAGGGGTGAAATTGTGGCCTTCTGAGTGTCGGGGTGGTCCTTTCGGAGAATTGCCACACAAGTTGTACGTGCTGCTTCTGTTGTGCAGCGATGCTGGTTGCAATGCTCACGTGGACATTCTCACACCTGTAGACGAGGTTCTGGACGCCCGCTAAGATTTCCGTCTTTCAAGGGCAACTGTGGTAGATCGTAAAGCTACCACAGGACAGATAATAGTGTTTGTGGGCCAATACGTGCCACCTGGTTACTAAAAGTGGGGCTATGGGCAAACACACCTCTGACCCATCTTCCTTTCACGCCATAGCATCGACGTGCAGAAGTCGACTGATGCCGACAGAGGATCAATCGTAAGATGGAATGGCGAGCTATGGCCTTTAGCAATGAGGGTCGTACGACGTAGACCTGGCGAACGTTGTCTCGTAGATTATCCTCAAAGGCTCATTAGCCCCACCTCAGGCCTTATGGTCTGTGATGCGATAAGCTACAAGCCTCGTTCAACTTTGCTGTTTGTGGAGGGAACGCTGACCACCGCTCAGTACTTACAGAATGTTCTTCTGCCGTTCTTCCAATAGGAAGGAGATGTGTTGCTCCAACAGGATAATGCTCACCCACACACTGTGCGTGAAACAACGTGCTTTGCACGAGGTGCAGCACCTGACACGCACAATATATGGACTTGTCTCCAATCAAGCACGTCTGGGATATGACATCACAACTGGCATGTGCTACTCGTCAACTCACAACTCTCGCAGAACTACGTGAAAAGCTCGAGCAGGTATGCAGTAATATATTTCAAAACAGAATTTACCATATGTGTGATCAATGCTAACAGAATCAGCGCCTGCATTTCCGCGTCCGTGTCAACGCGGGTGTTT
This sequence comes from Locusta migratoria, assembly GCA_026315105.1. Classification (NCBI taxonomy): domain Eukaryota; kingdom Metazoa; phylum Arthropoda; class Insecta; order Orthoptera; family Acrididae; genus Locusta; species Locusta migratoria. Next base: position 506,101,675 of record CM048746.1, on the reverse strand, counting down.
CAGCATGAATTACCACTTCATACCTCAGTACACTTGAGTTACTGATCTGGAAATGTAAACATGTCACGTACTTCATATACACTGTTTCAACTATATATCTTGAGTGAATTAGAAAACTATAAGAGGGTGTACTAAATTTTATTTCAGACAGTTTAGTAGAATTAAGTCGCAACGTTACTGTAATGTGCCGGTATGCTGGCACTAGTGAACCTGATGCGATGTGATGCGATGTGTAGGGGCAGTGGCCGAGGTTTTGTGTGTGTGTGTAGCTTCGTGTTTTCTTTTGCTAACTCTTCAGAAACGCTGATATGTACTTGGCTCCACTTGACCAGGAATATATTCGTCGCCATTCATCGCTAAATGCTTTAGTAATTAAAACTAGACATACGTCCACTGACGAGCTACAATGCAATTTGGTCAAAAAGGTGACGTGTTACTTACGATGACTTGTGAGATTTGTACTGAGGACAAAATAGGAAATTGTAAATTTTATGGTTTTGGGGATGAGGAGGAGGGAAGAGGGATTGTTGTACATATGGTATGTGTGAAATGCCCTTAATCATTGACTTAGTTCCTGGAGAGGGTAGCCTACATAATTAGGTTGCCACGTGAGCGTTACACGTGGACACACGCTCTCACAACAAATGTCACTGTTAATAAAAGTTCCTTCAACACCGTGGAGCGTGCCCTCTCCTGCCTCCCCTTTTCACAACTGTTCACGATTTCTTACCTGACGTCGAAATATTAAATGCCATTGGATGTCACCTCTCGTCAGCTCGCAGACTCTTCCAGTGTGTTGCTGGAAAAACTGGTAGTACAGCAAAATGTCGCTCCCTACTTGAAATGAAAACGGCTCTTCAGATCACTGTCCTTTATTGCTATCAGCGTGGCATGAAATATCTTGGAGCCAGATGCACAGATAAAAGCAAATATATCCTGGTAATAAAGAAAATATCCTAATGAGTACCCTCTCTAATCAATAATTCTGAATATTAGCTGCAATATGAAAACACACCGTAACATGCCGATATCGCAGGCTATTTCCAGAGCTACAGCTCGTCTCGGTCACAAAACGCGGTAAATGCAAATAACACTTCCGTAGACCCGCCATCGAAAGAGCACAAGCCCCTTACAACTGCCCCTATGACACGTAAACCCGCGGCAACGAAATACGTGTTGGCCGCCCACTGGCCCACCGCCGACTGGGTACCGAACCCACTCACTCACTTTGCGCCTGAATTTTATTAGCTGCCACACGATTGGGCTGATTCATAGCAGCCAGCAGAAACTCACTTTCTAGGTTTTGATACCTTTGAATAATCTGGACTAAACTCAACCTTCGAATATTAATAAAACTGATGTAATCTCATCGAACATGATTACAATCCTTTGAATGTTGGAGCTACACTACTGGCATTTAAAATTGCTACACCGAGAAGAAATGCAGATGATAAACGGGTATTCATTGGACAAATATATTATACCAGAACTGATATATGATTACATTTTCACGCAATTTCGGTGCGTAGATCCTGATAAATAAGTACCCAGAACAACCACCTCTGGCCGTAATAACGGCCTTGATACGCCTGGGCATTGAGTCAAACAGAGCTTGCATGGCGTGTACAGGTACAGATGCCCATGCAGCTGCAATACGATACCACAGTTCATCAAGAGCAGTGACTGGTGTATTGTGACGAGCCAGTTGCTCGGCCACCATTGTTGACCAGACGTTTTCAGTTGGTGAGAGATCTGGGGAATGTGCTGGCCAGGGCAGCAGTCGAACATTATCTGTATCCAGAAAGGCCCGTACAGGACCTGCAACTCGCGGTCGTGCATTATCCTGCTGAAATGTAGGGTTTCGCAGCGATCGAATGAAGGGTAGAGCCAGGGGTCGTAACACATCTGAAATGTAACGGCCACTGTTCAAAGTGCCGTCGATGCGAACAAGAGGTAACCGAGACATGTAACCAATGGCAACCCATACCATCACACAGGGTGATACGCCAGTATGGCGAAGACGTATAGACGCTTCCAATGTGCGTTCACTGTGATGTCGTCAAACACGGATGCGACATCATGATGCTATAAACAATCTGGATTCATCCGAAAAAATGACGTTTTGCCATTCGTGCACCCAGGTTCGTCGTTGTGCACACCACTGCAGGCGCTGTTTGTGATGCAGCGTCAAGGATAGCCGCAGCCATGGTTTTCGAGTCACCGAGCTGATAGTCCATGCTGTTGCAAACGTCGGAGAACTGTTCGTGCTGATGGTTGTTGTCCTGCAAACGTTGTGTTGAGTAAGGGAACGAGACGTGGCTGCACGATCCGTTACAGACATGCGAAAAACATGCCTGTCATATCGACTGCTAGTGATACGAGGCCGTTGGGGTTCAACAAGGCATTCCGTATAACTCTCCTGAGCCCACCATTTCCATATTCTGCTAACAGTCATGGATCACGACCAACGCGGCTAGCAATGTCGCGATACGATAAACCGCAATCTCGATAGGCTACAATCCGACCTTTATCAAAGTCGGAAACGGGATGGTACGCATTTCTCTTCCTTACACCAGGCGTCACAACAACGTTTCACCAGTCAACGCCGGTCGACTGCTGTTTGTGTATGAGAAATCGGTTAGAAAATTTCCTCATGTCAGCACGTTGTAGGTTCGCCACCGGCGGCAACTTTGTGTGAATGCTCTGAAAAGCTAATCATTTGCATATCAAAGCATCATCTTCCTGTCGGTTAAATTTCGCGTCTGTAGCACGTCATCTTCGTGGTGTAGCAATTTTAATAGCCAAAAGTGTATATGAAACAATGTGTTATTACTAATTAAATGAAAAGAAGCGTTGGCGATTCTCGGCAGCGAGACAAAATCTTCGCACTACCTGCGCGATACAGAAGCCTTCCCACGGTAGCAGACCGTCTGTTGTGGCTGGTCCGCACCTGCTTGCTTCCGAGTATGGTACCGAGCTGCTCTCAGTAAAATAGCTGGACTGCAGAAGGTAGGCCAAACGAAAAATGTAAATTCATAAATCGGAAACAAAATAAGCAACAATTTTGGGTAACACTATATTCTGAGTGTTCTTTGAATACCCAATCACATGGAATGAGTTGGAAAATATATTTTATTCGCCATAAAATTAATTCAACCTGTTCCTGCTTTATCGTTGACAGATTCTTGTATGTATATTGTCCGAACAGTAATCTGAATATACTTTTGAAGCAGACATGTCGTTGCCAATAGTAGCACACTACGCCGCCGATGGTGTACGTAAAATTTAACCGATGAGACTGTGAACGCTGACGGTGCGCGCGAAACAGTGCGGAAACTGCGATTTGTCATTCACAACAAGAGACATGGAATGCCTAAGGCAGGTGGTGTTACTTCATGACAATGATCGTCCCTATACGACTTTGCGTAAAAAGTTTTCAAATGTTTGTAAATCTATGGTACTTAACTACTGCAGTTATCTGTGCCTATGCATACAAACTACTTCAACTAAGCTAAGGAGACACACACACACACACACACACACACACACACACACACACACATCCATGCTCGGAGGAGGACTCGAATCGACGGAGAGCAACCGCGCGCTCTGCAGTAAGGCGCCTTTGTGTGCTCGGCCATTCCACCGCGGCAGACTCGGCGCACAGCTACTATGTAGCAGAAGTTGGTCTGGGAGCTGCTTCATCAACCAGATCTAGCATAGCCTTCAGTCTTGATCTTGCTCTCAGTGATTACCATCTTTTAGTGTACCCTGTAGAAATTCCTGTCCTCCGGTCACGATTTTGACGACGATTGTGGTGGCAGATTTCTACGACATATTCATACAAAATTTGCCGGCAAGTTGACACCTTCCTGGACGGATAACTTTTATCCTTTTAATTTTTCGACGCCTAAGTGTGGAGTACATATCACGCGTGCTGCAAGATTCTTAAGGTCGTTTAATCTTCCGCGGATAAAATTTCTAGAACAAAAATTATTGCGAAGTAGTTTCTTGGAGTATTTCAGTTCGCGATTTGCAACTTCCATGATGGAAAATGTATGTACTTTGTATGTTTAGTTTTCAACGTATGAGTTAAATCGTATGTAGGAATGTCGACAAAGGCTGAAACGTACTTTGCTATGTCCCAAAGCAAAATAGTTTGAGGAACACTGCACCAGAGCATGTGTCAGTGGTCTAACCAAAAGCAGTTGTTAAAAATATCTCTCTCCGTCACAGTTGCACATTTATTACGATGTTGTGACTAGTTTCGAACTAAGCGGCCATTTTCAAATCTCTGCCAAAACCAAAATAAAACAAACTGTTATAAATTAAAATATATATATAAGTGATACTGTTTATGCATATGCATGTAACAACACATATTTGTTAATCCAAATTTTATGCGTAACTGTGACGGAGAAGCACATAAATAAAAAATAGTTTAATATCATGTCCAGTTGTGGATCCTAAACCATTTTATGATGAATTTTCACAAAAACATTTGTCTTTCAAAAGTAATTACAGTTGTGTTCTCCTTCGTTACAATTTATTTTGATTTATTTCTGGTTTTCAAATATTGTACATAGAACTGAAATTATTAACTGCATATTAATTCAAAGCTACAGTTCTCATACTTACCCTAGTTATTCTATTTTTCCCCATGTGGGCACTGATCTCTTAATATGCATCGTTTGTACAACGCAAAATATATAATACCACATTTTATACCGAAAACTTCAGTGCAATAATAATTGCAACCAACCAATCTTTTCCGATTTATATGATTAAAATCCGACAGTAATGAATTCACTCATAATGAAATACGGACAGCGTAATGGGACTAATAATTGACGTTATTTACATCAGTGCGAATTTGAAATAATTATATGAAGTTCTTTATCAACAGCACTTTGTGGTATTTCATCGGACTGCAATTAAATTTAAACACCATTTGGTGTCTAAAAAGAATATGCTTCCGCTCACTGTGCGGTGAATCGTATCTCTAAAACTTAAGAAAGCACGTTATTTTCAGTGACTATGGAAGGATGCAAAGAAGCAAGAGGGGACCACAGAACATATCAAATAAATATTTTCCAACTGTTATTTAGCCAGAAATTCCGGCAATACATAACAATAACAGTACCGGGACAGTGTTAACTTGTACTTCTCTTTTTGTTATAATTCATGACAAACGTTATCTTGGCAGGCACATATAGCTCCCGAATACTGAGAAAACGACAAGGAGACGTAAAACTATATTTTAAATTACCGTTACATTTCTCCAGAAATAGAATCGGTTCTACATGAGTAAGACATCAGTACCCCCTGTTTCAAACGTGCTGCTCTACTGGACAGTAAAATCATCAGACACGTAGCACGGCGCGATGAAGGCCGCGTGGTTTGGATCGCAATGCCACGAATTGCGCAGTCGCTTCTTTCGGAGGTTCGAGAACTCCCTTGGGCGGGAGTGTGTGTGTGTGTGTGTGTGTGTGTGTGTGTGTCAGTCAGCGTTCAGAAGGTGTGAAGACTTGTAACTGAGAGCTCCAATGCTAGGGGATAAAGGGCCCCTTAGTGATATGGATGCTACGGAAGGGAAGAAGTCCAGTGTGCGCATCGTGTGTGTACCGGATCTACATCTACATGAGATACTCTGCAAATCACATTTAAGTGCCTGGCAGAGGGTTCATCGAACCACAATTATACTATTTATCTCCCATTCCATTCTCGAATAGCGCGCGGGAAGAAAGAACACCTGAATCTCTCCGTTCGAGCTCTGATTTCACGTATTTTATTCTGATGATCTTTTCTACCTATGTAAGTGGGAGTCAACAATATATTTTCGCATTCGGAGGAGAATGTTGGCGATTGGAGTTTCATAAGTAGCCCACGCCGCAGCGATAAGCGCCGTTGTTGTAATGATTCCCATCCCACATCCTGTATCATTACCGTGACGCTGTTTCCCCTGTATCGTGACAATACAAAACGAGCTGCCCTTCTTTGGACTCTTTCGATGTCCTCCGTCAAACCCACCTGATAAGGATCCCACACTGGGCAGCAATACTCCAAAGCAGGACGGACAAGCGTAGTGTATGCAGTCTCTTTAGTAGTTCTGTTGCATCTTTTAAGAGTTCTGCCAATTAAACGCAGTCTCTGGTTCGCCTTTCCCACGACATTATTTACGTGTTCTTTCCAGTTTAAGTCTGATGTAATAGTAATTGGTGAATATTTTGTGGAGTTTACGGCCTTCACTTTTGATATATTTATGTTGTAAACAAAGTTTAACGGATTTCTTTTCGTACTCATGCGGACGACTTCACACTTCTCATTATTTAGAGTCTCATTGCTATTTTTTATACCATAGTGATATCTTATTTAGATCGTTCTGCAGTTCGTTTTGATCTTCAGATGATTTTACTAGACGGTAAATGAGGGCGTCATCTGCAAACAAACCTAAGAGAGCTGCTTAGATTTTCTTCCAAATCGTTTATGTAAACAACGTACAGCAGAGGACCAATAACACTACCCTGTGGAACGCCCGATAATACCTCTCTTTTAGTCAATGCCTTACCATCGATTACTACAAACTGTGTCCTCTCTGACAGGAAATCCCCTATCCATAACCACACAATTTGATTAAAAGGCGTTTGTGAGTTACGGTGTCAAAAGCCTTCTGGAAATCAAGAAATACGGAATCAATTTGAGAACCCTTGTCGATAGCACTCATCACTTCGTGTGAGTAAAGAGCTAGTTGTGTTTCGCATGAACGATATTTTCTAAATACGTGTTGACCTTGGGTCAATAGATCATTCTGTTCGAGATAATTCATAATATTTGAATACAGGACATGTTGCAAAACCCTACTGCAAATTGACGTCAATGAAATATGCCTGTAGTTTAGTGGGTTACTCCTATTGCCTTTTTTGAATATAGGTGTGACCTTTGCAACTTTCCAATCTTTTGGGTCCAGTCATTCTAAATCTGGGTCAAGCGTCCACTACACACAGGAAGCAGCTAGTAATTCTGCTGATAACTCCTACTGTCTTTTTTTAAATAGAAAAAAATTACGGAAAAATGTAAGAACTAACTTCCTTTCACCCATTCAAACTTTTGTATATTTATAGGTCACTGAACTCATAAACCGCTGGACTGATTTTGATGAAATTTTTCGTGTTCGAGTGGATTAACGTTTGAGCTCATTAGGTGACGCTAAAAACCTAAAAGATTTAAGATTTTATATGGACGTTGCCATTTCGACTTACATTCATGTTTTATGCGTCGCTATACGGTTCGTGTGACTGCGATAAAATTAGGAAGATCACTCCAGTAATTTTCGTACGGTGGATGGTGGAGAATACTTACGGTACGAACGTCAATAAAATCTACAGTTTTCTTCAGATATTGATAAAATCTTGCATAGGTGAGCACCAAATTTTGTATGGTGCACAGCGTAGAGTACTTTACTTACGGACTTCGACATCAATCTACAGTTTTATTCCTATTTTGAAGAAATTTTCCATACTTTTAAAACTAGAGGAAGATCGCCAATTACTATGAAATTCAGCTCATGATCGTATACAACCTCTGACAAATCCTGTAAATGACGTCAAACGCTCGATCGGGCAACACAGACGAATAACAACGCTACATCTGCATAGCGGCCGGTGTTGACCATCTGGTTCCACCGTAGTTCAGTTGAACATCATGTGTATTTCGCGTTAGACCTAATGAACGAATTGTTTGTTTATGCGTTGGCTCTGAACTGAGAACGGGCAATGATCGAGCAAAAGATAAAATTAATGTTTTGGTTTAAGCTTGTCAAAACATCCAAAGTAACGCATGTGATGGTGGTAAATGTTTATGGAGATGAAGCGCTGTCCGTGAAGAGTGTGTGTACGAGTCGTTCACCCATTTTCGAGGACGCCGGGAAAGTGTTTGATAATCTCCCTAGAGGATGACAGTCAATGACGAAAACATCGAGGAAATGTGGACATTAAGCACGAACGATCGTCTATTAACTGTGAGCATGACAACGGATAAACTGCAGATTATCTGTGAATCCGTGCGACAAATCCTTACCCAGAAGTTAAAAAAGAGGAAAACGTCGTCTTGTGCCATATCACTTGACTGACGATTACAAGCCAGCACATTTAGAAGCTTCACAGGATTTTGTCGAAACGACACATGCACCGTATTGTCACTGAGGATGAAATCCGGTGTCTCCGGTAGGACCCTGAAACGAAACGGAAAAGCATGGAATGCCGTTCTCTGACATCAAGTCGTCGTAAAAAGGTCAGAGACGAATAATCTCTAATCAGAAACGAAGCTCATCACCTTTTTTTTCAGATAGTTAAGGCATTATCCTAAAAGAATTTCTACCTGAGGGAACGACGTTGAATGCTGATAGCTACGTTGAAAGTTTAACCCGTTTCATGCAATGTCTATCCCAGTACGCACAAGGTTCCTGGTTTATTATTCACGACAACGCTCGCCCACACACATCCAATATATTCAAACAATTCCTGGCGAAAGGGGTGGTGCAGCTAGAACATCCACATACTCGCCGGATCTCAGTCCTCCACACTTCTTCCTATTCCCTCGACTCAAACTCGCTTTGCAAAGAAAGATCTGACGATGTTCCTGACACCCAGCGAAACGTGTCGAGAGATTTTTGAACACCATCCCAAAGGAAGACTTTATGCAATGTTTCCAGGACATGTATCGCCGAGCTCAGCGGTGGATAGTAATGGGCGGTGACTGTTTCCTAGTAAGGTAAATGTAGTTCATTTATTCTACGCTAATGTTACAGGACTACTCACCGAACTTTATTATCAGGACTTATACTTTCTTGAACATTTTTATTGTTTTTAATTATTTATTTAACCCTGTGGTCCACACCACCAGGCTCCTACGTCTGGGCCACACCATAGGCCTCAGAGGCCCACACAATATATATAATAATGAAAAACTAAGAAATTCAATGTCATGATAAGGATGAGGGCATAATAGATTAAATAACCTTGAAAAACATTTAAATAATATATATTTCCTCAAGAGACCACAAAACAAAATAAACAAACTCTCATAAATAAAACAATATAACGCAAAAAATCTATCATAATCGACAACTGCCTACAATTAATAAAGTTTAAAACTAAAATCGGTATCACAAAATTCAGAGGAAGTTTCTCATTTTTTACCGGTACAATTTGGACATTTATTTTTATTTTTTGTGTTGCTGACCACACACTGGCAACTTACAATAAGTATTTTTGGGAATAGCTCCTTAGCTCCTTGCTCACGAGCTGCCTCTGCAGGTGGTCATGTTTAAGCATCTGTAAATACTGTCCTGTAGGTCACGGGGAATTGGTGTGTCAAGCCTAGCCTTCATCCAAGGTGGTGTAAGGTGATCAGAAAGCGTCAACAAACTCAGATCGGGACAATTGTTTTGTTTCATCGTTGTCCCATTCCCTTGGTTTTTGTAAAGTTGTGGAGGTCTCTGAGGCCTAGTTGTTTACCTGAACGGACCGGCAGGGCTCAGAGACAACTAACTAGAGGAGGCTTACACGCGAGTCACGTCCCGTCCAGCTGTGTTGGAGCGGTATTAGACAGGTCTGAGTGAGCATCCGGGCCTCAGAGGCCTATGGTGTGGCCGACACAAATATAGCAAAGGTTACCTTCCAGTAAATTTATTTCGCGAAAGTTGACAAATCTACATGAGTTTTACTAAATAGAGAAGGCGGTGAGATGAACAGAGGACGCGGGAGGGAGGAGGGGGAGTGGAAGAAATGGGCCGAGAGAGTAAAAGATAGAGTTAAACGGAGAGAGATGTGAGAGGATAGATGCATGGAGACACAGAGTAGGGAGGGAATTCAGGGATATGGACTACAAGAGTAATAAATAAATACCCGGGAAACCACGGGCTTTCAGCTAGCAGCTAATAAAGTAAAAGCTTCTGGGTGTGCCTCTGGGGAGGGAGGCGGGGGTGGGGGCAGCTGTTGGGTCAGCTACTCTCCAAATGTTTGTATAGCTTATGGAACTTAACTATGGGGTCATCAGTCCCTAAACTTACAAAGTACTTATGAACTAACTAATTCTAAGGACGGCACAAATATCCATGCCCCGAGGGAGGATTCGAACCCCCGACCGTAGTGACCGTGCAGACCGTGACTGGCACCCACTCTCCTCCCCCCACTCATATATGCCTTTGAGACCAATGTAAAACCCTCAAACGATCGTATGTATTCACGTGGTGCAAAACAGTTTTCATCAGTTTACATCTACATACATACTCCGCAATCCACCGTAAGGTGCGTGGCGGAGGGTACACTGTACCACTAGTAGGCAATCCTGTATGCTATTACAGTCAGTTAAAAACGACACCCTCCCATACACCACAGCATCTACAGCCGCAAATTACTACTTACTCTGTCCAACAGATCATTTATATAGATAGCACATAATAGCGGTCCTATCACACTCCCCTGGGGCACGCCTGACGATACACTCGTCTCTGATGAACACTCGCCGTCGAGAACAACGTACTGCGTTCTATTACTTAGGAAGTCTTCCCGCCAATCACAAATGTGTGAACCTATTCCATAGGCTCGTATCTTCGTTAGCAGTCTGCAGTGTGGCACCGGGTCAAACGCGTTCTTGAAGTCGAGAAAAACACAATCCGCCTGTTCATCCATGGCTCGCAAGATGTCATGTGAGAAAAGGGCAAGCTGAGTTTCACATGAACGATGTTTCCTGAACCCGTGCTGGTTCGTAGAAAGAAGCTTTTCCGTCTCAAGTAAATTTACCATACTCGAGCTGAGAATATTCTCCAAAATTCTACAGGAAAATGATGTCAACGATATTGGCCTGTAATTATGTGCGTCAGTTCCCTTTCCTTTCTTATAAACGGGAGTCACCTGCGCTTTTTTTTCCAATCAGTAGGAACTTTGCGCTGAATTAAAGATTCGCGATAAATGCAATGTAAGTAGGGGGCCAATGCCGCAGAATAGTCTTTGTAAAACCGAACTGGTATTCCATCCGGACCAGTATACTCTTTCGTATTTAGCTCTCGCAGCTAATGCTCTCTCAACTTATGCGAAAGGCTGGACCATGTGGAGGGAGGCTGCGTAATAAAGTTGGCCGCAGCTGGCAGTAGGTAATGGAAGCGGCAGGCCACTTGGTGGGCGGGCCATCATCTTTGCCAGGAAACCGGGTCAGGCGCGGCAGCGGCGGCGGCGGCGGCGGAGTCCGCAGCCCCCACGGCTGGGCCGCGTTGAATGGAGCCTGGGGACGGGGCGGCCATGCATATTTCATGGCGCCGCGCCGCCTTCTCAAAACGCTCGCTGGCCCTCCGCCGACCGCCGCTAAAACGCCGTGCACTCCTCCATAACGCTCTTCCCTAAGTAAATACACCCGAGCACTTGGCCAGCTAAACTTTCTGCCCTCCTGCAGCGTTTTGTTACGCACAAACTCCCACGTTGTTACAACAAAATCGATGAGAGTAATTTCGCTAAGTGTGTGCTCACAATAAATTGGTAAACAATGGTGTCGTTTCGTTGGTTTGATATTGACACTGTGGGAGGGCTGCGATTCCTAATAGAGCAGGCTACGTATTCCATTGCGCACTGAGTAAAATACGATTCGCCTTTAATGAAATCTTCTCCGGTTACAAGCCGCGTCATATGGTTTACTGCCCACGAGCTTTCGACAGAGAACTCCTCTGCCATTGTCAAGTGGATGACTGTCGTTTCGCGGCCGCTGTCGAGCTTACATGGCCGCGCCGCTGCCAGTGACGTCACTGGTGCTTAGTTCCATGACCAAATGAGGCAATGTTTTGGTCGCGCGTACGCCGCGCCCGCTTCAACTCCGCAACTACGGGATCCCAAGCCGTACTGAGCTGCAAACCGCCGTCTTTATTGAGGGTGTTTTCTGAAATTCTGATCTCTACTGCCTCGTTTATTATGCTGTCCCAGAAGCTGTTGGTCCGTCTAATAATAGAAGTCTCGTCGAAAGCAATTCGGTGTCCGTTTTCTAAAGCATGTTCCACTACAGCTGATTTTTCGGGAAAGCGTAATCGAAAGCACCGCTCGTGTTCTATGCACCGCTGCTCAATAGTGCGAACAGTCTGGCCAACATAAGACTGCCCACACTCACACGGAATTTTATAAATGCCTGGTGTTCTGAGACCTACATCATCTTTCACAGGCTTCATTAATTGTCGGATCTTTGTTGGAGGCCTGAAGATTGTGTCAATTTTATGTCTCTTCTGGAGCCGGCTATTTTCCCTCTTGTGGAGCCACAAAACGGTATAAATGCGGTCTTCTTGACTTTTTCTTCAAGTGTCTTCTGATTTCGTGCTTTAAGTGACACTGCTTGAGATATTTGTCTCTTGCTGTAGCCGTTATCCTTGAAAACTGTTCTTAAGTGGCTAAGCTACTTTGACAGGTCATCAGCATCTGATACGGCTACGGCTCTGTGTAGCCACTACAGCAAGAACACGAGCGGTGCTTTCGATTAAGCTATCCCGAAAAATCAGCTGTGGTGGAACATGCTTTAGAAAACGGACACCGAATTGCTTTCGACGAGACTTCTATTATTAGACGGACCAACAGCTTCTGGGCCAGCGTAATAAACGAGGCAGTAGAGATTAGAATTTCAGAAAACACCCTCAATAAAGACGGCGGTTTGCAGCTCAGTACGGCTTGGGATTCCGTAGTTGCGGAGATGAAGCGGGCGCGGTGTACGCGCGACCAAAACATTGCCTTATATGGTCATGGAAATGAGCACCAGTGACGTCACTGGCGGCAGCGCGGCTATATAAGAACGGCAGCGGCCGCGAAACGACAGTCATCCACTTAACAATGGCAGAGGAGTTCGCTGTCAAACGCTCGTGGGCAGTAAACCACATGACGCGGCTTGTAACTCGAGAAGATTTCATTAACGGATATCGCCGCGAAAACATGCACTCATATATGATTCGCCTTATTTCGTCTGCATTCTACTTGTGCTATGTTGCCATACCCTATGCCTGGCGATATCTTCCTTATCCTTTCCGTACAGCCCATAACTGCGAAAGTGTTGCCGATGCAGAATTTTGTGCACGAACTGATCCCATAAATGTTCGATTGCCTTCATGTCGGACAGTCCGCAAGTCTTAACTAGAATGGCCAAATCATGCGCTGGAAGTTTCCAGAATGTTGATGAAACCAATCACAAACAATTGCGATACTGACATTTCGCACTATCATTTCATCCTAGTTCGGAAATATGAAGCCGATGAATGGCTGCAAACGGTCTCCAACTAGCCGAACATAACCATTTCCAGTATGGGCGGTTCAGTTTGACCACACGACCTGGTACATTCCTTGTGAAACCAGTCCACACCATTATGGAGCCACTACCAGCTGACACAGTGCATTCTTGACAACTTGGGTCGATAACTCCCTGGGGACTCGACTACATTCGAACCTTAACATCATGTCTAACCAACTGAAATTGTACCTCATGTGCACAAGCCTCGATTTTAAATTCCTAATTAATAAATGTGTCAGAAGTCCCACATTTTTTCTACGATTACTGCTCTCTGCCGCTAAATGCGGGCAGTCGACTACTGTTTTATCATTGGGGAAAGGTAAGGCCTGAAATTTTCTTACTTTAGGCATTGTGGAGCTCGGAATATTGAAGTCCCTAATTATTTCCGAAATGCAATGGCCCCTTGTATCTATCTCCAACTATTATTACGCATTCAACGTCTGCTAATTCTTGTCGTGGGGCCATAATCAATTCGGAAAAATTTTCACATGAGCAGTCTGAGTACAAAATAACAATAGCTCTATCAACGTACCACCCTTTTTCTCTCGATACTTCTGCTATTAGTATGGTTTTAGTTACCTTACTGTGAAGAGTAGGAGGCGTGGCGAGCATTTTGCCAGGTAGAGAAATTTATGACAGCGAGATGAGGAATATTTTGCCATTCCTGCTGCCCATAGCGGGCCGCAGGACATTAAGATAAATATTTTCTTATGCCCCTGGCGTTGTGTGCCGTAATGAAAAAACATGTAAGCGCTGCTTTTAATGTAACGTACCTCAGTCGTCATAAACGGAATCATTAATAAGATCACTTTGTTGTTCGTTTATGTGTTCGTCCGAGAGCTGAGACCCCTTATTCTTATCAACAGGTACAAACTATCAACTTACGTGTAACATAGGTCTATGTTGCCTTTTGAGTCAATACAATCAACCGATGCAGTCATTTCTTTCCTACAATTATAATTTGATACTTGCAAGATCAATAATTAGAATCATATTGTTGGGAAAACGACGCCTTTTCATCTAGTTGTCAATAGCTTCAGGTAACCCTATCACCACCCGACACCGATTCATTCTAAATACGGACATTTCCTGACAGCCAGTCAGCATGACACATACAGCTTCTGTATTCTTTCAGAAAAAAGTAATACTGTTAGCCACCTGAAAATATGCTACTGTAAGAGCACAAAAATCGAGAGATTCTAACAGCAAATTGTCGCTTCAATTGTTCATGTTAGTTCATCTGTTTGTTAACCTATTGGACGAAACTGCTATGGTCATCAGTCCTTAGAGTTACAAACTACTTAAACTAACATACACTAATAACAACACACACACACACACACACACACACACACACACACACACACACACACACACGTGTCCGAGGGAGGACTCGAACCTCCGACGTGAACGGTCGCCCAGTTCGTATCATAAAGCTTTAGACCACGCGGGCATCTCTGACGGCTGTTACGATTTCCTCGGCTTCCTTTTAACCAGTTTCTGTTTGTAGTTAATCTTTCGTACTCATCAACTCCTCCTCACCTGAAGTGTCTACATATGTCTTCCTCTTACTCTCGCCTTCCTCATCTATTCGCACTTCCTCCTCTCTGGCTCTCCCTTTGTCACGATATTCACCCATTTTCTTGTTCTTGCATACCAATATCTCCTCATCTGCTTCTTGCGCTTTCTCTCTACCATTGTCTTTGTCCCATTCATTTTATTTCTCATTGCCAATGTTTCTTTCTCAAAGGCCGCTGTCTTTCGGTTCAGCCACTGTTGTCTCCTCTCTACACAATGGGTTGCTTGAAATTTTAACCCCTACACTTGAAAACTTTTAAGGTATGAAGGAAATAGCGCAACTTTTTTTCATGTTCGTAGTTTAATGGATTTTATGCATAAGTATGATAACTTTGAACTTATGGATCTCGGAAAATAACGACATCGAAAAAAGTTTTGACGTGTGTTGAGAAAATTATACGAAAAGTAAATGATAAAAATTTCCACGCACTAGAAATCATACAAGTGACCGTCCCCCCAACTGGTACTTTTGGTACCCAAAAAAATCATAGTTTTTCGTATACTCTCTGGAACTGCCCATGAACAAATGGTACTTTTATAAACCGTATAAAGGTCATCCTAGATCACACACAACGCACAAGAACCAATGGAGTTGCTTTGTTTATGTGGTATGGAACAAGAGTGTATTGTTCGCATTTTGATCCTTTACTGAGGAAAAGCGACCGATGCCCTTTCTTCTGATACGTACACAAACGATCGCTAGCTCAAGAGCTATGTTTCACATTTGACCTCTTATCTCTGCCAGATCTGTATCTCGAGATACACCTCTCAGAAGAATCGTATTTTCAAATGGACGTATTAATTCCGTAGAAAATTGTGTGCGAACCTCTATTTCGAAAACTGATTGAGATGCATTTATGCTCTCTATTTTAAATCAAATTTAAAACATGCTATCTGAAATTAATATGCTGAATTGTTTGAGGTGAAATGAGCTATGTGCAAAGTCTGCAAAATCCTTAAAAGTTACCGCAATACTTAATACTGAACGCCCGATAAACGTAAAGGAATTAACGTCATCCATCCTGTGATTTCTGGTTTCAAAACCATCTATGCAGAATACATTAGACAATTCTTCGAAATACAGTTAATTCAATATATAAAAATGAATGTTTGTGTGTTCGTACATTATGCGGGGCAACCATTCAACCGATTGTGATGAAACTTTGTCAACATATTACTTGCACTTTCGCAATGGTCATAGGCACCATTAAATGACTGTACGACAAATAGTGCATGAGGGCCGCGGTGGAGTAGCCGAGCGGTCTAAGGCGCCTCGCTGCGGAGCGCGAGGCTGCTCGCCGTCGGAGGTTCGAGTCCTCCCTGGGGCATGTGTGCGTGTGCTTGTACGTGTGCGTGTGTGTGTGTCCTTAGGTTAGTTTACCTTAGTTTAAGTAGTTTGTAAGATACTGACTGATGACCACGCAGTTTGGTCCGATAGTTTTATAAACATTTGACCATTTCTGAGTTCAGGAGGTATGGCATAATAAACAATGAAACGCGCGGAAAAGTGCTACATCATGCGACGTCTGCTTCTAAACCAATGTACCGATTTCAACTAAATTTGGTACACATTCCTTCCATTAGGTAACAACTGACGTATGGGTAAGAACTGCTTACGTCATATAGTTGAGGAGATATGACGTCATAAACAATTATATGGTTGAAAACCTGTGGCGCCATGCGAGATGCGAATAAGAACACTTTATTCATCCTAAAATCTTCATGATATTTTGTACACTTGACCTTCAAAACAAGAGGAAGGTCACTGCCACATAATATTTTGGATGGTTCATGATGAAGGATACTCCACATATGGACTTCATCAGATTCTACAGTTGTATTCCGATCCTGATGAAATTTTTAAATGTGATTGAACAATTCAGTTTATCAGTGAAGCATTAATATATTCAGGTAATCTATAATCATTTCAATTAATTATTGTGATAAAGAGTTAATTTTCAGATTTCGGCGAAGTTTCGAATGAAATAAAATTTCTGAAAATTCTATAAACTCTCTCTGGAAGTTTCACTGGGTGATAATCATCAAAGAAACATTTAAAACATAAATGTTGTTCACACCATATGATTTTTATGTAAGCAATTAAAGTAACAATTTTTTAATATGCTTCAGTGGAAAACATACTTCCTTCAGATTGTTAAATGACGGTTTTTGCCATTGATGCATACCAAGCATACTAAATCGTTGGGGTGAAAACCACCAGCAGAAGGAGTTTGTCGTTACCAACGTATGGTTTTAATGCGAATTTGAAAATAAATCTAATATATAAGAGTTAAAGTTTGTTTGTCTTTTTGTTCGTATTTTATGCACGGCCATACCGAACATCAGATTGCGAAAAAACTTTGTCTCTCATTGCCTGCAACCGCGAAGAGGTTAAGGCATAATAAAATTAACTTCGTATGATGCACGGCGGAGGGTGCTTTATAATTAGTTAATTCGTTTCTTACGCCTTGACGCTGAAATGAATGGGCGGATATGAATGAAATTTGAAACAGAGGTAGCTTATATCCTGATTAATAGATGGGCTACGTTTCGTAACCTATCTTACGGTGCGTGGTGGAGGGTACATCACAATGGGTTAATAAGTTTCTCTTCATGCTGAATCTGGTGGACGAATTTGAATGAAATTTGGAATGCGGATAGCTAATATTCTAAATTAACGCATAAGCTACCTTTAGGAAGCCACCATACGGTGCACGGTGGAGGGTACGTTACAATATACAGTCCTGGCCATTAAAATTGCTACACCACGAAGATGAAGTGCTACAGACGCGAAATTTAACCAACAGGAAGAAAATGCTGTGATATGCAAATGATTAGCTTTTCAGAGCATTCACTCAAGGCTGGCGCCGGTGGCGACACCTACAACGAGCTGACATGAGGAAAGTTTCTTACCGATTTCTCATACACAAACAGCAGTTGACCGGCGTTGCCTGGTAAAACGTTGTTGTAAGGAGGAGAAATGCGTATCAAAGCAGATGCTTCTTGCACACTGTTCACACTGAAAGACGGATACTTGCAGCAAGTCACATGTGCAATATATTGTAACGGTGGCAAGTACACTTGGTGACGTATTTACACTCTCACGTAGTTCGGCAAGTTTGTACCAGCAAGTATACTGCTACAATAACTTGCTAGGGTAAACTCAGCTTAAGAATATGGATTGAATTCCGCCGTGCTCATGACAGGGCGGCAATTGCCTGGAGTGATCTGAGGCCCCTACACACGCTCAGATTTATCGTACGACCAACAAGATGTCCAACGAACCAACCAATTGGTAGCAGCCCACACACGTTCCGACCAACTGCACGCATCGCCACCCAGTTCTGGTGTCTGTTTGTCGAACTGTTTTTGTTTTCGCGTGTTCAAATGTATAGCTTATGGGACTTAACTACGGGGTCATCAGTCCCCAAACTTACAAACTAGCTAACACTAAGGACGGCACAAATATCCATGCCCGAGGGGGGGATTCGATCCCCCGACCGTAGTGGCCGTGCTGACTGTGACTGCCGCGCCGCAGTCCCCTCGGCTACCGCGGCTTCGCGTGTTCGCTGTGCAGACGACCTCAGACATGGATGCTGGTCGGGAAGCGCTACACACAATACAGTTTGTCGGGTGAAGTAGTGGGGGAATCGGAGATCGGGTGGTCAGGCACAACCGACCGGCCGACAACGTAGCGCCTAAAACCGCCCAATTTATCGGGGCGGTCGGGGGTTCGAATCCCCCATCAGGCATGAATATTTGTGCCGTCCTTAGTGTTAGCTAGTTCATAAGTAGTTTGTAAGTTTAGGGACTGATGACCCCGTAGTTAAGTCCCATAGACTCTACAAACATTTGAACATTTGAATTTATCGGGGGGGGGGGGGAGGGGGGGGGGTGACCAAAGAAATGGTCCAATAAATAGCATCGTGTGTAGGGCCCTTTAGAGAATCCACGGAAAACCTAACAAAGTTAGAACAGGTAGACAGTTTCAAGTACCTGGGATGTATTTTCTCACAGGATGGCAACATAACGAAAGTACTGGAATCGAGGTGCAGCAAAGCTAATGCAGTGAGTGCTCAGCTAAGATCTACTCTCTTCTGCAAGAAGGAAGTAAGTACCAAGACTAAGCAGTGCACCGCTCTATCTTTCGACCAACTTTGTTGTATGGGAGTGAAAGTTGGGTGGACACAGGTTACCTTATTCATGAAATAGAGGTTGCAGATATGAAAGTAGCAATGGCAACAATGGGAACAATGGCAGGAGGGTGTCCATAATGAGGAAATCAAAGAAAAACTGAGAATGAAACCATAGATGAAACAATTAGAGCGAACAGACTGAGATGGTGGGGTCATGTTACACGCATGGGAGAAGCAAGGTTACCTAAGAGACTCATGAGCTCGGCAGCGGAGGCTAAGAGGAGTCTAGGTAGACTAAGAAGAAAGTACTTAGATTCGGTGCAGAATGATTTTGAAGTAAAAGTCATAATCAGTCTCTAATGATGATGATGATGATGACGGAAAACCTAATTCAGGGTGGCCATCAGTGGATTTGATGCACTGTCCTCCCGGATGCGACTCCAGCGTGAGAGAAACAGGTGTGGTGTTGGGGGAGTGGGGTTTGTTGTTAAGCACGTCGGGCGGCCACGTGCTCGTCTGCGCCGCCGCGCAGGCTGGCGGCTCCGCTCTCGTTTGGTCGCGAGGAGGAATGGGATGAGAGGGAGCGAGAGAGGGGGAGGCAGCCTGAGAGGTAGGGAGGGCCATCTGGCTGTGGTGGCGCACGCGCGGCGCAAGCAAGGTCGTATCGACCGCGCTGTCGCCCGCCGCGGCCGTCGCCCCAGGCGCCAGACACACTCGCTCTCCAGCGCTCGCGCTGCGTCGCCACCGCGGCTGCACCCGACAACCGATGGGTTTCGTTCGAGGGGCCCAAACGCTGATAGTGACGATTTGGAAGGCCTCCGCTGCGCATGCGCGCTTTTTGACAGTTTCCAACTTCGAAGCCATTTCGAACGCTTATTTCACCTGTTTCTCAGTTTGGCCATCCATAGCGCTAGTTGGCATCTTTTCTCTCTTCGGCATTCGCCCAGCGTGTGTTTTATTCACCGTACCCATTAACCGACTTTAAACCATGCAGAAAATTTGTTGAATTCTTCATACCGCACATTACTTCATAAGTTTCTAGCTGTAAACCCGGCGTTGCCCGGGTGTTTATTTATCCCACACTCTCGTAGTCCACACCCCCTTGCCCGCCCCCCCCCCCCCCTCTCTCTCTGCATCCACTTCTTTCTCTCCCATATCTCTGTTCGTTTGCACCTTTCCCTCTCTCGGCAAAGTTTTCTGCAAGGTACCCTCTGTCATGTACCATACAAACATTTATGTACCCAGTGCTCTTCCTCTTGGTTTAAAGATCATGTGTGCACAAATTCATAAAGATTGGAGTAAAGCTATGCAGTTTGTAAAATTCCGTAAGTTAATTACCCTTCACAATGCACCGAACGAAATTTTATACAGACAGTAGCATTCCTCTTGTTTTTGAGGTAGAGTGTGCAAAATTTCATCAATATCGGAACAAAACTACAGATTTGTGTAGAACCCGTTGAAGCGATGTGGAAGGCGTAGTATACCGTTGGCAGAGCCTGTCCTCTTGATGGTTTCTACTGCTTTATTTATTTATTGTTATATTTCATTGTTCGTATGCTTATACTTACAGAGAAAGAGCTCAAGACATTGTAGCACGCATAGTCCAAACAGCATCACGTTCCGCTGTATGTAACCTCCTTGCTATAGAGTCGCAAACGCTATCGCTGGCCTTAACCACCATATCTTCCACCCTCTTATAGCTATCGGAATGGAACTGCTATGGTGTATATCGGGAGATTCCGAACAACAATGACACACAGACCATTCGTTTGCGTTCTGTAATTTTCGCTGCATCGCGAAATATTAAAACACACACACACACACACACACACACACACACACACACACACACACACATACACGTAGAATTTTATATACACCGATAACTTTCCATCACAATATACTCCACCCTTTTATCATTATCAACCCTCAAGCAACAATGCAACCAATAAAACCATTTTCAAAGAATAAATATAATTTTCAAAGAGTAATCATTCTGCATTTCGCGTTATATTCTTCAAATAACTAAATGTCTATCAGATCGCTATAAAACTGTGTCTAACACCTTCCTCAGGTATAAATTAGTAACTGTACAAATAATCCAATAAATTTCGGGCGTGCAGCCGTGCAAATTCTATGTCTTCTACTAATATTTCGGCCGCGTACCGTCCGGCCATCTTCAGAGTGAGTCCCACGACTGCCGACAAGTTGCCAGGCGCGGCCTTATATACACCATGCGGCGTCACTACGTATGCGGGTCTCAGATGCTGGTCGGCGGCAAAGAGGTACACTTGGCACGCGCGCCCCCCGTGGCGAAAGGAATCAGGAGTTCGATTCTGTTATCGATATGTGTTCTGTCGTGGCAACACGTTGTCGACATCTCTGTAATTTTATTACATTAAGTGCAGGATTCCACGCCTTGTCCAAATTAAAACCATTATCTCTGTTTATTACATTTTCAGATATTCTAATTTCTACTGCTTCTTTAAAAATCGCAGCATTAGTCGGATCTGTGAAAGATGATCTGTCGCTTAGAAAGTCTGGTGTGTATCAGATACCATGTGGAAATTGCGAATGTTCATGTATAGGACAGACAACCCGCACTGTCCACGAAAAATGTGTCGAACATCGAAGATACACTCGTTTATTACAACCAGACGTCAGCTGTAGTAGAACATTGTTTAGATAAAGGGCACTCAATGAATTACAGTGATGTGAAGATTTTTAACACCTATATCTTCATTTTGGGACGCAAAGTTACTTTTTATAGTAATACATGTATTACCAACTGGACGGAGGGCCTCATTTTGTTTTGCCACCGCCCCGGGCCTCCGTCTGCCTTGGTCTGTTTGCCCTTGTTCTTACAAAAGAACGTAGTAGCAGAATGTTTCTCAGAAGACAAAATCGTAGGACTATTATTAAAAGACGTATCTAACACAAAACAAAAACTTCATTCTTACCAAAAATATATATGCATTCCACACGTATTTATTCTTACATTAGAGATAAATGCTACAATATGTCACACCTGAAAAATCCTTACATACATTTATTCATCGTAGAAAAAATTCGGCCGAATTTAGATGACCTTCGGTTTTATCAGAGACAAATTAAAAATTAAAGTTTTTGATGCTGGTGGACCGCTTCCGACACTATCCAGTGTTTTCACTGAATTTTCTTGCAATGTAGTTTGAATGGATAAAATAAATACTATAGGTAGTTGGGTATGTTATCTAACTTTGAATTAGTAGAAGAATGCACTTCTGTATCCATGGACGTAAGCGATTGCTAGATATTTGCAATTCTACATGTCCTATGCCTGCTGTATTTTTTATTACATTGCACAACTTAGACGTATGTCGCAACCATCCTCTGTGAAGTACTGCCAGTTCCACGACTTTCGTTTTCGAGTATCCATATTTGAATCAATCATAGGGAGCTGCAAGCCTTGCCTGTCAGCGTCAACAGTCAGTTAAACAAAAAATCAAATGTTCAAATGTTTGTTAAGCTTAAGGGACTTAACTACGGGGTCATCAGTCCCTAAACTTACAAACTACTTATGAGCTACCTACGACTAAGGACGGCACAAATATCCATGCCCGAGTGGAGATTCGAACCCCCGACCGTAGTGGCCGTGCAGACCGTGACTGAAGCGCCTCAGTCCCCTCGGCCACCGCGGCCGGCAGTCAGTTTAACGAGTAGTCCAGGACCTTTACGCATAAACAACGGCCTGAATAGGAAAAAATTAGGGAAGAGATTAAACCTCTTGCAATAGTCTCAGCTTGATGGCCTAGTTAACATACTGAAAGTCCCCTGAGCTCCGGGCTGTGGAATCGCGGTTATGACGTCATCAACGTGGTGGCCTAAGAAACTGTAGAGTTTCTTGGAACGGCTCGAAATGCTCACACGATTGTCATAAAAAGGTCCTTTTTGCGCCAAATTACGGAAGACCGGAAAAACGTTATATAGCAATGTCAGATGTATATATATAAAATTTCTTCTGAGCTATACTAACAAAAACGAAAGAAATATAATTTTTTTCATCTTTGTTTGAAGTTTCTCTATTAATAACTGCGTAATTATGCAACGAAATGAAGATGTTTTTAAAATTAATTATGTAACACATTCTTAGAGATTTATATCAATAGTAGTGTGTTTTTCCTGTCATTAATAACAAGGGAGTTATCTGAAATTATATACTGTGTGATTATTCACTAGTTAGACCGAGCGAGGTGGCGCAGTGGTAACGCACTGGATTCGCATTCGGGAGGATGGTGGTACAAATCCACTTCCAACCATCCAGATTTATATATACATGTGGCGTCTGTTCCGAAAGAACAGACATCACTTCTGATCCTGCAGTTATTACTTAATATTCACAGAATATATGACATCAACTGCGATTGGGCAAAGCTGGGTACAAATTTTCAGCTTTGCCCAATCGCAGTTGATGTCATATATTCTGTGAATATCATCCAGATTTAGGTTTTCCGTGATTTCCCTAAATCGCTCCAGGCAAATGCCGGGATGGTTCCTTTCGCAAGGGCATGGCCGATTTCCTTCCCCATCCTTACCCAAAACTCCGAGCGTTAGCTGTCGACGGGACGTTGAACCCTAAGCTTCCTTCCTTCACTAGTTTGCCCGCATGTTAGAATTGTAAGGAGATATTTCTTAAAACCTTGTTCAAGACTTGCAAGTACATGTGAATATACTAAAAAAAAGCGAAACAACTGTTTCTATAAACATTTTTACAAAAATAAATAATAATTATCTAAGTATACAAAGCACCGATTTGTATTACAAATTTACATGAATGATATGGATTCGTTCATTGATTATATATATTTACCAGCTTTATTGCCTAGTTAAAAGTGAGACGTCTATTATTTTGTCAAAAAGGAGCCATTACTAACAATATTATTTTTCATTGAATCAACTAATAAGGGTTCACTCTGACCAGCAATAATTAATGCATATGTGCAAAAAATGATCAGATTGCACACTGAACGCCAATTCGGAGTGCCACGCATGAATAACATTGTTAGAATATAATAAGTTGAATGTCTTCATAAATTTGCTGTTAAAATATGAATCACATGTTAAACATCTGAATCATCTTTGTCGTCACACTCCTGCACAGAAGTTCCATCTTCATCCTAAAAAGACCGGTAATATTTGAGTTGCTACACCCATTGCCATTGTAATATCCACACAAAACATAACACTGTAAACCAACACTGCAGCAACTACAATTTCGTTCACATCCTGATTCTCACTTGCAAGATATTAACTTTAAGATGAAGTCGGGGGCAGGAAGTTCTTGAGTTAAAACTGGCTGAAGAGAACTATTTTTAGAGACTTATCCCCATGAAGGGGGTAGCAACTCTTTGCTCCTCCACTGCTGCACCTGAAGATAAACACATTTTGAATGCTCTCTTGCTGTCGCAGATGTTGGACGAAGTCGAGCAAAATCTGTCTGAAAGATGATTGGACGTGTTTTCACAGCTTTTCGGAAACGCTGATATCTAAGACTATTTAATGACGTTGTTCCTTTAGGTGCACCATAAAATGCTAAAACAAATTGCTCTCCTGCTTCAGTTACTTTTTGAGCATTTGTGTTGTCATTATTGAAAATAGAAGTAATTTTCCGTAGATTAGGCTGTGTTTGGAGGAGTTTGAATGCTTTTTTCTTCCCTTGGCCAAACAAGGACGATGTGTCACATTTGGATACAGCGTGCAAAAATAACATACCTTGACACAAATCTCCCGGTGCTTCTTGGAGTGATGTAATATGATAAGTCCGTGAAGGGCCTTTTCGCACAGACGACTTCTGAAAGTAAATGGGTACGTTACCAGGAGTAAGAGCAATTAGCAGTACGAGTAAATCGACAACTCTACCAACCACCATAGTTGCCTTTCCCTTTGCCATCTTTGCTGTTCCAACAATCAGTTTATCAGCATAAGCCTGTGATTGCCACGTCAAAATATTACCAAATTCCAGATGACTTCTTAAACCAACAATAAATCGTTCCTTATTTCCAGAATTGTTCAGAAATATTTCTGCACTTCATATTTTCTATAAAGTGGATGATAATTGACTGACTTTTGCCTGACGTTATCTGTGCTCTTCGCTTTTTGTGCTGGAATAAACATAAAAAACGACAATGCAATTATTACCAAAATGTTTCATCGCATAATTTACGTACAGTCCATATAATTCTTTGTAAGTCAAACATTGTGACCAAATAACTCTTCGCAAGAAATATCCACCATCTACAACATAGGCACAATCTTGAGGAGGTAAGTTGTTTGTCACTTGATATACTGTTATCTAATATACAATACAGATTTTGTGGTTTTCTCATTTAATAATCATCAAACAAGGATAAGGGATGAGTTTACAGTTTGTGGTATAAGCATTTCTAGAGGTCCTCATCAGTTTTCGCAACACAACTAACACTGAAGAATAGCTGCAGGGTGTTAATAGATGTAACAATTTCATCGTTGATCTTGACAGCGCTAGTCATGTGTGCTAATGTCTGCACCTTGTCACTTCGATGTAAATGAACATTCGCGAATGATTTCCCTACAATTTGTCCCACTAAAGGTTTTCTGACATGAACTGCATCGTCACACTTAATAGCGTCATTCTATAACACCACTTGACAAAGATATGAGCTCAGAACGATTTATGAGCGGAGATTGTGAGGCGAACCACGCCACCACTTTTGAAGAATCGACATTATCACGTGCTTGTCGTGATTTCCTTAGCTGAAAGTGTTGGTCAGAGTTGGTTACTTCTATACCACAAAATATCTCAAAGTGCTGAATGAGCACTGAACATGCATACATCCCTTGCACCCATCGATTCAGAGTATTAGTTATCCCACGTCCATATTGTCAGGCCACCAGATGATTTGAACAATCTCGTCAATACTTGTTCTATCGTCGTGTCATTCCAATTACCAGCCCACATTTTGTTGGTACGTCTAATGACAAACTGTCCTGTGGTGACGTCTAATGGCAAATTGTCCCGTGGTGACAAATTTTTGGATATATGTATAAATGCGCGCACTTTGCATATGCAAGGTGGCCAGCTGCATGGAAAAAAAGGAATCATATTTTTCACCATTTCTACATGCAATCCACAATCACCTGTGCACGCAGCACGGACAAAAAGCATTATTATGCTAAATTTTTCATAGTGCTACACACACAATTTGGCACTCCAAGTGATACACAGGCACATTATGTCACTATTCTAGTAAAGCATTTCTCCAGTGTTATTCTATTTGTACAATGAGCAAGCTGTGAAGAAAAGCAAGGATAAATTGGGAGACTCCCGTCGGAGGTTCGAGACCTCCCTTGCGCTTGAGTGTGTGAGTGTTCTCCTTAGGTTACTGTAAGTTAGTTTAAGTAGTTTATAAACTTACGATCTCATAACGTCAGTAGTTAGGTCCCATAGATTTACAAACATTTTGAATTTGGAGAAGGAATTAAACATCAGTGTAAAGAAACAAAGACAAAGCGTTTTGCTGATGCCATTGTAATTATGTCAGAGACAACCAAGGACCAGGAAGAGCAGTTTAACGGAATGGACTCTTAACGTACCCAGATTTTTATATTTATATTTAAGATTTTTTGTCATACATTTTGTTTATAGGCTAACATGCAAATGCTCTCGAACTAGCCAAACAGACTCAATTTTCCGGTCAACGATCGGTTCCGTTTGGCGACATTTCCAAGCGTCCATAGCTTCGTGGGGTCTCCGTCACACTCGACCGCCGCGGCGGAGTGGCCGAGCGCATTGAGGCACTATGCTCCGATGCGCGACGTCGTTCCCCTCGGGGGTTCGAATCCTCCCTCGGGCTTGGATGTTAGTTTTGTCTTTAGTGTAAGTTAGTTTAAAAGTAATTATATTCATCTCGGGTTTGCAGCCGGATACCATCGACAACTACACAAAATATTTCGGCAGACCAACTGGCTGCCATCTTCAGGTGAGTGCGCTGATTACACTTACTCGCCGGAAGTTGAGGCAGGACAGAAACAGCGGCCGCTTTATACACCGCTGTGCCTAGAAGGCCTCTACTCCGGTTTCGCTCGCGCCTGGTGGATCGTCGGCGGTGTATAAAGGGGCCGCTGTTTCTGTTCTCAAAATGTTCAAATGTTTGTATAGCTTATGGGATTTAACTACGGAGTCATCAGTCCCTATACTTACAAACTACATATGAACTAGCTAATACTAAGGACGGCACAAATATCCATGCCCGAGAGGGGATTCGAACCCTCGACCGTAGTGGCCGCGCAGACCGCGACTGGAGCGCCTCAGTCCCCCCGGCCACCGCGGTCGGCGTTTCTGTTCTGCCTCAGTTTTCGGCGAGTAAGTGTAATCAGCGCACTCACCTGAAGATGGCAGCCAGTTGGTCTGCCGAAATATTGTGTGTAGTTGTCGATGGTATCCGGCTGCAAACCCGAGATGAGTATTATAAGTTATTACGCCGGGAAAGTCTACGCAACCATAGTTCATAAATAGTTTTAAGTTTAGGGACTGATGACCCCACAGTTAAGTCCAATTAGCTTAAACATTTATAAACACTCGATCCCTACTACCAGATAACTGAAAACGGGACTCATCTGACCAAGCCAAGGTGTTTTTAGTCATCCACGGTTCAGCCGATATGTTTAAGAACTTAGGGGAGGCTGGTCACGTATGGCCGTGCTGCTAGCAAAGGCTCTCTGGTTGATCGTCTGTTGCCATAGTCCGCGAACGTGAAACTGCATCTCACTCTTCTAATAGATACGTTCGCCATACTTCCTACATAACTTCTACGGTTATTTCAAGCAATGTTAGCACTGATAATTCTATTCAAACTCCGCTGCTATCCAACATAAAGTGCAGGCCGTCGACCACAGTATTGTCTGTGGTGTGAGGTAATGCCAGCAATTTCGTATTCCCGACTATTCTTCACATTGTGATTTCAAAATATTAAATTCCCAAACAATTTCCGAAATGGAAACTAACATTCCGTGTTCAAAGTCCGAATTCCCTGACTTCTGTCGCCTCGTTATGTAAGATAATCACTGTATAGTTACGTTATAAATGTTTGGAAGTGTGTTTCGCAATCGTTGAAATCCTTTCGGTCGTCTCGTCGCTAGATGTCCAAAACGTTTTAACCCACTGTCAGTAGGAAGTATCTTGCGGTAACTGTCTTCCATCATCTGAAGGGGATCAACGACGCAACTGTATATGCAGACACTCATTATGGCCAGACATGTGAATGACAAAGAACTAGTGGTAGCAGGACCGATTCGGAAAAATGTTTCCACACAAGAGGTTCGTTATTTGGCACTCTCCTTCCTCTTTAATCCGAGGGTTTTCATTTGGCGAATGCCTTAAGAACGTTACCTGTCAGCGCATAATGCCAGCAGTGAAATGTGGACATGTTGCAGTACGGGAGTGTTTTACGTGGGTATGATGTCATTCCCTGCCGCGGTGGAGTGACGAAGCGCATTGAGGCGCTATGCTCCGATGCGCGAGGCCGTTCCCCTTCGGGGGAGGTTCGAATCACCCCTCGGGCACGGATGTTTGAGCTGTCTTCAGTGTAAGTCAGTCATAAGTGGTTTGTAATTTTAGGAACTGATGACCCCTCAGTTAAGCTTAACAAACATTTGAACATTTTTGGTGCCGCGGTGGAGTAGCTGAGCGGTCTAAAGCACCTCGCTGCGGAGCGCGCGGTTGCTCGCCGTGGATCTTCGAGTCCTCCCTGGGGCATGGGTGTGTTTGTCCGTACGTTAGTTTACCTAGGTTTAAGTAGTTTATAAGCTACGGACTGATGACCACGCAGTTTGGTCCGATAGATTTACAGACATTTGAACATTTTTGTCATTCCCTTCTTGCACTCAAGAAAACACTAAATTTGGAAGATTATGAACGAAGTTCACATCATTGTGTTTAGAGTACAGTAGAGGAAAAATCTGATGGCGATGGTTATCTGCCTGCTATGATTCTCGCAGCTGTAGGTTCCAGCAATGAGCCATATTCCAACTTCGTATTTACGAAGCAAGAAAGAGCGTCCTCACATAAAAAGTCAGCCGGTCGTAATTATAGGCTTGTATAGCCCATTAATTCGTGCCGCTGTTGTCACTGAGTTGCTGTTTTTTTGCCAAGTAGATGTGCACTAAGACCTCCGGGATTCTGCAGGCTTTAACAGTTCAGCAACGATGTCGATTTATTTCGGATGGCCAAAGGCGGGCTTCGCAACCGTTGTCCCGAAAGCTAGTCCGGTGTGGTAACCACGGCACCACTTCTTTCTGTGTGTGGAATATCAGCAACGGGCTCACGACAGGTTCCAGAAGTCAACAGAAACGAGAATTATTTGACTGACGTCTGCGACATTAACAGATTGAGGTTATCGAGAAACATGCATCTGGCTTTTCTCTCCGTCGTGTTATCCTCTAGCGGCCTGCGCAACAGTGACAGAAGAGTGTCAAGCGCTGCTAAGCCGGATTACCTTGCGCAAAATGAGCAAACTTCACGTAACGGCAATAGGCATCTGGTATCGAACCGAAAGTATCGAACTGTGTTCATTACTAGAGCCCTAATTTGAATGAGCTAAAGCTCAGCGAATTATGCAAGCATTTATGACTGTTTTACATAAATATCACTTTAAAACTAAAATATGACTTTATATCACACTACGTAAAAATATTCTAATTGTAAAATGTGAACTTTCACGGCCGGAAAGGTCAATATTAACAAAATTTTACGGGCTATTATGCCGTCGTCTTATGGACTTATTACTGAAACCCAACGTCAGTAACGAGCCAGGGTGTGCATTGGACATACAAAAGTGCCGCGATCCCCCTTGAAAATGTCCTACACAGATGGGGACGAAACGTTGGGTTTCAGTAATAAATCCATAACACCACAGCATAATAGCCTGGAAAATATTAGTAATATTAAAAATATTCTTTATGTACCATGCAACACTGTTTATAGTGAAAACAATAACTGCTATCCAAGCAGTAAAACCATATTTTCACCGTTCCACACTATTTGTATAAAGGATTCTACATTAAATAACCCGTCATCAGAATAGTTTGTGCTGGCAAAGATCCTCTCCACATCAGAGGAAGTGTACAGGGAGAATTTGAAGACGGCGACGTCACTACAAGCCACCTTTGAATTCTCAGACTCAGCAATTTTGCCCACATACAATATCCAGGATTCCAATGTAGAATACTTTGTCATTTGTTCACTTTGTCTGCACACAGTGCACAAGTTCCACTACATCCAGGGAGTCATACAGTTGAGTACCAACACCTTCCAGTCGTATGATTGTTTTTGATATCACTTGATTAATGGCTATCAAGCAAAGCTGAGTAGTCGATGTATTAATCTTCAACAGCATTAAACCATGCACCTCAATAAGAACATGGTGCGTGTGGGACAGAGGGGGGGGGGGGTAAGTGAAGGTTTTTGTTCTTTGAATTTCTGCAGCCGTAGCCGAACTTTCACTTAGATTTTCTTGCCACAGGAAAATAAAATAGTCCGAGTCAGGGTAATTCGATCGCACATGTCCTGCAGCTCTGTGTAACACATGGGTAAGGCAAGTTAACACATTAATGCCCATGGTATACCATACAAGTGTTTTCTTGTAGTGTTACCATTAGATGGAATGGTATACGTATTTTACAGTTGTTTCTCTGTAGTCAGTGAGTTCCACTCCACAACAATAGCATTTTTCAGTGACAACAATACCATTATTGTGCAGTTATCCGTTTCCTCTTAGTGTAACTTTGAACCGACAAGATCATGTGTGACAGGTAAGAATTGTATTTTATACTGAAACTGCTTTTACTGATATAAATGCTGGGCATATGGTTTTAGTATTAGCACATAATAACAATTGAGCATCACGTTGTTTCTACCTGTAAAGTCGTTGTCTAGGCTTATATAATAGACTTTCTGTCGTATGATATATCACACAATGGGAAACCAGCACTAGTTTTAAATGTGATTCAGGAACCATTTATGTTCTACGAATCAAGTAAAATAAATGCAGTTGTCTCTTGAGGTAATTTTGCTAGTTTCGTATTTAGTATATTTTATCGTCAGGTCACATAAATACTATTATAATTCGACAATTTCCGTGATGGACAAGAAATTAAACTACTTGAGAATCTCAGTGATGATGATGGTCTCTGCAGTGAAACAGATAGAGCTGGGGAGCTGGATTTAATCTTTCTTCCACCACGCGATGGAAATGATTCCGACTGTTTTCAATGAAGAATTTATGGTGTAAATTGGTAAATAAACAGTGAAATATGCTGCTCAGAATAATATTTAGAATTTCAACTTTCAGTTGATGAGTTATACAAATATTTTGGAGGTAGCCGGAGGCTCCGAATGAAATGGCGCAAAATCTCCGGCTCCGAAACAACCGCTCCGTTTCCAGCACCTTTTGCATGGAAATAACACTCCTCTGTTCTGTTTATGATTGTATTCTAAGCGTGGTTTGGTGCGGTTTCGAGCGTTCGGCGTCAAAGGTGACCTTGTGATCCATGCTGCCGCTATAGCTGTCCATAACAGCCGAGGTATTGTCAGTGTAGGATTCTGTCCCATAATTTTTTGATGAGATTTATGTCAGCCGATGCGGGTAGGCAAATCATTTGCTGTAATTGTGCAGAATGTTTTTAAGATGAATAGCGAAGAATTGTGGCTTGGACAAATGTTGGGTGAATAAAAATTCTATTGTTGTTTGGGAACACGGAGTCCATGAATGGCTGTCAATGCTCTTATAGTCCAGTATATCCATTTAAAGTTATTGATCGGTTCAATTGTACATGTGGTCTCCGCCATACTCTAATCCTACCATCAGCCGTTACCAAGTGAAATCGGGACTTATTTGACAAATTTGTTTACCAGACGTCTGGGATCAAAACGATAAGGTAAAGCAGTCAACAATCCGAAGATTGGTTTGAACACCACAGTGCTTCACTAGGCATGGTCCTGTTTGGGGTGGTATGCCGTTGCCTTCCTCCGACCTTCGAACTGACTTACCCAGCCAGTTATAGGGGGACCTACAGTTTAACGTGGGTTCAGAACCACGTTGCTACTCGGTATTTTTCACTTGAGCAATAGTGCCAGAGGTGAAAGAGTGGAAATTGACAGATAAAAATTCTACGACCTGGCGGGGATTGAACCCGCGACCTTTGGATTTGTAGTCTGGTACTACCACTGTGCAACCGAGTGATCGCCAAAACTAGAGAGGCGCTGTAGGCGATGTCATACTGCTGGACATGAACAAGAGTCATTGACGCCGCACTGTCCAGACGGATACGTTCGTCCTACGACCCACATTGATTCATGCGGCTATTTCACGCAGTGTTGCTTGCCTGTTAGCGCTTACAACTCAGTAGAAAGACCGCTGCTCTCGGTCATTAAATGCTGGCTGTCGGGTCAGCACCAAGAGACAAGGCCTCACACACCGAGAGACCACACTCGCTAGTTGATTGGCTGGTCACAGGGGCACAGCCCAGCCAACACCACCTAGACATAAGGCCTCACAACTGTCCGTGCCACGTCACACTGACCAGGCCGCGGCCGCCAGCTTACTGGCTGTTCGCTACGAGGCAGTGTGCTGTGTCCCAGCGGCCAGCCATTCAGCTGGCGGCCGTGGCCTGGTCAGTGTGACGTAGCATGGGCAGTTGTGAAGCCTTGTCTCCAGGTGGTGTTGGCCCAGCACAGCATCTCGGTGTGATGTGACACAGACTGTTGTGAGGCCTTTTCTCTAGGTGGTGTTGGTCGGGCGCTGCGTTGTCTGATGATAAAATGTTCTAATGTTTGTTAGCTTTTGGGACTTATCTGCAGGATCATCAGCCCCTAAACTTACAAACTATTTATTTACTACCTTATATTAAAGACAACACAAACATCCATGCCTGAGGGAGGATTCGAACCCCCGACGGGGATCGGCATCGCGCATAGGAGCATGGCGCCTCAATGCGCTCGACCACTCCACCGCGGCCTGAGGTGAGAGGTAATGCCTGAAATATGGTGTTTGTGTCACTCTTCACACTGTGGTTCTCAGAATATTGAATTTCCTAACGATTTACGACATGGATTGCCCCACGTGTCTCGCTTTAAGTAACATTCCTCGTTTAAAAAGTTTTTTAATTCCCGTCGTGTGGCCATAATCAAGTCGGAAATATTTACCCATGAATCTCCGGTCTGCAACTGACGATTCTGCCAATGTAAGCGATAATACTTCTCTCTGTATTTATGCATACCTGTGTAAGATAATGGTTCTAAAGGCACTCAAACATTTTTCCATAAAGGCACTGACCGTCATGTCTTATAATAGGATAATTCTTTTAACTGTCCCTTAGAAGAATTTACTTTTTAACATAATTTCTTTATCCCCTTAAAAACCGTCAAACGGTGTCAATATGACTTGTACAAGAATCACGACAACGAACAGTCATGACGTTAAACATGATTATTCCCTTTTTCTCGCGAAAGTTAGAATATTTATCAATGCGTCATCAGTATTTTCGTACCTCATTATGAATTGTACCATTCCGTATGTTTCATTACAATTCTCGGAGGAAGGTCCACAACTGATGATCTCACAGTCAGAAGGGCAATCTAAGCCGAATGTCTCCGTTCTGTTTTGACCTACATCGTTACAGACAGTGCTAGATTGCGGACTTTCAGTCACGCTCTCGTCAGCTCAGATCCACCGACAACTTCTAGTCAAGTATATCTCTGACACTGGTACGGTACAACTTGCCAACCACTGACAGATGAACTCTGGCGTGGAGTTAAACCAGTATGTGTCAATGAATATGTCATACAAGTTCAGTTTGACTTAATGCCCATGCGGTTTAGAGGCACTCTTGCTGTCAGAAGTGGCACTTAATTGTAGCGAATTTCGCCTCCTGTCAGGGTGTTTCAGTATGTCATATCAATATTTGCGAGATTATAGAGGACGACATTGAGAACGTTTTAATATAAGGAACCTAGAGCTGGAAATGTGATATAAAAGTTACTACAGCACTTTGCATTTCCTAAGTGCTCGGTAGGTTGAATAAAGCAGCACAGTGGAGCCTTTTAACGGCAAAACAGAAGAATACAATCAAGTACTGTAAATCGAATCAGTGGCTTCAATACTTCTGCGTAAACGTTCAGTATGAGAAATACCAGCTTCGTTACGTAACGTGCAACGACGAATTATTTTTTATCTAACTGTTTAAGATCCCTCGTTCCCCACTGAGTACAACAAAAATCCACTGAATAAGCTCGGGAATTATTCCTACTGGTGTTGTGTACACAAGAAACTTTACATAACCTCAGAGGAAGAAGTCAAGTGGGTGAGTGTGCTGGCCAAAAGTCTTTACGTGACCTTCCAATTACTGTCTGACAGTTTGTTGGTACACAGGCTCGGGCAGATCAAAGCAGTAACTTAACGTCAACAGATGAAAGGGCAGTTAGCAAAGTGAAAGGAAGACAAACACTTATCACCGCTGTACAAACTTCATTATAAATTTCTGGCTATAGGTTCGGCATATCAAGGCGTTCATTATGTCATTCTCCACTAACCCAAGAATGTTTAGAAGTCATTATGAAACATACTTTAAAGACCTACCTCACGATCACCTACTACACTGCAAATACAAAATAAATAAAAATTACATTACAGGCTACCTTTGCTGATGTTGCAGTTTAAAAGGTCGGTAGTGGTATTATGATTTACAGGGCAGGTGTGATATATGTCTACGTTTCGGTGTAAAAAAAAAGATATCTTTGTAAATCTACTTCTGTGGTTATTAGTCCCTAGGCTTGCGAGCTACTTAAACTAAAACGAACCTGAGGATAACACACCCACCCATGCCCGCGGGAGGACTAACCTCCGCCGTCAAACCGCGTGCTCCACACCAAGACGCCTTACAGCACTCGGCAACTCACCGTGGCTGTTTCGGTGTCGAACTTCTCTCGTAGAACATGTATAAAAACGTGTGCAGAGGTGCTGTCGGAGAAATCAGCAGTGGAGTGTGAAAATGATTAGCTGTCACGCAACTAGAACGCCGCGATAAAGCCAGGTTCGTGTATGAGATGCAGAGTGAGGTTAAATTTGATGGAAAAGCACTCACTGGAGCAGGTGGGCGTGAGGTGTCGTGCCGTCTGTAATGCTAATGAGTCCGTGCCAGATCTCAATATCTAGCTCCACGTTAATGAATATATGACGGTTGCACAAGCAACCATCAAGGTCGATGCTCCAACATTAATTAGCCGGCCGCGGTGGCTGAGGGGACTGAGGCGCTTCAGTCACGGTCTGCACGGCCACTACGGTCGGGGGTTCGAATCCCCCCTCGGGCATAGATATTTGTGCCGTCCTAGTTCGTAAGTAGTTCATAAGTAGTTTGTAAGTTTAGGGACTGATGACCCTGTAGTTAAGTCCCATAAGCTATACAAACATTTGAACATCTAAACTCCTTTCCTTAATCTCTCTGCCCTTTTCATCCTTCCCTTGTATATGAAAGATTACATATATCGGCCACATTTCAAGGTGATCGAGACGGTGTCGCAGCCTGGAGTAAGGTACCCTCCGCCACACACCGTACGAAATCCTATGTAGACCGTTATGTTGCTCTTATTTTGTGAGTCAAGCTTGCAAAATTTCATCAACACTGGAGTAAAACTGTAGATTGGTGTCGACGTTTGCGCCGTTCAAATTATCCAGACACTGCTGTTCCTCTTACAACGTCATGTGTGGAAAACTATTTTACTCGGATAACGGTATGGCGGCGCATAGAATATGAATCTCATCCAAAGAAGCGATGCCCATACAAAATTACAAATTTTTATTTTCTGCTCTTCCTTTGGGTTTCCCCATGTTTTCTAAGCCAACCCTGCATTTAAGTAAAAAAAAAAACTAAATAAAACTGATTTATAGATACTGTATATAAGTGTAAGGTGAATTTCAGATGACAACTTATAGATTAAAAGGATTTTAATCAAACTCTCTAAATCATCGAGAAAACTGACTTCAAAATGTTACGAGCTTCTTTATTATCTACAATTTATACAGAGGTGGCATGGCCCTATAGTAAGTTGCTGCCCTGCCATGTGGGGCCCTGTATTCCACCCTCCACCCCCCCCCCCCCACCATGTAAAAAACGAGTATTTTACCACAGAGTTACACTGACTTAACCTTTATATAAGGTTACCATCATCTCAGTGAAGGATAAAATAAATAAACGGCAAATTAATTTGTCATTTAAACAAATTTTAACACTGTATTTATCATGAATTTTTATTTGGTAAAAACAGAATTTTTTGTATGTGATATGTAATTAGAAATAAGATAACATGTAATTAATATTAATACCACGTATATCTTTCATGAAAATAAGGTATGTCTTAATCATCACACATTTGACGAATTTTATATTTAAACGGTGTAGGTACTGGAAATGAACTGCAGAAACAAAACATAAATTATAATCGTTCCAATAACAGATTATCGGTCTCCAGCGTTTCTTTTTTTCCATATTTATGTACGTTACTTCACATTTCGACGGAAGTTCTTAGAACAGCACCCCATATGGCAGGAGACGACTGTATCGCAGATCCATACAGCCTGTTTATGAATAAATTTTACTTTAAGCCATTAACGTCATTCGGAAAACTTCAAAGTCGATTTTCTTCATAATGTTTGGGAGTTGCATTGAAAGATAATGATTCCAGTCCCCTTGAGACTGCAACAATCCTGTTATTGTTGATCACTTAGAGAATAAAATAAATACTTTGTAGCAAGGCACTAAATCTTATAGAATGATTCTTTATATCATTTAGAACAACAGTGTTAACAAAAAGCGGGATAAATATTTTATTGCTAAAAAGCGGGATAAATATTTTATTGCTACAACTTATCTGATAAGTGGCCTGAGACAGACGATGGAAATAAGATTTCAGTGCTACACTCCGACATCTTTCACCTAACAACCATAACTAGAAAGTTACTGTACCTGGACCATTTAATATGCACCCTACTCATTTCATGAATCACTCTCGGACTCATATTTTAATCATAACGGGGGGCAGAGACATGGGCGGGAGAATAAACCAGCCATCGAAAATGTCTTCATAAGTTTTGCACAGTAGAATCCAAAATATTCTAGTCTGCTGTAAATGAGTAAGGGAAACATCGTCAGGTAGCACGTATTTCAATAACCTATATTTCCGGTGATAGTTGACTGAAAATTAACTACACAAATCAGTTTTTCAGGAACAGTAATCAAATTGAAAACTCAAGTCCAGCGTAAAATCACTTATTAAAATTTTCAGCATCATCAGAACTTGGGAAATACTGCCCAGGTAGTGAAAATGGATTACTTGTATCTGTACGGCGTATTGTAGGTTTCTTAAATGTATAAAAACTCTTACTCATTCGATAAAATAATTTGTTACTGAAACTTCCTGGCAGATTAAAATAGTGTGCCAGAACCAGGATTCGAACCTGGGACCAATGCCTTTCGTGGGCAAGCGTTCTACCGTCTGAGCTATCCCGGCATGCTTCATAGTCCTTCCTCTCAACTTTACTTCTGCCAGTACCTCGCCTCGTACTTTGCAAACTTTCATTCTGGAAATAATTAGTTGTCTTCCGGGCCCACGGTGTTAATGATGTCTTACACAGTGGCGGACTAAAATGGGGGGGGGGGGGGGCGGACCACCCACGCGCCTCTCGTCTTGGTGGGGCTCCAAATATCGCAAAGTCACGTTTTTTGTTCATTTTATTATTTTTTAATTGTTTTAGTAATATATTTCTACGTGGACGGGGGTCTCATTTTGTTTTGCCGCCATCCTGGGCCTCCGACAGCCTTAGTCCGCCACTGATTGTACATTGGCAATAATAATAACAGTGTTCTGGAATAACATTTGTTAACTGTTATAATGCGTCTAGTTTACACTTCAAGCTATTCATTTCGGAAGAGTGGCATCTTCAGATGTAATGCGACAGACTGAGTAGCTGTTTTAGTGGTTAATTTGATGAATTACTTTTGAAATATATTATCTTCCGTATACTTACTTTTATTAGATGTTCTCCGCGAGATTTAACGTCGTGCAATCATATGATGATGCTGTCAGAACATGATTAGACTGCCTGACAAATATCTGGCGAAGAACATCTGATAAAATAAATTTACAGAAGATAATAAAGTGCAAAACTAATTCATGAAAATAGCTACCACAACACCTATACAGACTATATCATTACACATGAAGATGGCGCTCTGCCGAAATGAACAACTTGTAATGTAAAAGAGACGCATTATTGCAGTTAACAGTTTTCTGGAATAACATTGCTTATTATTATTATTATTATTATTTCAATACACATTCGATAAAAACAGTACTGCATCGCCCCCACAAAGCACACTAATGACAGAAGTAGGCTTGACGTCCTACCGCCAGGGCACATCAAACAAGTACAAATGTTGGTAAACTTAAAATGTTCAAATGTTTGTATAGTCTATGGGACTTAACTACGGGGTCATCAGTTGCTATACTTACCATCTACTTATGAACTACTTACGAACTAGGACGGCACAAATATCCATGCCCGAGGGGGGATTCGAACCCCCGACCGTAGTGGCCTTGGTAAACCTAATCCATTAAAATGCTATGGTCATTAGTCCCGAGACCAAACTACTTAAACTAAATACACACACACAAAGACACGCGCGCGCTCGCGCCCGCATGTTCCGAGGAGGACTCGAACCTGTGACAACGAGCAACCTCGCGCACGCAGGAGCTTGGCCACCACACCGCAGCTCAAATACAAGCGATATTGGCTGCACATTGACGAAGTTTGCATAAAATACAGCTCGCACCCAGTAACATATCTAGATTGTTTAGTAACCTAATTGTTCTCATCCTCTCCCTCCGTCTGTCTTTAAAAAAATACAGGAGATATTTGATGCGATGGAACTGCCCTTGTATGAAAAACACGCCTTTTCACATTAGTAGCACTTTGCAGCAACATCTTTTAGAACAGCTGTATCTTACTTTCTGTTGCATATATTTAAGAACTTGCCTTTCTCTTTTCCAGATGAGACGAGCAACATCTGTCTCACCGAGGAATGTGTGCGGACAGGTGAGTACATCGGAATGCGTCTTGCTAGTTGTTTCAAACTTGTTTCTGCTGCTTACCAAACAGCCCTGGCAGACCAAAGAAACGCTTTCCCTGCAATATATACACCCGTTGGCTGTACAGTCGGCAACTACACGTTTGATGTAGGAAGTTGATTCACCGAGCGTTGACTCAAGATTCAAAAGTTCCATCTGTTTGAAAGCAGTAACTTTTAATGCATGATAACTCATTCATTGCCTACATTCAAGGAATGTATGACATTAACTGCGAATGTGTGCAGTTGATAATGTGTACCCAGCCGGGATTCGACCCCGGGTCTCCTGCTTGCTAGGCAGTTGCGTTGACCCCTACACCACAGGGGACACAGTGATCACATCTGCACGGATTACTGGAGCACGTCTCCCGTCAGCTACAACTTCTCGACTTCTCCCTGATCACTATTAAACTCAAGGTTTTTCTAACTGCCGTAAGAGTAAAAGCCTAGGAGTGTCTCCGCACTGACGAAAGGGTCATTACCCGTGATGGGTACTGGTGTAGGCGTTAGCGCGACTGGGGTTTGAATCCTGTATGGATACACAGTTTCTACATCACCCATTCGTAGTTAATGTCACACATTCCGTAAGTATAAATCTATACAGCTTTTGACCTACTGGACCGATTTCAACCAAACTTGGTAGGCATGTTCCTTACTATCAGCAACAATCGCCGTCGGGGTAAGAACCACCTACGACATTACGTAAGGTGATACGACAGCCGTGAAAAACGGAGGCATCATGCGATAATATTCTACATCTGCTACTACACTAAAGGACCAATTTCAACCAAAATTGGTACAAACATTCTTTAAGGTCAGGAATCATTTTCTATAGTTTCAGAAACCACCTACGATAGGTAGTTCATACGAAATCACGTCTTAAAGAACGGAACTGACCCATCTTGCAGCGCAAGATGGCTTGATTTTATTCGTCACCTATTTGACAATGAGAGCACTTAGCGACTAGCAATAAACTTTGAACAAAATTTCAAATCTTTACGAAACTTTATCTCGGTGACAACCCCAACAAAATGATGAAAGGAAAAAAGTTTATCGCTTACTACTTTTCCGATGGTCATGATGTATATCTACGGCATTTGGCATGACGTTACAAGTTATTACTTCTACACCGTAAATTGTATTCGCGAGGCAATTCATAGACAGTACACATACATACCACTGAATGGTCCTTCGATACTATATCACACTTCGACATATAGTTCATGAGATATGAAGTCATAAAAAATTTGGTTCGTTAAAAACCGCATCATCAAGCATGAGGTTTCCATTTATTACGTCTTTACTACAAAAACCATTCACGACATTTTGCAGACATTAGGCACATATACCACTGAATATACTTTCAAATTTACATCTTAGTACGACACATATTTCAGAAGATATGACGTCATAAGCAATAAAATTTCCGAATAACTTATACATCATGAGCTATTTTTCTACATTTCCTAGAACAATGAACCGGTTTCAACTAAACTTGGTGCACATATTGCTTACTATCAGACAACAATCGCTGTTCGGTTAAAAACTACCTAAGACACATAGTTCAATACATATGGCGTCTTAAATAATAAGTCACAAAAACTTTCCCATCACGCGACGCGTGATTTACGAGACTTCATTCATCCACTATTTATTCATCGCAGACAGTTTCCTAATATTACGCTACACAGATGTGAAAAATTATGTTCTAGGACAAACAGTCAAGGACAATTGATGTAAGTATTGAACTGCGATGAAACGAGACTTAAATAGACAGTCAGGTAGAAGCCGATGGGCAGAAAGGGAATAACGAGATGCACTAAGATAAGAAAGGAATAAATAGATGTAAATCATGAGATATGACGGCACAAGCAGGTGAGAAAGAGGTATATGAACTGGGAAATGGAAGAGGACGAGATTGACAGGGATGCGGCAAGAAATGATAAGGGGTAGGAGCACGTAACCAAACAGAGGAGACGTATTCTCAATTAGATGAATCACCATTTATATCAGAAGGAGGCGAGGAGGAAATGGACAGAGAGAAGAAAAGAGGGCAGCATGAGGACGAGACGGAAGACGACGAGAAGGATGAGTAGGCGAAGAAGTGGGTGAGGCTGAAGGAGATGTTCTGACAGATGAGGCAGGGCTAAATGAGCAGAAATTGGATTTTGTTGAGATTAAATGCATACCTGCGCATGCCGGGTTTTGCGGGTAATAACTGCAGGATCAAAAGCGCTGTCTCGTAACTTTTTGCAAAGGGAAGGTTGACGATTTCAACCGTTTAAATGTTTGTAGAGCTTATGGGACTTAACTACGGGGTCATCTGTCCCTGAACTTACAAACTACTTATAAACTAGCTTATACTAAAGACAGCACAAACATTCATGCCCGAGCGGAGGATTCGAAGCCCCGACGCAGCGGCCGTGCAGACCGCGACTGGCACGCTGCAGACCGCTCGGCCACTGCGACGGGCTACCACGATTTCTTGTACAAAATTATGCATGTAATTGCTTAATAAAAGGTATACGTCTTCATCGCCATCCATTCTCGTTATTGTCATATCACCTAAGGTTAGATGAAAGTTTCATTTTGTGGTGTCAGAGTCGATACTATTTTAAGTTCAAAATGTTGAAATGTTTGTAAATCTATCGGACCAAACTGCGTCGTCATCAGTCCGTAGCTTACAAACTACTTAAACCTAGGTAAACTAACCTACGGAAAAACACACACACCCATGCCCCAGGGAGGACTAACGTCCACGGCGTCAACCGCGCGCTCCGCAGCGAGACTCTTTAGACCGCTCGGCTACTCCCCGCGGCCTATTTTAAGTACTGACTTTAATTTCACTGTTTAGATCTCCCATAATTTTCCTATGCAAAGGAAAGCAAACCAAAATTTCGAATTCTGACAATAGATGGGCCCGACCGACCGCCATGTCTGCCTATGCCAATGGCCTCATAGGATGCGGTATGCAGGGGCATGTGGTCAACAGAAGGTTCTCCCGGTCTTTGTCAGATTTCTTGACTTGGACAGCAACTAACTGGTCAAGCAGTTACTCAGATGGCCTCACGAGTTCGGTGACTCCGTTATGTTCTCCTGTGCACCATTAGCTCCAGGGAGTGTTGGGTGTCCAATGACGACTTTAGACGAAACATCGTATTGTAGTCCTGGCGTTAGCATCTAGCATAAGGGCTGCATGTTTTTCTTGGGGCTTCAGTTTGTCATTTTCACTTTCAATGCAGATATCATATCATCTAAAATTCCTGCTTTGAATAACAGTAGTTCCAGATTTCTTTGCAGCGTACGCTCACTTGGCAATGGTTGTCCTAATTCCTTGACTGTATTGTAGCCACTGCTTCCACAGGCCAAACGTACCTTCAACGCTTTTTTTAGTTTCTGGGGACCATTTAGTTCCTTTCATTGATTTCTTACCCAGTGCTGCTATCTGATCTTCATTCAGAAAATGCTTCATAGAGGCAGACATATTTTCAGTTTGTTCATTTGCACTGTACAATTTCTTCTGACATAATTGGAGTTTCCGCTGTAAATTTTCAATTTTCGATTGTAAGGGGTTTTCAATTGGTCCTTGCAAGTTTGTCCCACTACCATCTGATGAACCATCCTGGTTGAACACATCATCTACCTCATTCACTAAAAAGAAAAAAAAAGAAAAAACATAGTTTTGAATTACAGTGTAACATTTTACGGTCTAAAAATGTAAGAAGGGGGAAAATGTACTGTTAAGTACTTTTAAAGATTACCTGGAGTGAGATCTGTATTTAGAGTGCCATCATCATCATTTAAAGTACCATCCAAATCATGTTGCACATTCCTACTTTTCGGTGGTTTTCTTTCATTCTTTGCAGAACGATGGCTAAAAATTGATGGGAAAGCATTGGGCTTTAGCTTTCTAACACCATCCTTTCGATTATTTTCGAATTGATCGGGTGTAAAGCGAAGCTAAGGGGAAAAAAATAGAATTGAATGTAGGCACATAGGAAAGCCTTTATTTAGAATTTTTTGTGGCATTCCTCAAGATCGTTACTGTAATTCAGCTCGATGGAAGTAAGTTATCATTTCGTGATGGGATACAACAGTTGTACGTAGGCCTGGGTGTGGTTTATGACCTAGCACAGCTTCACTGATTCATAAGAAAACTGGTCCTGTCTGCCTATTCAATGTAACCATATCCTGCGACGTTCCGCATTTCTTTATCCTTGTGGGATTTTGAAGAGCTTGTAGCCACGATCTGGCCTTGAACTACAATTCACGGCACAACAGTGTAGCATTATTCTTGAAAAAGTAAGAACAGTGAGTAACCGTCTCTCAGAGGCAGTTAATCCAAATTTTCATGGTATAATCTCATAAAATGAAAACAAGTGTTTCTCAACACTTCGTTTACACTGTTATACAAAAATGTTCAAATGTTTGTTAAGCTTATGGGACTTAACTACGGGGTCATCAGTCCCTAAACTTACAAACTACTTATGCACTACTTACGAACTAGGACGGCACAAATATCCATGCCCGAGGGGGGATTCGAACCCCCGACCGTAGTGGCCGTGCTGACCGTGACTGGAACGCCTCAGTCACCTCGGCCACCGCGGCCGGCCACTGTTATACCTCACAAAAAATTGAAAATAGCGGGTTTCGAACCCAACATCCCCGCCACTACGTTGTTCCGTAATTAATGACTCTAGCCGTTACGCTACAACAACCAACTGGTCAATGGCGCAATTACACAATACTAGTACAGAATGACCAAACTGCTTTGTATGCACATTATTTTTTTTAAGTGTTAGAATTGCACAGTTATACTTTACTTATACAAAGGGTAGCTTAAAAATATTACTTGAAAGATTAGATATACGTGACTAAACTAAAATTTTACACAGATACAGAAATACGAACGATATCACTTAGTCCGACAAAGTAATTTCAATAAAACATTATTGTATGTAGCCTCGATTTATAAATCACAAAAATAGTTCAGTAAGTTCTTTAGTTAATATGAGCCGCTCTTGTACAACGCAGAAGTTTAGTATAAGGTGATAAACCTTCAATCAGTACATTTTTACAATATACATGCTCAGGTTGGCCCAGGAATGGCTGTCGCTTACCACGTGACGTGTAACTGACCAATGGTAAGACGTGATCGTCGGCAACCCACACATAAAAGGTTGTCGCTACTTTCTCTATACAGGTCTTTACATGAGGCCCGAGAGCTGCGCTCTCG
Source organism: Locusta migratoria (assembly GCA_026315105.1). NCBI lineage: Eukaryota > Metazoa > Arthropoda > Insecta > Orthoptera > Acrididae > Locusta > Locusta migratoria. The sequence continues at coordinate 506,057,224 of CM048746.1, read as the reverse complement.
TGGGCTCCGACGGACCGCAGGCGAAGCTGGCCCTCCTGTCGCCGGTGGCGTTTTGAAGAGTCATGGCTGTCGACTCTTCATAATTAGCTGTATGCGTACGAGAATCCTCGTATATATCAAAACCCTGCTGGTATAATTGGACAAATCATCTCCCCCCTCCCCTTCTTGAGATATCACATTCCTCGACAGCCTGATGCTTTTAGGAGAGGAGGTGGAGTGAGGGGAAGCATTTTCTTGGCAAAAGTCCCAGCCATTCACTCCCCCAATTTGTCTTTACATGAAGTACATCATTTCAAATACGATAACAACGGCAGGTAAATTAAATGTAGTTGCAAAATTTTGACGAGAACTCGCAACTGAATCGAATTAGATATTCTGGTTTCATAAAAATCAGAGTATATGTGACATCATCACACCTACAATTAATTTTTTTTTTGAAAATATATGTTTTACGTAGGAGTTGGAAATCGTATTCTTGATATGAAGGGCATGATCCTATATAATGCCGTGATGCGGAAAAGTCGTGTGGCTAAAGAAATTCAAGTCCAATGAATATACAAAAAATAAAATTGTTAATTACTTATAATTTTTATTGAAGGGGTATTAGCAGAGAGTTAATAAATAATTGTTATGTAATGTGAGGCTTCTTTTGTAGTCTTTTTCCAAATAGTAGTAGTGATTCACCAGTCTACAAAATTAAAAATTAAAGGGGCGCTTCACTGGTTTCTCACACAGGCCTTGACCACTGTGGGCGCGCCACTAGGTTTAATGACTGGGCGCAGATGTTAGGCCCATTCAGCTGGTGGCCGAATACTTTATGAAGCATCTATTGTACTACATTTTCTATTTTGTTAATCTTGTTATCGATTAGAATGTATTTTATCTTGTTTTTCAGGAAAAATATTTGTTGCTCTTATGGTCTTCAGTGCGGAGAATGGTTTGATGCAGATCTCCACCCTACTCTATCCTGAGCAAGCCTTTTCATCCCCTCATTAGAACGGCAACCCACATCCATTTGAATCTGCTTACTATGTGTGTCTCTTGGTCTCCCTCTGCGATTTTTACCCCACACACTTCCCTCCAATGCTAAATTTACGATTCCTCGATGCTATTAAGCAAACCCTACTTTTAGTCAAGGTATGCCAAAAATTCCTTTTCTCACCAATTCTGTTCAGTACCTCTTCATTCGTTATGCGATCTACGCACCTGATCTTCAGCATTCTTCGGTATCACCACATTTCAAAAGCCTGTATTCTCTTCCTGTCCTCACTGTTTATCGTCTATGTTTCACTCCAGTACAAGGCAACACTCCACACAAATGACTTCAGAAAAGACTTCCTTACCCTTAAATTAATATTCGATTTCAGCAAATTTCTCTTTTTCAAAAATGCTTTTCTTCCCATTGCCATTCTGCATTTTATATCCTCTGTACTGCGACTATCGCATGTTATTTTACTACCCAAGTAACAAAACTCATCTACCACCTTCATTGTTTCATTACCTAATCTAATTCCTTCAGCATCGCCTGATTTTCTAAGATAGTATTCCATTATCTTTGTTTTGCTCTTGTTAATGTGCATTTTATACGCTCTCTTCAACACATTGCCCATTCCATTCAACTGCTCTTCCAGATCCTTTGCTGTCTCTGACAGAATTACAATGTCGTCAGCAAAACGCAATGTTTTTATTTCTTCACCCTGAACTTTAATCCCTATTCCAAAATTTTCCTTGCTTTCCTTCACCGCCTGCTCGATGTACAAATTGAATAACATCAGAGAAAGGCTGCAACCCTGTCTTACTCCCTTCCAAATTACTGCTTTCCTTTCATGCCCTTAATAACTGCGGACTGGCTTTTGTACAAGTTGTAAATAACTCTCCTTTCCCTGTATTTTACGCCTACTGACTTCAGAATTTGAAATAGTGTATTCCAGTCAACATTGTCAAAAGCTCTCTCCAAATCTACAAAAGCTAAAAATGTAGGTTTGCCTTTCCTTCACCTATTTTCTAAGATAAGTCGTAAAGTGAGTATTCCCTCCCGGGTTCCTACGTTCCTCCTGAATCCAAACTGATAAAAAGATTTACCGATGTATTTTATTCAGGACTGGCTCAGCAGATTTTGTATTTCGCTAGACGAATACTTTTAGCACTCACTGTAGACCCAGTTACTATTAACGACTCCCGCGCTCGACGCGGTGGCTGGGTGAACTTTTAGAGCACGGGCAGGCAGGGCTGCGAGGCCAGATGCCTCCTGCTGGTGTAATTTCGTTGCCGCAGCCGTAAATCGCGTTACCCGCGGCGCACAGCGCTGATCTACTTAGCCGTGTCGGCGCCAACCCGAGTCAACTGCCTGAGGCCTCGCGTTGCCTTTTTATTTTTCCACCTTAGTTCCCTCATCTCGAGAGTCAGAATGTGCCAATTCTGCTTACGTTTCTTGTCAAAGCGGAAGGACAGGAGGTGGACAGAGTAATACGAACAGACAGTTTTTACCTGTCAGTACACAGTTGACTCACTATTCGTTTCGAGAACGGATCCAGTTTTTCGATGAACGGATTCGTGAAGTGTCTTTGTAGTTGCCAACAGAATATTATCCATTCTTGTACCAAAACATCCGGCAATTACTTCAAACACGGTGCAGCTGTAAATTTGTTCCTCACTGTCTGCTGTAAAACTCTCCATAACGGTTCAGGTATGTGGAGACACGTTAATTGTGCTGTCCAGAGAAGTTGTTCGATAATTTTCAGATACTGTAAAAAGCACGCCTGAACATGTTTGTCCGTGTGTGTGTGTGGGGTGGGGGTGGGGGAGGGGGAGGGGAGCATTCACAGTCTGGGATATAGCAGGTTTCTTAGCAGTATGTTAGTCATGGTGAGCAGTTTGTTATTAAGTACAGAGTGAGATATTCAGTTGGGGCAATGATTAAAACATTTGAATAACAGGATATAGGTGTCAAAATCATCACTGTAGGAAGAGGCATTGCGTATCGTAATAATTCTTTTGGGGAGTTTGGCGGCGCGTCCTATGTATTCACTGGTTCAGTGAACCCCCGGAAAAAAGCTCGACGTGAAAAAAGTAAATAAATAAAATAAAGAGTGTTTTAAACTATCATTCTTCGTTTCGTCCTTCTATCAGATTATTTTATATGCATATTCAGAGTATTTTTATCGCATGAGAAACGTTTTATGTCGCGGAGACAGCACGTATACGAGTCATAGAGCGGCCGCCTAATATAGGCGGCAGTGGCTGCAGCGTTCCAATGCGCATGCGCGACTGAAGTTCATATGATCTTCTGAACCCCTTGGCACTGTTGCCAACCGTAGGGACATGTCGTAGGGACTTATGACTTTTTTCCAAAGCCGGTCGCAGTGGCCGAGCGGTCTGCGGCGTGTCAGTCACGGTCTGCACGGCCGCTGCGGTCGGGGATTCGAATCCCCCCTCGGGCATGGATGTTTGTGCCGTCTAAAGGGGAAATATTACCACCAAATAAGTAGCTTATTTTGTTAAGAAAAGAATTATACCGCCCCCCCCCCCCAGAGGATTTTTCACTCTTTAATTCTCTTTCATTTTATTTAATTATTTTTAGAAATTAGGGTGAACATAGGGATTTATGACACGTCATGTACGGACATGGTTGGAAACGAGTTGGCAATACTGCCCCTTTGAGGCACCATATAAGCGCGCCCGCGGCAGGGCGGGGCGAAGGGAAACGCCACTTTCAATACTGGTGTTGGAGCTGGTAAAGACGCCAGCTCCTGGCTACTCGAGCTACCTTGACTCGAATTCTGGCGGTTACGCACGAATGGTCACGCAGCAAGACAATGGAGCTACTGCGCACCTCACCTTGTGCATGCACAAATCCTCCATGACGGCAACATCCGTCCTTCAAATTTGTTTTTGGTGCATTGAAGATTCATCAAAAACACGTCGTATTTGGTAAAATATATTATAACTAAAAATTAAAGACGCATCAACTATAAAAGCCTTCAGAAGATGGCGCGTCCAGAAAGTAAGTTCCGTTTGGTAATAAAATGAAATTGTACACAGATGCAGAAGAAATTTTTATTGCACAAAATTCTACAACTCTTAAACTACTTTTCCACATAACTACCGCAATTTTGTAGGCACGTGTCATAGCGTGCCACAAGTTTTTGCATGCATCCCTCACAGAAGGTTGCCGTCAACCATGTGGTAACAGCTCTTTATCATCGTTGAAGTGTTGACCACCAAGGACAGATTTTAGGTGTAAGAAGAGATGAAAGTCGCTAGGAGAGAGGTCCGAGCTGTATGGAGGATGATCAAACAGGCCCCATTGAAATTTCCGTAAGAATTGTTTGTCACATTCGGTGTGTGAGGTCAGGCATTATCGTGAAAAAAAAATCTTGACAGTAATCCTCTTCTTACACCTAAAATCTGCCCTTGGTGGACAACACTTCAACGATGATGACGAGCTGAAAGACCATGTTACCACATGGTTGAATACACAGGCGGCAACATTCTATGAAAAAGGCACACAAAACCTTGTGCCATGCTATGACAATTGCCTACAAAATTTCGGAAGCTATGTAGAAAAGTGGTTTAACAGTTGTAGATTTTTGTACAATCAATATTTTGTCTGTATCTGTACCCGTTCGTTTTATGTAACCAAACGGAACTTACTTTCTGGATGCGCCTCGTATTAATGAAGTCACTAATCTCCAGCTAGCAAAAATAGCCGTGTGGTTAGCGTCATTGCACTACTGTGTCGAAGGTACTGGGTGCAAGCAATTTTTTTTAAACCCAATCTTATTTTTAACAGATATAGGAACTACTGCAACTTTTATATTGTTACTTGCCACATATCTTTGGTCTTTTTGAAAATGTGTCACGATTTTGAGGGTAAATGACACACTCTTCCTTCTAACAAATATTTGACTATTTGCAAAGACGTTGGGGAGAGCAGGCTTTGCGCATGCGTAATTTTAGGAGAGGGTGCTGCTTACGGTATCATATGACCGAAGGTAGTGTGCCTCTTCATCGTAACAGATTCATTTTATTACAGTCACTTAACAGTGTAATCAGCTACTTACTGTGTTTTAGTGTTCATGTGCATTTTCTTATGTTCTTGGTGTTTATTATCAAAGGAAAATGAACAAATTTTTCAGCTTTAAGCTTGGAAGAAAAGTGTGAAATAAAGACACTTGGTTGGCCGACATCTCAGCTCAAATCGAAGCAAGCTCAAACAAACCGAGGTTAGACATTCTGCCTTTTAACGAAAATATATCTAAAAGAAGATGGGGAAGAGCAAACCTGGGCGCTTTACCCGGGCACCACTCGCATATGTGCGCCAAATTATCTGTTTGGGCGATGGTCGGGGAGGAGGGGCGCGCCGAGCGAGAAGGAGGGGGAGGGTGGGACGACTCCACTATCAAGCTCCGGCACTGAAAGAATTGAACCCCGTCATATGAAGCACCAACCACCACTGGCATACACACTGTTAGCAGAAAGCAATCTAAACGATGATTCATCGGACCACACCACATACTTCCAGTCAACAAGTATCCAGTTTTATGATCCTGGCACCACTTCTTTCACAGCTTTGTGTTTACTCCCGTTATTAAGGGATTAGTAACTGCAGCTCTTCTACGACTGAAACCTCAAGCCGTACTGCTTGTATCCAAACAGTATTATTCAAGTGAATGTCAAGTTTCACATTCGCTTTTTCCGTGGCAGTTTCAGGATGTGTGGCGACAATCTTTACTTAATGCTCGTAGGTCGTTGTCAGTACTCTTCGGGTTCAGCTGACTATTCCTCTTCACCAATATTGTTTCACCTTACTGTGGGTACGCTGTCATCACTGAGAATACTGTCGTTAGTGCAACGTTAAACAGTGGAGCTGTATCCGTCACCGATGCTCTTAGTTATCCCACGCCTTCGAGTTGCCCTCTTTGAAAGTCTCAAAGATCACTCATTTCAAAAATCATTTATGGACCGTCGCAGAAAAACCGTATACTATGCTGCAAGGTAAGGTGCAAGACTTTAAAAAAAAAGTTCAAATGTTTGTAGAACTTATGGGACTTAACTACGGGATCATCAGTCCCTAAGCTTACAAACTACTTATGAACTAGCTAAGACTAAGGACGGCACAAATATCCATGCTCGAGGGGGGATTCGAACCCCCGACCGTAGTGGCCGTGCAGACCGTGACTGGAGCGCCTCAGTCCCCTCGGCCACCGCGGCCGGCTGCAAGACTTCGTGCGTCCATTGAGCACTTGTGCACTGTGGTCGCTCTTTAGTGTTGACACGCACCAGCGCCGGACCTAAGGCGGTTGGGAGATAAACGAGGTGTCTGCCCTGAGCGCCACATAATCCCCATGAAAAGGCGACGAGCAGGTAGTGGTGATACGGGAACGGGCAGCTGGAGGGAAGGGGGCCACCAGAATTAATGAAACCGAGCGGGGACGGGGCGCCAAAACGAGGGACGCCAAGGGGGGAGGGTGGGGAGAGGGCGCGACTATCAAATATTTGCCCAGGTTGGGAATGTCGTAGATCCGGCACTGACACGTACACGGTGCCAACTTGCGACAAGATGTAGTATAATGCACGGTGTTCATATTGTTTCGTCCATTCGCTGTAGTAGTACGGTGCTACGAGTTTTTCGGTAGCCATAATTTATCCCTGTATTTCGCTCTCACAGAAATCACGCAAAGAAAAGATACAATGGTACTTTAGACATGCAGTGCCACATGAACAATTTTACATCAGTTTCTTCAAAATATTGTTCATTGCCTGTAAGTAACATTGCCCTTAAAAGTGCATGGATGTTAAAATACTATAGGGATATTCTTACGACTGTATAAGATATTTTATTTCGGACTGTTTCATGTGAAATGTGTGGAAACAAGTCCTATTTGCTACGAAGTCCAGAACAATTCTAAGGTTTCTACGTTTTACGGTAAAAAACCTGCGAAGACAAAACCTATTCCCTACATATTCCTTGTGGCCCATAACCTGGAAAGTGACGAAAACTGCATAATCGTAAGTAATTCACTGGAACAGGAGATGCTGTTTTCTCCTTCTTGACTCAGTGCCAGTTAAATAGTGGAAGGCCAGTACTCCTCTTCCCAATAGACAGCAGTCTATTTGCAAAGCCCCAGTCAAGAAATCGCCAACATTTTCATAATAAATAACATTCCAGGGTTTCTCTTTCCTTTTATAATCAGTTTTTCATATATCAGAAAAAAGATTTTCACAATGTCGTAAGAAATGGGTACCCAGGTAACTTATGCTTGTAGAGTCTGATAAAGATTCAGACTATTGCGAAACTTATGGCAAAAGATAACGATACATCGCTGTATTTGAAAGCTTAAATTCTAGTTTGAAGTACCATTGCTCATTCAAGGACGAAAGTTTAAACCATGCGCAAATTTGATGTTGCTGAGAGCAACATTTCCAAATAAGGGGTTAGTAAATAATAAGGGTAATGGAGGCATAATAAGCCTTAGAGGCCAAAAATAACAAAACTATATGCATTAGTAAATACGTTATTTTGATGTCTGATGACAAGGTGAGCTACATCCGTACTCGGCAGAGTGGCGGAGAGTACTTTGTGGACCAATGTCACTTCCTCCTCCTCCTGGTTAGTACGAAAAAATTATAGCTAAGCCCCGTGTGGGCTCTAGTGTCAATGATTTTATCCTTATGACCTTTTCGGGAGATATACATAAGACTAAGCAAAATATTGCTTAACTCTTCTTGAATATTCGCTTTCGCAGCTTCGACAGTAGCCTGTGCCGGGATAAAGAACTCTGTTGCAGCGTCTGCCACTATGCAGATCATCTCGGTTACGCTTTCGCGCTTTCAAAAGTGGCATACTGCTCTCCTCCGCTATCTCTTCTGCCCAGCAGAAGTACTTTCTTATAAGGTACTGTCTTTGTTGACAGATTTCCTGGTGATTCTTCCAATGAATCTCAGTCTGTCCGCTTCAAAACTTCGTTGAAAGTAACCGCTTCCAGTGTTTGTTCTGAATTTTCAAGTGATGCCATGTTCTGTGGTAAGCGAGTTCACAAGTACGGGTCTGTTTATCATCAGCAGGTCTAAGCGTCTCCACGAGTCGGTTCCCTGTTTAACTGCTCAAGTTAATTTTCAAATGATGCACTTTGAAGAATTGCACTAGTTCCTCTGGCCCAACACATGTATTAACATTTGAGTCTCCCATGCAATATCCAGTAAGTTAAAATAATCTACAACTATAGTCATGATTTCCAGTCCATGAACCTGCCTTGTCGGGCTGCAAGAATGGTGGCACCATCCATGCAGAAAATTTGCAATCAAGATGTGTTTTTTTTTTTTTTTTTTTTTTTTTTTTACTGAAGGAATACAACTATAGTCTGGCTAGGAAATACATGGGAATTATTTCGAAAGGTTTCCTTCCGATGTCCACTGCTAATGCTGTTTAGGTATGTAAATGGTTTCCCAGAATTTTGTACTAAATGGAAACGAAACTTTTCGTTTGAACTTCTATATTTTCTAAAATACAAGTATGATTTGTTGGCGATCCATAGCCTCCATAATTTTTACACATGAATACATGGTCCGTGGTAATCTGTATTGCTAGTATTTTGCGATTACATAATTTCGATACAGTCATTTTCAAACACATGTATGAACAACTGAATTGATAACACACGTTCTTGAAAATGACTGTGTCAAAATTAGCTAATTGCATATTAAAACATGAACAATACAGATGAAAAAATCCACGGCTGTGCGGCCGTATTCTAGAGACAAACTGGCACAATATTTTGGCAAACGAATCTGTAGCTATCATCGGGTGCACTGATGAGGTGACTGCCTGGGAGAGGTGGTTATATCATCTCCCTCCTTCCGCAGTTCCACACGGCAAGCGGCGTCCCCGTGGCGCCTCGCTCCCTCCGCCGTCCGTGACCAGAGGTGTCCGCTGTTTCACCGCCCCCTGCCGACTCACGCAGTACTGTGTTTTATTTCCCCTTCTTAATTAAGCTGAGTGCGGGTTTCCATGCTGCACTAAGTATGTAGCCGCTGTCGCGATTAATATGTGGTTCCCTCACTCTGATCTCGAAGAACTCTAATTACACACTCCCAGAAGCGGGACGTCAGGGTCGGAACTTCCGTATTCTTGTAGTCCACGTAACTCAGATAGACAGTGTTCTGCGACTGTCGATTTGTCGGGCTGTTGTATTGTGTGTCGCTGATGTTCACGACAGCGATCTTCGACAGTACGCAGCTTCTGACCAATGTAGGTCTCACCACATTGACTGAGGATCTGATAAACTCCGGATGACCCATGTCATCCTTAATCCAGCCAAGCAAGGTCTTAGTTTAGACTGGTAGGGGAGACGGGGGGGGGGCGTAAACAGTCTTCATATGGTGTTTTCGAAGAATTCGCCCTGTCTTACTGAGTATCGCGCCACAATATGGAAGAAATGCAGTGGTAACGCTCCTAACGTTCCTTACCTGTTTCCGCCGCAAGTGCTGTCGGAGTATTAAATAAGGTTCTCCGAATTAGCTTTTCTTCCGGAAAACATTCTTCATTGAGACTTTCATTGTCCGAGAGTGTACGCGCCCTGTGTGCCGGCACGCCATTTCACTGCGCCGGATGGTGGCAACTGTGTACATGCAGGATAAGTTACTATGCATCTTTTTGCGGAAAAGACTGTGCCCAGTGTTCCATCAAGTCTTCTTGTAACTAGCACATCCAGAAATGGAAGGTTTCCTTCCACTTGTTCGCCTCCGTAACCTAGTAGACAGCTTTGAGGGTTTCCACACAGGGGCCCGGGTTCGATTCCCGATTGGGTCGGAGATTTTCTCTGCTCGAGGACTGGATGTTGTGTCGTCATCATCATTTCATCATCATTGGCACGCAAGTCGCCGTAGTGGCGTCAGCTAAAAAGACTTGCACTAGGCAGGTTGAACACGATCCCAGTGGGGGTCTAACGGCCACACGATCAACATCCTTCCACTTCCATAGTGCATTTTATATTCTGCTTGTTGGAAATGAGATAGCCCAAGAACTGATTCAGTCGTTTTCTTCCCTGAAGCCCTGCCACGAAAGCATAGTCAACAAAGTGAAAAAAACTGGTTGGTTATGCACTCGGCTGAATCAAGAGCTCCCTCCTGGTAATGTCCCATATACATGTTGGCAACAACTGGCGATTGTGGGCTCCCCGTGACCATTTTTTCAGTCTGCTAGTATAATCACTGTTAATAAGAAAGTAAGTTGGGACGGAGATTTTCTCCGCTCGGGGACTAGGTGTTGTGTCGTCATCATCATTTCATCATCATTGACACGCAAGTCGCCGAACCTTTAGAGCGGCGACTTAAAACTCCCAACTAACCGGGTGGGTACAATGTAAAATACACAACAGTGACAAAAGTACTATCATGGTTACATGACGGGAGTCTACGCACATTGAACGCGGAATGGTAGTTAAAGCTAGACGCATCGGACAATCCATTTCGGAAATCGTTACGAAATTCCGAAATCCAAGTATGAAGAGCGTGCCTAGAATACCAAATTTTATGCGTTGCGTCTCACCACAGAAAAAGCACTTTATGAGCGAGAGTAGCGGCATTTGCGTAGAGTTGTTAGTGCTAACAAACAAGCAACACTGCCTGAAATAAATGTGGGACGCTCGACGAACATAACCGTTAGGTCAGTGAGGCGCAACTTGGCGGTTTAGCTACGGCAGCAGATGATCGAGTGCCATTGCAGACAACACGACATCATCAGGAGCCTCTCTTGGGATCGTGATCATATAGTTTGGACCCTACATGACTGGAAAACCGTGGCTTTCTCAGACGAATCCCGATTTTAGTTGATGACAGCTGATAAAAGGATTTGAATGTGGCGCAGACCCTATGAAATCATGGATTCTACTTGTCAAAGAGGTATTGTACAAGGCAATGATGTTTCAATAAGGGTTTGGGTTGTTTTTACGTGAAATGGTCGCGGTTATCTCGTCCAAGTCAACCGATCACTGACTGGAAATGGGTTTCAATTACTTCATGTTTACAAACAATGATCTAAGTTTTTTGGATGACCAAGTATCATGGCACTAAGCCACAATCGTTAGCGATTTGTGTGGAGAACATTCTCGACAATTCCAGTGAATGATCTGTCCGCCCAGATCGCTCAAGATAAATTCCATCTAACAGTTACGGGACATAATCGAGAGATCAATTTGTGCACGAAACCTGCACTGGCAATATTTTCTCAGTTATGGAGACAGCGTGGCTCAGTATCCCTGCAGGGGACTTACAACGATATTTTAAGTTCATGCCAGAGAGATGGGGACTAAGGCTTTCCTTTTTTAAGCAATAATGAAAGAAATAATGACAATGGTGGAAGGACTGGGCGGGGGTACCACGATAATCAGCGCTTGTGCAAACAACAATTTTCTTTAATAAGCAAAACAGACTTGAATCAGCATTCGTAAATAAATCACTTATCAATGTCTATACACTACAGATCCAAGCAAGCAGACAATAAAAAAAATCAAAACCGGATGTAATTAAAAAGGATTACATATAATAGTCACTCAAGAGCAGTAAAGTACAAGCCGCTAAAACGCCACTACCAACATGTGGCTAGAGGTGGTGTAGATAAGTTAATTTCACAATTATACAAGTCAATAGTTTCAGTCATAGCCACCTAACTGGTGCCAGTGTTGGGAGTAGCAATGACTCGGCAAACACTCATTAAGCTGGGTAACCACGTGCGGCGGAAGGACAAGGAAATATAAGGACGGTCAGCCAAACAGTTTGCAGAAGTTGCAAAATCTGAGATCAGTACCCAGTATTACGCCTTCTGCCCGGGTAGGTTACGGAGAAACAGATGGGCACAAGCCAGGCAAAATACTCTGTCACACTTAAAACCCAAGGGTAATAATTAGATTCAATATTAAATTTCAATAACATTGAGAGTGGGTAGGTAACACCAATCCCACCAAGCAACTACGACCAAAAGTTACAAGAATAACATAGACAGACATTAAGCGCTGCTAACAGCTGTGACTCCGTTAACAAACCTACTGGGATCGACAAACATGACAAATAATGAAGGCTAAGACACAAGAATCGTCGCGGGCGGGCATGAACACAATCGGGTGGAACGGCTAGCACAACGGTCTTATGAAAAACATCAGATGGAAAGAAAAGCCCACTCGATTTCTTATCTTTAGAGGCAGCCGGTGTTGAGCCGTAGAGTGAAGGAAGTTGCCGTAAGCCGTGTAGAAACTAATGCCAACAACGTGGAATTAGCTCGTCCCCGGGGGGTCGGAAGGCCTAGATCCCAGGACTTCGGAACCAAGCGCGAGATCAACTTTCCATAGATTCCTTAAAAGTAGAGATAGGACAGACGACGCTCCACATCACACCGGTGAACTTGCAACCACAACACGGCGAACCACATTCGCCGATAGCCAAGCGCCATTGCTTTTCCAGCCGAAGTGTTGCTAGTCCGGAAGCGGCGTCCTTTCGCTCCCAAGGCGTACCGCTCACTGCCTTCCCTGGCCTGCCGCGCCGCAGATAACCCCCGAGCGACAGTCAGAGACCTCGCAGAAACACGAACAAACGAAGAAGAAAAACCAGCGGCGAAATCCGAAACAAATAGTGGATAAGACCCTTGCTAGTTGCGCAGGAACATGCGCCAGCAAATAACACATGACCCAGGAGGCTGCCATGCGGAGCTGCTGCATTTCGTCGGTCAGGAGGAGGCCCAACACGGTGTTAGAAGGTGTCTCATGACTTAGAACTTCAGTGCACAGAGCTTCGGAAAGTGCGAGTCCTCCCTCGGGCTGTATCTGCTGTCCTTATCGTAAGTTAATTTACGTAATTTGTAAGTCTGGAGACCGATGACCGTAGCTGATCGGTCCCTTTTTCGTTACAGGTAAGGCCTTAAAGGAACTTTGCCTTGTGCATTAATACACCATAGAGGCTGTTTCCGCTCGTGGAAGCTACCAGTATATGACAACCTTACACGTTCCAGAAAAGTTTCTGAAGATGCGAAACGCAATTACTGATGTTGACAGTCTAATGTTTGCTTTAAGATTCTATGTCCAAAGTGGCACAGAAGACTTTCAACCTGTCTAAATCTGCTGCTTAATCTTCTACGCAGAAAACGTATCTTCCGTGGTTGTTTAGCCACAAAGTCAATTGGACCTACGGGTTGAACACAAAACTGCAGTTGTTTACCTGAGCACGTAAGGCCTCAAATGTTCTGACAAGACTATCCATTCTGCCAATTCACCGAGTGATGTGGAGCAGTGGTAAAAGCATGAACTCACATTCGGGAGGACGACGGCTCCAACCCGTCTGCGGCCACCCAGAGTTAGGTTTTCCATGATTTAGCCCTAAATAAGTCCAAGCAAATGTATAGATGATTCCTTTCGAAGATCACGGCCGATTTCCTTCCTCATTCCAAAAAATTATTAGATCGTGTGCTCCGTCTCGAATCATCATAATACGGACCGGAAGTTAAACCATATTCTTCCTTTCTTCGTCCTCTTTTTAGGAACTCGGAATTAGAATCTCTGTCTATACTGAGATTTTCCACGGAGAAATAGGCACATCTGCTGATACAGTATTCGGAGTTTCACGCTTTGCAGAGTGTGATTTTCGTCATGAGTGACCGAGCGCTGCCTGCCGGTCTCAATAACAGCATTTCTGCCACACATTTTCAATTTTATTAAATGTGAGAGTTAAAAATGTTCAAATGTTTGTAATTCTATCGGACCAAACTGCGTGGTCATCATTCCGTAGCTTACAAACTACTTAAACTAAACTAACCTAAGGACAACACACACACATATATATATATATATATATATATATATATATATATATATGCGCCCCAGGGAGGACTGGAACCTCCACGGCGAGCAACCACGCGCTCCGCAGCGAGACGCTTTAGACCGCTCGGCTACTCCACCGCGGCAAATGTGTGAGTCTTCTTCGAAATATATTCATTTGTCAATGAAACAAATATGTTTAACAGGATCAGTAGTTGACTCTTGTTGAAGTAAAATGGAGATACACCCTCCTGCCAGTAATCTTAATCACGTTAACCCATCACAGTGATGAAGCGTGATGTCTCCAGGTGCAACTGTGACTTTGGGCGACGGTCAGGACACCAAGCTGCGATAGTCGGATGCTCGCTTTAAGCTACGAAGATCGAACCCATTATCTGTTCCCAGATTACACTCAATATTGCATTACATATCGAAGCATCAGCACTAGTTGACAGCGAGCTACGAATTGTCGCTGTTGCGGGACAGTGATGAAAGAGTTGGTTCCTGTCGATTCGTACTAGACATCACAGAAAGGGGCGAAACGGAATGTAATCGTCAAGATTTCTCTGGAAGAAAGTGTTGGTATTTTGACGTTGACAAATATATGGACAGTAGCGTTGTATGCTTACATAAGAAAGTAACTTATTTTACTGTGCTAACTCATAGTAGTGGATTTATTTTCTCTTCGTATTTGTATTCAAGTGACACACTGCGAAGATTGCACGATGACTTTGATATTTTCCCAATATGTTGTCTCGCCAAAGAGGCCAACATATGGTTTAGGTAACAATATACATCCACGGAATAATCCTACCCTTTGCGTAAGTAAGAATTTAGATTGATCAAACAATATAATTCTTTGTGGCATGAAAATGGCAACTCTATTGAAGGAGAAAAGACAGATTTTCTTGATGTTTTATACCACCTAACAATAGTAAGTTCATAGATCTATTTTACATGTGTTGGACATGTCTTGGTATTGCAAGATAAGAACAACAAAAATAACGTATTTTAAGTACATAGGCATTTACAATCTTAAAAATCTAGTCTGATCTAGTATGGGACAGGTAGACGATTTACAAACAGAAGAGTTGGAAATACATAGTATGATGAGGATAGCTTCCAACTCACTTCAAAGACTTCAAGCAAGCAACGAAGGCACATAAAAAACTCTTACATATACAACATAGCTTTCGGCAACAGCTTTCATAACAAAAAGAACACACATACAGGCACTCCTTACAGACACCCATTCATCATACCCAAGTAACACTGCGCGGTAATGGGCTTAGGAGGGGGTGGGAGAGAGGGGACAGGAAATATGCAAGGCGGTGGTGAGGGTAGATTTAGAACTAACTTTCATTTCTTCTTCTTCCACCGCCTTGCATCCTTTCTTTTCCCCTCCACTTCCTCCCTCCCACCCCATCACCACAGTGTTTCTCGAATGCAGAAACCGGGGATTTTTTAAAGGGTTTTAGGGATCAAAAGTGCTGAGCAACTGTGGATAGTGTTCCTGTGTGATTTTATGAATGAGAGAGTATCTTTTTCCTAACGAAGGGTGTTGTTGAAAGCAAAATAGTATGTGTGTGAGTGGTTTCTGTATTTGACTGTCGCGGCTTGACGCACGCCTTTGCAGTAAGGTGCTAGCTATCCTCATTATCACAGAGAAGACGCCTGTAGTGGAGGGCCATTGTAAGAATGGAAGCAGAGCAGTCTCAAACTGATGTGTCCCGATGGGTCACTGTGATTAGTTTGATAGGTAATCGGATGTAGCGACAGTTTATAGAGATCGAAACTGTATTATGAAGACCAGGGCAGGCCGACCACATGTGAAAGACGATCTTTATTTTGCTGTAAGTGCACGCCGGTAATGCTGTAAAAGTGTGCGACAACTGGCATATAACCGCGCAGTGCCCGATGGAAGAGTTATGTTGAGGCTAACTGTGTACAGACAGCTTCCCCAGAGTTGTCTTTACCATCGGAGACCTGTGGTAGGCTTGTCCCTAATGCATCACTAAAGAAGATGACCTCTCGAGTGGGCACCATGCCACCAGATAGTCGAACAGTCGACCAATGTTCCTTTCAAATTCCGAATTTGGTCTGGAGATTGATTCTCTACAAATTCGAATCTGAGGGGAACGTGGAACACGATTTCGGGAATCAAACATTGTGGAAAGAGACCGATATCGAAGAGGATTCCTCGTACTGTGGCCACGGATTGTGTAATGTGGCCAGGGATCTTAAACCTATACAGGTAAATCGGCAACGTTTAACCGCTGACAGATATCGAGGGACCTCATTATGGTTATTGCGAGGTGTTGTGAACCCAGATTTCGCACTGATGAATATACACAGACAATTCTGATACACGTAATGCATGCCGGGGGGGGGGGGTTAATGGTGTGGCGACAGAAAGGGCATCGGTCCATACCTTAATTAACCATGTCAAATATAATAAACACATGACTCTGTACAGACGGGAAAAGCTAAGAAAAAGAAGATACATTAAGTGGGTGCACAGGTTCGTAGCTTTTCTTCTTAACTACATAAGTTTAATTAGTCATCACAAGCATATATTCCTCCTTTATTTATTTTTGTGTATTAATGCTTTCAAGCACACATCAAACCGTGAGTGTCTTCCTGAAGAAGGAGACACACTAGCGTCCAAAGAGTTACAAGACGTAATTAACAAAAAAAGAATTTCTAAAGGTAGCTTGGATACACCAAGTCCGTTACATGGCGGGTTTACACATAATAGGAGAAAAGGAGTATAATTTTATTTTCACAAAAACAAGCTAACCTCGTGGACTGCTGCATCACACCAGATTCGAACTGAATATCATAGTATCGACTAATAAGAATAAATTATATCGTTTTCGATGTTCACATGCAGAATCTACTTCTCATCGACTGTCCCTTCCCACTGTTTAAAAGCGCGGTTTTCGATTTATTTACAGCATACCTTTACATTTTATTGCCTTATGAGGGCTTTTAGCTTTAAAAAAAATCGATGCAATAACTCAACAGCCTAGCTAGGCAACCAAGGAATACAATCAGAATGATCACGAAGCTTTATACGTGGAATAATAGAAGCAGGAACGTTGCTGTGTGAGTGGATCATGATTAGTCCACACATAAAAACTGTAACAAAGAGAAATAATGCAGCAGAATTAATAGAAACACCGATTAAAAAACAAGAGCACAAATGCTCTTTTAGTAGAATATTCCCAGGTTTGCAGAATAAATAACGCAGTATCGATCAAGCGCGTGGAGAGAGCAATTGTTTGTCGATTAACAGGGACAATAACGGAAACTGTATGGCTATATGCATTTCCAACCGCCATAAAACAAAACAGCGTCGCTGTTTGCAGTTCAGATGTGAAATCCATGTTGACAACTGCTGTGGCGTGCAAAGTAATCTGCATTCGATTTGCACAGTGAATTGCGCGCGCTTAACGCAGACTTTGCAGATAGCCGTGCAGTGAATGCCGCGCAAACATCAGGCTGCGTTTTATCGGAAGAGCGAAATGGACGCCGCGAAAAGGAACCGCCGCGGGTAAAGTGAAAAAAGCAGATAATGGGGAGCGACGTTAACCATCTGCTGAAGCCTGAGCTCTACCCCCTGATGAGAGAGACCGCGCAAGCAGAACAGCCTATTGTCTTCTCGAGAGAGGCTTCATATACTGTCGTGCCGTAAGGGACGCGAGTGTGCTTGTTGGTGAATTACTCACCGGTGTTTAATACGTGTTTCTGCTCGTTCAAAGCAGAGTAAAATAAGAAAACCGGAATTATTATCCCATTCAAAATACTCTCCATTACAGCTCCGATTAAAATTACTGGTTGATAAAGGAAAGCTACCTTCGGGTCACGTGACGCTAAGTAACACCACCTCCTCACCTGAAGCATACGCAAAGGCTGCTCTTCCCCATTTCTTTTCAAACAGTTGAATATTTGTTACAACGAAGAGTATAACAGTCATTTACCCTCAAAATCGCGTAATTTTGTTAAAACGTCCAAATATATGTGGCAAGTAACAATACAAAAGTCATTGTTTCCATATCTATTGAAAAGGAAATTGGGTTTTTTAAAATTGCTAGCAGTCGGTCTCGAACCCACTATCTTCACATGCGCAACGCGATGCCGCTAACCACGCGGCTATTGTTGCTGGGTGAATCTTCTGAAAGCTCGGGGCGTCTTTAGTTTACAGTTATACGATATTTTACCAAATATGAGATGGTTTTGATAAATCTTCAAATATGAAGGGCGGATGTTGCATTAATGGAAAATTTAGCGATGCGCAAGGCGAGGTGCGCAGTAGCTCCATTGTCTTGTTTCGGGACCATTCGTGTGTAACCGCTGGCGTCTCTATCAGCTCCAACACCAATGTTAAAAGCGGCATTGCCCCTCGACCCTCCCTGCCGCGGGAGCGGCCATATGCTGACTCCAGGGGGTTCAGAAGAGAATTTGAACATCAGCCGCACATACGCATTGTAACGCTGCGCCCATTGCCGCCTATATTAAGCGGTCGTAAACGTGCTGTCTCCGCGACGTAAAACGTTTCTCATGGGATAGAAAAAACTTTCAATGTGGATATAAAATGATCTAATAGAAGATTGATAGTTTCAAAACACTTTTATTTATTTAGTTAGATTTTCTTCGCTACGAGCTTTTTTTCAGGGGCTTCCCTGAACCAGTGAACACACAGGACGCGTCGCCACTGCTAGCTGACGTTTCTCACGTGGCGCTACAGTATTGCCACGGCAACCGCTCAGCTGTAGGCGACGCACAAATACTGCGTGTCACTTCACAAATGCTGTTAATACCATATATTTTAATGCGGAGCAGTGTTGAAGGAGACCGCCAAGAGTTAATTGTGGCAATGCAGAAATCTCTGCCGGCAGCTAATTTTAAGTGATCAATCACTGAACTACAGCAGAAGATGCTTTTTGTAGTCCTCGATTTAAACCCATGCTGTAAACTAACCACACGCGGTGTACTATGTATCTGATAAAAGGGCGGTCCACCATACCCAGCAGAACAAAAATCTTTTCACCCTTTGTTGCAGTGTTTGCGGTCTGCTTTTGAAATTTCGTGCGTGTAGTGCTACGTTGTATCCGATCGTGAAGAAGCATGGTTTTTTTCCGACCGCGAAGTTTAAGAAAAAAGTAATTTCTTTCGTCGAGACGATATTTAAACGCGCCGATGCACATATTATGCGGGTGAAAACAAACGAAATTGCCCGAGAACAGAAGATAAAGGATCTCTAAGGAAGCCGCAATTGTTGCGTATAGCTTCGAAATATTTTAACCCTTTCACTGCTCCGTACGTAATTATACCCTAATCGTTTCACTGCGACTCTGGATATATTGAGAAATTATGTTTGACAAACGACATTGTAAAATCAAGTTGCATTCTATTCCTGCTTTATGGCATATAGGTTATCGTATGTACCCTTGTCCACTCAGTAAATTAATAAGGCTCGAAAAGAAAAATTAAAAAATGCGCAAAACTGTTTTCGTAAATCTTTTCTCCAGGATGTAAATTTCATCAGGGTAATATCGCAGATGTGCTGCGTAGCGCGGCTTCTACCTTCACACGATTTGTATCGAATCGATATGTTTCGAAACGATATGTATGGAATAAGCGAATGATTCTGAACCGGAGATTCGCGCCTTAATTCAAGAATGCAGTAAGCCACTGGCTGAACGGGACACTCTAATCAAAATGTATTTAATTAACATTTAAGCTAATATTGTTTTTAAAGAATTCTGAAAATTGTCTTTTCTGCAAAGCTGGCTATGATCTGCAGTAATGTTGGAGTTATGAAAAAAATCGTAAATAATAAATATGAGTATTTATAAACTGCCCGTTCCCGTCATTCTAGAGCTGATATGGACCCTCTCTGTCTATAAGTTGTGCAGCGAAGAGCTGCTTCCCACGGTACTACGTAAGATTTGTCGTTGCGCCATCGATCCATCATGTGGCTGCGTTCGCAGCTGCTTACTGTATATGCTTCTGGCTGGATTAAGGCGAAAAATAATTTGAAAATCCCGTAATAAATAGTAGCTGAAATGTGAGAACGTCGCTGGAGGAGAAGGTCCGGTTTAGTGTCCTGCACATTCACCTCATCTGACCCTCTTTTGAGATGTTCTTGGACCATGCGGAAAGAGCACCTGACAAGATTGAAGAGGATCTCTCTGCAAGAATGCTATAGTTGGCGTCATCTAGGAAGGCGCTTCCGCGCATAGAGGCGGAGAGATGAAACGTGAAGGGGAGGAGGTACGGCCGAGCGCCCACAGTTGAGTTTGCGGGCCAGAGAATGAATATTGGGTACCGGTGCGGTAATGGAGGGGTATGCACAGAACAGCTGAAAACTGGACCGCCTTCGAACGTGACGCGGATTATAGTTGCCTGCGCACTGTTGAGACGACAGCAGGGGATATTACACTGGGTACAACAGAATTGATACTTGTGACAAGTAGATGGACTTCATTATTACTGTACTGTAGACTTTTCTGTCTCTCTGGCTTCTAATTAAGAGCACCATTGCTGTTGCAACAGTAGCGTTAATTATTGAAAGATCTAGGGGAGTTTCAGAGAAAATTCTGTAAGTCATGATCAAGGCTAGGAAGTTTCGGCCCTTAGTTTGAGAGCTGCTCGACGCTAAGGTGGAGCTGCAATACATTTTCGCATATAATATACGTTGACCCTTACCTGTAAGCCCTGGAAATTTGTAATATCATCGCGGAATCATCTTTTGTATTGATATTGCTCGTGCGACGACGGGCTAGTACAATGCAATAATTTCAGGACGATTGCTTACGACGCTTGATGGCTTTACGGGTGAAAACCGGGATTTTAATCCATTTAATAAAAGGACTGGATACTGGGAACAGGAGGGTATCACATTTTCATCACAATACGAAGACAATGTAATTTATTAGTAAGGGCAAAATTTAACATCAGATAACAGCTGGCATGAATAGATAAACATACGGATGCTCAGCACAAGACAATAAGGAGATTCTCTAAATTTAAAGGAAGAAGGGAGTAACCATTTGCCTTTACAAAATAACAGATGAGATTAAAAAACAATTTTACGACAAGAATACCATTTTTAAAAGATAGAGTAAGGAACAGCAAAGGCAATAACACTATATATAATTAACAGTGGGCGCTAAAGACTTTGCTTAGGCAAGTATACAAACACCAGCAATGTAACTGAACTGTGCTTCTAAGCATTGGCCAGAGCACCCTGTGCAATTTAGAATGAAACCTCGCCATATAACATAAATGACCACTTGCAATAAACAAGAGTCTAATTACAGTGTACTAGCCCGAAAGATGCACACAGTAACACTAGACAGATTAAACTAATGGACCCTTTTTTATACACATATGGCGCAGCTTAAATTTGTAAATGTTTACAATAAAAATACCTTTTAAAAACTTTGGCCAAAACTAGACAATTAAAAGGCAGTAACACTAGATATATTAAGGTACCCTTTTGGGTTAATATACAATTATACCAAAACCATCAACGGAGTAATTGAACAACGCCCTTTAAATACTGGCCAGAACACGTTGCGCAACAGAGAAGGCTTAGACCTTTATATAAATGGCCGTTTCAAATCTACGAGTTACACTAAATATCAGCTGGCGCTGAAAAGAAGGAAAGGCAATAACTCTAGATACATTATTAACAATGCCCTTTTCAGATGCTATTTAGGCAATTTCCTTCCGTAGACATATGGCTCAAATCAAGTTTGGGACTTCACAATAAAGATACCATTTTACACAATACATTGGCCAAATGAGATGATGAAAACAATGGACAATATACAAGCATAAACGTTAACAGTGTAATTGAACCGTGCCCTTTAAATACTGGCCAGAGCACATTGCGCACATCAGGTAAAGCTTCTGCTTCGAGTTTGCTAAACAGTGATACAACAAAAGTCTCTAAATCAATAATCGTAACACATGAGCACCTTTATAGGGAGAGGACCGCCACGGCTGACCTAGGGGAGGAAGCGAAAATCAGTTAAAACCAAACTTCCTCAAAGGCCGCGGGCTAGCGTCATTGCCACATGTATGGATAGTCATCAGACCACTCTAAAAGACACGGACAGAAGGCTGCAAACTACAACTCGCCGACGGCAGCAACGACGACGAGAGGGATCAGGGCCAAACCCCAAGTTCTGACTACGCCTGGGTGTGGCAACCGAGCCGCAGAAGGGCAAAACGCCAAATAAATTCCGTTCGTTTCCCTCAATATACCAATTCAAGATCGTCCTCGCATGGGAGGCGAGACATTTCGCAACAGCGAAGTCAAACTTAACTCCAAAGCAGAAAACAGCCGGCGACGCCAGACACATAACCAGCTCGGCGTCCACGGCCGAGCGGAGAACGTTCACGGACCCGGCCCAAGCGTCCGCATAGGCTGTCAGTCACAGACCCACTCACTTCGCCGTCGCTTTCCGGCGGCCGACGGAAACAACAACGGAGGTAACGCCACCACAGTTAGGAGGAGAAACAAACAAATCGGGGCGCGATTTCGAACAGAACGAGCCCACGGCTCAACGGGAATCCGCTGAGATGGCCGCGAGTAAACGAGACTATAGTGACTCTACGATAGTAGTGTAGGGTATAAGTTGAGAATTTAAGTTTGGCTGAGAGCGTGATAATGTACTTTGCTTCTACTGCGACATCCACTTTGCCCCAGATGTGTTAAGCCGGGGCGGTGGCTCAGCGCGTTCGGTGAGAGGCTCTCTCTAACAAAATTTATAAATAAATAAAAAGAAGAAAATGAATAAAATATAAACGATCTACATAGAACTAAAACGATACAACGATCGCAAAGAATCGATCTATGCTAAGAAAAAGAAGTGAGGGGGGGGGGAGGGAGGAAGGTTGAACTGACTAGTAAGCAGAAGACCAGGGTTCAATCACTGGTCTGGGCAAAATTTTTCAACTGGCTCATAGAATTTAACTCAATGCCTAAAATAAGCAATAAAATGTCTCCGACATCCTTGATTCTAATGCCTTATCACACGCTGCTAGAAGAAAATGATGCCACATCTAACATACCAGTCACGACAATCTAGCGACTTTTTTGTTACCCAGCGCATCAAGCGGCCAGAAGGGGACACTACTGAGTTGGCTGTATTTCGTGTGTTTTACGTTGGATTACTCGTAGCGTATATTCGTTTTCGTGATGCTTTCCGAAAAGGGAAACGCTTGTAGCGCAATAAAATGTAGCAACAACGAGAAAAAATATACCTCATTTGTCTGTTTTCAAATTTCCTAAGGACACAGAGGTATGTAACAGTCATTCTGCTGAAAAGTTTCCGTTAAGGCCGGCCACGGTGGCCCAGCGTACTGCGTCGCGCCAGGTACGGTCGGGAGTTCGAATCCCCCCTCGGGCATGGATATTTGTGCCGTCCTTAGTCTTAGCTAGTTCATAAGTAGTTTGTAAGTTTAGGGACTGATGACCCCGTAGTTAAGTCTCATAAGCTCTACAAACATTTGAATATTTTCCGTTACGATTCACCTGAAAATTGCATATATTTATATATAATAATGATTGTTTGACCTTTTTAGGAGAAGAAAATGGCTCATGGTGTATATAGACAACTATGTACTGCACTCTGGATGTCCAAAGAACAAAAAAAACGTATGATAGGACTAAGTTAAAGTAACATTCTGAAGAATATGCTACAAAATACTGAAACCTTAGACTATATTTTAATAAAAAGTTGAAAGTTCTGAAAATAAGATGAAAACCATCTAGGAGATAGGCAAATGCCCAATATTTGTAGAAAAATCAACACCAAACTCAAATCTGGGCGGCAGTGGTCATACTCTACCCTTTTCCCGAAAATATGCACGTAAACCTAAGGAGGACAGATCGTAAACGTTTAACTAAGTTTTCTAAGTATTTCAAGTGTTAGTTGGAAGCATCTCGTTCGACACAGAACAATAAGAAAGGCGAAAGTCGCAGTTATGCTAACAGTTGTCCTAAGAGCTAAAACACAAAAGTAAATGAAAATAAATTGTGTGTCATACGTGTGTACTTTGCAGCTACACGGTATGCTTCTTAGGCTTGCATTACTTCCGTTTCAATGGGGAAAGCTGCAAAAATATTCGGAGACATGTTTTTGCGTCAGGAGTTCCAGCTTTCATCATCTTAGTTCCACTACTGTTTATTTATGCATCATCCGTTTCGTCTGATATTAGACTAAAACCTTTGTATCTAAAATAAAACAGTCATATCGTGAATTACGTACAAAAGGGTGCGAGAATAAAGTGTTATTCATACGTTATATATGACGTTAACAGGCTCACCCTTACTGAGCTGTCAGCCGGTAACAGACTTTACACCAGTGGGTGTCGCGAATGATTTGTTAGACTGTGATGATGCTTTGATTACTTTATCACTATTGTAACAGTGCTGTCAGTACAATGAATGGTCTCCTCAGGTGACTACGGGTGTAATAAAAGAATGCATACAATGTAGCTGAACAAAAATTTCTTTTCCATGTTTCATAGTCCAATTACTATGATGAAGTTCAGTGGCTGCAGTAACAGAAATAATGCATGAGCCAGCATCTCAGTCTGCAGCAGGCTAGTGCGCTGTTTCGACTGTGTGGCCCATTCGTCAGCACCGCTCTTACTTGTGTGTTCCAGCATCGTCGCTGCTGGCCGCCATGGACCGCTCGGCCAACCCGTGCGTCGACTTCTTCCAGTACGCGTGCGGCACGTGGAACAAGAAGCACGTCATCCCGGAGGACCGCAGCAGCATCAGCACGTTCGAGGTGCTCGCCGACCAGCTGCAGGTCATTCTCAAAGGTCAGCCTCGTGTCATATCACCATATATTTATTTTGTGCAGAAGTAAAATAAAAAAAGATCTAACCACAACAGCATGCCCTGAAGGATAACCGATAGTCGACCGATCGCTGTATTACCTTTAGCGAATGATGTTGAAGTGTACTCATACTAGCACACAATGTCGCAGGAGTTATAAGGAGGGAGGGGACATGGCCCTACAGACTCACCGTACGTCACTGGCGACTCCAGGGGGGAAGGAGGCCTTTGGGGCTGGAGCCGCCCCCCACCCCCAAGAGCATGTGGAAAATCATTTTTTTTTTTATTTTTATTTATTTTTTTTTTTTTTTATTTCAGTTTCAGGTACGATGTCACAAAATTTATGTGACATCGCCCTACCCCAAACCAGAATACTGGATTCGCCACTGATGTACGTTGTTTTGAGGTCAGTGGACGGGAAATCTTCGATTTGTCCACACAAACGAAGTTGAAACGAGCGTCATGGATGCTGGAAGCGACTGCAAATATGAACTGCATTACGGTCGCTCCCGCCAGCGATCGCACAGAGAGCCAACTTAGACTATTGTTTACGATTGTTGTTTATTTTTGTCAGCTTCTTGTAGAATCTGTTTCAAGTACTAGTATTAGATTAATCACGAAAGCAATTTGAAACATTTTTCTACTCTTGAATGCGTATTTGATCCAGTAATATGACGCAGTTGGCTTCATTGATGTGACTACTGTTGTGTATACACTTCGAATAACCAATAAGAAAACTACAAGACGTGTTATTTTTTATTAAGTACCGTTTTGAAATTAAAAAAGA
The DNA here is from genome assembly GCA_026315105.1 of Locusta migratoria. Lineage (NCBI taxonomy): Eukaryota > Metazoa > Arthropoda > Insecta > Orthoptera > Acrididae > Locusta > Locusta migratoria. The sequence goes on along the minus strand of CM048746.1, from coordinate 506,031,768 downwards.
CGAGCTAAGATATCTCTATTTTTACATGAAAACCTGTACCTGAATCTACTTTTCTACATAATTTCCGTCAATACTGATGCAATTGTACCAGTTTTTTAATATCTTCCTCTTAGAAGTTGCCGCCTGACTTGTTAACCACTGCATCGCAACAATTTTGACTTCGTCATCGTCCTGCTCGGTCCCAATGCTATACAAAACACTACGAGAAACATTAGGAAAATCATCCCGCATGAAGAAAATGGTAAAGCGCTTGTTTTCTCTCGCCTTATTGTCCACTTCCTGCAGCAAACTTTCATTAACGACCGAAGGACGCCCACTCCTTTGTTCATCATGCATATTGCTGAATTGGTGCTCCTTATGTCAATATTCTAGGAATTGGGAGGTACACAAGTGTGCTAGTGTTTTTAGACATGTAGGATGTATTCCATGACATACATTCTGGGAATCCAAAATATTATATTACATCAATAGGCTGGGATTTTGGCACCAGGTCCTTTAGGCTCCGCCACTCCCAGTTCCCCAACCAATGGTTGAGCCCTCAGGGCTTTCCACCACCAGATCCCGACCAACCTATTTTATATTTATTTATTTTGCTAAATTCTATTATGGCTGCCCTGCTCTCTCTGTCCGCCGTAAGAGAGTTTGAGCAGCTTGAAGCACATTAAATGCTGGCTATACAACAGTCCATGCACAATAATGCAGTGAGAGTAAAGCAAAATGTGTACAAATAACTAAAAAAATCAACTGTTTTCAGCACTTTGTCCTGTCCGACAGATGGCAGCACAAGCAACAAAAACAAAAATCTATAATACATCGATTAAGACCGAATATAAAAGCGAAAATTAAGTATATCCATCACCCAACCCAATTATTATAATTTTTTTAAGAAATATCGTTTAATAACGGTAAAGCGAACCTGCTCCAGGAATAGTTTAAATTACTGAAAAGAGCCATGATACAGATAATCAACACCAAACGACGTGTTTTAACCAAACTGAAAAAGTAAAACTTCATTAAAATAAGCATGTCACACGTAAAATTAAGATACCTCCAAGTCGAGAAACCCTGAAATTACTTTCAATTACCGTAAACAAAATTTTTTACATGTTTATTAACATTTGACGTGGTGTTACTACATAACCTTTAACTACTATCCAGACATGATATCAATTATATCACACGTAATAGGAAGGATTCTTTATGCAACAGCTGAGGCCTATTGACTTTAATGACATGGTTATATCAAATAACGAATTTTTTTTAATAATGTGATATTTTTACTTTGAATATCACAATGTTATTGTAAATATTAGTACATAAAAATATCAGAAGAGTGTGAAAGTAACCTTTCGGATCGATAACTGCAGATAATCCAAGATGGTAATACTAAAATGAGGATGCAAAAAGTAGGCAGTCATTGCCAGGAAGGACATTTATTTATATATTAAGGAAAGTTACGCAATATACATAATGTTTTTGACAGCTGATTGCAAAGATACTAAGTCACAGACAGAGCCACTCTACAATACCAGACATTGTTATAATCGATATATCGAACAGAATACCAACGAAATTCAAAACTAAACGAATTAGCCGGCCGCGGTGGCCGAGGGGACTGAGGCGCTTCAGTCACAGTCTGCACGGCTACTACGGTCGGGGGTTCGAATCCCCCTCGGGCATGGATATTTGTGCAGTCCTTAGTTGTAAGTAGTTCATAAGTAGTTTGTGAGTTTAGGGACTGATGACCCCGTAGTTAAGTCCCATAGACTCTACAAACATTTGAACATTTTTTTTAAACGAATTATATTAACTTATGCTAATGCCAACACACACCCATGCCCGAGGGAGGACTCGAACCTCCGACGGCGAACAACATTGCGCTCCGCAGCAGAGCGCCTTGGTTCAGGTAGGTTGATGCTTTGCGATCGTTTGTTTATTTTACTTCTGGGTTGTTCGTGGCGTAGTTTGCTCAGTTTTTGGCCCACTTTAGGTTACGTACTAACACTAAAAGTGGGCCTTTGTCATCGCCTTGTTGGCAGATCGAAATTTAATTCAAAATAACGGCTTAACCGTTCATCTGACACGAAAACTGAATAACCAAATTTGTAGAGGAGACAATTCTCTATAACTTTGTTCCTTTATGGTTTAATCTCGCTCATCGTTTCAGAGAATTTTGCGAAAATATCGGCGATTTTACTATGTCTGTCTGTCCGTAACGTCTGCCCACATTTTAGGGCGAACCGTTCAACCAATTAACACCAAATTTTAAAGACATAATTGATGGCCGCCAGAGACCAGAACCTCCCTTTTTCAAAATTTTCGGGCACAAAATACGTTAGTAATACAAAAAACCATTTGTAATGCAATGGTAATTGCAAGAAAACCGTTCATGTGACAAAATTGAAGAACCGAATTTGTAGAGGAGAAAATTCTCTACAGTTTTGCTCCGTTATGTTTCTTTCATAGCTCGCACCATTACAGAGATATTTGCAAAAATAACGGCCATTTGACACCGTCCCTTGATCGGAGATGTCACGTGACATTCCTCGTCCAGAACTCTCTCGGACATACGCCATCTTGCTTCCTGTTTTTTATTATGTTCTTATTATAACTTACGCGTTGCATTTTAAAGCAGTGGCGCACTACAGAATTAACAATAGCACGTCGTTCATAGTACGATAAATTATAGTCTGTTGTCTAAAACAGTCATTTCAGCAGTTAGCAACTGCCAGCAATAGTACGGGAAACATGGGGCAATGTCGGAGTTGTTCCCCGTGGTGTAGTGGATAGTCCGTTACGTTGCGATAACAGTGTCCGGTAGTTCGAAACCCGCCACTATCAAAGTTTTTCTTTTCGCCTTTTTTCCTAAAAGGGTTTCGAGCACTTTTATTAATTAAATAGAGCATTTTCTGAAAATTATAGAGTTGTGCAGGTCTAAGAGTGCTCTCTCTAAAATGTGCGTTTGTTCTATTTCGTAAACATGCCGTCAAATACGTAACAACGATTTGAACACTGGTCTTCTGAAGCATTTGCACAAGAACGGGGAGGATAGTGTGATAATGAATATTCTAAAAAACGTGCAGTTACTGGAATTTCATACATAAATGGAGCCCCAGATTTTTGTAGCAACCGTCGTTTCTTAATGACACGGAAGGGAAGTGTATACATTGCAACAATCTGAATGCCCGTAGCTTTCATCATCCCACTTAGAAGAAAGCTATGCTGAACACCTTGGTACACAGAGCAAGGATTATTTCAGACGAAAACCACCTCGACTCTGAGATCAACCACCTGAAGAAGGTCTTCAGAAAGAATGGATATTCCTCCCATGATATTAGGTCCACACTGTCGAGGAAACCTAGACAGGATGCTATTTCAACAAATCAAGAGGACCAACACATCGCGCGGCTTCCATTCTGCGGTGCAACAAGCAGTAAAATCGGAAGAGTCCTAAATAGACAGGGGATCCGACCTGTCTTTCGTCCTCCCAAGAAGACGAAAGAAATGATGCCACCCATCAAAGACAACCTCGGTCTAAGAGTGCCGGGAATATACAGCATTCCGTGCGAGTGTGGCAAAAATTACGTGTGGCAGTCAATAAGAACTGTTTCTGAACGCTGCGTTGAACATCAGCGTCACTTGAAATACAGGCATTTAGAAAAATATGCGGTGGTTGAGCACAGCCTGTTAAATAAACATCGGATTTTGTTTGAAGAAACGAGAGTACTGGCTCACGCTTCCAACTACTGGGATTCTGTCATCAGGGAGCCGATTGAAATCAGATTATGTGATAATAATATAAATAGAGACTCCGGATATGCACTCAGCAATGAATGGACGCGAGCACTGGAGAAGGAGAAGGAACTGAGGTTGGCTCCCAGAACTTTTAGTACTTACCGCAGATTACCGCCTACTGCGAGAGATGGCGCTTCTAACAACGCGGAACAGAATTCGCTAGAAAATTCTAGGTGGTTAGATGGCACCACCCAAGAACGCGCCATTACCGCTGCGACGTAAGCTAGCCAATGAGAAGCCGTCTCCTGGTTATATAAGCGGAAGCCTCCATTTCTCGGCAGTACAGCCCGTGACATAATCGACACTCTTCGCACAAAACGAAACACCGCCCCCGGTCACGACCGGCTGACCTACCGCCACCTCCGCGCATGCCCCCTCTCATTTCATGAAGTTCTTGCCACCCTCTACAATGTCATCCTTTTCACTGGCTTCTACCCTGACCTGTGGAAGACCTCCCGTATTCTCATGTTCCTCAAACCCGACAAGCCCCCATCCCAGACCTCATCCTACCGTCCCATCAGTCTTACCTCCGTGTTCAGCAAGGTCCTGGAAACCATCCCTTCCCGTCGAATCCTCCAGCACCTCCACCGCCACCAGTTTCTCCCCCTCTCCCAATGTGGCTTCCTACCCCCCTCCTCTGCAGACGACCAGCTCCTTCGCCTGACTCATCTCCGCTCCGTCCAACTCAATTCCCGTCGCTCCGCAATTTTTGTATCCCTCGACATCCAAAAAGCCTACGACCGTGTATGGCATTCCGGTCTCCTCTTCAAGATCCAGTTCTACGCCCTTCCCATTAATTACGTCCGCCTCATCGCTTCCTTCCTCACCCACCGCCCCTCCTATGTCACTGTCTACAACTGCGATTCCCGTATGTTCTACCCCTCCTCCGGGGTGCCCCAGGGCTCAGTCCTCTCTCCCCTCCTCTATCTCATCTACTCTGCCGACATGCCTCAACCCAAACCTTCCATCTATCTCCTCCAATATGCTGACGACACCGCCTTCCTGGCCCCCGCCCCCTCCCTTGCTCGTTCCCAGGTTTTGCTCCAGTCCCACCTCACCGAGTTCGCCTTGTGGCGTAACCGGTGGCTCCTATCCAGAAAAATCCCAGGCAATCGTCATAGGTCGTACTACCCGCTCCTTCCGTCTCTACGATTTCTATCTTACCCCCCACAACCGCCCAATCCGTCACACCCCCATCCTAAAATACCTTGGCCTTACCCTTGACCGCCAACTGTCCTGGACCCCATACCTCAAATCCCTCCGTGACAAAGCTCTGTCCCCCCTTCAACCTCCTTAAACTCCTTACCGGCCGGACGTAGGGCCTCAACCCTTCCACTGTCCTTCACACCTATAAATACATCATGCGCCCCATCCTTTGTTCCTTCCACCCCGCCTGGATATCAGCCCCTCCTACTTTCTACAAATCCCTCCAGATCCTGGAACACCACACCCTCCGCCTCGCATACTGTATCAGACTCCCTTCCCCACGTGGATCCTCTATGACCTAATCCCTCCTCTTCTACAACACCTAGAACATCTCCGACTCCTTTACACTACCCGCAAAATAGAGTCCCAAAACCCTCTGGTATACCCTATTCTCACCAATCCCGGGCCTCTGCCACGCCTCCGCCAAACCATCCCTCCCGGCCTTCACATACATACACTCCGTATCCTCTCCCAGGGCAATTTCCGCACCCTCCCCTTACCGGATACCAAACTTCGTCCCGATATCTACCCCTCCTACCAACTCTGATCCCTTCCCCATAGCATTAGGGCCCCTCCCCTCTCTCCCGTCCTTTTCCTTCCCACCCGCTTGGCTACCCCTCTCCCATGCCCAGAGTCTCGTCAATCCTCCTTTCCCCTCCTTTCTATCTCTCCCCTCCCCTTCCCCCTCCCTCGCGCTTACCCCATCCCTGTCCCACCTCCTCCCCCTCCATCCCCCTCCCCACCCCACGCGGGGGCGACTCGACTTTTTAAAAACGTGTACAGTGCCAGTGTGTCCAGTGTCATGTGTGGTTTTTAATCAGTGCCTCCGCGATCGACGTCACCAAGTTTTATCCTGTGCGCCGTCAACTGTCTTCGTGTTTGTCCTTAGTGTTTCTGCGATGTACTTTTAAATCGTCGCCGTGGCCAACTGTTTTTACTGACCGTGTGTTTTATTACTGCTCGTCTGCTCTCGTTCTCTGATATATGTTTGTCTCATTGTCCATGTACGTTTTACTCCTTCAAAAACTCAGTGTGTCAATTGTTTTTAAATTCCACAATTTTATTCCTCTGTTTTATATATTGTTTTTACAATCTGTCTTAACATGTATGTCGCATGGCTGAAGAGCAGCCACCGCAGCTGCTGCCAGCCTACCAACTGTTCACACAGTTGGTTTAAAAACAATAAACGGAAAAAAAGAAAAAGAAAAAAAGAAAAAAAAGTTCACCGCAGTCAGTTTTACCCCTGACGACGACTATGGAGGATATAATCGAAAGCTTGGGCTCCTACCCATATTTGACGCATAAAGAACACAACAGAGAACATTTTACGCACCGTCTAAGATGTTCGTGCATCAGACAATCCGTAATTCTCGTTCCATTCGATGGCAGGTGTTATCTGCTAACATGGCATTTTTAGATATTAGATTATAATTCATTGTTCTTAGAACGATGTGTTTTTGATCATTTTCATGCGCCATTGCTTTGTAATGACAACGCTTTAATTATAATAAGACAATCATCGAATGCGGAAAGCAAGATGACATACGCCAAAGTGAGTTTTGGACAAGGTTTCTGGCGAGGGATATCACGTGACTGATTTCAGAACGTCAAGTGTTGGCCACGCTGTGTTCCATCCAGGCTACAGTCACTCGTCCGAACATCAGATGTAAGCTACGTTCCTTCCAGGCTATAGTCATTCGTAACCAGTACAGGCAAAGAAAATAAACTTTTAACAAACTACCAATGCTAGACAGGTGATAATATTGAAACGGAAAACTATAATGGTAATGTGAGAGAGATATTAAAATAATAGTTTAAATAACTACAAGTTCAAAAATGAGCATGTTTATCAAAGCTAAACTCAAATATCAAATAATTTTGGCTGTTTGTTAAAATACGGTCAGAAATAATATTACGTGTTGGGTGCATAGATATCATCACAATAGTCGAGTCGTAATCGTATCGACATTTTTATTATTTTTGTCCGAAATATTTGCAAAAAATCATAAAACTACAATCAAATCTAAAGTGGGCCGTAAAACACGTCAGTGCGATTTTTTATTTTCATCCGAAATATGCACCTAAAATTCCTAACCGTGGTTAAGACTGCGATCTGTGCAGGTATTTTTTATTTAGATGAAGAGCCTTCTTTGGATTTGCTGAGTGGTTTGTAATTTAAGTTCGTATGCTTCCTTGTCCAATGCCGGTTTGAGTAACAATTTTGTGTTAAGCAGCGTCGTTATAAATCTTAACCATGTTTCAAGCGTATTTGTGGCTGTTCTCTTTAGAACAATTAAACTGCAATTTATCGTCAAACTAAATGAAAGTCAACGTAAAAAAATACCGTCGACAGCATTAATTTCTCCCTTCCATGTGGGGGTCGTAGAGAACTACGCCATTGAATTATTTTACGAGTAACATTATTTCACTTTTACTAAGAAATAGGCTGGAATTTTTTGTTCTAATTTTTGCGTGTACCTACAGAGCGGCCAACAGTTGATATCCTCTGAATAACGTGTACGTCTTTGAGAGGAAGTGTATACTGATTGTGTCGTTGATAAGGTGGCTCTGTGTGATTTCCGAGCCGCGGCAGAAAAGCCGTGCGCACTAAGGCACCCTGCTGCGGTGCGCGCGGTCGTTCGCCGTCGGTGATTCGAGTCTCTCTCGGGCATGGGTGTTAGTGTTGTCCTTAGCATAAGTTACTTTAAGTTAGTGTAAGTAATTTGTAAGCTTAGGGACTGATGACCAAGTAGTTAAGTCCCTTAGATTTACAAACAATACATCATTTTATTGTGACTTCCGAATTGTTGCAGGCGTTCTCGAGGAGCCCATCAACGAGCTGGACAGCGAGGCGACGCAGAAGGCTAAGCGCTTCTACAACTCCTGCATGAACATCCGTAAGTACGCCACGGCGCTCTGCGACCGAGTAGGCATGCCGGCCGCGGTGGCCGAGGGGGCTGAGGCGCTCCAGTCACGGTCTGCACGGCTACTACGGTTGTGGGTTCGAATCTCCCTCGGGCATGGATATTTGTGCCGCCCATAGTATTAGCTAGATCATAATTAGTTTTTAAGTTTAGGGACTGATGACCCCGTCGTTAAGTCCCATAAGCTATACAAACATTTGAACATTTCGAGTAGGCATATCTCCTATACTGCCGTTGCCCATAGCTAATATCATCCAATCCTACGTTTCAACTCACTCTACTGTCTAAGATGAATCGATTTAAGAAACTCCGTTAGTCTTCGTGTCCAACACAATAGCGATATCCCGAAAAGTACGGCTCGTCCAATATGGCAGCAGGCTGACCAGATCCGTTAATGTAATCTTAAGTCTAGGTAATAAATACTTAGAAGATAAATAAAACCTCGGGAAATAGCATTCTAATAAGGAAACCATTAGACCTGTTAATCATGGATTTTGATCAGTGTTGTAGATGGATTGGTGCTGAGGAAATGGGTAGCAGCTTTTCATGTGGCGTCTCCTAGTTTCTGCGAAAAATCGGTGTTTTAAGTTTTATGGCTACTGGCTCGACCAACCCAGCGTGGCTTAGAGGTTTCTGCCTCTACACAGATATGCTATATGGCGCCTGTTCATTCGGGCAATTGCAGCTATTATCAATTAAGATGCAAAGAAATTAGCTGAAACAGTAGGCACTGAATTAAATCAATGGAGAGGTTGACAATTTATCACATAGTTGTGACAGTCATGGAAGGAGCAGGCGACCATGTTGAAAATTATGTATAGTCTGAAAAAAATGCTGACTAGGTCGCTAAGGTAAAAGTCATTTATGGCTGCAAAATGACTTCATTTTTCACTAATAGGCCTTTCAGTGACAGCCATCTGAAATCAGCCATAAATAAAAATACTGGCCGGCCGCGGTGGCCGAGTAAGTAGTTTGTAAGTTTAGGGACTGATGACCCCGTAGGTAAGTCCCATACGCTTAACAAACATTTGAACATTTTTAAAAAAATACTGTAACTATAAAATTGGAACAAAATAGTAACACGACCAATGTATGCTTGGGACTGACATGAATTTCGCTTATCCTGGATATTTTTAAGAACACCGCTGGTCATAACGGTTACAATCTGTTGTGTGAACCTACAAGAGCAGACTCATCAGCATCGTACCCAGGTACACATTTTAAACACAAGACGACGTGAGAGTCACGGGCGCACTGGTTTGTGGCGTCGCCATAAACGAAGCCAATACGGAATCTGGTATAAAATATTTGAATTGAAAGTCAGAAACTTCAAAAAATAGTTAAAAATTATGGCGAACAACTAACAATAATACAAATCACGATCAATTCAACATGGTTACAAGATAGGATGGATAGAGACCCTATTAGAGAGTGTTTTCTAGAATAAATTTACAGTGAAGTCTACCAAAATTAATTTTTAGTAATATAAAGTTGTCCAAGTTTAAGGTGCAAACATCTGAAACTGATGTTTACGGAGAATTTCAGTTTAAAGACGTTAAGTTGAAAGGTTTATATTTGAACTGATAGGAATTATTCCACTGACAGTGTAGCGTAAGACTACTGCACACAGATAAAATATTTGGCACATTAAATATAATAATTTATAAAACTTGTAAGAAGAATTTAAATTGAAATAATACGTATTGTGACTTGTTCCATCAAAACTGCATGAAAAAATGGTCTTACCTGTAATACGTCAAATATTCGAAACGTGTAAGAGTGAAATAAAACTGAATGAAACACCAGTGATTATGTAAATTTTTAAGTCGTTAAATTATAGTTCATTGCTGAAATGACTACTACAAAATAAGCAATTACAATTGATATTAAGTAGCTTTATCATTCAGCTTAATCTCATTCTCATGTGTTTCAAATATTTGAGCAATTAAAAATCAATTGCTCAGCAAATTTTGATAAAACCTGTCAAAAAATCTTATTATTTCAATTACTATTTCTTCTTAGGAAAAGGCTGAAATTTTTTGTACTTAATGGGTTACATTTTTTTACCTATGTCCAGCTGCTTTACGCAGCATTTTCAGTGGAATTATTCCATCACTCTAGTTCATTACATTTAGCACTTATCTTTAAAAGGAACTGATGTAGTCCTTATTCGCCATTTTTAAGTCTTTGAACCTTAAATTTTCACAGCTGTGTGTTTATATCTCTGCAGTTCGTACCTGATTACGAAAACCGATTTGTCAAATAACGTTAATGTTTAATAGGGTCCCAGGTACAGCCCAACAATTTCACTTATTTATTCAGCCGTTCGACTCATTACATCATAAATGGCGTTGAACACACCATGAACACTTTTTTAAATTTGTTGTTAGTCTGTCTTGAAACTGTATATTGTGTGTATATATTTCAGGTAGTGCATTAACTGAAAGATCTCCGCTCAAACATAGCAAGATATTCACGCGAGCAGGCAGACATTGTTTATAGGGCCACGCGAATCGTAATGGAGACATGGCTGCGCGGCTGTATAAGACGGTGAATCCAGACCGAAGACAGCCGATTCACCCGACGGTTACTGCTTGTGTATCGTCGCGTGTCCGATACAGGTTCAGTGGCACACCCGATTATTGATAGATGAAGACCATATTTTGCTCGTGAGCCTGATCAGCATAAGCGCGTTCTTCAGGTTGTAGAAGAAGAGCCACGCAATTGGTCCTGGCATGTGGTACACCGCCAAGTGGATATTTTGCAAACAGCTCAAGTATCTGTTTCATCTTCATCACAGGATAGCTTCTGCCGATTTTTTGGTGTACAAACTGCCAGTCCTTTGTCACCTTAGTTTTGTTTACAGACTAGGAAGCGTTTGGAACAAACGGTACAAGAAATTTCCGCACGTGTCATTAGGGCCGATCGCTTTCTTCATGTTACAGTAGAGGCAAGACATCAGCATCAGTTTAAGGTCAATGTGTGGGCTGGAATAGTAGTCCACACGTGCACTCCATTTCGTTCACGGACTTTATTCAGAACACACTTTAAGGCCTACTATAGTTCGATTTTAAAATTAGTTGTCTAAATGGTTCTACTACCTATGTGTAACATACTGCATTCAATTTCAGAAACAACATTCATTTGACAATTTGATGATGGTACATATCCAAAACTAGTAAAAAAAAATAACGTCATTGCTTCAGTAATTCGTGGCCTTAATTCCGCACAGCACTCCTATTAATTCGCAAGGAGTCGAAAACTTCTTTTGTTAATTAATGGCGTAATTATAATTTACATATATGTGCCAACTTTCAAGCCCTCCCCTATGGACCATGTGATGTCTAACGTAGACTATTACCTTCGTCTCGTTTTGAATGTGATGTGTGAAAGATCGGAATGAAAGTGAAGATATGTATGAAATACAGACCAAGGTCACTCGACTATATTTGGAGGTCGAAGAGAAAGTTTTCTTTATATTTTATTTGTATTCATTACGTTCCGGAGAATCCAAAAAAATTTCAAATGTTTTTAGAGCTTGTGGGACTTAACTACGGGGTCATCAGTCCCTAAACTTAGAAACTACTTATGAACTAGCTAATACTAAGGACGGGATTCGAACCCCCGACCGTAGTGGCTGTGCAGACCGTGACTGGCGCGCAGTCGGCCGCGGTGGCCGAGGGGTCTGAGGCGCTTCAGTCACGGTCTGCACGGCCACTACGGTCGGGGGTTCGAATCCCCCCTCGGGCATGGATATTTGTGCCGTCCTAGTTCGTAAGTAGTTCATAAGTAGTTTGTAAGTTTAGGGACTGATGACCCCGTAGTTAAGTCCCATAAGATTTACAAACATTTAAATTTTTAAACTGGCGCGCAGCAGACCGCTCGGCCACCGCGGCCGGCCCGCAGGATCCAATTAACGAGCAAGTGTCCATGCCATGGAAAGAGTCAGTACATGAAATCGTAACGGAAGAATAGTAAGACATGAAATGAGACGTATAGGACTCCTACGCACACGACAGGCCTAAGGAATTGTGATTCAGACTCAGAAACTGTAAAAACTAAGCCTTACTAATTTAGCAACAATTATTTTCTACAAGCCATGAACTCATTTCTTGAATTGCTTTATTTGATACTGTGTCAATATTATATAAATATGAAACATTGGTCCCAGAACAGATCCTCCACGATGCACTATGCGAAATTGTTCAAAAAATGTTTGTAAAGCTTATGGGACTTAACTACGGGGTCATAAGTCCCTAAACTTACAAACTACTTATGAACTACTTACGAACTAGGACGGCACAAATATCCATGCCCGAGGGGGGATTCGAACCCCCGACCGTAGTGGCCGTGCAGACCGTGACTGAAACGCCTCAGTCCCCTCGGCCACCGCGGCCGGCTGCGAAATTGTATCTAGAGGGACAGGACATAAGAACACTGTTTTTTATCGTAATTTTCGCAATCCTTTAGTCATAGAGAAAAAGTTCATTAAGTTTTTTTGTAGGAAGTTTAACGTACTTTGACTTCGTACTGGGAAACATTTTCGCCACGAGCCACAATTTTCAAGTTCGTCAAGTTACTTTTACAAGCCCCCACCCTGAAGCTCACTGCATACAGATAAATATTTACTGTTGTATATGCTTGACTTTCAAGACAAGGGAGCGATCTAAACTTTTATTTGCTGCAAAATATATATGTCAGTGGCGGCTGGTGCTTTGGATGACTGGGGGTTCACTTCTTTGAGTGCCGGATAGTGGCGAATTTAGAGCACCTCTGCGACTGAGTGGCGCCAGGGGAAGGCGCCCCGGTTAGCCCTCCCCCCCCCCCTTAGATATATTTTTGTGAATGTCTTACCTCGGCTTGTTTGCACTTCCTTCAACTCGGCCTACCAAGCTTGTTGATTTCACACTTTTGTTCCAAACTTAAAGCTGAGTAATTTGGTTCTAAAAGATACTGAACGATCATTTTTCTTTGATAATAATCTCCAAGAACATATGAATATGTACTTGAACACAAACACAGTAAGCAAATGATTACACTGTTAAGTTACTATAACAAAATGAATCTGTTCCGATGAAGAGACAAGTCATGATACTATATAAGCAGCACCCTCTCCTAACCTTATGCATGTGCAAAGACTGCTCTCCTCCGAGATCTTTTCGAACAGTTAAATATTTGGATGGGTTGGGGGTTTTGAGCGCTCGACATCTTGGTCTTCAGTGCCCAACTAAATATTTGTTACAACGAAGAGTATAATTTCGAACTGACTGTGAGAACTGATACGAAATTAGTAGCAGCAATCACCTTAATTTTACATGATGCTATCAAATATGCTATTACGAGTCTTGGAAGCATCTGTCATGCCCCTGGCCCCCATCTTTGTTTCTTCTATCATACGTAGCAGTTGTTACGGCGACTAACAGATGGCACTGTCAGTGCCGTTTCCAACATAAATTTATGACGGCAAGTTCATTGCCAGTAATACGGTGACCAGATGCAATCGTATATATAAAAAATAATAATAAAAAAAGAGTACAAGCAGCTTCAAAAAGAAGAAGAATGTAAAAAAGAAAGAGGACGCACAAAACATAAGATCAAATTTAACACACTCACGTAGTGAGTGGTTCTCGATACACTATTTCGATTCACAATATGGTAACAGTTTCGCTATTTTACTAATAAGAAATTAATTTTTCACATTTAACTGTTTACAAAGCGAAAAATTTCAAGGCCATTCCACCTCGCGTTATTCATCGCACCGCTACCAACACCTACAAGTCAAGCAGCAGCCGCCGACATGGACGCTGCACTTCTAGAGTTGGCTACTGTTTCATTGTTTCAAAACAATATATTGATAGGAGGAACCGTTTCAGTGTCTAAAAACTGCCATGTACATTTCGCTCTGTTTCGGATCACATTCGCGCTCGACACAGGAACTGTATAGTCCCGTCGTTTCCACTGTTTCGGACAGCGGCAGCCGGAACAGTGGTGTTTCATTCTGCTGAAGCTCGGCACAAATAAACATTTAACAGTATTTGAACAGTTTCAGGAGTGTCGTATATGAAATAAAGCTAAGCGCTTAGTCACTGCCGTATTATGCAATGACAATGTCTGCTTAATAAACGCAAACAAGCAATAAAATATCACACTATTTAGACTATATTTTAGAGTTAAATTATATACCTGTTGAATTCTAAATTTATCTGTCTATGCACGGTAATCATATTTAAAACATAAGAGTAAACTTACAATTTCTTAAAAATAAGGAACAACTTAAAGCTTGATACGACAGATTTTTCGCAAATTTAATCTAGCGGTAAATCTAACGTAAATACAACAATAAGGCACGAGTACCAGATTGTGTCGATGGTGCACATACGATTGGTAAACGCAATGCAATCTTTAATATAGTTAGAGTACCGTTAGGAATTTTTTTCTCTTATTTTGTTACTTCTTGCAATTCCACAGCATTATGTGTGCCCTTTATTCACAATGATTTATTTAGTATGTCTAGAAAGTAGATGTTATCATCGATGTTTTGACAAGCGCTATAGAGCAGATGCATCGAAGATAGAAGTCCAAAACTATCGACATCATTCAGCAATGGATTGTTAAATCCGTTATTAGTTGCTCAGCCAGCGACAGGTCGAGTGCAATGCTACTGGTGTCTATTTTCATCCTTCTATTCACAATAATATTTATTTCATACAGTCTCAGCTGAATTATGTGGAAAAGATTTTGAATTGGAGGGGGATGAAGTCATAACAATATTGTGTCGTTGAGTCAGATCGAAATCTAAATTTTCTTAACCCCTTTCTTCGTAATTTTATTGTGGTGAGTGCTAAAGGTATGTTACAATTTTTTAGAACTTCGTATCTGGGGGTGGCATGCAGCCCGACAGTTCCCCTACCCCCACCCAGCTGGATACACCACTGATGTGCTGTAATCAAGGGATATAGTAACATATGTGGTTCTGAAAGTCGAGTTCCATATCCGTCCTTATGCGCCACAACATCAGGTGACATTAACGATAATTCGTTTTGGGAACATTATCTATGTGTCAATTCAATAAACAAAGACACCAGAAAATGAAATTCTATGGACTATTTGGGGGACAATTTATGAACATGTGTCGAATTTCAGTAATGTTTTATTGAATTTATGCTAATTTTTAGATTATAGAGCATAGGCGAATCCGAATTTAATTTGGCGGAATTTCGGGAGGAGGGGAGGTTACAAGATATAGGAATTTCAAAAAGTGGACTTCTAACAAATCGCATAATTATGTACCAGATAATAAAGGTAATATTTTTAAAATACGAGGGTAAGTCAATTATTATCCGCAAATTAGTTATAAAATTGAATTGTCATAAAATACGAAACTTACAAGAACATCATTTTTCGACATAGTCTCCTTGCTTTTCAATGCACTGCGTCCATCGCTCTACAAGCTTCCTTATGCCCTCAGAAAGTTTTTGGTTGAGCTGCGAGCCAGGAATGCACCGCTTCCTTCACTGCTTCTTCCGAGTCAAATCGACGGCCCCTTAATGCTTGTTTGAGTGGACCAAACAAGTGATAGTCAGAAGGGGCAAGATCGGGACTATATGGAGGATGATAAAGTACTTCTAATTTGAGTTTCTGGAGCGTTTCAGCAGTGTGGACAGCAGTATGCGGACGGGCATTGTCGTGCAACAACACAACACCTTCTGACATCAATCCTCGTCGTTTGCTGCGAATTGCAGGCTTTAGCCTGTCAGTAAGCATCTCACTGTAACGAATACTGTTTATTGTTGTGCCCCTTTCCCCATAATGTTCCAGTACGGGACCTCGTGTATCCCAAAAAACCGAAAGCATCAGTTTTCCTGCGGACGGTTGGGTCTTGAACTTTTTCTTGCACGGCGAATTTGGATGTTTCCATTCCATACTCTGCCGTTTACTCTCCGGCTCGTAATGATGGGCCATGTTTCGTCACCAGTAATGATTATGTCTAAGAAGTTGTCCCCCTTCGTTTACCATAGCGATCCAAATGTTTTTTTTTTTTTTTTTTTTTTTTTTTTTTTTTTTTTTTTTTTTTTTGCAGATGTCGAGGCGCGTTTGCTTACGCAACTGTGTGAGTTGTTTTGGGACCTATCTTGCACAAACTTTACGAAACCCAAGTCTATTGAGAATAATTTCGTAGGCAGAACCATGTCTAATTTGAAGACGATGAGCCACTTCATCAATAGTTAATCGTCTGTCTAAGAGAATCGTTTCACATGTTCGCTCAATGGTTTCGTCATTTGTGGCGGTAAACGGTCGTCCGGCTCCTTCATCGTGCAATCCACTCGTACACACTTCGTTGTGGCAAAACACTACTCCCGTACTGTACTGAAAGTGTCTTCTATGAATTTCGGCCCCTGGTACACCTTCCGCCCACAAAAACGTATCACTGAACGTTGCTCTTCTTTGGTGCAAATAGACAGCGGAGCAGCCATGATTAATAGCACGACAGCGACAACGAAACTAACGTAGCAGCTTGAAAATTGCAAAACGACGGTACTACCAACAAAAACAAAAATATAACTAAATTGCGGATAATAATTGACTTACCCTCGTATCTTTGGTAATTCTGACCACACATTTTCATCAGTCGCCTTCGAACAGAAATCAGTAAAAATCTTTGTTGGCTGGCACTTTCTATACAGCAAGGGTTACGTAGGAGGGACCTCGTCTTTATACTCTGATGTTGGCGATTAGACATGAAGTAAAAATTTTATTCAATATGATCACATTTTATTTAGAACATAACTGCATGGAGCCTGTTGCGGCACAAATAGCTGGTTCGCCATTTTTTCGTAAGATTTCGCCTTTTTCAGCAATTCATCTTTCTCGGCAAGCCTTCTTTTCTTCTTTACGTATTTTAGTATTTATAAAATGCCATGCAAGTCAGCTGGTAGTTAAATCGTCGATACAGATACGCAACATCAACGGCATCTGTGATACCATCTTGTCAAAAACGTGTTAAGTGGAATTAACGTAGGCTGCATTTACGTGTTATACTAACAGGTGGCATAACTTTCGTATCTATTTGGGACGGTTGGCAACCTTATATAAAGCAGAAACCGTTGTAGGCCTTTAGAGATGACACTTAAAGGTAAAATTTTACTTACGGCAGCGGCGGCGTAGTGCCCTGATGTTGACAGTGGCCGTTGAATACTCCTCACCAAAGATTTCGTTACCAACATTCACATTCTACGCAGCCACCGCCATAAGTAAAATTTAAGCGCTAGCACTTAGGTCATTTCATACCGCCGTAGCGTATCTCGAGCTACGTCTTCGGTAAGACGTCGCAGACGTATCTTGTAATCAAATGGGGCATTTCAGAGCGACGTAGGTGGCTTCGCGTCCAGCCGAGATACATAAAACGCGTATCTCCAGCTACGCCTGCACACGTAGCGACGTTGCATATCTCGGCTCGCTCATGCGCACTACACTTCTCCACAAACCACGTACTGTGGCTCTATTATTAGGTGTTTGTGTGTTTATTGTGCAAAATGTCTGCATTAATTGACCAAGTGCGAAAGTATCCAGTGCTGTGGAACTATTCTAAATGGAATACGTTTCTGTTTTGCAATTACTGACGAGGAATTGTTCCTTAGACAAATAGCTAGCCGTTTCTCAGGAGGTATTGATTTTCTATAATTTGTTTGCTTGCCTTTTTTTTAATGCCACTGCTGATGAGGGATAAACCTTCATAGAACTGTTCTACATTAAGCCTGAAATAAGTTTTTAACTTTTCATCGTCAAGCTGTAAATCGTGCATTAGGTGGTAGTATTCGCCATACGCTGTTTTAACATTTATCGAATTAACCCAATTCGATTTATTTAACGCTGAATACAACAGCAACAGTTCATCGTCACTATCGCTACTTGACCTAAAGTCCATCAACGGCACACTGAAGTTGATATCCGGTACACACCAGACTAGGCTAGACTAGATCTTTCCAGTAGCAAGAAATCACCCTATCGCTGTAAACCCGTCGCATGCAGATATATCATTTCCCATCCACAAATTCCGTTTTGTTATGCGAGGATCCAATTTATTGAATAAACACTGATACGTTTTGTCACCACGTGTAACCCTCATCTTCCCCCAACGACGTTTTCTGTTTTCCCCAACTTGCCTTTGTCCAAATGCATACAAAATGTGGGTGTGGCGGTATCAATTGCAGCGAATAAAAAGTTTTTATTGTCCCCCATCTTGAAATAGGTATAATATGATGACAGTTTAATACCTCTTTGTATGATTTATGTCAAAGAAACCGCATGAATATTTGATAATATGTCAATATTACAGTGTAATACCGTCCTATTAACATAGATTTTTTATCAAAAGAAATTTCAGAATTGCTCGTAAATTAACGTTTATTTGTTATTGTAAATCGATTTCGACAACGGAATAGTCATCTTCAGTGCAACACGCACAATCTAATTGATACATTTCTGGTGTTACATGTCAAGCCGCAAGATGTTCCTGAGTGATTTTGTACTCTGGAACATCTTGTAGCCTTGCGGCTAGACATTTAACACCAGAAATGTATCAATTCGATTGTGCGTGTTGCACTAAGGATGACTATTCCATAGTCGAAATCGATTTGCAATGAGAAATAAATGTTAATTTAGCTGAAATTTCTTTTAATAGTTATTATATGGTCGTGGTGCACACTGCTCGTAATGGAGTCTTCATTTCATTGATTTTTTATTTCATTTTATTTTATTTTATTATCAGCGATGTTACCTCCCTAGTAACATGATCGCCCTCTGCAATAAGAAATTAAGCAAAGATCTTGTGATGAGACGTACTGTTCGACTCGCAATCGTAAATCCCAGCTTCTGTAACTCAACCAGGTACCATGGCCAGTTTAGCCTTACTGTGAAAACTGCTCAATATAACCATATTTTTTAATAATCGAGTATCGGTTTGATTGCTATTATTTTCAGTAACAAACGTAGAAATCAAAAGTTAAAAGTTTTAAGACTTCTTCAGGCTTTTGGATTATAGTTTTCTTCAAGACATTTAGAATCAAAATAACTAGTAAAATGGGGAAATCAAATAGAAGTTAGTATATCTACCGTTCGTTACTTTCATCGAAAAGTAACGCGGGGGTTGAATACTACAAGAATCACCAATTTTCTCGTATTGATTCCGAATCTCGGCTGAAAAATCATGTAATCAAGGATCATATTACTACTTAGGCACTGCAAATAGTCTATGCTAAAGTGTGACAACTGAGGTTGGCGAATTCTGTCTTTCGTGGTTGGCCGTTTCCAAGGGCTACAAAACAGAAACAGGCATATAATATAAACACAGGCAACAGATCAGCTTTTTTCTTTTGAAGTTTTAACCAACGAGAGATGGAGGTAACAACACTGTTCGTGATGATAATAAATCGAGGTCACAAAATAACTCTTATTAAAAATGGCTGCTTTCGGCACATTTAGTAGGCCATCGACAGATTAAGAGGAACAGTTCCAAACAAATGGTGCTCTTAATCTGAATATGGCAGACTAAATGCGCTGAAACTGGTAATTTTAATAAATGAGATTTTTGCGAACTTCATTTTTCGTATTTTTATTATAAACTATGTATGATTTCCTAAGTTTCTAATTTATTACTGCTGGCATAATATGCTTTATCTGATATTTCACAGAAATGGCAGGCGAATACAAAGTACTTTCAGATTCTGGATGGTGGCATTTAAAACACAAGTGATGTCCGGCGACGAAAGCGAAGAACTGCCGGATAGAGATGGCCACTGATTCATGGTTTCGAAAAAATGTTTCGATACGCTTAAAGGTTTCAGTGTTTCAAAACAGCCAGGTTTCTCGGTTAGGTTAGGTTACGAAACCGTCCTGTTTCATTCTGCTCGGTTTCAGATTATGTTCGCGATCGATACTGAAACTGTTTCAACCTGTCGGTTTCAAAACAGCGATGTTGGAAACCAATAATTGCAGGAAGGCGGAACCGACGAAGTGTGGTGTTTCATTTTGCTAAAACTCGGCACAGATACACATCTCACTTACTACCATATGAACAATTTTGTGTCAAAAAAACCAATATATCCTGCAGCTTACTTTTTATCAAGGTAGTTATAAACAATACATTTTGCTTTCCTCTGTTCTAATGCCTAATTTCGATAGGTGTCGTGTGTGCTAACCTATTACAAATTTTTAGTTTAATTGTTAATAATTTTCAGATAACTGACAAAGATTCGTTACTAAAGTGACTGTTATATTCCGAAATGACATGTCTGCTTCATAAACGCAAAGTACAATAGAATAATACCCACTAATTGCAATGAAGTATGCAGTAAAATTCTTGGTTTATCTGTCCATTTACGGTAAACATATTAAAAACGTACGACTAAACCAAAAACTTATGACAGACATATGATAAATATAGCAATGTGCCGCATTTGACGTATTTCGTTTTTATATTTGGATATTACGAAAGATTGCAAGGTAAAATGAAACCGCGACTTAGATATTTACAAAACTAGAATTTTTAAATAAGGTTTATTTTAGTGAAGTATCCATCAGTGCGATAAGGATGTATAAAAACTTAACCCTTTCCAAAATGTTAGCTCATTAAATGTAATGTTATAATATGACTCTTCAGTATCACATGAAAGTTAGCACACACAACACCTATCGAAATTAGGCAGTAGAATAGAGGAAGGCAAAATGTATTAATTATAGCTACATTGATAGAAACCAGCATATTAGACATAAAAACGTCAGCTCTCAGCTAATGGGATAGCAGAAATGTCACTTACTGCGGGGGTAAAATTTTGCCTACCATCCCGGCGATCTCGAGTGATTATATTGGTAACATCAACACAACGGCAGAAAATATTTGCCAAGATATTACTCCAGAAATCCACATAAAATAATTTGATTGGTTTCGTGCAGAGAATCAAGTAAATAATGCTGTTCGTGCTCCTCAGTTGACAGGTTCTCTATGTACCATTATCTACTCAATAAAAGTAATTGTCTTCGTAAAAAAGAAGTTTCCAAGACAAAACATTTACGTTGTCACGCGATTGGCTAATGCCGCCGTCACATAATTGCAAACATTATCACACGAGGCCCCCAGGCCGGTAAGTAAAATTTAACCGGTGCAGGAAATACAAAACTGCCGCGGCATCTAAATAAAAGTTAATTTTTTTACCTTATTATTGCTGTCCTCGCACTATGTTTGTGGTTTTATAGCAATAGTTAAACAGTGCACATTGACGGTGGTACAATGAGCAGGCCCATAATATTACGAAAAACAATGTTTCATGGTTTCGAAAACTCACACTGTACGGTTTCAATGGTTCCGAAACCGTCAAATGTTTCAGTTTTCCCATCCTTAGCCGTATGATTACAGGAGGCAAGTCTTGCACACTGCACGTGCGTACGCGTCGTCTAATAGGCCACGCCACAAGGCTACAGGCTCACTGTTGCCTCCACAACAGCTGTACTAATGCCATGCGTTTGTTGCTCGTTTATGACTCGGGGTTCTTAAATTATCACTGATCGCAGTTCCTATTTTCTGCGATAACCTATTTCACAGCAGGGGAAATTTTATGGATACATATTCGTTTTATTTTTTAATTTAAAAACAATTTTATAGAACAACTACAACAGAAAGTAGTTATGCCAGAGATTTTACCCGGTTATTGGCAGTAACTAAAAAACCGGTTACAACCGACGAAAAAAAAAAAAAAAAGCTTATTTACAACTTAAATACCAGTATCGATTTTAAACGGTTTTCCCATCCGAACAAGGTACCAATTCATGATGTCAAAATAGTACAAATATACTTTATGTATGCCTACTCTTAAGTTGCCATCCACTCACAAAATAAATGCTAGGTAAATTACTGAAGTGCCCTTGAGTAAAATTACTCGCTTCAGCACTTCCCAAAATTCTAGCTCAATAAATTTTCCGTGATTTCAATATAACACCCATCAAAATGAGGCGCTAGAATACAGGAATTCAACATGTAGGACCAAAACTATGACAAAATGCAATATATAATAAAGTATAGCGTCAGTAATCGTAAAGCAGGAACGTCATATTTGCGCGGAATATATAAAACTGCCGAGGTATCAGAATAAAATTTCATTATACTGTCCACGCATTATGTTCGTGGTTCTACAGCAATACGTATACAGTACACGTGGAATATGGTGCAGCATACAGTCCCATACTACTACAAAATACATTGTTTCTGAACAGTGTTCCGAAGTTTCATATAGTACAGTTTCATTCGTTCCGAAACAGATGTTTCAGTTTTACCATCTCTAACTTTCCGAATACAAATAAAATGATTGACTAAGAAACATTCTGTCGAGCTATTTCTTACCTTACTGAGACGCAAGTTCCAAATGCACGTATTTTACATTCTGCTTCTAATTCATTTCGCCCTTTCTTGAAAGCACGATATTTGCAAGAACTTTATCTGATATTGAATACTTGTGTTTATGCATCGCCAGATATTTCACGAAAAAATAGCAATTTACACTCACAAATCAAACATATAATGCCAACTGCCAAGACAAGGTAAATCTGAACTGAATATAAGGAGCAGAAATTTAAATAATCGATATATGCACTCGCTTATGGATCGAACTATACTAAAATCTACGATCCTACTGCCACCATGTAGCACTGCCTTCGTGCGTATTTATCACGAAGGCAGTTCCTATAGATATAGTATTTAAGAACAGTGCAATAGAACGTGATTAAATGTAAATATAATTTTACTAGGAACCCACTCCGGCTTCGCGCGGGTGGAAATTATATTCTATATCTATAAAAATAGTTGTTTTTTATTGGTTGATATGTTTTACGTAATATGATTAAACACAATGCATACCATGCTTATACAATCCTCAGCGTGTTTAATCCATATGTATATACTAATATCAAAGTCTAAACATATAACTAAAAGTTTTCGTCAGACACTTGGAACGACAGTAGCGCCTCCAGCGGAGAAAGAGTCAACCTCAGTCTAATACAGACAGTTGCAAACACTCTAGAGGTTCGTTCCAGCAGCTGCCAGAAGGCTACTTTCAAGCGTTAAGAAACAGGTGTTACTACGCATGCGCAGCTACAATGACGTAAAAACTCTTGTTTGATACTTGCACTGCTGGAACGCCTTTTGCACTGTTGCTGGCTGCAGGCGAAGGTGAGTTTAAAGGAATAATTAAAATACTTTCCTTCCTAATGACGAAGAAATGTAAACGAGAAATATCTGACTCAAGTGGAATTTCATTGACTTCGAAATAATCGAAAAAGACGCTACAAACACACACCTATCACGTGATGTCCACTCCCCCCCCCTCTAACTAGGACCTTTCTGCGCATGCGCAAAATGGCAGCTTGACCGCGCCAGAAATATTTTTCCGGGTAGTGTCTAGCTGCTTGCGGCAACTGCTGAAACGCCACACTCCAGCCAGAAGCAGGAGAAGGCGCTGTTGGAACACAATTTCAGCGTTGCGCATGCGCGTCAAGTAGTCTGGCAGCTGCTGGAACGAACCTTAAGTAAAAAAAGTGCTGCAGAAGTGATGCTAGCGCTTCAAGCGGCAAGTATGGAGTATCAGAAGAATGGCGTGATACAAATGTGTAGTTGATGCATTTCTATGCTGTTATTTTCATATTCCCTAGTCACTAAACGTTACTGTGAATTTTCTAATATAAATATAAAAACGTCATTAAAGTACATCACTGTTTCTGTTAATGACAGTCGTAATAACAAAATGTCAATGCAATGTAATTCATATGGCTCAATAACTAAGCCGTAATCGTTTCGTCCAAAAACATATTAAAAGCATAAATGAAATGCAACCTTTGTGGTCAAGTATAAAAGGAACTGATTAAGGTTATATTCGCGTGGTCGGTGAGTACTTTCACGTTCTTGGGTTTTGTTTTAGCAGATTTGGGAAATTGTAGTATTTTCAAAATTAGACTTCTTGTAGACTCTGTTCTACAACTCGTTATGAACGCTTTCACTTTGTCCTTGTTTCTTTGCATTGCGTATACCTATCATGATATTTTTATCTACTTGCTAGGTATCAAACTGAATATCTTCAAGAAAATCACGTGTTAATATTAACAGTTTATACACGAACTTATTATTTATTTGTAACTATCCATTCCCTTTTTCAAACTAGTAGGTAACTGCCAAAATATGTCGTTTATAGGCCTATAATTTTTGTGCAAGCGAATTACGAAACTAAGCAGTCTTTACTGATGTGGTTGATTCGTTGCAATCGAAAGCGTTCAGGCATTACTTTTATACAGCAGTAATATTATGAAGCAGTAGTTAAGTATTTGCAAGTCTCGTTAAGAGGCAAAGTTTCTAAAAATACTGAATTGTTGAAAGGTTTTCTTCCATGTCTAAAAGTGAAACTAACCACCGTAAATGAACACATGCTATTCGTAATATTATTCTTTCTTCTCAGCATCTTTTGCAAATGAAAGATTTCCAGGTTATATTTTTTATAGTTACTACAATTTTGAGATCCAAAAAAAGCTCCTAAGTACGATGGTATTTGGAATGTGCTACTGCACCTAACATGCAGTTTCAATACACAATCGTTCTTGGTATGTCTTTACTGCCCTGCCGCTTGGCGGCGCTGCAGTTATGACGTTGAAAATCACTGGAAGTTTCGCGACTTACGTTAGACTTAAGCTTTCTATACGAGACGTGCAACACGAACAAGAATGTCGTTGTCAGCTGCAGCGCTCCTTGTGATAGACCGCCGAGCTACAAAGAAGCGGCCGCGGCGGAGTGGCCGAGCGAATTGAGGCTCTATGCTACGATGCGCGAGGCCGTTCTTCGTCGGGGTTTCGAATCCCCGCTAGGTCATCGATATTTTTGTGCCGTTTTTAGTATAAGGTAGTTCATAAGTAGTTTGTAAGTTTAGGGACTGATGACCCCGCAGTTAAGCCCCTTAAGCTTAACAAACATTTGATCATACAAAGAAGCGTTCAAACCGTACGCATTTGTTTGTAAGATATATTATGATGATAAAAACATTTGTGTTTTAGACTGCCACTGTGAAACTGTATGTGTTTTCGTGCAGTTCATGCGTAACTACGTCGCTCACATGTGTTAACGTCCTCATTATAAAATGCGATTACATACGTCCAGCCCCTGCGGTTGAGGCGCTTATGTATATGATGAACAAGCACAGATGTCTATACATATAGACCTTTCACTGTGATAAAGCTTCAAATAGTCCTTATCGGAAACAAATATTTCATATGTTAACTACAGGAATTTCAGGAAAAAATAGCAAATATTTTAGAAGATGGTAAAAAATGTCATATAAAGTGTGTCCATTTTTTATTGAGTACAGAGATACAGCTGTTGGTATATACAAGAAACGTAAAGCACAAGCAAATTTGTATATTTTGACTGATTCTTTCGTCGGTTCTTGGTAGATCACTATATTGACTTTTATTTAAATTACCGATTTCAACGTACTTTAAAGTCTGAATATGTCCTAGTAAGCCGAAAACCGGGTAACTAAGTGAAAATGACCGTGTAGAACATACAAAAAATTCTACTTTGACGTCAGTATGATGTTGTACTACCAAGAATCAACGGTTAAATCAGTGAAAATTTCTAGATTTACATTTGCTCTAAGTTTGTTTCGCTTTCATATTAAAAGATATATCACTGTATTCAGTAAAAACTGTACACATGTTATATGAAATTTTTAATCAATTCCTCTATAGTATCACCTCCTAAAATACTTACGACGTATTGTCTAGCTATCTTGACTTAGACTGAGTCGAAAAACTAAGTTCCTCTGAGCAGGAGACAAGTACATAGTCTCAAACAAATTCTCGACTTGGCTTCTGTCGTCTGCGCATGCGCGAAACAGGTCCATACGCCTGAGAAAGGATCCATCCTATTCCGTCTACTGGCGGTGCATCATGTGTAATCTCGTAAGCTCCCACTTCCCGAGTAGAAAGGGCTTTAGAGTCAACCTAGCGGCACTATCAACACGGTCACAGAAGCGACGCTAGCGCTCCAAGCGGCAGCACTGCAGCAACAGAAGAAAGGCATGATACAAACGTTGTCTCTTTTCCGCTTGCGGCGGTATTTTCATTCCTTGTGGTAGACGTAAGTTTTTACAAATACGTAAAAAATGTCTTGACCCGATCGCTGTCAAACTTCACAGGGTCACTCGCTGGGTTAATCTGAAGATTTCCTAAAGATTCATCAAAACTGCTTCAGTCGCCTTCCCCATCGGGGATTCGAATCCCCCCTCGGGCAGGGATGTTTGTGCTGTCTTTAGTATAAGTTAGTTTATAACCAGTTTGTATGTTTAGGGACTGATGAGCCCGCAGTAAAGTCCTTTAAGCCTTACAAACATTTGAACATTTTCTTTAGTGGGAAATTCGCCGGCCGCGGTGGCCGAGGGGACTGCGGCGCGTCAGTCACGGTCCGCACGGCCACTACGGTCGGGGGTTCGAATCCCCCCTCGGGCATGGATATTTGTGGCGTCCTTAGTGTTAGCTAGTTCATAAGTAGTTTGTAAGTTTAGGGACTGATGACCCCTTAGTTAAGTCCCATAAGCTATACAAACAGTTGAACATTTGAATTTAGTGAGAAATTCCATTTCACTGCTGGCAAACACTTGCGCCGTGGGCACGTTGTCTGTGAAATGCTGATGTACTGGGAATTATAGCTGTAGCATACCGTACGTATTCGGCACTGAGTAACGAATACTTGGGATGACTCGAAGTACGGCATCGTTACTCATAAATACTTTTCGTTACTCGCATATACCGAATCGATACGAACTCGCAAATAAATTAATTTCGTTACTCGCATCTATCGTATAGATACGATCTTACTCATGAAAACATTTCGTAATTCGTTATTCGCATCTACCGTATCGATACGAAAACCAATACCGAGGTATTGACAGAACAATATATTCACTGCAATTTGCAGATTACCAACTGATTATAGCCCAAGACTATGAGGACATAGAGTATATGACCAAGAAGCTGATTCAGGAATATAAAAAGGCAGGTCTAAATGTCAACATGAATAAAACGAAATACTTGGTAATTGGTGTAATAAATGAAGACTTAATATTAGAAGAGGGGATGGGAACATTAACAACTATAGAGGAATATAAATATTTAGGAGTGAAAATTACAAATGATGGGAAACAGGAAAAAGAAATTAGATCAAGAATAAATGCAGGAAAGATGACAATTTCTTTGTTGAATGGAATTCTCTGGTACAAACATGTAACTACAGATAACAAAATAAGGATATATAAAACAATAGTTCGGAGCATTATTACATATGGTTCAGAAGTATGGACAACAAAATGGCAACTGAAATCAAAATTATTAGCTACAGAAATGGATTTCTGGAGACGTTCATCAAGAAGAGAAAGAATAAGAAATGAAGTAATCAGAGAAAAAAATGAAATGTAAAAATTCAGTTATTGAATTCATCGAGCACAAACATCTAACATGGTATGGACACGTCAGAAGAATGGGACAAGAAAGGCTTCCAGAATGCATACTCGACTGGACACCCAACCGAAGAAGAAAAAAGGGACGCCCACCTACCACTTGGATGCAGGAAGTTCAGTCAGCAATGAGGAAGAATAACATTCCTGAGGACTTATCGTAGAACAGAGAAGAGTGAAGAACAATAATTCGTAACTTAATGTAATCTAATATACGTGCTGGAAACATGTACTTACAGTGTAAAACCAGAATAATAATAATAATTATTATTTATTATGAGTTGAGTAATTTATATAGACATGCGTGTCGAATTTTAAGCGCGTATTGTGTAGCTCTACGATTTTAGATTTTTTTTTTCCTAAATCGAACATTTTTTACTATACTTTTTGGCCCATGTTTGCAGGTACCTCGATGATCTGACGTCCTCTTTTAAGGCGAACGTACGTTTTGCTATATTTTTTTTACCTGTGAAAGTTTCAGTTTAATGGTTAATTATTTGTTTTTGATCTTGTCTACTATAAAAATGTTTTGTAAAAAAGTACTCAAAAGATGTCTACAAGTTTTCATTCATGACGCTATTATCTTAATTGTTGTCAGCCGCGGCGGAGAGGCCAAGCGCATTGAGGCGCTATGCCTGCATGCGCAAGGCCGTTCCCCATCGGGGATTCGAATCCCTCCTCGGGCATTGGGATGTTTGTGTCGTCTTTAATATAAGGTAGTTCATAAGTAGTTTGTAATTTTAGGGACTGATGACCCCGCAGTGAAGTCCCTTAAGCTTAACAAACATTTGAACATATTTCGTTAATGTCATATCACACAGTAAAACAGTCCAGCTGCTTGCAAATGTAGTGCTACTACTACGATCGGTCACACTGACATTCACCAGGAAATATTCCGATCGATTCTGTCATGGGCGAACTATGAGCCAAGCTTCTACCTAGAGTGTGGGAAGAATATTTACAGTTGAGGTCGCGGGTGTGTCTTGCTGCTTTTGATCAAATTGCTTGGCAGTTGCACATCACGAGGAGAGTGGACTGTACTGGCTCTCTCCTCAGTAGTACAATTTCCTCAAAAACAAGCATACAGTACCTACGTGGCAAATATAAATGTTAAAGTAGTATTAACAATAACAGTCAAAATTTGTTCATGGTTTCAAAGACACTGTAGCGGACATATTTCTAGGTGACACTGGTAATGAGAGTAACGAGTAACGACACGTATGTAACGAGTACTGTTTAAGTAACGCATACGTATCTTTTCGCTACTCTCACAGCTCTACTGGTAATCAGTAGGCGGAGCTTCCACCGTCCGCGCCCTCCTCAGAATCCATTGCTCTCGCTGCGCACAGGTAGTAACTGTGCACCTGCGTCTACGGCGGGCTCACTCTCAGGTTGACCAACTTAGCGATTGTGTCGCTAGATGTAGCGATTCTCAATTCCTTCTAGAGATAAGATTTTTTGTTTTGACACGTGTCTCATTCGTAGCGCTTTTAAATGCGTTTTAGCGGCAAATCTGGAGGTTTTATTTATTATTTTTTTTCGTTCGTAATGAAAGTTTCAGTTGAAATAAACGTGAAACAGTTGCACAATGATAACATATACTTTTTTCATTCTTCGTTAGCAGCCTCGATATATAAGTGTTAGGCCAGATTAGCACAGTGGGCAACGTCACATCATCTCAAATCGGGTCACGTGACGCCAAAATATTCCACCATGCTTGCAAGTGGCACCGTTCACACGGTGTACAACGTCGCGTCAGTGCCAATTTGCTTGCTGGTAACCATGCTGTATGCTTCGAAAGAATAGTTTGACGTTGACGGTGAAGGTCACGTGAGCCATCAACTCCTAACGATTAGCTGTTACGAAATTGATTGGTTTGTGGTTGCTAACATAGCTGCTTTTCATTCACACCAGTGTTCTTCGCATTTAACATTTATTGCGTTACTAAGCTTTTGTTTATACATGTATTAAAAATGAACGAGAACGAAATATTAATTGATATTGTTCACCACCATGGTGCGGCTCCGTAGAACAACGGTAGAGTGCCAGACTACAAATCCATAGGTCGATGGTTCGATCCTCGTCAGGTCCTAGGATTTTTTATCTGTCACTTTCCACTTCTTTCACCTCTGGCAGTGTTGCTAATGTGAGTCCCCCTATAACTGGCTGGGTAAGTCAGTACGAAGGTCGGAGGAAGGCAACGGCATACCACCTCCAAACAGGACCATGCCTAGTAAAGCACTGTGGTGTCTTTTTACCACCACCACGTGGTACAGTACTCTATGATATTAGCAGCGGACATAGCGTGTGTGTGAGTGTGGAGAATTTGCTTGGCTCCTAATACTCCACTATGAGACAGTTAACTGCAAAATTGTCTCGCTATTCCAAGGTTTTTTGTTCTCTATACAGTGTGTGAAATTTGCCTTCAACATTCTCTTCAAGAGTATTTTCTTAACCCATATTCGTTTTGCTTGCCTTGCGCGAATTTCTGCTCTCTTTTCTCGCCATCTAAGCAAGTGCAGGTATAATTAATGCTTCAACGCTTAATTTAATGTTTGCTGTTAATTTAATGTTGTGTACAGATACCGTAGCTATTGCGTGTTTCGAACAACTGCGCTCTAATGGTGCTTCATTTTTGACGTCTCTTAACGTTCCGTCCAGTGGAATACACTTTTTTGGCGGTGTGTGATGTCACTGATGTTGACGTGACGTTACCCACCGTGTGAATGTCTAAGTACCCCAACCTCCCTAATTTATCCTCTTCAGACCCATAGCAATTCGTGCAATGAGAAGAAATCGAAACATAATTTTTTTATTACCCTAGGGGTACAAGAAATAACACACAATAATCAAACTTTTTTTATTGTTGCTAGAAGGGCATAACAGGAAGTATCGTATATGATACTTCGGGTCTTAAGCTATACAATTTACATACAGATGCATCTCAAATACAACAAGTGTGAAATTTACTAAAGCAATTTCTGTCATTATTGAAACCAAGAAACACTTCACATGATATACATCTAACAAATGTTAATGAGTTGCATCCTGAGTGGCAGCACTGTGATCTGTTTTTCTGCATTTTTGACATAGTTTTAGGTAAATGTTTTACACAAACTTTTCTTGCAGCTAAATGTGGTATTGGTGCCACTTTTCGCAGTTCTGGTGTTTCTGCAGCTTCTGTTTCAAAGTCTCTTCATCTGAACCACTCTGAAATGGGGGAGCAATTTTTGTGTGTAGAAGATGGTCTGACACTTCCATTCTGAAGTGGTAGTAGTCCAGAACATCTTTCTCCTGAAGCTCGTTAGCTCGGTACTGCAGCCAGGAAGCAGCCAGACAGAAATCAGAAACAACTAAGGTTGGTGAAAATCCTTTTGAAAAATAAGAGAAAGCAATCGATAATTTCTGCAATTCATTATCTAAACAATTTAATTCTTCATTATTAAAAAAAGTCTATTAAAGGATCACAAAACTTACATATCCTTGTGCCCAGTGGCGTAGCTATCATAGGGCTAGGCGGGGCAGTGCCCCGGGGCCCCCGAGTTCTAGGGGCCACTCGGTGTCCGTGAGCGACTTCCGTAAAAAAATTACAGTAGATCGTTCAACGTTTTATTTTTTTACTCTCCCACCCTACCGTCATTATTTCCCGCTCCCCTCAAACCAAGTTTCCCACAGTAGCCGCATTGGTCCACCGGGTGGCGGAACAGTGCTTCTAATGGGACCTACACACAACGCAGTCGCTGTGTACAGTATTTGGCACACTTCAATCTGCGTAACGGGAAAAGTAGAGTCAGCATCAAAGCTGTTCACAGCAACAGCTGCGCCTTCCAAGTGTTGCGGCGTGCCGATCGGCGCAGTGTGTATGAACACATTTACTGTACGCT
Organism: Locusta migratoria; assembly: GCA_026315105.1. Classification (NCBI taxonomy): domain Eukaryota; kingdom Metazoa; phylum Arthropoda; class Insecta; order Orthoptera; family Acrididae; genus Locusta; species Locusta migratoria. Next base: position 506,000,421 of record CM048746.1, on the reverse strand, counting down.
GCTACTAGTTGGCAAATAAAGTGTACAGTTAGATTATCCCAATAATCTGTTTTCCGAACATCTATGTCCCCCCAGTTACTTCGGTTAATCGACGTTCTACTGTATATAAATTTTAGTTGAATGAAGGATTTCCGACTTTTTGAACCTTCACGAACAAACCTCAAAAGCACGAAGTGAAAGCCAAAAATGAATCCCACCTCAGGGGAATTGCTTGTCCGCTAAGGCCGGCCGCGGTGGCCGAGGTGGCTGAGGCGCTCCAGTCACGGTCAGCACGGCCACTACGGTCGGGGGTTCGAATCCCCCCTCGGGCATGGATATTTGTGCCGTCCTAGTTCGTAAGTAGTTCATAAGTAGTTTGTAAGTTTAGGGACTGATGACCCCGTAGTTAAGTCCCATAAGCTTAACAAACATTTGAACATTTTTTTTGTCCGCTAAGACGTGGACACTGCCACCGTAATCGTGTTGTCGTTTGAAGTCGGAGTTGCCATGGCTGTCAATCTTTGCGAAATAACAATGAATGGAGCTGAATTACTAGCAGTGTGTTTCACAATACACGGTGTGGCCACATTTGAATATGAAGTCTCTAAATCATAGATCCCACTTAACTGCTGTAACCAATTGCACTCCGAAATTCGTGCAAGAAAAAAAGAAAACATGGTTACTTTATCACAATAGTAAATTGTGACTTCAAGACACTACCCCCTACCCAATTGCCACGATAATAGGCGAAGATGTCGACTTAGTTATTTTACGAAATTAGGCTGATCGGTACGGAGCAATGACATAATAGAGCAATAGTTTAGCGAGAGAGAGTTGTCGGCACTGACAACAGTCAGTGGTTGAGTAATAATTCTTCATTATTTTTACTAGTTTTCTGTCTGCAAATTCATTCACCTAGTATGGAGAAACTTCGGAAAATATCCCATGGGGTCATTTTATCCGTATGTCCTGCCCAGATCCAACTCTATATCTCTGCAAAATTTCATCCAGTTCCACCCAGATTTTTGTTTGAAGGCATAACGAAGTAACTAACTTGCAGAGTTATAATTATATTTGAGAGTACGATGAAATATTAACTGCTGCGTGACATAATAGTATTTAGGTTTGCCTTATGTCTTCCAGTGGGAGATAAGGAGCTAATGATGAATTAGTTTGGCATCTGTAAAGTTTTAGTTTAAAGAAAGCCCCAATGTCATTTTTGCCCCGGGGCCCTTGGTGACAAAGCTACGCCACTGCTTGTGCCTGTAAAAATCTTTATTCATTTCCTCTCTCTACTAACCTAACATGTCGCTGCAAATAACTAAGAGGTTCCTCGTGCGAAGTTTCCCAATAAGAGTTCTCCATTGGTTCAATATTTGTTTCAAATTCGTCTTCTCTTTCTGTAATATTCAAAATCAGAAATATCTAGGTCCATCGGATTTATTAGTGCCGAAATTTCATCATCTTTGAGTTCTGTAAGTGAACGCAGTGCGCCTCGGTTGCGCGGGCGCCGTGGCTCAGCGCGCCCGGTCAGGGAGCTAAATGCTCTCTGTAATAAAAAAGCTGAGCCCAATGATCAACGAACAGAAAAGAACACATTGAACCAACGACCGCAATGCATAGATCTACGAGGAAAAAAAAAAAAAAAAAAAAAAAAAAAAAGGTTGCACAGTGGTAGCGTGCCAGACTAGAAATCCAAAGGTCGTGGTTTCGATCCCCGCCAGGTCCTAGGATTTTTATCTGTCAATTTCCACTTCTTTCCCCTCTGGCAGTGTTGCTGATGTGAAAAATACCGAGTAGCACCGTGGTTCGGAACCCACGTTAAACTGTAGGTCCCCCTATAACTGGCTGGGTAAGTCAGTTCGAAGGTCGGAGGAAGGCAACGGCATACCACCTCCAAACAGGACCATGCCTAGTAAAGCACTGTGGTGTTCAAATCAATCTTCGGATTGTTGACTGCTTTACCTTTAAGTGAACGCAAATCACCAGTCTCCGTTGTGGGCACTGTCTACTTTGTCATGTTAAAGAACCAAAGTATCGAATGCGATACTTCACGTTTCTTACCTATGAATTTCACATTTACTTGAAATACAAGTTAGCCATGACAACTGACATAATTAGCATACATGAATGCAACGTAGTAAATGCAAACTGACTCCAAAATTGAAGAAATAATATTTTATTTACCTTTGTTTCTCATAGCAGCATGGGGACAGGTCGGACGCTCCGTTTTACATTAATGTGGCGCAGTGTTGCCAGGTGTTGAAACAAAAAATCCAGAGGTCGTAATGGAAAAATCCGGAGATTTGTCCACAATTTCCGGAGACACTTTCGAATCAATATCTCTCTATATAAAATAGGCAGTATGTGTGCATGTCTGCATGTTCCACAACTCCTCCTAAACTACTGGACCGATTTCAACCAAATTTGGTACACATGTTCCCTACTATCAGGCAACAATCGCTGTCAGGGTAAGAACCACATACTTCAGGAGATATGACGTGATGAACAATGACATTCGTGAAAAACGGCCGCATCATGCGATAATATGCTACATCTGCTTCTAAAATAATGGAACGATTTCAACCAAATTTTGTACAAATATTCTTGAACGACAGGAATCATATGCTATGGTGGCAAAAACCAGCCACGATACATAGTTCACACGATATCACGTCATAAACAATGAAAACTGCCCTATCTTGCGGCGCATGATCGAGTGATTTTATTCGTCAACTATTTGAGATATAATTAAAGCTGTTGCTGCTCTATGGTTGACAGGTTCAGGCATGTACACTTGACGGCCAGTAAATTAATTATCCTCGTAAAGCAAACGTGTCATTGCGAACATTAGCAGATACACCGCTACCGTAAGTAAAATTTAACCAGTCAGTATCTTCCAGGGCTCGTCTGTGGGAAGCATACAGTGAACATATCGGCACCGAAACGTTTCTCCAGGCCAGATGTGTTCGTTTTTGTGTGTTACATTTTATATTTAGGGAAGCATTAGTAGTGAAATAAAAATATAATTTTCACCTAGAGAAACTGTTTTTTTTTTTTTTCTAAAATAAAATAAAAAAGAATCCTACATTAAAAAATCCGGAGATTTCAACATTTTTCCTATTTTTCCTGGAAGATAAAAAATTCCGGAGATCTCCGGAAATTTCCGGTGACCTGGCAACACTGATATGGCGTCTATTGGGAAAGAGGTAACGCTTGCAACAATTACGAGCCACATTCAGCATTAAGTACTGCTTGTGACATTGTTGGTTGCAGAGCCAAATATGCATTGAAGGCTGCACGAAAAATTCCGAAACTGAAACTGAACTGATACCGCGGAACCGAGGAGGTTATTGAATGTCGGAAATCTAGTGACATTCTAGGGATTTTTCATGTTCAAACTTGCGACAGTTTAAGCTGTCAAGTTGTCCACCCTGCACACTTCGCTGTGCTGGCTGCGTCAGGAGCGGCTCGCGTCGAATGGGGCTGTGCTGTGGCGGCTGGCGGCTGCTCTGTCTATTAGCGGTGCCGGGCCGGCCGTCATTGATTGGCAATCAGGCCGCTAATGACGCGCCGTCAAAGCCCGCGGCCCTAAATTCGCGCCGCGCTAATTGAGTCACGCAGAGCGGCTGCCGGCCGCAGCTGCGGCAGGGCGCTGCTTAAAACCCGCACGCATAGCTCGCCACGGCACGCACACCGCCATTCACGGCTGCGGCCCCGGCCTCTGCATTACAGCGTCAATGCTCGCACCGGCGTTAACACCGCCGCGTCTCACTGGTAAATCACCAGTCAATGTGGCTGACATCACACCGTCAAATGTGTGAATAGCACTCCAGCTGTTGAAGCCTGTCAGTATTTTGACAAGGATTAAAGGATTATCGTATCGAGCGCAGAGGAAACAGCCACCATCTCTATACAGATACGGACATAAATATTCGAACTAAAACATATTCTGAATTATATCCATTGGCGGCGCGTCTAATCTGTTCACTGTTTCACTAAACCTCCGGAAAAAAAGCTCGTGGCGAAAAAAAGTAAATAAAAAAAAAACAAATAAAAAGTGTTTAAAAACGATCATTCTTCGTTTAGTTCTTCTATCAGATCCTTTTACGTTAGTATTCAATCTATTTTAATGCTACGAGAATCGTTTTACGTCGCGGAAGACAGCACGTATACGAGTCGTAGCGCGGCCGCTTAATATAGGCGGCAGTGGCCGCAGCGTTGCAATGCGTATGCGCAGCTGAGGTTCAAATTCTCTTCTGAACCCTCCTGGAGGCAGCATATGGACGCTCCTGCGGAAGGGAGGAGCGAGGGGAAACGCCGCATTAACATTGGCGTTGGAGCTACTAAAGACGCCAGCTCCTGGTTACTCGAGTTCTGGCGGTTAACGCAGGAATCGTTCCGAAGCAAAGGCAATGGAGCTACTGCACACGTCGCCATGTGCATGCGCAAATCCTTCATGAAGACAACATCCGCCCTTCATATTTGTTTCATCAAAAACACGTCATATTTGGTAAAATATCTTATAACTATAAATTAAAGACGCAACAACTGTAAAAACCTTCAGAAGATCCGAAGGTATTGGGTTCGAGACTGACTATAAACGAATTTTTCAACCCATTCTTCTTTTTAACAGATACAGGTACAACTATGACTTCTGTATTGTTACTTGCCACAAATACTTTGGAGAATTTTGCAAATGTGTCGCGATTTTGAGGGTAAATTACATTTATACTCATCGTTGTTACAAATATTTAGCTGTTTGAAAAGGTGTGGGAGAGGACAGCCTTTGCACATGCGTAAGGTTAGGAGAGGGTTCAGCTTACAGTGTCACGTGACACGAAGGTAGCTTGTCTCTTCATCGTATCAGATTCATTTTGTTACACTCTCTTAACAGTGTAATCAGTTACTTACTGTGTTTTAATGTTCACGTGCATGTTCATATGGTATTGGTGTATACATCAAAGAAAAATGAACGACGTTCAGTATATTTTTGAAACAAATATCTCAGCTTTAAGCTTGCAAGAGAAGTGTGAAATATAGAAGCTTGGCAGGTCGACGCCTCAGCTCGAGTTGAAGCAAGCGCAAACAAGCTGAGGTAAGACATTCTAAAGATCTTTTAACGAAAATATATCGAAAGGAAGAGGGGGTCGGGGTGCTTTCCCCAAAACATCAACGCGCCGAGAAAGGGGGGGGGGGGAGGAGGGCGCCACTATCAAGAACCGACACTTAAAGAAGTGAACCTCCAATCATCTGAACCACCGGGCGCCACTGATTATAACATTTTATAGCTATTCAAAGAAAGTATACATACATACAACTGATACCAACTTGTGTCTTCGACTGAACATATAAACTCATGAAAAGCAACACAAACGAATTTCCGCTACTACAAAGAATGTAAATAGTTTACTACTGGTCATAAGTATTCGACCAGATAGCAGCTAGTATTTAGTTATCATCACTTTTCTTTGAATTACTGCCGCGAGTCGTTTGGGCATTGTCTGTATATGTTTTTTGGTGTGCGCAGAGTCCAATTTTATCCATTCTGTTTGAAGAAGTTCTCTCACAAGGAGACCACATGGGTATCGGCTTTTAGAATTATATATAATTATGGTACGTGAAGTTCAGAGCTCAAATAATAACCAAAGATATTCGACGCAACTCATTGGAAAAACAGCGTATCCTCAAAGGTCGCCCAATTACGGGTCAGAAACAAACAACCAGTGAATACGAGTATGTCGCGCTAAGTTTGATATTCCCTCAAAACCTAAAATCAGATTTCCTGTGTTTGCGTTGTACTGAATAATTTTCTTCTTCATTCTTTGTAAAGTTGCTATGCAAAACAAGATAAATTTTCAAGATAACTTTCGCGATAAACAAAATTACACTTGAATCTTCCTGGCAGTTTAAATTTGTGTGCCAGAAACGGGATTCGAACCTGAGACCTTTGCCTTTCGCGGGCAAGCGCTCTACCGTCTGAGCTATCCCGGTACGCTTCACAGGCCGCCCACACAAGTACTTCTGCCAGTACCTCGCCTCCTGCTTTCCATACTTCATAGAAGTTCTTCAGTGAACCTTTCGGGACTGACACTCCTCATTCTGGAAACATCCATTAAGCTGTGGCTAAGCCATGTCTCCACCACCTCCTTTCTTCCAGGAGTGCAAGTTCTGCAAGGTTCGCAGGAGCACTTGTGAAGTTTGTAAAATAGGAGGCGAGGTACTGGCAGAAGTTGTGAGGACGACTGTGAAGCGTGCCGGGATAGCTCAGACGGTAGAGCGCTTGCCCGCGAAAGGCAAAGGTAGCAGGTTCGAAACCCGATTACAAAAAAATGTTCAAATGTTTGTTACGCTTATGGGACTTAACTACGGGATCATCAGTCCCTAAACTTACAAACTACTTACGAACTACCTTATACTAAGGACGGCACAAATATCCATGGCCGAGGGGAGATTCGAACCCCCGACCGTAGTGGCCGTGCAGACCGTGACTGGAGTGCCTCAGTCCCCGCGGCCACCCGATTACAGCACACAATTTTAATATGCCAGGAAGTTACATATCAGCGCACGCTCCACGGCAGAGTGAAAATTTCATTCAGAAAATTATATTTGACTGTGTTTCAAGAAGAATTTCTACTGCCATGAAAATCCTTTGTATCTGATGTGTGGAAAAATGCCGTTGAAATTTCTAATTTGCTCCAATAACTGGAAAATCGAAACGTGTAGATTCAAATAAAACAGTTTATAATTGGTGGGAGTACCATTTCTTAGTGTCTAAGAAAAGAAGCAGATAAAACGTTTACCGAAAACATCTGAATGCCCCAGCATGAACGCAGCCCTTGAAATTCAGAGGTTTTTTACATAGTTAAATCCTTTAACTTTATTTACATATGAGTAAAACATATAAAATAGCTCATTTTTAAACTCACAATTACATACTGCCCGTATTTAAAGTCAATTATTGTAATACTAGGATTCTTTCCCACACTCCCTTCCTTGCCGTCTCTCTCTCTCTCTCTCTCTCTCTGTCGCTCATTTTTCGTTCGGCCGTCTGGGGGCCACGTACCCCTTGCCCCCCCCCCTCCCTGAATTCGCCGGTGTGTTCTTCGATACGTTTGTCTTGTTGTTGTAACAGTTCAGTAGTTTGTTTCGTGTGTTCGTCCTGTTTTAGCAAAAGCTCATGTTTCATTTCGTTCTGTCTTTGCGAAAGATCGTGTTAGAGTTCGTCCTGTTTTTGTAAAATCATTTTAAGGATAGATCTGAGTTCATTTGTCCTGTGCCGAATTCGGCATACCAGTTGCTGAGCGAATATTTGTGTGTCAGACTTTTGTAGGAATGTGGTGTCGTCTGACAATGTGTCTGTCTTGGTTAAATTTTTGACGGATGAGACAATCTTTTCCATCGAATCTCGTATCCGATGAAACGCTTGCAAGAGAAAAATTTGTATTAGGAACTGTGTTGACGTCAGAACTTTGTGGGTATGCTAAGAGTATGCTGTGTCGTCACACGCTTAGCACGCAGAGCTGAAACTGGCATTCTCACTCATTGTTGTGTCGGTATCTGTTACATTGGCGAATACCGAACCTGAAGTGCCAGATTAATTAGCGGAATTGTTTAAAACACTACCTTTTCGTGAAGCAGAGGCTGTACGCGATTTGATATTAACGGTAGAACGCGTCATAACGACAATTGGTTTTGATGCAAAGAAATAGTAAAAAAAATGGCAGATGATACATGTAGCCTGCAAACTACGAGAGCAATGCACAGTCTAATAACATATGAAAAAATTTCAAAAGATTCACAGTATCCGTTTCATAGAGATGTCGCCAAGTGAATGTTGTTATAATAATAAAATTGTAAGGTTGTTGCTGCCCAGAATATATCTATAAAGATTCGTATTGTAAATAAAATAGTAGTTTCATATTTTACTAGCAGGTTGTCAATAAAAATTGCTTGACTGTACTTTAGACTCCTCAAACAATTGTCATGTGTAGTTGTGTGTGTATGGGTAGCTGTAAAAAATGAATCTGCACTATAATTAAAACTTGATAATATGACTGAACACTTTATCCAATTAGTTAATCATGACTTTGAACAAAAACCAAATATGTAATAAAAACCAATTCTGACCCTGTGACTTTATTAATAGAACGAGTAATTTGATCTCCGGTAGAAAATAATCTGTTTCATTAAAGACTGTCAATGTTTGAACAATAGGACATCAGCTTGCTGCAGAAGTGACTAACTATATCACTCAAACATTTACGTACACTGATTTTATGACCTACGTGTGCGCAAGGAAACATTTGAAACTGCCCTCAGAATTACTGGCAAAAATGCTGCAGCTGCAAGGTCAAAAAATAACTACAGAATTCGCAGGAATGCAATGCGAATCAACTAACTAGGTAAATACTAATTTTGTCCATCTCTGTAGTATTTAAAACGAATAATTAATTGGGTTTCGTGATCAATGACTAACACGAAACATACCTGAGGTTGAAGTTTTAACTTAAGCACTTTTTTCATAAAAGGATAACATGAACTTTAGACAATATTGCACAAAAATGGTGGGGAATGTCTTAACACAAAACTTTTCAAAAACCCATTTACTTCTACTGTTATTTTCAACACAAGAAAAACCAGCCAGTACTTTATACAATGCAAATCAAAATATCGAAATTGTCTACATCACACCTCCTCCTTTTTTTTTTTTTTTTTTTTTTTTTGCACCCTAAAAACATACTAAATTCTTGCACTATACTTTTAATTATTTTAAAGAATGGACATAAAAGACGAAAATGAAACCCTGCATGTTGAATGTCTGTTAGAGATGGACTACAATTACACGAAGCGGCTAATAATGAAAAAATGACTCACCTTTATTCTTCATAAACACAGACCCTGTTTTAATTGCAAATATTTTTAACATTTTCACACATAAAAATATTGAAATGATTCAAGCTCAATTGCAATTTGCGAGTACATTCCAAGGTTGCTTTTACACTACTCCTGCTCACCCGTCGGAGGCCCGCAACCAAACTCCAGTAAGGTAAAACGCGGGACCGCACACACCAAAGATTGTCGTCGCGGAGCCAAAATATGATTTTACAGACATTCAACGTTATTATCACTGCATACCCATGTATCACAGCGCATGGTGGAGGGTACTTAACTTACGGAATTTTACAAAATGCATAGTTTAGTTCCAATCTTTAAGAATTTTTGCACACACGACCTTTACACCAAGAGGAGGATCACTGGGTACATAAATGTTTGTATGGTACATGACAGAGAGTACCTCGCAGAAAAATTTGCCTAGAGTTTCCGAAGCATCTCAGTAATACTGATACATTGATCGAACCTACCAGTAACACACGTACCCTCCCGCTTCTGAATTGTTTGTATGACTTACTTTAAAACGATTTGGCGGGGATCCCAAATACTTGAGCAATCCTCAAGACGGGGGTTGTACAAGCTTTTTATATACAGTCTTTTTTATTGTAAATGACACAGTGAAGTTTAACGATGAAATAACGATCTTGTATCAGTTCCACTTAATTCTAACCGCTCCACTGATATCGCGCGTCTGCATTCTGAGGACTAATAGAAACACTATCAGTTGTGTTGAATGTGTGTGTGTTAGCGCTATTATGATTGCTTTAAGCTTAAGCTTTAAGGTGTTTGGTAGTTTACATTGAAAATGTAATGATACACCGTCGTCCTTGAATTACGTATAGTTTACCTCGTATGGTATTGATATCTGTCTTATTCCTTTGTTTCGAAGGGACATCTTTAAAAATTCCAAAACAACAACTCTCTATTAAACAGTCACTTGTGGTAGAATGCAACTTTTGTCTGGAAATGACACTGACCACCGTTTTGTTTTGATCGCGTATTATTCGAAGCATTATTTCGTGCTGTTCCGAACTTTCGAGGAAAAGGCGTCCCTCTTAGTGTTTGACTGTTTAAATTCAAAAGTTCGTAAATCTATGGGACTTAACATCTTTCGTTATTAGTCCATAGGCTTACAAACTACTTGAACAAAGTTCAACTAAGCTAAGGACAATACACATACCCATGCCCGACGGAGCGCTCGAACCTCCGAAGGCGAGCAAGCGCGCGATACTTAGCAAGGCGCGTTAGTCCGCTCGGCCACTCCTCCGCGGCTGTCTGCTCTTCGCAATCTTGACAGCTCAAGTATCACAATATACAGATCTGGAGTGGGTGATATTGCCAAAACGATCCTTCGTCTGCGAAAACTGGAAACTTGTTTTTACAGAGAATCCACTCACGGATTCCTCAAGCAAGCAAGGCGAGCAATGTCATAACCGTGCGTGGCTTGGAGTGGAATTCCGGAAAGAAGGACAGAGACGCTTATTGGAATGGCGACGGATGTCCCAGCAGAAGAACCCAATATTGCTGCCCTCACTCGAGATACTCGAGCAGAATAAGGCGGAGGGAGGATGTGGGGTCACGCTGGCGCTATCTGGAGTCTCATGTTTCGAATATTTCAAATGTTTGTAAACCTAACCGCTATGGTCATCAGTCCCTAGACTCACAAACTACTGAAGCTAACTTACACCAATGACAGCACACACACACACACACACACACACACACACACACACAAATATATGTACGTCTCCCAAGGAAGGACTCGAACCTCCGACAGGAACGACCGCCTGGTCCGTAACATGAAGTCTTAGGCGATGCGGCCATTCCACGCGGCTTTCGAGTAGTACCGATGTATTTCTAATGTAGGCCACCTGGTGTTAACAAGATAGGATCTTACTTATGTTGTCTTTAATCCAAAGCAGTGACGGTTCGTGAGAACATATTTTACGTGTTTCACGAATTTTTAGATTCTTATATAGAGGGAACTGTGAAATTGTGATTGCTTTGTAACATGAGTGTGAAGAAATTTGTGTAACTGTAGCAATTTCCAGTAACAATAATAATATGCAAAGCTCGTTGGCTGAATGAAGGAATTGTTTTGTCGAACTTTCTTTTTTTGTACACAGTTATGTACAGTTTAGGTCAAGAAGTAAATAATGTAATGTCTAAGTCTTCGCTAACCTCCACTTTGTCATACATATATTAATATTACCCAAGTATTATCGCCCACTAAGTCTCTTTTGCTGCCACGGCGGATTAGACGTGCTCACTGGGGCGCCGTGCTGCGGTGCGCGTGGCCGTTCGCCGTCGGGGGTTCGAGTCCCCCCCTCAGGCATGGGTGTTTGTTTTGTCCTTAGATTAGTTTACCACAGTTTAAGTACTTTTAACAATTTTATATATCAGCCAACCGGTTGCGTGGTTTTAAGGTACTTGACCTAGGTTTCGTTGTCGCTAGGGACAACTTCATCAGAAGAATAAAAAACGGTTACATGAAACACATGACGTCAAAAATTTTACGAGCAGAATTGCTCAAGTCGATTACAATAAAAAACTAGTTTTTTATTTATTTTTATTTTTATGCAATGGCAAGAATGCTAGTTTTTTATTTTTATTTTTTATTGTAATCGACTTGAGCAATTCTGCTCGTAATATTTTTGACGTCATGTGTTTCATGTAACCGTTTTTAATTCTTCTGATGAAGTTGTCCCTAGCGACAACGAAACCTAGGTCAAGTACCTTAAAACTACGGAACCGGTTGGCTGATATATAGAATTGTTAAGAATAATTGGATTACGGTTGCTGTTAACCAGCCATGTTCAAAGTTGTTAGTTTAAGTACTTTGTAAGCTACGGACTAAGGACCATGCAGTTTTTTATTCTTCTGATGAAGTTGTCCCTAGCGACAACGAAACCTAGGTCAAGTACCTTAAACCTACGGAACCGGTTGGCTGATATATAGAATTGTTAAGAATAATTGGATTACGGTTGCTGTTAACCAGCCATGTTCAAAGTTGTTAGTTTAAGTACTTGGTAAGCTACGGACTAAGGACCATGCAGTTGAGTCCGATAGATTGACAAACATTTTAACATTTTTTTTTTCTCTTCTTCTGATTGGATTTTGTGTGTGTGTGTGTGTGTGTGTGTGTGTGTGTGTGTGTAAAGGCATAACTTTTCATATAGTTCACCACTCGCATGACTTTATCAAATTTTACTACTTCTGTAAAAGTTTATTTATTTACTTATTCATCTTTAAGAGAGTACTAACACAGTTGAATCAGTGATGAGTACAAGACTCTAAGCCAGCACCCGCTCCTCACTTTTAGTACCTGCAAAGCGGGTTTCCTCTGCCCTTCTCAAATAGCTAACTATTTGTGGCGACGAAAAAGAAAATATTTTTGCCGCTTATTTCACTCAAGCAATCTAAGCTGTTCTGTATGGATGCTGTCTAACCACTCCAAAATTCGCAGTAATTTCGGAAATAAACAATAGATATTTATGGCGAGTTATGAATTATAAATATTATTTAAGCTGTACTCTTAGGTTCTTGCCTAACCACACCCTCAGAAATCGTGACACATTGGGGAAAAATGGGCAAATATTTTTCACACATAAGAATGCAAATGCCACTGCTGGTTCCAGAATCTACTAAAAATGCGAAGATTAGAAGGAAAAAAACACTGACTATCGTACCCGAACCAGGGATAATTATGTTGTCTTCAAGATATTCATGCCCTATAACGACAAGGTCATGCTGACCACTGCCATTGGGGATCTTCTAACTTACTTTAAAAAATCCCTTGACGGCTTTTCCCGCCAATGCGTCCTTGATTGACGTTTAACTATAAGAAATCCTACGAAGGTTGATGTGTATTTGATAAATCTTCTATGCAAAAATGAAAAAAAAAAGTTTAGGCACGTTTATTTGTGGACAGAAAGCTGTGGTGTCCCGTGCGGATTGAAGCGGATGTACCACATAGAGGCTGTACATAGCAGTGAACCGTGATCGTTGTCTGTCCAATATTTGTGTGTTAGGTCCATAAGACAATGACGTCATGCCAGTTGTGCATGCGCAACACCTCACTAAATGGTCCACAACGGACCCATACTCTTGATCCTGATAACGAGTTTCACAGAATCTATACGAGAAGCGGTAAATTTAAGTGCCATACACTTACGATTACCGCAACTATGTTACGTTAACTGCATTCAAACAACAATAATAAATATAATCGCTTCAAAACAATTAGGGAATCAGTTGAGATATCTAGGTTATGACGTATTGTCATCGGCTTTCTGTCGGTTACACGGAGTGGGGACAACAACATTACGGAACCGAGATAGTTGTAATAACAGAAAGTTGCTGCAGAGGGTTTGGTGTTGACTTGTGTTTACTCTATCAAACGAATTATACAAGTAGATGGGTTCGGATAGTGCAGTGCAATGCAACAACAACGTGACTTTTGGAAGCTATGGCATGTCTACATCTACATGGGATACTCTGCAAATCACATTTAAGTGCCTGGCAGAGGGTTCATGGATCCACCGTATACTATTTATCTCCCATTCCATTCTCGAATAGCGCGCGGGAAGAACGAACACCTGAATCTCTCCGTTCGAGATCTGACGTCTCGTATTTGATTCTGATAATCATTTCTACCTATGTAAGTAGGAGTCAACAATATATTTTCTCATTCGGAGGAGAATGTTGGCGATTGGTGTTTCGTAAGTAGCCCACGCTGTTGTTGTAATGATTTCAATCCCAGATCCTGTATCATATCCGTAACGCTGTCTTCCCTGTATCGTGACAATACGAAACGAGATGCCCTTCTTTGGACTCTTTCGATGTCCTCCGTCAAACCCACCTGATAAGGATCCCACACTGGTCAACAATACTCTAAAAATGGACGGACAATCGTAGTGTTAAAAAATGTTCAAATGTCTGTATAGTTTATGGGACTTAACTACGGGGTCATCAGTCCCTAAACATACAAACTACTTATGAACTACTTACGATCTAGGACGGCACAAATATCCATGACTGAGGGGGGATTCGAACCCCCGACCGTACAATCGTAGTGTATGCAGTTTATTTTGTAGCTCTGTTGCTTATAAAGGGTTCTGCCAATTAAACGCAATCTCTGGTTCGCCTTTCCCACGACATTATCTACGTGTTCTTTCCAGTTTAAGTCTGAAGTAACAGTAATGCCTAGGTATTTTGTGGAGTTTACGGCCTTCACTTTTGATTGATTTATCTTGTAAACAAAGTTTAACGGAGTTCTTTTCGTACTCATGTGGACGACTTCACACTTCTCATTATTTAGACTCAATTGCCAAGTTTTATACCATAGTGATATCTTATTCAGATCGTTCTGCAGTTGTTTTTGATCTTCTCTTCCTATGGTGAGTCATAGGAAGGTTGGAAGGCCAGGGGGAGGTGGCTGCAGCTGTTGGAGTGTCCAGGAACCGCTAAAAGAAGACAAGAGAATGGGTATCGTCAGCAAGAGATGGGCGATGTTTCCGGTTAACAGCCCGTCGAGACAGGAGGCTGAATGCAGCTCAGCTTCAATACACCATCCAGGAAGCAATAGGACGCGCAATATCAAGATAAATAGCCCGAAATGTTTGTAAATCTATAGGACTTAATTACTCTGGTTATCAGTCTCTAGGCTTACAAACTACTTAAACTAAGGACAACTAAGAACAAAAAATACACCCATGCCCTAGGGAGGTGTCGAACCTCCGACGGCGAGCAGCGGTGCGCTCCGCAGCTAGGCGCCTTAGAACGCTCGGCCACTCCACTGCGGCCAGCCGGAAATCGTCTTCGGGAGTGTGGTCTTGACACACGGTGGTCTATAGTGCTTCTCACACGACACCGTTTAGTCCGCTGAAACTGGTCGGAGGAAATTAGGACTGGAGTCGTAACAAAGGCATAGGTTCTGTTCACAGATGAGTCAAGATTTTGTGTTCAGCTGGACGATCATCGTTCACCCAACTAGAGAAAATGTGGATTTAGGAAAAATCCTGCTTATGTGATGGCAACGTCACCATATTATGGTAGTGGCCGAACGGTGTGGGCAGGAGTCAGTATTGGCGGACGTACGGATCTCTATGCCGCTCAAAATGGCGCTTTGACTGATACTTCCACCTTTTGTTGTACTGTACGGTAGTGCCGTTGGAGATGGGTTCCTTCTGGTGGAAGATAACGCTCGTCCCCACAGAGCTGCAGCGGTGGACATCACATCATGCTTGAAGCTGAAGGAATTAAACGAATAGAGTGGCCAGCTTGCTCAACGGACTTGATCCCAATCGAGCATGTCTGTGATGGGATTGACAGACGCAATGCAGCCACACCTGTACCTCCCACAGTGGTTGCAGATCTGGATGTTGCACTCATGGAAGAATGGCCAAATATCCCTCAAGAGCTGACTGATAACCTCATACTGTCTATGCCACGCAAATGTGCATCTGTACTGGCCGTCTGAGGTGGTCACACGCCTTATTAAAGGGCAACGAAAAGACTTTCTCAATATTATGGCAGCCTCATGGTGCCTCGCTGTAAGTAAACTTCATGTAAACCTCATGCAAAAGTTGAGACAGCAAAATATCATACTGTATCACACACTAATTACAATTGTAACGAATATCTCAATAAAATATGTTACCATATGTATATTATGTATGATATGTCACGTGATCCCCTAATTGTTTGAGCAGTGTAGCACGTTAGTTGGTAAATCGCAGCGATTGGTCGTCGATCGCAGGAAGTTTAGGGAGTGGCTTCCTGACTGCTTTGTAGCGATATGTGCCAGTACGGCTGCCACTCGTTTCTCTAGTCATTACACGGATTTGTGCAGCTTTGTTTCATTGTACTTTCCCCACGTTCGCTAATATCGTTAGAGTGTATAGTTATACAGCGATCACGAACTTCTCTAAGCAGTGGAGGTCAGAGTTTTTATTTATATTAAGAAGTAATACAAATTGCACCCTCTGTTTCTGCAGTGAATAGCGTTATGACGCTTTTATGCATAACACAGGAACTGGTGGGAAGTTCATAGTAATGGTCACGATAAAATAGACTCCATCTCAAATGTTCAAATTTTTGTTAAGCTTAAGGGACTTAACTGCGGCGTCATCAGTCCGTAAACTTACAAATTACTTATGAACTACCTTATACTAAAGACGACACAAACATCCATGCCCGAGGCGGGATTCGAACCCCAGACCGTAGCGGCCGTGCAGACTGTGACTGGCGCGCCGCAGATCGCTCGACCACAGACTCCATCTGATGATTCTCAATTATTTATAAAAATGTACACGTTTTATTAAAATTTTTAACTTCTAAACAGAATGAAGTACAGGCACTGTAATATTAAGCAGGATTTTTTTTAATTGTCCAGGGCAAATCAACAAAGACATAGTATGATCTCGTGTGCTTTCACACAATCAAACTTCCCTTCTATAATTTATAACAAGAGTTATTCTAATCAGCAGTGCTGTTATTCACAACATTTCAGTAGATACATAGGGAATGAAAAACGAATTGTGTACTTTTTAACTAAAGACCAATCACTGGGGAAGGAACTGAGGAGGAATAATCTAAAAACAAATTTTATAAGTACGCTAAGTGTGTGACACGCTCAAGTTGTGCCACTAAAAGTGCAAAGTAACCTACACTTCTCACAAAGCCATTTCAAAAAAAGTTTAATAAATTACATATCCGGTACCGTACCTCAAATGTTTGTTAAGCTTAAAGGACTTAACTGCGGGGTCATCAGTCCGTAAACTTACAAACTACTTATGAACTACCTTATACTAAAGACGACACAAACATCCATGCCCGAGGCGGGATTCGAACCCCCGACCGTAGCGGCCGTGCAGACTGTGACTGGCGCGCCGCAGATCGCTCGACCACAGACTCCATCTGATGATTCTCAATTATTTATAAAAATGTACACGTTTTATTAAAATTTTTAACTTCTAAACAGAATGATGTACAGGCACTGTAATATTAAGCAGGATTTTTTTTAATTGTCCAGGGCAAATCAACAAAGACATAGTACGATCTCGTGTGCTTTCACACAATCAAACTTCCCTTCTATAATTTATAACAAGAGTTATTCTAATCAGCAGTGCTGTTATTCACAACATTTCAGTAGATACATAGGGAATGAAAAACGAATTGTGTACTTTTTAACTAAAGACCAATCACTGAGAAAGGAACTGAGGAGGAATAATCTAAAAACAAATTTTATAAGTACGCTAAGTGTGTGACACGCTCAAGTTGTGCCACTAAAAGTGCAAAGTAACCTACACTTCTCACAAAGCCATTTCAAAACAAGTTTAATAAATTACATATCCGGTACCGTACCTCAAATGTTTGTTAAGCTTAAAGGACTTAACTGCGGAGTCATCAGTCCGTAAACTTACAAACTACTTATGAACTACCTTATACTAAGGATGACACAAACATCTATGCCCGAAGGAGGATTCGAACCCCCGACCCTAGCGGCCGTCCAGACTGTGACTGGTGCGCCGAAGACCGCTCGGCCACTGCGGCCAGCGGAACCGTACCTTATTATTATTATTAATTTATGGAGATGCAGAGATCAACTGCGACTTCGCATAAACGTAGCAGATCCTTTTCCATTCCAGAATTTGTCGACGCATTGGCGTTAGTAGTACTGCGTGAAACTGCTTTTCAAATCGCTCGTGGGTGTCGGTGTCGGAAATAGCGACCGACTGCAGCTATGTCGCATTCGGCGGATCGCTAAGATCTGTCGATCGTGTGTGGGGCCCCTTTGTGTAGCCACCGCCACTACTCCAAAGACTCGTTTCAAATGTTCACATGTTTGTTAAACTTATGGGACTTGACTGCGGGGTCATCTGTCCCTAAGACTCGTTTCAATATGTTCTACATATGTCAGCTCTATACATATTTTGCTGTGAACAAACACAAGAACAATGTACGTACACAGTATGTGAAATTGCTACAACACAAAAGCAAACACATAATCAAGTTAAGACAAAAGTATAACGGAAAACTGGGATAAAAATAGTAAAATGAGAAACAACAATAATTATTAGGTTTTTAATTGTGAAAATGAACACAAATAGGAATTACTAGTTATCTATTTGGTAAAAATAAAACCAAGTAATTACAACTTTTTTTAGTAAAATGAAAACAAAAAGAAATTACTTTTCTTGTATCTCTCCACTACACAGTAAAATATATCACAGTTTCTCCGTAACCGCTCTAATTGCTTTATTACAGGTGGTTCTTTTATCTCTGACTTACTTGTAAATAAAATGCTACATTTTTGCTTAATATATACTGGTCAGAAAAATGTTATTAAAAATGTTTAGTCACGGTGCAGTGGCCGAGCGTTCTAAGGCGCCTTGCTGCGGAATGCGCTGTTTCTCGTCGTCGGAGGTTCGAGTCCTCCCTCGGGCCTCAACATAAGTTACTTTAAGTTAGTTTAAGTAGTCTGTAAGTCTAGGGACTGATGAACCAACGTAGTTAAGTCCCTTAGATTTACAAACATTTAAACATTAAAAAAATGTTATTCCCTTTGGAAATAGAAAAAAATGAATGGAATTTATCTTCCAATTTTTCCTGATGCCCAAATTTATCTATAAATGCGTAGAACTGATTGTGACCATTTGCTAAAAAAGACTTTATGTTGTCACTGGCATATAATACCGAGCGAGGTGGCGCAATGGTAACTAACTGGTCTTGAATTCGGGACGACGGTGGTTGAAATCCACCTCCGGACATCCAGACTTAGGTTTTCCGTGATTTCCTTAAATTACTCCTAACAAATTGCAGGATTATTCCTTTGAAAGGGAACGGCCAATTTCCTTCCTCTTCCTTAACCAAAATTCGGAGTATAAGCTACGTCCCTAATAACCACGCTGTCGACGGGACGTTAAACCCTAAGCTTCCTTTCTTTCTGTCCTTGCATATAATAACTATGTGTTTAAGGTATCAGATTCCTTGAAACTTATATGATTCTCTATGGGCGTTGGTGAAAACAGAATTGTTTGACAGTCACCGCCGTTGGTTTCGGGTGTTACTCCTATGTTTTGCCGAATGTAACGAGCTACATTAGCCAATGCTTGTCTGCCATTTCTACGTCAGCCTCCTCAACACCACTGTAACCACCAACAGGTGCACTGTCTGCAAGAACACTGTATAAAGCAATTTCATTAACTATGCAGAGATCAGTTACTATTGAATCTTCCGGGTTGTATGGCCGTAGTCGAAGAAGCATTTCTGCTCAAGACGTTTCGTCCAGAGCTGCGCCGGACATCTTCAGAGGTGCTTCTGGTAGCGTTGAGTCTTGCCGAGGACAATTGTGGTGTCAAGAAAGCTGTGACTATGAGCTTCCAGAAATTGACTTTAATTGACTTAAATTAGTCAGTTATCCTCAAAGATACCTTCTGACTTTACAGGTGAGGGGATGTTATTGATTATAACCGTTTTCAGTGCTGCTTTGAACTGAAAGCAGGTTGGGTTGATGTTCCCAATACCATACTGCCTCACACAACAACAAAAAATCTCTACTTGGTTTCGATTAAAAGCCCTAATGCTTAAAAAATGGGAAACAATTTTCTTTACTCTGATCCAAATGCAATAAGTGATTTTACGATAGTTTGCCACCCATTTTTTGAAACTGAACATTTATCTATCTCTTCCTTTTCATAGATCCAATACTTTCCAATTATTCATTTCTTTTCACATACTGTGTCACATTTCAATATGTGGTGACTCTGCAGACTGGGTACACTTACAAGATTTTCCATTTTGTGGATAATAATGAGAACTGTTTAGTGAATCGTCAAGCAAGATATCTTTTCAATAAATTCTTTGGTGTTTATTGCATCTGTAGATAAATGATTCATAGGTTTCAATAACTGCACAATAGAATGACCAACCTGAGTTGCAGCTACCTTAACTTTCGTTTTAGTAAAAGTATCCTTAAACTCAAAATGATTCCGTTGCAACTTTAGGAAACTCCTAAGCATCTTCTGCTGATGCAATGGAGAAGCCCTATGAATAAATATAATGGCCTTTTCTAAACCGAAATCTTATTTCTTAGTAGATCAATTCTAGTTCTCTTTAATAAGTGGGGAATATAATAAACCACTGCAGCAGGTTACACTGAAATAGACTGGTGTTAGCATAATAAGTTCCTGAAGTGCTCTCTGGTTGGTTAAACCCTGGTCACAGACTGTACAAACTACCCTGAGCCCTATTTCTTGCAATTGCCCTATCACATAGGTAATGGGAACTTTTAAAGTAGCATTTGAAACTGAATTATAAGCGAAGTAATATGCAACAACCTGCTTCCAACGTATATGTATGCTTCTGACGACGAAGACCAATCGCAACTGGCATATAAATTTGAACTTTCTAAGTGTCCTAGAACCTGAAACATCTCCCCAAAGACATTTTATCAAACTTTTGGACAATGCCTCAACTAGTGATTTCATTACATTCATTACAGCAAGATTCAGTCCTGGCTCATAACGTACAGCGGATAACAGGGATATCATATGTCTCACGGAAGGAAGGGAAATATAAACGAACAAATATTTGTACAAGCGAGATCTTCGCTTGTGTAATGACAGAGAAAATTCCTTACTCTCTACTGTCCATCACCTAGCATTTGATAGTCGATGAGCGTTTCTTAACCGACTGTTTATGAAATCTATCGTTGCAGAATTTCAACTGTTTTCTATGAAAGAGAGAATATTGCTGTCTTATAAATCTTTGACTGATTTTAGTTCACATTGCTCATGTGTAGCTTCGCTTTCAGTTTTCACGGTCTTACTGAATAATTCCTATGAATCCTGTACGTTTTAGATTTTCATGGACTTACGTCTGCTTTTGAAACTTTGGTACCCAAACACCACTATCCTCCTTAAAAGACGTTTCAGATAAGAATATGTTCCCATCATCTGAAGATTCATTCTGAGAGGGAACTAGAACCGTATGTATATTACTCAGAGTACTACTCTGAGCACCACATCCAGTGCTGGGTAATTCAATAGTGGCATCAGCTCCACTTCTAGTCTTAACAGTCGCGTAATGAACACTTGCCGCGGCACAGCTAGTGCTTGCTAAGTCACTAACACCAGGTTTATCTAACCCATTTCTGGTATTAATAGCTGCGTACGGAACAGGTGTCAGACTTTTAGAAACACACATATGTATCACAAGGTGCGACATGGTCGTGAATTTATATCAGTGATCCTTTCTGTCTTTACTTTTAATGTCTCTATTTACGTCAATGATCACAAAATTTCTCGTCGTTTTGACGACCGATTAAGGTCAGTGACGACCATTTTCAAGTCTACAGCAAATCAGAAACAGAAGGACACACTTAGTAATAGACTACATTACAAAACATTAATAATGCCTTACAATTAACAATATATAAAAACGTGTTTATAATATTATATAGCATACCTGATGTTACATTCCTTAATGTAATATAGCTACAATGGCTAATGATATGCTGTGATAATGCCATTATGGCTATATTACATTAAGGAATGCAACAACGGGTATATTATATAATATTTTTAAACATGTTTTTATATATTGATAATTGTAATGCATTGTTTGTGTTACAAGGTAGTGTATTACTGTCTCCTTCTATTTCTGATTTGCTGTAGACTTGAAAATGGTAATCACTGGCCGAAACCGGTCGTCAAAACGACGAGAAATTTTGTGATCATTGACGTAAATAGAGATATTAAAAGTAAACACACAAACGTATCCGATGCCTAGTCGAATTCATAAAATCTTTTTCACAAATAAGAAAACTAGCACATTCCACACCTAGCGAAAGATCACAAACACGTTTCCACTTCGACAGCAACTCTTCAGGATGGCTGAGATGCCTATAGAATTGCTTGTTGTCAACTTCCTGTGTTGAACATACGTAGTATCGAAATGAACAGCCCGGGAACTTTCAGAAGTATTTCAACACTCATTTCTTTTGCTGAATATTCTGCAATACACAAAGTCGTGAACATACATACTCCGCAATCCACCGTAAGGTGCTGGCGGAGGGTGCACTGTACCACTACTAGGCATTTCCTTTCTTATTCCACTCCCAAATAGAACAAGGAAAAAAGAATGCCTATATGCCTCCGTACGAGCCCTAATTTCTCTTGTCTTAGTGATCACTACACGAGATGTAAGTAGGTGGCAGCAAGATCGTACTACACTCAGCTTCAAATTTCGGCCCTCTAAATTTCCTCAACAGAAAATCACGAAATGAACGTCGTCTTTCCTCCAGCTATCCCGAATTGAGTTCCCGGAGCATTTCCGTGACACTCGCGCATTGGTCGAACCTACCAGTAACAAACCTAGCTGATCGCCTCTGAAATGCTTCTATGTTTTCCTTTAAACTTAATTGCTGCGAGTCCCAAACACTTGAGCAATACTCAAGACGTGGTCGTACAAGCGTTTTATACGCAGTCTCCTTTACAGATGAAGTACATCTTCCCAAAATTCTCCCAATAAACCGAAGTCAGCTGTCCGCCTTAGTCACAACTGTCCTTACATGTTCGTTCTATTTCATATTACTCTGCAGTGTTACGCCTAGAAATCTGAGCGAAGCGACTGCATCAAGAAGCTCACTAGCTATTAGCTAGACAACCGTTAAAGAAACATCAAATAACTAATGTAAATCACAAAGCTTAATTCGTGATACAAGAAAATTCATTTAATTCATTCGTAATTAAAATATCATGAATGAATGGCATCCGTCCATCCTCGAAGGATGATGGCGTAGCATACTTGGCTCAGAGCCTACATCATCTGTTATGGCTGAAAATTCCCACTCGAGAATGGGATTCCCTGCTGCAGTCTGGGCACCTGAATTATGAAGGTCTTTGAGCAGAGACCGCTCTCTCCTTCCGTCTTGTCCTCTTCTACAAAAGTTACCCTTTTGTGTACAGCTAGTCGCCACTTGACACGGTCATCAGTAGTGTGTTCCCATTCAGATGGGCTGATGTTGGCCTTAGTCAGATCTCTCCTGCAGACATCCTTTTAGCGAAGGTGTGGTCTTCCCACTAGCCTCACGCCCTCCTGCAGTTCTCCGTACAGCAATTTCGTTGGAATTCGCTCAGAATCCATGCGCTTGACATGTCCCAACCATCTGAGACTACGGTGGCTTAGGAGTGCATGAATGCTGGTTGTGCTTGCGAGCTGTAGGACTTTGGTATTCTATCTCTCCAAGTTATCTGAAGGATTCTCCGGAGACAGCGGAGATAAAATTCCTTCAGTCTTCATTCGTGCTTAGCAAAGGTTGTCAATGTCTCAGAGAAGGCTGCTGATGACAACATGCAGTGTATACTTGTAATTTAAAGCTGAACGAGCTTATCCCACTCCTGACCATCTATCACTGGGCGGGGTCAGTTTTTCATGGAGGCATGCACTCTACGAGACAACGCTCACAGGCGTATGTCGAATGTGCAAACGCCCATCACTTGCGTGTAGGCAGGCAATGTCGATGTAAATTTATTTATGTTCAAATGTTCAAATGTTTGTAGAACTTATGGGACTTAACTACGGGGTCATCAGTCCCTAAGCTTACAAACTACTTATGAACTACCTAAGACTAAGGACGGCACAAATATCCATGCCCGAGGGGGGGATTCGAGCCCCCGACCGTAGTGGCCGTCACAGACCGTGACTGGAGTGCCTCAGTCCCCTCGGCCACCGCGGCCGGCATTTATTTATGTATTGCACATTTTAATCAGCTGCATAATATTTAAAAGCAGATCGTACACCTCATAATATAGCATACAATGGCATACATTCATCCTCCTTACTATTTAGGTAGTCTAACGAGCAATAATATGAAATAGTAAAATAATAAAAAAAAAGTACGAAAATAATTAGAAAAATACTTACCGAGAAAGGTTAAAAACTACAAAGAGTGTACAAATTTAGTTCTTTGCCAGGATGCTCCAGGTGTCAGGGTCTCGGGAAAAAAAACTTAGAGGCAGTCCCCGATGAACCTGCTTGTATTCAATCTAACAGTTACAATTTGTTTATTCATTTTTATCATTTTTTACTACTCATGTGGATGGACGGTGCCAGAAATTAATTTTGTGTGTTTAGACTTACAAAACAGTATGATGTCCCTCAAGCTGGCTGTTCGAGGGGAGAGGGCTTCGGTAAGGCCTCGAGCCTGTCCCTCTTGAAGAAGTTTCTTATTTGCACTATTCTACAATTATTTTACATTATTTATAGTATTATTCTTTGTTATGTAATGACTTTGCTTACTGTTATTTTATTTCCATATTCACAACTGGCATTACTTTTAAACTGTAAAACATACCCAGGGGCAGATATAGACTCTGACCATAACTTGTTGGTTATGAACTGTAGGCTGAAACTAAAGAAACTACAAAAAGGTAGGAAAATAAGGAGATGGGACCTGGATAAATTGAAGGAACGTGAGGTTCTTAAGAATTTCAGAGGCAGCTTTAGGCAACAATTGACAGAAACAGGGGGAAAAAAACCAGTAGAAGAGGAATGGGTAAAATTGAGAGATGAAATAGTGAAGGTAGCAGAGGACAAAATAGGTAGGAAGGCAAGACCTACAAAAAATCCTTGGATATCACAGGAGATACTAAATTTAATCGATGAAAGGAGAAAATATAAAAATGCAGTAAATGAAACAGGCAAAATGGAGTACAGACGACTAAGAAATGAGATTGAGAGGAAGTGCAAAATGGCTAAGCAGGAGTGGCTAGAAGGCAAATGCAAGGATGTAGAAGAATGTATAAATAGGGGGAAAATAGATACAGCCTACAGGAAAATAAAAGAAACATTTGGAGATAAGAAAAACAGCTCTATGAATATCAAGGACACTGATGGAAAACCAGTTCTCAGCAAAGAAGGGAAAGCTGAAAGGTGGAAAGAGTATATAGAGGGGCTCTACAAAGGAAATGAACTCCAAGACAATATTGTAGGAAGGGAGGAGGATGTAGATGAAGATGAAATAGGAGATACTGTATTGAGAGAAGAATTTGACAGAGCCCTGAAAGACCTAAGTCGAAACAAGGCTCCTGGAGTAGATGATATTCTCTCAGAGCTACTGAAGTCTCTGGGAGAACCAGCCATGACAAACCTGTTTCACCTGGTGCGTAAGATGTATGAGACAGGAGAAGTACCCTCAGACTTTAAGAAAAATGTTATAATCCCCATTCCAAAGAAAGCAGGTGCAGACAGGTGTGAAAACTACAGAACCATCAGTCTAATAAGTCATAGTTGCAAAATATTAACACGAATTATATACAGAAGGATGGAAAAGGTGGTAGAAGCCGACCTCGGGGAAGATCAGTTTGGGTTCAGGAGAAATGTAGGAACACGGGAGGCAATACTCACTTTACGGCTTATCCTAGAAGATAGATTAAGAAAACGCAAACCTACATTTCTAGCTTTTGTAGATTTGGAGAAAGCTTTTGACAATGTTGATTGGAATAAACTCTTTCAAGTTCTGAAGCAAGCAGGAGTAAAATATAGGGAACGTAAGGTTATTTATAACCTGTACAAAAACCAGACAGCGGTTGTCAGAGTTGAAGGGCATGAAAGGGATGCAGTGGTTGGAAAGGGAGTAAGACAGGGTTGTAGTCTTTCTCCATTGTTATTCAATTTGTATATTGAGCTAGCTATAAAGGAAAGCAAGGAGAAATTTGGAGAAGGAATTAAAGTTCAGGGTGAAGAATTAAAAACATTGCGTTTTGCCGACGACATTGTAATAATTTCAGAGACAGCAAAAGACCTGGAAGAGCAGTTGAAGGGAATGGACAGTGTGCTGAAAGGTGCATATAAGATGAACATTAACAAGGGCAAAACTAGGGTAATGGAGTGCAGTGTAAGGAAATCAGGTGATGCTGAAGGAATTAGATTGGGAAACGAAGCAGTAAAGGAGGTAGATGAGTTTTGTTATTTGGGCAGTAAAATAACAAATGATTGTCGCAGTACAAAGGATATAAAATGCAGAATGGCAATGGGTAGAAAAGCGTTCTTGAAAAAGAGAAATTTGTTAACATCGAATATTGATTTAAGCCTAAGGAAGACTTTTCTGAAGGCATTTGTATGGAGTGTTGCCTTGTATGGGAGTGAGACATGGACGATAAACAGTGCGGACAGGAAGAGGATTGAGGCTTTTGAAATATGGTGCTACAGAAGAATGCTGAAGATTAGGTGGGTGGATCGCGTAACTAATGAGGAGGTATTGAACAGAATTGGAGAGAAAAGAAATTTCTGGCATACCTTGACTAAAAGAAGGGATAGATTGGTAGGACACATTCTTAGACATCAAGGAATTGTGAATTTAGCATTGGAGGGAAGTGTGTGGGGTAAAAATCGCAGAGGAAGACCAAGAGATGGAGATGAAGAGGCTTGCTCAGGATACGGTATTGTGGAGAGCTGCATCAAACCAGTCTCCGGACTGAAGGCCACAACAACAACATTACTTTTACATTTTATGAAATGATAAGTCTTGTCTTCCTTGTCAACTAGCATATTGTTTTCCTTGTTATCTGTTTTGTTTATCACGGTGTTTGTGCATGTCCGTCGTTTTGATGGTCTGTGTCATTTTCAGTATTTGTGCCAGTATCTGTATTAGGATCTGAATTTTTTCCAAGTTTTTTGTTGTGTTTCTTGTTCGCGTGTTCTGTATAATTATGGCATATTGGCGTTCAGTAAAGATGTATAGGTTTTATCTGCTGCGCTATTTAAAGTACACCAACTGTTTGGTAGTTGTATGAAGTGTTTAATGTCGTCACAGTCGGTTTGTGGTTTTACTTCATTAAGTCTCTCACAATGTAATATTGTTCTAGAGTTCCCAGGGCACCACATTCACATAAGTCTGTGTTTCTCAGACCAAATCGATGCAAATGTGTTGGAGATGGACCATGTCCCGGTAGAAAGTGTACCATCTCTCTCTGGCTGGCTCAACGTGCTTTCACTTCATCCTTCCACGTATGCTGGGGAAGAAAGCATGGACTCGACGTCTTTTGTCTATATTGTCTCATTTTTCCTGCTGTGTGTTTACATGCCAGTGTCGTAGCTGGCACATTTCAGTAATGTTCTAGCACGTTATTTCTTGTACCTTATCTACATCTGCAAGTCACACTGAAGTGCATGGTAGAGGGTCCTCCGAACCACTTTTATGATATCTCTATATAGTTCCATTCTCTAATAGCTCGCGGGAAAAAGGAACACCTAAATCTTTTTGTTTTCGACCTGATTTATTTTATTATGATGATCATGTCTTCCTATGTAGGTGGGTGCTAACAATGTATGTTCACATTCAGAAGAGAAAGTTGGTGAAAGAAATTTCGCAAACGGATCTCTCTATATCTCTCTGTCTCTAACTCTGTTTCTATCTCTCTACTCTCTCTCTCCCTCCCTCCCTCTCCATCTCTCCCTCTCTCTCTTTCTATACATACAGAGTGAGTCACCTAACATTACCGCTGGATATATTTCGTAAACCACATCAAATACAGACGATCCGATTCCACAGACCGAACGTGAGGAGAGGGGTTAGTGTAATTGGTTAATACAAACCATAAAAAATGCACGGAAGTATGTTTTTATAAATGGAACCCCGATAGTTTTGTTAGAACATCTGAACATATAAACAAATACGTAATCAGTGCCGTTTGTTGCATTGTAAAATGTTAATTACATCCGGAAATGTTGTAACCTAAAGTTGACGATTGAGTACCACTCCTCCGCTGTTCGATCGTGTGTATCGGAGAGCATCGAATTAAGTAGGGATCCAAAGGTAACGATGATGTACCTTAGTTACAGAAGACACTAGAACAGCACCTTACGTCCACATGCTAACACCTTTATTGGTCTTTTTCACTGACACACATGTACATTACCATCAGGGGTGAGGTACACGTACATACGTGGTTTCCGTTTTCAATTACGGAGTGGAATAGAGTGTGTCCCGACATGTCAGGCCAATAGATGTGCAAAGTGGTGGCCATCATTTGCTGCACACAATTGCAATCTATGGCGTAATGAATGTCGTACACGCCGCAGTACATCTGGTGTAATGTCTCCGCAGGCTGCCACAATACGTTGTTTCATATCCTCTGGGGTTGTGGGCACATCACGGTACACATTTTCCTTTAACGTACCCCACAGAAAGAAGTCCAGAGGTGAAAGATCAGGAGAACCGGCTGGAGAATTTATGCGTCTTCCACGTCCTATGAAACGCCCATCGAACATCCTGTCAAGGGTCAGCCTAGTGTTAATTGCGGAATGTGCAGGTGCACCATCATGCTGATACCACAAACGTCGATGCGTTTCCAGTGGGACATTTTCGAGCAACGTTGGCAGATCATTCTGTAGAAACGCAATGTATGTTTCAGCTGTTTGGGCCCCTGCAATGAAATGAGGACTAATGAGGTGGTCGCCAATGATTCCGCGCCATACATTTACAGTCCACGGTCGCTGACGCTCTATCTGTCGGAACCAACGAGGATTGTCCACGGACCAGTAATGCATGTTCCGTAGATTCACTGCCCTGTGGTTTGTGAAACCCGCTTCATCGGTAAACAGGTAGAACTGCAACGCATTCTATGTTTATGCCCATTGACAGAATTGCACTCGATGATTAAAGTCATCATCATATAATTGCTGATGTAGCGACACATGAAACGGGTGAAAGCGGTGACGATGCAGTATGCGCATGACACTACTTTGACTCAGTCCACCGGCTCTCGCAGTGCCCTGTGTACTCCTGTGTGGGTTCACGGCAACAGCAGCTAACACACCAAGTGCACCTGCTTCTCCTGTGACGGGCCTGTTACGGACCCTTTTGCGTGCTACGACGGTACCTATTGCATACAGTTGGCGGTAGATGTTTTGAAATGTGCGGCACGTTGGATGCTCTCTGTCCGGGTACCGTTCTGCGTACACCCTGCAGGCTTCAGCTGCATTTTGTTAACTCTCGCCATAGATGAGTATCATCTCCGCGTTTTCAGAGTTAGAATACACCATGGTCACAGTTTCTATAACACTAGACTATCACAGACGTCTGGTAACACAGTGTACTACAGTTAGTCTGCGTGCAAAGACGAATGCAGAATAACAATAGCAGCAAGCGCTACATGCGGACACTGCAACAGCTAGACCAGACCACAATAGTGCACTACAGTCACACTCGTAAACACGGTCGTCATCGTAAACATGTCCCTGCAGATGCTGCTCGCCGACCGTGGCCCGTGTTTGTTACAACATGCAACTGAACGTTGGAGTTTTCAAGCGTCAACTTTAGGTTACAATATCTCCGGATGTAATTAACATTTTAAAATGCAACAAACGGCACTGATTACGTATTTGTTTATATATTCAGATGTGCTAACAAAACTAACGGGGTTCCATTTTAAAAAAACGTAGGTTTGTGTTAAAAAACATACTTCCGTGCATTTTTTATGGTTTGTATTAACCAATTACACTAACCCCTCTCCTCACGTTCGGTCTGTGGAATCGGATCGTCAGTATTTGATGTGGTTTACGAAATATATCCAGCGGTAATGTTAGGTGACTCACCCTGTATGTATGGAAAGAGAGAGAGAGAGAGAGAGAGAGAGAGAGAGAGAGAGAGAGAGAGAGACATGGAGGGAGGGAGAGAGAGAGAGAGAGTAGAGACATAGAAACAGAGTTAGAGACAGAGAAATATAGAGAGACAGGGAGATAGGGACATTTAACAGTTGCATAGACGGATAACCTAAATATGTACACTATAATAATGTAATACAGTAACTGTGAGAAAACAGGACAAAAAGGAACTAACAATGATTTAAGTTGTTTTAATACTCCAGGGTTTCTACTTCTAAATTACGCATGCTGGCAGCTGTTCTTGATGCAAATTGTGGAGTAAGCTTCGTCTCTTCTAGTCACATGTATCTCTCTCTGTCGTACGGTGGTGCCTATAGGTGTGGAGTTGTAGGTGTGGGCGGTGGGCGGTGGGCGCGGGCGAGTGTAGCGGTGGTGTTGCAGAGCAGATCCGGCGGCTGGGCGACGCGCCCCTGCGCGGCGTGCTGCGCGCGCTGGGCGGCTGGCCGGTGACGGACGAGCAGTGGGCGCCGCCCGCCTTCAGCGTCGAGGTGCTGCTGGGCCGCCTGCGCGGCGAGTTCAACGAGGGCGTGCTCATCGAGCAGTGGGTCGGCCCCGACGACAAGAACTCCTCCGTCAACATCCTGCAGGTACCGGCCTCCCCATCCTAACATTAGTTGTTGTGGTCCTCAGTCCGTAAACTGGTTTCATGCTGCTCTTCACGCTACCCTGTCCTGTGCAAGTCTCTTCATCTGAGAATAAGTTCGACAACCTACATCCTTTTGAATCTGCCTTCTGTATTCGTCCCTCGGTCTCCCTCTACGATTTTTACCCCACACGCTTCCTTCTAATGATAAGTTGACAATTCCTTGATGTCTCAGAATGTGTCCAACCAATATATCCCTTCTCTTAGTCAGTATATGCCAGAAACTCCTTTTCTCCCCGATTCGGTTAAGCACTTCCTCATTAGGTACGTGATCTACCCATCTAATTTTCATCATTTGTCTGTAGCACCACATTTCAAAGGCTTCTATCATATTTTTGTCTCAACTCCTCAGCGTCCACGTTTCACTCCCACACAATGCTACACTCCAGACAAATGCTTTCAGATAGAACTTCCTAACATTTAAACTAATATTGGATGTCAACAAATCTCGCTTCTTCAGAAACGCATTTCTTCCCATATCCATTCTGCATTTAATCTTCTTTACTTCGACCATCAGAAGTTATCTTGATAGCTAATCTACCCATCTAGTACTTTAATTGTCTCATTACCTAATCTAAATCCTTGAGCATCGCCTGATTTTCTGACACTACATTCCATTTCCCTCGTTTTACTCTAATGGACATCTTATATCTTCCTTTCAAGACTCTGTCCATTCCATTTAATTCCTCTTCCACGTCCTTTGCTGTCTCTGACGGAATTACTATATCATCAGCCAACCGCAAGGTTTTTATTCCCTGTCCCCGGACTTTAATTGCCTCTCCAACTTTCTCCTTACATTCCTTCACAGCTTGCTAAATATATAGATTCAACAACATTGGAGAAAGCCTACAATGCTGTCTTACTCCCTTCCCAAGCACTGCGACCCTTTCATGCACTTCGACTCTATTAATTGCGGTCTGGTTTTTGTACAAGTTGACTACAATTCTTCGCTCCTTAAATGTTATCCCTCCTACCGTGATAATCTGAAAAAGTGTATTCAAGTCAACATTTCCAAAAACTATCTCCAGATACACAAATGCTAAAAACGTAGATTTCCCTTTCTTTAGCCTATCTTCTGAGATAAGTCGTAAAGTGAGTAATGCCTCGCGTGTTCCTACATTTCTCCTAAATCCGCATTGTTCTTCCCAAACGTCGTATTCCACCAGTTTTTCCATTCGTCTATAAAAATTCGTGTTAGTATTTTGCATCCATGAATTATTAAACTGATAGCTCTGTAATTTTCACATTTGTCTGCACTTGCTTTCTGAGGAATTGGAATCACTATATCCTTTTTGAAGTCTGAGGGTATTTCCCCTGTCTCATACATCTTGCATACCAGATGGAACATTTTTTTCATAACTGCATCTCCTAACGATATCAGCAGTTCAGACTGAATATCATCTACTTGTTTCGACTCAAATCCTTCATCTCTCTGTCAAATTCTTCTCGCAGTATCATATCTCCTATCTCATCTTCCTCCACCTCGTCTTCCATTTCTAGAATACTGCCTTCAAGTTTATTTTCTTTGTGTTGTAGACCCTCTATATATTCCTTTCACAGTTCAGCTTTTCCCTCTTTGCTTAGGACTAGTTTTCCGTCTGAGTTCTTGATATTAATACAGCTGCTTTTCTTGTCTCCCAATATCTCTTTTATTTTCCTGTAGGCGGTATCTATCTTTCCCCTAGTTATGCATTCTTCTAAGGTTCTGCATTTGTCCTCTAGTCACTCCTGCTTAGCCAGTCCGCACTTCCTGTCAAACTCATTTTTCAGACGTCTGTACTCCATTTTGCCTACTTCACTTGGTGCATTCTACATTTTCTCCTCTCATCGTTTAAGTTCAGTATCTCCTTTGTTATCCAAGGATTTCTATAAGGCCTTGTCCTCCTGCCTGTTGATCCTCTGCGGCCTTCACTGCGGTCTCTCTCAGAGCTACCCATTCTTCTTCTGCTGTAATTCTTTCCTCCATGTCAGCCAATCCTTGCCTTGCCTAATGCTCCTTCTGAAACTCTCAACCACCTCTGGTTACTTCAGTTCGTACAGATTCCATCTCAATTTTCTACCTTTTTGCAGTCTTTTTAGTTTTAACCTACAGTTCATAACAAATGCGTTATGGTAAGATTAGTTATGGTAAGTTTAATTATGGTCAGGTTAGTTTGCCCTAAGAAAACTGAACACAAATCAAGCACTAAAACAGGAAGAATCTGACGGAACTTTGAAAATAGAAGCAAAATAAAATCTCGTTGAAATCGGGTATTCTGCCGGATATTAGTGACTTCCAAACACGATATTTCGGCGTCGTTACTCGGCGTCTTCTTAAGGTGTTCCCTGAGTTTGGCAGTCTGGTTGACCGAGTGGCATACTTATATCTGACCGGTGGTGCGCGTTTCCTATTCCGTCCACGCCCACTCTGGTCACCTCCAGCGGTGATCGTGACCTCCTGGTGTTCCCTTCTCGGTCCGATTTGGGAAAAGGAAATTTCACAAACAGCTCTCGCCGCAATGAATACCGCCTTTCTTTTTAATGATTTCCACCCCAACTCGTGCATCATTTCCGTGACCCTCTCTCCGCTATATCACGGCAATACAAAACTATCTGATGTTCTCTAAAATTTCTCTAAATCGTCTGTCAATCCCACCTGATGTGGATCACATAATACGCATCACTACACCAAAATAGGACGCACAAGTCTACAAATGCTTGCAAATCTGTAGGCCTTAACTAATCTCCTCATCAGTCCCTAAGCTTACAAACGGCTTAAACTAATTTTATATTCTACCCGGCCCGCAGCGTGATAAAGGTCAGCAAGAGACAAAATATTAATAATTAACCAAAAAGCTGCTACTTAATAATATATATTTATTATATTATAATTATGCTAATGACAACAAATACATTCATGCCCGATGGAGAACTCGAACCTCCGACAGCCAGCATGATCCGCTCTTCAGTTAGGCGCTTTGGAACGCTCGGCCACTCCACCGTGGCAAGTGTGGTGTAGGCAGTTTCTTTTTTAGAACTGTTGCATCTTCTATGTTTTCTGGCAACGAAACGTAGCCTTTGGTTCGCCTTCCCTACAATATTATCTATGAATTCTTTGCAATTTAAGTCGTTTGTAATTGTTAGTCCTAGGTATTTAGTTGAATTTACGGCCTGTAGTTTTGACTAATTTATCGTGTAAATGAAGTTTACCGGGCTTCTTTTAGTGGTCATATGGATGACTTCACACTTCTCATTATTAAGGGTCAATTGCCATTTTTTGCACCATGTAGATATCTTATCTAAATCATTTTGCAGTTGCTTTTGATCTTATGGTGACTTTAGTAAACGATAACTGACAGCATCATCCGCGATCAGTCCCAGACAGATTGTCTCCTAAATCGTTTATCAAAATAAGGAAGAGTAGGAGCCCTATAACCCTTCCCGTGGAACGCCAGATGTCACTTCCGTTCTACTCAATGACTTACCTTCAATTACAACGTACTGTGTCCTTTCTGACAAGAAATCACGAATCAAAATGCACAATTGTGACGATATGCCATAACAACGCAATTTCATTAGAAGACACTTGAGAGGTACAGTGTCAAAAGGCTTCCGGAAATCTGGAAATACGGAACTATTTGATATCTCTTGTCGATAGCACTCATCACATCACGTGACTAACGTCTCACAGGAACGATATTTTCAAAATGCGTGTTGACTATGGGACAATAGGTCGTTCTCATCGAGGTAGTTCATAATATTTGAGGACAGTATATGTTCTAAAATCCTACTGCAAATCGACGTCAATGATAGAGGCCTGTAATTCTGCGTATCACTCCTATTGTCTTTCTTGAATATTGGAGTGACCTGTGCAACTTTCCAGTCTTAGAGTAACAAACATTCGCTGAGCGAGTGGTTGTATATGATAGCTAACCATCAGAATGCTCTGAAATGAACCTAATTGGTATACAATCGGGACCGAGAGACTTACTTTTGTTAAGTGATTTAAATTGCTTTAATACTCCAGGGGTATCTACTTCTAAATTACGCACGCTGGCAGCTGTTCTTGAAACGAATTGGGGAGTATTTGCTTCGTCTTCTTTGGTGAAGGAATTTCGGAAAGCTGTGTTAAGCAATTCTGATTTAGAAGAACTGTCGTCACTAGCATTACCATTTCTATCGTGTAGTAAAGGTATTGTTTGTGTTTTGCCGCTAGTCTACTTTACATATGACCAGAATTTCTTAGGATTCCGTACCATATTACGTGACAGGGTTTCGTTGTGGTAACTGTTGCAAGCTTCTCGCATTGAAGTTCGAGCTAAAGTACTAGTTTCTGTAAAATATTGACAGTTTTGGGGATCTTGTGTCCGTTTGCTTGCATGCTTTTGCAAGAGTGATCTAACGTGTTTAGTGTACCACGACGGGTTAGCCCTCTCTTTTGTTAATTTGTTTGCTATAAATCTATCAGTGGTTGTCGATATTATTTCTTTGCATGTAAGCCACATCTGATTAACATCACATTGTTAGTTTCGAAAGACTGGAGATTCTTTGTCAGGAAAGCGTTCAACATCATTTGGTTGTCTGCCGTACGGCAGGTTTAGACTGCATAGCTCTCCGTGCTTCTATCTTTTGCGATGATCTTCGTTCTTTGGTACCCTCCTAGTGGCTTGCTGATGTCATCCAGCATCTGGTACCTTCTTCTGCCTCTCCCTTTCTTTCCCGGAATGCAACCCTCAATTGCCTCTACCAAGAGACAAACTCGTCTTAAACTGTGGCCTAGCCAGTTTAGTTTCCTGTTTTTTATCGTCAGCAACATCCTCCGTTCCTCTCCAACTCTGTTCAGTACGTCTTCATTTCTGATTTTATGGCTCCAGCTGATCTTCTCCATCCTACGCCATATCCACATTTCACAAGCTTCAATTTTCTTCTCATCTTGCTTTCTCAATGACCACGTTTCTGCTCCATATAAGGCCACACTCCATATTAGACACTTAACCAGTCTCTTCCTTAATTCTTTGTTTAAACCACTGGTTATGAGTCTTCTTTGCTTCTGGAACGCTTCTTTCGCCAGAGCCATTCTCGTTTTGATGTCTTGTTGGCAATTCATACCTGCCTTAATCCAACTTCCCAAATATTTGAATGCTGTCACCTGTTCTATGACCTCTGACTCTAACTTGATTTTCACTTTTCTTTTCTTTAAACCTATGACCATAATTTTCGTTTTCTTTTTATTAATTTTCATGCCTTATTCTGTACAGGCTTCACTAAGATCATTTAGCATTTGAGTCAGTGTATCTTTATTTCCTGCAAGGATGACCATGTCGTCAGCAAATCTTATACAATCAATTTTCCTTCCACCTATTCTTACGCCTCTTGTCCCATCCAAACAGCTTTCCAGTACTTCTCCCAGATAAATGTTAAATAAAATTGGAGAGAGACAACAGCCTTGTCTGACACCTCTCCCAGTCTTGCTGTCTTCAGAGATCCCATTACCTATTTGTACTTGTGCCTTCTGTTTCTGGTACAGATTTGCAATTAATCATCTTTCCTTCCACTTTACTCCCTTCCTTTTCAAGATGTCAAACAGCTTATGCCACTGCACTCTATCAAATGCCTTTTTGAGATCTATGAAGACAGCATACACTTCTTTACCCTTTTCAATATATATTTCGCCGATGGTTCTTAGGAGTCCAATTGCATCTCGCGTTCCCTTTCCCCTTCTGAAACCATATTGTTTCTCTCCAAGTCCTTCTTCCAGCGTTCTATAAAGCCTCCTATTAAGAACTCGAAGAAGTACCTTTCCTGCTAGTGATATTAGGCTGATTGTCCTGTGATCTTCACACTTTTTAGCATTATTAGTCTTTGGGATTGGAACTATTATACTTACGAGAAAGTCTTCTGGCCACTCCCCTTTGTCATAGATGTGGTTGCAAAGAGAGGTCAACTCACTTTCGCCTGTTTCTTTTAAGCTCTTCGAGATTTCGGCTGGAATGTCATCTACACCACGCGCTTTGTTGTTTTTGAGTTCTCCCAGTGCCTTTTTTACTTCTGAACGTAAGATGGTATCTCCCTTTTCATCTTCGTTTACTGATTCTTCCTTCTCAATCGGTAGAACGGAAGGTCTTTGATCCGCTTCATATAGTGTATAGATGTATTCTTTCCATCTGTCCTGAACAGCACGTGGGTCACTTAATAGAGTTCCATCTTTCCCTTCTATTTCCACATTAGTTTTGCTCTTTCTTTCCCGAAATACTAATTCTTTGGCTACTCGATAGCGTTAACCAAATTTTTATCTGTTTTTAGTATTATTTTTATTTCTTTATTTTTTGTTTGTTAATAAATGTACTCCGCAGTGGAGTGGCCGAGCGTTCTAAGACGCCTCGCTGAGGAGCACGCGGATGCTCGCCGTCGGAGGTTCGAGTCCTCCCTCGGGCATGGATGGGTGTGTTGTCTGTAGCATAAGTTAACATTTTTGAATAAAGATACTTTCAATTTTGGTGGATTTTTGAAAGCCCGATATTCAATTTCGCTATAACTATGTGTTCACTAATCCGTGTGTCTGTTTCAATGCTGCTTATTAGCTCCTGATTATTTGTTGCTAAGAGGTGAAGTATGTTCTTACAACCATTTACTATTCTACTGGGTTCATGAACTAATTGTTCGAGGCAGTTTTCTGAGAATGCGTTCAGTACTATTGCGGGCGATGTTTTATGCTTGTCTCCGGTTTTAAACATGTATTTTTTCCAAGATATAGAGGGTGAGTTAAAGTCGTCACCAATTAAAATTTACGCTTTCCGTGCGTTTTTGAAGTGTGGTCCAAGTTTCTTTGAACATTTCTGCAGTCGAATCGTCTGAGTCAGGGGCTCGGTAAAAAAGAACCAGTCACTAATACCAAGTCACAGGAACCATCTTCTTCAATTTCGGTACAAGATAAGCCGCCTGTGAGAGCAATAAATACGCCGCCACCTACTTTATTCAATCTGTTTTTTCCTGAACACTATTTCCCAATTTGGAAAAATTTTGCTGAATTGCTGTGAGAGGATCAGGGAATCGTATCTATGTTTTATAGATCTAGAAAAGGTTTATGACCGTGTTCCTAGGAGGGAGCTGTTGACAGTTATGCTAGATTATGGAGTAGGAGGCAAACGTCTGCAGGCAATTAAAGGTCTTTAAGTAGACTGTCAGGTAGGAGTTATAGTAGAGAGCAAGTTAAATGCTTGGTTCAGGGTAGTTTCAGGGGTAAGACAAGGCTGTAACCTGTCACCACTGTTGTTCATACTATTCATGGATCACATGTTGAAAACAGTAGACTGGCAGGGCGGGATTAAATTACGTGAAAATAAAATAAACAGTCTCGCATTTGAGGTGACTTAGTTGTGAGGATATATTCGATTAAAAGGTTGCAATCTAATATTTCAGATCTTGATCAAAGGTTCATATATGAAGATAAGTATCTCCAAAACCAAACTAATGTCTGTCGGAAAGAGATTTAAACAGATTGAGTGCAAAATAGAAGGGACAAAGTTTCAAGTACCTAGGATGTATTTTCTCACAGGATGTCAACATAGTGAAAGAACTTGAATCACGGTGTAGTGAAGCTGGTGTAGTGAGTGCTCAGCTAAGATCTCTTCTGCTAGAAGAAAGTCAGTACCAAGACTAAGTTAGCAGTGCACCGTTAAATATTTCGACCGATTTTTGTATGGGAGTGAAATCTGGGTGGTTGCATGTTGCCTTATTAACAGGGTTGAGGTTACAGATATGAAAGTAGCAGGATGATTGCAAGTATGAATAGATGGGAAAAACTGGAGGAGGGTTTCCGTAATAAGGAAATCAAAGAAAAATTGGGAATGAACACCATAGATGAAACAGACAGAGCGAACAGGCTGAGATGGTGGGGTCATGTTACACGCATGGGCGAAGCAAGGTTACCTAAGTGACTCATGAGCTTGACAGCGGAGGGTAAGAGGAGTCGAGGTAGACCAAGGACAAAGTACTTAGATTCGGTGAGGAATGATTTTCAAATGAAAGGCTTAACATCAGACAAGGCATCAATGTTAGCATTGAGTAGGAGATCATGGAGGAATTTTATTAGCGGGGACTATGCCGCAGACTGGACGCTGACAGACTTAGTCTCTAATGATGATGACTTATCTCCGGCTTTAGCCAGCTTTCTGCTCTTGCACTTTTCCGCTACAAAGTTTGTCTGACTGCGGCCTTGCCTCGTGCTTGCAGCTGGACCAGATGACGCTGGCGCTGCCGAGCCGCGACTACTACCTGAAGGCGAGCTCGGAGGGCGACCTGCGCGCCTACCACCGCTACATGACCGAGGTGGCGCTGCTGCTCGGCGCCAACGCCAGCCGCGCCGCCCAAGAGCTGCAGAGCGTCATCGACTTCGAGCGCCGGCTCGCCAACGTCAGTACCGCCATCCACACTTACAAATGATCAACTAACACCAAACACATAAAGCTGAAGGAGGGGCGTTCAATTAAAATTAGTGACACGGCCAGGATTCGAAACCGGGACCTCCGTGCCGTCGCTATATCTGTTCAGTCACTGTGGCTTAGTGGTGTAGCGCCTGCCTCGTACGCAGGAGGTACCGAGTTCGAATCCCGGGCGTGGCACAAATTTTAATTCAAAGCCTCTCCTTCAGATATTTTATACACAGGGTGTCCCACTCAACTGTTTCACCCCAGATATCTCTGAAACTACGAGAGATATTGAAAAACGACTTTTACGGCCATGAACGTGAAGAAATATTATTTTCAACACAAACTCACGTTTTTGTTTTTTTTTGTTTTTTTTTTTTTTTTTTTTTTTAATGGATACCCCACATTTTCTTTTAAGCAATCGATAGAATGAAAAATCATAAAAAGAATGGCGTTGGTTGCATCGCGATGCGTCAATTACATCCGGGGAAACTGTGAAGCGAAGTTGACGTTTGAAATACATGGGGCGCGCAGCTATCGTGTGTTCGAGGCTCAAGCGTGAGCCTCGGACACGCGCTAGCAGCGCGCCTCATCTATATCAAGCGTGAGTCTTGCTTGAGCCTCGGACACGCGCTAGCAGTGTATGTATTTTCAATATTTGAATTTATTCACGTTTTAGAGTGTCTCATATTACCTACTTTCATAAGCCCCTGCCGTACGTTCATGACTGTGCAAATGGTTTTTCAATATCTCTTGTAGTTTCAGAGATATCTGGGGTGAAACAGTTGAGTGGGACACCCTGTATATCGAGACAAAATATGTCTCTGAACATTGATTTATTGTTTGATATTTATATCGCCTATGCCTGATATACAACGCACGATCGTACCCATCAACGTTCATTGCCGGGGTGGTGTTCCGCTAGTGGCCAGCCTTGATGCGTATTTGTAAAGGGGAACATGGGGAGGGGTCAAATAGAAATTTACATTGTAGCAACTGTTAGTGATGTGACCTACTGATTGTTACGATCTTTTGGTGCAAGATAGGATTGGGTGGTAGAAGGGCAAGAAGGCTATTTTCTTTATCTTTATTAATAAGTCCGATCACAATATTATAATTTTAGAAAATCAATGGCTACTTGAAGTAGTAACAATAAGATAATTGTTGCAAGACTTGAACACTCCGACAAGTTCAAATATTTAAACCTTAAGCTCAAATGTGACATGAGTAAGGGCAACAACTTACAGCACTAATTCTCTGGTAATTACAAAATAAATATATCTCCCCATCAGAAAAACTTTCCACAAATATGTCTTTGCAATAATAGACACAGCTGGAGTGCCGAACCTTAAGGTTAATGAAATACACTTCAGTCGCGATTGATTAACAGTGAAGATTAGCCGCATGAAATATCGGTGACTGTAGAATTTTCAGAACAGTCTCAGGGAAACATAACAAAATTTTAAATTTTAGGTTGAAAGAAGTATACAAATTGTCTCTTTCACTGTGACCAGTGAGGGGAAAGGGGCTGCCTGATCTCGGCAGAAGACTGCCGCTTTGCGTGAGATACTTAACTCAAGGAGCACGGCCGAGTAACGGTGGGGCCGACTGGACACAAACAGCATCGGAAACGTTCCGCCAAGGTTCGCAACCCCGCGCCACCGCTGGTAATCAAGTCCCCGTGGCAAACAACAACGCAATGCACAAGCTTAATTAAACATGCAATAGTGCAGTGCCAATAAGTAACTAAAGTTCTTTAAATGTTAAAATACCAAAATTATCACATCCACCCACTGTCGCTCCAGTTCATAAACAAATCAGTAAACAAGGAACAAGGACAGGTACAATCTCGCACGTAATAGTTCTTTATTTTGTGTCCCGACTTCGTCGCCGCTTTTGTGTCCCAGCCTCGTCGTAGGTGTCGGTGGCCGGGTGGATGAGACCGACACAGGAATATAGAGAGTACGCTGGTGCAGGTACGGAGGGGAGCAGCCAGAAACTATAAACACTAGAGTACATTAGAAAGAGATATATATTGCACAGAATGTAACAATACTTAACTTTTACATAGTACTGCAGAATGTTGATACATAGTTGTTAGAGGCCTGCCTAGTGCCTGTACGATAGCAAAGTCTTCACTGGTGCCTATCTGATTACGAAGGTCCTAACTGGTTGCTATCTCAGTCCGAAGTGACCGATGTCCTTCAGTGGTGGCCACGAGCGGCGTTGCAGCAGAGGGCGCTCGTGGCTGTCGTCGTGAGAACGCCGGGCCGTGCGTGCATGGCGGCGCGCGGCGAAAGTAGGTGGCGCGCACTTTGTACTTGTGCGACACCACACTTTAAACAACAGAGAGTCAAATACCCTTAAAACGTTAAACGGCGGTTTGAATAGCAATCTTATCACGTCCACCCACCGTGGTTCTAATCCACGAACAAGTCAATAATACAATTAAACATCTACAGCCAAATTTATAGAAACAAGTTTTTAAGACTGCAAACAAATATTTTAAGTAACTGTTTTCAGCGATGGTAACATTCAAACCAAGCACCAAATAAATAGCGCCGGCCGCGGTGGCCGAGGGGATTGAGGCGCTCCAGTCACGGTCCGCACGGCCACTACGGTCGGGGGTTCGAATCCCCCCTCGGGCATGGATATTTGTGCCGTCCTTAGTCTTAGCTAGTTCATAAGTAGTTTGTAAGCTTAGGGACTGATGACCTCGTAGTTAAGTCCCGTAAGTTCTACAAACATTTGAACATTTTGAACCAAATAAATAGTAACTAACCTGACTACATACAAATAGGCAATAATTCTTATTCAGTAGCACAAATGCAAGCACTAATACAACCTGATTCACTCGCTACTGGTGCGGGTACCATTCAACAACAACTTACGCAAGCTCAAAATACGGCACCATAGCGCCTTCAATCAGGGCCATTCCACTACACAGCTCATGTCCACTCTTTCAACTTAAGGCAACAACAACTCCTTTTAACAAATAAGAAATCACAAATTAACAAAAGACAATGGCGGTGCCTGAATACATTGGCTGTGTGGTCGTGTGGCGTGCGCAGGCGTCGCTGCCGGAGGCGGACCGGCACGACACGAGCGCCATCTACCGCAAGCTGACGCTGGCCGAGCTGCAGGCCGAGGTGCCGCAGCTCAACTGGCTCGAGTACCTCAACGCCTTCCTCGAGACCGACATCGACGACCAGGAGCCCGTCGTCAGCTACGCCATGCCCTACTTCATCGAGATGGGCCGCATCCTGCAGCAGACCGAGCGCAGGTCTCTATCTAGCCATCTAGCTATAAGCAATATTTACACTGAGGGTAAAAGATGTACGTGAAGTTTAAAGTTGAATCTATCGTTTAATCAGACAACAAAAGTAGTTTACTTTAAAGTTACTCATTCAAAACCTGATCTGATATTAGTTGCAGTCCAAATAGTTGTCGTATATTAATGTTTAACAGTCAAGATCACTAAGTCATCAAATAACTTCATCAAAATTTAACTGAACACATACATTGTTCATCAACACAGTGATTTGGTTTAATTACGGCCCTGATATTGATGTATATACTGTTAAACGAGAAACAGTGCATTACACTGATTATGTGCGCAACGGATCTTTTAACAAAGCAACTGTGACATGTAACCTGCATGAAACATACA
This sequence comes from Locusta migratoria, assembly GCA_026315105.1. Lineage (NCBI taxonomy): Eukaryota > Metazoa > Arthropoda > Insecta > Orthoptera > Acrididae > Locusta > Locusta migratoria. Next base: position 505,958,156 of record CM048746.1, on the reverse strand, counting down.
CTGACTATACTAAAAAAAATTTGACTGCACACAAACCACTTTCTTAATGTTCGGCTACGAGAATTTTATGCAGATCAGTATCTGATTGTCAAAAACTCAGTATCATATTCAGTTAACTGCAGTGTTGCATAACAATTATTTACTACGTTACCAATTAAGAAATCTGTCCAACAAGATTACCAATATCAATACTGCACTTTAAATCCACAAATAACTAATTATCAAATAAAGGAAGTAGGTTAATCTTCTAACTACGTACATGAAACAGGAAAGAAAGGTCAACTTTGTTACTTATTATTAATAATCACCATTACATTACCTAAATGATACAACCTTTTCATAATTACATTACATGCTATTACCTTCATTCCAGGGGTGGTACAACCTTTTTCACAATCATATGAAATGCAATATATTCCAAATACAATCAAACCAACTTGCTGGCAGTGCAGCCTCTGCCCTACATCGGAGCCACATACACGACACAATTGCCCTCTAAGCGAGCTGAACCACAAGTCTGACTCTCTCCGCACGAGCTACAATGCTATGTGATACATAATCTTTGCCAAAGATGAAACTTCACAACTTCACAGATTTATGTATACATATAGATACACACAGTAGATGCAACATTATACATTTCCTTGCAAGTTACTCAACACAAAACAGGAGACACAATATTAGATATTTTCTTACAAATTCAGCAATATACATTTTCTATGGACATTTTTCAAGGGGACGAATGTCATCCTCTCTCACACAATGAAATCCGTAAAAGGCAGGATAGACACCAAGATCGCAATTTTTTATTTCGTTTATTCAAGACGACCGGTTTCGACACTCTATGGTGTCATCATCTGGTCTCATTGACAAAAAACTGCTTATAATAATGCTCCACATAAAATCTGGTTGGTGTAGTGGTTGATATATATATATATATATATATATATATATATATATATATATATATATATATATATATATATATATATACTGGTGGGTAGTCAGAAATAAAATAGATGACTGGTCAAAGTTAAAACAATACAATACACATAAAATAATAACCACCATAGTGAACATGTCTGCTTGAGCACCTACATATGTCCTCTTGAATAAATAATAAAAAAATTGCGATCTTGGCATCTATCCTTCCATTTATAAAATGCGATCGATCCCTAAGATGAGTAAATTATCTAATGAAATCCGTTCCGATACGTATCCATCCTACCAACTGCAATTGCTCCTCACGTTTCTCAACCAATATGAGCACTCCCACCCCGTAACCTGGTTCGTATTTCTATTCATCACTTCTCTGCTTGGTCCCGGGTCCCAACCAACATTCCCAACTCATCAGCATCTGCCTCTCCCCTCCCTGTTTTCGCCCAGCTTTAACCATTCTCTCCATAATCCCTACTAGGGTTGTTGATATACCGGGTGATCAAAAAGTCAGTATAAATTTGAAAACTTAATAAATCACGGAATAATGTAGATAGACATGCTTGAAATGACATGGGTTTTTATTAGAAAAAAATGACGAATGAGAATGAGAGTCGCAGCAGATGACAAACTCTTCACTACTCAAATCCTTCTAGGTCATAGGTTTTACCCTTGATTAATCTGGTGTGGTGTTGAATGTTTCGGTAACAGTGTTTACACCGGTGCTGTAATACAGTTGTTTAAACAAGACTGCCATTCAAGTGAATCTTCCGATCGGAACTGATATTGCCTCACCATAACTCCGGACATGCTTTACAATGCAGTTCACAACATTATTCCTCGACTACAGCTATTGTTGAGGAATGATGGTGAACATATTGAGCATTTCCTGTAAATAACATCATCTTTGCTTTGTCTTATTTTGTTATGCTGATTATTGCTTTTTTGAACAGATGAAGCGCCATCTGTCTGACTTTTTTTGAACTTTATTATTTTTGTTTCTTTCTAATAAAACCCCATGTCATTCCAAGCATGTGTGTCAATTTTTACCTTTCTATCTACATTATTCCGTGATTTATTAAATTTTCAAATTTATACTGACTTTTTGATCACCCGGTATTTAAAAATATTGGGAATCCGATTTATCGATATTTTAAAAATTTTAATTTCTCACTGGCCGGCCGCGGTGGCCGAGCGACTGCGGGTTGCCAGTCACGGTCTGCACGGCCGCTGCGGTCGGGGGTTCGAATCCCCCCTCGAGCATGGATGTTTGTGCCGTCTTTAGTATAAGCTAGTTCATAAGTAGTTTGTCAGTATAGGGACTGACGATCCCGTAGTTATGTCCCATAAGCTCTACAAACATTTGAACATTTTTAATCTCTCACTCACTCACTCCAGTGAACTACTGTCCTCTGAGGACCTTGGCCTCCTCAGTCACGGATTTCCAGTCGCCTCGGCCTTCATATCGCCTGCGCCAAGTTCCTCACTCCGATTGCTTTCAGGTCTGCTTCCACATCTTCCCGCCATCTCACATGCGGTCGTCCTCTTCTTCTTCTACCACCAGGATGTCCCATCATCATCTTCTTCGGGAGCCTTTTTTCCTGGTAACTGGGGAAATGACAAAACACGAAGGTTAAATATTAGTACCGAGGATACATAAAATAATTACAATGGCCTGGGAAACAGAAAATGCCAGAGGACTGGACTTTGGCAACCATCTGCCCTATCCATAAGAAAGGATCACACATGCAGTGTAAGAACTACCGCGGTATATCTCCGCTTAGTATTGTGTACAAAATCCTTACTACGGCTATAACGAGGAGAGTATGCATAAGAGCAGTAAAGATTCTAGGCGAGTACCGCGCAGGTTTTAGATCTGGAGGGCTGAAAGTAAGAGTACATAAACATACGAGAAACATAAATTTCTATTATTGCTGGGTCTTGCTATGTTAGGCACTTTCTTTGTCTTGTATTGTGCGGTATAGAGTATAATGGTTGCACATTTTTACTCGTAAACCTTTCCCTCTTATTCAGGCATATACCTTTGAGTGATATTACTTTTTTCTTGCATATTCTTGCCGTTTATGTGTCAGATGTTGCACAAAAATTGTGGAATTCGTTTCATCTTTGTTGAGAAACAGTTATATTGCTTTTGAAGTTTTGTTTCCTGTCCGCGAGGATTTTCCTTCATCTACAGATGTGGTGGCTAATTTGGTACATAGAATACGTTTGCTAGATTTTAAATGTACTGTGATTTTACTGAAATTGCCGCGGTGGAGTAGCCGAGCGGTCTAAAGCGTCTCGCTGCGGAGCGCGCGGTTGCTCTCCGTGGAGGTTCGAGTCCTCCCTGGGGCATGGGTGTGTATGTTGTCCTTAGGTTAGTTTACCTAGATTTAAGAAGTTTGTAAGCTACGGACTGATGACCACGCGGTTTGGTCCGATAGATTTACAAACATTTGAACATTTGAATTTTACTGAAATTGTAGTGAAGAAACCTTAACGTTCCTATCCTAAAAGCGACGTCCTTCTGCAAAATGTCTGAGCTTCTGGAGTTGCAAGCCACTTTTTGTTCTTAAAAGAAAATTATTTGCTTCAGTAAATATCTGTAGGTTACAAGAGAGTCGTAGATAAACTGTCGTGTAATGTACTGATTTATAACTTCCCAGGGTCCTTATGAAACGTAAGAAAGACAAATGTGATTTTTTACTGATTACCGTTTTTCAAGCCGCTACATACACTCCCTATTGTAAAAACTTCGTTACAAATCAAGATAAAGGATACTATTCCCACACATCCAATATCGTATTCAGTAATTTCTGCTGGCCGCTTAGAGCGCTGCTGTCAAAGAGTATAACAAGAAGTGGAAGTGTCGTGACAGTTTAGTGAGACAAAAAGCACATGCAAAAAGATAATGCAAAAGAATAGAATACTGTAAGAAAGTAGATGTTAAACGTAATATCCAAAAACAATCTAGCAAAGAAACGAAACAAAACAAACAATAAAATATTCAGGTGCTTGTGTCTATATTTCACTCTGCAACCAAAACTACACATCGCAAGCGAATAGTGTTTGTATGTGGTAGTAGGTATCAGTCTCCCATTGTGCACTATGCTGGTAGAGGGATGAGAACGATAAGGGGGTGGAAGATATGGGAGTTGAAAGCTACCGACTTATATAAAATTCTATGTGTGGGTGTCAATATTTTGCTCTTCAGTAAAACTACACAATGGAGACGAATTATCTCTCTGTGTTGCTGTAGTACAAAGTCTGTTGTACACCGTAGCAGTTCCGTATCGATAGCTATAAGAGAGTGGAAGATATAGTCGTCAGCTTATAGAAAATTCGGACTGAAGACAAGCGATTATTTTTGACAATATTATAGCAAAGAGGTTATATACAGCGAAAAGTTATGCACATTCTTCAGTTGTTTTTCTGCAACAAGCGTACGAATAAATAAAAATAAGTTTATATTGCAGTTTGAAAAGTAAAACTACCAAGAAAGATGCCAAAGCCTAAGAAAGAAATTTCGCGATCTCGATCAGTTTCTAAGAGACAGAAAACGGCGCTGAAAAGCGACTCTAGAGACAACAGGAATTTGAAATTTTTTAGATGTTGTGTATCTTCACTGTAGGCACCAGCGATTTTTCGATATTTCCATCCTTAAGGGGGTGAAATAGGTGATTAACAGATATTTGAAAATACGTTGCTGTTCAGGCAATTTTGAAGCAAGAAATACAAAACTTCGGATTTAGATTTTTGACTGGAATTTTAAAAACACAAGTTTCAATATTTTTCGAAATTCAACGATTAAGCGGGTGAAATAAGGGAAAATCTTTTAAGGGTGCTACTAACACTATTTTGATGTTAGAAATAAGAAAATTTGGATTTGGAACAATGGTTAGAATTAAAAAAAAATTGTTTCGGGATGTTTTGAATTCTGCCATCAATAGTGCAGTAGGGGGTGGCAAGTTGTGCCGGCCGCGGTGGCCAAGCGGTCTGCGGAGCGCCAGTCACGTTCTGCATGGCCACTCCGGTCGGGCGTTCGAATCCCCCCTCGGGCATGGATATTTGTGCCGTCCTTAGTGTTAGCTAGTTCATAAGTAGTTTGTAAGTTTAGGGACTGATGACCCCATAGTTAAGTCCCATAAACTCTACAAACATTTGAACATTTTTTGATTTGGTGGCAAGTTGTATCAAAATACTTGATTAGGAAAGCATTTTAAAGCTAAATCTATGAACATTTATATTTAAAAGTAGAAAAAACCAATGCAGACCATTCAGTCTATGCATGCGAAGCAGTGGGAATTAATCTAGTAAACAAATAAAAACCATAAAGAAACAAACCGGGAATAAATTCCACGTTGATTATTCCTGTACTCTACAGAGAACAAGACCTTACTGTTTCAGTCAAATCATTCAGGAACCCGTCTTTATTACTACACTGTGGAATTGCAAAGAACACTATTGCCATGTATGATAAGCGTCATACTATGGACAGAGCGCGCTTATAGCGGTGTTTTGGGGCTACTTCGAAGTTAGTTACATTTGATTACTGCGACTTCGGGATGCAACTCTTTGTATATGGGTGAATTTGTTGTAAAATATACTTAGGCGTACTGAAAATAAAAATTTTACCGTTTCAAAAACTGTGAGGTGATCATACAATGAAGGCTTTCACGGGAGGAGTTGTCATAACTTGAAACATTCGGACTGAGATGCCGCGGCCCAAGCGTGAAACTTCCCCCTCAAGTTTCGCCTTCGACTGCGGAAGGCATCGTCGGAGGTGAAGCGGCAAACTGCAAGGGAACTCGAGTGAGCGCCATATTATAGACCATCCAGAGGCCACCACTGTCAATTACGTGACGTCGCCTACTTTATGATCTCTGATATTGTCAACATTCTCCATTGAAAATAATCGACTGTCATATTGTCACTGCAATGTTGACATCCAAATTTTTGTCCAGTTTAACACCTTCCAGTTTCCTGTTAATATTATTTCGGTATTTGAAGATTTCTACGAACTCTCTGCACAGACGTCCATAATAATGTGATGTCTTTGCTATGACGCTCGTCTCGTTAAATTTTATTTCATGGTCACCACCTTCTTGATAAAAATGTTCCGCTACGGCCAATTTGTCAGTATTTTGTAGGTGACAGTTCCCTTTATGTTCGCTCAGGTGGGTGTTACCATTTCTTTTGTTGTTCTGATGTAAATCTATCCACAACTGCAAGGAATTTTGTAAACACCTGGTGTGGCCAGAGGATGTCGCATATCTTTCGCCGATAGTACATATTCTTTTATTTTTCTAGTAGGTATAATACCAGTTTGCACATCATATTTTCATAATACTTTCCTAATGCGATCTGTGATCTTATTAATAAATGGAAGAAAAATTTTCCCGTTGGGCTGGTAACGTTCCTCATTGAAACCGGTTCTCTTCCTAGGTGCTTGATCTATCTCCTTGTTTGAGTAGCCATTCTTCTTCAACGTACATTGCAGGTGATAATCTCATCTTCGAAGTAGGATTGTGAGATGAGGTTAGAAATGTATCAAAATGTTTAAAGATAATAATAATTTAGTGTGGCCCAGTGGCCTGGTGCAAATCTTTCAACTGGACGCCTCTGCGACGACATGCGCGCCCCTAACCTACCGCAGTTATCCAACCGGGCAAAGGGTATCCACCGCTTAACGTGGAATACGAACCACGTGTCGTTTCTGGCGACCCCTCACATCGTTGAGAAAGTTGGGTGAAAACACAGACTGAAAAATTCCATTAAGTGCCGGGATTTCGAAGCCGCTACCCTTTGGTATTCCAGTCAAGCGCCTTACCCTGAGACCACCAGGCCCTATAATGTTTAACGATGTGATTGCACAGTGGCAAAGTACAGTAGCAATCATGGAAATTATATTTCAACATTTTTCGAATATCTCGCTCTGTTTGGACGTTATGTATTCAGAAAGGCAGCAACCGAATTTTTAGTTGGGAGGGGTTTTCACTACTTGAAAGGCCGAATGGACACGTTGGGAGAAATACGTTTCTCACGATAAGATTAGATTAGTTGTTCGTTCCATAGATCCATGCTGAGGAGATCCTCGTGGATGTATAACATGTCATTTTTTACTTTTTTTTATAAGATGATAATATAATAATAGTAGTAGTATGAATGCAGATACATACATCATTTAGTTCTATTTAAAAATTCATCAGTGGAGTAGAAGGAGCTGGGCACTAGGAAGTCTTTTTAGGCTTCTCTTAAACTTTTTTTTTATTTATAGCTAAATTTTTATGGCTGCTGGTAAATTATTGAATATGTGTTTTCCTGAGTAGTGGACCCCTTTTTGAACTAAAGTAAGTGCTTTTAAGTCCTTGTATAGATCGTTTTTGTTCCTAGTATTGTATGAACTGAACTGTTTAAAATGTTTGTTAAGTTTGTGGAACTTAACTGAGGGGTCATCAGTCCCCAAACATACAAATTACTTAGTTTAACTTATACTAAAGACAACACACACTTCCGTGTCTGAGGGAGGATTCGAACCCTCGACGGGAACGGCCTCGCGCATCGGAGCGGCCATTCCGCCGCGACTGAACTGTTTGTTGGAAAATGGAATATATTATTTATGACAAATTTCATTGAGGAATAGATATACTGAGAGTCAGTAGTTAGTATACCCAGTTCTTTGAATAGGCATGTACAGCATGTCCGCGAATTTACTCCACAAGTAACACGTATTACACTCTTTTGGATTCTGAAAACTTTTGCTTGACTTCAAGAGTTACCCCAACTGTATGACACTGTCAAATGAAAGTAAGCAAAGTATGCAAACTTTTTTATTTTTTTGTCTCTCCTACGTCTGTTAACACTCGTACTGAAGATACATATTTGTTAAGTCGATTCTGCAATTATGTAGTGTTCTCCTTCCAACTGAATGTATTACCAAGCTGTAATCGCAGGAATTTAATAAGTGTCACATACTTTGATCTACACTACAACGTAATTGAAGTGTATGGGAATTGCTGAGTGACCTTTGCGGAGTGTTACTGTTAGTATAAGAAGTGAGATTGTCAACACAGAAACGTTTTCTGCGCAGGAATCATAACCTTGAGATAGAGAGAGGCAGCAACGAGTATGTGTGTGTCCTGTGGGAGCGTGGCTGGCACCGTGGCGTGACCAGGGCGTGCCCAGGGGAAATCACGCAGCCTGTCTCTCCGCAGTCCGCCAGCCTATGCATGCGGATACAACGCCCTAGTTCTCTCCATATTTTAAGTACTAGCTGAAAACCAGGCCTAGCCCGGGTGTTTATTTATTTGAAGCCTCAGTAATTTCCAAGAAATCTTACACTCGAAATTGTATGGCAGAAATCGATATATATCGAATGTCGATTACGTCAGTATTGGCATGCGACTTATTAAATGTGGAGAACGTGCGGGATTTGTAAATATGGGTATTTACTAATGTATCGTAACGTAAAAATACTTTTTTTTACTAGAAATCTACCGATAATAAAAAAGGTAATTACTTCTTTGTTGTTCTTCACGGGTTTGCGGCCCACGTATAAAATTTTCGATGGAAATTGAACAGGATGGTAAATTGCCTTTCTTGGATGTTTTAGTTCACAAAAAAGAAAATGGGACTTTGGGGCACAGCGTGTACCGTAAACCCACACATACGGACCGCTATCTCCACGCTACTAGCTGTCATCCACCCCATCAACTGTTGGGTGTTCTACGCACACTCGTCAAAAGAGCTTATGGCATTTCTGATTCTGAATATTTGACGCAACAATTGGATCATCTTAAGGTTGTTTTTAGGCAGAATGGCTATACCAATCATCAAATCAGTCGAGCTTTCCAATTTGGACCACCAAGTGAACCACCCACGGACACTTCAAAATCAGTTGCATTTTTACCTTATGCGGGAAGTATTTCATCAAAGATATCAAGGATCCTTCAAAAATGCGACATCAAAAGCATATTATTGCCTTTGTCTAAAACCAGAGCTCTGCTAGGTTCGGTAAAAGATGATTTGGGTTTAAGAAAGCCTGGAGTATATAAAATCCCCTGCCACTGTGGAAAGGTATATATTGGGCAGACTATTCGTACAATTCACGACCGTCGTGTGGAACATCAAAGGCACACACGTCTGTTCCAACCTGAAAAGTCTGCAGTAGCTGAACATTGTATTAATGAAGGGCATAACATGTCATTTAAAGACACGCAAATTATTGTTCCAGCCTCAAGTTATTGGGATTGTGTCCTTAAGGAAGCGATCGAAATAAGATTATCAGATAATCTTATTAATAGGGAAAAAGGTTTTCCATTGAGTAAAACGTGGAATCCCATTTTATCTAATATTAAAAAACAACGGTCTAGTTTTCGACCAGCTTCTTCTTAATTTTCGATTACTCGCTTTGGCTAACTTCTATCGCTGGTGGCGCTGCTATACTCTTCCCGTCCCAGAAGGCGTTCTTCCACTTCTTGCACATGCGCACTGGCCTGTTCCCGCGGTATAAAGGAGCCGCCGTAACTGATATGTCCTCAGTTCCGGCGTGATTGTGCACCAGTCATACCTGAAGATGGCGGCCAGGTGGACCGCCGAAATATCGTATCAGAATATCGACATAATCCGGCCGCAAACCCGTGAAGAATAACAAATATTATTACGCCGGGAAAATCTACGGAATTACAGGTAGTTACTTCACTTGCGAGAAAAGTAAATATCCATATTTACTAACGTATCATAATGTACAAATACATTTTACTTCTGGAAATTTACCGATAACAGAGAAGTGGCGTCACGTACTTTATTAATGAGCGAAGTTTCAGGTAGTAAAATCTATTTGTACATTAGTAAATATGGGTATTTACTTTTCTCGCAAGTGAAGTAACTGCCGGTCGCGGTGGCCGAGGGGACTGAGGCGCTCCAGTCACTGTCTGCACGGCCACTGCGGTCGGGGGTTCGAATGTCCCCTCGGGCATGTATATTTGTGCCGTCCTTAGTAGTAGGTAGTTCATAAGTAGTTTGTAAGTTTAGGGACTGATGACCCCGTAGTTAAATCCCATAAGCTGTACAAGCATTTGAACATTTTGAAGTAACTCCCTTTTTTTATTATCGGTAGATTTCTAGTCAGAAAATGGATTTGTACGTTACGATGCATTAGTAAATACCTATATTTACACATCCCTCGCGTGAATAGCCGCCGGCCGTAGTGGCCGAGCTGTCTGCGACGCGCCAGTTACAGTCTGCATGTCCGCTACGGTCTGGGGTTCGAATCCCCCTTCGGGCATGGATGTTTGTGTCGTCTTTAGTATAAGGTAGTTCAAAAGTAGTTTGTAAGTTTAGGGACTGATGACCCCACAGTTAAGTCCCTTAAGCTTAACAAACATTTTGAATAGCCGCATAATCGACATTCGATATATATCGATTTCGGCCGTACAACTTCGAGTGTAAGCTTTCTTCGAAATTACCGAACCCTCTGTTAGTTCCCTCCCTCTCCCCTCCTCTGTCTGTCCATCACTCCATCTGCCCCGTCTTTGTTCATCTCCTCCTCCGCCTCTCTATCTCTCCCTCTCTATCAAATATAACATTTTCATGGCAATCGAGGAAACGAAAATTATTGCTAGGTATCCACCGTCATCCATCTTAAAAATTTTTATAGAAACCGCGATGTTTCTCTTGTTTGGAAGCTATAGGGTGCTAAATTACTACAGTATCTGGATAAACCTGGGTAGTTTGCTATTGAAATGTCGCACTACTATAGGTGGGCGCGCACACTGCAACATTGCGCTTAACAGGAACAAAAGAAAGGTAATAGAATGCAGACTAAGAAAACTAGGAAATACTGAAGGAATTAGATTAGGTAACGAAACAACAAAGATGGTAGATGAGTTTCGTTACTTTGGAACTAAAATAACATTTAATGGTCACAGTACAGAGGATATAAAATGCAGACTGGCAATGGGAAGAAAAGCATTGTTGATAAAGAGAACTCGGTAATATCGAATGTTAATTTAAGTGTAAGGATGTCTTTTCTGAAGACATATTTATGGAACGTTGCCTTGTACAGTAGTGAAATATTGACGATAAATAGTTCAGAGAGGAAGAGGATAGAGCTTTCGGAATGTGGTGCTACAGAAGAATGCTGCAGATTATGTGGGTAGTTCACATAACTAATGAGGAACAGAATTGGACAGAAAAGGATTTTCTGTCATATCTTGACCAAAACAAAAAAACCGCTCGGTAGGATACATTCTCAGACATCAAGTCATCGTGAATTTGGAATTGGAGGGAAGTGTGTGGCTTAAAAGTTGCAGATGGAGACCAAGAGACTAATACAGGAAGCAAATTCAACTTGATGTGGGTTACCAGAAAAATGCTCAAATGTTTGTTAAGCTTAAGGGACTTAACTACGGGGTCATCAGTCCCTAAACTTATAAACTACTTATGAACTACCTACAACTAAGGACGGCACAAATATCCATGCCCGAGGGGGGGGATTCGAACCCCCGACCGTAGTGGCCGTGCAGACCGTGACTGAAGCGCCTCAGTCCCCTCGGCTGTGGGTTACCGTTCTTATGTGGAGATGAAGAGGCTTGCTCAAGGGTAGAGTAGGATGGAGAGCTACATCAAACCAGTTTCCAGCCAGAAGACCACAACAAGTACTGGCAATAACCCAAAACTTTTTAGCGTGAAACTAGATATCGCTATGACACCAGGACCTCGCCTCCTCCTCCTCCTCCTCCTCCTCTTTACCCTATGACGTAATGCAATATGGTGTCTACTAGGAAATTTCAATTTTCCTCAATCGCTATTGGCAATAGCCTTTTTTTTTTTTTGGAAAAACTTCTAATTTTCACCACTAGATGTCAGCACTACTCTTTCCCCCTATGATATTGGAGGACGTGTGTATGATGGAGCAAAGTAGAGGATGTAGAATTATTTTTATTCCTCACAGTAGCGCACTGCATTTCTAGTTCTCTATATATTTATATTTTCTAAAGTAGTGTGTTCTCTGTTTCGAGTGCTGAATAGCGTGCAGGGACCAGGAATCGAAAATCTTGGAGAAAGCGAAAATGGTTAAAAATATACGCCTTAGAGGAGAATAGCTCTAGTAGGAGCTGAAGTTGAATCAAAAGGGCCAAATGCGTCTCATGATCGGTGTGCAGATAAGCATTCCGATGATTGGTAGTAGCAAAATAAAGAATGTGAAGTACACACACACACGCACACACGGACATATATAGTATGTGTGTGTACTTTCCCCCATATACTTCACATTCTGTATTGCGAAGTATATGGGGGGAAAATACATTCTTTATTTCTCTACTAAGAAACATCTGCATGCTTATCTGCACACAGATCATGAGACGCATTTGCCCCTTCCTTATTTTTCTACTGCGAATCATCTGCATGTTTATCTGCACACAGATCATGAGACACATTTGCCCCTTCCTTATTTTTCTACTACCAATCACCTGCATGCTTATCCGCACACCGATCATGAGACGCATTTCGCCCTTTCGATTCAACTTAGAGAGCTATTCTCCTCTAATGCGTACATTTTAACCATTTTCGCTTTCTCCAAGATTTCTGATTCCTGGTCCCTCACTCGAAACAATGTGGGTGTATGTGTATGTGCCTGATAGAACAGACACCACAGCAATCTATAAACTCAATTTTGTTTCAAAAATGTTCAAATGTTTGTAGGACTTATGGGACTTAACTACGGGGTCATCAGTCCCTAAACTTACAAACTACTTATGAACTAGCTAAGACTAAGGACGGCACAAATATCCATGCCCGAGGGGGGATTCGAACCCCCGACCGTAGTGGCCGTGCAGACCGTGACTGGAGCGCCTCAGTCCCATCGGCCACCGCGGCCTGCCCAATTTTGTTTATTTGATTGTTCTTCACAGTTGCAAATTGTGCCTTTTTATGTCTGGTTACCGTTTTTGGATTTTATATTCATCATCAGGCGAGTACCATAACAGCAAGTGTCGCATATGTGCTTATCCTGTCGCAAATAAAATATATATGCGACACTTGTTGTTAAGGAACTGGTCTGATGATGGATATAAAACCCGAAACCGGTAACGAGTCATAAAGAACATAAATTAAAACTATGATGGACAATAAAATAAAAATTAATTAAACAAATTTATTGATTCTTCCGTAGACAATGGAAATATTCAAATTCACTTTTGTCCGTCAGTGGACATCATGCCCATGACTCCCACTGACGTATAAGTGTGACAGATTTCCGTCTGGCTAATCTTGCAATTATTGAAATTCAGTTGACATCACGCAACTACACATAGCACCCAGGTGATGTGAGACGTGTCCTGTGGTGCGCAGGGTGATCCACAACTACGTGCTGTGGCGGCTGGTGATGGACATCATGCCGCACATGATCGACGACTACCAGCAGAAGCGCGTCGAGTTCCGCAAGATCCTGCTGGGCATCCTGAGCGAGCGCAACCGCTGGAGCCAGTGCGTCGAGTGGACCAACAAGAAGCTCGGCATGGCCGTCGGCGCGCTCTTTATCCGCGACAACTTCAACCACGAGAGCAAGGTGCGTCTCTCCATCCTGCGTGTGCCTTCACGCCATTTTCGGTAAAGTGTATTACGAATATCAGGGAAGGGGGGGGGGGAGTACTTCATGCCCACCATAACAATTTTTTTTATTAATATATAATATTCATTAATTGTTCTTGAATTACATTAACAACATACTTTTGAAACATCTATTAATGCATATTCAGGATCCAGAACCTGAATATTTCATGTAAAAGTGTTTTCAATAATGCATTTCATATCTTTCACCTAATTCAGTCTGTAGATACTCTATCACTGTTCACATCCTCACGCACAACACATCCCTCTTCAGGTTCACTCACTACATTGTCAATTTCATCAAATTCTGTTTCAGAATCTGTAAATCCTTTCTAAATCTGTGATATTTCCCTGTGATTACTGTCGATACATTTTCAGTTTATCACAGTCTAACATAGACAGTCGCGACCTCATTGCTGTGAAAGTAGTTACCAACTGACAGCTGCAACGACACTAGCGCTCCTAGCGGTGGGCAAGGTGCCGTAGGAGAGATGTTTGTTTATAAATATTTTTGCACGTATTGAAACAAATATTTAGTATAATTTTGTGTTACAATGATTATTAAAATATCAATTGATGTACATAATATGGAAATTTATGTAAAAACAGCCGAATTTAACCGATGCAGTGGTATAAAGGATAACTTCGTCATGATCAAATACCTACTAATATTTGCAGCTTATTCCGGTGAAAGTAAGTAGAATGTAAACATAAGACAAACATAAATTTCTGTTATGGTCTGTTATTAATACGACAGGCAGTTTTTGGACATGTTTCAGTGCAGTGTGGAGTCTAATGATTCGCCCATTTTTACACCTCACTAGTCTTTCTTATATGCGCATATTCTTTTGAGTGTAATTACTGTAGCTTGAAAAGCCAATGTTTTGAATATTCTTGTCGTCTGTGGTTCATATGTAGTAAGAATTGTGGAATTGGGCTCTTCTTTGTTGGAAAACAGTTTGATTGCATTTTTCGTTTTATTGCCGCGTCTGTGACGTTTCTCCTTCAGCTAAAGCTGTGGTGGTTGATTTGGTAGTTATTGCATTTTATATACGTTTCCTACGTTCCACCCTCACCGATTTTACTGGAATTGTTGCGATGAATCGTTAACGTTCTTGTGTAGAAAGCGACGTCTTTTTGCCAACGGGCAGCTCTTCTTATGTTTCCTAGTCATTTTTCTATTTTTAATAGTAAATGAAATTATTCAGTAAAAGCCTGTACATTACAAGATAAATGTACTGTACTGTACCGTTTCGTACCCTATCACGGATCTTAGGAAACTTAAGAAAGACAAATGTGCAGCTATTTTTAAGTTATTACCTATTTTATGACACTTCATGCGTTCCCTAATGTAAATAGTACGTTAAAATCAATATAAACGATACTACTCGCACTCGTTCAATATCGTATTCAGAAATGTAGCTTTCCGCCCGCTTGGAGCGCTGCTGTCGCAGTGTATAACAAAATTCTGTGGGAGTGTCGTGACTATATATGTTAGACTAGACTGTGGTTGTATCTAACACTGGACTAATTGCCAATGAACAGGAAACAATAAAGAACCAAACGGAAATGAATCATTATTGAGACTATTTTTGTTGTCAACCAAGAGAAATATTAAGTCTGTGTGTTACAAGGTCACGTAATGCTATTATCTGTGGAGTAAGACGACCGTTGTGGGAAGTCGCATCTACTACCAAGGGGAAGGGGATACTTCATGATCACCTCCGTTAAACCTAAATTTTCCGATTATGCTTAAACGAAAAATGTAAAACGATCTAGAAGAAGACTTCATCAAAGACAATACATATTTTTCACAACATTTTCAAAAATAAAGTACCTGAGTTGATTTCAAATTTCCCCTCTTCCCTTGGTAAAGCAAGCGTTACGCGACGTGCAAATTGGTACCTGAAGCAGCAAAAGACTTCTGAGTTTCAAGAAAAACAGAACATCTCGAAACACTAAAAATCGCAAGTTCATATCCACGGGTATGTCTCTCTACAACATATCCGAGACCCATCAAAGTCTGTTATTTACACTTCTGATGGTCCCCTTGTCAGTACTGATTTCGTAATGTTCTTCACTTCACAAGGGATTGTACGTTCCATCACGTGATGTTTGTGCTACATGATATCGGTAAAAAAGTCCGGTTCTAGTTGGTGTTGCATTTTGGAGGTCTAGCAGTATGTTACGAAAGCACTCTATGGCGACTGTATGGGCGGCTGGCCGCTTTGTGCAGGAGACTGCGCTGGAGATGATCCACACGATCCGCGAGGCGTTCAATGAGCTGCTGGCCGAGAACCACTGGATGGACGACGAGACGCGGGCCGTCGCCAAGGAGAAGGCCGACGCCATGAACGAGCGCATCGGCTACCCGGAGCTGCTCACGGACCCCGACGAGCTCAGCAAGGAGTACGTCATGGTGAGTGGCGTAGCGCGACCCGTTCTCATGCCCAACCTTCCAGATACATTCAAAGATTCACTTCGTAAACTTCAGTTAGGGGAGGAACGCTATCTACCCATATCTCTCTCTCTCGTTCTCAATCCGAAGATTGGTTGGCAGCAATTCTTCTCCTCCACACTTGTCTGTTCTCGGATAGCCTCTTCATTTCCTGGTATGTTTCCACTCCTATATCTCTTTGAATCTGTTTCAGTACTGCAATCTGGGTCTTCTTCTGCCTCTTTTCCCTTCTCCACCTCTTCCATAATATTACTTATAAACTCATTGTGCTTATAAAGATAACCTATTAACTTATCTCTTCTCTTCATTATCCTTTTCACAAGTGCTCTTTTTTCGCCGATTCTTCTAAGAACTTCTTCGTTTGTCATCTTGGCCGTCCAAGGGATTTCCTGCATTCTCCTCCAACACCACAATTCAAATGCTTCTAGTCTTCTCTTGTCACAAACGCCGAGTGTCCAAGTTTCGGAGCCATACAATGCCATACTCCACACATAGCATTTTATATTACTTGATGTAAGAAGCATCCGTTTATTGTTGAAGGCTAGTTTAGCTTGCGCAATTCTACTTTTTAAGTCTGCTGAACTTTTTCCATCCGGTGTAATTTTACTTCCTAAGTATGTGAATACATTAACTTGTTTCAATGGTACGTCATTAATCTTAATATCAGTTGTAATTTGCTCGTGGTTGCATACCATGATCTCTGTCTTTTTTGTGTTGATTTTCATGTTATATTTAATTGGCAGAATCTCATTCATTCTTGATAGCGCCTTTCGCAGATCTTCGTCGCTCTCTTCAATGATGGCTACGTCATCAGCAAACCTTATCATTTTAATTTGTACTCCATTGATCTTAATTCAGTCCATAGACTCCTCAATGTAAAAGTTGAAGATCACTGGTGATAAATTGCATCCTTGCCGTACTCATTTCTTTATGTGAGCCTCTTGTGCTTCACCATAACCTTCCGATCATATTGAATCTTATCTAATCGAGTTTTCCCAAAGAAAAAGCAGTTGTCTTATTGAGGAAACTTGCCACACGTAACTTACACAGGTTTCGGGAAGTATTAAGTTTGAGAAAGAGGGAAAATAGACCCCTCAAATCTCATACTTTGTAATATATACGAGGGTTGGAACTTAAGGACGCCACACCTTGCCTATCTAACCCGTTTTTATTTATTCAAGTATTTTACCCATTTCTGGAAATATATATATATATATATATATATATATATATATATATATATATATATATATATATATTTTTGATGCAGGATTTTAACATTATTACTGCATGTTACTTGATGCTAATAGAGTTAACTGTACTAAAATCTACTTTAATTTTGTTATAGTTTTTCAGAAATGCTTTTTTAAGTTTATTAACACAAAGTATTAAATTTCTCCTGCAGAAAATATTTTTGTGAACTTCCTAATGGGGGAATATTAATGAATGTAACACCAGAGGTGGCTTTTTTATGTTACGCAGTCACTGCAAATTTCATTCATTTATAATGGGGCATATGTACTGAAAATTTTAGTTTGCGGAAATTTGACTTTAAAGAAAGCGTTACGGATATGATCGATAAACTCCAGTGGCAGACTCTACAGGCGAGACGCTCTGTCGCTCGGTACGGGCTTTCGAGAACATACCTCTACCGAGGAGTCTAGCAGTATATTGCTGCCTCCTACGTATACAGTATATCCGCGGAGAGATCATGAGGATAAAGTCAGAGAGATTAGTGCCCACACAGAGGCATACCGACAATCTTTCTTTTCGCGAACAATACGAGAATGGAATAGGAGGACGACCGATAGTGGTACTCAAGGTACTCTCCGCCACACACCGGCGGGTGGCTTGCGGAGTATGGATGTAGATGTAGATGCTTGGAACAGTAGCGATTGAATAGTAATAAAAATAACTAAATAAAACAGCAAAATTTTGCTGATGTTCGCACACACTGTTTCACCGAATATAGATTTTTTTCGGTGATCTTACGCATACTGTGCTTTCTTGCAGTTATTGTTGGACGTTGGGCGTAGTGTATTGAAGCGCGGGGAATGCATGTAGATCAGGGGTGGGCGTGTGCGCCAAGGTGGACCGGCCGGACGCTCTGGGGCGCCTTGCTGCGGGGCGCGCTCCTGTGCGCCGACGGGCGTGGTTGTGTGCCTTCAGGTTACTTAATTTTGTGTCCCAACTTCGTCGCCGTTTTTGTGTCCCAGCCTCGTCGTAGGTGTCGGTGGCCGAGTGGAATGAGACTGACACAGGAATATAGATAGCTCGCTGGTGCAGGTACGGAGGGGAGCAGCCAGAAACTATAAACACTAGAGTAAATTAGAAAGAGATATATATTGCACAGAATGTAAAAATACTTAACTTTTACATAGTACTGCTGAATGTTGATACATAGTTGTTAGAGGCCTGCCTAGTGCCTGTACGATAGCAAAGTCTTCACGGGTGCCTATCTGATTACGAAGGTCCTAACTGGTTGCTATCTCAGTCCCAAGTGCCAGATGTCTTTCCGTGGTGGCCACGAGCGGGGTTGCAGCAGAGGGCGCTCGTGGCTGTCGTGAGAACGCCGCGCCGTGTGTGCATGGCGGCGCGCGGCGAAAGTAGGTGGCGCGCACTTTGTACTTGTGCGACACCACACTTAAAGTATTTTGTGGGCCTGGGGACGGATAGCCACAGCGGCTGGGTCGCTTGGATTCGCAAACATTTGACATTTGGTGGGCGCGTGAGCCGTCCGCGGACACCTTTGCTTTCGTGTGAACACCATGTGAGCGTAGTTCGCGATCTCTTACTGGCGAACAGCACCGAAGACTGCCGATAGACAGCTGACCTGCCAGTTTGTAGTCACGTTAGGAGTAATCTTTGCATTGTCATAATTTCAACACACGAGCAGGAAAAACAATCTCATAATGTTCGAATACAGCATTAGTAGTGAGTTTCTTGATGCAGTCGCATCGTTCAAATATCTAGGCGTAACATTGCAGAGCAATATGAAATGGAACGAACATGTAACGACAGCTGTGAGTAAGGCGGACAGCCGACTTCGGTTTATTGGGAGAATTTTGGGAAGATGCCCTTCATCTGTGAAGGAGACCGCGTATGAAGTGCTTGTACTGCCACGTCTTGAGTTTTGACAAAGTGTCTGGGACCCGCAGCAGATCAGTTTAAAGGAAGACAGAAGCAGTTCAGAGGCGAGCAGCTAGATTTGTTACTGCTAGGTTCGATCAATGCGCGAGTGTCACGGAAGTGCTCCGGGAACTCGAATGGGGATCGCTGGATGAAAGACGACGTTGTTTTCGAGAAATTCTATTGAGGAAATTTGGAGAGCCGGAATTTGGAGCCGAGTGTAGTACGATCTTGCTGCCGCCTACTTACATTTCACGTAGTGATCACAAAGACAAGGTAAGAGAAATTAGGGCTCGTATGGATGGATAAAGGCATTCTTTTTTCCTCATTCTATTTCGGACTGGAATAGGAAAGGTAATGCCTAGTAGTGGTAAAGTGTACCCTTCGTCACCCATCTTACGGTGGATTGCGGAGTATGTTTGTAGATATAGAACTTATGAAATTTGTTCCTTACAATTAATTAAAACTGTCCTGCTGCATATGATGGCCCTTTTTTTTTTGCCTGTAGCAGGTCTTCCAGTTTCTTTTTCACCTTCCTGGATGTTTGTCTTGCTTTCTTGGGCATATTAGATAGAGACTGTCTGCATTCACTATCCTAGTTTTATCGCTATATTGCAGCCCAGTGATCATATTTGCACCAGGATTAATTCCCAACTTATTCAGTACCCAACACTTTCCAATATTACCACAATAGAATGTAATAACAGCATCATGAACTCCTAGTTACATTTTATGCATGCCTACAAACACAGTTTGAGGAAGGTGGTTCCAAATTATGCTGTTGAAACATTCGTTTGGGTTCTGTGTTTAACCATGCAGACATTTCCTTCGACGGCTAGGATGAGCCAAGTCTCTGAAAAAATGTTTTATTGCTGTAATAACAGCAGCAGGAACAGAATGCAAGTGAGAATAAGATTCTCCAGTTGCCTGACCCCTATTATATTTGCACCAAGAATATTCTCGTGATGGACACAATGCATGACATGGCTTATCATCAGTAGAGGACTTACGGAAGAATGTGGCCCAAACGTCTCTTCATTGCCTCCAGATTTTTTTATTTCTCCTAATTGCCTGTCCATAGTCTACCTGACAGATTTCTATTTCAGTTTTATGTAACTGACCCTGTTCGGTCAACAATTTTCCATCTTCTAAATTTTTCCTCTCACATCAACAGTCAGTTTTCTCAGCCTTGTTCCCAAACGTTTTTGAACATGGCCTACACATTCTAATTTCCTAATAATGACATCTCCATATGGCTTATAGTTCACCACATTGTTGTGTGCCTTACTGTCACCATCGCCCAAATATTTGATGTATTGCACGCCTCTTGTTTCTACGGAGCGATGAAATATTTGTTGTACTCCATGAACTTCCATACCACCACTTGTTCCTCTAAAATTAGCCACACAGTTGTGTTCTTTGTGTTCACTGAATTTACAAGATTTGCACGTAAATAAGCACTGCAAACGTAAGTAAAACAACTACTCGCAATCACACTTGAACTAACCGCGTGTTTGAAAGCATGTCCCTAACGTGCAATGTAGGGGATATAAAGATCTAAAATATATGCAAAAAAAAAAAAAAAAAAAAAAAAAAAAAAAGTGGTGACATAAAAGTGGACGTGGCACATAAACACACGTGGTAGGAAAATGATTTTTAATTCCTCAAAAATATTTTTCAGTGAAATCCTTTTCAGAGTACTTAAATCTTAATCTCTCGAAATATTATGAAAACCGAAATCGATTTTTTTTTCGATTTTTTTTATTCACAGGCTATAAAGAAGCGGGAAAAAATGTTCAAATGTTTGTGAAGCTTAAGGGACTTAACTGCAGGGTCATCAGTCCCTAAACTTACAAACTACTTATGAACTACCTTATACTAAAGAAGGCACAAACATCCATGCCCGAGGGGAGTTTCGAGCCCCCGACGGGAAACTGTCTCGCGCATCGTAGCATAGCGCCTCAATGCGCTTGGCCACTCTGCCGTGGCATACAAAAGCGTTATATGTTTGGGCCTGTTATTATCCTTCAAAGTAGTCAGCAGCGTTGTGTAGAACACGTTGCCAGCGATGTGGAAGGCGTAGTTTATCGTTAGCAGAGCCTGTTCTCTTAATAGTGGGAATGGAGCGGTCTACTGCCTGTAGAATCTCAGGAACAATTCTGAAGCGAATGTCACGAAGTTGTTCATTCATCTTCGGAATCAAATCAAAGTCACAATCACTTAAGTCTTGGGAGCATGGTGGATGATACAGTACTTCCCAGTCCCATCGATCGAACAGGGCAGCCACACCTTGCACTGTATGCGTCCGCGCATTGTCGTGCAAAATGATGGGTGAGTTGAGCAGAAAGTGTTGCCGCTTCTTTCGCAAAGCTGATCGCAGATGATGCTCCAAAAACGAACAGAAATACTGTGTATTGACTGTCTGCCGTGGAGGAACCTTCGTTGAAGACTTACCCAAAGTGCCACTGTTCTGTACGGCAAAGCCGATTCCCAACACGCCTTTTGAATACTTTGATGACACTATTGACTTAAAAACTAAAAACTATTTCGTCAGTTTGTTACATTTTTCTTGTTTAAACGTTAATTGTAATAAGCTTTCACTTACAGTAAAATCATCTTAAAGGTAGTGTTTATTTAATTTCCATGGCGAAAATTTGAAGACCTTTTAATTCACAACCTCTGTAGATTTCCACAGCTAATCAGCTACGGCAGAAGTTGGGAAACAATGAAAAATGCCCCTACCACAGCACGACAAAAGAGAATATGTCCTGGCCAGAGTGAAACTTGTAAAAGAGAACTAGCTTTTCCATTTATGTGTCAGCTGTAAAAACATTTAAGCCAAGACATGTCGACATATTCGCGCTTTCCTGCGAGTTAACCCTAATTTCGAAGCGCAGTGAGTTCTCGAGGAGTGTTCATTTATAATAGCAGGTATCCTTGAGCGTGGATGTATGCATCCTAAACTTCAATGGTGTGAAGTGTCATATTGCAGGACACGACAAATGATGACATGATTTTGTCGTGTTACTTTACATATGCACGAATAAATCAATATGTTTTGATATAAATGTTTTTGAAGTTACCAGATAGTCGAGCAACCAGCTATGCTCTTCTACAGTTATGACTCTGGCCAGGATATATTTCATGATTATCCCCGTTTAGTAAAGCGAGTGAATTTGAGCCAATCAGACTTTCACTTCCTTCTCACTTTCCTTTTCCTCGCTGAACCTCATCATTAATTCATTACGTTTTTTTCTTCCTTTCGCCTGTCAACTTTTTCTTCCCTGTTGTTTATTATTTTTCCCTGTTGTTTAATACTTTTTATTTTACTTTTGAATTGTTCCTTGTATAGACCTTCTGAAATTTTCAATCGCTGCAAATTTTCTTGTGTTCCTTCCATTCAGTTGCTCTTCAATTTTCATTCATTAACGATGTTAAAATTATCTTACAAGAGACACCTTTGACCTCGAACGCTCGGAAGCGCGCGAAACCATGCTTAGAATAACAAGCAATCATAAATAAAACAGTGTGTGCGTCATTTCCATGCAAAACTCCGCACTTGTCTGCTAGCGCCAAATGAAAGGAGCCTATTGTTGTGCTATTCCTGGGCGGGTCAAACAGACCTTACCCTTCTAGATGCAACTTTCTCAAACAAATATGTTGCGCTGAAGATCTTGTCGCCGAAAACAACCAAATATTGCCAACACCTTGATATTTACTTCTTTCGGCAATGTAAATTCTATGTCGGAAGGATTACTGATTTTGTAAAACTACAAGGTGCCACACCACAGGTGAAGGTACATGCTCGTTATTTCATTGTGAAACTTCACTCTGTGATTTGCAATCAATATGCTGCGCCTACGTATAAGCCTATGTTGCAATGTGCTTGGCGAAAGCCAGTATATGACATTGATATACCAACATCATTTGAAAATGTAATTAGCGTGATATTGGAATTCGTGAATGCGAAAGTGATAATTTGGCTTTACTGAGGTGTGCACATTGTTCTCTCACACTTTGTATTCACCATTGCTTCGAAATCCCGTATCTGCACTTTGAGGACTAATTGAAGCACAGGGGTGCGGTACTGCTGTATGTGTGTGTTTTGCGGTATTATAAGTACTTTGTAACGTCTCCGCTGCGTCCACCTAATCCTCGATGGGCGAAGTTGCCGTTACATTCTATTTTATGCTTAATCATTTAATAAATGTTCCAATGATTTGACGGTATGGGATGCGGACAATTACTAGGTTGATCCATAACAGTAAACTTTGTTAACTTCCCTTATTATGGAACGACAAATGTTAAAAACTCTTCCCTTTAAACACACTGATTTAATAACCGCGTGCCACTACGATGAATGTCGAAAAGTCCACACTGAAACATTTCAATATACAACTGCAACCCGTATGCGATACGACGGAATGGCAAAAACCTTGGCTACCTTTAAACGCAGGTTACGAACTCACTGCCGACATGCTACCGCCTCGCTCTGCGGTCGGCGGGAGACTGCCGCACCCCGGCCAACAAACAAAGAACATTCCAACCTAAGCATTGTTGCCAGCAGCTCTCGCTGCACACCGATAACTATCGTTCGACCAAAACGTACCAAAGAGGTTACTAACCTAAAACCCTGTATCCTCACAACTTCAAAGCACAGAATTTTTGGTTCTGCTGATTTAATATGTAATGAATGTAATGATACACTGATGCCATTAAATTACATATAATTAATTTCCTTACCACGGTATTGATATCTTGTTATTTTGTTTCCCTCTGTTAAAAATGTTACTTGATGTACAAAGCAACGTTTTTCACTGTTTTAGTGAAATGGGAGAGGTAACTGTTGTTCCACTATTTGCATCGTAATGAAGTCTAATATTGTTCTACTGAATTTTTATTCTCTTTGAATTAGTTTTCTGCTTGTTATACCATATCGGGGAACAGCTCACTATCGTCGACAAGAAACGCTAGTTCTTTGATATTCAAACAATTTACTCAAAGTTGTACATAGGTGACAGCATTCACTGAGATCATTTCACTTTCTTCTCGCGTTACATATACTGTTTAATCAATACACTTGCTTCTTGTCATTTATTAACATTTGGTTTAAGGATGTCAAAAATTACGCATATTACTTATGCTACCTAAAATACGTAATATTATTTTAGAATCAATGGTACATTACGATTTAAATATTGTGTTACATTTCCATATGATATACTTACTACATTATGGTTTTACAATATATTTTTATGTCTTTGGTTTTCTGGGTATGAACAAGAAAGGTAAAGTAAGTGTGTATATTGGTATACCAGTATTTTAATTGCCAATGGCATGCAATATAAATAAAATGAAAGCGTGATGGCTAATAGGTTCTGTGGTAAGTGCCTGGCAAATTGCATTATGTGAAGCGTAATAGTTAGTGATGTTATTGACTGTAGCAGGTCATTTAGAACTAGATGAAGATTTTTGACTAGATGTTTACTTTCAGCGAGTCTAATAGGTTTAGTTTTTGCCTCTGCTGGCCATATGTAGAACTGGTGCGTGGATTTGATATCTGTGTCCTTCCTCCAGTATGTGTGTTGCAAATGTAGAGTCTGACTTTTATAATCTCCAGCTACGCTCGTGATCAGTTAACATAGTTGTCAACTATAATGAAGTATAAGTATACCATGTAACCAAATGTAACACGTTATCTAAACCGTAATGTTTGATGTCCAACAAATGTAGCAAGTGTTCATTTTGACAATTCAAAACACAGGTTATGTCCCCAAAAAAACATGCACCAATGATTCTAAAATATCTCCT
Source organism: Locusta migratoria (assembly GCA_026315105.1). Taxonomy (NCBI): domain Eukaryota; kingdom Metazoa; phylum Arthropoda; class Insecta; order Orthoptera; family Acrididae; genus Locusta; species Locusta migratoria. The sequence goes on along the minus strand of CM048746.1, from coordinate 505,933,210 downwards.
ATTTAAGGTAGTATAAGTAATTCTTATAATTTTGGACTTCCTTAAACCAAATGTTTGTGTTGACAATAAGCATGTTCATTGAACACTAACTGTAACGTGAGAAGAAAGAGAAAACTTCACAATGAATGCTGTGACGTAAGACCTTGTGTTATTTACAACTTTGAGTAAAATCTTTGAAAATCAAAGAACTGGCGTTCTTGTCAACACTAGTCAGTTGTTTACAGATGATGGCCTAATAAGCCCAAAAACCTATCGCCCCTAAGACCAGCAGAATTCTTTCTAAATTTGACATCAAGAGCATATTCTACCTGCCCTCCAACATTGGGACATTGCAAAAAGTGACCTGGGGATACGTAAGCCAAACATTTACAGAGTTCCGTGCCAGGGTAGGAAATCGTACACCACACTTGGACAGCCAACAAAATCAACCAAAGCGGAGCACTGTGTGAAGCTCGGTCACTCGATGGACTACAACAACATAAAAATTGTGAGACAGATGCCCAGATTCTGGGACAGTGTTATAAAAGAGTCCATTGAGATAAAGGTCACAGAGCCGCGGCAGATTAGCCATGCGTACTGGAGCGCTGTGCTGCTGTGCATGCAGCCGATCGCCATTGGGAGTTCGAGGGCCTCCCTCTCCCCCCCCCCCCGGGCATGAGTATTTGTGTTGTCCTTAGGTTAGTGTCCCTTAGCTTGTTTCTAAGCTACGGACTAATAACCACGCAGTTTGAGCCTGATAGATTTACAAATACATAAAGGTCACAGAGAACCTTACCAATCGAGACAGCGGGTACCAGCACACTTTGGCATGGAGCCCAGCACTGTAGATTATCAAGGCCCAAAGAAAGGCACCACATGGCACATCAGGAGCAGTGACAGGTGGGCGCAGACTGCGAACGGAGCACGCGGTGCAGGACAGGCGTCAGACAGCTGTCATGACCTCAGGGGGTGCCTATGTAAGGCACGGACCACTGTCGGGCCATCAGCGGCAGGACAACAGCTCAGGAACAGAGCCTGGCGGGCGCGGACCGCGAAGGAGCGCCCACCGCAGTCTCAGGGAGCAACTGAAGAAGGCAGCGAGGTGCGCAGACGAAATATTGTGCCAGACCTATATGACGATCTGGCAGAATGCCCGTTCATGCATCATGACAAGCTGAAAACTTGTTTGAAGTGATTAAAAAATCAGTAGGACAAATACAGTTTATTTGTTCAAATGTTCGAACGTTTTTTAAGCTCAAGGGACTTAACTGCGGGGTCATCAGTCCCTACACTTAAAATATTTTCACTTATGAACTACCTCATACTAAAGACGACATAAACATCCATACCTGAGGGAGATTCGAACCCCCGACCGTAGCGGCCGTGTAGACTGTGACTGGCGGGCCGCAGACCGCTCGGCCACTGCGGTAGGCTAGTTTATTTGTTTCAACCCAAAATATGCAATTGTTCTAACAAGAAGTGACTGGAGACTCTATACAAAATCTAGATTGAGTTTTCACCAATATCATTTATACTTTTATATTTATTTTAATTATATAACTACCAGTGGAGAAAATATAAGTTGAATTATCAACTGAACTCTTTTAAGGTATAATTTTGCAATGCAGAGTGCCGATCTAGTCACGGGTGAACAACGTCTGTTCCAGCGCACTGACAGCCAGTATTAATGCTGACAGAGACTGCAGGCAAGCAGCCGTTTGCCACCACAAAACGTGCTCTACAGTTGCGTCTGCTCTGAAATTTGGTATACACATCCTGTGAACTAATACAGTGAGGTCGTAACCAAAACTAGAGTTATTATAGAAATTATGAACGTTTTCCATGTAATCTTCCCAACTTTAAATCGAAATGTAAAGACTCTTCACCCCGCACCCCGCCAGAGAGCGCAGCTGGGGCAGTAAGTCTTGGAGAGCAGAAAATGAAGAAGAGCGCGGCGCACAAAAGCCCTGGCCATGGAGAGGCCCACGGCAGAAGGCAGCCGCGCCGCTATTCAGCGCGGCCCACTCTCATTACCGCCGTTTGCGCTGCGGCTCACCGCGACTCCCAATTCTCCCTCCCACTTCACTCGCCGTCCTCCTAATCAACCCATTGTGTCTTCAAAAGGACATGGCATTTCATAGAGCCTAATACTTAATAACTTCTCAGAGGGGGTTCTAAGCTACACGACCAAAAAATAACTGACTCTAATTTTATTGTAATAACAACATTAAAATTTCATGTTGCTCATTTTTCGATTTACACCTGTTCACGCGCTAATGAATAGTCTTGTGTAGTTCGCGAACGAACTAGTTCGGAAGAGTGCTCCCACAAGCGAACTACGCGAACTAGTTCGCAGATCCCTCGCCTCTTAGTTCGTCCGCTCCTTTTCCGAAGACTGACGGGGAACAGCGAGAGGACGCGAGAGCGAACAGAATCGCGTGATTCCCTTCTGCCAGTTACCGTCATTTCGAGCTGAGATGCAGCTCAGCTGTAGTTTCATAGTTCACTGCCACAAATTTTCTTTTCTAAAGTATTCAGCAGTGTCTAAATATACCCTCATTCCATAGTGTAAGGAAGAGAACTCAGAACTTAACATTGTTTGCATTTATATGCGAGAAATTATGCATCAACCTTTTTCGCGGCCGAGCTGCGAACTAAAAGGAAAGCTACCGGTCGCGAACTAAAATATTAGCAATGGGACGCGAACTAAAATATGCGCGATCGGTCGCGAACTAAAACATGTTTACAGGTCGCGAACTATTATGCCAAACGTATCTCGTTTCTTAGTTCCTTGGTTTCTTTTCCGAAGACCGACGGGCAATAGCAAGAGGACGCGCAGCACAATTATAAATCACGAGTTTGCCTTCTGCTGATGAGAGCCATTTCGAGGTGAGCGTCTGCCTGCTAGATCACATAGTTCAGTGCTACAATATTTCTGTTTTGAAGTATTCTGTACTTTGCAATATCTGACTAATAAATTCCATAATGCCAAGACATAGAGATAACTCTAAACTTAAACACGAGATATTATCCACTAACTGTTTCTTTTGGACTGCGTGATATCGTTAGCGGCTCAAGCAGTAAGCGCATATAGCAGCTAGGTGAAGGAACTTCTCCCTCCACCTGCATGCGCAGACCACGCCGCTCAGCCGTCACTGGCAGCGGACGAACTAAAACAACAAACTAGTTCGCGGCAGAGCCGCGAACTAAAGTAAGCGCTCCCGATCGCGAACTATTATGCGCAAGTCTATTACTAAATGACTCCAGATTCGTGATATCATTCTCGTTTCGCATTTATTTTCCGAAAGGCAATTTCAGTCATATAACATCAACTGGCAAAAAATTGTTTGGTCTATTTAAGAAATGGTTAGATCAAATGTTCAAATGTTTGTAAAGCTATGGGACCAAACTGCAGTGGTCATCAGTCCCTAGACTGACAAATTACTTAAACTAATACTAAAGAGAAAACACACACCCATGCCTGAGGAAGGTCTCGAACGTCCGACGGGGAGCAGCCCCGCTCTCCGCAGCATATTAAGAGCGCTCGGCCATTCCAACGCGTCATGGATATATATTTCTTTGTAACTTTGCACACGTACATTCCTTCAATGTGTATGAAAATGATCACACATGTAACATTCTTGACAAGTGGAATGGCCACTAGAGTGCAACGACATTGCTCGTATTTAGTGTAATTAACAGATCTGTAGGCTGTACACCACAGTTTCCAAAGTTTTCCTAATGGCGACACCCTTCTAATGCGAGTGTTGGAACTTAAATAGTGGCGACACTGCTGTCGAGAGACTAAGCAACGGAATCTACTATTGTCACTGATAGCACACGTTGTTGGCATACCTACCTTACCTCCGAGCAAATGGACTCGCCTGTCCCATGTCACAGGAGTGCGCTCGATCGAGGGAAACACGGTGTCACCATGATTTCGAAACAGGAACAATGGAGTTGGATCAAGACTGAATGTGTCAGAAGTCGTACAGCACAACAGTAGCATCAAGGTCTTCAAGAGACATGAGTGGAATTGACATTGCCCCACGGAAGACTGGGACGTCGGGTAAAACTGTGGCAGACATGCATCAGGCAGGTCGTCCTAGAGTCTCTGAAGAAGAAGTGCATACTGTGACTTTGAACTGTTTCCGAAGATGAAGGAATCACTTCGTAGCATTAACTTCAGAACAGACTGCAGACTTCGACAGGCAGTAGATCGCCCCATTCGCAACATCAACAGAACAGGCTCTGCTAGCAGTATACTATGCCTTCCATATCACTGACTACTTTGAAGGACAGTAACAGGTGCAAATATGTAATTCTTTTCAGTCTGTTGTGAATATAGAGTTGCCACTATTTAAGTTCCAACCCTCGTACATACATATTTACAATACATTCTTTCACTAATTTTATATAGACTCACAGACTGTAAAATGTATAAGTGCGAATATTCTTATATGCCATAGCTTAATATGTACATGTGTTGTCCCTTTTTAAAATGTGTTGGACAATCAGACTTCCATTTCACGAGAGGGGCTCCAATTTCACTAACACGAGGTGATCGCACTGATTTACTCTTGATCTCTGGGAATATAGGCGTCAAATATACGTGAAGTACTGCCTAACCTGAAAACATGTGGCTTTTAAAAATTTGTATTTAAAAGTTTCGAAATAGCAAAACACCCTTTTATAATATTCTTCAGTGTACTGTCCTGAGTCACTTCTACAAATAGTTTCACTTATGCATGTAACCTAAATTAAGGATAATAGATGAATGGAAACCCATGACTGTCAGATGAGTGCCGATTTCGGATTGATAAGACCTGATATTAGACTTTGCGTGTGGTGTCGACTCCGTAAAGCCATGGCCTCAAGCAGTCAACAAGGCAATGTGTGAGCTTATCCATAATGAATGTGCTATTTTTACATGCAATGGAATAGTCCATCTAACAACTCACTTACCAATTCATCGGAGCTGTTTATGTTCGGCTACTTGAAGACTATTTGCACCCACTCAAGGACTTCGAGTTCTCAAAGAACGGCAGAATTTATGTCGATAACAATGCACAAACACACTGGGGCACTGTTGTTTGCGATTGGTGTGAAGTACATCCTAGACAGTGCAAAACTGAGAGGTAGTAGTCCATTTCTCATTATTGTTGGTCGATATCTCTTTGCCGGTCGCAGTGGCCGAGCGGTCTGCGGCGCGCCAGTCACAGTCTGCACGGCCGCTATGGTCGGGGGTTCGAATCCCCCCTCGGGCGTGCCGTCTTTAGTATAAGGTAGTTCATAAGTAGTTTGTAAGTTTAGGGACTGATGACCCCGCAGTTAAGTCCCTTAAGCTCTACAAACATTTGAACATTCAATTTCACTTGATTGTTCATATTATTGTTACATTACGCATCCTATATTATTAGCCTTGATGCGGGACCGAGGGACCCATTCTTTAGAGGACAGCGAAAGGAATACCGGGCCGGCTTTAATCGCCTTACCTGGGTTAGACACGGGGGATCAGCGCTAACTGGGCGAACTGAGCCTGTAAAACAATCCGATAGAATTCCTGAACTGTGGGAGGAAGCAGACCAGTATTGTGTGAATAGGACTAAAAGAGCCGTGTTCTCTGATTTTAAAAAAGATACGGCCAGAGTCCATTCCCCGCTTTTGTTATGAGAAGAAATCGGCAATGTTTGCTTTTGGAAAAGATAACACTGCATAGGTCCGTTCTCTTCCTTTCACGGGGACGACAATGATTTGTTTTCCAAAAAGACAGCATCCGTGAGGATAACATCTTGCGGCGGGAAGCTGGATAGAAAAAAATGTTCAAATGTTTGTAAATCTATCTGACCAAAGTGCGTGGTCATCAGTCCGTAGCTTACAAACTACTTAAACCTAGGTAAAAAAACCTAAGGACAAACACACACACACACCCATGCCCCAGGGAGGACTCGAACCTCCACGGCGAGCAACCGCGTGTCCCGCAGCGAGACGCTTTAGACCGCTCGGCTTCTCCACTGCGGCACCATTCCCACTTAATGTCATACATTCCGTGATTATGAAAGATAGTAAGATTAGGGTCACAAGCTCTGTTTTCTTACGAGATGGGGAAGGTAATCGTCCCTGCCCATTCAAATGTTCAAATGTTGGTAAAGCTATTATTACTATCTTTCGTCCGGTCGTGTATTTCATAAGTTAAACTACTAAGTCAGTGACCATATGCTTATTTTTCAAATACGTTTGTTGTACTCGTAATTTACCATACCCCCTGCAGTACTTTGAACTTCAATTCAACTTGCAATATCAATCTCCCTCTTATATTGATTGTAGGTACACGGTGCGTGTCCACCAACTTATCGACCTCACTCTTTACGCACACTAGTGCTTCATCTTTTTGTCTTAAACATATTTACCCAGAAAAAAATTGAAATTAGCTCCTGTCCCGTGGATCTAATCAAAATTGCGGGAAACTTCACTTGATTGGAAGACTAATGCCTGTAAATCCCCTTTCAGACATTCCCAACTTGGAATTCCTCTGCTTCATTACTTCTTCTTCAGTTATTTTGCTGAAAGGACTTAGACTCTAGAACAAGTCGTAAAAGGAACAACTCAGTATACCCTTCTGGGTAGGAAAAAATGTAAATTGTCAAAGTACAGTAGTTTTTGTTGCGCAGCTGAACGTGACGGAGGACCAGTTCCTGGTGAACATCCTGAACGTGCTGCGCTACGACGCCTACCACAACCTGCAGAAGCTGCGGCAGCCCGTCAACAAGGACAAGTGGTCCACCGAGCCCGCCGTCGTCAACGCCTTCTACAACCCCAACAAGAACGACATAGGTGAGCACTTCATTGTATTAACCGTCAGCTGCCAAGCATCTGTCACCAAATTCAGTATAGTGTAGTTATTCTGTAAGACATAACTGGGATGAAGTAATTCACGCCGCGACAGAATTGCCGAGCGCACCAAGGCGCCTTGCTGCGGTGCGCACGACCGTTTCCCGTCGGAGGTTCGAATCCTCCCTCCAGCATGAATGTATTTGTTGTCCTCAGTTTGATTTAAGTAGTTTGTAAGAGTAGGGACTGATAATTCGTATTGTAGAGCTGATATTTTATGTCACTTAAAAACAGGAATAATTCCATCAAGAACATAAAATGTACAAAAATGCAATTCTCGCGACGAATTCCTTCCACCATAAAGAGTCGTGAGATCTCGTGGGAAACCAAGTCGGTTATTTTAGTTAGTGTTCATGGAATCAACTATTCAACACCTTTTCGTATTGTTTTATCTAATTAGTTACCTACCAACATCTGTAGTGACTATATCAAAATTATGCATCTTTATAAAAAAATATTTACTGACTTGCAATCGCACCATAATATAATGAAATCAGAATACATACAATGATCGAGCAATTACATATCGACATATAAAAATAATTTATATTCCACTATGTAACCAAACGAAATCACATAGGAATGAAATACATCAGATTTGCATGAAGTATTTTAAATATTAGTTTACGTTGCCATGCGATTGTAAAGTCATTATATTTGTTATAGAAATAAAGATGTATAATTTTGATTTAGTCACTACGATGTTGGTAGATAATTAATTAGGTAAACACTGACTAAACTAACCGACTTGGTTTCCCACGAGAGCTCACGACCTTTTATGGTGGAAGGAATTCTTCGCGAGTTTTGATGGGATATATTTCTTTTTGTAGTTAGTCCTTGTCTGTAAAATATATTGTACATCAGCCACGGATTTTCTTAAAACCTATTCCCTGTCTCTTTGGTTTGGTGTGGTTTCGTTTGGTTTGATGTAACAGTATTTGGAAGTTAGGAAAGTCGATTGTATTGTTATTGTTCAATCTTTTCATCATGTACTGCAACGTATGGTGGATCACTAATATATATATCAACAAGTTAGTGTTGTATTTTGCATCACTTCGCAAACTTCATAATACACGGAAGTTGTGGATAAGGTATACTTTTCTGTATAAGTGAAAGTAGTATTTTTGCCTTGTATTTATTGAATGATCGGTTTTTCATACAAAATTTAGTAATTAAAAATTATTTTAGTGCATTATAGTACACACAACTGTATGGTATGAAAATGGTTACATATAATAGCGAAACTCTTTCTTCTGGAATCAGTACAATTAAAACTTATGAGAGTGACAGAATAAAAGTAATTACTTTCTTGAGAAAAAAATCAGGACTGAGAGCTTTAATAATAACTATTAAATAAAAGGAGAATTTCTTTAATTTTCATCATTGATTTCATGATGATTTCGTGTGGTAGTTTCGGCAATTAGACGCCATCTCGGATTTTTTTCGGCCTGCCTGGTGCAAGTCTTTTTGGTGACGCGACTTGTGCGTTTGTGATGATGAAATGATGATAAGGACGATACAACAGCCAATCCCCGATTGGAGAGAATCAGTGTCCGGACCGGAAATTGAACCCTGGCCACCTGCGTGGAAAACACCACGCTTGGCATAATTATTTAGCGAACTTGCAGTATAGAACACGCTGCATTAGTTCCGTATTTCATTCCCCACATTTTCTGAGATGCAGCTTAGTAACTTCTATCCCACATAGGTCTATTTCTTTTTGGAGATAATCCTCCTCCACTTCTTCTCTGTTCAAATGTTCGTAGAAGTTATGGGACTTAACTACGGGGTCATCAGTCCCTAAACTTACAAACTACTTATGAACTAGCTAAGACTGCAGACGGCACAAATATCCATGCCCGAGGGGGGATTCGTACCCCTGACCGTAGTGACCGTGCAGACCGTGACTGAAGCGCCTCAGTCCTCGCGGCCACCGCGGCCGGCCATCTTCTCTGGTATCATGTGTTGTACATCAGCATCGGGTTTTCTTAAAGCCCACTCCCTATCCCTTTTTTTTCTAATTTTTGTCAGAGGATTTGATGCAAAAATTTTCAGCATTCATATTACAGCACATTGGCGCTCTCACTAATATCGATATTTCACTAATTTTCTTCTTTGATAAAGACTCTTCAGCACGCTGGCGCTCGCACTAACACTAATATTGCACTAATCTCCTCGACACATGCGTCCAATATTCCTTGACAAAGAATCTTTAACGTGACGCCAAGACCGATCCACAGACGTACAACTCTTAAACCGTCACAGACATATAGTTAATAAATATGTCTCTCACACATCGATGGTATGAAAACATCTGACTATCGGTAGTCCCTACTGAAGATTTAACTCGATGATCTAAAAAATAGCCTAAGATGCCAAGCCACAAACAAGATAGGCGAATATAAATGTATGTTCTGTTTTGTATACTACATCTTTATCTAGTACACGATAGAATTTTACTTACGGCAGTGGCGGCGTAGTGTGCTGAAGTTGGCAACGACGACGAATGAGACACTTCGGAAAACCAGTCACGTAGAATGAGAGACATACACCCCGTTTACATGGGCTCCCAGAACCGGACTTCGTAAACCGATTTTCCAATTCCGCTTTTGGTTGGCCATGTAAACACTCCAAAATCGATTCTGGAAATCCGCGTCTCTAAAGCGGTTTTCCAGTTCCACAATCGATTTTCGTGCCCATGTAAACGCAACCGTTTTTGAAGCGTTCTTGGCTTGTCAGATTGTGTTTTCTTAAGAATTTTCTGCACATATGAGAAGAGTGATATTCTCTGATGTGAAATAAAAGTATAAATATTAGAACGAACATAAATCTGTGTATTTAAATAAAGATAAATAGCGATTGTGGTGATTAAATCAGGAACTGAATCAGCTGTTTTTCAGCCGCTATATTAAGTGAGTTAGGAAATCCGATTCAGGCTATGCCATGTAAACACGACAGTGAAAAACGGTTTACGAAAATCGGTTTTCGTCTTCCGAAAGATGTGTTGCATGTAAACGTAGTGATGGTCTTTCGTGTTGACCATGAAGCGAATAATAAATTCTGTTCGTGCACTGTAGTTGACAGGTTCCTGTATGTACACATCATAAAGAGAACATTCCGTTGCAAACGCCGTAAGTAAAATTTAGCCTTTAGGTCAAAACTCTAAATGTGGCATAATTATATCAGTTTACCCCTCTTTCTTAGGACTGCTATATTCGTACAAAATAATTGTTGATACGTTGTTTAAAGTGACAGGGAGACCAATAATATTGTATTCGGTAGTGCCAGTCTAGTATTGTGTGTCATTGGTTCTGCCGAGGTTTGTTTGTTTTGGCAGCGAAAACATTAATATTCTCGGACATCGATGTCTTACTTTCGATGTTCATCGTACGTCGATTTCTTTCAGCTGATGTCAACATTGATGTTACCACCGACGGTTTTTCTCATATCGATCATCCCTAGGGCAGTAGTTGGTAGCACTTCAGTTTTTGACGTCCGCTGTTTATTAGAGACTGAGAATTTAAATCGCCAAAACATTTATTTCGTTTTACCACTCTTCATGGCTATGTACACTCATGATTATTGTAGTGTGCGCATCTACAGCAAACCATCTTTCGAATTATATAAGTTTTATTGGCCTACTGATAAAATTATCGTAGAAAATCGGTACTTTAATTTTCATGTTCGCGTACAATGGCGTCTTCCTATCTCTGCCGTGTTATAATTTGAAACCAATATCTAACGTTTTTGCTCCCGCCCTAACGTTTTAGCCCCGCGTCATGTTACGGAATTTGCGACATTACGAGCAACACTTTTCTTGAAACTTCCTGGCAAATTAAAACTGTGTGCTGGAACTGGGACTCGAACCTGGGACCTTTGCATTTCGCGGGCATGCGCCCTACAACTGAGCTACCCAGACACGACTCCCCGCACCGCCCCACAACTTCAATTCTGCCAGTACCTCGCCTCACGGCACCGCCTCGCCACTAAGCCATGTCTCCACCATATCCTTTCTTTCAGGAGTGCTAGTCTTGCAAGTTTCACAGGAGAATTTCTGTGAAGTTTGGAAAGTAAGAGGCGAGGTACTGGCAGAATTGAAGTTGTAGGGCGGTGCCGTGAGTCGTGGCGGGGTAGCTCAGTGGTAGAGCGCTTGCCCGCGAAAGGCAGAGGTCCCAGGTTCGAGTCCCGGTTCCGGCGCACAATTTTAATCTGCCAGGAAGTTTCACATTAGCGCACACTCCGCCGCAGAGTGAAAGTTTCATTCTGGAAACAGTTTTCTTATTTATAACTGAAACCAAGCTAGAGTGTAGGTGTCATTGTTATTGTTTCCTTTTACAGCAATTTCAACTATATCTTACCAGTTATTCTTCATTCTCTAATCAGGTGCCACATGTCATTTCAGACCACTCTTCACTTAGTAGAAAGGTGATGGCTATGTTAAAATGTAAAGTAAAAAAAAAAAAAAAAAAAAAAAAAAAAGTACGCACCACGAATCCAACTGGCGAACTTTCGGACGTGAAGCCATTGCTCTAACACAAGACCATTACGAATACAGTGCTTGAAACGACAAGTTAGCATATACTGTTCCATCAAGCGAAAATGTGTTCGTGAACGGAATAAATATTTACAGATGTTTGAATTTTTCCTTCCATTACAGGCTAAACACTATATGAATACAAATTTTGACGTTTGTGTGTCTGATAGAAGTGCCTTAGAATTTTAATGATCGGCCAGTGAGTGACAGAATTAGCGATTTTCGACTGCTAATATTTCGTAAACTATAAGGTGTAGAATAGTGTAATTTGAAAATATAGCTAGTTATAGTATTTACTCTTGGTAACCGAAAATTCTGGCTTCTAGCTGTATCTAAAACGGAGATACAGGGGTTCGAAAGTGACGTTTACTGCTTCGAGAAAGGGACGGTACGACCGTGCGCTCGACTTGGCGGGAGCACTGCCGAGCCCCCAGATAGGTCCGGTGGCTCTGCTGCGATGTACATCGGGTTAAAAGAGTGCAAATTAGCGCTAAATTAATTTTTCAAATATCTTACGATAAGTATTTGTTGGTATTTATACAAGAAAGTATACTGTTTGAAAGTACGTACGTTGCACTGACTTACAATTCAATGCATTAGCAGTAAAACGGTCGACTTGGCGCATAGTTTTAACGGAGAAATAGCATTCCAGAAATCACCAAGATAGCGGACAGGCTTCAACTGACGTATGTGCTCGGCATAGACAACACCATCTCCCCAGGTAGGTTAGAATATAGGGAGATAGCGTTATCTATGCCGAGCATATACGTCAGTTGAAGCCTTTACGCCATCTTGGTCAGTTTTGGAATGCTATTTCTCCGTTAAAACTATGCGTTAAGACGACCCTCTTACTTTTAATGCATTGAACTAACAGTCACTGCAAAGTATGCACTTTCAAACAATATAATTTCTTGAATAAATAGTAATAAATACTCTTTATAATATATTTGAAAACTTCATTGCCGGCCGCGGTGGCCGAGGACACTGAGGCGCTCCAGTCACGGTCTGCACGGCCACTACGGTCGGAGGTTCGAATCCCCCCTCGGGCATGGATATTTGTGCCGTCCTAGTTCGTAAGTAGTTCATAAGTAGTTTGTAAGTTTAGGGACTGATGACCCCGTAGTTAAGTCCCATAGACTATACAAACATTTGATTTTTTGAAAACTTCATTTTTAACGGCTAATTTGCACTCTTTTAACACGTTGTACATCAGGGCAAAACCGTCAGACGTTTTATTCCTATTTTAAGTGGCATAAAACATTAGCTCTACAATACGAAGACTTCTCCAAAACTTATCAAAATGGTGGAGGCAGAATTCACTTTTGCAGCATAAGGGCGTCTCCAAGGAGGTTGGCGTCTCCCTGTATTCTAACCTCCTTGCAGCTCCCTCTATTTTAACCTCCTTGGTCGCGACTGAGTATGTTAGTCTGTGGTAGTACGTCAAAGAACCAACAGAAGGCGCCGTTACTTTTTTTTTTCTTTTTTTAAATTTACAATTTCTGCCAGTGGTCAGCGACAGAATTAAGTAGGAAAATCTTAAGTAACAGTGAATTTACTTGGCAGCGATATACGGATTTACTGATTTGCCATTGTGTATGTAAACACTTGTGAACATGGTGGACATCAGCGGTGCCTTTGAGAACCTCTGGTGGCCTTCGCTCTTCTCTCGACTTCGAGAAATGGAGTGCCCAGGGCCGCTTTATGGTTGTCTGAGGGAGTACTGTGTAGGCCGGGAGGTCAGGCTATTATCCCCTGGGGAAGTAAGTAAGGGAGTGACCAAGGGGTGTCCACAGGGCTCCGTCCTGGGGTCACTCTTTTGGGACGTGAACATGGAGCCACTGTTATACGACTTGAAAAACAGTCAAGATGCACTAGAGGTAATAGCCTACGCTGATGACCTCCTCCTTATGGTCGGCGGCAAGATCCGCGAGGACCTGGAACGCAAAATTGCTAATACCATTAACATTCTGACCTCATGGTGTCAAAGGACAAAATTGACCATAGCGCCATGCAAATCAACCTTCTTTTGAAAAGCAGTCTAGTTAGAAACCCAACTGTTCGAATAGACGGAGTACCAATTATAAGAAGACCCAAAGCCAGGTACCTGGGCGTAATACTGGACGAGCGCTGGAATTTCGTGGCCCATTTGGATGCAGTTGCAGACAGAACCCTGGTAGCACTTAACAGGCTGGTTGGGATTGGGCAGAGAAGGTTCCACCTCCCACCCAATCTCATTAAACTTTACCACAAAGGTATTCTGACATCCATCATGGGCTACGGATCTGGCAGTTGGGCCCACAGACTCACTAGGGTGGCGCCTGCAATGGCGGTGAGAAGAGTTCAGAGAAGTATCCTCCTTCATTCAATTGGGGCATACAGGACGTCGCCGGGCGGCGCCCTCTTGTTGGTGATGGGGCTCTGTCCCCTAGATATCGAGATTCGGCAGCTGGCAGCGGCGTATTGGCTGAAGAAGGGAAATGGGGACAAAATACAGGAGATCATGGAAGCCAGGGTGGAGAGGAAAAGGGAAATCGAAATTCGGGAACTAGAAATTTGGCAAAACATCTGGGACCAGGACAACACTGGAAGGAGGACACACCAGTTCCTCCCAAATGTGTCAGAAAGACTTAAAATTGGATACTTCCAGCCAAGCAGAGGATTGATTCACTTTCTCACCGGCCATGGCCCGTACCCGACGTATCTATGTCGGTTCCGGAAGGAACTCCAGAACATGTCACTTTCGAGTGCCCTACATACGATCATCTTGTCTCTCATCTCAGACTACAACTACCTAACTAAGACACATACCAACTAATCAAACATGAAGCACATTTTCAAATTCTCAATGAATTGACCGACAAAATCTCAAACCACATCAGACATGAATTTATAAACCGATTATGAGACATTTTTTACAGGCATGACTGCTGCACCAGGCCGTGCCGCCGGGGTACTCCGCCGTGCCCTGGATCAGGAGGACTGAGTGCAGCCAAATCACCGATTGCGACGCTAGATATAAGTTAGATTAAGTTAGGCTTAAGATAAAACACGAAAACAACACAAGGACTGCAGTGCAAAAGGCCAGCCCAGTGTGGGACACAGGCCAACCAGTAGGTTTGTACATTACTGGCACACCTGTGAGCACTGCAGGGGGGGGGACACAAAATAAGACACTAAACGTAGCAGTAGCGACTTCCACATGAAACACAACATGCCAACGCGCCCTGCATGACACAGCACATACGGCAGACACAACAGCAAAAACAAAACATATCATGTAGCTTAGTAGAAACATTAGAAGTAGCATAAAAAGCAAAAAAAATGTAGTAGCATAAGAAGACCCATTTATGTATATATTGGGTTATTGTATAATTAAAAGAATAAAAGAAGTTGTACCAATAAAAAAACACTTGTGTTTGTTGTGTATTGCAGTGTTCCCGGCGGGCATCCTGCAGCCGCTGTTCTACAGCCAGCACTTCCCCAAGTCGCTCAACTACGGCGGCATCGGCGTCGTCATCGGACACGAAATCACGCACGGGTTCGACGATAAGGGTGAGTGTGAGTGCTGATACTTCACATCACGTAGGAAGGCGGCCCAGTTCTCAGCATCCCCTTCCATTACCGCCATGGAAACCAGTAATATTCATTCTCTGGGTGCATGGTTGGCTGTGAGCAACAAAAATGTTTCCCCCGCAGACTTCACTGTTGGCGATCGGCCTTATGTCCTCCCTCCAGGCTTCCCTAACGCTCCGCCTCTGTGCGCGGAAGCGCCTTCTTACATGACGCCAGCTATAGTGTTTGGCGATGGCGCAGCCGGAAAGTAGCGGCAAAACTTCATGACGGATGTCCAGCGGGATACACAAACACTGCTTAGAACTTGTAGTTTCACAGGTATTCCCGACATAACAATTCTTCGTAGTTGCTTCAGGTCTGCAACAGGATCTTAAAATCAAGCTGATTCAATCTGTTCTCCATCTGCAGGAGAAACTGGCTGCTACTGAATCATCGGTCATCAGCGGCACTCAACAGCAGCAGTTTCTCCTGAAGATGGCGAACAGATAGATCGTCGAAATATTAAGTCAGCTTGATCCGGCAGCAGACCAGATGCAACTAGGAAGGACTACTTAACAGTTGCTAAGGAACAGTAATATAAATAGTAAGAGGCACTGATAACAGGAAGCACATTCCACACGTAATGGGGTTGAAGTGTTATAATTATGACACAAAAAGTTAAGGCCACTTTACCACCTGGGTGGAAAAGAGTAACTTTACCACCTCGGCATGACAAAGGGTGGCTGACGTGGAAATCGTTGAATAGGTTGAGATCTGGAGTGGACAGATCCAGAATTAATCTAGAAAGATGGGGCTACACGAGTGTGAAGAAGACCAGACCATGAAACATATGCTTCAGTGCTGACTATGTCCAACCACCTGCACGGATCTTTATCAGGCATCGGAGAACGCATTGGGAGGGGGCAAGTTTTGGTCACATTTAATACGTGCCCAGCAAAGACATGTCTGGCGACGGCCCGAACACCGGTGGGATTCTAATCTGTGTGTCGCTCTACATACGACCCGACAACTAACAGTAATGCTTTCATCCCTGGAACACTTACAGCACGGATCTACTTAGACTACATTCACCCCCCCTCCCCCCCCCCCGCATTTTTGTTGCTCTTCTTGGCAAGTCGTCCTAGGCTTACATTTCGACACACAACGACGATTTTTACTTCTTCTTCTTCGTCGTCGTCGTTGTTTCCCCACTATCCAACATCTGGCAGGGTTGGGGTATCGATGGTACTTCTCCACTTTACTCGGTCTTTCCACCATTCTTCTTCCACTATTTTGCCCAATACCAGGTTTTTCCACCTTAACTTCATCTTTATTGTGTCGATTCATCTTCCTCTTGCCCTCAACCTCAAACTTGAACTCCATCATTATTCTAGGTATTCTACCCTCTCCCATCCTCTTCACATGACCAAACCATTTTAATCTGTGCTTGTCCGTTTTCTTATTCGATTTCTCCTCTTCAATTTCCTGAGCGACAGTAGCTACTGACACGTTACATGTCAAAGAAAAAAGAATATGGTGCCAGATGACAGCACAAACTAATGTAACATTACATTCCAACATAGTGCTGCCATATTCTTTTATCTTTGACTTGTATCATGTGTCAGTATGCTACAGTCACTCACAGTGGTAAGTACATTTTTTTATAATGACATAGTGCACCTATGCACTCTAAATTATGTTATGTAGCAACTGATTGACTTTACAAGGTATGTCTTTTCTCTAACCATAGGCGATTTTCCTCTTATGAATTTAATTGATATATCTTCTCGTTTTATTGTAATGATATATATGTTTTAAATTTCCATCATCCCCTTTCTTAACAGATGACGGCCTTGTAAAAAGATTTTTGGACCAGATGAGGCTGTCAGACCAGCAAAACCGGCCGTCCAAAATAAAATTAGTCATCAGCGATCTTGGCTTTAATAATTTTTGAACATATCATAATTGGATCGCCTCCTGTAATATAAATAAACTAAAAATATTAATCCCATTATTTAGTTATTGGAAATTATTGTTTGGACACTTATGTACATTTAGTTGAATTACACTGTTTAATTGTATTTGCAGCAATACGAGAAAACTGTCATTTTCTGCTATCGGTTATGCATTCCTCCAATGTGCCGGAATGAGCCAAAACTCGCCTGAGTTGGCGACACTGTCGCGTGGTTGGGTGTGTGGTTTTGCAGGCCGGCAGTTCGACAAGGACGGCAACATGATGCAGTGGTGGAACAACGCGACGGTGCGCGCGTTCCGCGAGCGCGCCCAGTGCATCATCGACCAGTACTCGCGCTACAAGCTGGACGAGGTCGGCCTCTTCGTCAACGGCCGCATGACTCAGGGCGAGAACATTGCCGACAACGGCGGCCTCAAGCAGTCCTTCCGGGTGAGCGCACACTCTGCTCCCGACGTGTATGAGCGTCACTGGAATGAAAACCTTAACCACAGTCTAACATAGCAGTCACGACACTCGAGCGAATTTTTGTTACCCACCGCGACAGCAGCGCACCAAGCGGCCAGCAGGGGACACTACTGAGTTGGCAGTATTTCGTGCATTGTACGTCGGGTTACTTGTAGCTTATATTCGTTTTCAGGTTGCTTTCCGGAAGGGGAACGCTTGTAACACAATAAAATATAGCAACAACCAGAAAAAATACCTCATTTGTCTGTTTTCAAATTTCCTAAGAACACTGAGAGGTACTAAACAATCATTCTGCTAAAAAGTTTCAGTTACGATTCAACTGAAATTTGTATTTATTTATATATAATAGTGATTGGCGTTTTTAGGAGTAACCTCCACCGCCACCAGTTCCTCCCTCTTTCCCAATGTGGCTTCCGACCCTCCTTCTCCGCCGACGATCAGCTCCTTCACCTAACGCACCTCCTATCCGTCCAGCTCAACTCCCGTCGCTCCGCCATTTTTTTCTCCCTCGATATCCAAAAAGCCTACGACCGTGTATGGCATTCCGGTCTCCTTTTCAAGCTCCAGTTCTACGCCCTTCCTATTAATTACATCCGCCTCATTCTTCCTTCCTCACCACCGCCCCTCCTATGTCACTGTGTGCAACTCCGATTCCCGTTTGTTTTACCCCTCTACCGGGTTGTCCCAAGGCTCTGTCCTCTCTCCTCTCCTTTATCTCATCTACTCCGCTGACATGCCCCAACCCAAGCCTCCCGTCTATCTTCTTCAATATGCTGACGACACCGCCGTCCTAGCCCTCGCCCCCTCCCTTGCCCGTTCCCAGTTTTTGCTCCAGTCTCACCTCACCGAGTTCGCCTCATGGTGTAATCGATGGCTCCTCTCCGTCAATCCTGACAAATTCCAGGCAATCATCATAGGTCACACCAACCCCCTCCTTCCGTCTCCATGATTTCTACCATACCCTCCACAACCGTCCCATCCGCTACACCCCCACCCTGAAGTATCTTGGCCTCACCCTCGACCTAACCTTTCTTGGGCCCCACACCTCCGCACCATCCGACAGAAAGCCCTCTCCCGCCTTAATCTACTGAAACTCCTCACCGGCCGGACGTGGGGCCTCAGCCCATCTACCATCCTCTACACCTACCGCTCCCTCATGTGTCCTGTCCTTTGCAGTTGACATCCCGCCTGGATTTCCGCCCCCCCTTCCTATTACAAAACCCTCCATGTTCTTGAGCGCCATGCCCTCCACCTCGCCTACTGCATCCGGCTCCCTTCCCCCACACGGATCCTGTATGACCTTAACCCGTTTCCCCATCTTCTCAAATACCTAGAACATAACCGTATCCTCTACACCAACCGCAAAATAGACTCCTGCAACCCCCTGGTCAACCCCATCCTCAACAACCCCAGGCCTCTGCCACGCCTCTACCGCTATATATCCCCCCCTCCCTTCATCTCAACACCCTCCATACCCTTTCCCAGGGTAACTTCCGCCGCCTCCCCCTCCCTGATCACGTCGTCTGTCCTTACATATACCCGTCCTACCAACCCTGATCCCTCCCCGTAGCTGTAGAGCCCCCTCTCCCGTCCCCCTCCCCTTTCCCTGGAGTCGCTACGGCTTATCCCCATCGCCTCTTCCCCCACCTTGTCCTCCTCCCCCGCGCTTCCTCACCTTCCCCCATCCCGCAGGGTCCAGTTTTAACAGTGCTACGTTCAGTGTTGTGTGCAGTGCTCCAGAGAAGTGTGTGTGTGTTTTTATCTGCGTCCACCGCTAACAAACAAGTGTCTCACCTACTGGGAGTGTCTCCGTGTACTCTCCGTCATATGGTATTGTCGTACTATATGGTTTTTGTGTCACCGTGGTTTTTGTGGCTCCTCGTTATTAACTGACTAAATGTGATTTTAATCATATGTCAACTGTTTGTACTTCGAATTGTCACCTTGTCTGTGTCATTGTTTTCTCCGTTGTTTTATCGCCCGTCGTGTATTTTAAGGAAATAAAAGGTTTCCGCTTGGTAGGCGATGTGAGATGTTTCTTTTATTAAACTTCAAAACATATCGATTTCGTCCCTATGATGGGACATCATCAGTGCAGAATTGCAAGTCATGATGACCTATGTGCTCTGCTTAAAACATTTTTAACAGTCATGTCATAAAAAACATTTAAAAGATCTTGTGAATTGTACCAGCAAGACCTTTTAAATGTTTTTTATGACATGACTAATAAAAATGTTTTTAGCTGAGCACATAGGTCATCATGACTTGCAATTCTGCACTGATACCGGCCGCGGTGGCCGAGTGGACTGAGGCGCCCCAGTCGCGGTCTCCACGGCCACTACGGTCGGGGGTTCGAATCCCCCCAGGGCATGAATATTTGAGCCGTCCTTAGTCTTAGCTAGTTCATAAGTAGTTTGTAAGCTTAGGGACTGATGACCCCGTAGTTAAGTCCCATAAGTTCTACAAACATTTGATTTTTTTTTGCACTGATGATGTCCCACCATAGGGACGAAATCTATATGTTTTGAAGTTTAATAAAACAAACATCTCACATCGGTTACCAAGCGGAAACCTTTTATTTCATTACAATTCTGTGCTGTGCTGGCACAAAATGGAATCTAGTTAAAAAAATGTGTTTTAATGTTCATCTCATCTATGTATTTTATTCTCTCGGCTGAAGAGCAGCCTATGGAGCTTCTGCCAGCCTACTGGTGTAATAGCTGGTATCAAAATACAATAAAGAAAAAAAAATAGGAGGAGAAAATGGCTCATAGTGTATAAAGACAACTATGTACTGGAGACTGAATGTCCAAAGGTACAGAAAAAAAGCGTATGATAGGCCTAAGATATAAAGTAATATTCTGAAGAATTTGCTGCAAAACTCTGAAACCTAATACTTTAGTAAAAAATTGTGAGTTCGGAAAATAAGATGAAAACCATCCAGGGAGATAGGCAAGTACCCAATTTTTGTAGAAAGTATTAACACCGAACTCAGTTCTGAGCGTCAGTCGTCATAACTATTCCTTTTTTGTTTCGGATATATGCACGTAAACCTAAGGAGGACAGTTCGTAAGCTTTCAACTATAAAAAAATTTTCTACGTATTTCAACTATTAGTTGGAAACATCTCGTCCGACACGGAACAATAATAAAGACAAAAGTCGTAGTTTTGCTAACAGTTGTCCTAAAAACTAAAACACAAAAAGAAATTGTGTGTCATATGCGTTTCATTGCTTACATTACAAGGCTTACATTACTTCCGTTTCAATGGGGAAAGCTGCAAAAATATTCGGAGGCACACGTTTCTTCGTTAGAAGTTTCTTGCTTTCATCGTTTTCATTCATCTGCTTTAGTTCCACTTATGTGTATTTATGCATCATCGTTTCTAAAAACTTTGTATCTAAAATAAAAGAATCGCATCGTCAGTCGTGTGTGTGTGTGTGTGTGTGTGTGTGTGTGTGTGTGTGTGTGTGTGTGTGTGTTGTCCTTAGCATAATTTACTGTAAGTACTTTGTAAGTTGAGCAACTCAGCTGTTTGGTCCCTTAGGGGGGCCTAAAAGTTTAGGCCAGAGTTGAGACAAGTCACAAAAGTGTAAGACTTTCTTCACCCTCTCTTCGTCGTTCCCTAAAATTGAAGGCAAATCTGCACCCAGATTCGCCGCTACCCTCTCTGCATGATATATGTCACACTGTATTAAAATGTGGCGGACAGTGATTTGTACGCCACAGGTATCACAGATTGGGGGATACTCTCGTTTGAATAAAAAATCGTGTGTAAATGAGTAGTGCCCGATTCGAAGGCGGGTGGGGGCGACTTCATCTCTGCTGATAGGTTGGAAGGAGGAGCTCCACGGACGGACAGCGGGCTTTAGCAATCGCAGTTTGTTATTGGCTACCGAAAGCCAGTCTTCCTCTCATAATTTCAGAGATCCCTGCCGTAACAAAGAGTCAATATCCTGCAAATGAATCGGGCACAGTGCCACTTCAGGCTCTTTGCAAGCCTCTCTGGCAGCCCGATCAGTCTCTTCATTCTCTGGAATACCAGCATGCCCAGGTACCCAGCAAAACGATACCAACTTCCCACGACGACGTTGGATGAAGGACAGTTCTTCCTGGATCTGCTGCAGCAATGTCACAGACGGGAATAGCGGTTGTAGTGACTGCAGCGCATTGAGGGAATCAGAGCAAAGCAGTAATCGTTTTCCCTGTATTCGACGTATCAGCTGTAGTGCCTTGAAGATAGCATGTAGCTCTGCCGAATAAACGGAATAGTATTCGGGGAGAAGCAGTGTAAGGCACGCTTCCTTCCTGGTGTTATGATTGGAACTGATCGGGCGTCTTGCCCACTCCGTCGCATTCGCACTGCTCATGCATTGGTTGTTTACACAATTGTGCGAGTTCAGTGAGATCTATGGACAATTTAAGGAACTGTGTTCTCGATGCAATATACACATTCACCGCCAGTGTTCAGGATACTATGGAACAGAAGCGATGCAACACTTTTTTTGTTATTTATATCTGCTCTTGCAAAGTGTGCTTCAGTGACACAGTAGTGTGACGATGGGGGCGTGTCGTTTCAGGCGTACCGCAAGTGGGTGTCGCGTCACGGCGAGGAGCCGCTGCTGCCCGGGATCAACCTGACGCACGACCAGCTGTTCTTCCTCAACTACGCGCAGATCTGGTGCGGCTCGATGCGGCCCGAGGACGCGCTCACCAAGATCCGGTCGTCGGTGCACTCCCCGGGCCCCGTGAGGGTGCTGGGCCCGCTCAGCAACTCGTGGGACTTCGCACGCGCCTACCAGTGCCCGCCCGGGTCTCCCATGAACCCCACCAACAAGTGCTCCGTCTGGTAGGCGGGGCCGCCCGAGAGGAACAGCCTGCTGCTCACTGCAGCCACAGCCACACGTGTACCTGATGTCAGGGTGGACACCTCTGCACCCCTCCCTTCCAGGGACCTACCTCCCTCTATCCACTACCTCAGTATCCCTTTCCTTCCTACTTTCTATGAATCTGCTGACGACGATAGTTCCAGAGATGGTTTTTGCTTCATTATGACTGGATCTTCTTTTATGAAATCACCATATTTTCAGCAGACAACGGTAAGGCAGTTGATTCAACCATCAACTTTGGAATAGAAGCCATTATTCAGTGCTTCGTAAGTACCTTGGCACAGGTTTCAAAGTCGTTCCATAATACCAATTGCACTCTTAGGATGTGACTTCATACTGATTCATCAGATGCAGCACTGATGTGATTATACTTCAAACCATTTGGAACTGTTATAATTACCTGGTACATTTGACACGCAAGTCGCCAAAGTGGCATCAGATCAAAAGACTTGCACAAGGTAGGCTGAACACGACTCCAGTTGGAGTCTAATGATCATAAGTGCCACATGGAATCGTCGTCTTCTGCTACATTTCGCCTGCTCGAGAGCGTTTCTACAGTTAATTAATATATACATTTTGTTGTAGGGTGTTTAATCCAAGATCGCATTTTTAATTTATTTGTTAAAATTACCTATTTCAACAACATAAATCGTCTACAGATTTTCACTATTTAAGTTTGTACATGAGGCAAGGAATAGTACAAATTTGAAGATGACGATTTATATTGTTGAAACAGGTAATTTCAATAAATTACAAAAAAAGAAATTGCTATCACGCCTTAAAGAGCTTAAGAACAAGATGTATACAACAAATTTGGAAATGTCGTTCAGGCGACTATGGAATGAAGTGGGCATCATATGTGGTACGGTTATGATGCAGTATATATTGTTGCCAGATGTCTGACGGTCTGCTGTGATTGAGCATCACTCGCCCGTCACCTTTCAATGGGCCAACCATCCCACTTGTATTCCTCATTGCCACGTTTTTAACAGCACCCAACGCCCCTCCCCAACATGTTATGCCATCATAATGTGGTAACAGTGCTCACTACACCAGAAATGAGACACGAGGTACTAGAAAATACCAGAGAAATGTGGACATGGAGATATGTAGACAGTACGGTTTATGAAGATTTAAAACACAACATCTATGAGATAGCAGCCATGTTCAGCAAGGCATTTCATTCCACAAAAGAGAGCATATAATAAGTATTGCTACAGACGGATGTACAGTCTCTTCAATCATTTCTGATAATTTCATGATATTGAAGTGCATGTTAGAAACTACCAACCATTGCATAAATATTTTGCAATGTTCAAAGTGAAGCGGTATTGCACAGTTGCTATATGAAATACTTGTTATTTAATATGACTACCTAAGACTGTGGTCTAACATTAACAATTCAAGCACTATCTCAGGGAATCACTTATTAACCACATTTCAGAGTGTTAAATATAATCATGATTACACAGACATCTGCTATCCAAGAATGTTCTATTGCTTAATATTCAATAAATTGAATCTGAGGAATAATGCATTTTAGCCATATGCTCAGGCCAAACAATGCATTGAGCTCTATGTAGTCTAGAAAATATGAAATAGTATTTTTTTAAATGCCTCTTTCGTGTTAAACACCACCATCTTAGCGGTTCTATCAACAAAGCTATCATAGAATGATAATGTTTCAGAAAATTGCCCATCAGGAACACATACATTTATAATTCAAGTTAAGCAGAGACCAACAAATTGTTAACAAATCATGCTAGGCTTCTTCTGATCGGCAAATTGCTGCCTAAAAAGGAATACAAGAACTCATCTTCGAACGTGGGACATACTGATCACATGTTACAAACCCCTCCATCCTTTATCGCTGGTAAAGAATCCTTTTCTTTATTCAAATAGCTTTTCATTTGGTCTCATGAGCTGAGAGGAGCCCATTTCAGATCTCCATACCTCGCAAAAAGTCTTAGGAGGTACATGCCATCAAACCTAAGCCTTTCTGCACAAGCAATACACAACGTTATAAACAATTATTATGGACGTCGAAAACTAGGAAAAGTAAGCTTTTTAAAAATGCTTCAAAGACAGAACTCTTAAAGGGTATATTTAAGATAAATATGGAACAAAGACAACCTCTGTAAATTGTATCATTCATTTTTAAAACTCTTAGAAATTACTTCAAACCTGATGACACATTAATTACCAAATGTGTAACTGTGCAATACTTGACTAGCACATAGATGTACGTAATAATAATACTGCAGTGAGCTTACAAGTCATTACTGTGTGTAACTTAAACAATACTACAGCCAGTCGCACATCTCTAGGTATAAATAAGAACTGAAGTGTTACCACTTCCAACTGTTCTTTCCGTTTGCACAAAGCTTGGATTCTACGAATTGTGTGTGCCTCCTTTGCTTTTGTAGAGTCTGTACAACAAGTGGCACAAACTTTAGTAAATAACCAGCTTAAATAACATTTAATGTTAGCAATGGCTACGTCATTCACTGCAGAGCACTTAGAGCCCTATTGGACGCTCACTGGCTGTCAGATAATGTGTGACACAGGAGTGCAGAACAAGCTAAAGTTGCAATCGTTCTTGACTCCGTCTGTACTTGTGAACACTATCAAGCTGCATATTGGTACGTAATCGTACGTGTCCTCGAATCTCTGATGTCTGTAAGTCTCCAAGTCAGAGTCTGTATATCTCTGACCACCTATTAGCACATCCATTATTAGTCTTACTAGTGTCTGCTGAAAATTTTCTTATTTAGTAGATGCAGTGCA
Source organism: Locusta migratoria (assembly GCA_026315105.1). NCBI lineage: Eukaryota > Metazoa > Arthropoda > Insecta > Orthoptera > Acrididae > Locusta > Locusta migratoria. Next base: position 505,908,139 of record CM048746.1, on the reverse strand, counting down.
ACTTATGTAAACTACTAACTGCAGGCTTTCAGATGGGTAAAATTAACATTCCTTTGTTACATATGGCAGACGTAGCATGTTGATAACAGAATGTCTCAGCAATTCTTGAAAAGCGATTGAAATCTTTCATGGGAACATTTTCTACTTAGGGTTACAAATAATTCCATTAAGGTTCTGAAAATTTAGAAAAGCAACAAAACTATCATGATGACAAAACATAGTTACTCTAATCGGTTTCTAATCACAAGATGTAAAGAACTCTTTCTCAATCAAGGTAGACGAACATAGTTTTGAAATCGCTACTCGCAGTTCGGTTCCACTTCCAGTTGTTCTTTCTACACTTTACCTGTAATATGCAGTAATATCTCTCAATTAATTTTATATACAAATTTTCGTGACGTGCACAGCCATGGTTTTGGGCATAATTATTGGCCTAACGAATTATTCCCTGCAGTAAAAGATAGCCATGGCCAGTGAACAATTCCTTATGACTTTCTGAAACTTTGTTTCTGTGCAGTTTAATCATAACTGCAGAAGAATATATAACGGAATCATAGATATGTATAGACATGAGAACAATATTATTAAGCATAGGAGTTATACAAGTAGTAGGCATTAACTTTAATAAAACCAACACTGCTAATTATTTCCATATATGCACTCATTGCCATCTTCAACTCAGCCATTGGCCCTTTGCCATCTTTCTGCTAATATCATGATACAATTACAGCTGTGCAGATGTAGACAAAAAATCAGCAAAGGAAGATTAAGTTTCTCTACTCCATCAGTATTGAATCTTGGGAGAAACTCAAATTGCAAATACACATTGGACAAATATTGCGAAGTGTAATGATTGCTTTTTTTTTAATCAAGTTAACCTTAAGTAATTGTGGAAAACCAAAATCAATTTGAATCTTCATAGGCAAGCAGAAACCTGTCCTGCGAAATTTAATATTTTCTGCAAATAAACTGTTTAGGCAATCTTTTGTTACTGAAATGTTCATAAATTTTATTTAATGATCAGTTAATATGTTCCCACCTACAAAGGTCTGGTGATTTCTCCTGTGATGAAACATTAGGTATAAAATTATGCCCTAAGAGCCAGAACTCATACATCACCAAGGCACAGTCTATATAACTGACAAGTATTTTTAATATTAGGCCAGCTAACTAATGGAATATGATTAAACGTTTACAATGCCTTTTATATTAATAAAAATGACACATTTGAAACTGCTCTCCTATCTACTTTTCACTTTAACAAACTGTTCACACTGAGAAAAGGTAGGAAAAATATTAAATAAGTGCCATCTCCAAAACAAATTATCACAAATACACATATGTACCTAAATAAAAATCGTACAAATTGAATTACAGTGCTTAATGAAAAGGAATATAGACTTGACAATAATATGTTTACTTCTTCAACTTTATTTTCCAATGTCAGAACAGTTATAGTAAGAAAAAACATCTTTCATCATGAGAGCAACTAAATTGCCAGTGTATTTGAGTGTCATAAATAATTTTCCATTTTGCACCTTTATAACATACATTAAAATTGTATCCTACTTTAAATCAAAACAGTTACACTATATAGTAAATTCGAAAATGATTGAGAATTAAAAAAAAAACTAAACTGGATCTTCAGTACCTGTCAAACCAAAGTTTAATTATGTCACTGATAGGGTAGGTGATTCACTAACTGTTGTGGAAATGATTGTTGATTTCTATTACTTTACTGAAGAAGAAATGATATTGATCAGTGAACATGACTGCTACATGTCCAAAACGATCCGTAGCAAACTCATAACCCACAGAAGTTTGAGAAAATACCTCATGCATTTTAAGGTAGTAATAATTGCATTACCTACCATAGCAAATTACCAGCAGATAGTATGCGGCTTTACTGGAAATCTCAATCTGGTGTTCGTATATTACCCATAAAATTTATTAGCAAGTAAAAGTCCTTAACACCTACTATGGTCTGGCAATACCACAGTACTTTGAACTACATATATTCACTACCTACAATTTCTAAACTGGTACTTATTCCTATTGTGATCTTCAATTACCACTGGTTTTAAAACACTGTGAAAATATGGTGTCCTATATTTTATATTATTTTAGTAATCTCTGGTATGTTTGTTGATTTATATTTATTGCAATAGAATATGTGCCAATTTTATCCTGTTTATTAATAATCAGGCACTGACACAAACTGATGTAATCTAATGAAAATGAACAGTGAATAACATATGCCAAACGAAAGTACAAATTTTTGGTTATAGCCTCATAAGGTTATTTTTCTTGTAATTTTTCTTAATTAACAAATGATGTATTTCAAATGTATAGTAATTTTTGTTTGTATTATAGACAACTTAACATTTGTTCTGCAAACCATTGGAAACCTGTAAAAGTTCAACAACTATTATACTAATACTTGGTCTTCACATACCTCATATTCTGTGTTACTTTCTACTTCTTATAACTTCCAACAATAAATACACCATACGCAATGAATGCTTTGTGTAAGTTCATAATGTTATCATCAAACACAAATTATTTCACATGTCCTACCAACGCTTATATGATGGATATTCCATGATGAATATTCCATGATGAATATAATGGGAAATATAGACAAATATAGTTTCTTAAATACTTGATGAAAAAGCAGTTCAGTTACACTGTTATAAGAAACTAAAAAAGTAAACCTGGGTTACCAAATGAAGCATCCCACAATAAATTAAAAAAAATACTCATGCAGTATAAAATAATTAAGAGGTTTGGTTGAATTTTGCTAATAGACAAATGGAGAAGATGAAAGAAATTATGAGCCTGGGCAAATCAGTGCTAAAAATAAGTCATTTCAGTGGTACATCATCAGAATTACATACAAATAAGACTAATTCTACATATCACTGGAAGATATTTCTTACTCTCATAATCTATTAAAATAATTTTAATGCAGAATTATAAATGGCAACTTGAAATATGACATTCATAAACAAGTGGCCAATTCCATTTATACATATATATATTCATCATCTTCAAGTCATTTATTTCTGGCACTTATCAACAATTATGGAGGTGTCAAAGTAACTAATTAATTGAAATTTTCATATAATATTTTGTTATTGCATTGGGAGAATGATGAACAATATGTCTTTACCCTTCACTGCATTCCTCTAAGAAGTTGTACCTGTATGGTCATCAGGATTTTTGTACATATTTATAAAGCATAGAGAATTTTTGTGATCATTTGTACAGCTTAGCTTCAGCAATGTTAAATAAACTGAATGCTAATCAATGATACTTCCTGTAAATAATCATGTAATTTACAATACTGGCAAACTGAATTTTATATTATAATACGCCTAAGAAATCTGACCTTACATTGTTCACATAGTTTTGAGTTCCTCTCTAGGAATAATAAAAATAGCTGATATAGAAAATAAGTAAAAAGTTAAATATCCAAATACCAAAACTCTTTTGGCATATAACACTTGCTAAAACCCATTTACAACATGGAATGTAACATTCATAACTGTTCAACCTACTTAGAAAATCTGCACAGTGCAGATATATTATAAAAAATAATGCATATTTTCATATACAATTTTCACAAAGATGAAATGACTAGGAGGTTTGTTTTACATAGGTGTATTTTAAACAATGAAGAATCTCTGAATAACAGCTTGTGGAACATATTCTGAATACATGGAAACCATTACCTTTTCTGCTAGGTACTCCTGGCATTGATGTTAATGTGTTTTCAAACAGTATGTCACAATTTAGAAAAATGCCTTTGCATTTTTTCTTTCTTTGTTCTAAAAGTTTGTGCTCTATTATTAGTAGGCCAACAGATAAATATCGTTTACTAATGTGGAGTAAAAGTTCTTTATCTTTGGAAACTATAAAGAGATGCAACACACAGTTAAATGACAACTGAAATGTCAGACAATATTGACTAGCCAGCAGCTACAAATGGCTATAAGATATTTACATTTGTTGCTATTATAGATTTTGTGATATGACAAGGAAAAACTTAATTTCATTCATTTTTTACAATTATGCAAACTAGACAATAGCAGTTTTTCCTTTCATACAGAGTCACATATAACCATTTTCAGATGATTGTAGATGTAAATTTGGCATGTATTTTCCAAGAAAACCTCTTCCAGAATTGTATCTTCACAACAAAATTCTGAAAATTAAAAGTGCATAACTACACTGGACTATGTTGTATTTATTTTGCCATTAGTAGTACTCGTTACAATCACAACATTATCCTAGTTTGGTGATTACACATAATTTAAATTTACAACACACTGCACATTTCACAATTTTTTGAACTTATTGATGAAAAAATGTATTACAAAGTCAGAACAAAGGAATAATATGTCATTTGCAGTGATCAAAGTGTCCTTTATATCACCGTTTTGAAGTTTGAAGTACAGATAGAGTTGAAAAGGTATAGGTAACATTTAATAGTTTTAGTGAAACTGAATAATTTCCTTCTGTTTCAGTAATTGAGCAAAATATATGATAGCTATGTTTCACAAATCATGTGGCTGTGGCTTACTTTCAGATACCCCTACAATACAGTTAGGATGCAGGATAGTTTGTCATATTTTCAAAATATATCACATATGTTTTTTCGTTCTTCATTGCTTTAATTAACAATTAACAGTTTATTTTATTATTAGGCAAATATTTAAACGTAATTGTCTCTTGCAGAGTTAATATTACCTGTCTATGGAAAGTCTATGAAGAAATTAAACAGACTATTCTGTTTCCTATCAGATTGTGAACTGTTGAAATAATAGGACAATTATTTAAGTATAGAGTAGCTGAATTGGCAGATGAGATAATTAACATTGGATATAATAAAGCTATAAAAGCTATAAAAATTAAGAACAAATATAATTAAAATCAATACATATTTTACAACATAGGAACTTAATAGATAAACAAATCAAGTGAAGGTTTCATTGTAAACATGAAAATATTACTGGTCAAAATAATTTCAAAAACAAAATCTAACCCATGAAATGATCATGTTCTGATGAATAGGGAGCAGAAATAAATTACCCTAAACCCTACTGTAGCATTATAATAAAATATTTGCTTTCTAAGATAAGACAAAAATTGAGCCCAAAACATTACATGTGGTACCAGAAATAGAAGGTATGCCAAAAATTCCTTTTCTCCTCAATCTGTTCAGTCCCTCCTCATTACTTACACGATCCACCCACCAAGTCTTCAGTATTCTTCTGTAACACCACATATCAAATGCCTCTATCCTATTCCTGTCCGAACTATGTTTTGTCCAAGTTTCACTCCCGTACAACACTCCACACAAATGCCTTCAGATTAATTTTCCTACTGATTAAATTAATATTCGATGTTAGCAAATCTTTTTTTCAAAAACGCTTTTCTTCCAATTGCCATTCTGCATTTTATATCATCTGTACTGCGACCATCATACATTGTTTTAGAGCCCAAGTAACAAAAATCATCTACCACCTATATTGTTTCGTTGCCTTATCTTATTGCCGGCCGCGGTGGCCGAGGGGACTGAGGCGCCTCAGTCACAGTCAGCATGGCCACTAGAGTCGGGGGTTCGAATCCCCCCTCGGGCATGGATATTTGTGCCGTCCTCAGGATTAGCTAGTTCATAAGTAGTTTGCAAGTTTAGGGACTAATGACCCCATAGTTAAGTCCCATAAGCTATACAAACATTTGAACATTTTTACCTTATCGTATTCCTTTGGTATCTTCTAATTTTCGTAGGCTGCATTCCATTACTCATGTTTTTCTCTTATTAATGTTCACCCTATATTCTCCTTTTAACACATTTCCGGGTCCTTTGCAAAACGCAATGTCTATTTTTTTCCGCTCAATGTACAAAGTAAATATCATTGGAGAAAGACTATAACCCTGTCTTACTCCCTTCTCTCTCGAGAAGTATTGTTAAACAGTGCATATGGAGCACACGAAATGATTTCATTTACGGAATAGCTCAAGTGGTACTGAGTTACCAGGTGTCGATCCACGCTGAAACTCAACTATCAGTACGTTATATAGTCTACACGGTAGACAATGCAGGCACTGATTCTGGCATTCGTTCAATCTTACAGTTGGTGAAGACCGTCTTGAGATACATTAATCCATTCCTGCTTTATTATTTCTCGAATGCTTTGCTTCTTTCTATCTAGCCAATTCTCGCACCAGTTGTCAATTATATAAAATTGTCATAACATGTTTCGGGACCAACCTTATCCCAGTCTCAAGTCCTACAAGAAACAAGGAAATAACGTAAAACACGACTTAAAAGTTAAGATGTGAACACAGGAAGCAATTATCCTTTCTAGGATAACGTATCTAAAAATTAAAATGAATCAGTCATTAGACAACGACCACCTCAAAATATATGCAGCATCGATGCATTGTCATGCAATAATCTGACATGTTGACGATTTGAAGAACCACTGTAGACTGCTGGCTAGCTGCACTGGTCCAAAGCATGGCTGCATAGCTGAAGATCTACAATTGCCATATAAATTTTGTTATTTCTTTAGGAGGACATTATTAAAATGGGCCCAGGAATGTCCTTTGAACAGTTCCGTCTTTTCATTTAATACGCTGTTCGACAATTTCTTTAGTGCGCAGAATATTTCTCTCTCTTCTAAATTAGAGAGCAACCATCAAATATCCAGATTGCGACATGAAGTATGTGGGGCAAACTGGGAGAAATTTAAAACTCAGCTTCAGTGAGCACAACAATGGGATGGGTCATCGGCGGTGGCTTGGCACCTGCAGGAAGAACAACACTCATTGGGGAACATTAATGATAATATGAGGATATTACACTACAAAGATAAAGGACCTGAGAATGGGATAATGTTGCTCCCGAAACATATTTTATGTAACTGATAACTGGTGCGAGAATTCAAAGTACACTTGTGTGATGGCGTTAGAAGATGTTTTGCTTGTTCACGTAGTTCCGAAAGCGTTGTGGGTTGAGAAGTCGCACGTGTCGGTTGTGCCATCATATCCCACATGTTCTCGATTGTAGACAAGTTGGAGGCAGGGCTGTAGCTCGCACAGGGCGGCTGTTGGGCTAGCTCCGACCCAGCACGTCATTACTAGGCACGATATAGTTAAATGCGAGATGGACGTGTATAGGTGTAATTTGTAGCAAACGGTCTTCACCACTTGTCAGATAATCTTATAATTGTACGGAAGAGAAGGTTACCGGATATTGTCATTCCTTTATTTCTCTTCTCATTGCTCCGTGTTTTTCCACCTTGAGGGTAAATCGGCCCTTCTTATAAGCGGCACTACCGATGTGCGACTCGCCGATTCCGAAACACTTGGAGTACCGGTACGTTGTAGTCTAGATCAAAATTTGCACACACATTTCCTTATACGTACCCATACGGCCGTCGAAGATGTAACATTCCTTCCAAAGGATACCCGGCTGTTATCCTCCAAGACGCTATGTTTTATGGTTGCACTGTGAAATTGCAAACATCACAGTCGACATGTATGACGAGAGCCATACGGTTGAGAGAGTGCTCGTATATGGGGGGTACGTCCAACTTATATCTGATTACTGCGACTTCTGGATGTAACTTTATCATATATAGTTGAATTTGGTTGTTAAATACGGGGGTTTGAACTTAAATAGTGGCAACTATTTATTCACTACCGATACAAAAGCGTTACATGTTTGCACCTGTTACTGTCCTTCAGAAATGTCACCAGCGATGTGTAGAACCCGTTACCAGCGGTGTGGAAGGCGTAGTATACCGTTAGCAGAGCTGTTCTGTTGATGGTGCGAATGGAGCGGTCTACTGCTTGTCAAATCTCTGGAACAGTTGCGAATGCCACGAAGTGGTTCCTTCATTTTCACAATCAATTTAAAGCCACAAGGATTTACGTTAGGAGAGTATGGTGGATGGTACAATATTTCTCAGTTCCAGGAACGAACAGAGCAACCACAAAAATGTTTGTTAAGCTTAAGGGACTTAACTGCGGGGTCATCAGTCCCTAAACTTACAAACTGGTTATGAACTACCTTACACTAAAGATGACACAGACACCCATCCCCGAGGGGGGATTCGAAACCCCCGACCGTAGCGGCCGTGCAGACTGTGACTGGCGCGCCGCAGACCGCTCGGTCACTGCGGCCGGCAGAGCAACCACAGCTTGCGCTGTATGCGTCGGAGCTTTGTCGTGCAAAATGATGTGTGAGTTGAACAGAAAGTGTTGCCGCTTCTTTCGCAAAGCTGGTCGCAGATTATGCTCTAAAAACGAACAGTAATAATCTTGAACCAACTCCGTTTTCCTGTTTCGTAAACATAGTGAGACCGTTGCGTTAGACCGCTGGCCCACAAGTGACTGTGTTTCCCTAGATTGTGCGCATTCAAGTGACGTGGGACGGGCGAGTCCATTTGCTCGGAGGTCAGATAGGTATGTCAGCAACGTGTGCTATGAGCTATAATAGTAAATTCCATTGCATAGTGTCCCCACAGCAGTGTTGCCACTATTTAAGTTCCAAGCCTCGTATACTATTAGATTTATCACACATAAAATTGTTAGAAAAAAAGCAAGATTTCTAAAGCTATCTAAGCGTTCAAAGATGTGATTGCACAATCGTCAAGTACAGTAGCAACCATAAAATGATGTTGCACCTTTTTTGTTACATCCGTTACTGTTTCGAAGATATATACTCAGAAAGATAACAATCGTGTTTGCTTCAGGAGGGGTTTTACTCTTCAACGGCCATATGGGCAAGTATTACAAAACACGTGACTCATATATTAAACTAGACTACAACATGTTCGAAGTATTTCGGAATCGGTGAGTAGCAATAGGGCAGCGATATTTTCCACCAAGTTGAACAAATAAGGAACAACACCAAGAAGATAACTAACTGCAATGTCAAGATCCATAACCTTATCTTGCATACAATCTTGAGATTACCTAACAAGTTATAAAGTCCATTCCGTAAAAATTACATCTTTACATTATTTCCACATGTCCCTCTCGCATGTTACTATGTCGTGCTTAGTAACCATGTGCATGGCTGAAGAAAACCTAACAGCCGACACTCGCAAGTTACACAATTGCGGCCCCAATTTTTTTTTAAAGAAAAGATTTTGTAATGCTACCTTTTTAACTAGTAACTATATTTGCAGACAATACCTACATGTATCATTGAATGCAGCTAAAAAGTATCACTGTACGACACATCGTTCAGGAGATATGACATGGTAGACATTAAGACACGTGATGAAAACCTGTCTTCTGCTTATATCGGCGTGCAGCATCAGGTGTACGTATTAATATATTACTTATTCACAGTTTTCAAACATTATCCACATACATCACTAAATATACATTCAAAATTATATCAAAGTGAGACTCACAGTTCAGGAGATATGACATCATAAAGAATGAAATGTTGTTTGTTGTGGTCTTCAGTCCGGAGACTGGTTTGATGCAGCTCTCCACCGTACTCTATCCTGAGCAAGCATCTTCATTTCCTACATCCACTTGAATCTGCTTACAGTATTCATCTGTTGGTCTCCCTCTGCGATTTATACCCCACACACTTTCCTCTAATGCTAAATTTACGATTCCTTTATGTCTAATAATGTGTCGTACCAATCAATCCCTTCTTTTAGTCAGGGTATGCCAAAAATTTCTTTTCTCCCCAATTCTGTTCAGTACCTCCTCATTAGTTACACGGTCTACCCACTTTATCTTCAGCTTCTTCTGTGGCACCACATTTCAAAAGCCTCTATCCTCAACACTCCACACAAATGCCTTCAAAAAAGACTTCAAATGTTCAAATGTTTGTCAAGCTTAAGGGACTTAACTGCGGGGTCATCAGTCCCTAAAGTTACAAACTGATTATGAACTACCATATACTAGACGACACAAACATCCATGCCCGAGGGGGGATTCGAACCCCCGACAGGGAACGGCCTCGCGCATGGGAACATAGCGCTTCAATGCGCTCGGCCGCTCCACCGCGGCTGAAAAGACTTTCTTATGCTTAAATTGATATTGTATGTTAACAAATTTCACTTTTTCCAAAACGCTTTACTTCACATTGCCATTCTGCATTTTGAATCCTCTGTACTGCGTCCATAATATGTTATTTTACTGCTCAAGTAACAAAACTAATCTACTATTTTTGTTTCGTTACCTAATTTATTTCCTTCGGCATCGCCTGGTTTTCTTAGACTGCATTCCATTACCCTTGTTTTGCTCTTGTTAATGTTCATCTTATACGCTGCTTCCAACACAATATCCATTACTTTCAACTGATCTTCCAGATCCTTTGCTGTCTCTGATAGAATTACAATGTTATCGGGAAAACGCAATGTTTTATTTCTCCAACCTGAACTTTAATTTGTCCTTGATTTCCTTCACAGCTCGCTCAATGTACAAACTAAATAAGTTTCTGCTCTCGTTGATGTTCATAGTTACCCTCCTTTCACGACACTGTCCATTCCGTCCAAATGCTCTTCAAGTACTTTGCTGTTTCTGACAGAATTACTATGTCATCGGCAAACCTCTAAGTTTTTGTTTCTTGTCCCTGAATTTTATTCCTTCTACTAAATTCTCCTTGCATTCCTTCACAGTTTGCTCAGTGTACAAACCTAATAACATTGGGGAAAGGCTGAAACTCTGTGCGTTCATTTCGTGCCCTTCGATTCTTATACATGATGTATAGTTTTTTACACGTTGAACATAACTTTTTGATGCCTACATTTTACCCCTGCTACCGTCAAAATTAGTTTATTCCAGCCAACGAACATTCTCCAAATCTACACAATCTGAAAACGTAGTTGCTGTTTAATCTTCCGGGTGGTATGGTCCTGGTCGAAGAAACATTTATGCCCCGGACGTTTCATCCAGAACTGCGCTGGACATCTGCAGAAGTGCTTCTGGTAGCGGTGAGTCTTGCCGACTGACGAGTCAGGCGTTGGAGAGCGATACAAATGCTGTCCAATAGGGGCGTGGTCGAGGGTTCACGCGCGCAGCAGAGATAAGCCATGTCAAAGATAAAACCATAACTATCGATAGTTGACGGTCAAGGATAAAAGCGTAACTACCTAATCTGAAGAGCCACTGCCCATATGTCACCAAGTTTCATAGCTTCTTCGTTTCTACTAAAATTATCCCCAAGTTTGTATATATCGATTACGTCTCTGTACATCCGTCTTCAGTAGTTCGTCGTTGTAGATAAATTATCCGTTTCGGATAGATAGATAGATAGATTATTTATTTGTTCCGTAGATCCATATTGAGGGCATCCTCGTGGATGTGGAACATGACAAGAAACAAAATTTACAAGTTGAATAACAGATAATACTGATAATATAAATACAAATACATACACTTATAAATACAGATACATAATTTTTAAGGTGTTTTTTTTATTTTTTTATTTTTTTTTTTTTTTTTACTGATAATATAATAATACTAATATAGTATGAGTGCATGCATCATTTGGTACAATTTATAAATTCACTAATGGAGTAGAAGGAGTTGGCCACTAGAAAGTTTTTTAGGTTCCTCTTAAACTGATCTTTATTTGTAGCTAAATTTTTTATACTTGTTGGTAAATTATTGAAAATGTGTGTTCCTGCGTAGTGGACCCCTTTTTGAACTAAAGTAAGTGCTTTTAAATCCTTGTGTAGATCATTTTTATTTCTAGTATTGTATGTATGAACTGAGCTGTTTGTTAGGAAAAGGGATATATTATTTATGACAAATTTCATTAAGGAATAAATATACTGAGAGGCAGTAGTTAATATACCCAGTTCTTTGAAGAGGCTTCTACAAGACGTCAGTGAATTTACTCCACAAATAATACGTATTATACGTTTTTGGACTCTGAAGACTTTTGACTGACTTGAAGAGTTACCCCAAAATATTATACCATATGACATTAAGGAATGAAAGTAAGCAAAGTATGCAAGCTTTGTTATTTTTATGTCTCCTATGTCTGATAACACTCGTATTGAAAATACAGATTTGTTGAGTTGTTTCCGCAGTTCTGTGGTGTGCTCCTCCCAACTAAATTTATTATCAAGCTGTAATCCCAGGAATTTAATACTGTCAACCTCTTCTATCTGCTCTTCTTCATACTTAATGCATATGCTGTCAGGAAATCTCTTACATGTTCTGAACTGCATGTAGTGCGTCTTTTCAAAGTTTAATGACAATGAGTTGGCTTTAAACCATTTATTAATGTTCATGAAAATATCATTAGCAGACTTTTCTATCACTATACTTGACGTACTCTTTATTGCAATACTTGTATCATCTGCAAACAAAACGAACTCTGCTTCTGGTAGTGTAACTGATGAGAGATCATTAATGTACACAAGAAAAAGCAATGGCCCTAAGATGGATCCTTGTGGGACACCACATGTAATTTCTTCCCAATCCGATGATGACTGTTGGCCTAATTCACTAGTCACTTGCACTGACACCCTTTGTTTCCTGTTAGTGAGGTACGACTTGAACCATTTTGCAGCATTTCCCGTGACCCCATAGAATTCTAATTTACTTAAAAGGATGTTATGGTTCACACAATCAAATGCCTTTGACAAATCACAGAAAATACCTGCTGCTTGCAATTTATTATCTAATGAATTAAGTACATTCTCACTGAAAGTGTAAATAGCCTTCTCAATATCGGAACCTTTCAGAAATCCAAACTGTGTTCTAGACAATATGCCATTTGCGGTTAAGTGGTTGAGAAGCTGCTTGTACATTACCTTTTCTATAATTTTTGAGAATGCTGGAAAAAGTGAAATGGGTCTGTAGTTTGATGGTATCTCTTTATCCCCCTTCTTGAAGAGAGGTTTAATATCTGCATATTTTAGCCAATCAGGAAATGTTCCCGTTATAACAGACTGGTTACACAAATAACTTAAGATTGTGCTAAGTTCACAAGAACAAGCTTTAATTAACTTTGTTGATATTTCATCGTAACCACTGGAATTCTTTGTTTTTAAAGATTTTATTATGGAAGATATTTCTTGTGGTGACTGACATATTCATGTGTGTGAAGTTATTTGTAAATGCTAGTTTCAAATATTCAAGCGCATTATTTACTGACCCAGACAATCCCATACTATCAGTAACGGATATAAAGTACTTGTTAAATAGATTTGCCACACTATGCCCATCAGTTACTAATGTCTCAGCTACTCTTAATCGTACCTGCTCTTGTTCCTTTCTGGTTCTACCAGTCTCTTCTTTCACTATATCCCATATTGTTTTTATTTGGTTTCCTGATGTTGCTATCTTCTTTTCATAGTGCATTTGTTTAGATACCTGAATAACTTTTTTTAATATTTTACAGTATTCCTTATATTTAGTTAAATCATCATCATTGCAACTACTCTTGGCTGATAGATACATTTTCCTTTTTGTTTTACATGAAATCTTTATTCCTTGTGTAATCCAAGGTTTTATTATAGACTTCTGTTTAATTCGCATTACTTTTAGAGGAAAACAGTTTTCAAACATGATACTAACATTATTAATGAATACATTATATTTTTCATTCATGCCATTAGCACTATATACATCTTTCCAGTTCATGTCTTTGAGGAGTTTTCTAAAATTTTCAATTTTTGGTGGGTTGACTACAATACTTCATGATTTCCTGATTGAGAAACATTTTTAGCTGCAGCTGATTTCTCAGTTTTACCTGGTCGTCAAAGACTTTTATGTTCTTTAATTTTTGTATTCACACTCCTTTTTATAGTACTAATATACACTTTTCCTACAAGAACACGTAATTTTGTACCACCCACTTGATGATAGAGGAGAGCATGTGTCCTTTACAGATCGGAGTGCCTGACTTATCTTTTTTTGTTGGTTTAAAAACCGGTGTCGTATCCTGTTATTGTAAAATCTTTCCCATCTGATTCGTAACTTTTTTAGTAAAGGGGAGAGAAATATACGTACAAGGGGATAATTTTAATAGAAAAGGAGAATCTATTAAACTTAGCGTAGTTTGTAAATTTAGGGACTTATATGATATCCCCACAGTGTAGTCCCTTAAGCTTTACAACCAAACAAAAAACTTAGCGACATATGGTCTGTGGCTATCTTCTAAGATACGTCATGAGGTGAGTATTGACTCACGTGTTGCTACATTTCACTACTACTTAAACAGCGTAAAAAAGTTCCCTTCTCCACCAAACCTGGGAGAGAACACCAGACTGTGGCCAACCCCGCAGTTTCCGCATCATGTGCGTGCGCAACACGCAACCCCAACGGCAGCCTGATGCGGCAGGCAGCGCGACTTGTAGGCGCAGCAACTCTGTCAGAGGTAGGCGGCCATGATGGAATCTACGCGGGCGCCAACAGCACCAGGATTTTCAAAGCACTTACGGATATGCAGCCGTGTGACATGACCGACGACTGCCGATATTAACCCTGTTAGTGCCATGTAGGATTCAAGAGTACAAAAGACGAGTTGAGGTTAGGGATCCCATCTTTTAAAATAAAAAAAAAAAAAAAAAAAAAAAACGGGAGACTTGAATAATACAGATATTATTAGGTGGTATTTCCAGTCGTTCCACTGCTACACGGTACTGTTTTCGCCTCAGGTGGGTTTAGTGAACTATGTTTTGCAGTTTCATGAATTGCAGTAAAAATTTTACGATTCTGTACTCTGTAAAACACCATTACGAAACATCTTGTAGCTATGCATTGCCGCTTGATAATGTAAAACTTGAAATGATTCAGTTCGATGTGCATGTTGCACTGAGAATGACTATTCAGTAGCCGAAATCGATTTGTCGACTTATAATAAGAAATAAACGTTAATTTACGACCAATGCTGAAATTTCTTTTCATAGATTTTTAAGTATTCTAAGACAAACTCCTCGATGTTTACAGTGCTCTGAGAAAAGCGAATATTCCTCTTTGCCGCCAGCACCATTTCATGTTACCCACACACTTGTTGGGAAAATACGAATCAACTCTTTTGCTGGACACTCAGAAAATCCGTTTCTGCGTGTTTCTTAGTTTTAATATGTTTCTGAATATCATTTCTGCCACCGTGACCTACTAAGAATGTAGACATGCAACTTAAACACTATCCATGTCATTTTAACGCTGTTAACAAAAGGAAATTCGCGTATTAAAACGTCCTTCAGTGGCATCTCACTCTCACAAACAATGAACTCGATCCCGACCCATAAAGAGACACAACACGTATCGACTTCTCTTTATTCAGTACTGCTCAAGGTCTCGCAGTATTAGTAGGTTACATTGGACCGTTGACAAAATTGTTGAAATGTCTTGCATGTGTTAACATCATCTCTCTAAGAAAAACATTGTTGTCGCGTCTTAGTTTGGAAAGGGACAGTCTAATGTGAACTGTATTATTGTAATAAATTTAATTTGCTTAATCTTCCAACTAATTTCGTTGCACAATGGAACAATATGACAAAGTTCTCTTGGCTCCTGCAAGGAATAAATCAACAGAACGTTCAGAAGACATCTCATGTAATAAAAAACATGTTAATATGTAACTAGTGAGGATCAGATCGGGTACTAAAGTGATGTCGCCAGCTACTGGGAGAAAACACTTAAAGAAAGTGAAACTTGGGTATTTCTTCCACAAATAATGTTTTTGCGTACAAAGCTCCCGATAAATAATTAACTGTTATTATTTCCAGTGAACATTTGGATAGCAGCCGTTAGTTGAAATGACTGATGTTGTTAGGATGTTACGAACAATTCACAGAAACTCAATTCACATTTATTTAATAATTAACTTCACTTAACGAAATGTCGTGAAAATCGGCAGGACGGATGAAGTGCCGAGCCTATTTGACTTCTAACCGATTTAATTACTTTAATTACAGTCGAGGCTGATGTGTCGTGATAAAGGTTGTGAAGTGTCCCAACTGTAGCCTACAACTGCTGATCGGGAGGCTTCGCCTAAGCGCTCACACCCTGTACCGTGGACTCCGATGGCTGCTGGCTGTATCGTCTCCACCTTAACTAATAATTCTCTCTTTCAACTTTGATCAATCTAACTCTCCCTACGTCTTTATTATGTGAAGAACACCTATTGGCTCTAATCTCTCTGTTGGCGTGGTACGTCGGTCAAACAACCAACTCACCGCGATACCGCTTAATACGTGCTCTCGAGCATTAACTGGCACTCTCTATGCGTGTTCGCTCCAGACATTAAGTATTTGGACCAACACAGTGACACAAATCAATCTGTAGTGTCTTCCACTGGCGTATCACTTAGTATCGCTTCGAACAGAGTGCATAGTGAAATACTGCAGTGAAGTCTTTTAAAAATGTTCAAATGTTTGTAAATCTATCGGACCAAACTGCGTGGTCATCAGTCCGTAGCTTACGTGGTCATCAGTCCGTAGCTTACAAACTACTGAAACCTAGTTAAACGAACCTAAGGACAACACACACACACACACACACACACACACACACACACACACCCATGCCCCAGGAAGGACTCGAACCTCCGACGGCGAGCAACCGCGCGCTTCGCAGCGAGACGCCTAGACCGCTCAGACACTCCACCGCTGCGGAGTCTTTCTGCGCACTCAGTCTGGACACAGAACTGCGCATATGTGCTCACTACGTGTTCTCGCTCTCAAGAGCGTCGCATAAGTCGCCAAAAAATTCGCCTGTCCCGTCAAGTAGATCTAACAGCGTTCCCTCTCCCCTGGACATATCGGCACAGCGGAGGAATTGCGTACGTATCAACTGCTCGCTTTCAAACACGGGATGGTACACAGTTTACACTAGCAAATAGCCATACAGTTAAAATACGAGTTAGGTTCCCGTATTTGTCTTTGCCGTTGCTAGACGCTACGGTTACGATGGATTGCATCATTTTCTTAAACCGCGGACTCCCCAGTCGCCTAATTATCCCTTTTAGTACGAGCAGCCTTCATTCTTTGATTTCGTGAAAGGACGTGCCCGGGAAATCCCTTGAGTCGCCTGAGTCATAATGAAAAGGGGTTTTTTGAGTGTACTCGTATACAGACACAGTCAACGGCGACTTAATCTTACATGGAGACCACGTGGGTGTCGTATTTTAGAATTTCTTCATATTTACGGTAGGTGAAGTTCAGAACGTAAATAACAATCAACCAAAGCCATTCGAAGCATCTCTCAAAAATTATCCAGATAATCGACTTTGAAGTTTTGCCAAGTACACGTAACTACCAATAATTGAAACTGTTGCAACGCCTGTCGGTGTAGCACAGTTGGTAGCGTTCTGCTCTCCCATTCATAGAGTCGCGGGTTCGAAACACACTCTGACAACATATACTTTTCTTTTTGAATTCAGTTATATAAAACATTTTGGGATCTCTAATTCCACGTGTTGTGTCAGTTTTTGTCTGTCTGTATGTATGCGAGCTGAACAAACGATGGTTGAGTAGGTAAGCTACTTGGAAAGACTTTAGTAGCTATGGAGATGACTTTCCAAATACTGTGTCGTAGCTCTTCACAAACCGAACAATCAAAGACTACTGTCGTCAACTAATAGTGAAGCCAACTATATAAAAAAAAACGTAACTTACGTTTTCTTGATTGAAACTATAGTTATTAAGAATCGTCTATGAAATATAGAAAATTCGGAATAAACAAATATACATACAATTTTCGTAAAAATTATCATTAGATATTAAAATTGTGTAAGTACTCGTACTCGAACACAACAAAAAAAAAAAAATAAATAAAATAAAAATCTGTCATCACAGGGTTAGAACCATCGACGCTACAGTTGGAAGGCCAGAACGGTACCATCTGAGCTACATGTGATTTAATTATTGGTACTTACGCTTACGTGCAAAAATTCAAAGTCGTTTTCCTCGACAATTTTTGAGAGTTGCGTCGAATTGCTTTGGCTGATTGTTATTGGAGTTCTGAACTTCACGTACCATAAATATCAAAAAATTCTAGAATCCGACACCCAAGGGCTCTCCTTATTAGATGGGAAAAATTATTCTTGCGCCAAAAGCTGTGCAATATTTTTTATTTACTACACTCTACCGGTTTCGGCACTGACTGCCATTAACAGGAGACTAACAAAACTAAATGGAAAAAGTACATCATAGTTATGTGGTATTACACAATCGCACAACACGGAGTCAATAATAAAAAAATTAACAACAACAATAATACTTACAGATTGCACATCAATTACTACAACAAATCATTTTTGCCAAATATGGTAACATCAAAATTAAAATTAGAATTGCGAATATTCATTGGAAAGTTTGCTTTATTGTACATCTGTTTAAAAGTAGTGGTAATGAGACTATTATTCATCATATGAAATGGACGTAAAATTAGCACCTTTCGTATGTGTTCAGTTTCATCATTACCCGTGATTAGTGAGCTTACTGCTATGTCATAGACCATAATAAGATTCAAAGATTGCATGATTACATTACTGGAGTGGATGAAGTTTCCCAATATACTCCTTCTATAGTCTTTGGAGACAACTTGTCTAAACAATCAAAGTGGCGTCTATAGCAGATGGAACATGAAGGTATAATATCCAAAAAATGTATGTCATTGCATATAAAAATAGAGAAACATTCATTGTAGATATTTTTATAAGGCGGTTCTCATTACATATGTCAATAATAAAAACAACCATGTTGTTTGAGATCGCATATATGTAATACATTCCGGCTGTAGATCATCTCTTGAAAACAACCTTAATCTTAGATGGTAGTCGGAAAACACATTTAGCATCTTATTTCCGCAAAATACGACCAATCCTGATGGACGCAGAAAGGAGTTGGCTGCCACCTAGGCTCTATCATCTCTCACCGGTTCCACAGTAGGTCGATAGCGAAACGATAGTTTGATCGTCGTTCACTATAACCATTCTGACGAAAATTGGCTTCTGATGAGATAGCTCAGCTGCCAAACTTTCAGGGTCTGCAATGACGTGAACTCTGAGCAGCAGTGTACGAAGAACCCCGCGTCTCGTGCGCAGTGATTGCTCTCGGCAGTTGGCTTGAAAATTGCTGCGTGCGATTCAGTCGAGGTATCGGCGGTCGCCGATCCTGCACTCGGATACATAGGTGTAAGTGTTCTGAATATTCTGGGAGCCGGGATAGGCTCAGGTTTCATTGCAAGACAATCTTCAGCGCCTCGATAGTGCTAGGAACGGCGCTTGGGGTCTTTATCGACTAAGGAACGCCATGGCATGGGGTCTGCGAGCATAAGAAAAGTGCTAGCCACGCCCTCATCCGCAACCATATCAGCAGCACCTTATCCTCATGCGCAAGTCCCTTAATCGTTTTCGCAGCTAAAATATTTGAATGAGTAATAATAGTACTGAAAAGCGAGATACGTAATGACGTAATTATTTTAAGGGTGTCATTTCTGCAAGTTAACTACTTTTGGCTTCTTAATTGACGGAACCACCCCCATGAACCACAGACATTGCGTGCATCATCGATTCAGATAGTCGTACCGTAGGTGCAACCACAGTGGAGGGGTATCTGTGGTTCCTGAAGAGCGGCAGCAGCCTTTTCAGTAGTTACAGTGGTAACAGTCTGGATGATTGACTGAGCTGGCCTTGTAACATCAGCTAATGTGGCTTTGCCATGCAGTTACTGCGAACGACTGAAAGCAAGGGGCAACTACAGTCGTTGCTTTACCCAAGGACATGCAGCTCTACTATATGAATATATGATGATGGCGTCTTCTTGGGTGAAATATTCCGCATGTAAAATAGTCCCCCATTCGAATCTCCGGGCGGGGACTACTCAGGAGGATGTCGTCATCAAGAAAAACAAAACAGGCATTCTACGGGTCGGAGCGTGGAATGATCTAACCCTTCATCGCGTAGTAAGTTAGAAAATTTGAAAAGATAAATGGATGGTAGGGATTAGTGAAGTTCGGTAGCAGGATGAACAGCATTTCTGGTCTGGTGAGTACCGGGTTACTAACGCGAAATCATTGGTGGTAATGCAGGAGTGGGAGTAGTATGTGGGTCACTTGGGACCACCCCCTCTTCTAAGGTTAAATTCAACCATAATTTTATTTATCTTTTAAGGTCCCATTTAACCTTAAAAAATTATTTTACTTATCTGTTGGATAATCGTGTTTAACCTTAAATCTTACCTTAAACGCATTTTATTTTTAAATCTTATTTAAGATTAAAACCAACCACACCCTGTCCAATGAGGTTTCTAAAAGTAAATCTTGTTTAAGGTGAAAACTAACCATAAAAATTTCTGGATAATTGTGAAACAATTCATGGTTCAAAGTAATCTTAAAACGTAATCTAAAGTTATCATTAAGATCAACCATAAAAAATTCACAAAGTTTTCTTGAAAAATATGAGTAAAATATGGTTCAAAGTCACCACAAAACATAATCAAAAGTGTTGAGAAAGATTATGATTAATCTTAATCTTAAAAAAGTATTAAAAATTATGGTGAAATCATCCACTTTATTTAAATAAAGAGTCTCAATAAAAAGTGTTAAAATTATGGTTACTCTTAACCTTAAAATGTAATCGAAGATTTTTTCAAGAATTATTCCTATACTTAACCAACACTTTTTTAAGGTCCTATTAACCATAAAAAATTATCTTAATCTTATTTAAGATTGTGGTTTGTGTCTACCTTAACTTATTTTACCTATATTAATCTTATTTAAGGTGAAACCTTACCGTAACTTATCTTACCAGTTTTAGCCTCTTTTAACCTTAACTTATCTTATTATCTTAATCTGTTTTATGGTTGTGTCTACGTTAACTTACACCAGTACTCTAGCTATTATTTTGTAGACAGCTTAAATGTACTCTAAAGCAACGATTTTTGCATTAAAAATTTTAACGGTTTAAAAACCATTAAAATTAAAACTTCTCTATCAAAAGTTTTCAGTAATTAGTCCATGCTTAAGATCGTAAGTCAAGTTTCTTTTACCATACATAATTATGTATGCTAAAGTGTTTTCAGGAATAGGCATATTAAAAGTAGCTGACAATTTCATGGCAGTTTTTTGTGCAGTGACAACATTCTTTCTCCTACTCATATTGATTACGTAAATAGGGTACGAGTTAATGAAACTGTATGCACTAATTTTATGGTCATCTTTCAATTCAGTTATTCTCTTAAAGTCTGCAAATGCATTGTATGCCTTTAAACAAGTACCCGGAGGGTCAATGTTCCACAGTTCTTCAGGAAATATCTCATTTCTACCATTCTTTAGATAAATGTTTTGGAGATGAACGTGATCATACACTGATGAATCAGCATCTTGGTTTCCTTTCCTGTTGGTCTGAAACACCACAAACACAAAGTAAGGCATGTCAAACTCCAAAGAATTATAGTATTTCGTTATATCTAGCTCAAAGTTTCTCTTACCACTAATTCCTGCTATTTCCTGCGTCTGAAGATCAAAAAATGAAATCGGAATCTTAGGGTCCTTTAGCATCTTTTCTCTTAGCTCTAGTTCATAATTAGGCTCATACTTAACAATGGGTACTCGAATCTCCATATTTGTAATGGTTACTTTACCCAACTCAGGTCGAGAGCCTTCAATATCTGCTCCACTATTATTTTTTGAAAACCATCTAAACAAGGCATCGCCAGCATTTGCGCTTCCCACAAATGTTACTGTTAAGTCACCTTCCCACATGATTTCTTTGTAATCCTTAAAAAATCCACCCAACATTTTTAACGGATACAACACCTCGTTTTCCTTTTTTCGTAACTTACCATTGTTGATGAAATTACCCTCGAATCTAATGTCATCGTCGAGAGAAGAAGTAAGATGATATAAAACCGTTGAAGAAATGCTTGGATACTCTAACCTATAAATTATGTGACCTCTTTTCTTAACAATTACTGCACTCCATAACTGTGTCGGAAAGTTGTCAACTAGTCTAACATTCGATTTGCCTTCGTAAGAAGTGTAATCTGAGCCATTTGCATGAGTAACGTTATATGTCATATACAAGTAAGCATTGTTGTCAAACCAACCATCACCAACTTTGATGTCTATTTCTACATCTTTGTTCGGTAGGTTTAAATTATTCCTAGTCTTCTCATTTACTGGAAAAGACTGCCACTGATAACTTTCTATTTTATTCATTTTATTTATTGCAATATTTTAATTTTAAAGCATTTCTAAAAGAACAGTCACTGTAGCTCCACCAAAATCTATAACACAGTCGTTCTCATCCGTTATAGTAATAGCCAAATTTTGAACTTTATCGTGCACAGAGAAAAATTATGGATAACTCGGTTCGTGTATTATAGGACTGCCAAACTGTAAGTGACCACACATTTCCAACTTGGGTTTAAAACAAGCAATAATATTTGTCTCTCGATGAAAGTGGTCACAATCCTTTACAAACATACCATCAGCTAAGTTAAAATGCACTTTAATTTTTTCAAAAGGGATTATTTTCGGTAGCTCATTTGCTACAACTTTTGTTGCAGGTTCCACAATTTCGTCTCTAAAACCTAGCATCCTCCCAATACTACATTCCTTATTAAAATACAGCTTAAAGTCTAAGCTTTCTATCTCAACTCTATTTAGGATTTCGTTAGCCTTAATCTTTATATTACTAGCATTGAAAGGTTCCTGGCTCTGAATACACCTCTCTAAATTGTCTAGACTGTACTGCCCTGATGGAATATTTAAAGTATTAACCACACCATCTTTCTCATAGTGTAATCTGTTATTATCCTTTGTGACATTTGGAGTTAAGAATGTTGAATAAAATCCGACCAAACCAACCTTTGTATACATGTTTCTTATTGGTACATTTAGCCTCTTTTTTAAGTTTGAGGATGTACCACTAATTTCAAAAATTCTATTCATTTATTAATTAAGTAATAAGTAGTAAATAAAAAAGTAAAATGACTGATTGGGATCCAAAGATCAGAATTAGAGAAAAACGAATCAAAAGCAGACATGGGAAGTTACTACCTAGTTCAATTCGTTGCGCTATCGTTGGACCAAGTGGATGTGGTAAAACAACTTTAATGGTTGATAATTACCTTCTGTGCCCTGGATGGCTTAACTGGAACACCATTAAACACTTGTACATCTACTCGAAAAGCTTAGAACAGTTTAAGTACAAACATCTTATGGAAAAAATGTGAAAGAATTGAAAATGAACACAACGAGAAGGTAGCTACATTTGTTAGTAACTGTGATGACATTATACCATTAGACGAATGTGAAGAGTGCTCCGTTGTAGTGTTTGACGACTTTATATCAGAAAACCAAGATATTGTAAGAGAATACTTTACCAGAGGAAGACATAAGAACATTGACTGTTTCTACTTAGCGCAAACGTATTCTAAAATACCCAAGCAGTTGGTGAGAGACAATCTTAACTTTTTGAACATATTTAGACAAGATGACATTAATTTGAAGCACATCTACGACGAATTTGTAGGTGGAGACTTTAAATGGAATGACTTTAAAGAGCTTTGCAGTAAGGTGTGGAACGAGGACTTTGGATTCATAACTGTTGACATGACTCGAAAGCTGTATGACGGTAGGTACCGTAATAAAATTAAAACTTTTATCAGATTTTAATGGTTTTTTAACCATTAAAATACCACACTTTTTCTGTGTACCCAACTATTGTGAGAGCTATCAAAACCTAGCCACTTAACATATACTTTATCACCCTTTTTTCTCAAAACTTTTTCTACAAGATACACATCTGGATACTTAGTTTTTTGTAACTCCTGTTCGTAAAAACTTCCTTTAATTTCTTCTTCACTTGTATCTTTTAACTTGTATGTAGTCGGACTTGTGTTATTGATCTGAGTCACTTCAAATATTTCTGTCGACCAATTAGCAGTATAGCCTTTCTCGAACAAGCCTTTAAGTTTACTTATCCTAACTTTGTCACCTATCTTGAACTTGGGCGGATCTGTTTTGAGTTCCGCTGTAAAAGCGGTCTTCACCACATTTTTTGCATTCTTTTCGTTTACATCTACTGGTTTTATCCCTATTGTTCTGTGTTTCCTGTTGTTGTAATCATACACCAGTTTTGGAAGTAGCTCAACCCATTTTTGATTGCCCTGGAGTGCAAATTGTTTCCACATTCTTTCTTTTAACGTCCTGTTAAACCTTTCAACTACTGAAGCCTTAACTTCTGTAAACGTAGAATAATGATTTACACCTTCAAGCTTCATCAGCTCCTTGAAGTGTTTATTGTAGAATTCTTTACCATTATCTGTTTGTAAATGTTTCGGCTTCCTTTCTTGTAGTATACCTTTAAAAGCGCTGGTAATACTTTCACCTGATTTATCTTTAACAGGAATAGCCCAAGCATACTTTGAAAAGACGTCTATTACAGTCAGTAAATACTTCATACCCTTGTTGAATTTTGATATACCTTTAAGGTGACCAGAATCCATCTCAACCAAGTCAGCCTGCCACAAATCATCTATAGCGTAAGCTGTAACAGCTTTTCTTGGAAAATTCTTTCTCACTGGCTTGTGAAGCTCTTGTATAATTTCTTCACGAATACTTTTATTTGTCGGAGACATTATTTTATTTTTATAAACTTACTTTTCTTGGTATTACACACCCCACAATAGCCCTCAATCCTATGACGACCGTTTTTCGTGGCAACAGTGTGAGGCTGAAGTGTAGCAGTAAATCTCTTGCACCTTAGGCACCAAATATGTTTCTGTTCTATCATTTATTTAATTGAAAATTAAAGATCAAGATTCTAAGTCATCAATAGCATCTTTAACTGATGCTAGTTCGCCAAATAGTAAGAGTTTTATGTCCACAGGGACTGTCTTCACCGACTCTTTTAGTCTTACAGTTAGGAAATTTCCTTTATGAATTAATATTGGGTTATGCTTGTCCTCAATTACGTGTAATTTGTCATGTACGTTTACTGAAACATCAAAATCATTAAATGTTAAATCTTTGTTCATATCTTTTCCAATGACAATAACTTTTTTCAGTAGAAAATCATACTCGAAGGTGTAAATTTGATGTTCTAATCCAGTCATAAAAGTGAATTCAACTGTTTGTTTGTCATATACATTGTTCTGGTTTTGTTCAGTTTTGTTAATGTATTGGGATAAATCACCTTTTGTATAATAATCTGAAAAACTTTCTATAGGTCCTTTTTACTGTAATAATTATTAAGGGTTGTTAGTATACTTGTGTATTTGGCATTAGCAACATCATTAACAGCATCGAGCTGGCTTTTAGTGACTGCGTCATATCCACCTATGGCATCTGCTACGTTTACAATGCGCCTTCCTTTCAATGATACCCAGTTCTTTGAAAATGAGAAATACTTCTTAATATTAAGTTTACTGATACTAGATTCTAGTCCGTTTATAACTTCTCTGACATCGTCTAGTTGTTCAATACCCTTCTTTACCTTATTTCCAAAAATATCCATTTATTGTATCAAGAATTTTATTAAAATTCCATCCATCTGTAAATAGCTTCAAGACCATCACATATAAGTGGCCACATATAAACTGATCGAAATTTTGAATTCTTTCTGCGTTGTAAAACAAATTATCTGGCCCCAAGTAGTGTACTAACGTAAGTGGAATAATACCACCAAATGAATCAAAACCAAATTTTTCATCACCCCTCTTGTAATAACATATCCAATGAGTGCCTACGTGATCAGATGTATCCAAGTTAACTACCCCTGATTCAACTTCTTTAGGTTCTGGTGGCAGCTCGTCAGCCATGAATACACCTCTAAAGGTTTTGATTTTTAAGGTTTTTACTAAGCTTTCTATATCATAGTTGCTCAACGGGTGATCATATTTTTGCACAATTTTTTCGACTTTTTTTTAAAGATACCATATCCCGCTTTCTTTTCCATTTCAAGATTATGCCTCTTTTGCTCCGCTAACTCTGCATCTTCCTTTTGCTTCTTGTGCACAGCACTTGTTATTGCCGCAGCACCACCAGCTAAGGAACCGATTGCTCCCAACGCTGCAAGTATCAGTGGTAGAAATCCACCTTCGTGCTTATTCAATCCAGAACCTTCTTTCAATCTCTTAGAGTTTAGATACTCGAGTATCTTCTTCACAACAGGTATAGAAAATGTTATCAATAAGCTACCACCTTTTTTAAGTTTATTAGCTTTCTGTTTCATTTGAGTCTCTGTAAGATAAGCATCTAGAAAGCCATGATTTTTCAGGTCGTCATTGGACAGTTTTATTTTAATAGATTTCGCTCTCGGATTCCTACTTGAGGGAATGTTATAGTCAATACTAAATCCTCTCATTTATTATTTCAATTAAATTAAAAATTTTAGTGCTACACTCGTATTAAATTTTAATGGGTTGTGACCCATTAAAATTACACCTCTTTATTCACATTCATAGCGCCCATCCATTATCATCTAAGCCTAGCCCTAGCTTCCTTTTCCCAAACATTATTCCAGCTACAGCTGTTGAAGCTAATCTTTCTCCTAGGGAAGCATCTTTACTGAAAATCCTTTCCTTTGCCGCTTTCTGCAGTTCTTTATCAGCTTGATGTCTTTGTTCCAAATCTTTATGATCCCTGTATGCGATATCATGCCTTTTGCAAGCTTCATCTAGAGGATTTATTCCAGCATCTCCTCTTGCTAATCGTTCTTCTAGTTTGGTACCAGGGCCGCAGTAATTGTATCCAGGTAAATGCATTTCAACAGGAAGATTATTAATTAACGTGTTCACTAAGCCCTTTCCATAACTTTCTGCCTTCCAGAATGTATGAGGGAGATTGTTTAGAAATCTAATTAGGTAAGGTATCCCCTTTGGATTATTTACTATGAAGTCATTAAATTTACTCGTAAGCATCTTGGTTATTCCAACCATCTCATTGTGGTAGTTATTATTTCCCGCATTCTCTTCACCATGAATAACCATTAGTCTATCAATTAAATCTCTGACGTCATTCATCCACACGTACTCGACTGGTTTGTCTGTATACCTCTTTACAAAACCCATACCACCCTTTGTGTTTGGCGAGTTACCACGTTCTTTCTTGAGTGACTGCCATATTGGTTTAATGATGCTGTTGTATTTTTCGCTACTGCTTGACTTGGGTTTATTTGCATTTGGATCATTGTTCTGATATATCGCATTGGTAACCTTCAGCATAGTTGTATAGGTATCAAGGTCGTCAGATGTGTACTCTTCAGGAGATACGGTTTTCTGAGTCAGGAGCTTCATAAACCCATTGGTGGCTTTAAAGGAGTTACCCTTCACCATAATATTATCGTTGTTGAATGTTACTTCGGAGTCACCCATGTAATGTCTCCCATTGTCAAAACGGAGACCAAAAATTGTGTCATTCAGAGCGCCTAAATATTTTGAAACTTTTGGGCCCAAGTAAGTTGTTGAGTAGTCTGAAACAGCCTTCATCTTCTGCCGTTCCTTGTCTTCAATTTGTTCCAACATAGGCTCCAACCTCTTACGTGTCTTTGGTGTGATGGGGTCATCAACAAATAAGCTTCTCTCAAACGATGTTACCTCAGGAGTAGGTGGTATAGGGAACATATCGTCAAACCCCCCGTCGTAAGGTAGTAGCTGCTTTTCTATCTCACGATTTTTTTCTATAGCATCAATTACGTCTTTCCCTATTGCATCTAATTTATCGATAACTGGTTGGTCTTCTTTTTTGTATTTTTCGTATTCAGTTATAGGTTTAATTTTCCATTCTTTGAACTGATCTTTGATTTGTTCGAATTTCTTTCTGTTCTTTTTTGCTTGCTTCACAAGCTTTTGATCATATTTTGCAAACATTTATTTAAGGAAAAATAATAAAATATTTGGAATGAAAGATTTTGCCGAAGTCACAATTTTTAATAAAGATAGAGGTTATACTTCACCAGAACACTATAAAACTTTTGTTATTGAGAAACTGATCAATGATGATTTGATGGATAACAGAAAAAATGGTTCACTTTTAACATTTTTAACATATGAAGGGTTATTAAAGGTTATTTATAGCTCTAGAGGCAAGCCTATAGTTCAAAAATTTAGAAAATGGGCAACTAAGATTGTAATAAAATTATTCGTTGGACGTTTGGACGTTGACGTTTGGACGTTGGACGTTGGACGTTGGACGTTGGGACGTTGACGTTTGGACGTTGGGACGTTTGGACGTTTGGACGTTGGGACGTTACATTAAGTTCTCTTGTTGCTGGCCGGTCTCTTTCTCTAACTGAGTCACAGCATCTTTTAAGCTCTTCACTAGTGCCCTAAATGAAGACGACTTCTTGGGACAGTTTATGCCAAATAAAGAAAGATCGAATTTACCTGCTCTTACTAGTACGTTTGAGAATTCATTGTATTCATATAATATACCATCCTTGAAGAAGTACAGCAAACCGTTTATGTATCTAAAAACAGAATCAAAGGCTGAAGGTACCCCTGGGAAGCTTTTACTGATAACACCATAAGCCTTTGCTTTAAAGCTACATTCATCTATTTCAGCGAAATATATATGGTCATAAAAAATGAAGGTTCTGCCACAGTAAGTGTTGACAGCTCCGTGTACAAAAGAGTTTTGTCGCAACCCTATATCAGATACTCTTTTTGGGTAACCAGATTTTAACGATAAGCTCGGTATTTGAACCATATATATCATGTTATTAATAATCAGAACGACTTCACCTGATGGTCTCTGGAAAACAGCAGATACATTTTTGAATTGTTGAGGTAGAAAAGTTAACCAGTCTGTGATTAGTTGCGGTTTTGAAAGCTCGTCATTACTATTAAGAGCAGTCATCCAAACCCACGTTCCATAAAAAATGTATAGAAACTCATTCACAATTACAGAACTTCCAAACTGCTTCAGTCTGCACAGTTCAGGTGCCTTTACATGGACTGCTTCGGTTGAGGGCGAAGCCGGAGTAGGAGTAGGGCGCTGTTCAGTATCGCTAGAAGCACGTTTCCCATATAAACTTTGGATACCGCGTATATCATCTTCAGATAGGGTGGTCATAGTGCTATTGTAAAAGGCGTACATCACCGATTCAGACACATCTGAATGCGCCATACCTAACGTGTGACCAATCTCGTGAACTAGAACAACAAATAGGTTTGTCTGTGAAGAAGGTGTGTTACCGTCAATTTCCATGTACCAGTATTCATCCTGATCAACGTGGATTTCAATGGGGTCGTTGTACAAGTTAGGAAAGTCGGCATGAGCTAATACGTTTCCTCTACCATCAAAACTTCGTTGACAGAACTGTAGGGCTGAGTTTTGGCGTCGGTGTGCTCCTCTCTTAGTCGAAATGACAATATCAGGACTTTGGTTGCTGTTCTCAAAAATAAGATCCGTGTGTTCTTCCCACATTTTAAATGCTGATTGTGCCACCTGTAACATTTTTCTAGTTGCGAGGTAGTAATGCCATTTTATATTCTTCTTATTCCACTTGTAGATGTGCGTAGTAAAGCTTAAAACGTTATCTTC
This sequence comes from Locusta migratoria, assembly GCA_026315105.1. Lineage (NCBI taxonomy): Eukaryota > Metazoa > Arthropoda > Insecta > Orthoptera > Acrididae > Locusta > Locusta migratoria. The sequence goes on along the minus strand of CM048746.1, from coordinate 505,878,634 downwards.
CACGCCACACCTCGGGTTCTTCATTAATTGTAAAGTTTCATCAGTCAGCTCACCATTAGCCACGAGATGATATTTCTGTTGGAATAACGTAAGTGCATCTTTGTACGCTTCTTCACTCAGTTGAGAAAGTTGATCTTCTTGATAATCCAAGTACCCAAAGTTGTGCAAATATTTTACTGCTGCTTCATCGTGAGCAGATACAAATGATAATATTGATAATATAATTATTTTGTTCATTTATTTGAATGGAAATAATAAAAATGATTTTAAAAAGAAAATAAATAATTAAATAAATGAAATCAGGGGTAGTATTTAAGCATTTTTGACACTCTGCCTATGTAAAAGAGATCTACCCACGGTACTTGTGTAACACAGGTATCAAAAACTTGTTTTACAAGAGTTGCGTTTACTCCAGCAATATCTAAAGCTTGCTCAAATCTTTGTTCATCAGTACCTAGATGAGCTGTATATATTACTTTGTTAGCCCAATCGCGAAATTTGTATGCAATAGTTGATTTTGATCTAAAAATAACCTTCATGAGACCATTTTATGTAAAAAAAGTTTTTTTTTTTTTTTTTTTTTTTTTTTTTTTTTTTTTTTTTTGTAGTTTCTGTTGAATTAAGGGCCAATGGCCCTCTTCCCAACACTAAAAATATTTCATAGTCGTTAAAAATCTTTTATAATCTTCTGTCCTATAGTCGTATAAATGACGGTTAATGGTTACAAAAAATCTTTTATAATCTTCTGTCCTATAGTCGTATAAATGACGGTTAATGGTTACTAAAAATCTTTATATATGAAGAATGCTCCTTTCATTTACGCTAGAATGAAGTGACGTGTCTCGCCTCTTGCGACATCTTCACGGCCAAGGCTGCTCCGACTGCGATAGCCAGCTGGGAGGCCAGCGGTGAAGGTCGGTCCGCCGATGTCATGAGTGCCTGTATTAGTCACAACAGCACTGCTCTAGCGTAATATTTTAACTTAAATGTATATTATTCACTTAAACGTAAATTTTCCGCTAATAAATTGTTGTTTTTGGGTGTTGTTGTGTATGTTACACTACGTAATGTAAGTAAAAATATACGGTAAGTCAGAGGAAGCGTAAGAGAAAGAGTAAGATTAATAGCTTACTCGAATGCATTTGTTTCGCCGGCGCGGTAGCTCAGCGCGTTCGGTCAGGAAGACTGGCCACCTTTCTGAAGAAAAAACTGAGTAAAGTTTTCATCGTGGAGTTTTGAGTGACGTCATGAGACGTCCGCACTGATCCGCTCTCCCTCATCTGCTAAGAAGCATGGGACGAGACGTGGTAACAAAGAGGAAAAAAACCCTGTGGGGTAGAAGAACAACGACAACGACGAAGAAATGTTACAGACAAAAGACCCCACAGGGTTCCTCGGCGCCGAGGTTTTGCTGTTTTCGACAAAAATATTATTTTTTAATTAGATAATACATATAATAAATGTCTGTGCACAATAAACTAATACCTCCTTGTAGCATGACGGCCATAATGAAAGGCGGCAACAAATCAGCAGTACTTCCTTTTGATATAAATAAGGTGCCAGAAAATCTGTTGTTTCCCGTTTTTAATTATCTGCGCAGCCTTCAGTATTTACAACTGATTATTATGGAACACGTAGAAGACGAGAGAGAACTCAACGCAATAGGTGAAGGTATGTCACAGCTAGAAAAACAATTTGAGAAGTTGATGGTTGAAATAATACCACATTATAATTAAATTAGATGAAGATATTATTTTTAAGGTCTACGAAACCTTAAAACTATTGATAGCAAGTAATAAGAAGATTTTTTCGAAATTAAAAAAATGAATTTTTATAATAAAATAAATCAGTAAATAAATGAATATGCCGGAAGGAAATAAATATAACTATGCAGATAAATACTGCAACAAGTGTGGGGTGGACATCACTTATAAGAATTGGTCCAGGCACTTGAAATCAAAGGGTCATCTTAAGAATGACCCAAACAATGAAGAGAAGGAGGAGCACAACAAATATAAAATATACCGCGAAGATCTTAAGATCTTGGCTAAGGATTATAATCTTAGTGGTGTTTCGAAAATGAAGAAATCGCAACTTAAAGAAGCTTTGGAAAAGACTAAGGACATGTTGTACAAGAAGCAGGATTTGGAAAAGCTAAGGATACCTCAACTACTAGAGATAGGTAGAAGTAAAAACATTAAGGTGGCTGTTAGGATGAGGAAGGCTGAAATAATTGAATCCATTTTGAAGACGCAAGACATTGTCTTTCGTAATAAGGTAGCTCAAGAGTTAGGTTTCCACGAAGACTTGATAGAACCACCCAAGGATGAAAGAAAACCACCCTACAAGATCACTGAAACAAACTCACGGTTCATTAAGAAATTTAATGCCACTGAAGTAGACTACACCATTAAAGTTGATAAGTTAATGCAAGTTGAGAACGCCATCAACGCAATGATTAAACTGGCCAAAGAGAAAGGAAACTACAAAAAAGGAGACAAATTAACAGTAGTAGCAAGCAACTCAAATTTCCATCATGATATTTCAACCGTGGTACAATCCAATGTTAACGCCAGATCTTTCATGAGTCATATCGGTAGAATTCTATCTTCTAACGAGAACTTAAATATCACACAGACCAGGTTCAATATTAAGATTCTGAATGTACCTAGAGGTCAAGGTAGGTCGAAAATTATAAATCTGTCTGAAGATGTGAGAACAAAAAGATGCATCACCCAAATAAAGAACAAAGATAACTTGTGCTGCCCACGAGCCATAGTAACAGCCCTGACCTACCACACGAATGAGGTTCTCGGTAGGCAACTTAGTGACATTAATATTAAACATGTCAGAGGCGGCAGACGCATTCAAACGGAGTTAACTGAAGAGTTGTGCAAGAGGCTAGGAAACTACAACGAGGAAGGTTTCACACTTAAAGATATTAAAAATGTAGAAAAATTATTGAATATTCAAATAAAGGTTGTGTGTGCCGAAAATTTTAATTCTGTTATATACTCAGGAGAAGAAAGAGAAACCAAAATTTATCTATACAAAAATGGGAACCATTTTGACGTCATAAACAGTATGAAAGCTTTTCTGGGAAGCTGTTATTACTGCAATAAGTGCGACTCACCTTACAATAATAAAGACAAACATAAGTGTAAAACGAAGGGAAATGTGTGTATTCTGTGCAAGAAACCTGCGCACTCCCCCGAAGAAAAGAATAAGGTTTATTGTAAGGAATGTAACAGGTATTGTTACAACCAGGAATGCTTAGATAACCACTCAGAAGTTTGTAACACAGTTTATAAATGTAGAGGATGTAATTTAATTTTATCGAGATCTAAAGAGCATAAATGCGGATACTCCTTTTGCTACAATTGTATGGAACCTTATAAGACTGGTGAACATCAATGCTACATACAACATAAACATCAGAAAGGCGGAAGGTGTGAAAGTCGGTGTATTTGTAAGGCTACCGATAAGGAGAGTTTTTTGGAACACTTTGTAGCTAAAAACAAGGATAAACTTCTCAAAAATGTTAAGCTCACTACCCTTAAAAGACAATTTGATAATGGAGATATTTCAGAACAAGAGTATAAAGTACTCTACAACAATACACTGACTGAAATTATAACGTTATTAAATGGTTGCCGTTACACAGAAAAGTATATCTGGTTCGACTATGAAGCTGAGCAAGATACTGGAGTGCACATCCCCAACCTCGTAGTAGCCCACTATATTGATGGTACCAAAGTTTCCTTCAAAACAAATGAAGAGTTCTGCAAGTGGTTGATTTCTAAGAATCACCAAGGGTACACGGCTATTGCACACAATGCGAAAGGCTATGACTCACAATTCATTTTAAAATACTGTATAGAGAATACGTTGAAACCATACACTATATACAATGGAACAAAGTTGATGATGCTAGAGGTAAACGGAGTAATAAGCATTATTGATAGCCACAATTTCGTAGCTTCTCCTTTGAGTGACTTCCCTAAAACATTCGGGCTGAAAGAACTTAAGAAGGGTTACTTCCCACATTTCTTCAACACAAGAGACAATCAGACTTATGTAGGACCTATTCCTGAGACCAAATACTATGGCGTAGACACGATGAAGACAAAAGCTAGAAAAGAGTTTCTTGAGTGGTATCATCAAAAAGTTAAAGAAAATTATATATTTGACTTTCAAAAAGAATTTATGGATTATTGTAACTCTGATGTAGATATTCTGCGTAGAGGTTGTTTAGAACTAAGGAAACAATTTTTGGAAATTGCTAACATAGATCCATTTCGGTACATAACTATTGCGAGTGTTTGTATGGGTATTTATAGGTCCAAGTACCTCCAGGAAAATACTATGGCTGTGATAAAAAGTGACAAGAAAGAAATGTATAGTAAAGAGTCGATAACCTGGCTCAACACCTTCGGGGGTGTACAACACGCTTTGAATGGTGGAGAAGTAACGATTCGTGGGGTAAAAGTAGATGGATTCAATAAGGACACTAATACAGTATACCAGTTCCACGGTTGCTTTTGGCATGGATGTCCTGATTGTTATCAAGAAGAGACTATTAACAATGTTAACCATGAGACTATGGGAGACTTGTACGAGAAAACAAAGCGAAGAAGTTACCAAATTAGGGAAGCAGGATACAACCTTGTCGAAATGTGGGAATGCAAGTGGGCTAAGAGTAAAGGATACAACAATACTACTCCAATCGTTGAGCCCTTGAACCCTAGAGATGCTTTCTATGGAGGAAGAACAAATGCAAGCAAGCTTAAAGTGTGTGGTAAAAAGCTGAGATACATAGATGTATGCAGCCTCTACCCTACAGTTCAGTATTTTGATTACTATCCTGTCGGTCACCCTATAAAATTATACAAACCTAAGAGGTACAACAAAAATTGGTACGGTTTGATTAAGTGCAAAGTATTACCACCGCGCAAGCTGTATCATCCTGTTTTGCCTATTAAAAAGGATAAGTTGATATTTGGGTTGTGTGGAAAGTGTATTGAGGAAAAATGTGGTGCTTGTCAGCACACAGACGATGAAAGGGTGATAATAGGAACGTGGACTACAGATGAAGTGAAGAAAGCTATAGAGAAGGGGTATAAAGTGGTACAAGTATACGAGGTTTGGCATTTTGAAGAAAAGAGTAATGATCTGTTTAAAGGCTACGTCAAAGACTTTATGAAAATTAAGCTAGAAACGAGTGGGTGGAAAGATGACTTTAAAACTATTGAAGAGTACACCACAGCAGTTAAGGAACATCTTGATATCGATCTGAATCCCGAAGAAGTGGTTCCAAACCCTGGTAAACGCGCTGTTTCTAAGATTTGCTTAAATTCATTGTGGGGTAAATTCGGTCAAAGACAGAACTTGACCCAAAGTGAATACATAGTGGATGTAGAGAGGTGGTACAAAATAATGTTAGATGATAGGGTTGATATAAGCAATATGATTTTTATTAATGATAATATTGTACAAGTCACCTATAAGTACAAAGATAATTTCGTTGAAGACTCCTACTCAACCAATGTGTTTATAGCAGCATTTACAACTTCTAATGCGCGCCTACGGCTTTATGATATGCTAGACAGGCTAGGGTCAAATGTGGTCTACTACGATACTGATAGTATTGTTTATATTGATGATGGTACCAACACTGTTGAAACTGGTTGTATGTTGGGGGAGTGGACTGATGAACTGGGTAAGGATGATCATATCACAGACTGGACCTAAGAGCTACGGGTACGTGACATACAAAGGAAAGGAGACAATGAAGGTAAAAGGTTTCACGTTAAACTATGAAAACTCTAAAGCATTGAACATCAAAACTATGAAAAATATTGTGGATAAGGACATCGATAAGGTTAAATTGAAATATAAAATGATTACAAGAGATACAAAATCTAAACGCTTGATTAATAAGGATGTTAGTAAAGAATTCAAATTCGATTATGATGAAAGAATGATTGAGTCTGAGGTCAATGGTATTATTGAAACATATCCTTGGGGATACTAAATAACAAAAGAAATATCAAAGTAAGATAGACACAACCATAAAACAGATTAAGATAAATAAGACAAGTTAAGGTTAAAAGAGGCTAAAACTGGTAAGATAAGTTAAGGTAAGGTTTCACCTTAAATAAGATTAATATAGGTAAAATAAGTTAAGGTAGACACAAACCACAATCTTAAATAAGATTAAGATAATTTTTTATGGTTAATAGGACCTTAAAAAAGTGTTGGTTAAGTATAGGAATAATTCTTGAAAAAATCTTCGATTACATTTTAAGGTTAAGAGTAACCTTAATTGTTAACACTTTTTATTGAGACTCTTTATTTAAATAAAGTGGATGATTTCACCATAATTTTTAATACTTTTTTAAGATTAAGTTTAATCATAATCTTTCTCAACACTTTTGATTATGTTATGTGGTAACTTTGAACCATATTTTTAATGAAATCTTATGACTTTTTCATAGTTGATCGTAAGCATTACTTTTGATCACATTTTAAGATTACTTTGAACCATAAATTATTTCACACTTGTGAAATAAATTGGGATTTAATTGTATGCTTAGTTTTCACCTTAACCAAGATTTACTTTTAAGAAACCTCATTGGACAGGGTGTGGTTGGTTTTAATCTTAAATAAGATTTAAAAATAAAATGCGTTTAAGGTAAGATTTAAGGTTAAACACGATTATCCAACAGATAAGTAAAATAATTTTTTAAGGTTAAATGGGACCTTAAAAGATAAATAAAATTATGGTTGAATTTAATCTTAGAAGAGGGGGTGGTCCCAAGTGACCCACATACTACTAGTGGGTCTGATAATGAATAAGAAAATAGGAATGCGGGTAAACTACAATGAATCGTATAGTAAACGCATTATCATAGCAAAGATAGACACAAAACCAACACCGACCACAGTAGTACAAATTTACATGCCAACCAGCTCTGCCGATGATGAGGCCATCGAAGAAATGTATGAAGAGATTGAGGAAATAAAAGAAATAATTCAGAAAGTTAAGGGAGACGAAACCTTGATTGTGCTGGGGGACTGGAACTAGGTAGTAGGAAAAGGAAGAGAAGGAAATGTAGTAGGTGAATATGGACTGGGAAAAAGGAATGAAAGAGGAAACCTCTTGGTAGAATGTTCTACAAAGTACAATTTAATGTTATAATTACGTAGGCTTCCGCGGCCAGAGTCAGATGACATAAAAGTTTTCTGGGTATGGTACCGCGTCATGATGTATGGCTATTACTTAAATAACCAACGTTTCGGCCAACGTTACAGTGGCCTTCATCTGTAATGATCAACACTTGGTTTAATCATTATGAAAGAAGACTGTGTACGTGTAAGAGACCAGGAGACACCATAAGACATCAGATTGACTTTATAATGGTAAAGAATAGATTTAGGAACCAGGTGTTAAACTGTAAGATATGATCAGGGACAGATATAGACTCTGACCATAACTTACTTCTAATGAAATGTAGATTAAAAGTTAGGAGATGGAACCTGGAAAAACTGAAGGAACCAGAGGTGGTTGAGTGTTTCAGAGGGAGCATTAGGCAAGGATTGGCTGAAACGGGGGAAAGTAATACAGTAGAAGAAGAATGGGTAGCTCTGAGGGAGAGTAGTGAAAGCAACAGAGGACCATATAGGCAGAAGGACAAGGACACAGGATGTACTGAACTTAATTGATGGGGGGAGAAAATATAATAATGTATCAAGTGAAGCAGGCAAAAGGGAGTACAGACGACTGAAAAATGAGGAGGATAGGAAGTGCAGAATGGCTAAGCAGGAGTGGCTTGAGGAGTAATGAAAGACCATAGACGAATGTATAACTAGGGGAAAGATAGATACTGGCTACAGGAAAATAAGAGAGACATTTGGAGACACGGAAAGCAGTGGTATGAATATCAAGAACTCAGATGTAAAACCAGTACTAAGCAAAGAAGGGAAAGCCGAAAGGTGGAAGGAATACACAGAGGGCCTATACAAAGTAAATAAACTTGTTGACAGTATCCTAGAAACGGAAGACGAAGTAGAGAAAAATGATATAGAATATAGATACTGCGAGAGAAATTTGAGTGAGCACTGGAAGATTTGAGTAGAAACAAGGCCCCTAGAATAGATGACATTCCTTTAGAACTGCTGATATCGTTTACAGAGCTGGTCTTGAAGAAATTCTGCAACCTGACAGTGTGTTGTGCGTTCTGGGTAGGAGTGAGGGGGCTTCCGTCACTGTGAACAGCTGCTGCTACCGAAACGTGCTTTCAGACTAGTTTTTCCCTCTTATTGATGAAAATAACGGTTTTTGCTTTCAAAAACATGGTGTAACATGTTACACAGTCCGTGAAATGATTGCTCGGCTGAATGAAAAGTTTCCTCAAAAAATTATCTCTTTGCGTGGCAAGCAGGAGTGACCTGCAAAATCATGCTTTCTTACGCTTTGTGTCTTGCTTTTTGGGGGAATTGTGAAGTCAAAAGTATACATCAACAAAACACAAGCAAAGCACCAGTTGAAGGATGAAATGACAACGATTAAAAACGGTTATGAACGCGTCTTGAACCCTAGAAGAACAATGCGGTTTCACAGCTGGCAGATCATGTGTAGACCATATTTTCACATTACGACAGATTTTGGAGAAACATAGGGAAAAATCGAAAAATGTTGGATTTACTTTTATAGATCTAGAAGAAGCATATGATACTGTTCCAAGATAACTACTCTGGAGAGCACTACATATGGCAAACATAAATACTTCTTTAATTACAATAATACAACAGATGTATAAAGATAACATTTGCCAAGTGAAAATTGGTAATACACTTTCACAGAAATTTAGAACAAGCAAAGGTCTGTTGCAAGGCTGTCCCATGTCGCCAACATTATTCAAAATTTATATAGATATTTGTCTTAGAACGTGGTCACAGAAATGTAATAGTATGGGGTTAGAAATTAGAGATGGAGTTTATCTACATCATTTATTATTTGCTGATGATGAAGTTGTCATAGCAGCAGATGGAGAGGTTGAAAACTACATGTGTAATCAACTAGCAATAGCATATAAAAATTGGGGTCTGAATATTAATTATCAGAAACAGAATACTTGACTAATGATACAAATGAACTTTACGTAGAGGGAAAGAAAATAAAAAAAATTAACACTTTCTGTTATTTGGGGTCCATTTTAGAAATTGAAGGAAAATCCGACTCAGAAATTAATAAAATAATTGGCAGTGGACGAAAGGTCATTGGGATGCTCAAATCAGTCGTATGGAGCAGAAATGTAATGAACAGAACCAAAAAAAAATCATATAGAAATCTATATTTGAGATTGTAATTCTATACGGAGCGGAAACCTGGACCATTAACCTGTAGCACACTCAGAAACTAGAAGCTTTAGAGATGGATTTCTGGAAAATATCGGCCAGAATTTCCAGGCAAGAAAAAAGAAGATACTCCGAAGTAATAAAGAGGATGGAAATAAAATAAAAGACGAAGTGATGGATAGAAAGAAATTACGGTGGTACGGGTATGTACGAAGAATGGAGGACACCAGAATACCGAAACTGGTACTGGAGTGGCAACCTGATGGGAGAAGAAGAAGACGACCTGTGACCACCTGGCTCTGGATCCAAAATATACAGAAGACTGGGCGCAGAAGAAGAGGACACACAAGATCGAGACACCTGGAGGAATATACTGATTAATTAGTGTAAAACTTTATGTACTAGGTGTACTCATTTCTGAGCGAATTATGTTGGAGGTTAACCTCTGTAATGAGGAAAGTCTCAATAAATAAATAAAAATGAACACGTCATCGAGAACTTCAATGAAGGGACTGCTCGTTGCCACGCGGCTTAGGTGGTCATATGGGTATATGATTTATCATACATAAATGGAAGAAGTAACCATTTTCTATAGCAATTTAATGTTCATCCCTACCGCCAGGACAAACTGTATGTAACAGTTGTGGATGTCCCACCAGTATTTTTTTTTCCTGTAACATGTTGGTACTGAGCATTGTCGTCCACGGACCGTTGCGAATCTTCCGTTCGAGCCTACAGCTGTGGAACGTATACAACTGATAAGAGGATTGTTGGCTGGAAGCCGAGGAGACCAATCGGAATTCATAACTGCACGCTTTCGGTGGATTTGTACGCACGGACAGCAGCGTAATTTAATTCCGGAATCTCTATTTGTTATTTCGATTATCGCTACGAGAGTGATGCGTAATCGTATCACGTGTTATGAAGCCCGCTGTTTCATTAGTGAGCGGTTGATGAGATTTCCAATAATCCCGAAACCCGTCAAATTAACTCTGCTGAGGGAATTACACTGCTTATGTGAGGCTCTTCATTATTATCCAGTATTTAGCGATTAATATTTCATTAGCGTTTCCCGTGTGCCATGACTTGTAATACGTTATCGTTGGACACCTCCCATTATTTTTGAAATAAATAACTTGTTCTGCTTCCATTACCATTAATAGTAACTAAAGAAGATCTTGGTACTTGCCATCATTTCTGAAACTTTTTATTAATTAATGAATTTGGCCAGCTATGCCCGCATGCAAGTCTAATGGTATTTCTTTCTCTTCCTTTCTTTCCAAAACTGCTTCATTTTTCTCTCCAACTGCTAGTCTCTGCTCATCTGAACACACTCTCTTTGGTAGAAGTTTTGGATTATCTACTTCACAGGTTGCGCTTTCTATCAGTAGCCTGAAGACGCGGCCTCGAAATTAATTTTTTTCTTGCCCTGTTCCATGACAGATTACTCACAATAGGGCCGCAGAAAAATTAAATTGTAATCCTGTTTTTCTTGGTGGATAGACAAAATGAACAACACTGATGGTATTGCTACTAAAACACTGATTGTAAGTAAAGCCGTTAATAACATATATTAACAATGAAAATGCTTCTTAGTTGGTGGTCTTGAACTTAAATTCTGTCAGTTATCAATTCCACAAAGCACTAATTTGATGTCCGTCCTCTTGAATGAAAAAATGACTTCATATGGAAAATTATTGTAAAATTATAAATGTCTACACTATCAATTAAAACTTTACTCTGAAGTACAATAATAAATCCTCTATACGTATCTCTGAAGATGAAAGGATTTATTATTTTTAACCAACCACCATATAAAATATTAAACAATTATCTTCTGATAATAAATACGAGTATATCGTTATCGAACTCCGAACCATTGTCCCCTGCGATATTAGAAACGTAGCGGAGATCAGTGCTGAAAAACAGTCAGTTTACCATTCTGAGGATAGTCAATTATTTCTTCGTTTGTGTTCTCCTTTCGTAATTGAGGCAGCTGTTGTTGTGGTCTTCAGTCCACACACTGGTTTGATGCAGCTCTCCACGCTACCCTGTCGTGTGTAAGTCTCTTCATCTGATAATAAATTTGGCAACCTACACCCTTTGGAATCTGCTTACTGTATTCGTCCCTTGGTCTCCCTCTACGATTTCTACCCCTCAAACATCCTTCTAATGCTAAGTTGATAATTCCTTGATGTCTCAGAATGTGCCCTACCAATCTATCCCTTCTTTTAATCAGCGTATGCCAGAAACTCTTTTTCTCCCCATTTCGGTTAAGCACCTCATTAGTAACGTGATCTATCAATCTAATTTTCATCATTCGTCTGTAGCACCACATTTCAAAAGCTTCTATCATCTTTTTGTCTGAACTCCTTATCGTCCACGTTTCACTCCCATACAATGCTACACTCCAGACAAATGCTTTCAGAAAGGACTTCCTAACATTTAAATTAATATTGAATGTTAAGAAGTTTCGCTTTTTTAGAAACGCTTTTCTTCCCATAGCCATTCGCATTTTATATCTTCTCTACTTCGGCCATCAGAAGTTATTTTGCTACCCAAATAACAACACTCATCTACTACTTTTATTGTCTCATTACCTAATCTAATTTCTTCAGCTTCGCCTGATTTTCTGACATTCCATTCCATTACCCTCGTTTTACTCTTGTTAACTTTCATCTTCTATCTTCCCTTCAAGACACTGTCCATTCCAGTCAATTGCTCTTCCAGATCCTTTGCACTCTCTGACAAAATTAATATGTCATCGACAAAACCACTAAGTTTTTATTTACCCTTCCTGAACTGTAATTCCATCTCCAAATTTCTCCTTGCATTCCTTCACTGCTTGCTCAATGTACACATTGAACAACATTGGGGAAAGACTACAACACTGTCTTACTGCTCCCGACCTCTGCGTCCCTTTCATGCCCTTCGACTCTAATAACTGCTGTCTGGTTTTCGTATATAACTCTTCGCTCCCTATATTTTACCCCCGCTATCTTCAGAATTTGAAAGAGTGTATTCCAGTCTACATTGTCAAAAGCTTTCTCCATATCTACAAATGCTAAAAAAGTAGGGTTGCCTTTCCTTAGCCTGTCTTCTAAGTCGTATTGTGAGTATTGCCTCCCGTGTTCCTACATTTCTCCTAAATCCAAACTGATCTTCCCCGAGGTCGGATTCCACGAGTTTTTCCATTCGTCGGCAAATAATTCGTGTTAGTATTTTGCAACCATGACATATTAAACTGATAGTTCTCTAATTCTTTTTATTTGAATGATCTCTTGATATCGTATGTGTCCATGTGGAATCCAGTGATTCTCTGACTGCAGCTGGTATTTCAAGATAATAGATGGCATTTGTTGAATTATATAATGGTTTCAAAGAAATAAGTTCATAGCTTGTAGAAAATAAATTGATGCTAAACGAGAGTAAGAGTCAGTTTTTACAGTTTCTAACGCACAATCCAATAAAACTGACATTTTGATTACGCAGAATGGCCACATAGTATTCAGATTGATAGTAAACTGCCGTCGAAAGCTAGTGTTCAAGATCTTGTTCAAAAGCTAAATGCTGGTTCTTTACCATTACAACAGTATCTGAAATAAGTGATAGTTCAACACGGAAAGTACTCTGCTTTGCTTATTTTCATTCGCTAGTGATGTAAATTTTTGGGGTAATTCCTCTGATTTACGCAGAAACGGGCGATTCGGGCAGGTGTGTAAGACCGCGAACCTCATGTCGATACCTGTGTAGTAGCATGGGAAGTCTGACAATGACCTCCTAATACAGCTTTTCTTCAATGTCGTTCGTTGTTAGTAATAGTTGGTTATTCCCAATAATTGATACTTGGCAGAAATCGAATCCCTATTTGGATCACACCTGCTTGTCCTTTGTGCAGAAAGGTGTGCAGTTTTCTGTCACATACATTTTTTTATAAGCTGCCACAAGATTTCAAAAAGCTTAGTAGTAGTCCACGCAGTTTCAGGATTATCTGAAGAGTTTGCTTGTGGCTCACTCTATTCTTTCGATGAATTCTTGTATAAATCAATGAAGCTAATTACAGTGTTCTTCTTTTTGCTCATTCTCGGACCTGTCACGTGCATATGATTTCGCTCTATCTGTTACTACTCTTTGTTACAATCTGATGTACTGACTCGTTACATGACCAGGGAGACTTGCTCCTCAAATCAGTTATGAAGAACGTGAAAAATATAAATAAAGAATACAAATAAATTAAATGAATATATATATTTTTACAAGAGAATATCAACAGACAGAAAATTAAATCCGTAGCCGTTCAGATCATAAACACAGTTATGTAACAGTTCGGGGTCGATACAATACCTTTGCTCGGAAGGGGAACACGGCTACGCCATCGTGGCTTTCTCTGTGTGACGTCACAGGCAATCTGTTTATCCCCCGTTTACACCGAGGCGAACATAGGCGAATGCGCATTCGCTAGCAATGCACGCACGCACTGACTTGCACTTGGGAATAAGCATTTACACCATTGCGAACGGAAGCAAAAACATACGATGGATTTACTTATTTGTTATCATTTACTTACTTTTTTTTTTCAGCAAAACTACGCCGCGGCTAAGTTCACTAACCTCAGTACACAGTATAGCGCGATGAGGAAGAGAGACACGCAGTTTGGTTTATTTTGTACAGCGAGCACACTGTTGCTCAGGAAAACCAAACTGCATAGACACAGAAAAATCTGGGTGTCTGAAGTTTTGCGCAGGCATGAAATTAGTGGCGGTTCGGCTCTGATCAGTGATTTGCAGCTGCAGCCATTGCTTGGATTATTCAAATATTTCACCCGCATGTCGACAGACGATGTTTGTTTCCTTCTATCTGCAGATTAATCGAAGACAGAAAAGACACTAATTATCGACAAGCCATATCAGCAGAAGAGAGGTTGGCAAAAACGCTGCGATTTTTAGCAACAGGCGACGGCTATAACAGCCTCAAATAACTGTTTCATAAATCAACTGCATCGATTTCGAAACCTTAAGTATGTAGCCCCATAAGCGAAACACTTATGGCTTTTATTAACATAAGGGCGAGTGCACACTGTCACTAGAAATGAGTACTGTAATGTAGAAATATAGCAAACACTAGTACTTTATAATGTGTTGGATTAGATACATCATCAGAGAGAAGAAATTAACTTATTCAGTTTCTGTGTTCAAATTTCGTAAAATATTAGAAAAACTGTGCCATTAACAGATATACCTTGAATGTAGGCCACAGGAATGATCTGGTCACTCATATATTTTTATTTTACATTATTCTACGTAAACTGCTAATTTTATTGACGTTTATGTCTCTGACACCATTTTAACGAAAAAAGTAAACAAAAGACACTTCAAGTATGAAACGAGATTCGTGATTCACCACATCTTCTGTAATTTATTCCTTGGCTTCAGAGCAGTTGAATTTACAAGTATCCACCAAGACACAATAATTCACGCTCGCGAAAAACAGCATACTGCAGTAAAGCGACCGCAGTTTGTGGGTAGCATTCTTCTCACCCAAGCTCATATAAGAGTTTCGTCCATAGACTTAGTAAATAAAAACTATAGCGCTCACTGGCGCTAGTGTCGTGTCCCCACATTGAATCTGACAGAAGCAGTCATTTGCAGGGAAACATGGTTCGTTCGTGTGCTACTTTTAATTGTAACAATAAGAATGGAAGCAAAGACAAAGACGGAAACAATGTTATATTTCACAGATCAGTAAATACTTGTATACGAGTATAACATATAGTATTTTCTTGGAGAAATAATAAATCATAAGCGTTTGTTTTTGTTTAGGTTTCCTCCTACAAATGATTCTTTAAAACTGAGAAAAGTACTTTGTTGCATGTCAAGTACTTATATTTTATTTTCATATAAATTACGAAAAATACTAAGTTGAGATGAATGAAGAACTAGGCGTATAAGAGGTATTTAGATTTTTAATCATATATATAAGTATGAAGCATAAGTAGGTCGAATAATTGCTTTTAGACACTTAACAGGTAGTGACTGTACTTCGTAAATGGTCATTATTTTATCGAATGTCACATACTCAACTACTTTGAGAAGTACTATCTCTGTTAAAAAGTAATGTGCAAATGAAATGCCTATTTAAAGTTGCATGGGTTATTAGAATTATTCATACTCAACTTGAAAGAAAAATTCTATGTAATATGGAATGTAGCCAAAAATGTGCTATACAAAAATAAGCGCGTAAAACTTGCTGAGTAGTCAGCAAAAAGCAAACAGAACATGACAGAAAATTACACGAAATAAATAATAATCACAATCTCTGCTACTTTCATGCAATCATCTTATGCAAATATATCGATGCAAAATCACTCCACCTTCTCAGAAAAGAGACTTACATTCTTAAATTCCGTGTCTCTATGCAGACGTATTTCGGAAATTGGAAACTTAATTCATTTAAGAATGCTTTTCAAACAAACTGTAATAATCAGTAATTTTTTAAAACAAACAAGCGTTTATTTTTTGTGTTATTTTGCTCTTGTTGCGGCAAATCACAACCCCAGTACCATTGAATCTTCCCTGCAAATGGCAGCGATCAGCTGCTCAATTCGGGGACAGTTGCCTTGCTTCTCTGCTACGGCGTTGTAGGGGCTTGGTTTCGTCATCGTGACGTGCCGATGACGTAATAAGCTCTGTCGACCGTATATCAATGTATCGATCTCAGCGCGCAACAACATCCTTTAACTCTGATATTCGTAGAAAACGATACTTATCGACAAGCTAGAATGTCGATGTCATGGCTTCTTGTTTCACTCGGAACGATTTAAGCTGTACTTGCAGGTTCCCGCCTAATCCCATTTTTAAAATCATGACATTTTCGCAAAAAAATAGTAGTTCCTTTGTCAATCAGAATAACTTCTCGGATCAACCGCAACAATTTATAGGTTCCTGGCTAACTTCATCCTATAAATCGATGTATTTGTCTATAAAACAGCCGATCAATGAAAAGTGTCTAGTAACATGTCTTAAATGCAGAAGTGTTTATCCCTGTCAATGTACTTGGAACAGGGACATTAACTATCTGAGAAAATAAATCTAGTGGTTTGCTTGTAGGACGACATTTTATTAATGTTAACTGTTGTTTATCGTGTGAACTAACCACACATTCAGAAATCGTTACATATATGGGAAAAGCGAGCAAATATTTATTTTTCAAATGTTTGTGAAGCTTAAGGGACTTAACTGCGGGGTCATCAGTCCCTAAACTTGCAAACTACTAATGAACTAGCTTATACTAAAAACGGCGCAAAACATCCATGCCCGAGGGGGGATTCGAACACACGACGTGGAACGGCCTCGCGCGTCGTATCATAGCGCCTCAATGCGCTCGGCCGCTCCGCCGCGGTTTTTTATTTTTCCTTTATTTCATAATCAAATGTAAATATCGTTGAATATTGCAGGACATAATTATCTTACAAGAAAGACTCAGTATGATTTTAAAAACGTTAAGATGGGTGAAAAAGTTAATGTACCCGGGAGGATTCGAACCCCAAAAAGAAATACTACAACCGGTCACATGCGCCAGTACTACAGCCATTACACCACCAACATTCCCAACTCACTGTTGCATAGTCTGACATGTTATTAACGTACATGTTAACTTACAGGTTATGTCTTCTTTTAAATTTTAACTACATCGTTGCGTCGACATGGTATACTGTAAACAGTTTAACACAGTTAAGCGTTAGCTCCGGTAATACTACTACCTCTGCTTGCTTCGTGAAATTTTGGCAGCCACTACTGTCGTTTGGATCGAGGCCGACAGTATTTGACTTTCGTTATTGTTGTTCCTTCAGACTTCGGCTTCATTCGTGAAATTCACAATAACACAATGCAGTCCTGGCATTTTATGTATGTATATACGTTTAGCTTTGAGGTTAATGGTATAACTACAAAGTTCGATATACCTCAAATGGTCGATATACGTTTGTTTACTTCAATGATACGTCACGATGATGAAACATTCGCCTGAGCTGTGAGACGAAGGCTGTCATCAGTTTGTCACCGAAGCTTTAGCTAGCGCTGAAGCGGGAAAAACGCGAACTTCATTTGAAGGTTCGCCCGTTTCAGGAATCCAACGGATCACAAGAGGATGGGACATCGAAAGAAAACTATCGATATTCGATATTATTAAATACAGCCACACTAAATATCGATACCGACGATAAATTTAATGAAAACTATTGATATTTCGATATATCGTTGCCAAAATTTTAGTTTTAAAATTTACTTTAACGTGTTATTTGAAACAATGAGATGCTGATTTTAAGAATTAATAAAATAAATTAAAAAACAGCATTAATTAGACGTTATTTTATAAACACAGATATCTTACAAAAAAGTTTGTTGTAATGCAGCAAAAAATACATAAACCAGAAACTCAAAATAGAGATTTAACTTCAAATAAAAATGATGAATTCCAAAATTTATTTGCCAGCAAACTTAGAAAAATTAATTTGTTGGCATGTTATACTTTTAATCTACGTCTTTGAGCAGAAATCACTTCACCAGTCTTTGAAAAAAGTCCCTCTGCTGGAACTGTAGTGCTAGCAACAGATAAATATATCCTTGCTATCTGATTGAGGTTGGAATTGGATTGAGGCATTTCCTTCCATATCTTGAATGGGTTATCTCCTAAACGTTCAAGACGTGGCATTCACAAATACACAGATAATTCTGGAGATGAGTCTTTCAACGTGTAGAGTCATTATCTTTATTTGTAGCTTCCACGTTTCTTGAACAATATTTTGGTGAGCACTTTACAGGGAAGATGACATACCCAGAAACATAATAATTATTTCTTTCATTAATATATATGGTTATTATGCATGTTTTATCACATTTTTGTAACAAATGTCCAACTATATAAACATCAGTGACTGGAGATCAATTTTGATGTTAATCAGAAACAATACTCTATAACAACACCATCAAAAGAGGTTTCAAATATTACAAGTGATCTCTATAACTATAGAATTGAGAATTACATTTGAAACAATTCTACAAACCGTACTGTAGAGTGAGAGGAAATGATGAAAATACATAGCTGAAAACATTAAAAATGATGCTTAGACTCTAAATTAAAAAATTTGTAGTTTTCATTCCGTTGTAAATACTTCAATATTAAAATGAAAAAAAGAGTTGGGAGTTTATATTTTGAGTTAGAAAATAATAATAAAATTTTCGATTATACTGCCACATGTAATTTATGGAGGATTTTGAAATCGCTCTTCGCACTTCTTTTCTTAAGCCTACATTTTTTTGAGATACGTGGATGATATTTTTACTGTCTGGCCATATGGAATGGAAGCCCTTCATCGGTTTCTACATCATTTTCACTGTCTTCATTCACGCATAGCAGTTTTCGGTGAAATTGAAGAAGATGGCAGATTGCTTTTTTTGGAAGTTTTAGTTCATAAAAAGGAAAATGGGGAAAATGGGAAATCTACACATGCGCACCGCTGTCTGCACCCTGCTAGTTGTCATCCACCATATCAACGGTTGGGAGTTCTACGAACACTCGTTAAGAGAGCTTATACCATTTCTGATTCTGATTATTTGACGCAAGAATTGGATCATCTTAAGATTGTTTTGCAGGCAGAATGGCTATACTGATCGTCAAATTAGTCGAGCTTTCCAATTTGGAGCACCACGTGAACCACCGACGGAGCTATCACCGAAGACCATATCTAAAGCAAACCAGAAATTAAGAACCAATATTAACAAAAATGGCAATAGAAGCCAGTTTCCGTCATGAAGAATTAGCGCGTAGTATGAAATATGTGTCGTTAGATTCACTCCAACAGTGGGAGAACAGAGCTTCGGACGCTCACTACCGCAGCCTTCGCTAAGGTGAGGTGAAGGGAGGGGTGGGGTAGTGCGGCCGACAGCGCGCCAAGGTTCAAAAGTGTTCAAATGTTTGTATAGCTTATGGGACTTAACTACGGGGTCATCAGTCCCTAAACTTACAAACTACTTATGAACTAACTAAGACTAAGGACGGCACAAATATCCATGCCCGAGGGGGGGATTCGAACCCCCGACCGTAGTGGCCGTGCAGACCGTAACTGGCGCGCCGCAGACCGCTCGGCCACCGCGGCCGGCGCGTGCCAAGGCTTTGGAATCTCTCGTCGCAACACAAGCACGGGCGCTTCCGAAATGTGCCGAACGGACACGACTCGCTTACGACGAGCTCCGCATTACTTTAAAAGAACAAGAAGCGTGTTTGTGAGATCTTACTTTTCACAACAGTTGTATTGATGTTATTTATTTCATAGTGTGCAGTGTACTTTGACAGTTATTAGTGCTAATTCCTCAAAATACACTTCAGATCAGGAAAATAAGAGTACAGTTTTTCATGTTCCTGTTAATGTTATCTCGTGACAGTTCCCACAATCGAATGAAACAGAAACTATTATCATGCTAACAGTCCGCGGCCAGACAGTTTGTTGTATTTCAATGATTTGGACTGAACCAATTAACAATTGCTCAGAAAAAGAGTAGATATCATTTCATGGTACTACGAGGCCCATAGAAATGCTGAAGAATCACGTTACAGGTATGCTACACTTTCAATTTTGCCTATTACAGAGCCATTTATCATGAAAGGAAGAAAATGTTTCATACGGAAGTTACGTATTTTTTCACGAAGAATCCAAATCTGCAATAAAAAGTAGTCGTACCTATAAAAGATTTCAAAGTTGCCTCCCACCACCCATCACAGGTTTCGGTAGGGGGTTGGGGTGGGGGGCGAGTATAGTGTCATTGGATGTCCCCCCTCAAAGCTTTAACATTTGCCGGTAACCGGTTCTTCGTTTGCTGCTAATTTCTTGAGATATTTGGCACGGTCACTATCAATATCTCGGAATCAGCGCAAGATATCGATTTTTTTTTCTTGGCATTTCTTTCTTAGTTCAACATTATAAAGTGAGATAGCAGTGGAAGTCCAAGTTACAAACACGAAATACGCCACTGTGTTGAGTATATATGAAAAATATCGATCAAGAGTCTGATATATCGATATTTCGATACATCGCTGTCTGATGTCCTATCTCTAATCACAAACGAGCACTCGATAATGCCATCCGCACATGACGGAACAGCGCGCGTATAGCGTCTACACCAGAGCGAATTCTCGTTCGCGGCTGTTGTTCTA
The DNA here is from genome assembly GCA_026315105.1 of Locusta migratoria. NCBI lineage: Eukaryota > Metazoa > Arthropoda > Insecta > Orthoptera > Acrididae > Locusta > Locusta migratoria. The sequence continues at coordinate 505,858,066 of CM048746.1, read as the reverse complement.
CATCTACATTTACATCTACATCCATACTCCGCAAGCCACCCTTGAGTACCACTATCGGTTCTCCCTCCTATTCCAGTCACGTATTGTTCGCGGAAAGAAAGGTTGTCGGTATGCCTCTGTGTGGGCTCTAATCTCCCTGATTTTATCCTCATGATCTCTTCGCGAGATATACGTAGGAGGGAGCAATATACTGCTAGACCCCTCGGTAAAGGTAAGTTCTCGAAACTTTGACAAAGGTCCGTACCGAGCGACAGCGCATCTCTCCTGCAGTCTTCTACTGGAGTTTATCGATCATCTCCGCAACACTTTCTCTATTACCAAATGATCCTGTAACGAAGCGCGCTGCTCTCCGTAGGATCTTTTCTACTTCCTCTATGAATCCCACAGCTCCCACGGATCCCAAACCGGTGAGCATATTCAAGCTGTGGGCGAACAAGTCTACTGTAACCTACTCCCTTCGTTTTCGGACTGCATTTCCTTAGAATTATTATTATTATTATTATTATTATTTTAAAGCGTATGGGACTTAACTACGGGGTCATCAGTCCCTAAACTTACAAACTACTTATGAACTACTTACGAACTAGGACGGCACAAATATCCATGCCCGAGGGGGGATTCGAACCCCCGACCGTAGTGGCCGTGCAGACCGTGACTGAAGCGCCTCAGTCCCCTCGACCACCGCGGCCGGCTTAGAATTCTTCCAATGAATCTAGTCTGGCATCTGCTTTACCGACGATTGATTTTATATGGTCGGTCCATTTTAAATCCCTCCTAATGCCTACTCCCAAATAATTTATGGAATTAACTACTTCCAGTTGCTGAACTGCTATACTGTAGCTAAATGATACAGGATCTTTCTTTCTATGTATTCGCAGTACATTACACTTGTTCAAATGTTCAAATGTTTGTTAAGCTTATGGGACTTAACTACGGGGTCATCAGTCCCTAAACTTACAAACAACTTATGCACTACTTACGAACTAGGACGGCACAAATATCCATGCCCGAGGGGGATTCGAACCCCCGACCGTAGTGGCCGTGCTGATCGTGACTGGAGCGCCTCAGTCACCTCGGCCACCGCGGCCGGCATTACACTTGTCTACATTGACATTCAATTGCCATTCCCTGCACCATGCGTCAATTCGATGCAGATCCTCAGAGGTAAACTAGGAAATTGCCTAGAGCGCTCGAATTTGGGGGGCGGAAAATTTGTGGTGCGCGACGAACGCTCGTGCGCTCGCGGCGCGGTTTACTTTGCTGAAACGCTGCGGTTCCAAGAGCGATGAATTCCCGGTTACTACTCACAGAACAAGAGGCAAGAGACAAGACTCAAGTCAATGTTACATGCATTCTCTTGGATTATTCAGACTTTGACTAGTAAGCATTTAATTAATAGACGAGTAGCAGTTCGCAACTAATCATCCCGTGATCAAAGCTGGCGATAGTTAATAAGTTCAATTGACGAGAGATTTCATCAGATTAACAAGCTAAATCGTGTATTTGGATGTTTGTACAACACACGTGATGTACAAAATAAAACTCCTAAAGCTGTTCTTGAAGAATGTATTAATTTGGAAGAGCCTGTAACTCACAAAGACTCTAAAGATATTCATGCCACTGATCTATGCAATGATTACAAGCCATTGCTAGAAGGGTACCCAATAACTCAGGGTCACAGGACGTTCTGAGTTTTATTTGTAAAAATAGAGTTATAGACATTGTACCTAATTTGATTACTGCACTAAGAGTGTTGCCTACTTTTCCTGTGTTTGTAGCCAGTGGCGAGCGCTGTTTCTCGAAATTAAAACGATTAAAACATATGCGATCCACAATGACTCAAGAAAGACTTGGAGCTTCGCAACTTTGTCAACTGAACTAGAACACTTGATGTACAAATTGATGAACTTGATGCACAATTGATTTAAAGGAGATAGTCTCAGATTTTACAAAAAAACAAGGCAAGCAAAATGAAATTTGCGTGACTCTTTGTATACCATAATGAGACTTATAATTGTATGAATTATTGTATTCTATCAACCAAAACCTTTTTAAAAGAGAAAATGCAAAAACGATGAAAAAGTAACATTATTGTATAAGGTTTGATTCCATTTTCAGGATGGTGTTCAACGACCGTACAATGATGAACATACCAAATGTATTGAGCAGCATTGGCCGTTAATGTTTTATTTATAAACAACTGATCGATTTCAATCACATAGTGATCATCTTCAGTGTATCCTTCAAACTATAGAAAAAGATCATAAAATCAGTATGGAATAAAAAACAAATACAAAATGCACTTGAATACAATTTCAAATATAATATACAGACAAAATACATACCAAGCATTGTGAATGCCCTGAATGTAACTGCAACTGTGTCGAAATAAGTTTCGGCAAACATAAAATTGCAGTGTCAAAGTTTGAAATAAGCGCGCTGCTTACAAACGACATGCAGCGGCGCTGTAGGGATCGGTGTTATTAATGCCCTCTATTACTTAGATATTCCACTAATTTTTATGCACATTCAATCAAAAAAAAATTAGAATGTATTTTTACACATAGGATATATAAGCTGGATAACAAATAAAAATGAAAAATCAGAATACAGAAATATATAAAATATCAGGTAAAAGACAAGAGTATGATGCTAGGCGTCTTATGCCAGTTATGGATACTACTAACGTAGTACGTTATTTCAACAGGAAAATTTAAAAAAAAAATTAAAATTTAAATGAGAAGTACCGTGAAGGATAGTACCCTTTATACATTGATTATAGCTACGCTGCAAAATTTCGAAAAGGACGAAGAAGAACAAGGGGATATAATTTTAATTTTATGACATTAAACTCAGACATTAATTGCAGCGCCATCTGTTTTCCGTGCTTGAAGCACGTTACATAGCGTTGAGAAAGTTGTAGTATAGTATAAACAGTACATCAGTCAGAGAAGCAAAGTATGCATAAAACATAATGCAAAAGGTTTAAGTTGTACAGAGTAGTATGATTTAATGTTAAAAATATAAAATAAAGTATCACGTAGAAGAACGTAGATATCATTCATTACAGATGACGTCTACGGAATGTACTCATTTCCGCGCTGCAGCACGTTAGATATAATTGACAAAGTTACAGTATAACAATACATCAGTCAGAAAAGAATTCCCAAAAGTGTGCACTTCTTGACAGGGTCTGCTCATTGAGCATAATGCTGCTATGCACATTTTGGTGGGCAAATATTTCCATCTCCTCCAGGAGATCCAGATATCGGCCCTTTGACCCCCGATGCAAGAGTTTTAGTTGTGAAGTTAGATCAGGAGGGGGTACGTGTCCTGTTGTCACCAGATGTGCGGCGAAATTTGACTTATCTGCAATATCTTCCCTGTCCAACGCCTCATGCTCGCGAAACCTAGTTTCCAGTCGTCTACCTGTCTGTCCGACATAAAAAGCATTATTGTATAAAAGTGTGTGATGTTTCCCATTATAATGGGGAAATATGTTTACGTAATGTATATGTATGTGTTGAATACAAAAAACGATGGAGTGTGTATTTTACATTGATGTTATATTGCTATTTTATTAAATGGGGCGCCATTGAAATAATTTGCCGGCCCTGCAGATCCTCCTTCTCTTCGATGTAAAACGGGGCTGTAGGTGCTGTTGTCAGCATGCTTCGCCATTGGTTTGAGCAGGGCCGGCGGAAGGGAAAAATATAACCTCGGCAAAGAATCCATATGGCGCCCCCTACAACCCATTGGTGTTACTCAAAAATGTTCAAATGTTTGTAAAGCTTATGGGACTTAACTACGGGGTCATCAGTCCCTAAACTTACAAACTACTTATGAAGTACTTACGAACTAGGACGGCACAAATATCCATGCCCGAGGGGGGATTCGAACCCCCGACCGTAGTGGCCGTGCTGACCGTGACTGGAGCGCCTCAGTCACCTCGGCCACCGCGGCCGGCTTGGTGTTACTCACTTTAAATTTGCTACCTTACAGATATCTGCTTTTAAAGGATAACTCCTTGAACTCTATAACAGTCAATTATCAAACTGAGTAAGATCTTAATTTTTGTCGGAGTAAGTTTCGGTTAATGATATACGAAATAATTATTTATACATGAGCATGCAGAAAATTCTACGTCACTGATTAGAAATTTATAGAACGATTCAAGAAACAACGACTTACATAAAATTAAGATTGTGATTGATGATGCGACACAGCATTTATTTACACATATATACATAAACAACCTTGTTAACTGCGAAAGAGAACATATATATGAACAAAAGACTATGCAAATATATTTTGTAAGATCATTGTACAAAGATTTCGTAATACAAATAATACAACCAGTAATATAATTTTATATTTTTATACAGTTTTAATGCAAATTGTCCTTTGAGTTGTTTAGAAAGCTAAGTAAAGTTAACTTTTCACGCCTTTTTCTCTGCAAAGTCTTTAATTAAAGTTGGTTAATACACATCTAACGAGTGAAAGTCTTATCGCTTTGGTACATGTATCAAGCATCAGTGTTGGTATAGACTGTAATTATTGCTACTTATGGAGAAATAACTTTCTTAGAGCCTGAAGTTCGCCGCCTATTTAAAAGGCCAAATGTTTCAAATGTTTGTATAGCTTATGGGACTTAACTACGGGGTCATCAGTCCCTAAACTTACAAACTACTTATGATCTAGCTTACACTAAGGACGGCACACATATCCATGCCCGAGGGCGGATTCGAACCCCCGACCGTAGTGGCCGTGCAGACCGTGACTGGAGCGCCTCAGTCCCCTCGGCCACCGCGGCCGGCCCCTACCCACCCCAGCCTGCTAAAACACTACATGTGTAAACACCTCTTCTCTATTAAACGCAATAAAACGGAAATACATTACGTAATGTAGGCCAACTTACCTGTACTGTGTTGTTATCTTCTGGAATATTTGTTGATTTCTTGCTGGTTTCCTCATTCTCTGGTTCTATGTTTTCATTTCCATTATTGTCTGTTTCAGGAATACGAAAGAATTTTTTTAAACCGCGAGGACTCGCGCGTGAGCATTTTGCTCACAGTAATTTTAAAACAATCGGAATTTTACCAATTTTAAATAGTCAAATATTTGTGTTTTCTTATAAGAGCAACTAGAAATACTTATTTAGACATATTAAGTACATTACAAACTTTTCGTTGTCAGAAAAATGCTATACACGCGATCGATCACGTAACTTTTAAACGCGCGAGTTCTCGCGGGCCGACCGCGGTGGCCGAGGGGACTGACGCGCTTCAGTCACGGTCTGCACGGCCACTACGGTCGGGGGTTCGAATCCCCCCTCGGGCATGGATATTTGTGCCGTCCTAGTTCGTAAGTAGTTCATAAGTAGTTTGTAAGTTTAGGGACTGATGAACCCGTAGTAAAGTCCCATAAGCTGTACAAACATTTTGAGTTCTCGCGGGTTAATGCTGCTGCCTGTTTCTCATTTTCAGCCGCTAATTGTGCTCTTCTTCTTCTGTTTACATTTCCAGAAGGCTTCTTTTTTTTTCGACATGTTGATAAAGAACACATTAACGCAACGATTCTTCTACTAAGAGTCGAAATGCAGGAGACAAATTAAGAACACGCACAACACGAAGCCTGCACTACATGTACATGAATTCTGATTTATAATTTTCTTTCACGAGACATTTGACAGTACAAACAGGACTAATTTCTCCTCGGTTGCCGATAACTCAATATTGTTTGTGTGTATTGTTAGAGCAGCCGACATAGCTTTGTCGCAAGGTGAGCAATTGTCGGCACCGCGGCGGTTGTAATTGTCAGAGCGTGTTATTGTTGCTCAAAACTCCCAACTCCCAACAATAGCCTTTAGCTTTGTCAGCGGAGAATTTCTTTTATAGGAAATTCAAGAAGAAACCGGGGTTGTTATAAAGAGTGAGTCCTGTGGCATGAGAAAGTAACACAATTTAAAGTTAATTTTTAGTTCACTGTTTACAATAATATAACTTTAGCGAGGATTTTGGCGCCCCCCAAACTCCCCTAAAATTTGGCGCCCCGGGCGGTCGCCCAGCTCGCCCGGCCCTTCCGCCGGTACTGGGTTTGAGTAAACGAAACCAGACGAAGGCGAGGAAATTACCTGCGGCATCTTCCCGGCGAATCTCTCTGACGAGCTCGGCTTACGCGGTGCCTCACCTTGGATGCGAGGAGACGCAGCACGCGATCGTCGCACGCAGCCTCCAGCGGCTGACAACTGACTCACGGCAGACTGAGTTGCGGCTTTGGGCACAACAGGTGTCGCGGCAGTACGTATTGGTAGGCAGCGCCAGGCCTCTGATAACAGCCACCTGGCCGTCGCGCGGCGCTGCGCGATAACGTAGCAGCGGCTCTGCAGTCTGCCGTGTGTGAACAGTGCTGGTGTTCTGCGCTCGAGAAACCAGACGCGCTATCTGCACAGCGCGTGGGAGTCGGGCCGAAGGTAAGGACCACTGCAAACCCGGTGGAGGGCTGAAACTCACCCGCACTGCGCCAGCTCCTCATCAAAAGGGCAACAGCGCAGTTTCGACAGCGAATCTCATCAACTGAAGTGGCTGGCAGTCACTCCGCATAGCGCCGCGCTGCTGAAAGTTCTCGCACTGCTAGTACCAACAAGCTTGAAGCTACTGTGCAATTTATATGCAGTGTTTTCAGTGAAATCGAACATACAAGTACTAATTTCTGGGAAAGCTGTATATTGTTTCCAGCGATGTAGTGGAAACAAAGTAAACACTTCCTCAGGGTCAATGTCTGTTGTGCAGTTCAATCCACCGCTGTTTATTTTCGCCGCAGATGTCCCTGTTATAGGCGTCACAGTTTTCTCTCCGTATTAATTTTTATTTACTTCAGTATTTCTTCTACCTGGCAATATTAGATGCTTCAAGTACACATGTTTGTGTAGATCGTGCTGTGCAACTTTTATTGGCAATATGTATCTCACGTGCATAACAATTATAGAAAACCAGTGACAATTACTTGTAACCATCTTAATAAATAATAACGTATAATCATTCCCCTGTATGTCTTCCCTTCATTTAAATAAAGAAGTTAATTCTATAACTGGTAACAACTGGATCATATGATCCGACATAGTTTGGCCTATACTAGCCGACTAGATATGCATTAATATTCAGTACGGGGAGATTAATATTGTGAAAATTCCTCAATATCTTATACCGTAATATTTATGGCTACATATTAGCAGTATTACACCTTCCAGCTACATTGTAAGCACTTTTTCGTACATATGTGTACCAAATGTATGCATTATATCATCTACTCGCCATGTTACATTTTACACAAACTATGTATTTTTACTTCTCATGTAAAGGAGACCGGAAGATAACCTGATTTAGGCGTAAATCGATCGTTTATAACACAAAATATTTAGGTATAGCTGTGTAATTTCAATGAAATGTGTCAAGAACACGAGGAATATGTAGCCCAATAACAGTATTAATAATTGAATGAAAAAATCGCAAAATGGAAACCAAGCCAGACACTGTTCAAATCGTATGAAAAACTTCTTGTTTGGTTTCTGTGTTTCGATTGTGCTTAGTCGGCTCTAGTTGTTTGCACATCCACTGAAGATGTCTACTAATGTTGTCGAAATCGATTTCCAAATACAAATAAACATCTATAATTAGGACCAAAGCTGAACTTTCTTCTGTTATCAAGTAGTAATTCTGAAAATGTGTGCTGCAATCCATGTAAAGATTTTAAGAACTGTGTCTTGGTCAATCAGTTGCAAAGAGTTAACTTTTTTTTTTTTTTAATCCCTTGATCTATGTTTCAATGCTTATAAAATATCTGCCCAGGGCGATGTCTTATCTTTCTGAAGAACATGCTTTTATAACTACTGCAACCTAGGTCAGGGGGTTTTTAAGGAACCATTTACTATTCGCAAATGTTTGATTGAATTACTTTCTTCGCAAATAATCTGTATCTACATTTGTGGCGTCCAGATTAGATTTGAGATTAGATTAGATCAGATGTACATTGCTTTCCCGTTGATCCAAACTGAGGATATCGTCGTGGATTTAGAACATGTCAAAATAAGACTACTCAATGAATACCTACAAAAAGGTACAGCCATGTAGAACATATAAAAAACAAGAGTATACAATAAATACTTAAAAATTACAACAGTCATGTTTAATATTTTAAGAAAGCCATTTTTATTAACATTGTGTTCATCAATTTACTCATTACAGTCTTGCTGAATATGAATGACATTCACCAGAAAAGTATAGTAGCAGCACAAAAGGAATTAATGCGGAGAAGAGTTCGGTTACACAGAAGCAGAGCGAGGAATGGTAGGTTAAGATTAGCAGACGATAGGAACTGAAGAATTGCAGAACTGGAAACGGTTGCGAAAACCTAGGATATTGGTTTCACCAGGCATTTAGCTGAAGACAAAATAGTAAAATAAACATTTTTGTGTAAGCAATCAATGAATTAGAGAATGAGTCATGGCCCACCAACTAAATTGAAAATTCAATGCTTATCAGTAATCTTAAAGTAGATGATAAGAGAATGCAGGCGAATCGCAGTTTCCCTTTTGTCGATATTGCACAGAGCTGTAGCTAATAGAAGGTAACTCTGAGAACGTTTTATTAAAGAAAACAGTCAAATAATAACACACAATGCGCTATGCAGTTGGCCAATATGACTACTTGTATTATAAAATGCTCAAATATTTGTAGTTATGGGACCTCTAACTGCAGTGGTGATCGGTCCATAAACTTACACAAACTGCTTAAACTAACTTGTCCTAACAACACATACACACACGCGCGAGGAAAGACACGAACTCCGACAGCGAACGGCAAGGCTCCTTAGTGGGCACGGCTATTCCGTCGCAACTTGTATCATCATTTTCTGGAAGTAGCTCAGTAGATTGCAGTGGACACTTAAAAGGATGAATCAATAAAATATATGCAAGAAACAAAGCCTGATACATACAAGAAAATTACAAGTACGCAACGCTCTGCCAAAGAAAACTGTTTAATTAACTCTCTCAAATTTTAAAATTCTTAAGTAGTAGCTAGTATGTTGAATTAAGTAGTAAAATCCTGTTCTTCACCTAAAGACAATGTTTAGTCACGGGTGCAACACAGCACTATCATGGGAGAAATTTCCAGATCGAATAATATGTGAAATGTCTGGCTCTCTTCACAGTAAAGGTAGTAAAACAGATATTGATAACTATTCACCAATCCCACTGCTTACCTTCCTCTGAAAGATAATGGAAAAAATTATTTATGCAACAACAACATACGTTTCTAAAAACAAGGCAATGATTCAGCCACAATTTTGATGTCAAACGACTCTCTCCGTTTTCCAATCCACAAATCGCCATATACAAATCTACAATGACGCAATATTTCCTGCTGGTAATTTAAGGGATTTGTTACAAGCATCTGACTGTGTAGTTCACAGTATTCCAACAGAGACGTTCGCCTATTAAGGTATCAGATTTGGTTTCTCGTTTTCATCGAAACTAAGACAATGTTAAGAAATTCAGAGAATGTAAAAAAATGAAACAGGATCTTCATAATAGTGAACTTCAACTGCAGCTGACCATACGATCGATATTAGGGCTTGTTTTGATAGTATAAATGGTCTTCCACCACATGTCCAAGGAGTTGAAATAGATCTCTTTGCTGAGCGTTGCAGATGTTAAACTATAAGGTGAGACTTTTAGAAAAGTAAATACAATTTTCTTGAGAATTTAGTTCTCTGCCAAGAGACTGTCAGAAAATCCGAAGAGGTCTGTAAAAGTGCCTGTTTTAGCAGTTTCTGATGAGATTGTCCTTCATATTTCCTCACATCTCCTCATATTGTCCTCACACGTCACAGCTATAGCGCCACAAAGCACCATACTTTGTACTGTATGCTGTGCCGCTCAACAACGTTGTCAGCATTCACCAGTAGAGTAGAATTTACCACGTACATGATAAACTGAAGTGAAATATTACATTTTGCAGGCCTATTTCATTGACGTCAATTTGCAGCAGGTTTATGGAACATATCCTGTATTCGAATATTATGAATTATCTCGAACAGAATGATCTATTGACTCAAGGACAACACGGATTTAGAAAATATCGTTCATGCGAAACACAACTAGCTCTTTATTGACACGGAGAATGGAATGGGAGAGAAATAGTATAACGGTGGTTCGATGAATCCTCTGCCAGGCACTTAAAAGTGATTTGCAGAGAATCCCATGTAGATGTAGAAGTATGCCAGTGACGTTGTTGACGCGCCCACTGTAGTCTGAAGAGTTGGTGACTTCTAGTCTTCGGAAGCCAGCGAAATGACACACGTGCCACCAGTACAGCCCTGGACAGACCGCATCGAACTGTCGGTACAAACATGTCAGCATCCGCTGCAGTGGTCCAGTATCGAGTCAGCACTATGGAAGGAGTGTCCTTGCTGACAGGACGGCGTAACTGTCCGCCGGATATACGTATCGGTAGAGTTCTCCCCATAATGAATGAATTGGGACTACAGTTGATAAATTTGAAGGTGGAAGAAAGTACCAGCAGCTGTATAAATATTATAAATAATAGTAATACAGCTGCTGGTATTACTTCCACCTTCATAACTATCAGTATCCCCAGAGCTAAATTAAATATCTGGAAGGATAATCGAAATATTTTAGGCCCTTATCGAATGAAATGTCAAAATGTACAGTGTTCAAATTTTTTCACCAAATAGTTTTCTTAGAAGCATATGACGTAGCAGCCACCAAGTACACATGGATAGGACTCAGCAAATAATGAGCGGATCAGTTCGTCGGATATATAAAACATAATATCTCGAGAATGAAATAAGATATCGTCCATCAAAATTTCGATATCTTATCTACATTTCATAGACACAATCGTATGAACTAATATCAACTACAAAGTTTACGAAGTGCGTTTTAATTCTGCTAACCCGATAAAATGCTTTACTTACTCTGATGTAGCACAATGATTCTAACGAATTATGAAAAGAAGGAAAAACACGCCGTCAGATATAAAAATTATTACACACTGATAGAATTATCCAATGCATTCAAGAGTTATTGTTGAAAGACTGCATATGGAGTGCCTTAAATGATTAGATTTACGACCAAAATCTCATGCGGTACTGGGGTACCGAGTGTCAATCCAACGCTTGGTATTAGTAAGGGGTGTAGCCTCCACAGGCTGACATCTATTCGAACATGCAGATGGTGAATACTGTGTTGCGTTGCATTATTCCATGCCTGCTCGAGCTAATTACGTAGTTCTGCTAGAGCTGTGGGATGACAATTTCCACGTGTCTGTTCTTGTCCCATCTCATCCCACATATGCTCGATTAGAGACAAATCTGGAGATGCCGCTGGCCAGAGAAGTCGCTATACGTCTCGCACAACACGTTATGTTTCACACGCAGTCTGTGGGCGAGCATTATCTTATTTGAACAACACATTACCCTCCTGTTATAAGAATGCCAAAACAACAGGTCTTATAACATTCTACACGTACCGAGCGCTGTTCAGCATTCTGTCGACAAACACTAAATTTGAATGACAATTGTAGCTTAACGTATCCCAAACCACTAGGAATGGGATGGGACCTAGTGGTCTCTGCGAGACAGTACTCGGCAGAGGTGCGTCGTAAGTCCATTTAAGGCCCATTCTAAACTTATAAACGCTACAATCAGCAGTATTTGCATCATCTGCAAATAGAAAAAAAGTCTCTCAACATTTGACAATATCTCTGGCGAAAGTTCTTAAATATACACAACAGTTAGAAAGAAACCACTTACAAAGATGAAACCACGGGGAGCACTACAAGTAATTAGTTGGAAATGTAAGTCTTTCTTAGCGATATGCTATCTTACCATATTGAATTATGACTTCAACAGTTTTCGAGTACTGGAACCATAATATCTAATTCATAAAACAAAAACGTTATGCCTGTCTTAGAAAGCACATTTAACGTATCTCGGGAAATACCACTAGCCAATAAATTAATTTATTGTCTGATTAATTATATCTGATCTTACTGTGGGAACAATTAACATTATTAATAATTGGAAAGCACTTCTGGAAACGTATTCGAATCTTGCCCAGTTTCAACAAAAATTAGACTTCCTACCAAAATTTAAAACAATCTTACAGCAGTAACATTTATTGATCTCAAGAAAGTATTTTATTCGGTAAACATAGAAACAACATATAAAATTATAGATAATTTGGCATTAAAATTAGCAAACATAATTTGCGAAACACTAAACATACATCTGAAGTAATATTTATGGGGTAATATCGCAGCCAACTGATTAAAATTAATTTCCAGATTGCAATAATAAAAAATAACTACAGAGATACTACTTCAAAGAAATCAAACCAACAGAAAATTACCTTCTTCAGTGTGAAGTAGGATGGATGGATGCTTAGGGTTAAACGTCCCGTCGACGACAGCTTGGCCATTAGAGACGGCAGTGTGAAGTACTCAATTTATAAGATCGAGGACAACATGGACAGAAGGAAGGAGATGAACATGTGGAGGAGATGAAGGATACTGGAAACAATAAAGAAAGAAGAGAAAGAATTTACGAGGTCATAGCCGGACAATACGAAGATAACAAAAACATTTTCCAAGTTGCAGGGCGAGGGGGAGGTGGCGCAAATTTCATTTATACGGGTAAGCCATCACTTACGTGCAGGTAGAATATGCTTTCATCGCTGAGGACCATGGCCCGCCATTCAAAGTGATCCTCCATCGGCACACGGGCTGTGCACGTCGATGTTGCGGCACGAGTGGGAGACGAACTAGAGGTGTGCGTACCTGTAGTCCCACTACCAGTAACTGGATGGCAACAGTTCTTGTTGACGTGGCTCACAAACCCTCTTATCTGTGCTGTCGTACCTGAGCCATCTGTCACTGATGTCCTTACAATACGAGGATCTTGGCAGACGTCTGTGCTGAGTGCTCGCCCATAACGTCTACGGGTGTGACAATGTTCACGTTACCATTTCAACTAGCCCCTTGCACATCTGACGCAGCAAGTCCAGCTTCTGTAAGAAGTCTCCGAAAGGGCCATCGCGCCATTTGCACGGCTACGATTTGACCCTTCTTAAACTGGCTCAGTTGACTGAAGGGAGCAACCGTTTGCTTCACACGTTGATATCATACAGAGCCATATACGACGGTTGGAACTTAAATCGTGGCAACTATTTATTCACATCCGATCAAAAGCGTTATATGTTCGTACCTGTTACTGTACTTCAAAGTAGTCACCAGCGTTTTGTAGAACCCGTTGCGAACCATGTGGAACGCGTAGTGTGCCGTTGGCAGAGCCTTATCTGCTGATGGCGCGAATGGACCGGTCTACGGCCTGTGGAATCTCTGGAACAGATCTGAAGCGAATGCCACGAAGTGGTTCTTTCAACTTCGCAATCAAAGCCACAAGGACTTAAGTTGGGGGAGTATGGTGGATAGTACAGTACTTTCCAGTCCCATCAACCGAACAGCCACGGCTTGCGCCGTGTACGCCCGTGCATTGTCGTGTAAAATGATGGGTGTGTTGTGCAGAAAGTGTTACCGCTTCTTTTGCGAAGCAGGTCCCAAATTCTGTGCATTGACAGTTTGGTGTGGAGGAATGTAATGCGTTACGATAACGCCATCATAGCCGTTCACCATAATTTTCACCATATTGGAGCTCTGACGCACTTTCGACATTTCAAGCATTACCTGCGACCAGCTTTGCGAAAGAAGCGGCAACACTTTCTGCCCAACCCATCCATCTATTACACGACAATGCGCGGGCGCATACAGCGCAAGCTGTGGCTGCTCTGTTCGGTCGATGGGACTGGAAAGTCCTATACCATCCACCATATTCTCCGGCCTTAAGTCCTTGTGACCTTGATTTGATTTCGAAGATGAAGAAACCTCTTCGTGGCATTCGCTTCAAAAAGCAGAAGATCTCAATTCACAGCATCAACAGAACAGGCTCTGCTAACGGTATACAGCGCCTTCCACATTGCTGGCAACGGGTTCTACACAACGCTGGTGACTACTTGGACGGACAGTAACAGGTGCAAACATGTAACGCTTTTTTATCGGTTGTGAATAAAGAGTTGCCACTATTTAAGTTCCAATTCTTGTAGCTGAAAGCATTCCTTATTAAAGTAACACACATATGGCGCTCTTGCAGCTATGTCCCTTCGCATATCTATTGGCGAACAACGTTGAAACCATTATTAGTACATATACTGTGGTGTCGCACAAGTCTAAAGTGCGCGCCACCTACTTTCGCCTCGCGCCGCCATGCACGCACGGCGCGGCGTTCTTACGATGTCAGTTACGAGCGCCCTCTGCTGCTATCCCGCTCGTGGCCACGACTGAACGACATCGTTCACTTGGGACTGAGATACGAACCAGTGAACACTTCGGAATCAGATAGGCACCAGTGAAGACTTGGCTATTGGACAGGCACGAGGCAGGCCTCTAGCTCAATTATGTATCAGAGTTCTGCAGTACTGAGCTATGTAAAAGTTAAGTATTGTATAAATTCCGTGCAATATATATCTCGTTTTAATTTACTCTAGTGTTTCTAGTTTCTGCTGTCCCACTCGCTGTTCACCTCCGTACCTGCACAAGCGCGCTTCCTTTATTCCTGTGTCGGTCCTTTTACTCGGCCACCGACACCTACGACGGAAACGAGACACAAAAGCGGCGACGAGGCAGGGACACAAAAATACTACCCCTGAGATGGTAACTGCCTTCATCGGATGAAAATCGATATCATTCTTTCGAAGTGTAATAAATTTTTGCAGCTATGTATAAAAATGTATAAGAATAAAAACTATGCCCGAATAGTTTTCTTAAAACACAGCTACCACAACGCCAGGTGCTTGAAGGCTGTGATGCCGCCGCAACACTATCCCTTGACGTTCACAGGGCGGCAGACGGCAGTCGACAAAACGGCCTCCAATTCTGAACAGACAGACAAGTGGACTTGGCCAGCCCTTCAGCTGCGTTCCGGCCTCGGTATCGTATGCGGGCTCTATCCTGTACGAGCTGCATTGTTTCGTTGTGAAAAAAACCGTTTCCCGCCTACTTATCTCCTGTGTCCCGTTCTAACTTCTTCATTTGGTGATTTGAGCTTTTCGTTTTCGACGAAGCACACTGGCATTCACTTCCACTTTCCCGCATCGTTTGACGCCTGTTACAGTAACTGAGGATGGCGTTAACACCGTTATATGGTCATGCAAAGAGGGCGCTGCACACGTACTCGCCATCTTACTGCGCTCTTAACCACTGACCACGATTCCGATATTTAGATCCTCCTTCGGTTCCGTAGCTATTCAGACAATTTTGTCAAATGGTAGTGTTTTGATAGGAAACTTGTGTGGGACCCACATGCTACAGATTTTAAACGCCTTAGTTCAGTAAAGTTTGCACTATGGATAATAAATTTTGAAGTAAAAATGGAAAAAAAAAGTTGCATTACTATATGTTTCAAATTGTTACAGTCTTATGGCGTCTTATTATTTATTAACTCGTCAATGAGCAAGAAGATATTTACTATCGATTCTAGAACTAGAAAGCACCTATAGATTGATGTTGGGCAAACTACATCAGCCTTGCAGTGCACTTACGTCCTAATGAAGTTTCTTTCAACTATCAGTTACAGTCTGACAGCAACAAAAACATTTGCAAATACACTACTAGAAGGAATAATCACAAAGTCTTTGTGTGGCTCAGAAAGCAGTGAGGTAAATATTTCTGTCACCTACGCAGTGATGTAAAGACTGAAATGAGCTTGAAACACAAACTGAAATGTTATCTACTTGACAACTGGATGAAGCCTTTTTTGAATGTGTAGTAGTAAGATGTGTGTGTGTGTGTGTGTGTGTGGGTGGGTGGGTGAGTGTGGGTGGGTGGGTGGGTGGGTGGGTGTGTGGAGAGAGAGAGAGAGAGAGAGAGAGAGAGAGAGAGAGAGAGAGAGAGAGAGAGAGAGATTACGGAAGTAAAAAAATAGCTTGAACAAATCAAGCCAATGGATAGTACTGCAAATTGCAGCTAACTTTAAAGTCATTCTTCTCGCGACCCATACGTGAAGGAACCCTAATATTTGTTGTAAACGGAAGTCCCCGCCCAGTGGTTTGCAGAATATGAATGTAGGTGTTGAAAAGGAGCCACGTTTCCTAAACTGAATTGGTATATCGCGCGCAACTAATTTTTCACCCTGTCACGGATTCTCTCAGAATATAAATTAAAGATAAAACTTAAAGGACAATTTGGGCTGTATTTACAGTAAGAATTTCTGCTTTTTTACTCATTTTTACGTTCGAGGGATGATACGAACCCTGCCACTCGTTATAGACTTTGAGTTAGGTAGTTTTAAATATTAAAACAGGAAAATAGATACTTTTAGCTCTAAGAATAAATGAACATTGGTAATACATGTGTATAGTGCCACAAATCAATTTGATAAGAACCTCACGCCTATCACTGACAACGTTGACTTGATACTTCCCATACATTTGATTATCTGTACCCAGCTTTTACAAATTACTTCAGAGAATGATCATCCGCACTCACACCTCCAAAAGTGAATCTTCTAAGCCTATGAAATAAAAATATTTCAATCAAACGTGAAACACATTGACTGATTAGGTAAGACTAATAAATTATGTGTAACCCGATGCCTCAGTATTTTCCAGATGCCTCAGTTATGTTGATCTTTAGCCTTTGTACAAGAAATAGCTAAATGATCACCACCAGCTTCCTTTCAATATAAAATTTGCTAGCACACTCAAAGCTTGTAAGATAAAAGAAATGTGCGCTCCTCCCCCCCCTCCCCCCCAATCCGCTAACCCAGCAACCTCGAAAATGTTTTTGTTATCTTCGTACTGTCCGGCTATAACCTCGTAAATTCTTTCTCTTCTTTCTTTCTTGTTTCCAGTATCCTCCACTTCCTCCCCATGTTCATCTCCTTCCTTCTGTCCATGTTGTCCTCGATCTTATAAACTGTGTACTTCACACTGAAGAAGGTAATTTTCTGTTCGTTTGATTTCTTTGATGTAGTTTCTTTGTAGGTATTTTTTTATTATTGTAATCTAAAAATAGTTTTATGTCAGTTGTCTGCGATATTACACCATAAATTTTACTTCAGATGTATGTTTAGAGTTTCGAATTATGTTTGCTAATTTCAATGCCAAATTGTCTATAATTTTATCTGTTGTTTCCATGTTTACCGAATAAAATACTTTCTTGAGATCAATAAATGGTACTGATGTAGGATTTTTTTAAATTTTGGTAGGAAGTCTAATTTACTGTTGAAACTGGGCGAGATTCGAATACATTTCCAGAAGTGCTTTCCAATTATTAATAAGGCTACTTGTTCCCAGAGTAAGATCAGATATAATTAATTAGACAATAAATTAATTTACTGGCTAGTGGTATTTCCCGAGATACGTTAAATGTACTTTTTTATGACAGTCGTAACGTTTTTGTTTTGTAAATTAGATATAATGGTGCCAGTACTCGAAAACTGTTGAAGTCCTAATTCAATAAAGCATAACTCTAAGAAAGATTTACATTTCCAACTAATTACATGTAGTGCTCCCCATGGTTTCGTCTTTGTAAGTGGTTTCTTTCTAACTGTTGTGTATATTAAAGAACATTCGCCGGAGATATTGTCAAATATTAAGAAACTTTTTTCTTTCTATTTCCAGATGATGCAAATACTGCTGAATGTAGCGTTTATAAGTTTAGAAAGGGCTATAAATGGACTTATCATTGGCTTTAATAAACGGTTTGTTACAAATTCGATGTAATCACACATCGAAACACGTTTTTGTTCAGAAATTGTAAGATATTTCCACCCACTTGATACATAAATTACTTAGCAACGTGTAACTAAATTCTTGTGGGTACAACTTGATCATTAACTCAGATGCGAAGATACAATCATAAAAGGATTGAAATATATAAGACAATTATTAAAAATGTGAAAGTCATCACACAAAGGTGGAATAAAAACAAGAAAACCAAATAGCTTGCTTTCATTCCATAATGTAATCCAATTTCATAAATGGGGGAACCCCTGTACACAAGGAATCTTTTGGAATCCACATGTGAGAAATGTGAATTATTTGTAGTGGAACGCCTTGCAGAAACGTGTTCAGGGAATTGAATGTTCTAACTACTATTTAGTTATGAAGCTGTTAATAAGGTATCTGTATAAGAGAAGGACAACTACTATGTTAATTTGTAGAGGTGAATGAACGTATATTTATTTGTAATTATTTCACAGTCTTCAGAACCATTTTTCTAAGGTTGATTGGAATGAAAACTAAAGCTAAGCGCATTAATTCAGGAGTAAAATATTTTTTCTGCAATTCTTATATAACAAGATTTACATTCACAACATATTCTCATTGTCGCTGGAAGGCACAATGTTTCTAATTTCAACTGAAACATAAGTAATAATATGAATAAATGAAGAATGAATCAAGTTACGTAATGAACTTATTAATTTATTGATATTTGAGTGATATAATGAAAGATGTAAGCGAAATTACAGAGTATCCTTCGGAGCTTATGTGAATGATACAGTGGTTAAAACAATTCACTAGAGAGGTCTATGGTACAAATCCACATTCAGACACCCAGTTGCAGGTTTTCCATCAGTTCCCTAAATCGTTTGCCAGTTTCAAGGATGGTTCGTTTGAGACGGACTCGACCGATTTCGTGCTCCAGTTATAGGTGGAACTCTTCAATTCGCGGGATTTTTAACACTAAAATTTATTCTTTCTTTGCAAAAATGTGAAAACCGTCGATAGTACAAATACAGACTGTAATCACTAAAAAAGAAAGTAAACAGACTTATCACTCACAACTGTTCATGTCATTGCATTCATTTTCGTATCTTGTGTTTATCAACTGCTCCAAACCCGGGACGGAAATATTTATAATCGTTTTGAAGACTAATCAACTCACAACTACGATGGGATATGTTAGTTTTCCAGCGTGCAGTTTTGATAAAATATTTCGCTCCAAAATACAAGTTGGGTAATATTTCATTGTAATATTCCCAGATCTGTGACTATTTTGAACACAGCTGCATTGTTACTTAATAGAGTTCCTTGAATCTTGAAATTAATTACTGTTTAAACTGTCATTTTATCTCAAGTGCAACTTGACTGAATGGCACACTACTGCATTGCAATTAACTAACTGGGAATTACGGCTCTATTCAAAAGGACATAATTAGATTGTTGCCGTATCATTTATAAGATATTAAAACCTGTAGACATTCAATTGAAACAATTACTGAGGAATAATTGTTCAAGTAGGTAAACGTAACCCTAAAAACCGACACAAAATATTTCCGTCATTCTACTTTCGTCAGCTTTTTTCAATGTCTGTTACTTTGCCTAGGGTAGCGATATGATACTCATCTTCAGCTATAAAATAGATACAATAGACATTATCATCCGTGTACTCCGAAAACGCAAATATTTCCTTTCAATTATGTTAAACACTGTTAATTATATGCCTTCATTTTGATTAGTACATTCTTGAAAGACAAACATTTCAACAAGCATATAGCACACAGGAAGAAAATAGTGAACACATCTTATTGACCACTTTGGCAGAATATCAATATGTACTACGCCCATTTCGAGACACTAGAAGTCGAAAGTAACAAATCAAAGTCTGAACATTAAATTCACTTATTTGTTGTACGTGAAAAACATTCTCACTATAGGACTTTCCTAATAGATCAAAGCATCATTGTACAAGATTTACAAACATAGACATGGGCTAGTGCTGGTCAGAACGAGAAGTCCTACAGATGTAGGTCTATAAACTAATACTTACTGAAGTATGGCCTAGTTTACTTTTATCGAGAAGAGTATATAGGATGTCCCAGCTATCTTGTCCACCCAAAATATCTCTGGAAGAATAACAGCTATTGGAAAACGACTTTCACCGGTATCAATGTACGGCTGGGGCCAATGAATTTACATATTTGGAAACATTCTAAAACGAAAGCAAATGTGTTTTTTTTTTAACACAAACTTATGTTTTTTTTTAAATGGACACCCTATATTTTTTCTTCAGCAATCCATAGCATGACAAATCACATAAACAATGGCGTTGATTGCATCGCAATATTCCAATTACATCCCGAGATATTGCGACGCGAAGTTGACGCTTGAAATACGCGAAACGCGCGGCTAGCGCACGTCCTGGGCAGCATGGGGTTCTCGCCCGAGTCTCAGGACGAGCGCTAGCCGCCCGTTTCGCGTATTTCAAGCGTCAACTTCGCGTCGCAATATCTCGGGATGTAATTGGAATATTGCGATTCAATCAACGCCATTGTTTATTATTTCTCATGCTATAGATTTCTGACGAAGTAATATAGTGTGTCCATTTAAAACACGTAAGTTTGAGTTACGAAACACATGCTTTCGTTTTAGAATGTTTCAAAATGTGTACATTCATGAGCCCTGCCTCACATTGTTACAGGCGAAAGTCGTTTTGCAATAACTGTTGTTGTTCCAGAGATATTTTGGATGGTAAACAAAAGTGGGACACGTGTATATAAAACAGTTTAGAGTGCAAAATTGACTTTTTATTATCAAATAGTTTCGACCCAATGTTGGGCCATATTCATGATGTTACTCCGAGTTGTAGTGGAACAAGAGCTATGAGTCTCTCAGGTGCTCTCATTGCTCGTGCCTGAGGAACTCACAGCTCTTTCTCCACTCCACACCATATCGTAGCAATATCGTGAAGATGGCCCAACATTGGGTCGAAACTAGTTGATAATAAAAAGTCAATTTTGCACTATAGACTAGTGGTTCTCAGAATGTGTGCCAGTGCGCATTGGTGTGCCGTAGAACACTCACGGGTGCGCCTGTGATATTTTAGGAAAACATCCCTGAAGATCATGGACTTCTATAAAATAAGAATATGTGTGGATGCCTAAAAAGGCTTTGAAAACATTGTTTCGACGTCATATTTATGTGAAATAAGATTAACTGCCGTCACAATTAAATGTAAAAAGAGAGGAACTTCTCAATGTATTGACGAAATCGCGAGGACACATCAGGCTCCTGTTTCTCATAAACACTAGAAAGAGCAAGCCTAAGGTACGTTTCATTTGTATTGTGTTGCTGTAATTTCTATTAACCCTCAGTTTTACTGCATTATTTCATTCCAGTACGTTTCACTTATCAGTCTCTCTTGCCTTTCGTCTTAGCAGGGTAGGAGGCAGCACGGCACTCGACCGTCGTATTTGGGTGAGAATCGTGCTTCATGAATTTCTCACGTTTTTACACAATAATTAACTGTTCATATTGCGATAATGTATGTTTTTATTAAGTAAGTTGTATTTTCTGTAGTCTGGGCGCGAAATTCAAAATAAAGTGACTTAATTGTTAATTTATCACAGTATTTATTTACTGTATTGACTGTTGTAAATCATACCAGAAAAATGTGTATACAGTGCACCGACCATTATTTGCGGCCTTTTAAATGCCCCCGAAGGTCAAAAAAGTGTGAGAACCACTGCTCTGTTTTTATATTTACAAAATATCAAAACGGCGCTGTTTTCCTTAACAAAATAATACTGTTTCTAAGGATATAAAACGTTGTTAACTTGTTCATTTTATTAAGCTCTTTCTCTTGAATAAATCCAATTTTTATCTGAAATTTTTATCGATTGTTTGTCTCATCATGACGTAACATCCACCGATTTCCGTCCGATTCGAATAATTCCTTCATGAGGCGTAGTTTATTTTTGACTTAGTGTACGTTCAAGTTCGCTGAAATTTCAGAGATAGAGATTCACATCCTGGAACTGATATTAACTTCTTCCATCGAAGCAGCTTTCTCTTATCAAGCAAAGCTGAATTACTTTTTTGCGTCTCTTTCTCTTGTATAAAGAAGACGACGTGAATTCAGTTTAACAGGAAGATCTTTCAGGTTTAGTGACACATGTTTATTACAAATAAATGCTCAACTTTGGGCGTTGTAGAAATACAATCAGACTGATTAAAGTACAGACACCGTGCGTTACAACTCGAAAGTTCCTTATCTTTCTGCGAGAATTTCTAAGTGTCAATTAGTAATCACCTCTCGAATTATATATCAAGGTGAGTTCTCTTCTGTGTAACGTAGAACTTTGTCTCGAATTACTAAACTCTCTGTTGCATCGAAAGCACACATTACTCAATGCACACGCTGAATTAAGGGCGCATGCTTCGGCCAATCAGGCTTCACTCGCGTGGTTGAGTTCTTAACCCGCGGCTGCTTGTTGTACTGAAGCAACGCGTGTGGCCACACCGATATTTCTGTAGCAGTCTTTGGTAGTCTCACAAAACGCGGCACTGCAGTATCCCTATGTGTAATATGCTATTTTCCTATGTTAAAAATATGGTTCGATTGTTTTGTTATTCTGAATAATTATAACGTTTAAATAACATTTTCGGTGTAAACGTAGGCTTCCGCGGCTGTTGTCACTATCAATAAAATTCTTCTGGGTATGAAACCGCGTCGTCGCAATTGCAACGCTACGTGACGGCACCGCGCGCGGAATGACTCGCGCAGGCGCCCCGGAGACCACAGCGGCCGCGAACACGCAGAGCACCGGCCCGCCGCCGTCTGCGCCAGGCGACAAGTCAACAGCGGCACGCCACAACCGCCGTCCGTTCTCTCAGGTCCATTCCGCCAATAGCAACTTGTAATACAAAAGCCAATCGGAAACGTCCATTTTGACCAATAAGGGGGAAGAATGCAACCCCCAATCACATGGAAAACAAGCCTCTAAAACAGCAATAATCATTGCCGCTTTCCACCAATGGCGTGCAATAATATAACCACCAATAAAGGCAAACCAACGTCCCACTTCCTTTCTCTCATCCGTTGATATATAAACCCCAAGATATCGTATATTCAGCAGTCAGACACAGACCCTGATGAAGGCCGCCTGCAACAGTGGCCGAAACGTCGGTGGAATTTATAAAATGACGACGCGGTTTCATACCCAGAATAATTTTATTGATAACATTTTCGGTCATTATTCTTATAAAACATGCATTAAATTTCTGAAATTAGAACTTAAAAATAATTCAATTTGAAGATTAGGTCATGTGATCGAAAACGCTCTGTCATTGGCTGACGCTATGGTGAAGAAACTTGACACGAGGTAGATGAAGCTATGTGTGTTTATAGTAGTGTTACCTAAAGTTATTAGATTTTCCCTACTTTCGTAGCGTATAATTAATTTTTTTAATCGAAAACGTGTTTACTATATTTATGTAACAATGGGAAGAATTTTATGAGCCGGCCGCGGTGGCCGAGGGGACTGAGGCGCTTCAGTCACGGTCTGCACGGTCACTACGGTCGGGGGTTCGAATCCCCCCTCGTGCATGGATATTTGTGCCGTCCTTAGGATAAGCTAGTTGTTAAGTAGTTTGTAAGTTTAGGGACTAATAACCCCGTAGTTAAGTCCCATAAGCTTAACAAAAATTTGAATTTGAATTTTGAATTTTATGAATTCTGAGAGTGAAAACTTTACAAACGCTTATGCGTTGACCCTTAATAATGGTAAGTGTGAAATCATCCATATGACCACTAAAAGAAATCCGTTGAACTTCAGTCACACGATAAATTAGTCAAATATACAGGCCGTCAATTCAACTACATACCTAGGAATAACACTTACGAACAACTCAAATTGAAAGAACACACAGAAAATATTGTAGGGAAGGCGAACCATTGGCAGAATACATAGAAGATGCAACAACTCTGCTAAACAAACTGCCTACACTACACTTGTGCGTCCTATTGGGGAGTATTGCTGCGCATTGCAAGATCCACACCAGGTGGTACTGGACGGACGATGTAGAGAAAATTCAGAGAAGGGCAGCTCGTTTTGTATTATCATGATATAGGGGAGAGAGTGTCACGGAAATGATGCTCGGGTTGGAGTGGTAATCATTAAAAGAAAGGCGTTAGTCGTTGCGACGAGATCTATTTGCGAAATTTCTTTCACCAGCTTTTTCTTCCGAATGCGAACATATTTTGTTAGCACCAACCTACATAGGAAGCCGTGATCATCAAAATAGAATAAGAGAAATAAGATCGAAACCGGAATTATGTCTTCCTTTTTTTCCGGGAGCTATTAGAGAATAAAACTGTATAGAAACATCATAAAGCGGTTCGATGAACCCACTGGCGTGCACTTAAATGTGACTTGCAGAGCATTTATAGAGATGTAGATTCACCAGAAGCGCTGAAAAAAGGTTTTTGAAACACAAATCGTTGATTTATCGATCATATACTGCAATACAGCGTCACTGATGTAAATATTAAAATTGACAACCAACATGACATTGTAGTTTCACCAACTACATTCGAAAACGACTTACAGTACAAATAGTTGGCGTTTCATATCGTGAACAGCCGTTTCCCAAATTTATAAACATGAGCTCACTAACCTTTATACACTAACACTTTACAGCTTTGCAGCTGCAGGGCATGATACTCAATAGCGAACTATCAGAAAATAATTATCGTATGGAGTGTTTGCTTACATCAAAACCATCCTTGCAAAAATCGCATTTCGATCACTGGTAATCAGTTTCAACCACATTTTACCCAGTTCTCATGCTTGGAACCTGCAAAAACAAATTTTTAAAATGAATTTGTACAATGCGGTTCTACGCAATATTTGTAGACCTTTTCAGAAACATGAGTGTCCAAATAATATATCATTTTTAGTGAACATGACAGCAGTAGGACTAACAGCATGTCAGTTGGTGCGTTTTACCGGGCTTTCAAATTATTTGAATTTGCCCCCCTCCCATTATTTTTTTTTCAAAATGTTGCAATTGACGAGGTAAAAAAGCATGTTCAGAGCATAAGATGACTTAATTAACCACCTACTACGACTTTCACAGATCAGTCAAATGCACTATTCAGTAACCAATTACTTGGTGATACGTCAAATCTACTTCAACAACTTTGATCCTGGACAATTTTTAATTAAATGTAAAACGTTTTCGGTGTCGAAGTCCCTAATCCCTCGTATGTATAGTACTCAACTATGAGGTCTAACTCTACACGTACTTACATACTCCGCATTCCACCCAAAAGTACGTGGCGGAGGGTACTCAGTACCACTACTAGTTACTGGCTTTCCTTTTCCACTCCCAAATAGACCGATGGCAAAACGAGCCCACATCTCTCAGATCTTTGTGGTATTTACGCGAAATGTAGGTTGGCGGTAATAGAACCATTTTGTAGTCCGCCTCAAATTCCGACCCTCTAAATTTATTCAACAGAGTTTGTCGAAAAGAACGTCTCGTTCCCTCCAGCGACTCCCAGTTGAGTTCCCGAAGCATTTCAGTAACCTCGCGCATTGATCGAATCTACCAGTTACAAACTTCGCCGCCCGCCTCTGGACTGCCTCTATATCTTCCTTTAAACAGATCTGGTGGGAATCCCAAACACTTGAGCAATACTCAAGACAGGGTCGTACAAGCGTTTTATATGCGGTCTCCTTTACAGACAAATCATAGCTTTCCAGAACTCTCCCAATAAACTGAAGTCGACCATTCACCTTCCCCACAACCGTCCTTATATGCTCGCTCCATTTCATATCGCTGTGCAGAGTTATGCCTATGTATTTAATGGACGCGACTGTGTCTAGTAGCATACTACTAATGCTGTACTGGAATATTACGGGAGTGTTTCTCCTAGTCATTTGCATCACCTCACATTTTTCTACATTTAGCGCTAGTTGCCATTCCTCACACCACTTAGAAATTTAGTCCAACTCATCCTGCATCCTACTACAGTCCTTCAGTGTCGACACCCTTCTGAACAGCATAGTATCATCAGCAAACAGCCGTCAGATCATTAATATAGAAAATAATAGCTGTTCTATCGCACTTCCCTGGGGCACCACTGATGATACCCTAGTGCAGTACCGTGACAAACACCTTTCGAAATCGAGAAATATGCAGCCTGCCCTTCATCCAGAGCACGCAAGATGTCGTGACAGAAAAGGGCAAGCTGGATTTCGCACTATCGATGCTTCCTAAAGCCGTGCTGATGCATTAATAGAAGCTTTCCCGTCTCTAGGAAATTTACTGCATTAGAGCTGAGAATATGTTCAAGAATTCTACTGCAAAACTATGTCAATGACATAGGTCTGTAATTTCGTGAGTCCGTTCTTTTGCCTTTTTTTATACACGGGAGATAGCTGTGCTTTTGTCCAGTCGCTTGGAACTTTGCGCTGGATGAAAAATTCGCGATAAATGCAAGCTAAGTAAGGGACCAATGCTGCTGAAGTCCGCTGGTTCGATTTCTGATGGTAAATTTTCACGTCCAGTATCTGACCGCTAGGGACGGAAAGATAGTCCCGCAAGGTTGCTGGTTTCTAGGCCTTGTCTCAATATCGGGGATTAAATGCCGAACGTCTCGGCAGTGTGTCATGAAGTGAGGTCATGTGACAGTGTTGATGCCGGCAGCGGTGGCCAAGTGGTTTGCGGCGTGCCAGTCACGGTCTGCACGGCTACTACGGTCGGGGGTTCGAATCCCCCCTCGGGCATGGATATTTGTGCCGTCGTTAGTGTTAGCTAGTTCATAAGTAGTTTGTAACTTTAGGGACTGATGACCCCGTAGTTAAGTCCCATCAGCTCTACAAAGATAACATAACATGTGTTGATGGTTGTCCGGCCGTTTAGGCTGTGTACTGGAAAGGAGTCTGCTTTGACCACAGCACTGATGCCATTACAGCAGGGCATCGAACGTGGTACCATTAAGAGCGTCTTTTTTCATTGGAAAAATTCGAAAGTCGCCAGAAGTCATCTCAGATATGTAGGGATCATGGGAAATAAGTTTTTATCACGAAAACACTTTAGCGTAGCTTTCGCCTGATGTGCTGGACGGCATTTTTCGAATTTTCAGGTCGTCTTGGAGGACTGTGTGCACAGATCTCACCGATATTCCAACTTTGGAGACCCTGTGCTCAAGTTCTCCAGCGAGCCTCAAAAAATTTCTTCCACTCGCTCTACCGTGTCGCAAGATCAGCTTGTGCGAGGCTCACACTGTTTTGGTGTATTATCAGTCCCATTACTTACTCAGCTGGCGATGAATTTCAGTCAGTGTCCCACCACGCAAATGGAGAAAACAAATGATTACTCGCTATTCTTGTAATGAGAACGTCGCCGAGTATCGATAACAGTCCTGTCTCTTTTGGGTACCGAAAAGTGCTGCCATTTCTGTCAGCCATTCACAATGAGTGCGAGCGTAATTTAAAACTAAAACCACATATTTATGTTAGTAACAAGTCCTGAGAAAAATTCGTAACTGTTATAACTTGAATGCGCCTCATAATAGCAACTCTGAGGAAGGCAACAGGCAGCCACCTCTACTGGGACCTTGCCTAGCATCTGCACCCTTACCCTCGTTCCCTTGCTATCGTACTACAACGAATTGAATCTAGCACAGACTGCGATTATGTCACGAATGTCATTTGCTTTATCCGTATGTGAAGAACTTTTCGCTTAGGCTGGATAACAGACTCTGTCAGTGCAACGGCTTTTTCTTCTATTTTTAGCAGTGAGACGGCGTATGATGTCTAGTTCATCATAGAATTGCGCTGTCTGCTACCGGATAAAGGTAGAACCCTGATCTTCCTTCCTTTTTATCTGTCTGATTTCGTGTGGCATTTTTGGCGTTTATACCCCAGCTGGCATCGTGTTCGGCTCGCCTGGTACAAGTCTTTGGGTGACACCTCATGGGCGACTTGCGCGTCGATGATGATGATGATGATGATGATGACATGATGATGACAACACAACACACAGTCTTCGAGTGGAGACAATTTCCAGAAATCGAACCCGGGCCCACTGCGTGGCAATCTATCACGCTGTCCACTGAACTACGGAGACGGACTACGCAACTGATAAAGTGTATGTCGGTGTTACAACGTGATGGCATACGTTTTATAGTAGCCCCAGTAATTGAGAATAATAATGTTTTTCAATCATGATCCTTTATTTTACCTTGTGATTCCGCCAGAGACAAGAAAAGTCCTAGGAGAGTAATTGAACGGAATCGACAGTGCCCCAAAAGATGAACATCAACAAGAACAAAACAGGAGCAATGGGAATGTAGTCGAATTAAACAGGCTCTGGTAAGACAATGGCAAAAGTAGATGAGCTTTGTTAGTTGACCGATAAAAAAACTTATGATGGCTGATACAGAGAAAATATAAAATGCAGAATGATTATGGGAAAGAAAAAGCATTTTTGAAGAAAAGAAATTTGCTGACGTCGAATGTTTACGTCAGTGTCAGGAAGTCTTTTTGTGAAGGCATTAGTATGACGTGTAGCCTTGTGTGAAACGTGGACGTTAAGCAGAGAATAAGGGGACAGAAGCTTTTGAAATGTGATGCTACAGAATAATGCTGAAGATTTGATGGGTAAATCACGTAGCTAATAAGGAGGTAATGGACAGAATTGAAGAAAAAAGAAATTTGTGACGTAACTTCATTGAAAGGAGGGACTGATTGTTCGGGCGTGTTCTGAAACGTTAAAGAATAGTCAATTTAATATTAGAGGAAAATGTTTGTGTTTGGGGGGGGGGATTAGTAGAGGGAGAACATGGGAGGAATACGAGGAAGCAAGTACAAATGAACGCGGGTTGCTGTTGTTATTTAGAGTTGACGAGGCTTACACAACGTAGAGTAGCTGCATCAAACAAGTCTTTTGACTGAAGACCATGACGCCGTCATTTATCGTCTGTTAAAGTCATCTGAAGATCAAAACCAACTGTCAAAAATCAAATGTTTGTATAGCTTATGGGACTTAACAACGGGGTCATCAGTCCCTAAACTTACAAACTACTTATGAACAACACACAGTCCCCGAGTGGAGACAATTTCCAATCCGACCAGAAATAACGGTCCACTTTTGGATATTTGTCCAGCAATTGATGTACAAAGGACACCTACTGATGATCTTGAGAGAAAGGCGAAACGCATATGGGTGCCTTAAAAATATAAAAATAAAATCCTTCATTCGCAGTAGCAAAAGGCGTTTACTTTAAAAACCTTAGAGTGAAATACTTCCGAACTAGCTAACACTAAGGACAGCACAAATATCCATGCCCGAGGGGGGATTCGAACCCTCGACCGTAGTGGCCGTGCAGAACGTGACTGACGCGCTGCAGTCCCCTCGGCCATCGCGGCCGGCAAAACCAACTGCAGAACCATCTAAATATCAGTATGGTGTAAAATTGGCAATTGAATCTAAACAATGAGAAGTGTGAAGTCGTCCACATGAGTACGAAAAGAAATCCGTTAACCTTTGTTTACAAGGGAAATCAATCAAAAGTGAAGGCCGTAAACTCCATAAAATACGTAGGAATTACTATTACTTCAGACTTAAACTGGGAAAGGCAGACCAGAGACTGGCAGAAAACCTAAAAGATGCAACAGAACTACTAAAGAGCCCGCATACACTACGCTTGTCCGTCCTCATTTGGAGTATTGCTCCCCAAGTTGGTTTGGCGGAAGCCATCGAAAGAGTCCAAAGAAGGGCCGCCCGTTTTGTATTGTCACGATACAGGGGCCATTCCATGCCAACTGAGCCTCTGAGTGATTTTTTCAATTGTTAAAAAATTGTATGTTGTTTTGTTATATCTATTACCAAAAGTCTGAATTACACTGCCCTAGAAGAAAATTTGCTTTTTGTGTGAAATTTATGCACTTTTTATTAAGAGTTTGTCGGTAGTTTCCATGAGATGGTAAATGTTCTTTCTCATACTTGAGTTGGAGGCCCTGCCATTGTTATGTGACACCATTGTTGATCTTGTACTTTGGTGGGAAATTGTGTGAACCTTTCCAAGTTCAACCATATATTACAATTCAAGGTAAGACGAAATCCAGTAATAAATAATAGTATTTTGAAAACTTATTGCAGCATGTAACACCCGTTAAACAAAACATACAAAAGTTTTAATTACCACTGTATGAAATATTTGGTTACAATATCCTGCTGTGAAAGTGAGGTTATAAGGTTGCTTATTGAGACTATAATATATTTTAATTAATATTTCAGTTTATTTGTCCAGAAATAGTGTAAAGGGTGTTACAACTCTTTATGTAACGGGTGTTACAATAATAATGTGAACCCAGTTATAAAATGTAATACTTAGGTATTTCAGTAAAAAATAGTTTTTAACTCTTCAATAGTTCAAGCTACAAAGAACACAAGTTCTATATACCATGATTTAATGTGTTTCAATGCGCTTATTTCTAGAAATGGCTACTGTAAATGATCGCATGAAAAGATACAGGGAGAGGCTGAAGGAAGACAGAGAGAAATATCAGGAACATCTTAAAAAGGAGCGTCAGAGGGATAAACAAAGGAGACACATATTAAAAAACAATACTGCAAAAAATCCACAACTAGAGGAAGCAAATCGTAAAAAAATGAGAGAGAGTGTAAGGTTGCACAGGCAAAAAGTAAAACTGAAGACTTCAAACCCAGTGGAGCCTACTGACCATCTTGCTCCCCCAATAGGAACTTACAAATGCCCTCAGTCATTTGGAAAAGCAATGAACAGGGTGAAAAAGTTGCTGCCACAAAGTCCAAACAAAAAAGTCGCCGTATTAAAAAGATTAGTGGTTGACATAATTGGTCCAGATGTTTTACATGAAAATGTTCACCGAAAATCACCATCCACTGGTTTATCAAAGGAACATAGATCATGTATTCAAGAATTTTACTGCCTTGATGATGTTAGCTGTCAAGCCCAAGATATTAAAGATGTTGTAACAGTTAGGAAAAAGGGCGAAACAAAAAAGAAATTACAGAAAATGCACATGGTTATTACCATAGGTGAAGCATACAAAGAATTTAAAAATGTCACCCTGAGATAAAAGCGGGAAAATTAACTTTCTATTCTCTACGTCCTCCGCAAGTCCTTTTGGTGTCAGAGGCACCACACAATGTTTGTGTCTGTAATTATCACTATAATTTTTTAAGTTTGGTTGAATCTGTTGCAAAAATCATTCCCATTTCCCTCAAAACTACAAAGATTAGTTAGATCATTTGTGTTGTGATGTAGCAGAAGAAAATTGCATGTTTGGCAGGTGCTCCAAATGTCTATCAAATGTGTCTGAGTTAATTCATTCTGATGTGGATATACAGAAACAGGTTACATGGAAACAATGGGAAGATGTCAATGGTCATCAAAGTCTTAAAGAATATTCAGGTACCTGCGAGTATGCTTTGAATGAACTGGCGAAGAAGCTGCCACAGTTTAAAAGTCACTGCTTTGTAAAGAGAGTTCAATCAGAATTTTTTCACACATGTAAAGAAAAATTATCAATTGGACAAGCTGTAGACCAAATAGATTTTGCTGAGAACTACTCATTGATATCGCAAGATGAGATTCAAAGTGCTCATTGGGCCCATCCACAAGTCAGTTTTTACATGCTGCATTTGGATTCCTAATGGTATAGTGAAATCCTATGTCATAATAAGTAACGATTTGTCACACAACAAGTATGTAGTCTGGACTTTCTTTAGTGCTATAGTAGAGCACATCAAAGCTATCAATTTGGGGATAAATCATATGTTTATATTTACTGATAATTGTGCAGGGCAATTTAAAAGCAAGTACAATTTGTCAAATCTCTGTTTTATGGAAAATGATTTTTGTCGAACAGCAGAATGGAACTTTTTTGCCAGTTCCCATGGCAAAGGAGCAGTGGATGGTTTAGGCGGAACTGTGAAGAGGTACGTCTGGACAGATGTTAAGTCAAGAAAGATTAACATCACCACGGCTAAAGAACTTCACAGTTACGTAGAAAGTAACTTGAAGGGAATTAAGTGTATTTATGTAGATAGAGACACTGTGGAAGAGACTGTACAGTTTTTAGACAAAAGATGGGACAATGTGAAAGGTATACCTAATATTCAAGCTTGCCACCATTTTCTACCCTATAACAACAAAGACTTGCCACTTCTCTAATGAATAAGATAAATGTGATCAAGAGCACCCATATACAATGATTATCCTATGAGGAAGTATATGATTCCACAGATTCTGAAGAAGAGATAATGAAAAGTGAAACACAAGAGACTCCCATGTCAGTGTACAGCATTGATAGATCAGAAGTTAAGTCTGGAATGTTTGTATTGGTACAGATTTCAAGTGCAAACAAGATGCCTATGCCATCAAATGGCGGAAAAAAGTTTCGATATGTTGTAATATGTCAGAGCCAAGTTGACGATGAAGAGGACGTTAAAATTATGTTTCTGAGAGTTTCTGACCATAGCAAAAAAATCTTCAAACCTGATGAAAGTGACATATGTTTCGTGAAATTTAGTCAGCTGGTCTCCATGTTACCAACACGTGATATCAGGTCACAAGGAAACAGACTGTACTATGAATTCAGTGAAAGTGTGATGTGTTCGAAAAAGATGTTTAAAATTAATTGCACATACTGTATACTTAACATCTCTAAAAGAATATTAATTGAAATGTTCCTAATTTAATCCATTTGTTCCATTATGTTGTAGACTGTTTATTAAACGGATTGTCCAGGCAAAAGTATATTAACCGATAATTTAAAAAATAAAATTTTTTCAGATAAAATGTATTGGCATTAAATAGAAATTTGGTAATATTAATTTTTAACACCCTTATGTTAATGTAAACAGAAAATGAGTCACTAATCATTTGCATAAAACACAAATTTTCACACAGTGTAACACCCGTTACATATCATGTAACACCCGTTACAGTACCTTTGCTCTAAAAACGTTAAATAAATTAAGCAAAAAAGGGAAACTGAGAATACATTTAATTTTGTCAATGTTTGATAGACACTCACACAAAATCTTGTTAATTTCTGTCAATTAAACTCACAGAATTTTACAACTTCTACTACCCATGCAGAGGTCCATGTCCAAATTCTGTAACACCTGTTACACCATGTTTTGTACTAGTTACTCCATTTTGTTAAAATAAACTGAAGATTGCAATATCTGAAATTGATCAGAAACTTAAAGAGGAAATACTTCTGCTTCTTAAATTTTGATTTTTGTTGGAGCTACTTTGGAAATTTTACATTTTTATCTTTGCGAGAGTAACACCCGTTACAACGGAATGGCCCACAGGGGAGTATTGCTGCCCAAGTGTGGGATCCTTATCAAGTTGGTTTGGCGAAAGCCATCGAAAGAGTCCAAAGAAGGGCAGCCCGTTTTGTAATGTCACGATACAGGGGAGACAGCGTTACGGAAATGATACAGGACATGGGATGGGAATCATTACAACAACGTTGCGGCGTGTTCTACTTGCGAAACTCCAGTGGCCAACATTATACTCCGAATGCAGATAATATTGTTGACTACCACCTACGTAGGTACAAATGATCATCAGAATAAAATACGAGAAATAAGAGCTCAAATGGAGAGATTCAGATGTTCAAATCTTCCCGAGCGCTATTCGAGAATGGAATGATAGATGAATAGTATAAAGGTGGTTCGCTGAATCCTCTGACAGGCACTTAAATGTGATTTGCAGAGTATCTCTTGTAGATGTAGTATAACAACATTGATCGTTTCAGACATTTCACTGAGCCTGTAATGATAACACGGCTTCTCGTGGAGATAGCTGTACGCTAGAGCATCATAAAGCAGCGCGCTGCAACTGTTTTGTATTCGCGCAGTCCTTTACAGAGGCGATAACGCGGTCCGCCCCTCCCATCGATTCCCTGATAGCGGCCTCTCCTCTCGAGAGCAACTGCGCATGATATCGCAGTGGGTGGCGAGACAATTGCACTCACCTTGAGCAGGCGGTGTAGTGTGGTGCCCACACGTGACTCATCTCCAATATGGCCCGGCCGCTGTGACTCAATAGGGAGACAGGGCAGGATAATCTGTTATGGTGCGAAGCGTACACTCTTACACACTCACACTCACTACTCCAAGCACCCACTCACACTTGCTCGTACATCACATTCTGTCGAATTTTCTTCATTTGGCCTCCGCAGATGGGGACGCTAACGAACATTATGGCGTTCTCCAACTATAACCATACTCCGCAAGAAGACCTCAAGGTGTGTGGCGGAGGGCACTTTGTGTTTTATATTCCATAGGGCCCGCAGCGTACTAAAGGTCAGCAAGTGACATAATAATAACTAACCAACCAATTTTGACAGTAAATATGCCGAAGTCTTAGATGTCCTACGTATGTCAGATCATCTAGCATAAATGTCACTTGAAAATGGCACTTTAAGCCGAAACGGGACCGTCGGGTTTGAATAAATAATATTAAATAGCAGCGATTTGGTAAATTATTATCGTCGTTCTTTGTGTATTACTGTCGCTCCTTCCTCACACTACATTCGCGTATGATTCGCGCAAAAAAACGATTGCCTATATGCCTCCGTGTGGGTTCCATTCTCTTTAATTTGATTTTTTGTGGCCTTCTCGCGAGATAAAGGGAGCAATATATTGATTGACCCTTCATTAAACGTACGATTTCCGAACTTTGGCAGAAGTAGGTACTGCGATAGAGAACGTCCCTCTTCCAGCGACTGCCAAAGAGTTTCAAAATCATCTCTGTGGAGCTTCCGCGCTTAGCATATGAGCCTGTAACGAAGAGTGCTGCTCTGCATTGTATCTTTTCTACGTCTTGTATCATCCCATCTCGTACAGATCCCACAAGGATGACCAATACTGAATCGTCGGCCGACTGAATTTTTTGTAAGGCACTTCCTTTGTTAATGGACTACACGACTTTAGGATTTTTCAAATTTTAGTTTGGCATCTGCTCTGCCACAGCTAAGTTTATGTGGTCGTAACATTTCAAATCACTCCTTAAGCCTACCTCCAGACATTTGGAAGTTTCGGCTTCCAGTGTTTGTTCTGCTATTGCATAATATAATATATAAAGCAGAGTGTCCATATTTTTGTGTGTACGTGTTGCATACAAATCTACAGTTTTGTTCCAAATATTTATGAAATTTTGTACACGTAAGCTTCAATCCACGAGGACGGTCGCCGTAAGTGCAAGAATCACGTACGATACATAGTTCACAAGATATGACGTCATAAACAATGAGATGCGCGAAAAACTGCTGCAATAAGCGACAAAGCTGTTCATTTCCTCCTAAACCACCGCACCGATTTCAACAAAATTTGGTACACACATTCCTTACCATGGGGTAACAATTTCCGCAAGGTTAAAAATGACATACGACACATGGTTCAGAAAATATGACGTCATAAACAATAGGATTCGCAAAAAACTGCCACATAATTCGGCGAGACTTCATAAATACGCTATATGAGAATGAGAGTACTTAGCAACTTACAACAAATTTTAAACATAATTTTTACCCCTTAATTAAACTTTTTCCATAGCAAAATGATGAAAGGAAAAAAGGTTTTCGTTTACTACTTTTCCGCTGTTTATGGTGTAAAACTACGGCATTCGGTTTGACGTTAAAATTTATAATTTGTACACTACAAATTGTAGCCACAGGAAATTTTACAGACAGTATACACACATATAATTGACTGTACCTTCTAAATTGTATCACACGTAGTTCATGAGATATGAGCAAATAAACAGTAACGTTCATGGAAAACTGCCTCGTCCCGCACCAAGTTTTAATTTATTATTTCTTTACTACTAACTGTATTCCCAAGAGATTTTATAGACATACAGCCCTTATACCTGCAAAATGGCAGGAATAAATACATAAACATCTGGGCAACGCCGGGTTTTCAGCTAGTAATAAAATAAAGTGCAGCGGAAAGTCAATTTGAACGCACGCGATGAGTCGTACCGCGTGCGCTTCCTCTGCCAGGCGTCGCTGTCACGGACATCAAGTTCATGAACGCACTCCTGGGGCGTGGCCAGCGGTCGCGACGTGTGCAAAGTATGCTGTGATTGGTCAAGTATCACTAAAATGGCACCACGCCACGAACTAGAGGCAGTCTACGATTTGGAGTCAACTACGATGGCAGACGGTTATGTTGTGTGCCATAGTTATGCCAGTCACTATTCATCCCTTATTCTGGACACTCTGATAGTGCTACGACTTATGTTGAATGTATTCTCATGTCTGTGGACAAGAAGTAGTATTATCCTGAGGAATTATATGCAAACAGTACTGGCACTCAAAGAAAAGTTAAGTATTCGTCTTTGTATATATGAGAAGCCATACTAATAAATGTAGATAATGTCGTGCGAAAGGCGAACCAGAGACTGCGTTTTATTCACAGAACCCTCTTTTAAGATGCAACAGAAGTACAAAAGAAACGGCATACACTACGCTTGTATGTCCTTTTTTGGAGTATTGCTGCCCAGAGTGGGATCCTTATCAGGTGGGTTTGACGGAGGACATCGAAAGAGTCCAAAGAAGGGCAGCTCGTTTCGTATTGTCACGATACCGGGAAGACAGCGTTACGGAAATGATACAGGATCTGGAATGGGAATCATTAAAAACAACGGAGCTTATCACTGCGGCGTGGGCTACTTACGAAACTCCAATCGCCAACATTATCCTCCGAATTCGAAAATATATTGTTGACTACCACTTACATAGGTAGAAATGATCATAAGAATAAAATACTATAAATCAGAGCTCTAATGGATAGATTCAGGAGTTCTTTCTTCCCGCGCGCTATTCGAGAGTTGAATGTGAGATAAATAGTATAATGGTGGTTCGTTGAACCCTCTGCCAGGCACTTAAATGTGATTTGCAGAGTACCCATGTAGATGTAGATGTACAGATTGTTTAGAAACTTGCATCTGTGTCGGCTCGCATGAAATCCTGTAAATAGAATCTGAGCTACCTGTTACCACTGTGCGCTGTCTTCGCTGTTCTTGTATTTGGGACGAGTCGCATCACTGGCAATTAGTCTCAGCGCTTTCGACGAGTCTCAAAATAAAAGATCTTTCTTTCTATGTAAACGCATAACTTCACGTTTTTGCAAAACGACATACTGACCATAGCTGTTTATTTTATTATCTCTGTGTTACCGGTTTCGATTAGTTTACCATTATCAAGCGTTAGCAACGTTTAGCTAATAGCTTAACACAAAAATTCAAAATTGTAAAATAAGTATTTGTTGCCATTACTGTACTCCTTATTGATATTACCACAGTTGCTGACTGTAGCTTGAAAATGGTAAACTAACCGAAACCGGGAGCACTGAGATAAAAAATAAACAGCTATGGTCAATATGTACCCGCTCGGTTAGCCGTGTGGTCTAGCGCACCGCTTTCCGAGATGGGGAGGCGTACCGGCTCCGGCGGAATAACGAAGAGGTTTGGAGTGTCGGCCAGCCTGGATGTGGGTTTTCGGTGGTTTTCCACATCCCCCTAGGTGAATAGCTGGCTGGTCCCCAAGTCCCGCTTCAGTTACACGATTCGCGAACATTTCATAACACATTACACTTATGACACTATACACAGTCATATGACACTATACACTTATGACACTAATTGGGGTACAGATTTCCTCCCTGGGGCAGGGGGTGGTGGCAGGAAGGGCATCCGGCCACCCCGTCAATATTAACACGCCAAATACTAATAACAACCCGACGCTGCATGTGCGGGAAAAGGTTGAAGAGAAAGAAAGAAAGAAAGAAAGAAATGGTCAATATGTCGTTTTGAAATTATGTAAAAGCTGTTAAACCCCACCTGTTCACGTTTCTAAACCACGATGGTTTGTGTTGAGAATCAATCGCTATTCCATACACTATGCGTCGATACGCTGTAGATGCTCGTGCATTTCCCTACCCTTTTACAGCGTTGCGACTTCTCAATATACTACAGCATCATCCGCAAAAAGGCCTCACTGAACCTTAGTCTTTTATACATTTTTTGAAAAAGTAACGGTTCTATAACACTCCCTTGGAACACGCCAGAAAAATGACTCTCAGGGCTGGAGACTCTCCGCTAATAATGACATGCTGCATTTTGTTAGCTAGAAGCTCTTCGATGCAGTCACACAGTTGGTCTGATATACTATATGCTGCCATTTTTTTCATCAGGCGATGGTGCGGAACGGTATCGAACGCTTGCGGAAGTCAAGAACCTCGGCATGTACAGGGAAGTCTGTGTCTACTGCCCCCTGTGTCTGCAGGATGAATAGCGCGAGCTGGGTTCCACGTGATCGCTGCTTTCAGAAGCCATTTGCATCCTACAAAGGAGACTTCCCGTCGCTTCAAATTCTGGTTTCAGAAGGAAACTTCATTACGAATCTTTGCGCCGGATTGTGCTCTGCTTTCAAGTTTCCCGCCGGCCGCGGTGGCCGAGGAGACTGAGGCGCTTCAGTCACGGTCTGCATTGCCACTACGGTCGGGGGTTCGAATCCCCCCTCGGGCATGGATATTTGTGCCGTCTTTAGAGTAAGGTAGTTCATAAGTAGTTTGTAAGTTTAGGGACTGATGACCCCGCAGTTAAGTCCCATAAGCTTAACAAACATTTGATTTTGAAGTTCCCGGCTCAGTTGTGTCCTGGAACTAGGCGCAATTTTCAAAAAATGTTCAAATGTTTGTAAAAAATTGCAGTGGTTATGGATCCCTAAATTCAAACTTCAAAACCAACTGATCACGTGGACAACACAAACACCCATGCCCGAGGGAGGGCTCGAACCCCCGTAGTAGAATGGCCGCGCGCACCGTAGCAGGGCGCCTCATTGCGCACGGCTATTCCGCCGCGGCCGGCGCAGTCTTATTTAATCTGCCAGGTAGTTTCCCTTTTCTTGTTTACATTACCATTCCCACGATTTGTTTGATACCGATCAGTCTGTAGCGAACAGAAATCTTATCATGCCTACATACCTGCCACTTATCTGGCAATATTGAATTTAGATTTTACTTTAAATACGGCAAGAAATCAAAGCCTTTCCTGGCTCATATGCAGTGAAGCGGTACTGTTAGTTCGCTTCATTACTTTATCCTACAATATTCTTTATTAATTTTTTATTATTATTAATGCCAACAGAATTGTTGGATACTTTATTTTTGACGAGCTTAGTTGGTCATTCATGTCATTATTTTGTTGCAGTGCAATTTTCATTTAGGGGCCAGTGAACACAGAAATGCAATTAATAAAGACAATACATGGAGCCAGGCTGCACAGCACCCATTTCCCTTCCAGTGTGTGTGACAAAGGTGGTGAGATGACAGATTGTAGTG
Source organism: Locusta migratoria (assembly GCA_026315105.1). Classification (NCBI taxonomy): domain Eukaryota; kingdom Metazoa; phylum Arthropoda; class Insecta; order Orthoptera; family Acrididae; genus Locusta; species Locusta migratoria. The sequence continues at coordinate 505,818,780 of CM048746.1, read as the reverse complement.
GGTTTAGCAGCAGCAGAAAATTTTCAAATGTTTGTAGAGCTTATGGGACTTAACTACAAACTACTTATGAACTAGCTACAACTAAGGAGGGAACAAATATCCATGCCCGAGGGGGGATTCGAACCCCCGACCGTAGTGGCCGTGCAGACCGTGACTGGCGCGTCGCAGCAGCAGAAAGTTCCAAGTAGGATAGCCAACATTTGCTTACTAATACAACGGCATAGATTTTTTTGTGGCACCAGAGGTTGGTAGCTAGCATAAAGCGAGTCTTGTAGGGTTGTGAGGTTGGCGGTGGGTCACTTTATGCCTTCAGCCAATGGGAGAGCTCCGCCGAGCAACTTGAAATGGATGAGCGGTTACGAAAGGTGTCCGTCATTAGAGGGAGTGTTGGCGGAGTCCTACAACCGAGCGGACGTGTGTTAGGTCTGGTGTGTCATAAATGTGCCTTATAGTGTTTATTTGATTGAGTAATTCGATCAGTAATGTTGCAACTATCATCATTCTATCGAGACATCATGTGTGGGATGCAAATTCGTGTAATTTTTAACGTAACAATTCGGCCTAATATGGGACTTGTAACGATTTCTTTTGTGTGGGACTTGAGCCATCAGCTTCAGCCCTTCAATTTTTAGTTTCAAATGAATATCAGGGAGTAATGATTGATGATCATGTACGTATGGTTGTATTACCAAAGAAATGACGATGTTCACCGCAGAATGATATATAATTCATTTTAAAGATCGTGCTGAACTTGCTGTCCCGCCAATTCCTGTTTTCTAGAATTTTGTGTCCTCAAGGCCCAACATTAGCTAATATTAGCTAATAATCACCTTAAGCTTGCTTTAATAACTTTTCTTCATCACCGTGTGTAAATAAATTTTTGAAATCTTTCGAAACTTTTGCCATTTTTTCTTAGTATACGATGTTAATCTTTGCCAACGGTCTAAAGTTTTTTTTTATTTTTATTTTTTTTTTATTAAATAGTCGTGGGCCATCAGCTCCATCAATCTGCACCTAAATATGTGGCTCTACAGCGAGGCACTAAAGCGAACAGTATACCGCACACGTGCTAGTTATGAAAATACGAGTGATGCCCGAGATATTAGTGGATTCTTAGTGGAAGCCCACGTGGTTGAAGTTGTTCATTTGGCTCCTTTTCATGTTTCGTATAATAGCAAATCCCCTGTAAGACACTTCTGTTTACAAAAAGGATAAAGTATCGTATGTACGAGGGTTGGAACTTAAATAGTGGCAACTATTTATTCACATCCGATACAAGAGCGTTACATGTTTGCACCTGTTACTGTCCTTCAAAGCAGTCATCAGCGTTGTGTAAAACCCGTTGCCAGAGACGTGGAAGGCGTAGTATACCGTTAGCAGAGCCTGTTCTATTGATGGTGCGAATGGAGCGGTCTACTGACTGTCGAATCTCTGGAGCCGCGGTGGAGTAGCCGAGCTGTCTAAAGCGTCTCGCTACGGAGCGTCCGGTTGCTCGCCGTGGAGGTTCGAGTCCTCCCTGGGGCATGGGTATTTGTGTTTGTCCTTAAGTTAGTTTCCCTACGTTTAAGTAGTTTGTAAGCTACGGACTGATGACCACGCAGTTTGGTCCGATAGATTTACAAACATTTGAACGTTTTTTTGAATCTCTGGAACAGTTCTGAAACGAAAGCCTCGAAGCGGTTCCTTCATTTTCGGAATCGAATCAAAATCACAAGGACTTAAGTACAGGGAGTATGGTGGATAGTACAGTATGTCCCAGTCCCATCGACCGCACAGAGCAGCCACAGCTTCCGTTGTATGCGCCTGCACATTGTCGTCCAAAATGATGGGTGGGTTGCACAGAAAGTGTTCCCGCTTCTTTCGCAAAACTTATGTCCTTGTGACTTCGATTTGATTCCGAAGATGAAGAAACCACTTCGTGGAATTCGCTTCAGAACTGTTCCAGAGATTCGACAGGCTGTAGACCTTTCTCCATTCGCACCATCAACAGAACCGTCTCTGCTAACTCTGTACTACGCCTTCCACATAGCTGGCAACGCGTTCTACACAACGCTGGTGACTACTTTGAAGGACAGTAACAGGTGCAAACATGTAACTGTCTTGTATCGGATGTGAATAAATAGTTGCCACTATTTAAGTTCCAACTCTCGTGCAGTACGGCAGTGTATTCCCTATGTTTAGAACGCATTCTAATTAAAATAAACACCGATTTATTGGAGATTGAGATTCTTTGGAAGAATACTCAGTAAATGTAGTCCAACAACAAAGAAAACTGCTCATTCATTCGACGAATACTTGAATGTTTCACGTCGATGTGGGATCCGTACCAGATAGGATTGATAGAGCAGCACTCTTGGTTACGGGCTCAAGGAGTTGATCAGCCAGCTATAAATAGTGGCAGACGCTGCGTTCTGTGTCACTTTAAGGGCTACTGTCAAAGTTCAGAGAGCGTACTTTTCTAGAAGAGTGAAACAGTATATTGCTCTCTTATTTATATCATCCTAAACATCATGGAGATGAAACTGGAGAATTCGAGCCAACACGGAAGCTTACCAGCAATTTCGTTCCGGCGAACCATACACGACAGGAACAGGAAAAGGGGGAAGTCAAAGTGGCACAGGGAGCTCCCTCCGTCACACATTCAGTACCCCTTGTTCTGTTTGGTGCGGATTCCACAAACTTGAGAAATATCAAAGAGGGGTCGTACGTTTTGTAAGCAAACTCATTTGTACACTGATTGCATTTCATTAGTATTCTAAAATACTTCCCCAACGACTGAAGCTATGTAACCTTACGTCAGTATCAGTGACGTCAGTCTGTTACACAACTGTAGAACAGGTTCTAATCGCCATCTTTACATCTTTCTTGGACGAAAATTCTCTATCAAAAAATAACCATAGATTCCAACGCGCGTGTGAAGCAGAACTCACTTTCTTCACACACACTCGGCTTTGCAGCTGACTGCTGACATCACAAAACTTGCCTTCTTAGGCCGTTTGCATCCAATTTCATTCGCCCTACACTTTCTGCACTTATCAAGCGAATGCGTTCCTTTTCGTCTTCCTGCGAGCTTTCCATCTACGGTGTACAGGAATACGGACTTCATGTTTTTAACACTGAACTTTTCTTATTCCCCTTTTATGGTAAACGTTTGGTTACCACATGATCAGTTTCTTATTCTTCCTTCTCTTCATCGGAGATGTGATTGGTTACACAACAGTTATACTAGTAGCGCCTAGTTCATGATAATGATCGGAAGATGTTCAACCGAAAGGAAAGTGACACCAGTCGTGCTACAAGGAAAAGTAACAAAGCTGATAAAGTTCTCCGTGTAGGCGTATGGTTTATCAGATAGTGTCAGCAGCACTATCTGATTGTCGCTAGAGAGCTTGTCGTTTACAGGAATGCTCACTGAGAACGACTTTGACAATATCTCCCCTTAGTTACATGAAATTGACATTTTCTTGGCTGATAAACGTAGGATAATGATAGAACCAGATATTTTGCTATAAAAGCCATCTTGATTGCACAGTGTTTTATTATTCGTCAATGACGCGTTTCGCCTTTTAGTACCGCATCATCAGATTATCTGCTTGACAAATGTTACACAAAAATTACCAAACGTAATTACAAAATGAGGTTTGGAGTGGACGGACATGGACTTAGTTTGTGCTGATTAGATTGTACAAAATGGTGAAACAACTCTTAGAAGGCAATGTTTTTGCTGTGGCGCCGTACGTTGGTTTGTGGTACCGGTATCTAAACATTTTCTATAAATTTCATTCCATTCCATGATGGTGGTGGGGGTTGCAACAGAGACTGCGAATTATTTAATTAAACATTTTCTACAATTCTGAATTTTTTTCCATAGTCCTACATAAGGTCGATTAACTAGAATTACAGAAGTAACAGACGCGGTAATGATATAAAAAGGACGAAACTGATATTGAATTACCTTAAAAGGAGCGATGCTACATGTACACTGTAAACGTAGGCTTATCTTGTGTTTTCAGGCACCAGCGCTCCTTTTAAGGTAATCCAACATCAGTTTTGTTCTTCTTAGATCATACGTCGTTTGTTCCTTCTGAAATTTTTGTTCGTCGATAATTTGTAGGGTTACGGGAAAAATTAAGAAATGCAGAAAAAGTTCATATATTGCTAGCCAACGTACGGCGTCTCGCCACGGGGAGTGCTTTTTAAGATTATTATATTATTTGTTTTTTATTCAATCTACTTCGCAAAAAATAAGTCCATGTCCACCCCTCCCCCCTAATTGACGCAGATAATCCGATTATGCCGCACTAAAGGGCGAAACATGACTTTCAAGAAACATTTTCCAAACCAAGACAGCTTTTATTGGATAATATAATTTCTCTGGTTGTTGAACGACACAATGAAGTGGAAATAATTTTATAAGAACCAGATATTGTTCGACTAAAATATTGATGATAAAGTTCTGAAGTACTTGAAAAGCTTGTAGGGACGGTGCAGGGAAGATGGTCCCACAGTTACTCACAAATGTGAGTTCAAAAAATGTTCAAATGTTTGCAAATCTATCGCACCCAACTGCTTGGCCATTATTCCGTAGCTTACAAACTACTTAAACTGAGGTAAACTAACCCAAGGACAATACAAACACCCATGCCCGAGGGTGGGACTCGAACCCCCGACGGCGAACAACCGCGCGCACTACAGCACGGCGCCTCAGTGCGCACGGCTAATCTGCCGCGGCAACCTGAGTACGTCACCGTATATTACTCATACTTTAAAGGGAGTCTTTCCGCCCTATCTCGACAATGTCAAATTGGCTATATAAATGTCTCGTTTTCTCAGCAACTGTTGACTATATAAATGTGATGTTTTTATCACATGTTCTCGCATGTTTTGTGACTGTATTGCTCTGCAATCGCTTTGAAATAACAGCTGGTAAAAGTAATGATTTTTTTGTGCAAATTTTATCAATTTTAATTTCTTGAATTTTAACTATTACAGTAAATACTACCAAAGTAGAGTTACAACATTATTAAACCATCTATGATGTGTGGTAAATAATTCATTGATGTAAATTCAGAAGTTTCTGAGATAAAGGGGAATTTATATTGAAAAATATCATTGTGAGAAAATTGCGCTTAAAAGAACATACAGCCGAATGATAGATAAAAAAGTGTTACAATGTTCCTGGATGGTAGTCCTCAACTCCTCATTTCTCACCCAGTGCTGCCTTCCTTATCTTAGCTGTGGCTTCTTTTGACATATTGTTTACCGCAATCTCTGCCTTCATGATTTGCAGTTGGTCTAAGTCCATCACACTTTTAATGGTGTTGTAGTTGTTATGATCTTCAGTCCGCAGACTGGTTTGATGCAGCTCTCCACCCTATTGTACCCTGAACAAGCCTTTTCATCTCCTCATAAGAACGGCAACCTACATCCGTTTGAATCTGCTTACTATACGCGTCTATTGGTCTCCCTCTGCGATTTTTACCCCACACACTTCCCTCCAATGCTAAATTCACAATTCCTTGAAGTCTAAGAATGTGTCCTACAAAGCGATCCCTTCTTTTAGTCAGGATATGCCAAAAATTTCTTTTCTCACCAATTCTGTTCAGTACATCTTCATTAGTTATACGATCTACCCACCTAATATTCAGCATTCTTCTGTAGCACCACATTTCAAAAGCCTCTATTCTCTTCCTGTCCGCACTGCTTATCGTCCGTGTTTCACTCCCGTACGAGGCAACACTCCGCACAAATGCCTTCAGAAAAAGACTTCCTTACACTTAAATTAATATTCGATGTTAGCAAATTTCTGTTTTTCAAAAATGCTTTTCTTCCCATTGCCATTCTTCATTTTATATCTTTGTACTGCGACCATCGCATGTTATTTTACTACCCAAGTATCAAAACTCATCTACCACCTTCATTGTTTCGTTACCTAATCAAATTCCTTCAGCATCGCCTGATTTTCTAAGACTGCATTCCATTATCTTTGATTTGCTCTTGTTAATGCTTATTTTATACGCTCTCTTCAACACACTGTCCGTTCCATTCAACTGCTCTTCCAGGTCCTTTGTTGTCTCTGACAGAATAACAATGTCATCAGCAAAACGCAATGTTTTTATTTCTTCCCCCTGAACTTTAATCCCTATTCCAAATTTTTCCTTGCTTTCCTTCACCGCCTGCTCGGTGTACAAATTGAATAACATCGGAGAAAGGCTACAACCCTGTCTTACTCCCTTCCCAACTAATGCTTCCCTTTCATGCACTTAGAGTCTAATAACTGCGGTCTGGCTTTTGTACATGTTGTATTTTCCTGCCGGCCGCGGTAGCCGAGAGGACTGAGGCGCTTCAGTCACGGTCTGCACGGCCACTACGGTCGGGGGTTCGAATCCCTCTAGGGCATGGATATTTGTGCCGTCCTTAGTATAAGGTAGTTCATAAGTAGTTTGTAAGTTTAGGGACTGATGACCCCGTAGTTATGTCGCATAAGCTTAACAAACAATTGAACATTTGTATTTTCTCTGTATTTTACCCCTGCTGTGTTGTAACCTTTATGAATTCTAAGACACTCCAGAACCTGCAGTTTTCCAGAACAGCCATCATTAAAAGGAAGAACAGTATCAAGAACACCAAGTTCAAAGAGTGAACCTCCAAAAAACACGGAATCTAAAACACGGTTAGTGGATAACTGTCATTGTCAAACAGAAAGCCGGCCGCGGTGGCCGAGGGGACTGAGGCGCTTCAGTCACGGTCTGCACGGCCACTACGGTCGGGGGTTCGAATCCCGCCTCGGGCATGGATATTTGTGCCGTCCTAGTTCGTAAGTAGTTCATAAGTAGTTTGTAAGTTTAGGGACTGATGACCCCGTAGTTAAGTCCCATAAGCTTTACAAACATTTGAATATCAAACAGAAACAAATTTCCCGTTCGAAGAGTTTCCTGAGAAATACCGCTACGTATGCAACTTACGAAACGGACAGTTATCTACAAAACAAAAGAAACTACTGCCCTCTAGAATATATAGTCCCAGAGAAAAATGCCAATATGCCAAATGATGGAAAAGAAAATTGCCAGAAAAGTCAGTGCAGGGTTATTTTCAAATATTTATTTAAAATAGTAAATAATTGAATATTGCAATGAAACCAACACAAAATTAAGCATAAACATAGTTTTTCCGTAATATTCATAAAGTAAAAATTTTATATTTCGTCAGTTTGGGCTGTACGAGTCCCTTTAATTGCGCATGGTTACTTCTTCGCCTAGCTTTGACTAATGCGCACAAACAAGCTAGACGGCAGTGGTTTAAGGAAAGACGGCATTGGGGACAAGAATGGCATACGATAGTGCTGTCGGACGAATCCAGATTGTGGTTGTTTGGAAATGGCACACTTTGTTTCGTCACAGACAGGGTGAGCGGCATTCGCACAAAACATACAGCGCCAGCTCACGGCCTGAAAGTGCGGCCTGCTACTGGTTGCAGCTAAAAATCATTCAAATCTTAGCCGGCCGCGGTGGCCGAGCGGTCTGCAGCGTGCCAGTCACGGTCTGCACGGCCGCTGCTGTCGGGGGATCGAATCCCCCCTCGGATATTTGTGCCGTCTTTAGTATAAGGTAGTTCATAAATAGTTTGTAAGTTTAGGGACTGATGACCCTGTAGTTAAGTCCCATAAGCTCGACGAACATTTAAACTTAAATCTTTGCTTAGGTGTGAGTTAACAGCAGTAATACAATAAAGAGCTGATGGTTGACTATGTCAAGGGCTCTGAGATGAATGCGACCGACGTGAATGGCATTATACGAATCGTAGCAATACCCTTCCTGCATTTTTCAGCAAAACAATGCACGACTACAAGTTGCTGCACGAACACGTGCCTTCGCGGTGTCACATGTCGTCAGCCTTTTGCCCTGTTCTGCCAAATCACCAGAGTTGTCGCCAATCACAAATGTTTTTAATATCGCGAAACGACAGGTGCAGTGCTGTAACCCAACGACAACCATAAAGGATGATCTTTGCAGCTAGGTGAATGCAGCATGGATGGCTATACCACAAGTCGTCATTCGCGTCTTGTAAGCGTTGATTTCATCACCCGTAGCGGACCCTGTGCTCACTTTTAACAGGACACATGGTGAACTGAGGTGACTGACAGGGATGCCGGACACTTGCCACGCCGGACACTTGACACACCTGACCGTTCGCCAGGTAGTTGGATTAGCGGCCCCTCCTGCTGTTTGCTTCCAAGCTTCCGTCTCCGCATCTTACTCGATACAGTCCTTACGGAAGAGATCTTTTTCTTCGACATCTCGCCGAAATGTACAACTTCTTTCCAATATCCCGAAATATAAATATTTATAACTATTGGGAAACTAAAGCAATACCGTCGTATATTTAAGTGTATAATTACTTCTTCCAACCACAAATATGGATCCATTCTCCCTCCGTCTGTACGGTAGCTTTCTTGCATACTTAACTGATTGCGATAGAAACAGTATTTGTACATATATTAATTGCTACAACTGGATTAAAAAATAGAGAAAGAAGAACGATACACTTAATAAATTTACTCTCTTGCGGTGAAACATTAGTTAATAAAGTGTATTGGGACAATGTTCAAAACAATGACAGAAAATACGTTTACAAAATAGAGATAAGAGCGTCTATATTTGATAGGTCACCTAAAGTTGACATAACATTTTAAAATATTTGAAATAAGGAAATGAAGGAATGTAGAATGTTATGCTTGTAACGTAGACTTGTTCTACATTGTTTAGCTTTGGTATCTACTGAGTCGCAGAGGACACACTCTAGTTTCTTAAGGGAAAAGCCACAATTCCTATGATCTGCACTATAAAAGAAACAAAAAGCACAAAAGGAAATCGTAATGTAATTTATGTACTAGCTCACAAGCGAAACTGAAGTCGATAGTTCCTGTGAGTTAGTATGAGCAAATGTTGTACTCGACAATCAGAATAACTTAATAACTGACTCCGTTTACCGACCCCCACACTCTCATGTTGCAGCCGCCGAACAGTTCATAGAAAACTTTATTCTCATTACAAATAGGTACGCTACTCATATTAATATAGTTGCAGTGACTTAAATCTACCATCCGTATGTTGACAGAACTACACCTTCAGATAGGGTGGCAGATACATCTTCCGAAATTGTTCTAAACGCTTTTTTTATTATTTTGAACAATTAGTTCACGATCCCATTCAAATTGTAAATGGTTTCGAAAACTCACTTGAGCTCTTAGTCACAAATACTCCTGAGATCACGACGGATACAGGCATAAGTGAACACAAAATTGTAGCAAGCTCAAATCCGTAACAAGGATATTTACCAAAAGTAAACGCTAAATACATCTATTAAAAAGCGAAAAAAAAAGATAAATATTCGGTTGACATCTTACTAGGAGACAGTCTCTAGTTCTTCTATAACTTTATAACTTTGACGGTATGACCATAATATTAGAAGGTAGAAAAAAATTCTCTTAACATGTGAACTATGGGAGCTTTTACTTAAGTAGGAAATTGCAAATCGAAAAGTGGTAGATGTAACTATGAATTCTGGTTGCAGGAGGATCATTTGAGTGATATTTAATGTATTTGCTTCGTCGAATCAAATTTCACTGCCATGCTAGTGAAACGAACTGGGACCAGCTAATTTCATCATTAAGTTATTTAAGGATACTGAGGTCTGATAGACTCTTTTTATTTTTACATCTTATAAACGTCGCATCGTTTGGTGGTTCCCCCCAAGATGTTCTCTACGTTCAATACGTCTCCGTTCTTCGAAAGCAGCTTTCCCTTGCAATGATTCTATTTTCGGCGTAAGCACATCCACACCTTATTATCGCGTAACCATTGTAATCGGCAAAAGGCCTGCCCTTGGCCATTGTAATAACTTCCATACTGACGGTCACACTATGAAATGCGAAAGCGACTAGTGTGCAGATGTCCCAACGGGTGGTGGGGGGAGGGGGCGAGGAGGGCAGGAGGAGGAGGAGACAGTGGCACCCGACCCTTCGGAACAGGTAAAAGTGTGGCAAATATCCGGCGTGGCAAGTGTCCGGACACCGACTGATAGGGCCGGCTATACGAGGTGCACGGTGTGCGGGGTACACCAGCGTCGTTACCAGGAAGTGCCAGGCGGGCGCGTGGTCTAAGGCGCCGTGCCGTCGTGGAGGGCGCGGCGCTCCCGGCGGAGGTTCGAGTCCTCCCTCGGACATAGGCGTTTGTGTCGTTTTTAGAATAAGTTAGAGTAGGCTAGTTTAAGTAGTGTGTAAGGGTAGGCCCCAATGATGTTTGACCGAGAGAGGCAGCGCAGTGGTTAGCACACTGGACTCGCATTCGGGAGGATGGTGCTTCAAATCAACATCCGGCCATCCTGATTTAGGTTTTTCGTGATTCCCCTAAATCATTCCGGCGAATGCCTGGATGGTTCGTTTCAAAGGGCACGGCAGATTTACTTCCCCATCCTTAACCGAAATAGGGACTGATGACCTGATTAGTCTAGTCCCTTCAAACCACAACCCAACCCCTCCACTCCCCCTCCACCCACTGCCACACAACCAACCAACCAAGAAAAACTGTAACCTTTGCAGTTTGATTCCATAAGTACTCAAACACATTTCGCAGTTTTGAAAATTAATGAACAAAAAGAAAATTTTTTTTTTTTAATTAAAAAAGAATCAGTTTTGCCGCTAGAAGTGAAGGTAATTAGTTTCACGATTTGCGTATGTCACTACGAGCTTCGCCAGAAAGAGCCAACACTCCCATACAACGCTACACTCCAGACAAAAGCTTTTAGAAAGGACTTCCTAACATTTAAATTAATATTGGATGTCAACAAATTTCGCTTCTTCAGAAAGGCTTTTCTTCCCATAGCCATTCTGCATTCTATATCTTCTTCACTTCCCCCATCAGAAATTATCTTGCCACCCAAATAACAAAACTCATCTACTATATTTATTGCCCTATTACCTAATCTAATTCCTTCAGCATCACCTGACTTTCTGACACTACATTCCATTATCCTTGTTTTACTCATGTTAATGCTCATCTTATACCCTCTATTCAAGACACTGTCCATTCCATTCAATTGCTCTTCCAGATCCTTTGCGGTCTATGACAGAATTACTATATCATCGGCAACCGCAAAGTTTTTATTTCTTCTCCCTGTACTTTAATTCCCTCTTCAAATTTCTCCTCGCATTCCTTCACTGCTTGCTCAATGTATAGATTGATCAACATTGGGGAAAGGCTACAACCCTGTCTTACTCCCTTCCCAACCTCTGCGTCCCTTTCATGCCCTTAGACTCTAATCACCGCTGTCTGGATTTATATAAGTTGACTATAACTCTTCGCTCCCTATATTTTACCCCTGTTACCTTCAGAATTTGAAAGACTTTATTCCAGTCGACTTTGTCAAAAGCTTTCTCTAAATCTACAAATGCTAAAAACCTAGGTTTGCCTTTCGTTAGCGTATCTAAGTCGTAATGTGAGTATTGCCTCTCGTGTTCCTACATTTCTCCAAAATGGAAACTGATCTCCCCCAAGGTTGGATTCCACAAGTTTTTCCATTCGTCTGTAAATAATCCGTGTATTATATTTTGCAACTATGCAAGAAACATGACGAGTTCATTAATGTCAAAATTAAAATCTTACAAGTTCATTTGTTCACTTGTAATATGGTACGACATTCTATGAAAAATTAACACTGTAAGCAAAATTCTGCAAAGGTCTGACATTATTCTTTCAGAGGCGGTCAAAATGATACATCTGGCCAAGATGACAGTGCATAGACAGTGCATTTGAACAGATGCTATTTGATTCAAAATTACTTGCTGAAGATTTATAATGTGAACCTGAATTCAAAGAAACTGCTCGTCCACGTCCTCAAAAACGACATGTCGATTACAAAACTTCAGATGGGCCCATATTACACCCAAACACTAAGTTTACAGTAAATTTTTATATTTTTGTTATTTGACACGGAGACCTTACAATTAAATGAAAGCTCCCATTCGTAGATAGAATACAACAACACGTTTTCATTTTTGCAAAACATTGAAAGATGGAGGAAATTGGACAGAAAAAAAGCCACAACCTTGAACAAAAGTTAACACATGAAACTAGATCGGATGTTGATGGGGAAGAGCTGTTTAGTAAGTTAAAAGTGCTTCCTTATTTTTTTGCAGTAGACGTGTTAAATTTTATTTAAATTCTATTTATTCCAATAATTTAATGTCTGTGTTCCCATATGTTTCAACATCTTTACGCATATATATAACACTTGTTGTGACAGTAGCAGAAGGTCAAATGTCTTTTCCAGAATGAAAATAATAAAAAAAACTGTTTACGATCAACCTTGACCCAAGATAGACTGACAAATTTGGCCATCATAAGTATCCAATCACAAATAGATTTCAAAACAGATATATCATAAAAAAGTTTGTAGACGTAAAAGCCAGAAAAAAATGAATTTACTGTCTGAAAATGTTACTGTATGTTTATGTATGTATTAAATAAAAGAAATGGAACATAAAAAATTACATTTCTTTTTTTTTCCTATTGGAGGCAAGAGGGTGGGGGCGGGGAGGGGCGCTAGCTGATTTTTCGCACTCCGGCGCCAATATCATAAAGATGGCGCTGGTGACTGAAATTTTGATATGTTTCAAGACATACAAATGAACACGCCCTGTGAATGTGAATTTCCTATTCTACTCTTTCAAGGTATTGTGTGTGCATTTCCCTTTTTTTTAACATCAGTGTATTTGATCGCCTTTTCTAACGAATATAGTAGGAAAAGAAGGTATTCACCTCTGCAGTAGTGTGCAGGTCAACATTTTGGCATAGGCCATTGACATTCGTTTGTAACTGGCTGCTCTGTTAATTGGGTACGCCGTTATAATCTATTAAGAAAACTCAGATGATGTTATGAGTACATTTCCCTGAATTATCACGTTTCAGATGTACACTACGTCTCTTCCAGCATTCAGGGCTGTCTTTGTCAGTTGCAGGAGAAGATATTAACAGATCGTGTCGTCATTTGTCGAATGACTCGTGCTCAAACCGACATCACGGAAGAGTGATGGCTGCGCAGGATCAGTTAGTTACCTAGCCGTCACTCGTGGCGGTATTTGAACGCGCTGACTTTCAGCCGCTGAGAGGGTCTAATTATTCTAATGAGTCTCTGATGACTCGTTCCGCCTTCCAGTGCGAGCGTGTAAGTCTGCTGGCCATTCGACATACCTACGTCTTTCATTCAGAATAAATTGTTCCGTGCGATGCCCCGCAATTTCTTATAAATAACCACGTTATAAATAACACCCACTTCCATACTTAGAACGTCACTGGTGAAAGCTCTTATTACTTACTTCTACACAGATCAAAATGTAGTCATTTACTACTCTACTATCGCAACCAATAAATTATGGATAATTATAACTCAAAATATGTGTTAGTTCATTATTTCCTGTATCTTTGAAAGCACAGAATCACATATCCTTGCAGATACATATGTTTCCGTTTCTGATTTGCGACGGGCCTGAGCTGCGATTCGTTTTAATCCACATTACGTTACGGTAGTAACACTAAGAGTTGGCCTTTGCGATCGCTTCTTGACAGTTCGAAATTATTATATAAATACGCTAACACGAAAATTGTGGTACATATTACTAATTTATTCGTACAAGAAGGCGAATGAAAGTTACATAGTTGGAAAGATTGTTTGTCGTAGATTTCACGAATATAAATATTATGTGTGCATTTAGCCATTAAAAGTGGTAAAAGGAAGTAGAAATTTTCCTATCTACCGCTTGGATCAAGTTCTACATTCTCCAAACAATCAGCTCACTGATTGGCGGCTATTCGCCTCGACCAAAGACGCTGTAATGCAGCGCATTTGCAGTATTAAAATAACGTATTAAAATAAGTGAATATCCCAACTCACTTTCTTGTGCCGTTCAAATGCTTCATTTTCGCACTGATTAAGAGTGGTTAAAGGAAATGGATGTTTTCATATGAATGCCGATATAAATGATGATGCGCCGTGAGAGGCATGAAGAGGTGCACGGGTGGAACTACGAAGTCGACATGTTATCAGCTCTGGAATTCTGAATATCGCAGTATCGAAATAACATTATTTCTTGGCGTTGTATAAATATACGAACACAGAAATTTTAGTTCCATTTCAAATATTAGGCTAATGAAAGTTATATAATTCGAAAATGGCATGAGAAGTATATACTTCCGTTTTTATTTGTTGTTATTGTGTCAGGCATTTTCCTTAACACGTAAAAGATGCCGTTTCATACCTCCTAGTGCCGGTTAAATTTTACTAAATATCCTAGCGGCCTCCTATTATAATGTTGGCAACAGATGCTGAATAGCGAGAATCCTGTGAGTCTTCATTTTAGCCAATCGCTTGACAATGCTGATGTTTTCTCATGGAATCTTCGCTTTACGAGAGCAATTATTTTTACGAGGGTACATACAAGAACGTGACAACCATAAAGCAGGAACAGCATTATTTGTTTACTTCATGGTCTGTACGATACACTAATCGAGTCATTCTATGTGGTTCGAAGAAATGGGCAAAGATTTTCTATCGTGTTGTTGATTTTGCCAAAATAATCACGCGAGGCCGCCGACATGATACGTAAAATTTTACCTCCAGTGACCATTGTAAACACAATTGGTCGATTTTCGACCACAGGCAATACTAGTTTAAAGAAAATAACATCCATCTGACACGAAAACTGAATAAACGAATTAGTAGAGGAGAAAATTCTCTACAACTTTGTTCTGTCGTGTTATTCAATAACTCGCACCGTTTCAAAGACATTTGCAAAAATAAGGGTGATTTGACACTGTCACTTGATACTACGTAAACCAATAAAGGCAAAGAAAACAAACTTGAAATAGAGGACAAACTACCAAGACAAGACAGTTGATAATATTTTATCGAAATAAGACAATGAATATATGGAACAGATATTAAAATAACTGTTTAAAGAGATAAAAGTTCAAAAGAAGTCTGTTTGTCAAATCTAAACTCAAATATCTAATAATTTGGGATTTTTGTTAAAAAACGACCTCAGAGAATATTATGTGTTGAGTGTATAGATGTTGTTGTTGTGGTCTTCAGTCCGGAGACTGGTTTGATGCAGCTCTCCACAATACCCTATCCTGAGCAAGCCTCTTCATCTCCACATAAGAGCGACAACCTACATCTGTCTGAATCTGCTTACTGTATCCATCTCTTGGCCTTCCCCTGCGATTTTTTCCCCATACACTTCCCTCCAACGCTAAATTCACAATTCCTTGATGTCTAAGAATATATCCTACCAATCTATCCCTTCTTTTAGTCAAGGTATGCCAGAAATTCCTTTTCTCCCCAATTCTGTTCAGTACCTCCTCATTAGTTACGCGATCCACCCACCTAATCTTTAGCATTCTTCTATAGCACCATATTTCAAAAGCCTCAATCCTCCTTCTGTCCGCACTGTTTATCGTCCATGTCTCACTCCCATACAAGGCAAAACTCCATACAAATGCCTTCAGAAAGGACTTCCTTAGGTTTAAATCAATATTCGATGTTAACAAATTTCTCTTTTTCAAGAACGCTTTTCTACCCATTGCCATTCTGCATTTTATATCCTCTGTACTGCGACCATCATTTGTTATTTTACTGCCCAAGTAACAAAACTCATCTACCTCCTTTATTGCTACGTTTCCCAATCTAAATCCTTCAGCATCACCTGATTTTCTAAGACCGCATTCCATTACCCTAGTTTTGCTCTTGTTAATGTTCATCTTATATGCACCTATCAGCACACTGTCCATTCCGTTCAATTGCTCTTCCAGGTCCTTTGCTGTATCTGACAGAATTACTATGTCATCGGCAAAACGAAATGTTTTTAATTCTTCACCCTGAACTTTAATTCCTTCTCCAAATTTCTCCTTGATTTCCTTTATAGCTTGCTCAATGTACAAATTGAACAACATTGGGGAAAGGCTACAACCCTGTCTTACTCCCTTTCCAACCACTGCATCCCTTTCATGCCCTTCAACTCTGACAACCGCTGTCTGGTTTTTGTACAAGCTGTAAATAAACTTACGTTCCCTATATTTTACTCCTGCTTGCTTCAGAACTTGAAAGAGTTTATTCCAATCAACATTGTCAAAAGCCTTCTCCAAATCTACAAAAGCTAGAAATGTAGGTTTGCCTTTTCTTAATCTATCTTCTAGGATAAGCCGTAATGTGAGTATTGCCTCCCGTGTTCCTACATTTCTCCTGAACCCAAACTGATCTTCCCCGAGATCGGCTTCTACCAGCTTTTCCATCCTTCTGTATATAATTCGCGTTAATATTTTGCAACCATGACTTATTAAACTGATGGTTCTGTAGTTTTCACACCTGTCTGCACCTGCTTTCTTAGGGATGGGGATTATAACATTTTTCTTAAAATCTGAGGGTATTTCACCTGTCTCATATATCTTACACACCAGGTGAAACAATTTTGTCATGGCTGCTTCTCCCAGAGACTTCAGTAGCTCTGAGGGAATATCATCTACTCCAGGGGCCTTATTTCGACTCAGGTCTTTCAGGGCTCTGTCAAATTCTTCTCTCAGTACAGTACCTCCTATTTCATCTTCATCTACATCCTCTTCCCTTCCTACAATATTGTCTCGAAGTTCATTTCCTTTGTAGAGCCCCTCTATATACTCTTTCCACCTTTCAGCTTTCCCTTCTTTGCTGAGAACTGGTTTTCCATCAGTGTCTTTGATATTCATAGAGCTGTTTTTCTTATCTCCAAATGTTTCTTTTATTTTCCTGTAGGCTGTATCTATTTTTCCCTTATTTATACATTCTTCTACATCCTTACATTTGCCTTCTAGCCACTCCTGCTTAGCCATTTTGCACTTCCTGTCAATCTCATTTCTTAGTCGTCTGTACTCCATTTTGCCTGTTTCATTTACTGCATTTTTATATTTTCTCCTTTCATCGATTAAATTTAGTATCTCCTGTGATATCCAAGGATTTTTTGTAGGTCTTTCCTTCCTACCTCTTTTGTCCTCTGCTACCTTCACTATTTCATCTCTCAATTTTACCCATTCCTCCTCTACTGTTTTATTTTCCCCTGTTTCTGTCAATTGTTGCCTAAAGCTCCCTCTGAAATTCTTAAGAACCTCAGGTTCCTTCAATTTATCCAGGTCCCATCTCCTTATTTTCCTACGTTTTTGTAGTTTCTTTAGTGCCGGCCGCGGTGGCCGAGGAGACTAAGGCGCTCCAGTCACGGTCTGCACGGCTACTACGGTCGAGGGTTCGAATCCCCCCTCGGGCATGGATATTTGTGCCGTCCTAGTTCGTAAGTAGTTCATAAGTAGTTTGTACGTTTAGGGACTGATGACCCTGTAGTTAAGTCCCATAGACCATAGACTATACAAACATTTGGTAGTTTCTTTAGTTTCAGCCTACAGTTCATAACCAACAAGTTATGGTCAGAGTCTATATCTGCCCCTGGCTATGTCTTACATTGTAGAACCTGGTTCCGAAATCTATGTCTTACCATTATAAAATCTATCTGGTATCTTCCAGTGTCTCCTGGTCTCTTCCACGTATACAACCTTCTTTTGTGAATCTTGAACCAGGTGTTTGTTATAACTAAATTATGTTCTGTGCAAAATTCTATCAAGCGGCTTCCTCTTTCATTCCTTTTGCCCAGACCATATTCACCTACTATTTTCCCTTCCCTTCCTTGTCCTATTACCGAATTCCAGTCTCCCATAACAATTAAGTTTTCCTCTCCCTTAATTGTCTGAATAATTTCCTTTAGCTCCTCATATATTTCTTCGATTTCCTCATCATCGGCAGAGCTAGTTGGCATATAAACCTGTACTACTGTTGTCGATGTTGGCTTCGTATCTATCTTGACAATGATAATGCGATCACTGTGCTGCTCATAGTAGTTTACCCGCATTCCCATTTTCTTATTCATTATCAATCCTACTCCTGTGATACCCCCAATTGATTTTGTATTTATAATCCTGTACTCACCTGACCAGAAATCCTGTTCATCCTGCCACCGAACTTCACTAATCCCCTCCTATATATAACTTCAACCTATCCATTTCCCTTTTTAAATTTTCTAATTTTCCTACCCGATTAAGGGATCTAACATTCCACGCTCCGACCCGTAGAATGCCAGTATTGTCTTTCCTAATGATCACATCCTCCTGAGTAGTCCCCGCCCGGAGATCCGAATGGGGGACTATTTTACCTCCGGAATATTTTACCCGAGAGGATGCCATCATCGTATGTTCATACAGTAGAGCTGCATGTCCTCGGGAAAGGTAACGGCTGTAGTTTCCCCTTGCTTTCAGCCGTTCGCAGTAACTGTGTGGCAAAGCCACATTAGCTGATGTTACAAGGCCAGCTCAGTCAATCATCCAGACTGTTGCCCCTGTAAATACTGAAAAGGCTGCTGCCCCTCTTCAGGAACCACACGTTTGTCTGGCCTCTCCACAGATACCCCTCCGCTGTGGTTGCACCTATGGTACGGCTATCTGTATCGTTGAGGCACGCAAGCCACCCCACCTCGGCAATGTCTGTGGTTCATGGGAGTGGAGAGTGTATAGATATTTTTTTTTCAATTTTTTTTGCAAACATTTCGGACAAAAATAATAAAAATATAAATAATTAAAGTTATGGACCATTCGATTACGACTCTACTATTGTGAGTGTATAGATATTATCACAATAGTAGAGTCGTAATCGAATGGTCCATAACTTAATTATTTATATTTTTATTATTTTTGTCCGAAATGTTTGCAAAAAATTGAAAAAAACTACAAAGAATCCCAAAGTGGGCCGTAAAACACGCCAGTGCGATTTTTTGTATTTTTTTTTTTTGTTTTTTGTTTTTTTTTGTTTTTTGTTTTTGTTTTTATTAATTTACCAATTCTTAGATAATTCATCGTTCATAATCAGCCCCAAATAAAACATCTTTCTTATCTAAATTCTCTACTTAATGTTTTTATCCTAACGGAGCGTTAAGTACCAATCTAATTCGGAGATAAATACCTCAAAAAAGAATATCGCCTCAATAAGCGACCCTAAAACAAGGAGAGCATTCCACGGGAGGCGAAGCGAATGACACTAGAATGCTCAAAAGAAGTTTGAGGCCAGTGTCATTATACGTTTAATGCTGTTTTTGCTATTGGTAAATTCTTTCATAGTTTTCATTAGATCACAGCAAATCGATACATGCTGCTACTAGTGTATCGGAAATAAATCTGTATTCTAGGATCAGTTCAATAGAGCGCGTTGTTGGGAATGGCACAGTGCGTCTTGTATACACACTTCAGTCTGCAAGGCTCGAAAGGCTATTTCAACATAACACAGTGCGCATGTTATCGCTGTAAAGAGCTGTCAGCTAGGGCCGTTGCCCACGAACTGGTATACTCCTTAGCAACACCACAAGAACATTCCACCAATGTCGTAATACATCCATTTGTTCAAAAATGTTCAAATGTTTGTTAAGCTTATGGGACTTAACTGCGGGATCATAAGACCCTAAACTTATGAACTACTTATAAACTAAATTATACTAAAGGCAGAACAAACATCCATGCCCGAGGGAGGATTCGAACCCCCGACGGGGAACGACCTCGCACATCGCATGACGCCTCAATGCGCTCCGCCACGCCGCCGTCATTCATTTGTTACACATGGACAATAACACCTACTGATAACAGCTACCTACAGGGTGTTTCACAGTTCATGTTACCTACTTCTGTAAATTGTAGAGGGGATGTAGTAATCCAAGTTTTACATAGGAACCCAGGTCCGGAACCGTCATGCAGCATCTTCGATACTGTGAAACAAATCTCTTCTACTGCTTGTTGTCGCTATTTTGGGAGGTAGTATGGACAAAAACAAAAACAAAAAAGTCCGGTAATCGTGGGCTCTAAAATGCCAGGAGCAGCTCCTTCCTTATTAATTCTAGCCGGCCGCGGTGGCCGAGGGGACTGAGGCGCTCCAGTCACGGTCTGCACGGCCTCTACGGTCGGGGGTTCGAATCCCCCCCCTCGGGCATGGATATTTGTGCCGTCCTAGTTCGTAAGTAGTTCATAAGTAATTTGTAAGTTTAGGGACTGATGACCCCGTAGTTAAGTCCCATAGACTATACAAACATTTGAAATCACTTGCAGGCTGCGGACTAAAAAGGCTGTTGAAGGCCCGGGGCGGTTGCAAAACAAAATGAGCGCCTCCCCCCCCCCCCCACCACCAATCCACTTGTAAATACGTGTATTAAAAAGGAGCTTTTGAGAATTGGAGGCACCCCAGAACGAGAGGTACGAGATATTCCAAAAAAAATAGCAGGCCCTAGAACGAGATGTAAAGAACGATAAAAAAAGTGCTTTCGAGTTATTTCGAGCTTCCCCCCCCCCCCCCAGTCTAGTGGCCCGGGGCGGTCCCTCTTACCAACTGAATTCAGGACTCTGACCAAGTACAGTTTTTCAATCGTACACGATGGCGTGCTGATAGCAAAAACACTCGAGTTGGTTGTGTGTTGCCATTGACCATTAGAACTTCGAACAAAGCGTCGTACGCCATATGGGCAGGCTCAACCGCGCATTTCATACTGGCGCTTTTCTACCGGCCTCCGGAAAATTATTTTTCGTCTCGCGGAATCTGTTTCCTCACTTGGTGTAAAGGAAGTTCATTGTTCCTCCGCCAGTGGTCAGCATTTACCGACTAACTTAACCTAGTGGCAACGAGTTTGTGACACTTGCGGGGAGTGACACTTGCGGGGAAAGGTAATGTGTAGACACTTGCGGGGAAACCCGGACACTGCAGGTAGTGAACAGGGTGTTCCAGAAGTAGGGATACGCCACCCCTACTCCACGCCCTCCAGCCACTAACTGTGCCGTATTCAGAGAAAGGCCCACCGAGCGAGGTGGAGCAGTAGTAACGGGACGTTCGCTAAAAATAGCGAATATTACAAGATTCACGTCTCTCGCATTCCGGCCCAAAATTAGCATGGGCCTATATTTTGCATTCACTGAAAAATGCGAATTTTTCCGGTACCTACTATTTACTTTATACATATTTAAGTGCAAAAAATAAAGTTATCTCGCAGTATTTCTGATTAAATAGTGTTTCACACCAAAATACCATTTATGACAATTTCGGATTTACTGCATTTTGACTCGCAATTCGCATCTATATTCGAATTTATCGCAAATGCGAATTTTTCCTGTCCCTACTAAAACCTCTAAAAATAAACAGTTGATCAAAGCACTAAAAGCAAGGGCAGATCTTTAGGTGTATTTCTACAAATAACTAAAACACAATTTGATCGTGGAATTATATACAATCTCATTATAAAGGTTTTTTGTAGGTGGTTTTGAGCAGCTTTTAAATATGTTAAAAATTGTATTATTAAATATAGACAGCTACACGTTATGTTTATTATGAGATATCGATTTCGGCTAATTTAAGGTCATCTTCAAGTCTCAAACAACAGGTGCTACTTATGCATTTTTCCAGTGGCACTCATAACCTTTAACTGTTTACACACGAGGTCTAACGTTGTTAATCGTTTTAGCGATGAAAACAGAACCCAGAATCTTTGCGTCTAAATGATACATATATTGGTGTGATGTCTTATTTCGAAAGAACAGACATCACACCAATACATATATAGCTCTCGGTGAAATGGAACGGTATGATGTCGTTACGTAGCACAGCACTGCCGACTAGAAACGCAGGAGAAGTGCAAACAACGTTCTCTCCTCAGAGGTATGATTATAATTGGGTTCGGCGTAGACTTCTACAACATACAGTCTACATGGCGAAGATTACACCAAAAAATTTAACTTTTCGTCTACTTTGGCGATAGCAACCAAATTTTAGAATCGTGTCTGCTATGGAAAGATTTAGAAACACAAAGCGCTTCCAGTCCATAACTTCACTGGTTTTCGTGTTCTGAATTTTTAAAAAGGTTTTATTGTTATTATAGAAAACACAAATTTGGGACTCACACTAAAATTTTCATATGGCAGATTTTGTAGGTACATTCACAAGACATAATTCAACGGTTCTGTGCAGTGCGTTCTGTGTTGACTGTGTGGAAACTTGACAACAGCAGTGCTAGAGTGCTAGACTTCTTGGTGTACCTGTACCCAGGAGAAGCCATAAGTCACCCCAAGGGCCCCGGGCTCCGCGCAAGTGTCACTCCTCGCAAGTGTCACTCCCTGCAAGTGTTCCAACCCCGTGGCAACTGAGAATAGTACAAGATATGGGTGTTTGTACGCCAACGCGCACTTTTATGAAGGTAAAATGGCACATACCAAGCTAACTGAGTCTGATATCTTAGATATTTTATATGGAAATCCAGGGTCATTGATTGAAGATACTGACAGAAGGGATTCATATTCTGTACACGAAAGTAGATGTTGTACATTCTGCCGATGCGATGGATACAGACCTTGCTCGTGTACTGTGCGTATCACTCGTATTTGTGGAATACGAATTTGGGCATAAATTCAGCTGCGTTCCACTACAAGAACGTTCCCAACTCCATTAAGAATTTGTTGTTAGGGACTTTCAGAGACGCTGGGAAGCGTACCTCGCTCGCGCAATCCGTGGAACAGCCTGCTAAAAACCCAGCTATCTGGAACTTTGTGATTCGGAAATCGTTGTTGGTATTCTCGTACAGTGTTCACGTAACAACACTGTAGTACCGATGACTACGGAAACTACTGTCGGATTGAGACTTGAGGATAATAAACGCACTATGCGCAACTGCCTACTGACACGATCAGTAAAGACGATGCCTCGCAGAAATAGCCGTGCGCTCTAAGGCGCCTTGCTGCGGAGAGCACGGTCGTTCCCTGTCGGAGGTTCGAGTCCTCCCTCGGGCGTGTGTGTGTGTGTGTGTGTGTGTGTGTGTGTGTGTGTGTGTGTGTGTGTTTAGCGTAAGATAGTTTAAGTAGTTTGTAACTTTAGGGACCGATGACCACTGTAGTTCGGTCCCGTACCTATACAAACATTTGAACATTTTTGAGTAAAGACGTTGCTAAACCTTTCTCGTTCCTTGTTGTTTTTATGGGTTTAACCGGAAACGGTTAAGTAAAGTACATGTGTGTATTTTTGGAAAAAATTTTGTTCAGAACCATCAATAGTATTAAGACTCAAATCATTTACCTTTCCTCCTAAGCCGCGGTGGAGTAACCGAGCGGTCTAAAGCGTCTCGCTGCGGAGCGCGCGGTTGCTCGCCGTGGAGGTTCGAGTCCTCCCTGGGGCATGGGTGTGTGTGTTGTCCTTAGGTTAGTTTACCTAGGTTTAAGTAGTTTGTAATCTACGGACTGATGACTATGTAGATTGGTCCGATAGATTTACAAACATTTGAACTTTTTTCCTCCTAATGCGCCTTGTATACATATGTCGCATAAAGCATGATACAATATCACCGATGTTCGTTTTACATGAAGTTGCTCACAGGCAGTGAACTGTGGGCCTCATTAAAAATCGTAACAATTAATGAGACCAAGAAACCTAATTCACTTAACATAGCGCATACAACGTCTAGAACCATATATTCCACGTTTTCTTTGCATTTTTCATAAGACTAGATCAATACATATAGTGTGCGGCATATGAATACATGCCAAAAACAACAGGGTATTTCGGGGTTACGTTACCCTTATTGTACCCATCGGAACATAATAATAGCGCCTGAGATAAAATGCTCATTTCTGCACGGTATCTCTAAAACTTGGCTCAGTGTGATATTGCAGCATAAGATAAATCCGCACGATAATGCTCTACAATAAAAATTTTCTTACTAATACGAGCAGTTTCCTTGTCTTTTGTCCAATATCATACCCCCTCCCATCCATTACTTTTCATGGAAAACACTAGACAACATCAAAATACTAAATGTTCAAATGTTTGTAGAGCTTATGGGTCATAGGTCCCTAAACTTACAAACTGTTTATGAACTAGCTTATACTAAAGACGGTACAAACATCCATACCCGACGGGGGATTCGAACCCCAGACAGCAGCGGCCGTGCAGACCGTGACTGGCGCGCCGCAGACCGCTCGGCCACTGCGGCCGGCTTCAAAATACTACATATGGAGACTATTACGTATAAATTAAATAGAGCCGAATCTCGCATAGCACATATCTATTTCTCTTGTGTATGAGATGGGAGGACATTCAAATGTTCAAATGTTTGTAAAGCTTATGGGACTTAACTACGGGGTCATCAGTCCCTACACTTACAAACTACTTATGAACTACTTACGAACTAGGACGGCACAAATATCCATGCCCGAGGGGGGATTCGAACCCCCGACCGTAGTGGACGTGCAGACCGTGACTGGAGCGCCTCAGTCTCCTCGGCCACCGCGGCCGGCTGGGAGGACATCACTTAGAATTGTACTGAGTTAAAAATAAGATAAATGCAATACTGTGAAATATACCTACAAAACCTCCGAACAACCTGCTGGAAAACCCAGCCATTGCAAACACCTTTCTTTTTATGTATAGGGCAGCGATCATTCTTGTTACACGACGCTGTTTCCAGCTGGGCCCACTGGTAAAGAAAAGGAAGTTATACAGTAATTCCTATGCAAAACAGGTGAGGCGTTGCACTGAAGACAAAGCACACATCGGGTTACGTTACGGCTTATGTTCTTAAATCTTGACAGGCTGAAAGTTTTGACAGTGTCATAAGCTTACCGCCACGCAAACCGAAAAGAGGTCGTATTCTTTTGCGGTGCGATACTGGCGTAATCGTGATATGATAATAAAGCTAGGTTTACAAGGCCTCTGTGACAAAAGAACTGGAGAAACGTGTTTTATGACCCTGTCGTGGCAATCGGTCTGTTTCAGTTGTGAAGGTTATTCCTCTATAATGACAACTGAAAGAGCGTACGATGCCCCTATTAAATTTAGCGCACGGTTATCAACAAGAGCAACAGTACTACTGCATATTTTTATGAAACCAATCTGTTAATAGCTATATTCATGGCATATGATTTTTTCGTAAATAAGGAACAGGCTTAAATCCTTTCTCTCTCTCTCTCTCATTGATGTGCAAATGGTAGCGAAAGGCAGCGAATCAGAAGTTGAGACAGCCAATGAAAAAGCGTCTTTCAATTTCGTTTTGTAAACAACACTGCGTTGTCGATGTAAATTTTTCTACCCGAAATTCGTGACATATTTGTTGAAAATAAGTCAATGTTTTTGACGAGTGGTATTGCAAATCTGAGATGAAATGAATATTTTTATAGCAGAATAGTGCCACATTCATAGTAAACAGCTCCATGCTTTTTGACGAATTTCAGTGTAAATGTCATTGCTCCAACAGTCACTGTCGCTACAGAATGTCATCAGAAAAATACATCGACAACCAGTCACTACATGGGCGCGACAGTTCTTTTTTCTTCTTCTTCTTTATTATTATTATTATTATTATTATTATTATTATTATTATTATTATTATTATTATTTTCCCCTTCACATAGCTCTGACTGCAATACAACCTCTAAGTTCCATGAATAGCCCTATAACATTGACGTAGATGAACTATGAACTACAGTTACCTTACTGTCCTTCGAAATAGTCACCTCCCATAACTATGCGCTGGTGAGTTCTGCGATACATTTCCTGGAAACTTTGAACGAAGTCTTCCTTTGGGCTGAACATCCACCTCAATCCTCCAGACTTCTTCCTATTCCCCCGACTCAAACTCACTTTGAAAGAGATTTGACATTTCTGACATCCAACGAAACGTGACGAAGCTTTTCAACGCCATCCCAAACGAAGACTTCGAGAAAAGTTTCCAGGACATGTATCGCTGAGCTCAGCGAAGCATAGTTATGGGAGATGACTATTTCGAAGCATAGTAACTATAGTTCATTATTCATCTACGTTAACGTTACAGGACTATTCACCGTTGTTGAAAAATCCATTGTATTGACAAATGAATTGCACTCAGTTTTCATTAATTAAAAAAATTGTGACACCCATGTAGTAACTGGTTCTCGTACTTTTTCCATTCACTATGGCGTAGTTAAATCGTATTAAATGCGCTAATATCAAATTTCTTTCAGTTACTATGAAACCTACTTCCACAAAGTAAACAATCACAAAAACTGCACATCCAAAAATATCATATTTCGTTTCCTGTAATGAAAACTTATGTTTTAGATTAAAACATACGCGACACATAATGTCATTACGACATTTAAGTTACACACCATATTCCTTCATGGTATGAAAGACCGATTTTCATTGGCTCACTCATCGACACTTCTGATTGACTGCCTTTCGTTATCAACGTCTGCACATCAACGAGAAGCTAGTGTCACCTAACTAGAATTTAATCAGATAAATAAATGTGACACTGTAACGACAACCACTGAGCGAATAATTATTTGTCGCTATAGTAGATCTAATTTAAATTTGAGCGTAAATATGACCTCGTTTTTTGACTTAGCTATTTCAGAGGCAAACATTTGGAGCCAAAAAGAAGAAAACAAATCCATGGCTGTTTCGTGAAAGTAAAGTAAGCAGGTATGTTCTCTGCACGCGTCCAGTACCTAAGCTAATAAAACTAAACCACAATACGGAGGGGGTGGACACAGCAGCACGATATTCGGCTTTCGCCACATTCAGTGGCAGTCAACATTCTAACTAATTCTCATGACAACCACTGATGAACATTACACTGTTCAATGTTGAATTTCTATATACGATCCTATTAATAATCAAGCTTCTCAACAAAGAAGGCGCAACAACAATGTTCTATTCTGTTATGGAAATTTACCAGACTTATCACATCACCGTCGTATATCTATATACATAGCTACTCCGAAAGCCACCATACTATGGCGTAGAGTAGCTCGTACCGCCGTTCCACTTGAAAATGGAGTGATAGAGAAACGCCGCGGCGGAATAGCTATGCGCACTGAGGCGCCGTGCTGCGGTGCGCGCGGTCGTTCGCCGTCGGGAGTTCGAGTCCTCCCTCGGTCATGGGTGTTTCTGTTGTCCTTAGTTTAAATTAAGTAGTTTGTAAGCTAGGGACTAATAACCAAGCAGTTAATTCCCATGGATTTACAAACATTTGAACATTTTATAGAGAAACGAGTGTCCTTTTGCTTCCGAACAAGGTGTTTTTCTTTATCTTGTCTTCAGTCAGAAACGTTATGACCATCTACCTTCTATCGAGATAAATTCATCCAGACTACAGCGTGTCACCTGACGAGGAATGACTCTTACATGGAAAGCAGATGGGTATCGGATTTTTATTTATTTATTTGTTTATTTATTTATTTTTATGCTACGTGAGTTTTTGTTTATCTGTATGTACACGAGCTGAAAACCTCCTCGTCACCTAAAACGATGGTTGAGTAGGTTAGCTGCTTGGAAAGCTATTTATTAGTAGCTTTGGAGATGACTTTCAAATGTTCAAAAGTTTGTAAAGATTATGGGACTTAACTACGGGGTCATCAGTCCCTAAAGTTACAAACTACTTATGAATTACTTAATACTAAGGACGGCACAAATATCCACGCCCGAGGGGGGATTCGAACCCCCGACCGTAGTGGCCGTGCAGACCGTGACTGGTGCGCCTCAGTCCCCTCGGCAACCGCGGCCGGCGGAGATGACTTTCCAAAAACAGCGTCGTAGCTCTTCACAAACTAAACAATCATAGATAACCGTCGTCAACTAATTGTGAAGGAAAAAATGTAACTTACTTTTTTTATTGAAACCATCATTATTAACAACCTTTTACAAAATGTAGAAAATTACGAATAAACAAAAATACGTGCAATTTTCGTAAAAATTGCGATTAGATATTGTTTGTATTGGAACACAGTGAAACACAAATTCTGCAATGGCGGGATTTAAACCACCGACCCTACGGTTGTAAGGCTATAGAGTTACCACTTCTTTTGCAATTGCTTTAATTATTGGTACTTACGTGTACTTTCAAAACTTCAAAGTCGATATTCTCAAGAATTTTTGAGAGTTGAATCGATTGTCCTTGGCTGATTATGATGTTTTAGTTCTGAACTTCACATAAAATAAATATAAAAAAAATTCTAAGATCCAATAGCCATTGGTCTCCTTATCAGTCAACACACGCTCAGTGCACATAGAAGCAGTGAGCATGCTGTAGAATGGGGAATCCGTGCAATCTATCGCGTTTGACCAACACCACATAGAAACAAGGCCTCACAACAGCCCGTGTCATGTCACACCAACGAGGCTCGAGGCTGACGAGAAAGACAGGCTGCGGCACACACGTCGCTTCACGTGATCAAGACAGTCCTGAGACATCGCGATCGCTAGCTGACTGGCTGGCCGATATGAGACAGTGGGCTGTGCCCCAACAGATAGCCAGTTAGCTAGCGATCGTGATGATTCAAGCCTCTCTTGATCATGAGATGTGCGTACCGCGGTCTGTCTTTGTTCTGTCTTTGTCGATGGCCTCGAAACAGGCCGCGACTGCTAGCTGACTGGCGAGCCTCTGGGGCACAGCCCACTGCCTTGTAGCGGCCAGCCAGTAAGCTGGCGGTCGCGGCCTGGTCGGTGTGTATGTCGGTGGTCTTTTCTGAGGCCTTGTGTCTAGGTGGTTTGCTTTGACCAATGGCATATCGTGACAACTCGGTGGCTCGATAGGAGCATTTCGGAAAATTCACTACATGTCAGGTGTTTCAGTAGCACTGCGCTGTTCATCAACAAGTGGCAAAACCAAGGTGAAACCACGTCCAGAGGTTGGGCGGTCGCCCCTCATAACAGACGTCAGATGTCGTAAACCGGGCAGACTGGTAAAATAGAAAAAGCGGCAAACAGTGGAGAAACAATCATTGGACTTCAATGCTGGCTACAGTACAATTGTGTCTGAATCACAGGTGGCGACCCATGCATCTGCCAATCTGAACACCAAGGCATAGCCAGCTATGACATCGTCACTGGAGAGTGTGAATCCGCCGTCTTGCTGGGAAACAGCACCTTCACACCTATGCTGCGGGACAATGACAAGCTAACGGTGGCTTAACTGTGTTCTGGGGATCATTCAAGTGAGCATCCATGGTTTTAGCGGATCTTGTGCAAGGCACCATGGTGGCCCAGAAATATCGCACAAACGTTGCAGAGTAATATTTCACTGCTATTGCTTAATTATGCGGGTTGCCATTTAAATAGTGGCAACTATTTATTCCCCATTCACTATTTCCCTACTCAGGATAGGATAGCGAGATCAAGAGTGCAGTGGTATGGCCATTTAAAGAGAATGGAGGAGAAGAGGATCCCCAGGAGGATACACGAAATACAGATAGAGAAGAAATGACGAAGAGAAAGATCAAGTTATGGATGGTTAAAAGGAGTGGAGCATTGTGTCAATAACAGAAGAGAGTACTGGGCTAGAGTGAAAACAGAGAGATAGTGGGAAGACAGGACGAAGTGGCGAGGGTTGTGTTCCAAACAGACCCAGCCTGTGGCTGGAAACTGTGCAAGATGATGATGATTTATTCACAACCGATGCAAAAGTATTTCCTGTTTGCACCTCTTACTGTCCTTCAAAGTAGCCACCAGCGTTTTGTAGAATACGTTGCCAGCGATGTGGAAAGTGTAGTATACCGTTAGGAGAACCTGTTCTATTGATGCGAATGCAGCGGTCTACTGCTGATCGAATCTCTGGAACATTTCTGAAGCGAATGCCACGAAGTGGTTCATTCATCTTCGGAACCAGATCAAAGTCGCAAGGTATAAAGTCAGGGGAGTGTGGTGGATGGTTCAGTACTTCCCAATCCCATCGACCGAACAGAACAGCCACAGCGTGTGCTTTATGCGCCCGCGCAAGAAGTGTTGCCGCTTCTTTCACAAAGCCGGTCGCAGGTGATGCTCCAAAGACGAACAGTAATACTGTGCACTGACGGTCTGCCATGGAGGATCTTAAAGGTTTAGGATAATTCCACCACAGTCATACACGAGAATCACCATAACTTTTACCATACTGGGGCTCTGATGCACTTTCGACTTTCGCGGCGACCCATAATCACACCATTCGTTAGATAGGCATTTCAGTTTTGGCTCATACAATGTGACCCATGTCTTATCCAGTGCTACGATATGGCGTAAGAAAGTCTGTCCTTCGCGCCTCAAGTCTGTCTGAGCAGCATCATAATGCATCCATTTCTGCACTTCCATCCATTCACGCGGAACCCATCGTGATGCAGTTTTTCGCATGCCCAGGCACATTCAATCTTGATACAGCCGCCGCGGTGAAGTAGCCGAGCAGTCTAAATGGAATCGCTGCTTTAGCTTTAGCGTCGTTGCAACACTAGCCTCCATACGTACAGCAGACGAACGGTTTTCAATTGCATCTCGTAAATGTAAGCTATTGAGCAATAAAAGTGCATATAATAATTCGTTCTCGAGCAGCAGTTAATTAACGGCATATTAATGAAGACCAGGAGAACAACAATGCACACGCTTTCAATAACGGAGCAAAGCAATATAGAAAATAAGCATTGAATCACGACAGATACGAAATAAACAATAATCAAGATAGCAACTTCTCTCTCTACGTTTTATAATCAGAATGCTTTTCACTCACCAATTTACGGCGACAATGGTACAATTACATCCAGCTCCCCATCTTTACTGTTGTCGTCACTGCCAAAATCGTCATCATCAAGACAAATCATTAACCGTTCATGATTACTGGTGATCCCTTCCATTGTTTGCGCTGCCCGAATCACTTTTTCAACGTGCTCGACCCTTTTTTTTCCAAGATGCAGTATCCACAGTGGCAACAGCTTCATGCAACAGCTTTTCCACCTCCGTTATTGTGAGACTTATTGTTCCTTAAGTAATTCTTCACGTCACCCCATACCAATTTTATAGGGTTAAAACGGCAGTGAATAGGGGCAAATTTATTACATTGTGACGCTACTCCTTTGCGATTTCGTCTGTTGCATATGTGAGTTTAATAGGCTTATCTTGTTTCACGAGCGATTATAAAAGAAGATTTGACATTGACATATCTGCAGCAATATTTCTTTCTTCTAATCACTGCACCATAACTTCTTTCCGATCGTTTGAAGCGAGAATGAACTTCCTGCTCAGAGCATGTGCTATTACCAGGAATGGAGTGTTGGGGTATCAGAACAGTAAGAAGCGAATTTCTATTTTAATTTCATTTAATTTAATTTTCTATTATTATAAAAAAAGGAGAGAGAAAATTATTATTAATAATAACAATAATAGACAATTATTAATTAATGTTGTAAAAAAAATTCATCGGTGGAACTAAAAGAAAAAAAGTAGAAGAGCAGTATCTTTGCTTTTTAATTAGCAGTCAGTCTTGTTTGACTTCTCGAGCAGTTAGAAGTGATGAGCTGTCTCATTTTTTTCTACTGTGTAAACTTTCAGTTGAGATGTAAATGTATTTAGAAAAATACAAATCGTTTTCAAGAGTGAAAAGTTTCGTCTTAGTTCATTACTTCAGGCTTAAAGTGAACAACTTAATGACCCTGAGATGTGATGAAGCAATCAACAATAAGAAGACATTTTGAAAACTGTCGGTATTTTTTTTTTATGAGTTTATTCTACGGTTTCTCTGAGGTTTATTAATATTGACTGCAGTTCTTCTTTGCTAAGTTTCATTAACAATTTAAAAAGAACAATATATATATATATATATATATATATATATATATATATATATATATAATGATATTTCACAGTATAAAGGTGTTCCACAAGCATAAGCTTCGAAGTTTTTATTCTTACGAAATTGAGAACTTACTCAGAAAATGTCAGTAGACAAACGGCTTTTCGGTGACGTTATCCAGTTACTTGAACTCGGAAAGTCAAGTTAAACCACTCGCAGTAAAACAAATTGCACCGAAAAAAGTACACACAACATAAACATGCGATAAACACGATACACAACTTTGTTTACGTTAGAACTGAACAAAGCTGGCAACACGGGAATGTTGACGTCACGGCACGTGATCACTGGAAGTGTTTATCGCGCTGTGATTGGATCGTTCCTAGCGACTAGCGCCTCGCGCTTCTTGCCCTTCACTTGTTATTTGTAAACATCAAGTGCAAAGTTTTAGCGGCCCGGGTATAAACGTGGAATATGCTATGCTAAGCTCTTAATTTAATACACAATGAGTCTACAGATTTCCAACACCTCTAAATGCTAAAATAACAGCTAGTTAAGTGAAATATGCCATTTGCGCTGATGGATTGCTTAGGCCCAAAATGGCGGACGTGACCTACCGGCGCTCAACTGACCAATAGCAACCGGCGGTTGTCGGCAAGCCACACATAAAAGGTTGGCGCTACTCTCCCAATACAGGGCTCTACGTTGAGGCACACCCCACTGCCTCAGAGCGGCCAGCCACTGAGCTAGCGATCGCGCCGGCTCGGAACTACGTTGCTTATGTGGCATGACGTTTGCGTTGGGGCCTGCATTTCCCCGCCTCTAGTGACGTCGTTACTGACATGACAAGGACTAAAATCTTATCTTTTTACTAACATAAGCTTTCCTGCTGAGTTCTGAAAACTAAACTACGCTGTTTCTTTCCTTATATAAGTTACTATCTGAATCGCCGTAAAGAGGACGACTAACAGTATGCAAGATCAGACTGATTACTTTATCTTCTACTGACACAATCTGGATAGCGTGTCATCTGCGTGGTCATCTGTCCGTAGCTTACATACTACTTAAATCTTGGTAAACTAATCTAAGGACAACACACACACCCATGCCCCAGGGAGGACTCGAACCTCCACGGCGAGCAACTGCGCGCTCAGCAGCGAGACACCTTAGACCGCTCGGCTAGTCCTCCGCGGCGAGGCCGGTCTCCGAGATTAGTAAACGGTCGGCTGCTTTCCTCCATGCTGAACTCCTAGTTAGAGATCATCACGGTGGTTTTCAGATTTCTCGTCTCTGGCACGAGTATAATTTATCATCGTCATCTTTGACTATAAAGAGCATAATTTATGTGACGTTTTGCCCTTCGGAGACTTGGTTGCCGCCCCCAGGTGTAGTCGGAAGTTTTACCCTCTCGTCGTTGTTGCTGGCCGGCCGCGGTGGCCGAAGGGACTGCGGGGCACCAGTCACGTTCTGCATGGCCACTATGCTCGGGGCTGCGAATCCCCCCTCGGGCATGGATATTTGTGCCGTCCTTAGTGTTAGCTAATTCATAAGTAGTTTGTAAGTTTAGGAGCTGAAGACGCCATAGTTAGATCCCATAAGCTATACAAACATTTGAAACATTTTTTCGTTGTTGCTGCCGGCGGTGAGTTGTAATTTGCAGTCTTCCTGGCGGAAAAAAAATTAATCTTCCCTTCCTTCTGTGTGGTCTGGTCATTGCGCGTAAGCTGTTCAAAAATCTTCAAATGTTTTTTCAAGTTTAAGGGACTTAACTGTGGGGTCATCAGTTCCTAAACTTACATACTACTTATGAACTAATAATTTTTGAAAGCATATATATTGTTGGAAACAGCAATCTTAATATTTTTAATAATTAAAAAATAAGACAGTCCAAATCGCAAGTTGCTGCACTTTTCATTGGCAACCGGTTTCGTCCCTACAGGACCATCATCAGGACTTCAGCACCTTGCCGGTGGACAGTGGCGTCAACTGCTCAACTTATAAACTACCTTATACTAAATACAACACATCGATGCCCGAGTGGGGATTCGAACTCCCGACGGGGAACGGTCTCGCGCATCGGAACATAGCGCCTCAATGCGACATAAGCAGTGGTAGGTAGGCTGGCCCGTTATTGTTAGTCAACGCCTGGCCTTTGATGTGAAGCAAGGAGAAGGTCTTATGCTAGTTCTATTTTGGCCCCTCATTGGCGCGGTGGAGGTGCTTTCCTGGTGACCTAGTTCTGATGTGTGTTAGATGTGTGTGAATCATTGTCAGGCCCTGCCCTTGTAAAATTATTGTAATTTGAATTTTAAGGGCTTATAAACCTCTGGCTTTCATGCTATTGTTGTGTAATCGCCAACTGATTAAGACGGGTTCAGGTTTAACTTCTGTTGTAGTAACATTATTTCTGCTTTGGTGATCGTAAACGATTGGAACTGTCAATAAGGAAGAGTCAGAGCTGATTGTTATTTTAAGTATTTATTATTATTATCATTGTTATTATTATTCTAGATTTCCAACCTTATATGAAATGTTAATTGCGGGTTCAGGTCCTGCCCTGCCAAAATTA
Organism: Locusta migratoria; assembly: GCA_026315105.1. NCBI lineage: Eukaryota > Metazoa > Arthropoda > Insecta > Orthoptera > Acrididae > Locusta > Locusta migratoria. The sequence goes on along the minus strand of CM048746.1, from coordinate 505,784,503 downwards.
TTGTAATTTAAATATTAAGGAACCTGTGGATATTGCGTGTATGATTACCATTCCATTACATGGAATGTTAATTGTGGGTACAGTTCCCGACATGTAATATTAGTGTACATTTGATTGTTTTACAGTTTTGGTCATTCCTTGCTGTGATTGTGACCTTTCTAAAATATGTAAACAAATTGACACAGTAAAAGAATTGACTGTATATTGTGGTGAAAGTATCTATTAGTGTCACTCCCCAGGTGTTTTCCCGGATATTTATTCCATTGATAGTATAACTGTCTTAGGAGATAACTATCAGGTTACAGTTTCCAGCAAACAGTTTTCATTTTTTGGAAAGTCTCGTACCAACACACTCTCTGTTACTGAGTCAAAATTCATCCAGAACGATGAAAGAGAAACATTCTCCAGCACAAGAGGGAGTAATTTCCATCTTGTATGCAATGCTTTTTGATGGCGACAATTTGTCCCGCCATCCTACTTTCAATTAGTTCAAAAACATCTGCAATTTAACGTCTGGTTGTCAGAAAGTTATTAGAGACAGCACAATCTGAGATTAGCCATACCCTTTATAGAGAGTGATTTCCGGAAACCATAGAAAACCTAAATCTTGGAGACCTCGCAGAGATTAGAACTTTGCTCCATCCCAGTGATAATCCTTCGCTTCGTCGCTTTCCTCGTTTCCCGTTTCTTACTGTGAAAAAACTACCTTTTAATTAATAAAAGTTTCAAATGTTAGTAAATCCAACGGAATTAAATGCTGCTGTTATGAGTCACTTACAAAGCACTTAATTTATGCTAAAGACAACAGATACATCATTGCCTAAGGAAAAGCGGCGAGCATTCGCGCGCTCAGCAGCAAGGAGCATTAGTGCACTCGGCCACTCCACCGCGACTTTTAACTAATATTTGTTTGCTTGACATACCACTGAGTTCAACTGCTGTCACGTTTAACAAATACCTTTTCTTTAACGACACTTACACGCTATCCAGATTGTGATAGTAGAAGATAAAGTAATCAGTCTGATCTTGCATACTGTTAGTCGACCTCTTTACGGCGTTTCAGATAGTAACTTATATAGGGAAAGAAACAGCGTAGTTTAGTTTTCAGAACTCAGCAGGAAAGCTTATGTTAGTAAAAAGATAAGATTTTAGTCCTTGTCATGTCAGTAACGACGTCACTAGAGGCGGGGAAATGCAGGCCCCAACGCAGACGTCATGCCACGTAAGCAACGTAGTTCCGAGCCGGCGCGATCGCTAGCTCAGTGGCTGGCCGCTTTGAGGCAGTGGGGTGTGCCTCAACGTAGAGCCCTGTATTGGGAGAGTAGCGCCAACCTTTTATGTGTGGCTTGCCGACAACCGCCGGTTGCTATTGGTCAGTTGAGCGCCGGTAGGTCACGTCCGCCCTTTTGGGCCTAAGCAATCCATCAGCGCAAATGGCATATTTCACTTAACTAGCTGTTATTTTAGCATTTAGAGGTGTTGGAAATCTGTAGACTCATTGTGTATTAAATTAAGAGCTTAGCATAGCATATTCCACGTTTATACCCGGGCCGCTAAAACTTTGCACTTGATGTTTACAAATAACAAGTGAAGGGCAAGAAGCGCGAGGCGCTAGTCGCTAGGAACGATCCAATCACAGCGCGATAAACACTTCCAGTGATCACGTGCCGTGACGTCAACATTCCCGTGTTGCCAGCTTTGTTCAGTTCTAACGTAAACAAAGTTGTGTATCGTGTTTATCGCATGTTTATGTTGTGTGTACTTTTTTCGCTGCAATTTGTTTTACTGCGAGTGGTTTAACTTGACTTTTCGAGTTCAAGTATCTGGATAACGTCACCGAAAAGCCGTTTGTCTACTGACATTTTCTGAGTAAGTTCTCAATTTCGTAAGAATAAAAACTTCGAAGCTTATGCTTGTGGAACACCTTTATTATACTGTGAAATATCATTATATATATATTGTTCTTTTTAAATTGTTAATGAAACTTAGCAAGGAAGAACTGCAGTCAATATTAATAAACCTCAGAGAAACCGTAGAATAAACTCATAAAAAAAAATACCGACAGTTTTCAAAATGTCTTCTTATTGTTGATTGCTTCATCACATCTCAGGGTCATTAAGTTGTTCACTTTAAGGCTGAAGTAATGAACTAAGACGAAACTTTTCACTCTTGAAAACGATTTGTATTTTTCTAAATACATTTACATCTCAACTGAAAGTTTACACAGTAGAAAAAAATGAGACAGCTCATCACTTCTAACTGCTCGAGAAGTCAAACAAGACTGACTGCTAATTAAAAAGCAAAGATACTGCTCTTCTACTTTTTTTCTTTTAGTTCCAACGATGAATTTTTTTTACAACATTAATTAATAATTGTCTATTATTGTTATTATTAATAATAATTTTCTCTCTCCTTTTTTTATAATAATAGAAAATTAAATTAAATGAAATTAAAATAGAAATTCGCTTCTTACTGTTCTGATACCCCAACACTCCATTCCTGGTAATAGCACATGCTCTGAGCAGGAAGTTCATTCTCGCTTCAAACGATCGGAAAGAAGTTATGGTGCAGTGATTAGAAGAAAGAAATATTGCTGCAGATATGTCAATGTCAAATCTTCTTTTATAATCGCTCGTGAAACAAGATAAGCCTATTAAACTCACATATGCAACAGACGAAATCGCAAAGGAGTAGCGTCACAATGTAATAAATTTGCCCCTATTCACTGCCGTTTTAACCCTATAAAATTGGTATGGGGTGACGTGAAGAATTACTTAAGGAACAATAAGTCTCACAATAACGGAGGTGGAAAAGCTGTTGCATGAAGCTGTTGCCACTGTGGATACTGCATCTTGGAAAAAAAAAAAGGGTCGAGCACGTTGAAAAAGTGATTCGGGCAGCGCAAACAATGGAAGGGATCACCAGTAATCATGAACGGTTAATGATTTGTCTTGATGATGACGATTTTGGCAGTGACGACAACAGTAAAGATGGGGAGCTGGATGTAATTGTACCATTGTCGCCGTAAATTTGTGAGTGAAAAGCATTCTGATTATAAAACGTAGAGAGAGAAGTTGCTATCTTGATTATTGTTTATTTCGTATCTGTCGTGATTCAATGCTTATTTTCTATATTGCTTTGCTCCGTTATTGAAAGCGTGTGCATTGTTGTTCTCCTGGTCTTCATTAATATGCCGTTAATTAACTGCTGCTCGAGAACGAATTATTATATGCACTTTTATTGCTCAATAGCTTACATTTACGAGATGCAATTGAAAACCGTTTCGTCTGCTGTACGTATGGAGGCTAGTGTTGCAACGTCGCTAAAGCAGTGTAGCCAACTTAACTCGCCGTAACGCGAAATGTCAAGTGCAATGTTTCAGCGGCCCGGGTAAATATGCTGAAGAATGCCGCAGCGTTGTGCAGTGAATTGTTATACTAAGTCAGTCAGTTCGAGGTAGCAGGTTTGCCGCATTCCACAGGGTGAAAAGAACGTGGAATGACAGGAATTGTGGGTACATCGCGTTGGAAGAAAAGGTGCATATCCATACGAGAATAATTGTGTGAAGTAAGTAAATTTGTATTGAAATATCGAGTAAACTTCTATGTTTATCTGTTCATTTACAGGAATCATATTACAAACACACGACTACACCTACAGCTTCATTTAAAAATAAATAAATAAATAAAAATGAAATAAAAAAGCCGGACAATCATGTAAGAGAAAAGATATTTTTGAAAGATATAAATACATAAAATCTAATATAATGTGCCGTATTTGACGAATTTCTTATTTATATTTAGCCTGCATATTACGAAGGTTTGGGCGGTAAATGAAATATATCTCAAAAAGTTGAATTTTAAGATAAGTTTTATTTTACGAAAGTACTTAGCAGTGCGATAAAAATGTATAAAAACTTAACCCTTTCCAATATATGTTGTGTGATAATATCACATGTAGGTTAGCACACACCACTTATCAACATTAGGCACTAAAACAATGGAAAGCAAAATGAATTAATTACATATAATTCGATAAGAACCATTATATTACACATAAAAACGTCAGTCCTTAGCTAATGTGAAAGCAGGAACGTCACTTATTGCGAAAGCAATACATTTGGTACAGAGTTTAAATTTTACTATCATCCTGGGAGCCTCGCGTGATAATGTTGGCAATCTTATGACGTTCGCATTAGCTAATCGCGTTACATTGCAGATGTTTTGTCATGAAATATTCGTTGTACGAAGACAATTACTTTTACTGAGCGGACAAGGGTACATACAAGAACCTGTCAACCACAGAGAACGAACAGCATAATTAATTATTGACCTCATGGACTGTGGGAAACACCAATCAACTCATTCTAGGCGGATTTATAAGAATATAAACATCTTGTAAAATACTTTCTACCGTGTTCTTGTTGTTGCCAACATAACCACTTGAGGCCGCCGGGGTGGTAGGTAAAATTTTGCCGGTGTAGGAAATATATAACTACTGCAGCATCTGAATAAAGGTTTAATTTTTTTCTGTTACATTTGCTGGCCTCGGACTATATGGTGCTGTAGCAATACTCATGCAGTACACATTAACGATGTTACGAGTACAGTAGACAGGCCCACACTATTACAAAATACACACTGTTTCATGGTTTCGAAACCTCACACTGTATGGTTTCATTTGTCCCGAAACCGTCAGATGTTTCAGTTTTCCCATCTCTATTACATTACAGTTTAACATGGGTTTTCAATTTTAGCTTCACCTTACGTCTGATCAGTTTGAAACAAACCGCAAGGATGGCGTTAAGAAACTAAAACCTAGTGCGGCACCTAGTATAGTCATTTTCATCAAATTAAGGAACGAAAGCCACCAAAATTCAGGGGCGTGCAAAGTGAATCTGACTGCACTTCCACTGCACAGGCAGTACTATTTACCGTTTATATGTATTGTATGTACATAAAAAAGATTCGTATCTTACTCATTCTACGTAAATTTATCGTAATGTATTTCGACACAACTTTTTATACATTTTCAGATAGTGAACAATCCTACTTGCACATAAATCAATCAATGAACTTGTTCAAAATATTCCACCGTGTCACAGTGCCGTGGAACAGTTGTGCACGTATTTTTAACCAATAGAATATATATACTTCTGAAAAAATATAACCACCAGGCAGAGAAGGATTCCATAGCCAAATCCGGTAGTAAAAATATTGGCATGATGAATGCAATGAAGGTATTTTAAGACGCAGTTACTATGTAGATACATTACCTTTCAAATTTTAGACAAATAAATTCATTTGTAATTTAGCAATTTTTATTCTTTGCCGTAGCGGCCTAAATAACTAAAGTACAAATTTGTATTTTAATAAGTACCAGTACTTCGAATATGTTAACTCAAATGACTTGAAGTCTCTTATCACTACAGCATATATTACTTTTGACAAAACTTAGCACGAACAATTTTACAATTATTTTGCTCAAAAATAAAACGTCTTGACTCGATCTCAGATTACCAATTTTCCCTCAATACTCGCAGTAGTTCATTGTTTACTTAACGTACTGTGATACCACGTCGATGTTCAGACCGGTTCCCTGCATCATGTATGCTACTTTAACAGCGCCGTGCATAGCGCTGGTATTGCGAGATAGGCCTACAATGGCGGCGCCCGCCCAGTTGCGGTACTCTCCCAATACAGGGCTCTACCTCAACGGCCGGCCAATCGGCATGATGTGTGCACTGAAGCCTGTCTTTCTCAAGCAACGATTGCACGGAGTTCGACAGTCAGACAGGGAGATGGGAAAAAATTAACACAAACTGAAGATTTAAGCAATTGTTTACCCGAATCTAATGTACTTATTTGGAAATAGTTTGCCAAGAACGTAATCATTTTTAAATATATAGCACGCCATCCTACTGGACGGTGATGATCGTGTAGCGTTTATCACCGTTAGACCCCCACTGGCGTGATGTTCAGCGACTTGACTGTCAATAATGATGAAATGATGATGACGACACAACACCGCCGCGGCGGAGTGGTCGAGCGCATTGAGGCGCTATGCTGCGATGCGCGAGGCTGTTCCCCGTCGGGATTCGAATCCCCTCCCTCGGGCATGGATGTTTGTGCAGTCTTTGGTGTAAGGTAGTTTGTAAGTTTATGGACTGATGACCCCGCAGTTAAGTCCCATAAGCTTTACAAACAGTTGAACATTTGACACAACACCCAGTGGAGAAAATCTCCCACCGGACCAAGAATCGTACCCGGGCCCCATTGCTGGCAACCCACCGTGCTGTCCACTAGCCAATGGAGGCGGATATCCTCCTAGAAAAGAGTTTCTTAATCTGGATCATGGCCGCTGAGTTCAGACAGGGAAAATTTCATCCGTGTGTCAGCACAACATATAGAGTTTACCATCATTGTGTTACGATCTTAATCTTCGCGCAAGTAAAGTCCAATTATTGCTGAGATTACATTGACACTAGTTTATATGTATATGAAAATTTTTTAATAAAATAGGCATTTCATGTAAAGTGTGATGAAATTAGACAAATTTAGCCCATCGTGAACCAACTGAAAGTGCCTATTGAATTTAGAAAGTTTCCACCTGTAGTTGTTGTTGTTAAGGTCTTCAGTCCGGAGACTGGTTTGATGCAGCTCTCCACCCTACTCTATCCTGAGCAAGCCTTTTCATCTCCTCATAAGAACGGCAACCCACATGCACTTGAATCTGCTTACTACACGCGTCTCTTGGTCTCCCTCTGCGATTTTTACCCCACACACTTCCCTCCAATGCTAAATTTACGATTCCCCGATGTCTAAGAATGTGTCCTACCAAGCGATCCCTTCTTTTAGTCACGGTATGCCAAAAATTCCTTTTCTCACCAATTCTGTTCAGTACCTCTTCATTAGTTATGCGATCTACCCATCTAATCTTCAGCATTCTTCTGTAGCACCACATTTCAAAAGCCTCTATTCTCTTCCTGTCCGCATTGCTTATCGTCCATGTTTCACTCCCGTACAAGGCAACACTCCACACAAATGCTTTCAGAAAAGACTTCCTTACCTGTAAACTAAAATTCGATGTTAGCAAATTTTTCTTTTTCAAAAATGCTTTTCTTCCCATTGCCATTCTGCATTTTATATCCTCTGTACTGCGACCATCGCATGTTATTTTACTACCCAAGTAACAAAACTCATCTACCACCTTCATTGTTTCGTTACCTAATCTAATTCCTTCAGCATCGGCTGATTTTCTAAGACCGCATTCCATTATTTTTGTTTTGCTCTTGTTAATGTTCATTTTATACACTCTCTTCAACACACTGTCCATTCCATTCAACTGCTCCTCCAGGTCCTTTGCTGTCTCTGACAGAATTACAATGTCATCAGCACAACGCAATGTTTTTATTTCTTCACCCTGAACTTTAATTCCGATTCCAAATTTTTCCTTGCTTTCCTTCAATGCCTGCTCGATGTACAAATTGAATAACATCGGAGAAAGGCTACAACCCTGTCTTACTCCCTTCCCAACTGATGCTTCTCTTTCATGCCCTTCAAGTCTAATAACTGCGGTCTGGCTTTTGTACAAGTTGTAAATAACTCTCCTTTCCCTGTATTTTACCCCTGCTGACTTCAGAATTTGAAAGAGTGTATTCCAGTCAACATTGTCAAAAGCTTTCTCCAAATCTACAAAAGCTAAAAATGTAGGTTTGCCTTTCCTTAATCTATCTTCTAAGATAAGACGTAAAGTGAGTATTGCCTCCCGGGTTCCTATGTTCCTCCTGAATCCAAACTGATCTTCCCCGAGGTCAGCTTCTACCAGGTTTTCCATTCTCCTGTAGATAATTCGTGTTAAAATTTTGCAACCATGACTTATCAAACTGATGGTTCTGTAATTTTCACACCTGTCTGCGCCTGATTTCTTTGGAATGGGGATTATTACATTTTTCTTAAAGTCTGAGGGCATTTCGCCTGTCTCATACATCCTACACACCAGTTCAAATAGTCTCGTCATGGCTGGCTCTCCCAGAGACTTTAGTAGCTCTGAGGGTATGTCATCTACTCCTGGGGCCTTGTTCCGACCTAGGTCTTTCAAGGCTCTGTCAAATTCATCTCTCAGTATAGTATTTCCTATTTCATCTTAATCCACTTCCTCTTCCCTTCCTACAACATCGTCCCTAAGTTCATTTCCTTTGTAGAGCTGCTCTATGTACTCTTTCCACCTTTCAGCTTTCCCTTCTTTGCTGAGAACTGGTTTCCCATCTGAGTTCTTGATATTCGTAGAGTTGCTTTTCTTGTCCCCAAATGTGTCTTTTATTTTCCTGTAGGCGGTGTCTACTTTTCCCCTTCTTATACATTCTTCTACAGATTTGCATTTGGCTTCTAGCCACTCCTGCTTAGCCATTTTGCACTTCCTGTCAATCTCATTTCTTAGTCGTCTGTACTCCATTTTGCCTGTTTCATTTACTGCATTTTTATATTTTCTCCTTTCATCAATTAAATTTAGTATTTCCTGTGATATCCAAGGATTTTTTGTAGGTCTTGCCTTTCTACCTATTTTGTCCTCTGCTGCCTTCACTATTTCATCTCTCAATGCTACCCATTCCTCTTCTACTGTTTTATTTCCCCCTGTTTCTATCAATTGTTGCCTAAATCTCCCTCTGAAATTCTCCAGAACTTCACTTTCCTTCAATTTATCTAAGTCCCATCTCCTTATTTTCCTACCTTTCTGCAGTTTTTTCAGTTTCAGCCTACAGTTCATGACTAACAAGTTATGGTCAGAGTCTATATCTGCCCCTGGGTATGTCTTGCAGTTTATAACCTGGTTCCGGAATCTATGTCTTACCATTATAAAATCTATCTGATACCTTCCGGTGTCTCCTGGTCTCTTCCATGTTTGTAACCTTCTTTTGTGATTCTTAAACCACGTGTTTGTTACGATTAAATCATGTTCCGTGCAAAATTCTACCAGGCGACTTCCTCTTTCATTCCTTCTGCCCAGTCCATATTCACCTACTATTTTTCCTTCTCTTCCTTTTCCTACTACCGAATTCCAGTCTCCCATCACAATTAAGTTTTCCTCTCCCTTAACTGTCTGAATTATTTCCTTTAGCTCCTCATATATTTCTTCGACCTCCTCATCATCGGCAGAGCTAGTTGGCATATAAACCTGTACTACTGTTGTCGGCGTTGGCTTCGTATCTATCTTGACAATGATAATGCGATCACTGTGCTGCTCATAGTAGTTTACCCGCATTCCTATTTTCTTATTCATTATCAGCCCTACTCCTGTGATACCCCCAACTGACTTTGTATTTATAATCCTGTATTCACCTGACCAGAAATCCTGTTCATCCTGCCACCGAACTTCACTAATCCCTACTACATCTAGCTTCAACCTATCCATTTCCCTTTTTAAATTTTCTAATTTTCCTACCCGATTAAGGGATCTAACATTCCACGCTCCGATCCGTAGAATGCCAGTATTGTCTTCCTGGTGACAACATCCTCTTGAGTAGTCCCCGCCCGGAGATCCGAATGCGGGACTATTTTACCTCCGGAATATTTTACTCGAGAGGATGCCATCATCATATTTCCATACAGTAGAGCTGCATGTCCTCGGGAAAAGGAACGGCTGTAGTTTCCCCTTGCTTTCAGCCGTTCGCAGTAGCTGTGTGGCAAAGCCACATTAGCTGATGTTACAAGGCCAGCTCAGTCAATCATCCAGACTGTTGCCCCTGTAACTACTGAAAAGGCTGCTGCCCCTCTTCAGGAACCACACGTTTGTCTGGCCTCTCCACAGATACCCCTCCGCTGTGGTTGCACCTACGGTATGGCTATCTGCATCGTTGAGGCACGCAAGCCACCCCACCTCGGCAATGTCTGTGGTTCATGGGGGTGGCCACCTGTAGTACCCTTCTTGGGTACCACCTGTAGTACCCTTCTTAATATCAGAAGTAAAAAAAAAATTGAAAAATGACAGATACTGTAGCAGAGGAAATACGGTAACTTATGATTGCCGGAGTACTGACGATGTAAACTGCGCAATGGCTACGGGAAGAAGAACCTTCCTGAAGAAGTGAGAGTTGTTGACAGCCAATATTAATTCGTGTGTTACAAACATTTATCTCTGGAGCGTCACCTTATACGACATGTAAACGTAGACGATAAGGAGTTCAGAAATGAAGATGATAGAAGCTTTTGAAATTTGGTTCCACAGAAGAATGTTGAAGATTTCATGCATAGATCGCTTAGGTGGTGAGCAGGTGCTGGACAGAATTGGAATAAAAGAAATTTGTGGGTTATCTTGACTAAAAGAAGGGATCGATTAGCAGGACACGTTCTGAGACATCAAAGGATAGTCAAGCTAGTAGTGGAGGGGAGTGTGTAGAGTAAAAATCAGAGAGGCAGTCCAAGAGATGAGTACAGTAAGCAGGTTCAAATGGGTGTTGGTTGCCGTCGTTATTCAGTGAAGAGACTTGCGCGGGATAGAGTAACGTGGAGAGATGCAGAAAACCAGTCTTCAGACTCAAGACCACAGCAACAACAGAAGATTCATTCTAGACACAATACCCTACGCAAAAGCCGCCCTCACATGGGACGTGTTGTCCCAACATGGCGCACGCAAGACGTGCTGACTATCTTTGGTTAGCATCATGTAGGAAGGCACTTCCTCTCATAGACGCGGAGCCATAGGGTAAGCATGGAGGGGAGGATCTATGGCCGAACGCCAACAGTTGAAGCTGTGGGAAAAACATTGCATAACTCGCAGCCAGCCACGTACCTAGAGAATGAATATTAATGGCTGCCAGTACGGTAATGGAGGAGGATGCGCATAACGGCTCGAAACTGGGCCGCCTTCTTACGTGACGTGGACTACAGCTACTGCACGCTCTGAAACGACCTGCTGCATCCCACGGTTTGCTCTGATTTGACAGGGGAGTTCTCTAATGGCTAGCTATCCAGGTACGACTACATAGGTCGATTTCGCAGCGTCAGCCACAACCTTCCTCCTAAGCTTCACAGTTTCAACAGATTGCACAACTATAACTCCTAGCGTCATGCCATCTTCTCACGGTACATGGAAATGGAGGGGGAAGTGGTTGCAGCGTGTAATTCCACGTTACACTACCATGCGAAGCGTGCAATGAAGGATCTGGCATGTTAGATGTTTACTTCATGGAATGGAACGTGGTCAGTGAGTAGCGAGAACGTTTGAGCCGCCCTGGTACAAACCAGAGACTTACACAGTTTTAATCTGGCAGGAATTTTTTAAAAGAGCAATCTCCGCTACAAAGTAAAGGAATCAGTCTGTAATAAAATTAAGTTTTCGTAATTTTGCAACAGAACTTGACAGCTACAATTTCGTCATCAAGAGATTTTACGAGCCAGAAGCCATGTTGGATAATACATTCATTTTTAACATAAATTCATTTACAGTTCTTTAACTGAAAGTATTTTATGAGAAAGGATTGGACAGAGATTTTCTTTACATTCAAACACATTATTTCAGTAGCGGCATATGTTTTACTATGCGGCTTTTTATTCCTGTTTTGGTTGTTTGACTTTTGATTTCTTTCTATATTTTTGTGATGTTTATTAATAAACAACTTTTTGTTTCAGCGAATGGAGGAAGTTCCGTAGAGGGATATCAAGAAGCCACACAGGGAATGTGAGAGTTTGAGGAGGCACAAAGAAGCATAACGATGGAAATCGGATAACAGATTGGCAGCATAGAGACTTCAAATGCCAATAATGTATTCCCCGCAATCAACAAGCAACGCAGATGAAGAAGGGGAATCAGACAAAAGACGTAGCAAATCTACGTTTTACGACCAAGATTATGACGACAAAAGAGCTTCCATCCCTCCAGAAAACTGGCGGATGGCGAGATCTTCATCTGCCTCTCTAAAGACAAAGAGTTTTCCTACTGCCAATAATACATATTACAACTCTTTGAACCTCAGAAAAAAGAGACAGATCACATACACCAGGCACTTGAGTTCGGAACAGAACTTGAGAGACCTGGTTAAGAAATCTGTCCTGGAAGGTAGATGGTTGTGCTGGCATGATTTGGTGAACTCGAAAGACAGGTGTTGTGGTATGTAAACACTACAGGAATTAATTTAACTTCACTTTAATTTAGCTCTGTCTTTTCAAGCGTAGTATAAGAACGAAACACTATAACAAGGTGCATTCTCAAGGTGTCTCATCGTCACTGAAATAATATTAATACAATGTAAACTTAAGGTGTACGAAATCAATAGTTACTGCACCAAGTTTAGCAGCCCATAGCGGTAATTATACAAGTTGATCAGCCTTCTAGATAGTTGTGTAATAATGAATAGAACAGGAAAAACAGATACCAGTATAATGTAATGAAACTTACTTTACTTTCCGTGTACGGGCTAAATATTGCTCCAGAACTGAGCCACTCGTATGACTTCGCCAGTCTCTAAAATCAAATCCTCTTGAGTGCAAGACTCATCTAGTAGCATGCATATTAGTAAATGTCTTCAAAACACAATCATAATTATCACTTTCGATGGGGAGTTGGACTGTGGTCAGAGATGGGTATGAAAGGAGAAAAATAGAATGAGACATTAAAGATAACACATATCTTTATTCTTCTACATAATTTCCAAGGATATTATTAGCTTCAAAAAGCCTTCCTGGAAAAAATCAGGGCGTTGCATACTGAAGAAGCGTCCTTCTTTGACGTCAGCATTGCTTCCAAAGCGTCTTCCGTCGAGAGTCTTCTTCAAAGCTGGAAACAGATGGAAGTCACTTAATGCGAGATCGGGACTGTACGACGGATGGTGTTGGCGCTCCCGACCTACAGTTGCAATATGGTTTTGCGTTGCCGTCGCCGAGTGTGGTCTCGCATTGTCATCCAACAGCAGAACGCCAGATCTGAGAAGGGCAGGCCGCTTTTTCGAATCACCTCTTTCAATTTCGACACAGTGTCACAGTACCGCGCAGCATTGATGGTTTCATTCTTCAAAAAGTCCAGCAACAAAACTCCTTGGACTTCCCAGAAAACGGTAGGTAGCACTTTGCAGGCCGCGGTGGCCGAGGGGACTGAGGCGCTCCAGTCACGGTCTGCACGGCCACTGCGGTCGGGGGTTCGAATCCCCCCTCGGGCATGGATATTTGCGCCGTCCTTAGTCTTAGCTAGTTCATAAGTAGTTTGTAAGCTTAGGGACTGATGACCCCGTAGTTAAGTCCCATAAGTTCTACAAACATTTGAACATTTTTGGTAGCACTTTACCTGCAGACGGAGTGCTTCTGAATTTCTTTCGGACAGGTGATGACGGATGTTCCCGCTCTATGGATGCAACCTTCGATTCGGGCGTGTAATGGCGGACCCACGTTTCATTCCCCGCCACAATCCGAAACAGAAAGTCATTGCCATATTCATGGTCGACCTCTACCCAATGGTCTATCGGTATATTGCACGTGTGCGTTCACCAGCTGAGTCGTCTTTCGCGCATGGCCGATCAACGCTTCTTCCGTATGCATCCTCCCTGATTATTTCCTGGGCGGCTTTTTGAAGCTTATACAGCGGTTTGACAAATGTCTCAATGTACTTGGAAATTATGCAGAAAAATAAAGTTACGTCTTATCTTCAATGTCTCATTGTATTTTTTTCCTTTCAAACACAACTCTGTCCACAGTCGACAGAAGAAACTTATTTTTCAACTCCCCTTCGTAGTTGCTACCTTTATGTGTTTATCTGGAATTACGAATAGATCCTGTTTCTGGAGTGAAAATGAATCCAGAACCATGCAACATTTTGTTCCAACATTGGGAGAGAGACGGTTATCTAGCCATTGTTCACTGTCCACTTTGCCTGATGTTGAAGTCGTTATGTATTCGTTCGGAGGACGGTTCATGTTCTTTTGAACAAGGATTCACGGATGACAGTGAGTAGTGGAGAAGGAAATGAATCTTCCATTGAAATAATTGGCTGATTTGTATATGAATGTAATATTCTAGAAGCTGATTTCACTCTGACAGTCGTATCTCTTTCACCCATACTAGACACAAACACAAATAAAAATTGTTCACTTGTAGTTCACTTTATCACTCACACACAAATAAAATAGAGTGAGAATACACTTCTTTAGAACTGCCGAGGCACTCTGCTGCTGCTTGCACGAATTTGTCCAAAATATGGTATATTACTCACCAGTCAGCATGGGTATCTGAAATGTGCGTCACTGCCGTCTATTGGATCGATTATGGCTGCCACAGTACCCGCGAGACACATCGCGAATGTGTCTTGTAAGATAAAAATGACGCGCAAAGAATAAAGTATCCGAATGGAACGTAAATCGGTAGATGAAAAAACAAATGATAACAAATTCAGAAAAAATGAATGAATGCTATAATAATTGCATCAGTCTAGATGGCAATATGATATTTATTTTATTTTATTATGATGACTAGTTTCGATCAATAAAATCATCCTCAGATCATGTTCATGCTGAGCTCCTCAGCTACTCACAAGGACATGATCTAAGGATGATCTTAATTGATCGAAACTGATCACCATAATAAAATAAATATTATATTGCGATTTAGACTGCTGCAATTATTATATTATTCAGATATTTTTGATCGCTGTGTATTTTGCACGGAAACAATGTTCCATAAAATATTAAAACTGAATGAGTTAAAAAGGAGAAAGAGCTTTACAAATTGAGCAACCCTAAATACGTTGGTTTATTCGGCCTTATGCAAGAATTTATTCGGCCTCACATTGTTTGAAAGAATTTGGAGTGTCCTCCTGATAAATATCGTGTCAGTTCTGCTCAACTGGCATGTTAGATTCTAACCAACTAGTATGCCCTGCCCATAATGCTCTAAAAGTTCTCAACTGGAGAGAGAGAGATCCGGTCACCTTCTTAGGGAAGGGAAGGTATTGCGATATGTGCGTGCGGATTTCTTTATGTTCTTCAGTCCTGTGACTGGTTTGGTGCAGCTCTCCACGCAACGCTTTCCTGTGCAAGCTTCGACCACAGATACTGGTAGACTGGGTATGTCATAGTTTTCATGGCGCCAAAATCTCTGCAGCTAAACCATTGCTTTGCCAACAGTGACGTGGTAGTGTACAGCTGTAGTACAGCTTTGCCTAGGATTATGCAGAGCTTTTTGTGAAGGCAAGCAACATTAAATTTCAAGTGAAAGTATTATTAGTTTAAAATGATGGCATTTCTTGAAAATAGTGGTGTTGTTTATTATATCCGGCTAATGTTTGCCAACAGTCATGTGGTCCTATGTTTGCACCACGTCATGTGTACAGCCGCTCCGCTGTTTCTCCGGTCTGTTATTATCTATGGTCAAAGTGTGCAATCTTCTTCATACCTCAATAAGAAGGGCAGTAAACATCCTTTTGAAGCTTCTTACTGTATTTGTGTCTCAATCTACCTCTGCGAATTGGTCAGAGTGTATATCTGCCCCTGGATATGTCTTACAGTTTAAAATCTGGTTTCAAAACCTTTAACTTATCGTCATGAAGTCAATCTGTACCTCCCAGTGTCTTCTGGTCTCTTCCACGCATATAACCTTCTTTCACGATGAGTAAGCCAAGTAGTAAAGTTACGAGTTGATGGTCGGGTTTTGGGTGGTTTGCGAGGTACAGATATGTGGGAAATGGGAAGCACGGGGAAGGGGGTGGATTGGCAGACCCCTCCTAACAATTACTGAAATGTGCCTTAAAAGAGATCTGGCCTCTTGACAAACCAACACCCACCCAAATATAATGAAAAAAAAGGGGAATCTAAATACTGAATCAGATCCCAGTTAAAACGTACTTAATTGATTTCACAAAAAGAATCAGATCCAAAAATAGGAACAGTTCTCAAGTCCTTAAAAATGTCAAACACTTTCAGTTTAGAATACATGATGAAATACAAAAATGACACTAATAAATGACTGGCAAGTTCCTACTATAACTGTAATTTCGGACAATTCCGAATAACTCACGATACGAAGGAGACCAAGGAAGCGTGCTATAATTACGAGCGCTTTCCACATAACATGATGTTTCAGAAAACCGTGAAAAGAAAGAATCCTAAATCTCGCCCTTATAAGCAGTTGCAAGCAATACGTAACCAAATGCTGCTGAAGCCGGCGACGCTGGAACTGGGAAGGCGGCGGCAGTGCGTTGGAGTGCCGCAAATCATGGTCCAATCGAAAGAAAAAACTTCTCAAGACGGAAGCGCAAATGCCCTACTGTCAGAATCTGTGTCCACGGAAAGCACACAGTGTCTAACGAAATCATAGGCTCGGCTATGTCTCGCCGACTCCGACTATGTGTACTAGACACAGGATTATCAAGTGCGCAATTGACACCACAGCTAGGAATAACGTTATCAGCGAGTCAGTGCTGCGAATTCAACTTGTCTCAGCCTTTTCACACCTCTGATAGGTTGACAGACCAGAGTTTAAGATGGGCTCTGAAAAGCGAATCTGCATCTCCAAGTCCACAAAGCACAATAGGTGGAAAAATAACCGAAGTCTCAAAACAGACACAAGTAAGCACCTAAGTCGAGCCGACCGTACTCGTCGGCTGCCTAAGGCGAAGTCAAACTCATGTAAGAGAACACCTGAAGTGAGCAACCGTACTCACCGCCTGCCTAAAACGAAGTCCCTTCTGGAGCGCTGCTCTTTGCACTCTGCCCGCAAAGTGCGAGGCTACCCCCTCACTAGAAAGCATGAGCCAATCGCTCTTTAGGCGCCAATTTTTCTCCAATGCACGGACACGGCGCCAAGATAGCTTCGATAAACTGTCCTCTCGCTCAGTGCAGTCCAATGACGACCGTTCCCGTGCAACACGCCACACATAGCCGCTTGCGCAGTACGTATTCCTCCACGGATCAGTCACTGACCTGAACTTAATGTTACGTCTTGGTGTGGCTCTGCTGTTCCCAGGGAGACCACGACGCAAATATCGACGCCCCTTGGCGCACGCCACACCGGCGCCGTACATCCCCCCCCCCTAGCCTGAGGGTCGGCAGCAGGTACCAGCGCAACGGGGTCCGCTGACCGCCACTGTGGAGCCCTTAAGCTGTGTAATGAATGGCTGTCATCCCCGAAGTACAGAGAAGCAGCCCCCCCTAAACCACTGTCCTACGCTCTACTCGTAGTTCCGTAAGATGCTAGCAGGTGTCAGGCAATTCCCTGGCTAAGTACTGGTAGACCACACTAGAGGCACTTCTGAGGGTGCCTCTCGCACGTCAGAGGGTAGCGTGGAGGGGAGGCTGAGGGGAGAGCTCGTGCCGCCTGCTGCAAGGCCACGGCTGTGTCCGGCTTGCTGGCGTTTGAGGGGAGGTGGTGGTGGGGGCGCTACCTGCCGCCTGCTCTGGCCGTTTTAAAGGGCTGCTTCTGACCGCAGCGCTATCATGGGACATCTTGCGGAACTGTTTCAGCACCCCCCCGCCCCGCACCTCTGAGCGTAGGACCGGGCCCTTACGGAGGTTTCCTGTCTGTATATATTTGTGCCCGAAGGCTCTTTCTCCGTCTCACATAGACTCGGCACCGCTCTCTCGGTCTGGTGCAATCCAGAAGCGCTTTAGAAACATACAGGACTCCCCCTGGAACTCAAATGAATGAAAATATCAATAACCCATGAAATTAAAAATAAAGTTGGCGGACAGTTCTCGATGCCTTTAAAAGTGTTCGTGATTATTAAATTGTGCTCTGCACAAATTCTACCAGGCGCTTTCCCCTTCATTCCTTTTGCCCAGTCCATATTCACCTACTACATTTACTTCTCTTAACTTCCATGTTACTTCTAGCTCTAGTCCCCAATCAGAATCACGTTTTCGTCTCCCTTAACTGTCTGAATAATTTATTTTAACTCCTCATGCATTCCTTCGATCTTCTCGTCGACAGAGCTACTTGTACTACTGTGGTTGGTGTTGGATTCGTGTCTGTCTTTGCCATGTTAATGTGTTCACTATGCTGTTTATAGTTACTTGCATTCCTATTTTGTTATTCATTATCATTTTGGTTTTATAACCCTGTAATCACCTGACCAGAACTCCTGTTCATCCTGTCACCGACCTTCACTACTCCCCACTATATCTAACTTCAACCCATCCATTTTCTCTTTCCAAATTTTTTAACTTACTTATCCGATTAATGGATAGAACATTTCACCCTCCGATCCGTAGAATGCTTGTTTTGCTTTTCTTGATGACGACATCCTCCTGAGTAGTCCCCATGTGGTGATCTGAATGGGGGGGGGGGGGACTATTTTACCTCCGGAATATTTTACCCAAGAAGACGCCATCATCATGTAGTCATACAGTAGAGCTGCATGTCCTCAGGAAAAGTAACAACCGCAGTTTCCCCTCGCTTTCAGCCGTTCGCAGCCACGTTAGCTGATGTTACGAGGCCAGAGCAGTCAGTCATCCTGACTGCTGTCCCTGTTACTTTTTTATATATAAATAAGTGTGTGACTTTGTGTGTATGTTTGCAATTCATACAAATCTATAGTTTTTTTAAGTTTTTTATGACATTTTCCATGCTTGACGTTCAAGACAAAATTAAAGTCACTGTCTACGTAAAATATTGTATAGTGCATGGCGAACAGTACTGTACATACAGCCTTAGATAATTACGATAATTATCACCATTGAATGTAACAGATATATCGGAGTTTTAATAGGTTTTAATAGGAGGAGGCGAGGATACAGGTTGTCCAGAAAAGGGCTCCCCGATTTAAAAATTAAATATATCGAAAACAAAGTTCGATAGAAGAATGCAGTAAACGGTATGTTTATTGTTAAAGCTGTAAGACGTTTATACAGCAGTTTGAAATAATAGTTACAAAA
This sequence comes from Locusta migratoria, assembly GCA_026315105.1. Lineage (NCBI taxonomy): Eukaryota > Metazoa > Arthropoda > Insecta > Orthoptera > Acrididae > Locusta > Locusta migratoria. The sequence continues at coordinate 505,765,653 of CM048746.1, read as the reverse complement.
GCTGCTAACAGATGGCGCTGTAATCGCCATACGTAATGCCTAGTAATAAATAGTGATCCGAAACCCAGAGCGATCAGTTCCACTACTGAAATGTGAAAGGATGTTAGCGTACCGAAGGAAGAGATTAAAACCATTTACTCCATTGAACAACGTGTTTTTCTGGTGCTAGAGAACCACAGGTTAGAAGAGAGTCCTACGGCAACAAGGCGAAATTTTCAAGCACGATTTAATGTTCCAAAAGGACCCGATGCGAAAACCATTCGTACGCTCTTCGCAAAATTTCAACGAACAGGAAGCGTAACTGATGATCTACTGGGGCATGTTGGCCGCAAGTAAACCGCAGTTACGCCTGAAAAATACGGACACAGTTTCTGGAATTATTCAGCGAAATCCAGTGTCATCCGACCGTAGAATTGCATCTGAGACTGGTTTGAAGCGTTCTAGCACGCAGAAAATACTGAGAAAGAGCCTACACATGTTTCCATTCAAAATTGAAACGCACCCTTACGAGCTATGCAACAAAGAGTTGCCTTTGCTAATCAGATGCTCACAATGATTGATAGTGAAGGATTTGATGTTGGCTGCATCTGGTTTACAGATGAAGCACACTTCCACCTGAATGGATACGTGAATAAGCAGAACTGGCGATTTTGGGGTTCCGAAAAGCCATATTGGTGTGAAGCGAAACCCCTATATTCTCTTAAAGTTACTGTGTGGGCTGCAGTATGCAGCAGAGGCATTATTGGCCTTTTTTCATTCGAGAAACGATCACTGGTGCACGTTACGTTGCAATTTTGGAACAATTTGTCGCCACACAGCAAGCGTTAGAGGATCGACCAGGTACTGAATGGTTTATGCAAGAGACCGACCACATCGGACCGAATAAGTGTTTCGCTTCCTTGAAGAATACTTCGGGAATTTACTGGTGCAGGCATGGATTGGCCTCCATATTCGCCGGATTTGACTCTCTGTGACTTTTTTTGTGGGGCGCAGTGAAAGACATGGTCTACCCGAAGCATCCCGCCAAGCTGGACGAGCTTGAATCGGCGGTCTCTGTGGCATGTGAATCTATTTCGGTTGAGACACTACGAAATGTGAAGACGAATTTCATTCTTCGTTTGCGCCACCTCTGTAGTGCCAGTGGTGAACATTTTGAAAACATTGTGATGTGATTGTTTGCAAAGAGTGTTTTCATACGATTATTTTACTTATGTATGCTGATATGAGCTGTACAGCGTACAGCGCCATCTGTTAGCAGCTTTTGTAACTATTATTTCAAACTGCTGTATAAACTTCTTACAGCTTTCACTATAAACATACCGTTTACTACATTCCTCTAGCGATCTTTGTTTTCGAGATATTTAATTTTGAAATCAGGGAGCCCTTTTCTGGACACCCTGTAAATTGAAGAGCGCAATGGCGGTTGGGGGCGGGGATGGATGAGGGTAGGGAAGAGATGTAAAGGAGGAAATAGCAGAGAGAGAGGGCGGGGAGAGGAATAGAGGGTAGAATGGACTGCGAGAGTATGGAAGAAACAAATACCCAGACAACACCGGGTTTTCAGCCGGTAAATATATAAAAATATACCTTACAGTCACAGTGTAAAGCATCCTTGTATACTACGATGTATGGCTCCTTTTGCGCATAATATTTCCTTTTAATGCATGTCGTGATTCCTAATTCTTCTTCCCATTGGCGTGTTGTTCTTACATGTTGTGTTGTCTTCATGTCTGATTGCGCTAGCCGGCCGCGGTGGCCGATGGGACTGCGGCGCGCCAGTCATGGTCTGCACGGCCACTACGGTCGGGGGTTCGAATCCCCCCTCGGGCATGGATATTTGTGCCGTCCTTAGACTTAGTTAGTTCATAAGTAGTTTGTAAGTTTAGGGACTGATGACCCCGTAGTTAAGTCCCATAAGCTCTACAAACATTTGAACATTTTGATGGCGCTAAGTACAAGTTCTAAACAGTGCCGTTTTGAGCGGCGGTTTTCGCTGTTCATCGAGCACTTCATTTCATGTAAGCCTGTTCTTTGATCAACATGAAATGTAATCCCCCTTTGGGCATTGATGTTTGTGCTGTCTTCAGTATAAATTAGTTTATAAGTAGTTTGTAAGTTGAGGAACTGGTGACCCCACTGTTAAGTCCCATACGCTTAACAAACATTTGAACATTTTTTGAAAATCATGGCAATTTTCACTATGATATTTTATAAGTAATTCGAAGCAACGAGTATAGATGTCGTTTCTGGAGAACACGAACCTATGGCATCAAATAATTAAGGCGAATAATTCCTCGGCCATCTTCACCGTGTATACGTTTGAGATATCCTTTCTAAAGTGATGTAATGACGGAAGGAGAGTTCAATTACATTTTTGTGGACGTAAACTGCGTGAAAAACAGCAAACTAATTCACACAATAGTTAATCATGTTTCAGCAACACTTCTTCATCAAAATTACGTTAATTAAAAAAAACTACGAAATGTTTTGTTAAATGTAATATCAGTCCGAAACATTCCAAAACACTGACATTTGGCTGTATGGCTTTCAAGCCAAAAATCATAAATAAATAAGTATTTACGATATATAAGATCTCAGTAATATGCGGTATCCACTTTTTATTGGTCACATATCATACGAGTATAAAAAATGAGTAAATACTTGTTCGTTGTTTTCTGTTTTCAAATGTTTGTTAAGCTTAAGGGACTTAATTGTGGGGTCATCAGTCCCTAAACTTGCAAGGTACTTATGAACTACCTTATACTAAAGACGACACAAACATCTATGCCCGAGGGGGGATTCGAAACCCCGACCGTAGCGGCCGTGCAGACTGTGACTGACGCGCCGCAGACCACTCGGCCACTGCAGCTGGCACTACCTCTGCTAACAATGTCCAAATATCACTCTTCCATTACTGTGAAACGTAAAATATCGATAAACAGGCCTGTAACGTACGAAATGCGTTACATTCGTTAATGTAACTAATATACACTTTTTGTATCTCTCTTCTAGATGACGCCGTGAAAAAACACAGAAGAAAGGAGATTCTGCAGTTCCAGTTGGTACAGTTTGAAGTAGCCTTCAACATGGAGATAGCCGAACTTGTTAACTTAGCGAAGCGATCAGTCAACTGGAACAACGTTGACATGCCTAAGTACCTGAAAAGAAATATTGCTTCCACAGTTGGCAGCAGTAAGTTATCTCTCCATTATATAATATCAGTTATCTGTTTCACATTCTGTAATGACTTAGAATGATCTGGTGATTAGTATCTGCTTTAAATAACTTCAAAATTTGTAATGAAATCTCTCTCCTTTATACGCTATTACAACAATTTTGTTGTCTTCACCACATTTCTTTGACCGTTCTGCAGAGAATCAAATTTTGTGTAATTCTTTTTGCAAATATTTTTGTATTATGGTAGTATAGGAGGTTGTGTTCGATAAACTAATATATACATTCGACGTTAGTTCTTACATACGACGTAATAGAGGAGCTACTTTTTAAAACGCATTATGTTCCAAAAAGTAAATTTTTCAGGAGAAGCGAAAAACGTATATTGCCAAAAATATTCGATTTATTATTCCGAATTTTACACCACATACTCAGGTAGGGGTTTTGATCCAAATGTGTTTAATACAAGGAAATTGCTTTTTATATTTTCAAGCTATGAGCACTTTAGTGGTGGACAAAGTGCGTTTTGTTAGTTTCTTTTACACAATCTACCCTTTTTGATTTTCTCTTCATTCGTTTTCTGGTTCCACGTTTCATTTCCTCTCCCACAGTCACACATTCACTTTCTATAATACTCTCCATCAGTGTTGCCAACTATCAGTCAGAGAAAATGGCAAAACAGTCCAACAAAAATGGCCAGAAATGGCTAAATTATAATTTATGTTTTATGCATAAAATTAAAATGTGAAAAACACTCACACAGCAAAAATAAATATCATCGTGGTCGTCGTCATCCTCATTTTCTTTGCTACTGCTGCTGCAGATTTCACTAGTCTCCCTCGTGTATGTAGCATTCGTACCAACAAGCTTCAGTATTTCTTCTGGTATTTCATATGAAAAATAACACTTATGTTCGCGTCTCAATCTATACCTTACACTCAGAATAGCAGAAAGTGTATTCGTTTTAAGTCTGTTTCCGAGTTTGTTTTTCACCAATTTCACTTGGTTAAAAATTCTCTCGACTTGTCTGTTGAAACTGGCTGTACCCATTCCTTGAAGTCAGACATATTTTCCCTCTCCTTCCTGTAACTTTGTGTATATTGCGTTTTCGGCTTGGCTAGATAATTATCACAGTCACAAAACACAGCACACGGTATTCTTCCAACACTCAATGTTAACACACTTTAAAAAAGACACACCTCACACAACACTGTTGTAACTTGTACAGCGGTTCCAAGCAAGTGCAACTACATAGTGTTGGTCATTGTTTGTATGTTGCAAAACAATGAATCTATATGCGGAACTGTTTCACTGTCTCGAAACTTCCAGGTATCACTGTTTTGATAGAGTGGTGTTTCATTTGTCGTACTTTGGAGGAACGTTAAAAATAATAAATCAATAAATACATTTATATTCCTAATAAAAACTTCAGAGTTTTGCATTTTTGTTGTGAAAATTATCGAATAATAAAAATGGCTAGAAATGGCTATATAATATCACCAAAATGGCTAGGAATGCCAGCAGTAGCTTTTTTCAAAAACAATGGCTAGACGCCACTTCAGAATGATCAGATCTAGCCATAAAATGGCTAAGTTGGCATCTCTGCTCTCCATCTTAGCACAACAATGATTTTACTCCTGACTTCCGAACAGACAGAATGATAAACGTTTATACACAACAATGCTGTAATACTGAAAACTAATATTAACTGATCATTGTTGGTCAGTTAAATGGTTTCGCTTTAGTCCACGAGTCTTTCATTGCAGCCAACATAGCTTAATAAAACAAAATAAAGGCAACTGTTGGACTTAATGCACTTTGATTCAATCATACTAGAGGACGAAATGCTATTTGTTGCATCTGCTACTTTTCAGCGCTCTTTTTGAAGGTGTTAAAATGCGTTTTGACACAATCTGATCCAGCAGTGTGTGGAGCGGGTAATGAAATACCGGATTCCATATCAAACTCAATTTTGTCCACCAGTGGACATAATGCGTTTTAGAAAGTTGTTCCTCGCACTATGCACTCACAGTAAGTTCCATTGGTTATATAAAACAAACGTATACAGATACAGGAAAAAATATTTATTGTACAAAAATCTACTACTGTTAAACAACTTTTCTACATATCTTCCGAAATTTTGTAGGCACTTGTCATAGCGTGGCACAAGTTTTTGTATGCCTGTTTCATGGAAGGTTACCACCTGTGTATTCAACCATGTGGTAGCATGGTAGCCACACGTATATATATAATGTGCCGGTGACGGGCAATGATACTATCGTTAGTGGGGGGGGGGGGGGGGGCAAGTTTGAAGCCCTTACTCTTGCGGGGATTAGTTTCATAACTACGAGTTTGAGTACTGTGGGCAGGGCGAAGCTGGGAATTTGTATCTGACGGGAGGCGTGCTTAGGTAGTCCTTGCAGGTGCGGTGATCACTGTGTCCCCAGTGGTCTAGGGGTCAGCGCAACTGCCTAGAAAGCAGGAGACCTGGGTTCGAATCCCGGCTGGGTACACATTTTCAGGTTTGCCCAATCGCAGTTGATGTCATATATTCTGTGAATATGTGGTAGCATGTTCTTTTACCTCGTTATCATCGTTGAAGTGTTGATTACCAAGGACAGATTTTAGGTGTGAGAAGAGATGAAAGTCGCTAGGAGCGAGGTCCCGGCTGTACGGTTGATTATCAAACGCGTCCCAGTGAAATTCTCGTTAAGAGTTGTTTCGTCACATTCGCCGTGTGAGATCGGTTCATCATTCCAGTCTGACCCATCTTCTAACTACTGAATCACTCATAGCATTTAATCCGTAAACCTCGCAGATTTGCTGATGAATCTCCTTTGGTTTAACTTTCTTTGCATTTAGAAAACGAATGACAGATCAGATTTCACATGCGGTGGCATTTCCAATTTAAGCTGACGTTATAAAGAAGCACTACAAAGCAAGCGTCGGCAGAAGCTGTCTGAAAATGGCGTACATGTCTTCTCCTCGAGTCAGAGTAACTGCCGCGTATGCTCGGTACTGCGAACGTAGCGCTGCCGCGGATAGAGATAGAAACGGAACTTACTTTGTGGACGACCCTCGTATATACTTCGTAATTTGACATTTATAAATATTTATAAAATATAATTATTTATAAAAAAATTACGCAAAATTCGTCCACACAGATCACTTGAGAAAGGCATAACACATAACGCCGAAACAGCTGTAGTGATGAGAAAGAATTAATTATTACGCAATACTCAATATAGATCTAGATACCGTAAGTAAGTATCACAAGCGGAAAACTCCAGTATGCTGTTTCCATCTGAGCAACTACATAACAAGTAGAGAACAAAACGTGACCTGTTTTCGTAGAAAGGTAAAACACAATCAGTGCTCAAAATATCTCGTGATCTACATATATCGCTCCCTCACATTTAAAAAGCACCTCAAAACCACACAACAAAAATTGAAAACCAGAAACAGCTTGATTAGAAAAATTGCTGGTACTAGCTGGGGAGCACATGCAAAGACCCTGCGTATAGCGGCACAGGTACTGGTCTATTCTGTTGCTGATTACAGCCCTCCTGTATAGAGTGGAAGCTGCCACGTTAAAAACATAAATGAACACCTGAATGATACAATGAGGATAATATCTGGGACACTGAAATCCACAACTCTTCCATGGTTTCCTTGAATATTGCACCTCCTCACATTAGGAGACAACTACAATGACTCAAGAGTGAAACAATATCAGTCATACCTCGGCCACCAAAGATCTGCCGATAAACATTGAGCTACTTGCCCTGAAATAGGCTTAAATCTAGAAAAGCTATCTGGAACCACACTCGAGCCACCTATGACTTAAAAGAACGATGGAGATCCGGATGAACATCGTTTCAGAACCACAACTACAACCCCTACACAGACCCAACCACATCACTTCCAGGAACGCATTTGCTTCGGATATCATGGGCCTCCTGAACAAACTGAGCACGCCAGAACGGAGGCTATGCTGTTAAAGTGAAAAATTCCTGAAAATCTCCAGTGCGACTGTGGTGCTCCGGGACGATCAGTGACGGAGTTTCTAAATGTTGCTGCACCCGTTTTACATCATGTTGCTGAGTAGAACGCGATTTGTAACATCGATCAAGAACACCATTGTGGTACGGATGTTCTACACAAACCGACACTCATACCAGATGCGATGCAGCTTTTGCCAATGGGTGAGCCATCGCTCTGGAGATACGAGGGGTACGTTTTATGTGTATTCTCGCCCCCCCCCCTTCCCTAGGCAATGATAAAATCCGGGCATGAGCAGATTTTTTTAAATACAGAGATCACCCCCTTTTTAGCTACAACTTGCCCCATTGTGATGGGAGAAGATTTTAATTGTGTTACTGCTGCTGCTGACCAAGTGCCGACGCCTATGAAGTGTGCATAGTTAGAAGACCTTCTGCCAAACATCTGCAGGACGCTTGGTGTTATTTCCATCCCCTGATCACGCAATTCAAATACATCTACCACACTGGAGCCAGCAAGCTTGACAGAATCTACGTCACCACGCAGTACTCATCACAGTTGGTCAACGGTGGCGTCCACCACGTGGCCTTTAGTGACCACACTGCGTATGCTTGTGAACTGCAGTTACATGCGCCCTCCACATCTATGGAAATTAAAAGTTGCGCGTCTGGAGCAGTGGCATGGCTATGTCACCAAGGGCCCCGGGGCAAAAATGACATTGGGGCCCTCTTTAAACTAAAACTATGCAAAACTACATCATCAGTTCCTTACCGCCTACTGGAAGACATAATAAGACAAACCTAAATACTGTTAAGTAAATTATTATGTGTCACGCAGCAGATAATATTTAATTGTACTCTCAAATATAATTATAACTGTGAAAGTTGGTTTGTTTGTTATGCTTTCACACAAAAGTTACTGGGCGTATTTCAATGAAATTTTGGAATAGTTTCCGAATTTGCTCCATACTAGGTCAGTGAAGTCGCAGGCATAAGCTAGTAAAAAATAAACAACGAATGAGTATTACTTAACCATGAAAACATGGCCCCCTGCCGCGAAGCAAACCGGGAACACTCAAGTCCACGGTGACAGCAGGTGGAATGTTGTCAGTGCCGACATCTCACTGTCGCTAAACTCCTCGCTGTTAGCTCACTGCTCCGTACCGATGAGCCTAATTTCGTTGATAGCCCAACCAAAGAAGGAAAATAGGGGAAATATTCGTGTAGGATGGTTTCAGAAAAGAAAGTTGCCGGATTTTGTTTGATGGAATACTTTGGTTTGACCCGTGCCTCTACCAGGCTCCATGAAGTATATATTAATGTCTGGCCAGGAAAAAGTAATAAGTAAAATAACTAAGTTGACATCTTCCCTTATTATAATGGCAGTGGGGTACAGGGTAGTGTCTTGAATGCACAATTTACTATCGTGACAAAGTAACCATATTTTCTTCTTCTTGCACGAATTTCAGAGTGCAATTGGCTACAGCACTTCATTGGGATCTATGATTATGGGGCACACCCTTGGGGAATTCACTACACCAACAGTTGAGTTACAATAATAATAGCGTTCTGTAATAATACATTGTAGAGACTTCATATTCAAATGTGGTCACACTGTCTACTGTCAAACACTGTGCTAGTAATTCAGCACCATTCACTGTTATTACGCAAAGATTGGCAGGCACGGCAACTCCGACTTCAACCGACAATACGCTGACGATGGCAGGGTCCACGTCTTAGCAGACAAGCATAGAACCTTGTTATGTTTATATTCTGAGGTGCGAATAATTTTTGGATTTCATTTCGTGCGTTTGAGGTTTGTTTGTCAGCGTTCAAAAAGTTCATAGTCGGAAAACCTTCATGCAACTAAATTATTATCTACAGTTGAACTTCGATTATCCAAAGTAATTAGCAGACATGAAAGTGTTCAAAGATCTACTGTAACATTTTTTCGAACGTCGCTCACGTAGGTCAAGGGGCCCCTTGAGCTCGGGGGCCCCGGGGCACTGCCCCGTCTAGCCCTATGGTAGCTACGCCACTGGTCTGGAGGCATGTGACCTCCATCTTTTAGTACAGGGTACGTGGCGACACTATCTGTATAAGTAAGACTCCTTCCCCTCAATACTTATAGAGCAGACTAATCTCACAAAACCCCATCTTCGAACGGCCATACAGCATTACTACTGGGAGGTGAACTTCTGGAAGCAATGACTGCAGTTGCTGCTCCAGTGTCCCAAAAATAAAATCTCCACTTCCGGCTAAACAGGTTCAAAGCTCAGATCCCGGCTCCATCGCGATAGGACCAAGGGTGAGGAGTCATCCAGAAAGCTCGGTGGTAGAAGAAGATCCCACCATCTACCACTTCGAACGTGAGCAGACGCGAGCCTGGTAGAGTTTTATAGAAGGCCTCATAACGGATGCTAGGGAACACCTTATGGCACCAGAGGATGTCCTTTTCCACATCCTAGACTATTTTACCAATTTGTTCACGCACGTTGATGTACATGCAGACGCTATCCACGTCTTGTTACAAGATCTGCCGGATCAACGGACCAATGAAGACCCCAATGAATTGGTCACATCTCTATCCGTCTCGGATGTCGAGGCGACGTTGAAGAAAAGTCCAAAAGGGAAGTTGCCGGAACCCGACAGGCTTCCGTCAGAGTTCTACAGTGATTGTTGGGACATAATTGGCGGCAAAATCATGGCTCACCCTAACTGCCAACATGTTCAACTGTTTGTATAGCTTATGGGACTTAACTACGGGGTCATCAGTCCCTAAACTTACAACCTACTTATAAACTAGCTAATCCTAAGGACGGCACAAATATCCATGCTCGAGGGGGGATTCGAACCCCCGACCGTAGTGGCCATGCAGACCGTGACTGGAGCGCCTCAGTCCCCTTGGCCACAGCGGCCGGCGCCGACATGCTTTACAATGCTGTTCACATCATTATTCCTCGACGACAGCAATTGTTGAGGAATGATGATGAACATATTGAGCATTTCCTGTAAAGAACATCATATTTGCTTTCTCTTAATTTGTTATGCTAATTATTGCTTTCCTGATCAGATGAAGCGCCATCTGTCGAACTTTTTTTTTTTTTTTTTTTTTTTTTTTTTTTTTTTTTTTTTTTTTTTTTTCTGATAGAACCTCATGTCATTCCAAGCATGTGTGCAAATTTTTTACCTCTCTATCTAAATTATTACGTGATTTATTAAGTTTTCAAATTAATACTGTTTTTTTTTATCACCCTATCAGTAAGAACGTCAAGAGAATGCATCGTTATGATTGTTAACGTAATAAGATTCACTTTCTTACCTAAAGATCATGAATGTTACACAAACAATCCACTGCAGTTCTTAAAACGGTTCGTCGTGGTAGAACCACCTTGGCACAAACGTAGTAGTGACGACGGTACAAGGGTAGCGAGGGGTCGTGGCCCCAAATACCAGCGGCATGGAGTCGAACGCGGATCGAGGAAAACGCGATGAGTAAACAACTGTGTCGTTTGGCACGCGTCCACCACGGAAGAAAGCTGCAAACTGCCGAGACGAGGCCAGGAAAAGGTTTTCCCTGGGCGGGACCTGCCCTTTTTCAAAAATGTTCAAATGTTTGTAAAGTCTATGGGACTTAACTACGGGGTCATCAGTCCCTAAACTTACAAACTACTTATGAACTACTTACGAACTAGGACGGCACAAATATCCATGCCCGAGGGGGAATTCGAACCCCCGACCGTAGTGGCCGTGCAGACCGTGACTGGAACGCTTCAGTCTCCTCGGCCACGGCGGCCGGCTGCACTTTTTTCAGCGAGTGGCGCCGTACACCCCGAGAGAGCAATAATTTGTTTCGCCCAGTGGGCGGACGCGGCAAGCGATCGCGCGATAACTGCACATTCACATTGTGCTCAGTATTCTAGTAAAGCGAAAGCTGCGCTTCCTAATAGTGCACTTCAAATTAAAATCAGAAGTGACCTATATAAATATCTTGGCCTCCAAATTTGGCCAAATTTAGTGTTCTGTTTGTTTTGGAGGCAACTTGCTGAACAAAAATCTCAGGAACTACAAAAGATACAGTTTTACCATTGTTTTTCTGGCTTTTCATGCAGAACATATACACAAAAGCGGAATAACAAGGTATAAAACGGATACGCTGTATAAAAAGGGTTGCCAAAGTTTACCTGCCGGCCGCGGTGGCCGAGGGGACTGAGGCGCTCCAGTCACGGTCTGCACGGCCACTACGGTCGGGGGTTCGAATCGCACCCACGGGCATGGATATTTGTGCCGTCCTAGTTCGTAAGTAGTTCATAAGTAGTTTGTAAGTTTGGGGACTGATGACCCCGTAGTTAAGTCCCATAAGCTTAACAAACATTTGAACATTTTTTTTTTTTTTTTTTTTTTTTTTTTTTTTTTTTTTTTTTTTAGTTTACCTTATATTTTTGGTAATGAAATTTACGTCTGATTTAAAAAAAAAAATAAAGACTACTTAATCTTTACCCAGTATGACGTTATTTTTGATCTAGAAACCTAGGTTTGGAAATGTGAAGTACCTTAGATGCAAAACAGTGAGAGTGCAAACTTGGCCGAAAATTTGTCAAATATGCATTTGCAGAGATCGGGTCATCATTTTCCAAACCGTTTTGCAAGTCAGCCCTTAGAGGGCCCAAAATAAACAATTTACATTCTAGCAGAGAAAACTCTGCTCTTTCTAAATTTAAATTAAGGTCAGAGGAGACGTATTTGAAGATATTTGCCTCCAAACTTGGACAAATTTTGCGTTCTGTTGGGTATCGGCCTAAAATTTTGTATAACATCCTTTAAGACCTTTAGCAACATTCTGGTAAAATATGAAAAAAATTAAAGATGGTCGAGCTTCCACCCCTTGGTGATATGATATGGAATGACTCATATGCTATCGTTAAAACCATTGTTTACAAGAGGAGGTTCGTCTGATGTCAACAACTACCGCCCAGTTTCATTCCTGCCAGCTTTATCAAAAAATTTTCTAAAACTAGTGTATTCTCGAGTAGCTACACGTATTAGTAAAAATAACAGAATGTCAATTTGGTATCCAGAAAAGTTTTTCAACAGGAAATGGTATACAGTATATACTTTCACAGGTAAAATAGTACATGCTCTGAATAATCGGACTTTTGGGATTTTTTGTTATCTCTCGAAGGCTTTTGATGTGTAAAATATGGACTTCTTCTAGATAAGGTTAAGTATTGTGTTATGAGTGGGACAATGCACAAATGGTTTAAATCATGCTTAACTGGAAAACTGAGGAAAGTTGAAAAAGCAGTTCACATAATATGCAAGAAACAGCTAATTCCTCTAACTGGGAGTTATCAAAAATGGAGTCCCACAAGGTTCGGTCTTGGGTCGTATGCTGTTGTTAATATATTCACGAAGATGCTAAGCTAGTTCTTTTTGCTAACGATTCAAGTATAGCTATCACGTCTGACGAACAGGAAGTAACTGTTGAAATTATACATGATTTCTTTCAGAAAATTATTGAGCGGTTCTCTACAAATTAAAGTTTGATAAAGCACTGTATATACAGTTTTATACAGTTAACAGCATCACACCATTAATAAATATAGACTCTGAACAGATATCGGTAGCTAAGGTAGAATATTCAAAAATTTTAGGTGTTTGCATTGCTGAGAGATTGAAGTGGAAGAAACACATTGAAGATCTGCTGCAACGTTTAAGTTCACCTTCTTATGCTATTAGGGTCAGTGCAAATTTTGGTGATATGCATCTCAGTAAATTAACTTAATATGCCTATGATTTCGTACTGGATCATATTCTGGGGCAGTTCAACATTGAGTAATAAAGCATTCATTGCACAAAAGCGTGTAATCAGAATAATTGCTGGAGCATACCCAAGATCATCCTACAGACATTTATTTAAGGATCTAGGGATCTTCACATTAGCTTCACAATATATGCATTCACTCATGAAATTTGTTATTAACAATTCGACGCCATTCAAAAGTAACAGCAGTGTGAATAGCTACAACTCTAGGTGATCATCACTATTCGAGGTTGGCACAGAAAAGGGTGAATTATGCTGCCACAAAAGAGCTTCGTCACTTACCAAGTAGCATCAAAAGTCTGACAGGTAGCCAAGTAATATTTAAAAACAAATTGAGAGAATTTATGAATGACAACTGCTTCTACACATTAATTTGTAGATAAAACTAAGTAATTTCGTTAAAAAAGTCCTTTTAATATTCAGTGTCATGTATAAACACCTATTATTAAAAGTTGCTACGAAATCATTTACAAACTAGCCCCATGCGTCATATATAAATTTAATATCATCCTTATAAATTAGAGCTTTGTACTAATAATAAGCTACTGCACTGACAAAATCACTTTTTGTTTTCAGTAAAGAAGAACTCTGATCTCATGTTGCAAGATCTCAATGACCTTTGGAAGGAGAAGGAAAATTTCAGCGGCATATATATCACATATCAGAAATACATGGATAAATATGAAGTTTACGTTACATACTGCAGAGATCTCCAGAAACTGAGAGAAATGATTTTCGAGGGAAATACGTAAGTGACAGCAATTGTTTTTCATTCAGTTTCCGGTACTATATCAACGGAAAGTATTTAAATACGATAGTTGAAAAATATACCACAGCTGTCAGACATTTCGAGTGTTACTTCAGAATATCAAGATGTTTCTATCAACGTAATTTGGTTATCTGCCTAGCGGCAGGTTTTGAATGCATGGACCGATCGAGGTGGCGCAGTGGTAACACAATGGACTCGCATTCGGAAGGATGGTGGTTCAAATCCACCTCCGGCCATCCAGATTTAGGTTTTCCGTGATTTCCCTAAATCACTCCAGGCAAATGCCGGGGTGATTCCTTTGAAAGAGCACGGCCGATTTCCTTGTACATCCTTACCCAAATACTCCGAGCGTAAGCTCCGTCTCTAATGACGATGCTGTCGACGGGACGTTAAACTCCAAGCTTCCTTTCCTTTGAATGCATGGCCCCCCATGCCAGTGGTAGATTTACGTATTTGCCAGCAGGCTATTCAAATTTAACCACACCTACCGACCTCTACAATTAGATACTTTATTTCACGATCATATTAATTATAATTTTTCTCAATAAAATAGTGGCTTTATGTTTTGTGCACTATCGTCCTAACTATTCCACTTCTTTCCGTAATTGATATGACTGTGTACTACGGCTTCAAAATGTCACTTCGTAGATTATTTTTACAACCCTACTATTTGGTTAAGATTTCACAAAAAATAGTTTTTGTGTTTATTTCTGAATTAATAAAAGCAGAGTCATACACTACTAATAATGTGGAGTAACGTATAATTAATACATCTTACACAATAATGTGCAGTACATTCGGTAAACGTAATTAAATTTTTTACTACACATACTTACAATTTAAAAATGTTGGCCCCAAATTTGCTGCCCATAAAATTTGCCGCCCTAGGCTCTAGCCTACTCAGCCTACTGGTAAATCACCGCTTCTCGTTCTTCTGTTTACCAAGTTTCCAAGTAGCAAACATAAATTTATATTTCGTTCAACATTTCTGTGTTTAGATATTCCTTTACCTTCAACAGGTCTTAAATTCTGAGCCATAAAAGTGTCATTCCAACTACACATTTATTTGAATCTACACTGTTGTCTGCCCGAAAAGAACGGACACCGTATCAATAGTTGTATATATTCCCCAACAATGAATTGACAACTTCAATGCGGACGCATTAATACGCTCGATCCATTGCGCGAATCCAGTATAGGCTGTGAGCAAGAAGAACCTATGGGCATTGGGTACTACCATCATAGTGTGCTACAGGTTGAGAATTTGCGGTGGAAGGGAAACGTCCCTGTATAGCGTATTTGGTTGAGGCGACCACTGCCGGAAGGGGAAAATCCGGGTTCGAATTCCCGTCCAGCACAAATTTTCTACTTCGTCGTTGAATTTATTTCAACGCCCCCGAACGGTCGAAATGTTTCACGATTTCGAATTCGTAAAATTACGGCCGTTAGTGCCAACAAATGAATGTAGTCGAGTTGAATAGGGCGATACTGAAGAAAATAACTAGGAAATGACCCAATAAAACTAGATGACTTTTATTTCAGAACGTGCTCGTGATAGCCACTAGATATACAAGGTGACCCAAAACTCACTGAACATTTCAGTATGCTCAAAATCAAGGGATGATATAGGTAGAGAGTTAGAAATTGAAATACATGCTGGAAATAACCTGTGGTTTTATTAACGCGAACAACGAGTTCATAAACAGGCCAACAGATGCCACTGGACAGCAATCCTCTGAGGATCTGTCAACATCTACAAGTACAAAATTTGTGTTACCGATAATTGTTGAAGTGACGTGAAACCCCATAGCATGATGAGAAATCTCGTTGCAGAGTGGATTTCCACTTGAGGTTGTAATGTTTTTTACACACAAATGAAAACATAATCAAAGTTCCATGAGACATCTGAGTACACAGTGGATTATCTAAGTAGTATCAAAAGTAAATACACAATATGAAAAATGTTCAAATGTTTGTAAATCTATGCGACTGAACTTCTCTGGCCATCAGCCCCTAGGATAAGACTAACTTATGCTAAGGACAACAAATGCACCCATGCCCGAGGGAGGACTTGAACCTCCGTCGGCGAGCAGCAAAGCGCTCCACAGCTAGGTGCCTTAATACAGTATGAAATAGCCTGTCAATTGCTAGAACATAAATTATGAAATAATTTAACGTAAATCTGCAAATTCAGATGAGCACAGGGCTGACTAAATAGATGTCATGTATTCAGCTGAAATACCAATTTAATGTTATGGAAAGTAAATAACATCACATGTGATCATATAATCTTTTACTAATAATCAGTTTTTGATTAAATTTTGACAGAATAACGAAATATGTCATAAAAGCCAGTTTTGCTACAGAACTGAAAATACTCATGAATCATAGCTCCACAGATGTTAGGAACAGTTTTCTATTAATATTTTTGAAGTTGTAATGATAAATCTAATATTCATTGTTGCTTTTATTATATATTTTCGGTTATTAGAAATTTATAACAATGTTTACGTTACTAAAAGGTGACGTCATATTTAAGCTTCTTTTGTAGATTACCAAGTGTTATTAAGAGTAAGATCATTTTAATTTTAATATTTTCATGCTTGCAATAACTTTAACAATGCAGAATTGAGAATAGAATGTAAAGGCGGTCCGCAGAGGTCGTGGGAGCGCAGTTCTGAATCAGATTTTAAGGCAATCACTATGTCCGTCAGCATGTTAACTTTTCATTCATTGTTACAATTAACCAATGGTGTATCAACCCACCCCAGGATTTTTTATGGCAGCCATTTTTGCCTTTGACTGAGGCACCTTGTAACAACTACTACATTCTGTCCTCTCCTTTCGTCCTATTTTCACTCTGTGACTGCTAATAGGACACAACATCTGTACTGATGGGGCGCTCATTGTCGCTATTACATACAAATGAAAACGGAAACTAACTGGAACATCTCGGCTAAATGAAAGTTCCATGACCTCGCCCCCTCCCCCCAGACTAAAGTCCTGGAATTGCCAAGACGAAATAGGTTTCTTGCCCCTCTCTAAAGGAGTAGTTGGTACGCCACTGCAATTAACTATTGTGCTGATGAAAGTTTTATTAATAATGTGTCATTAAATTTCTGATTCTAACTTACCTATTGTTGCTCTTCATAATTTCAAACCAGTAGACTACCCATTGAGTCCTGCTGTTCGTATTCGACGTAATCCACGGTGCTGCATATTTGCGGATTCAGGTGTTGAATTGCCAGCAGTTGCACCACACCTCGAGACAACAAGGTTACGCTTGATATGCACCATAAACAACTTTGTGGATGAGCTAGGCTTGGGTTCTGTTGCAGTTAGTGGAGCTATAGCCGGCTTAGTTTCGCCTCACCATCTAGTACTAGATAGCCCACTCCATATGAGGAAAAGCAGCACTCCAGATTGTTCAAATGTTTGTAGAGGTTATGGGACTTAACTATGGGGTCATCAGTCCCTAAACTTGCAGACTACTTATGAACTAGCTTATACTAAAGATGGCACAAAAATCCATGCCCGAAGGGGCATTCGAACCCCCGACGGGGAACGGCCTCGCGCATCGTAGCATAGCGTCTCAATGTGCTCGGCCGCGGCCCCCAGACCGTAACACAGACACCACCGCCTTGGAGCACACCTCCTTGGCAGGCGGGATCCAACGATTCGCGTGGTCCACGCCACACGCCCACATACGGTGTCTCCCAACAGCACAGTGCAGTCCAGATCGTGAATCGCCCGACCATACCATGATTCGACAGTGTTCTAGTGTGTTTCCTGCTGATTGGCGAGAACTGCAAACCTGTTGTGCCCAGTGACGTCTTAATAGTGGCATCCTTGTGCAGCGCCGACTCTCATATCCCACGGAACCCATGTTCCTACAGATTGGCCACTGAGAGACGTGTCGAGCACGCCCTATCTCGAACAGAACCGGAATTTGTTGCTCTGCTGCCCTTCTGTTTCTATTGATGATCCGTCTCAAATGTCGCCGGTCACGGTCATCGAGGATGGCTGGACGGATATTATTTTCTCTGTTGTGGATTCTAACACTCATTCAGTCATTCACGATACACCCTGGATACGGTTTGACGTGTGAAATCCAGCTTGCATCACTGCCGAAATCGAAATTCCCATCCGGCAGGCACGACCACCACACCCCGTTGGCACGGCATGTAGCATGTTACAGAACCACGCCTCTGGAAGTCTCCTGTACCCAACTGACAGAGAGTGGGTGTGGTACGCAAGTAACACACCTGCGCCAACTGTGCCCTTTTTGCTAAGCCACTGTACGAGGGGTGTTCAAAGGGAAAGGTACGAAACGTCTTAACAACCAGTTCAAATTTGAATATGGCGCTTTCGGAGAACGTAGTGCGACATCTAGGGACACGAATGTAGTTTCGTCACCATCTCCTAAGAAATGTCTAGTCTGTGACATCAGCAGGCAAGGTAATGCCCACTGTCCATTAACAGTCACTACGTTTACATGTAACACATCTTCCGGAAGACGAAAACCGATTTTCGTAAACCGTTTTTCGCTGTCGTGTTTACATTGCACAGCCTGAATCGGAATTCCTAATTCACTTAAGATGGCGGCTGTAAAGCAGCTGATTCACTCCCCGATTTAGTCAGCATAATCGCTATTTTTCTTTACTTAAATACACAGATTCATGCTCACTCTAATATTAATTCTTTTATTTCACATTAGAAAATATCACTCTGTCCGTACGTGCCGAAAATTCTTACCAAATAAACACAATCTGACAAGGCAAAAACGCTTCAAAAACAGTTGCGTTTACATGGGCACGAAAATCGATTGTGGAACTGGAAAACCGCTTTAGAGAGGTGGATTTCCAGAATCGATTTTGGAGTGTTTACATGCCCAACCAAAAGCGGAATTGGGAAATCGGTTTACGAAATCCGGTTTTGGGAGCCCATGTAAACGGGGTGAGTGACGTGAACTGTCGTCGGCCGCGGTGGCCGAGTGGTCTGCGGCGCGCGTCACGGTCTGCACGGCCGCTGCGGAAGTTCGATCCCCCCTCGGGCATGGATTTTTGTGCGGTCTTTAGTATAAGCTAGTTCATAAGTAGTTTGTGAGTTTAGGAACTGATGACCCCGTAGTTAAGTCCCATAAGTTCTACAAACATTTGAACATTTTGAACGTGTACTGTCAGACACTCCGTAGCCTAAGCAAGTCTATAAACAGAAAACGACCTGGGCTGCTCACGGAGTGATTCTGCTCCATGATAACGCGCGTCCACACGTCCCCAGGGTTACACAAAGTGTGCAGTTTTGCCCGAAAAAAAAGAGAAGAAAAAAAGGGGGAAGCGCTTCAACTCGGGCGACAACTGAAGGACACAGAAGAGCAGCGATTTTCAACCTTTTCGGATATGCAACCCCATTCCAAATAAAAATATTCTGGCGACCACCCCCCTCCTCACCATCCGTAACAAAACTATATAGTCTCAAAGGAAACAAATTTTAATCTTTTTTCTTTTCCTTTAGCTTTCTTTTAAATTGTAGAACGATGTTTTTATTGTGTGTGTATTTTTCAGGATGGAACATATTACCCTGTCTTTAAATGACATCTCAAAGAAAAAATATATTTTGCTTAACGTCTGTTTCTCATTTGAAACAAGACTCAGAAGCGAATTATGCTCCTTAAGAAAGGTCCCAATGTATAGATAATTTGTAAAGAAGTAGACTTATTTCCGAATTTTTCAAAATTACTTACTGTAACAAGTTGTTTTACCTATCGACAGGGTCCTGAAAACAGTTTTCCGACTTTGCGGTTACTCATCATTAACACTCGGTATTATAAAACAATCTATGATCTATTCAGTTCGTAATTGATGTTATAGTAGGAACTCCGTAATTTTAACATTGAATATACATCACTTAGGCATACATTTTTTGTATTACTGAATCCCTAGTCATTTTATGGTGCAAGTATTTCCTCCTGTGATGACGACCCACCTGGCAACACTTTGCAACCCTTCGGGGGGTCGCGACCCGAAGGTTGTAAAAGACTACAGTAGAGGACTGGCTCTTGTCACTACCACAGGGATCCTGGGAACAGGAAATTCTTCGGCTCTTAAAACAGTGGGATAGTTGCGCTCCGGCTTCTACTTTTGAATAAAGACTTCAGTTATACCACAGTCTAACATTTACAGTCGCGACACTCACTGCTGTGAAAGTTGTTACCAATTGAGAGTTAAACGACACTAACGCTCCGGCAATGGGCAAGCTGCCGAAGAACTGATGTTTGTTTATATTTATTTTTGTACGTAATTAACGAAATTGTTAATATAATCTTTACATTAACGCATTAGTGAAATATCAAGAAATATACACAGTACGGGAATTAATGTAAAAATAGCCGAATTTAACTGATTCATTGGTATAAAGAACAACTTCGTCATGAAGAAATACTTAATAATATGCGTATATTTGCAGCTTCTTCCGCTGAAAGTAAGTAGAACATAAACATAAATTTCTATTTTGTTCTGTTCTTACCATGACAGGCAGTTTTTTGATGCGTATCAATTCGCTAGGGACTCTAATGATTCGCACATTTTTAGATCTCACTCGCCTTCCTTATACGCGCATGTTCTTTTAAGTGTAGTTACTTTAGCTTAAAAAGTCCATTTTTTGAAGATTCTTGTCGTTTGAGGTTCAGCTGTAGCAACAATTGTGAAATTGGGTTCCTCTTTGTTTGATTGCTTTTGTCGTTTTATTGCCACGTCTGAGACGTTTTTCCTTCAGCTACAGCTATGGTGGCTGATATGGTACATTAAATAATGCACATATTGCCTTCTGTATACGTCTCCTAAGTGCACTCTCATCTACTTTACTGGATTTGTAATGAGGATACGTTAACGTTCCTTAGTGGAAAAGCGACGTCTTTCTGCCAAAGGAAAAGCCTTATGAATTTTCCTAGCATTATTTATTTTCAGTAGAAAATGAAATTATTCATTAAAAGCCTCTAGGTTACAAGATAATTGTAAATAAACTGTCCAGCTATGTACTGTTTCATAGCTTATCAGGGATCTTAGGAAACCTAAGAAAGTCTAATGTGAAGCTATTTTTAAGTTACTACTATTTTTATGGCGCTACATACGTTCCCTAATGTAATAGAAAAAATGTTAAAATCAATATAAACTCATCCAGTATCGTATTCAGAAATGTAGCTTGCTGGCCACTGGGAACGCTACTGTCGCTGTGTGTAACAAAAATCTGTGGGAGTGTTGTGACTGTAAATGTTAGACTGTGGTTAGGGTAACCAGATGACCTTCTTCAGAAAAGAGAACATTTCTAGATTCATAAAAGAACCTTCTTTCGCTCTCTCTCTCTCTCTCTCTCTCTCTCTCTCTCTCTCGTATTGGCAACTCAAGTACTGGTGATGTCTCTAATGTATTATCAGTGTCTTGTTTGTAATACATCTTACGATTTTTTTCATCTTCTTAAAAATTAAGAAGCATGAAATGTTGAGACCCATAGAACGAATTTCTACATAGCAGTGAAGTCATAATATTTCATCACTTGTAATTATCGTCTTAAGTGTTGAACATTATTTTCCATGCTTATAAGATACCTTGCCGATCACCCCTGTTTTCACCATCATTTACGGAAACCATAGTACTGTTGACTGTATAATAGTCATGAGTAAAGTGGGTAACTGCAAAAATTATCTAAGCATTCCTTGATATAGCCATGCTCCCATTTCGGATCAGATCGACGAGACTATTTACAAGATTCGTATCTAGATTCTAGTGAGTGAATGGAATATGTAAGGCCTAGGTGATAAAAGCAATGAATGAAATAAACTTTTAATTTACCGTACAAAGGCTCGCAATTAATTATTAAAAACTACTCAGTCTTTAGGAAAAAAGCTTTAAATCGATATTTTTAAAACAAAGTTTATGTAGTTACGTCTCTTTGGTTCTAAACGGGCGAATGGTGAAAGGGCAGTGGTGACCGTGGTATCTGATCTTATTTGTATGAAGTTTTGAACAAGGTTTTAACTTATGTATAACGAATATTGCACTAGCTTTTGATCTTAAAGTCATAAGTGTGGTTGACAGACAACACACAGAACTGCCGAGTCCCAGTACGAAGACTGAACATCTTATTTTTGGATGTCGCACAACACTCCGACCAGAGAAATGAGGGGAGAGTTTCATAGTATACTATGTGTATTGCACTGTCTTCCATTGTTGCAGACGTATGTATGTAATTGGCCGCCTCGAAGTCCGTATTCCGTGACAACTGCCATGCCAATTATTTAAATTGTTCCAAAGTAGCTTGACCTCTGAGCAGCAGCGACACAGCAACGAGAAAATTCAAAAATCACGTTTCAAGAAAGGTTACATTCTCTAGAGTTAGTGATTGTGACACTTCAGAGAGTTGTATTTACGCACTGTCGAGTTGAAGCAGTTGCACAACGCAAAAAGAGGACATTTCCCCATTTTGTTAAAAACCCGGCCGGACCATTTTTAAGGTCCAAAAAAGAGGATATGTCCGGGTAAAAGAGGACGTCTGGTAACCCTAACTGTGGTTATACTCACAGTGTCGTTTCGTACCTCTTCATTTGAACAACCCTCGTATTTTCTTACCTATAATCAGCATCACATAGGAAGGCGGCCCAGTTTTCAGCCGTTCTGCGCATCCCCCTCCATTACCGCACTGGCAGCCAATAATGTACTTTCAGTAGGCGCGTGGCTGGCCGCGAGTTACGCAATGTTTCTCCCTCAGGCGCAACTGTTAGTGTTCGGCCGTGGCTCCTCCCCTCCACGCTTCCCCTATCGCTCTGCCTGTATGCGCGAAAGCGCCTTCCTACGTGATGCCAACTATAGGACCTTATCTGTATCAATTTGTTGACCACTTTTTATTTCACTGTACTCTATTTTAATTTTACAGAAATCGCCCGCTAGTTTCTGAAGTGAAAATGAGCCAAATATTTAATATTGAAAGAGATTTACTTCCTGTCTTTCACC
This sequence comes from Locusta migratoria, assembly GCA_026315105.1. Lineage (NCBI taxonomy): Eukaryota > Metazoa > Arthropoda > Insecta > Orthoptera > Acrididae > Locusta > Locusta migratoria. The sequence goes on along the minus strand of CM048746.1, from coordinate 505,742,880 downwards.
TTGGCTTACTGTGCTGTGTACTGGAAGAAATAAAGAAAGAATCAACGCTCAAACAACTTGACCAATATCATTGTTGTCGGACTCTGACGCAGTTGCAGAGGGTAAGTTAATGCACACTTAATTTCCCCTATCCCACTTTGTTCTACATGTTGTCGAGAAATGAAGCTGAATTTCATAATAAGTCTTTCAAGATAAGAAGCTTACTTTATATTGCTTCGCTCATGTTGACAGCAATAAGACTAAGTAATGGATTAACCTTCTCATGTGTGGTAACTGGGAATGGTCATCTCATTGATGCGTCTGTACTAACAGCTGTTATTTGCTCTTTCACGGTCCGTGACTCATACATGTAACACAGCTACAATTCCTGATTAGTGATCTGTTGTCTTTCACAAAAACATGTTTCGGAAATAGTGTAAAGGAACTGGTACATTATTGCCTATCCAATAGCGCATACTGCATCACCCAAAGTTCAGTAATTCTGGTCTTAAGCACAAGTACGCTAAGACGTTACTAGGTTAAAAGTAAATGACATTGCCACTAAAAAAATGAAAAAGAGGTTAACTGCATTAAAGAGGTATACAAGGACAGATCAATAAATTATAATGTCCATTAATTAAACCACATATACAAAAGCAACATGCCTATCGCAACATACATCTACATAGGATACTCTGCAAATCACATTTAAGTGCCTGGCAGAGGGTAAATCGAACCATCTTTATACTATTAATCTACGATTCCATTTTCGAATAACGCGCGGGAAGAAAGAATATCTGAATCTCTCCTTTCGAGGTCTTATTTCTCGTATTTTATTCAGATGATCAATTCTGCCTATGTAGGTGGCAGTCAACAATATATTTTCGCATTCGGAGGTGAATGTTCGCGATTGCTGTTTCGTAATGATTCCCATCCCAGATCCTGTATCATTTCTGTAACGCTGTCTCCCCCGTATCGTGATAATGCAAAACGGGCGGCCCTTCTTTGGACTCTTTCAATGTCCTCCATCAAACCCACCTGATAAGGACCCCACACAGGGCAGCAATACTCTGAGAATACTGTACCTCACAAACGGCTTTTAATCAAATTGCGTGGTATATCGCCCCAAATTTGCGACTGGATAGGGATTTCCTGTCAGAGAGGATACAGTTTTTATTAATCGATAGTAAGGCATCGACTGAAACAGAGGTGATATAGGGCGTTCCACAGGGTAGTGTTATCGGCCCTCTCCTGTTCCTTATCCACATAAACGATTTGGGAGAAAATCTAAGCAGCTCTCTTAGGTTGTTTGCAGATGACGCCGTCGTTTACTGTCTAGTAAAATCATCTGAAGATCAAAACCAACTGCAGAACGATCTAAATATCACTATGGTGTAAAAATTGTCAATAGACTCTAAAAAACGAGACTATGAAGTCGTCCACATGAATACGAAAAGAAATCCGTTAAACTTTGTTTATAAGATAAATCAGTCAAAAGTGAAGGCTGTAAACTCCACAAAATACCTAGGAATTACTATACTTCAGACTTAAACTGGAAAGTTCAAAATATTCAAATGTTTGTAGAACTTATGGGACTTAACTACGGGGTTATCAGTCCCTAAGCTTACAAACTACTTATGAACTAGCTAAGACTAAGGACGGCACAAATATCCATGCCCGAGGGGGTATTCGAACCCCCGACCGTAGTGGCCGTGCAGACTGTGACTGAAGCGCCTCAGTCCCCTCGGCCACCGCGGCCGACAAACTGGAAAGAACACATAGATAATGCCGGGGGAAAGGCAAACCAGAGACTGTGTTTTATCGGCAGCACCCTTAAAAGATCCCTTAAAAGAATAAAATACGATAAATCAGAGCTCGAACGGACAGATTCAGGCGTTCTTTCAAAATGTTCAAATGTTTGTACAGCTTATGGGACTGAACTATGGGGTCATCAGTCGCTAAACTTACAAACTACTTATGAACTAGCTAATGGGACGGCACAAATAACCATGCCCGAGGGGGGGATTCGAACCCCGACCGTAGTGGCCGTGCAGACCGTGACTGAAGCGCCTCAGTCCCCTCGGCCACCGCGGCCGGCTCAGGCGTTCTTCGTCCCGCGTGCTATTCGAGAATGGAATGGGGGATAAATAGTATAAAGGTGGTTCGTTGAACCCTCTGCCAGGCACTTAAATGTGATTTGCAGAGTATCCAAAGTAGGTGTAGACGGATAAGCATAGTGTATGCGGTTTCTTTAGTACTTCTGTTGGATCTTTTAAGGGTTCTGCCAATAAAACATAGTCTCTTGTTCACCTATCCCACGGCATTATCTATGTGTTCTTTCCAGTTTAAGTCTGATGTAATAGTAATTTCTAGGTATTTAGTAGAGTTTAAGCGCTTCACATTTGAGGGATTAATCCTGTAAAAAAGTTTAACAGATTTCTTTTCATACTCATGTGGACAACTTCACATTTCTAATTATTTAGAATCATTTGCCAATTTTTACACCATACTGATATTTAGATCGTTTTACAGTTGGTTTTGCTCTTCAGATGCCTTTAGTAGACGATAAATGTCGGTGACATCTGCAAACAACCTAATAGAGCTGCTCATAGTTTCTCCCAAATCGTTTTTGTTGATAAGGAACAACAGTAGACCAATAACAGTAACCTGAGGAACGCCGGATATCACCTCTGCTTTAGTTGATGCCTTACCATCAATTACTACAAACTGTGTCCTCTGACAGGAAATTCCCTATCCAGTCACAAATTTGGGGCGATATACCATAACCACATAATTTGATTAGAAGCTGTTTGTAAGATATGGTGTCAAAAGCTTTCTGAAAATCTACAAACACGAAATCAGTTTGAGATCCCTTGTCGATATCACTCATCACTTCATGTGTGTAAAGAGCTAGTTGTGTTTCACATGAGCAATACAATGTAAGTTCACTTTTGCACATTGTCTCCAAGAAACTGTAAACATTTCTCAGAAGGGTCAGTCAACTTCTTGCTTCCGGATGCATAGAAATCTCCACCAGTGTTTTGTAACCACACGGAGATAGCCACTTTTATTTCCTCAATGTTTCGAAATCATTCATGGATAGCCGTTTTGAGCATACTGAAAATATGAAAGTAGCATTTCTTTTGTTGTTATTGTGCTGGTCGTCAGTCCGCAGACTGGTTTGATGCAGTTCTCCACGCTACCCTGCCCTGTGTAAGTCCCTTCATCTGAGAATGGCAACCTACATCCCTTCTGTGAAATTGTAAATCTTGTCATTAATGAAGCTGACACTCCCAGCATCTCATCAACTGGTAGTCCATAAAATGAAGATGAAATGTAGTGCCTGCTTCTGAAGCACTGAAATGTTTTCCAATGATTTGCTGCTCAAGATGAAAGTAATCAGTATCAGATACCAGCCCTGAACAAAAGGTGTGACTTATTTATATATAAATGCATAGTTTGATTATCCACACAAATTGGTTTTCTGAGCAACACCTATATTCCCTTCCACATAATTAACACTCTGCCTTTTGATTAGGAGAGAAGGGAGGGAAGGTTAAATGTGTGAAAAGTTCCAATTATTTTTGTAGAATCATATTATGTGTTGTTGTTTCAAGAGGACTAAACATCTAGGTCATCCATCAGTCCCCTGTTTCTAGATAAGAGCTCACTGTCAGAGACATATTATGTGACAGAATTCCAAACCAGAAGTGTTAATCAGAGCAACAAAAGGATCTAGCTTCTTCTACAAGTGCAAAATCTAATCTGGAACACGGGAGTCCCTCTAAGGGTCAAACATACCATGTATAAAACTTATCTCCTCACAATCATGATGTATAGTCAGGAGGCCTGTGTCATAAGTAAGAGAGAAGAGAGACAAATACAAGCACATGAAATGAACTTCCTAGGATAGACAAAGTCAGGAGTGATTATTTAAGGATGTGACAATGACCACAGAGGAGACGATGAGTGCTAAGAGATAGAAGTGGTTTGGTCATGTTAAGCGCATGCACAGTATTGGGAGACGAATGTGCCAGGAAGAAGACCAATTGGTTGGACTAGAAAGAGGTGGATAGACCAGGTTAAGGAGGATCTCAAGAGGAGAGAGTAAAATGAGATGCAATGGAGAGGGAAAAATCTATACCAGGACAGAAATCAGTGGAGACTATCGTTCACCAAGTTCCTACCCAGCTCACTGGAAAGAAATCCTGATGATGATGAGGAATCAACACCCTACTGTTATGGTTTGTTAGATATCATGATTCAGTAAACTGTGACACATTTTCATGTTACAACAAAGTCTTCATTCATGTAAGATAGTGTATAGAAACTATCTAATATATGAAAAGGATTATAAAACTTGTGTACATGCATTTGGGATTCTGACAATATGTACTAGAAAATATAGAGTAAGAATATTATTTCAAATCCAGTTATGTAACTTTTTAGGCTCTTCTTTATACATGACATAATATTTTGAATCAAACTATATGAATAATGAAATAAAATGTAGTTAAGATGAAATCCAAGGAATTTGTATGTGTGAGCAAAGTCAGTGGATGCAGAATTTATGGTATGTTTTATTTATTTCTTGTGATGTCATGGTCTTTTTAAAAATTTTCCATTTGATTATTCTTTACTGATTTGACCTCTTAGATACGGAACAGTAGGTAATCAATTACTTACAGAGTGTTGGGACAACCAGAAAAGTAATTTTTAGCTTATCATTGTCACCATATGGGTCAATGACCATCAACAATATTACATGGTCTCACAACATGAGACCCTACAAAGAGATTTGATATGTAATACAGTACACCAACACAAAATAAAAAAGCATATGATAAATTATTGTACCTCGGTTCAGGATACAGTGAAAAATGACTTCTGATTGTAAAAAATTGTTGAACTCATGATTTTTTTAAATATCTCTGCAGGAGTCTGAAATAATTATCATATCCACAAAGTGATATGAGTTTGGAGTAATAAGAGACACCAAATCTACACTGAAAAGGGCAGAAAGTGATTTCATACATCTGTGTGACTTGCATCACAATATTATAGCAATGTTGAACTGAATTTTAATCAACATATTAATGAGATTTAACAAGCTAACCTAAGTATTACTAGCAAGTGATAAAAATGGAATTTCATTATCATCCAGGGAAGTAATTTCACTATTCCATATTTCTCCAAATGGTGTGTGCAGCTGTAATACAGTTTGTAAAGTCATATAGATAGTCACTACAGTCATTCTCTCCATGTTCAAGCTTAAAATGGAACAGAACAATGACCTAATTTATGGAATAATGTACCACCAACCACACGCCGTTGTGAACATTATGCAAAAGGTACCTTAATTTGAATCATGAATTCATGTTTGCATCTGTCAACAATAATATAATCAGTTAATATTCTGCTCAGTAACAAATACATGTATTATTCTTATTGTTCCCAAATATTTATATTTTATTGTCAGATTTTGTCGTTGTGCCTACATCTAGGCTGTTGCCCCTGCTCCAGAATTTTTAAAGGGGAGAGGGGGGAGTAATGAAGGGTGGTAGCATTGTTTTGTCACTGTCACCCTCTGGTCAGAGGATTTATTTGTTGTAGTTGGTCAGTGGCAGTTGTGAGAAGGAAGAGAGATGAAGTGTGTGTGTGTAAGTGGACAGACGGAGTTAGGTGTTGGTTGAGACCAACAGACTGTGAGAGAATTGTTGTAAGCCATTAGGATTCTTAATAATTCTGATTTTGATTTTTGTATTTTTTTCTTTTTTAACATAGCTTTATGTTTCCCTTTGTTTAAAGTAAAAGACCTTACTATTATTGCCAAATTATGCTTCAAGTTTGTTTTAAACAGTAGGATAGTTACAAGCTTTAACTACATTTATATTTCATTATGTACTGCAAGAGACCAAGGTGCTGTCTACAGATGAGAATTGATTGAACTTAAATTCCTCTTACATTTTTTTAATACAATAATTGAGCCAAATTAATTATACCACCTGCTTATTGTTCACCTTGAATAAGTCATTCACATTTAGTTGTTGAATTCGCAACCAACTAGTTTCTCAGGTGGCTGCTGGCATTTAATTAACAGACACATAATTGCCAACTTTAGTGTTTTTATTGTGTCATAGCATTACGTCATTTCACTACTATCAGTCACTGTTTGAGATTGTCTATCACTCCACCCATGATCACATTTAATTTTGGACATCAAATTCGTGTTAAGCATTGATAGTATTTAATTTAATTAATGAATAATTTGTCTGTCTGATTAACAAATCAGAACTTAAGTTACAACTGGACTTGTCATTCATTGTTTAACCAGACTTATGATCTAGATAGTTGAGCGCATTAACAGGGCCATACACATTGATATCCGTCAATGACATTTACTTTTTATCAATATTCAGATAATCTTTTACATTCACAGTACTGTAGCAATCTAGATAGGTACTGTTGCATCTGTACACAAACCTTGCACACTCACACACACTAGTTTCAGTCTCAGATCCTGACCATAATATTTTATTTTATTTATTTCATCTAAACATGTAAGTTTCATTTCATTTCAAGACACTGACATATTGGCTGTACTCTTTCCTTGGTTTGCCTTGGTTAATAGTACGAAGGAAGAAGAAGGAGAAAGATTAGGATTTTACATTCTGCCTACAGTGTGGTAATTAGGTACAGGATTAATGTTATGAATTGGCCTAAAGTTTAACAATGAGTCTGAACCAAAGAACCATTTTCCTTATTTTACACACATTCATAGCAATTTTAGAGGTAAAAGTAATTTTAAGTGTCATAATAAATTTTAATTACTAATAGAAATTCTCCACAGAGATGATAAATTATTTTTCAAAAGAGATAGATTGGCTGGCTACTAATTACCTTAGTGCTGTACTGCCAATAGTCACATAAAGAAAAAAAAAAAGGATGAAAAACTAGCACTTGCTTTCAGAACAGGGTTCCTTCATCAGGCAGGAGATAAGGGAAGATAAAAGGAATAGGGAAAAGAAGAGGAAAGTAATTCATGACCTATGTCATGCGGATGATGGTTAAGGACTGTGGAAGTCAGAGATACTGTATATTAGTACTGAGCCATACCAAAGAGGATATACAGGGTGATCAAAAAGTTAGTATAAATTTGAAAACTTAATAAATCACGGAATAATGTAGATAGAGAGGTAAAAATTGACACACATGCTTGGAATAACATGGGTTTTATTAGAACCACATCTACCGTTATCAGGCCTTTCTTCTTCGAGGAACTGGATGATTCTGGTTTTGTAACTGCTACCATGATGGATGAGAGGTACTCTCATATGTTACAGAATCACATCATCCCCAGCCTGGCAGATAAACACCTGCTGGAATGTACGATTTTTATGCTGGATGGCGCTCCATCCCATATTGCTAGATGTGTGAAAGATATCTTGCGTGCGTCGTTTGGTGATGATCGTGTGCTCAGCAGCCACTTTCATCATGCTTGGCCTCCCAGGTCCACAGACCTCAGTCCATGCGATTATTGGCTTTGGGGTTACCTGAAGTCGCAAGTGTATCATGATCGACTGGCATCTCTAGGGATGCTGAAAGACAACATGGACATGCTTTACAGTGCTGTTCACAACATTATTCCTCGACTACAGCTATTGTTGAGGAATGATGGTGAACATATTGAGCATTTCCTGTAAAGAACATTATCTTTGCTTTGTTTTAATTTGATATGCTAATTATTGCTTTTCTGATCAGGTGAAGAGCCATCTGTCAGACTTTTTTGAGCTTTTTTTTATTTTTGTGCTAATAAAACCCCATGTCATTTCAAACATGTGTGTCAATTTTTATCTCTCTACCTACATTATTCTGCGATTTATTAAGTTTTCAAATTTACACTCACTTTTGATCACCCAGTATTTAACCAAAGAGGATACATCAAGCAGTAAAGAGAAGTGAACCGAATGATGCTAGGTGGGGTATGGAGCAGAGGGCTTATCTAAATAATTTTTGATTAACAGGGGAAGATATACAGAAAGAAAACCACACACACAAACAAAAGAGGAAGGTAAGGAAGGGGGGGGGTGAGATATGAGTAATCGATATGTGAGTTGAGGATGGAGGAAGGAGAGAGGTTAGAATCGAGAGGGTCGTGGGAGGAAAGGATATGTTGGAGGTGCAAGTTCCCATCTCCATAGCGCTAAAGGACTGGTGTTTGGTGATAGTAACCAAATGGCATGTGTGGCGTAACATGTGTCAAGATCCTTGGAATCATGCTGGAGGGCATGCTATGCCACAGGATATTGGGTGTCCCCCAGGCAAACAGTCCATCTATGACCATTCATCGACTCAGCCAATTTGTTGGTGGTCATACCAACATAAAAGGCAGCACAGTGGACACATGTCAGTTATTAAATGACATGTGTTGTTTCGCATGTGCCCATTATAACACCACAAGTAACCTGACACTGTATATTAAGAACCCGATACCATGAAACTAAATCGTATTGTTCAGTACCGATAACTTGAAAAACCAGCCTGTGAAATGCTGTTTAACAATAATACAATGATATAATCTTCAATATTCTGCGGACTGTCACATAATGTTAAGACAGCTTATTTAGACATAATACATATAGGCCTATATCAGGACATTACTTACAGTATCTAGACACATGTTTGATATTGGAATCTTTCATAAATAGCTGATAAAAGAGGATATATCCATGTAAACTGGTTATGACACACTTTGCGTAATCTGATTCATTAGGTAAAAGATGTTAAAACCTATTATTTTGGTAAGATGCCTGATATTGATTAAGGACAATTTGGCCAGTCATTTGAAGTAAATTAATTATATTTTAGAGTATTTGAAGTTTGTATTATAATTTAGAAAACTACCACAGAATCCAAAATAGATTCTTCCACAAATTTGTAAACATGTCTTTTAAGTTGTCAAATTCATATATTAGACTATTTATAAACATAACTCTCAATGTCATGAGGTTTAAATGATTCTAAAGGTCATATTAGCTGATTTCATGTTAAAATTCAACCTTTGTATATGTAATTTAGTCCAAAACCAAAGATGACAATGTATGATTTTGGTACTTCTATAAAAGCAATGTGTGCCTGAATTCTGGGCCAGTTGATATTTTGACACAGTACTGTTGATATGCAGTGTTAGTAACTACAAATTCCAAAGTACTTAAGAGGGTGAAGACTGTATACTTGTAACTCTGTGAGCCAAGATGGTGGAGCTATGTCAAAGTTTATTTTATAATAAAGTATATTTTTCATGACTATTAAACAAACATCATTTTATGTTTAAAATCTGGACCTTTTTGCATGCGAAATCCTCCTACAAAGACAACGAGACCAACTGAACTCCTAATTATTTCATCTGGAAGCTGCTGGGATGTTATATCATTTTGCTACCATAAATGTTAATTGTGCCATCTTTGCTGTGGTTCTGACAACAATAGCACAACTGGACATTGTTTATATATTGTTTTGGGTAGCTGTCATGCTATACCCCATAAAACATGTCATTTACCAACTGGCATGTCTCCAATTTGCGGCATTTTATGTTGGTAATGAGAAACATTTCAGATAACCCCCCCCCCCCCCCTCTTCAACCCTCACCCTCCCATTCAGCATAATTCGGTTCTCTTATCTTTACTGCTTGATCTATCCTCTTTGGTTATATATACCCTCTTTGGCTTAGCTCAGTAATAAAATAAAGTATCTCTGACTTCCACAATCCTCAAACAGCATCCTCATGACCTAAGTCATGAATTATCTTCCCCTTCTGTTCCCTATTCCTTTTTCTTCCCTTCTCTCCTACCTGATGAAGGAACACTCTTCTGATAGCTAGTGCTATTTTTGCATCCTTTTTCTTCTTTGTATGATTATTGGAGGTACAGCATGAAGGTAAGTACTTGGGCAGCCAATCTATCTCTTTTGGAGAATAGATTTTAAGGTCATTCTGATCACTGCAGAAGACCCACTGTTTCAGTTAACTAACTCTGCAAGCAAGATACAGCATAGCCACTAAGTACATAGAAAGTATCGTACACAGCGTATTGATGGATGTGTTTTGTGGTAAAAGTGTATTTAAATTGATTATCTCCTAATAAATGCCAGGAAGTAAAGTAACTGTTGAGCACAATCAATGACATATGGATTTGGGGGGAGGGAGGGAGGTCTTCTGGGCTGCAGTGACCCCCTCCCCTCCCCCCTGTGGAGACCAATTCTTAAAAAAAAAAAAAAAAAAAAAAAAAAAAAAAAAAAAAAAAAAAATTACAATATTTTTATGGAACTTCCTAGCAGATTAAAACTGTGTGCTGGAACCCTGATTCGAACCTGGGACCTTTGCTTTTTGTGGGCAAGGTAATGGTCTCAGGTTTGAATCCCAGTTTTGACATAATTTTAATCTGCCAGGTAGTTTCATATCAGTGCATACTCCTCTGCTGAGTGAAAGTTTCATTCTGAATTTTTTTATGACTTCAGCTTCCCACCTCCCCCCACATGAAAATCCTGGATATGCCCATGATCACAATATAGTACTGTTTGCATAAATACCAAACCACATACTAATGAGGAAAACCTCCCATATGAAATACTTAATACAGGCTATATTCTTTGAACTAACAAAGTTAAATATACTCATTATGTTATAGGTGGAAGAAGAGTGCTGCAAATTAATTTCCAAAATGACAACAATGCACTCTACTGCATACAGTTTCAACAAAGAACTGACAAAAAAGTGCAAGTTATATTCTGATCGAGTATTTCAAGATAATAAATGTCTCTCCGAAAAATTTGCAGATGACAAAAGTGGAAAGCCACATGTATCTTATGGTGAAGGGTAAGTAGAGATAGTTATCTACATACACACACACAATGATAACTACAAAATTTTGTTTTGTTTTTACTTTGTAGCTGATTAGTTGTGTATTTATTTTTCTGTCACATTACACTGTTCTATCTCTGATATTTTAGTGTAAGTTGATGATAACGGTATATTTATTGGTAATGTTGCACACTGATTGCAAGCTTGCAGGCATGGGAAAGGAGGGGGGAGGGATGGCAGCAGAATTTCCCTTTATTTCCCCTTTGACATATATAAGATGCAAATGAAATTCCTTAGTATTGTTAATTTTTGATTATGACAAAGTCAAATGAAAGGAGTTTCAGGTGTTAAAAAGTTGATGAGGTTACAACAGAGGTAGATGCACAAAATTATATGGTCTTTCAACTTTGTAAAGAGTAGATGGCCAACAATTTTATAACATCACAAAACATGAATTTGCTTAAAAATTACCAAGAAGTAAAAAATAGAACACCAAGGGGTAGTTTTGAGCTAAGTAGCTTCTTGTGTCTCCAGTCTCGGAGAAATACTTAGCCACACAAGGAAAATGTTCGGTGGAACATGGCTGGTCTGGATTTTTTCTAAATAGCCCTTTTAGACCCAAGGTTGTAGGAGATATGACATTAAATAGAGAGGTGTGTTTAACATGCAAAATACATACAGTTATTCATTACAAAAAAGAAAATAAATTTATTTCCAGAAATTTTGTATCCACACAGTTGTCTGTTTTGTGTCTTCATTACAAATTTTTATGATCTGCACCATTTTACAGTAACATACCTTTGAAATAAATGACATAATAACATCACATGGTCATATAAAATCAACTGCCTGTCAGATATGATAGCTTCACACGTCAAAAAGATATCAACACCTTGTGAACAAGTCTTTCTTGCCGCAATTGTAGGTGTAATGGAAGTTTGCTAACTGCTGGTGCCACACAGTGTAGAAACATGAAACATTTTTTGTGTTACCACAGTCCATCCATGATTGTGTAATGCAGGCCCAAACTTCCTAGCATGAATCACAAAGAAATAAAGCGAGCAAAACCAAAACACACAAGTGTGTATGCAGGGCCTGAAAGGGATATAACAGTATAACAGAATAGAGTGAAAGTTAGTATCTTTGTTCAAAAACGTGTGTAAAGTAAATAGATGCCTTTCACACAGCAAAAAGATAAAGAAATTGTGAATTTTTTGCAGGTAGGGTCATGTGAAGCAAAACAGACAATCAAAGTGAGAGTGATCTTGAAACCTATGTGCAATCATATCCCAGTACGCACCTCCAATCCCATAAAAAATTAAAAAGTTTAAAGAACTGGAGACACTATTTTGGCTCCATTTAAGTTGGTATTTTTCATCAATGAACTTATAAAACAGCTTTTGATCCAGTTAGCTACTGGAAGTAAATTTTCAGTGTTAATGGTAAAAATGAAGAATCCAGTTTATTAAACCAGTACATTAAGTAATTTGCATCCTTGCTGCAGTTGTATTGTAGACCGAAACATAGTCATCATAGCATTTCCAATAAGTGGAATAATTGTAATAAATGTTATTTTTTAAGTCTTTAAATCAGTTTTTCATATGTGAGTAAGCATTTCATCCACCCTATAAATATTTCAGTCAGAAAAAATATATTATATTTAAAGACACACTTCTTCCAAAGCCAGCAAGAAAACAATCATTACATAATATTGATTCTAAGTATAATATGCATAGTGTAGAGCCAAATTTGCCTCAGAACAAAATGTTTTCCAGTAGTGATAGCTGGAATTTCAAGATCTTAGTGACTGGGGATTGGTTATTCATAATCAAATTGGGCAGAATTCATATTAAAACGTTACTAGGTCATTAAGTAATTACAGTTCAGTCAATCTACCAATTTCAAACATATCAAAAACGATACTCAGCTTTTCAACATTATGATGTATGGGGGTTCTGCTCGCTGCAAAATTATTCAAACACGTTTGGATATGTGTGAGTGTGTGTGTATTTGTTTACCTACCTTTTTTTCCCCTAAGGTAAGTCCTTCCACTCCTGGGATTGGAATGACTCCTTTTCCACTTCCTTAAAACCCATATCCTTCCCTTTCTCCTCTCCTTACTTCCTCTTTTCCTGAAGAAGCGACCAACGGTTGCGAAAGCTTGTATGTGTGTTTGTGTGTGATTTTATTTGTGTCTATCGACGAGCCTGTCCTTTGGGCAAGTCATCTGTTTTCTATTTTTTATATTAATTTTATAATTATGTATGAAACAATGAGTATGTAACAATCACCTGACGCGTCACATGTGAACAGTTTCCAATTAGTTTCTGCACCTTTCGACATGGAGAAGAAAGAAGACACACGCGTGCCTTGGCCAGGTTATGATGAAGTTTTTGAAATGTTTATGTTGGATGGAAAAAAATGATTCCTTCTGCTGCAAATTGTGTCGTGGTGGGAAAACAATTCAAATCAGTTGAAACTCCAAACCAAACTCATGTACAATTAGTTTTTTGCTTGCTCATTGGCTTTAAAGCATGTTTGCAATGAGTCTGAAACAAGTTCTGCAATGTTGCTCACTGCTAGTTTTGGGCTATGATACCAATTTCCACAACATGCTAGCAACACAAAAAGTGTGTTCCATGGCAGTGTCAGTAAAGAAACAATGTGTGTGCCTTGCTAACACTAAATGCTCCTTTGCAGTGGTAGTGTTCGTTTTTTTTCTCTGTGTGGATAGAGTTACATGCTGTCAGTCTGTGTGTTCATTCATGAAATTAAGTAGACAAGAAGCAATATCTATGAATTCATCACCTTATAATAGGCAGAGGCGACCTGTGAAATGTTCAATGTCATGAAAATAATTAAAAAGAAGCACGACTTCCTACAGAAAATTGCTGCATTGTTTGGCACTAACCATATGTGAGGTAGATAAAGCAATTAAGTCTCTCATTTCTCAACACTGCAGCAGTAACAAGAGGATTCATTATCTTATATTGGAAAACAAGTCATTATCAAGTTACGTTACTTGTCATCTCTCTTTTATTGGCCAGCAACATTTTGTTTTTACAGTGCTTTTTATGAAACAATGAATGTATGTAGGAGGCAGCAGTGTGAACTAAATGTGGACTAGAAAAGGGGATCATCAGCAGCAGATCCCTTGTCACATTCATTTGCAGTGTGAGTTACTTTAAGACTATAAAAGCTTCCCTCATTGAAAATGACGATTTGTAATAATGTGAAAACATGAATAAATACACAATCAATTAAATATGTTTCAGTGGAATTAATATAACTGAATTATGTTTACATAAGCCTTCATCCAAAGCTCTACAAACTGCGGAGACAGTAATGACATGACTCAATTTTAAATGTGGGATAAATATGCAATGAGTTCATAGACACATCTTGTTGCCAAGAGACAAAGAGTAACAGCTAGTGTTTTAAAGACATTTTTGATAGAGCTGAAGCATTGAATTAAAATTTGTGGTAGTCTAACGGTTAAGACGTCTGCCTAGTAAGCATGGAGGTCCGGGTTCGAGTCCCGGCCGCACCACAAATTTTAATTCAATGCTTCAGCTCTATCAAAAATGTCTTTGACATATGTGAGACGAAAATCCGTCTCAGGGATTCTTTCATTGTATTTAATTGATATTTATATCACTATAACAGGATTGTTCCACCATGTCCATTGCTGAGGTGCTATTCCGCTGCATGGAGAGCCTTGGCAGTAGTGGCAATTATCTTTGGAACAAAGAAGCTGAATTAAAGTTTGTGTTGTGGAGGGAAATCGTACATAGACTATTCCGAGGCGCCTTAGTCGTTAGTGGTGTGGTAGTCTAACGGTTAAGACGTCTGCCTAGTAAGCATGGAGGTCCGGGTTCGATTCCCGGCCGCACCACAAATTTTAATTCAATGCTTCAGCTCTATCAAAAATGTCTTTGACATATGTGAGACGAAAATCCGTCTCAGGGATTCTTTCATTGTATTTAATTGATATTTATATCACTATAACAGGATTGTTCCACCATGTCCATTGCTGAGGTGCTATTCCGCTGCATGGAGAGCCTTGGCAGTAGTGGCAATTATCTTTGGAACAAAGAAGCTGAATTAAAGTTTGTGTTGTGGAGGGAAATCGTACATAGACTATTCCGAGGCGCCTTAGTCGTTAGTGGTGTGGTAGTCTAACGGTTAAGACGTCTGCCTAGTAAGCATGGAGGTCCGGGTTCGATTCCCGGCCGCACCACAAATTTTAATTCAATGCTTCAGCTCTATCAAAAATGTCTTTGACATATGTGAGACGAAAATCCGTCTCAGGGATTCTTTCATTGTATTTAATTGATATTTAGCTAGTGTTTTGTTCACAGGAATTCTGTTTCTGAACTTTGTGCGTTTCTTTGGAACAACTGGCCCTGTAATATTCATTATAGTTTCAAAATATGACAGCGAAATCTTGGTGAACTTACAAAAGGAGAAATGTCTTCCAAATTCAGCTTGCACAGCCTGTCAGTCAAATTCAAATGTTTGCAAACCTATGGGGCCAAACAGCTATTGTCTTCAGTCCATGGACTTACAAACTACTGTAACTTACACTAAGGACAACAGACACACACATGCCTGAGGGAGGACTTGACCTCCAGCAGGGGTAAACACCCAGTCCTTAGCACAACGCCTTAGGCCATGCGTCCACACCTGTGCGGCAGCATATCATTTCCGTCACATCTTCTGTAGAATTTTCCTTTTTTCCCTCCTTGGACAAGTAAGTCTTCTTAGTCTGCTTATTTCGTCAAGTATCCCACTATTAATGCAGCACCCCATACCACTAATTCTTCCTCTTCACCTGTCATAGCGTAGCACTCAATACGAATACACAGTTTGAAATGTTTGCTCATTGCTGCCATTTCAGCGTAACAGATGCTGCAAATATACAGTAGACAACAAATTCAGCAGTTTTCACGGAGACACAAACAAGATGAAATGTAACTTTCATGAGCTGGAACATTCGAAAAATTACATTTGGTGAAAATGAACGAATATTGAAATTGATATGAAATGAGATAGAAGATGCAGTGGACAATTTATTTAAAAAATCATTAATTATGTATTATTATTAATTATGTACATATTAAAGTATGTAATTATTGATTGACATTAAAGCTTTTTTCCTTTCTACACAAGTAAGCTGTATTACAGATTTACAAATGAGTTGCAATTTTTAAAAGTTACTGTAAGAATAACTGTAAAGGTACTTTTAACTGATACTATTATTTTTGATGTATAACAACTAATTGTAACTAAGTTACCTTTCAGCAAAGTAACTTCAGCTGTAACTTAGTTACTTTAGAAAAGTAACTTTCCCAACCCTGATGATGACTTTCCAGGAAGTAAGGCATAAATTTGCTTTGTTATTTCATGTTTGTGATTTCACTTCCTGAAGTTACAAACTTCTGTTTTGAAATTTTGTGTCTTACAACAAAATTATTAAAAAAAAAAGTGTAGTTGTGTTGTTCAGAAACTTTCTACATGCTCTCTATGACTATGATTATGTTGAAATATAGCTTTAATAATATAATTTTGCATTTTATAATAATATAGTGAGACAGTTTACAACTCACCGCAAAGACGTGGTGAAGAGCTGTCGCCACATCTTTGCGGTGAGTTGTAAACTGTCCTCACTATATTATTAATTCCAACGTGGACTTTCCATTATTATATAATTTTGCATTTTAGATTCAGTATTTTCATTTTCTATAGTGACAATATTTATTAATGAAATGAATGTTTGTGTGATTGTTTAATTTTGCTTTAAAGTTATTTTCAGATGTACGTGATGTATTAGAAATTGTAACTGAAGAGTGACTGTACTCACATAGATTGCATGCATGTACAAATACAATATTAACTGACATATCTTAATATTAGAAAACTCACTAATCATTAATGCTATAGACTGGTGGCTCTCTATCATGTCACACTTCATACTTTTAATTAGTTAGTACTTCTTAGCTTTATTTTGTAGGATAACAGTCAATAAAAATGATCAGAACATATTACATTTTGTGGCCTCAATGTTTGTCAGTAACTGAGTCTAAACATATAAGAAGGAATTTGTTAGTTTCAGACCATATGCATCCTTTTCACAATAACCTACATATACTACAGTTATAGTTTTTTCCCTTTGTATTATGAAGTGGGGAGAAGAAGGAAGAAGAGAGGGGATGAAGGTTGAGGAAGGAAATGAATGACTTTAGTTGCACTAGGGCATTGAAATAACTCAATAGCAACAAGTGAAAATGTAAGTTCGGCTAGGATTCGTACCCGGGCTACTAGTTTGGACAAGTGGTTCCATTAACACAATGGCTATCTCCACTTGCCACTCGGCTGTCTAAAATTCCCACAAGTTACACAATACAGTCGTAGTGCCCCCATCACCCATGCCCTCTTGCACTCACTATTTTGGATTCTTGTATGAAGTTAAACAGTTAAATGTTATCTGTGGTGAACTACATGAACCTTACACCATCATCTTGTATATTTATACATTGGTGTTCTGTCTCTTCTTTCAGACATATATGTATATGTGATGACTGTATAAGGTTCATCCACTTCACCATGGTTGTGGTAATAACATTCGACTTAGTACGGGGATCCAAAACGGCAAGTATAAGAGAGCATGGACAGTGGGGGGGGGGGGGGGGGGGGAGCTTAGCTCATAGTGTATCCTGAGCAGGAGACCCAGGTTCAGATTCCAGCCTGACTCACATTTTCACTTGTTGCCATTGTCCTACAGTTACAGGACATAAAACAAACAAATTGGCAGAAGTTCATGTTTGTCATAAAAATATTTTACATTGTTGCAAGCTAGCCATTGACTGGTTTGCAATTACCTATTAATACTCATTTCTAATGAAGAGTTTTACTATAATACAGAATTGACTGTCAACAGCAAACAGCTTGTTATGCTCAAACCACCACTAAAAGCACATGCAAAGCTCTTTCATCTTAACTGCTGGTCCCACCTCCATTTTATACAATTTTTTATAAGGAAATTGTTACTTTGATGCAAACCAGGATCTATGTAGTCCAGACATCACGTATATTAGGATTTCAGCTTCAATATGAACAGAAAACACATGCTACATTCACACAGACTCACATTCTATAGAACAAATCATCAAATTAACAGTAGATTTTCACTGTGCCATTTTAAAGAACTCTGAATAACATAACTGTCTTTTTGTGTTTCAGAAATCAGAACAAGCCACTACAAGAATGTGTAGCATCTGATTCAGTAGTACAAACATGTTTGAGTGAACATGATACCAAAGGATATGCTGAAAACAGTAGCATGATTGCTGTGCCTAAAACATCAACAAAAAGCCTTCAAAATGGTATTTTCACATCGAACAACTACAGGAATAGCTTTAAACTTAAGGAAATAGCACCCAAGAGCTCTCTTAAGAAGCAACTAAGTGTGATAAATTTCAGTAATCCCGGCACGACTGAAAAAACTAAACAAAATATTCTTTCTTCTTTATCCAATAGAGGTGCACTGTTATGCTTCTACGGTAATCAACAAGGTACAACAAACAGACAATGTGCACAGACCATGGAGCAAACAGATGTAGATAATCACAGGCATGTGAAAATTTTTGGAGATTTCTTAGATACTCCCCAGTTTTATCCACGTTATAGTGAAGTGTATGAGAAACAAGAAAACTTCCATCCAAATATTGAAAGAGTGGGAAATTCAAAAAAAGGTTATAGAGAAGTTTCAAATATGAACTTTATTACCAGGCATTGTTTGTCTGACTGTGTCTTTGAAGTTTCCAAGCATCACAATGGACATTTACAGCCACACATAAACAAAAAAGAAGAAAATGAAACAAGCAGTAGTCATGAGCAGCAGAAATCTGTAGCCACACAGACTAAAGAGAGCAGTATAGTCATTAAATCACATGGTACTGAAGAACAGGCTGATGTCATAGTGCAACCACTGGCTCCAGTGAGCTCTGATGAGACTAACAGTGGGTCTGAAACTGGGGAATCTGACTCATTTAAACTTATCCAGGCACTAAATATAATCCTTATTAAAGACCAAAATTTCAACAGTGAATGTGGTATTAAGAAACAATATCTTGAAACTGACTTTGACTGTGATCCCTTTGACTTGGTACAAGCAATAAACATGCCTGTCATTAAAGCAGCAGTCATCGAAACAACCATCATAAATCCTCGTGACATTTGTGAAGCAATCAATAATATAACTGTGAATTCTTTACACCTTGATGATAATGTTCCACAAGAATATGATGAAAGTTTTGAAAATGATTCAGAAACATGCGATGATTCAATATCACATGAATATGTAAATATGTCAGGAACATCTAACCACAGACAATATACTTACAGCGGGGGAACTGTTGAGATAACAAGTGATGATGAATGTATGGATTCAGAGGAACATTACTATGAAAATATGCCTTCAGAAAATAGTAAGATAATCTTTAAGATAGATTCTTCATTTTGTCAATCAAATGCTTATAAAAATACTTTGGGAAGTGGTGAAGTACTTGGTGACTTTTCACTGAGAGGACAAAGTCATAAATCCAGCCTCAGCCTGAGAAAACTTCAGAGACTCAGAGAATCATTCAGAAACAATAAACAGAAAAATAGAGAAGAAGAGAAATATAATAATGATGAGTTTGAACAACTGTCTCAGATTTCGCTTTATCAAAACTTCAGTTTCTCCAGCTTACCTGTCTTTGTAAGTAATTATAGCTTAATTACTTTATAATAGAACTTTAATACAGTGTTGCAAATTTTATTATCCATTCAATTATTTCGTTATTTTTTACTTCATGGTATTGGCCTAATTCCTTACTTGCATATGACACTACACAAACCCATTTATCACAAGTGCTGTCATAGAAAAATAAAGTTCAATTGTGTGAAAATTTTGAACAGTTAATGTGCGCTTTAAATATTATAAAGGGCTCCTACCCTTGTAATCACCCCTGTTGTAAAACCTGCCCTATGCACCCTTCCACCACCAATTACTCCAGTCCTGTAACCCAGAAGGTGTACGTGATCAAGGGCAGAGCCACTTGGGTTATCACCCACGTGATTTACCAACTGACATGCCTGCACTGTGAAGCGTTCTATGTGGGAATGACCAGCAACAAACTGTCCATTCGCATGAATGGTCACAGGTAGGCAGTGTTTGTTGGTAATGAGGATCACCCTATGGCTAAACATGCCTTGGTGCATGACCAGCACATCTTGGCACAGTATTATACTGTCCGGGTTATCTGGATACTTCCACCGACATCAGTCTTTCAGAACT
Source organism: Locusta migratoria (assembly GCA_026315105.1). NCBI lineage: Eukaryota > Metazoa > Arthropoda > Insecta > Orthoptera > Acrididae > Locusta > Locusta migratoria. Next base: position 505,722,703 of record CM048746.1, on the reverse strand, counting down.
CTGGAGATGGGAACTTTCCTTCAGCATATTCTCTCTTCCCATTGCCCACCTTGTCTCAACCTCTGCTAAATTCAAATTCCTGCCCACCATCTTTAACATCTTTGCCTCGGTTCTCTGGACAGAGCCTCTGCCTCAGGTGGTACTTCTACAATTCTACAATATGTCTGCCTAGGTGTGTGTGTGTGTGTGTGTGTGTGTGTGTGTGTGTATGTGTGGGTGTGGGTGTATTTGTTGACCTTCCTTTTTTCCCCCCCAAGGTAAGTCTTTCCTCTCCCGGGATTGGAGTGACTTCTTACCCACTTCCTTAAAACCCTCATCCTTTCCTTTTCACTCTCATTCCCTGCTCTGCCTGAAGAAGGAACTAGGTTGCAAAAGCTTGAATGTTTGTTTGTGTGTGTTTTCATTTGTGTTTTTGTGCCTATCAGCGAGCCTGTGCTTTGGGTAAGTCAAACAATCTTTATTTTTATACATATTTTTTCCACCAGGAAAGCCTCCTTCTATAATATTAAATATTATAAATATAAATAAACAGAAGAAAAGGATAAAATATTATGTGTCCTTGTGGGGGCAGTGCATTAGCAGAGATGACAGCCACAAGGAATATGGGAATGAAGGATATGCTACAATAATAAGTCTCATTTATGCAGTTCAGAAAAGTGTGTGCTGGTGGCAGTACCTAGTTGTGAAACAACTGTTGAACTTAACCTTCATGTGCTCATATGGGTGGCATTTACACTGCCTTTTTACAATTGCACCTATTTAATTCATCATTACAAGTTTGTAAAAATTACTTTTTCTTTAACCTAAACATGATTTCTTAAAGTCATTGATTGATTTGTTTCTACAGCCTGCAATGACATTTGGAAAAGAGAACTAGCTTGTAATGGCACTTCAAATGTGTGAACCTGAATGTTAAGCAGATAGTGGTCAGCAGTGTGTCCACTCATTGGGTGGTCAACTTTGATCTCAGTCATAGTTTGGTGATGGTCATGTGGGCAGCTTGTTGGTGATTGCCACACACCAACTGTTACAAAGAAATGACAGCAGAGTTGGCATATGTCATGGTTGCTTTCATGGGTCTCCCTGCTACTGGTGTGATAGGGTGATCCTGTGACAGCAATAAAGTAGGCAGTTCCAAGTGGTGAATATGGCACATCCTGTGCTGCATCATTCTTTACACATCCATCCGATTACATCATCACACATAATTATTCCTCTTTGAGAGGAAGATATGTAAATAGTTATGGCTATAGGCACCCGCATGTCATCCTTCTCTGCCAAGCAGTTTATGGATCATCTAGAGGAAACTTTCCTAGACTCCCAAAATCCCAAACCCCTTGAATGATTTATGTCCTTTAGTAATATATTCATAAAATAGACCCAATACCAAAACACCCTACCCTAATTGCAACCTAAACACTTTTTCTCCACTCTTCAGGATGACAGTTCAATGGCTGCTTAACAGTCCTTCCCATCTGCCTCTTCCACACTGCACTAGCTTTACTGAACTATGTAGATGTGAGTTGTTATTGGAAAAATTCTTCATACCTGTAATCTTCATGGTATAAATTTATACTAACCCATGGTATTCAAACACACTCTATACAATAGTTTCCTACACCTTCTCTATCCAGTCATTTCCTCCCAATCAACCCCACCAAATACTCCTCATTGTGCACCACATTAACTCGCTGACTGTGGTGCCCATGTGTCGCTTTCCTGTCCTAATCACCTGCTGCTGGGGCTGCTCCCCTCTCTCCTGCATTTTTCTCCTTAACACCTGCATCTTCCCTCTCTCCATTTCCTTCCTCTTTTTTCCCAAAACTCACTCCACCTGACACCTTACCCAACCCCATGCTTAAATCTACCAGCTGAACTGCAGTCCCAGCTTTTTGTTCACACACTAAACCATGCAAAGTGGGAATAGAGGAAGGGAGGGGAGGTGAGGATAGAAAGGTTGCATCACAGTGTTGGGGATGGCTACAGGTGCCTCTCCACTCTATTCCTAAGCTGCATCTCGTTCTAGCCATCTAATATGTACATGCTCCATAAGGCCTTGCTGTATCCATCCCCACCACTGTGACACAACCTTTCTATCCCCTCTCTTCCCATCCCATCCCCTATTCCCTCACTACAGATCATGATTCGGAGTGCAACAGCCGGATATGACAGTTGTGTGACTGTGAAGTGTGCCTGTGTGATTGTGTGAATGCTCTTTAATCTGAAGAAGGCTAAGGCCAATAGCTTATGAGCTTGTCACAAGTAATCGTTACATCTTTCTGGTGAATTGTAAACTGTCCCATTATATTGTTTTTATTTTATCTTATTTATTTTTAAAATAGAGTACTTGTCTGAGCTCAGTACCACTGATAGTAACACAAGAAAGATGAAAATACCCATGCAGTCTTTCAGAATCAAATTCCTTTTTCATGCAGGAGAGTGGAAGGAGAAGAAAGAGTGTAGAAGGGGAGGTGGGTACACTTTGCTCAAAACTCAAGGCCTAGGTGTGTGTGTGTGTGTGTGTGTGTGTGATGCAAAAAGCAAAATGTACAAATTTTTCTGCACCCTTAATGGAAATTTACAACTAGACAGAACAAGTGATTTACATCAACGTCTGATACAGAATCACACTCACAGTGCGGGAAACATAATGTAGATTCCATACAATGTACAGGAAAAGAGGTAAGGTTGAAGCAAACTTGAATGATAATGGGAAACTTACATTGGTCCAAATACATACTTATGAAGCACAACCTTCAATAAATTTGAGATTGTAGTGCGTCATAACATACAACTTATCTTTGTTGAAAAAAAATTCTACACATCTTACTATTGCTGGTACGTGTAGCCATTTACTTCTTGTAAGTAGTCTGTATATAGCAGTTTCAAATTTAAAAAAAGTTCCAGTATATGCAGTTGCTATGCTTAGACACCAACTTTCTCAGTATAGCAGTTTATAGGATGGAAACTTACCCGCAACTGACTGATAGTCTGCTCTCTTCATTTTCAACAAACATATTCTAAAACCACATCCAAAATGTAACAATTCATTGTTTTATTTTACCTTCAGTGTTGAATATTTTTAGGAGCACTCTTGGAGTCAGTCACAATAAATATCTTCAAGAAGGAAGTAGGAGATACAAACTTGGAGTATCTGTAACTTCCACAAATCACCCATCATCGCCTCACGGCCTCCCTTCTGTTCCCTTTCTTTTTCCTCCACTTGTACCTGATGCAGGAAAATATTTGATTTCCATTTTCATGTTTTTGTTTGTCGGCAGTACAGAACTAAGGCAAGTACTGGCCAGCCAATCTATCTCTTTTCAATAATATTCCAGTAATAATAATGGTATATATGTTGCAAGGCTATCTATTATTGGTCAGGATCACTTTTTGTGATTACTGGTTTTGATTTATTTAAGAAGCCATCTCCAGATCATCTTGTGACAGCAGTATAACTAATTAACAAACATACTTCATGGCATATAAAATCTAAGATGCTGTGTAGTATGTTCACTGCTGTTATACTGGATCAAGTGAAGATGCATTTTTAAATAAACTTACCCCATTAATCACTGAAAAAGAAAAAAAAATGTACTTGTGATACAGGCATATAATAAATAAAGATTGTGCTGCTGAAATAAGAAGTAATTATGGTACACTCTCAAATATAATTTTTGCATAAAATGCATTTTTTAAAAAAACCATCAGCTGTTTATTAAAAACCTTATACATCTACCAGTTTCCACCAGTTCTCACCTTTTATGTCATGTTTGACTGATAGATTTTATCTAAGATGACCACAGTAATTTTTTACACTTTTAGTTATACTGACTCCTGTTTATCTCAGTTGGATGTATTTTATTTGATGCATTTTACCATTCTGTTTTAACACCTTTTTATTCATGAAGATGGTCTATGACCGAAACTGGTAGATGCATAAGGTTTATAATAAACAGCTGATGGTTTTTAAAAAAAATGGATTTTATGAAATATATTGTGGCTGTTGACACTCGCCTCACCAAAGCATTATAATTTTTTCATGTTAATTGCACATCTGTTTAGTGATACATATATTACAGAAAAAACATTAAATTTTTTAATGATTTTAGGGACATGTGTGTAAATTATATTTCATTTGTAAACCACATATAAAGAAAAAAATTATCTTGTTTCATAGGTTGATGATGGACACCAGTTCATAGTTGATGAAGCAGAACCTGCTGATAGTGCTCAGAAAGAGGGAGATGATATTCCTTATGAAGACATGACATTCACAATGCGTTGGAAGACAAGACTTCAAGGTGGCAATAAACTGCCAACCAAAAAGCGTCATCATGGTTTTCGAACCAGGTGGCAGGATACTGAAGAAGTAATAAATAGTGGTGCTCTTGGTATGTACAAGAACACTTTACATGTCAATATTAACTGTTCAAAATGAAATGACATATTAAGTAGATGATGTTAACAGTTTTCCTATAGGGATGACAACTTTTTAACTTAGCTGATGGTGTAGTTAGTGTTGCCACAATACTATTGGATGAACTGAATCACCACAATCACTCTGTTAGTAACTGCATTAAGTAACTGAACACTTTTCTAGAACTGTCTAAAACTGCCACGTACAGAGTAGGTAGATTCTTTCATAATGGTGGCTTGTGACATCATTCCTACAGTGTCCATTAAATCTTACATCAGAATATAAGATGACATATGAATCAAATTAATGTTTCTACAAGAACTTGATATCTTTAGAACCAGGCCCAGCAGTTCATATTTTTTAAGAGTGGGTAGTTGTCCAAAATTTGCCTCTCCCTTTAATTACCTCCACCCCCACTGTCAGTAATCCCCATACATAAAACTATTTTGAAACAATTGCTAGAAATTAAGAAAAGGTTAATGTTATATTAGAAATCTAAGATGGTGTACTACCACACCTCAAAAAATCAGATCCTTACACCAGACACTTTCTTCAAAATACAGTGAGAGGCATTATGAAATTAAAAAGTCTCGCATAATGAAATTTAGGCATTTTTTATTTTCTCAATCAATGGAAAATATGTAAGGAAAAAGTAAGTTGATAAAAAAAATGTTGGGTGGTCCTATATACCATCAACAGTTTTTACAGCATGAAAATTGGAAAGTTATTTCCCCCTTTTTCCCAACCCGGCCTGCCTGGGAGTGGCCATCCCAATGAGGCTCAATCTAAATAAATAATCTTTCATATATAAAAAATAGATGAAGATTACTCACTAGGCAAAGGAGCACAGGTGTGATAATAGCACAAATAAATAAAACACACACACGCACACACACACAAACGCAAGCTTTCGCAGCCCAGTTGCTTCTTCAGGCAGAAGGGAAGGAGAGGGGAAAGGAAATGATGAGGGTTTTAAGGGAGGGGGTAAGGAGCGATTCCAATCCCGGGAGAGGAGAGACTTACCTTGGGGGAAGAAAAGGAAGATAAACAAATACACACACACACACACACACACACACACACATACACACACACACACACACATTTACACAGACGCAAACACACCTAGGCAGACATAATTACTGTAGAAAGCAAAGAAGTTAAGAAGTTAGACAGAGATGCCACTTGAGGCAGAGGCTCTGTCCAGATAACCGAGGCAAAGATGTTAAGATGTTAAAGATGGTGGGCGGGAATTCAAATTTAGCGGAGGTTGAGACCAGGTGGGCAGTGGGAAGAGAGAATATGATGAAGGACTAGTTCCCATCTCCGGAGTTCTGAAGGCTTGGTGTCGGTGGGAAGTATCCAGATAACCTGGTGGTGTAACACTGTGCCAAGATGTGCTGGCTGTGCACCAAGGCGTGTTTAGCCACAGGGTAATCCTCATTACCAACAAACACTGTCTGCCTGTGACTGTTCATGTGAATGGACAGTTTGTTGCTGATCATTCCCACATAGAATGCTTCACAGTGCAGGCATGTCAGCTGGTATATCATGTGGGTACTGTCACAAGTGGCTCTGCCTTTGATGGTGTACACCTTCCGGGTTACGGGACTGGTCTAAGTGGTGGTGGAAGGGTGCATTGGGCAGGTTTTACAACGGGGGCGGTTACAAGGGTAGGAGCCAGAAGGTAGGGAAGGTGGTTTGGGGATTTCATAGGGATGGACTAGGAGAGACACTCTCGGTGGAGTGGGAAGGATGTCATGAAGGACGGATCACATTTTGGGGCAGGATTTAAGGAAGTCGTATCCTTGCTGGAGAGCCACATTCAGAGTCCGCTCCAGTCCCGGAAAGTATCCCATGACAAGAGGGGCACTTCTGGGATTCTTCAGTTGAAGGTTCTGAATTTGGGGGGATGAGGAAGTGGCTCTGGCAATTTGCTTCTGTACCAGATTAGGAGTATAGCTGCGGGATGTGAAGGCTGTTATTAGGTTATTGGTGTACTGGTTCAGAGATTCGGGACTGGAGCAGACTCGTTTGCCACGAAGACATAATCTGTAGGGAAGGGAACGTTTGATGTGGAATGGATAGCAGCTATCATAATGCAGGTACTGTTGTTTATTGGTAGGTTTGATGTGGTCGGGTGTGTGAAGTTGGCCATTGGACAGATGGAGGTTGACATCGAATAAAGTGGCATGGAATTTGGAATAGGACCAGGTGAATTTGATGGGACAAAAAGGGTTGAGGTTGAAGAGGAAATTCTGGTGTTCTTCTTCACTGTGAGTCTAGATCATGGAGATGTCATCAATGAATCTGTACCAAACTTTGGTTTGACAGTCTTGGGTATCCAGGAAGGCTTCCTCCAAGTGTCCCATGAATAAGTTTGCGTACGAGGGGGGTCATCCTGGTTCTCATGGCTATTCCCTTTAGTTGTTGGTATGTCTGGCCCTCAAAAGTGAAGAAGTTGTGGGTTAGGATGAAGCTGGCTAGGGTATTAAGGAAAGAGGTTTTAGGTAGGGAAGTGGGTGGTTGGTGTGAAAGAAAATACTCCATCGCAATGAGGCCCTGGGCATGTGGGATATTTGTGTATAAGGAAGTGGTATCAATGGTTACAAGCATGGTTTCTGGAGGTAACAGGCTGGGTACGGATTTCAGGTGATCAAGGAAGTGGTTAGTGTCTTTGATGAAGGATGGGAGACTGCACATGATGGGTTGAAGGTGTTGGTCTGTGTAGGCAGAGATTCGTTCTGTAGGGGCTTGGTAAACAGCCACAATGGGGCAGCCGGGATGATTGGATTTGTGAATCTTGGGAAGTAGGTAGAAGGTGGGGGTGTCGGGTGTCGGTGGGGTCATGCGGTTAATGGAGTTAGGTGAAAGATTTTGTAGGGGGCCTAAGGTTTTGAGGATTTCTTGAAACTTTGCCTGGACATCAGGGATGGGATTGCCATGAAAGACTTTATATATGGTACTATCTGAAAGCTGACGCAGTCCCTCAGCCAGGTGTGACTAAACACGCCTTGGTACACGGCCAGCACATCTTGGCACAGTGTTACACCGTCCGGGTTATCTGGATACTTCCCACCAACACCAATCCTTCAGAACTCTGGAGATGGGAACTAGCCCTTCAGCATATTCTCTCTTCCCGTTGCACACCTGGTCTCAACCTCCGCTAAATTTGAATTCCCGCCCACCATCTCTAACATCTTTGCATCCCGCAGCTATACTCCTAATCTGGTACAGAAGCAAATTGCCAGAGCCACTTCCTCATCCCCCCAAATTCAGAACCTTCAACTGAAGAATCCCAGAAGTGCCCCTCTTGTCATGGGATACTTTCCGGGACTGGAGCGGACTCTGAATGTGGCTCTCCAGCAAGGATACGACTTCCTTAAATCCTGCCCCAAAATGTGATCCGTCCTTCATGACATCCTTCCCACTCCACCGAGAGTGTCTCTCCTAGTCCATCCCTATGAAATCCCCAAACCACCTTCCCTACCGTCTGGCTCCTACCCTTGTAACCGCCCCCGTTGTAAAACCTGCCCAATGCACCCTTCCACCACCACTTAGACCAGTCCCGTAACCCGGAAGGTGTACACCATCAAAGGCAGAGCCACTTGTGACAGTACCCACATGATATACCAGCTGACATGCCTGCACTGTGAAGCATTCTATGTGGGAATAATCAGCAACAAACTGTCCATTCACATGAACAGTCACAGGCAGACAGTGTTTGTTGGTAATGAGGATTACCCTGTGGCTAAACACGCCTTGGTGCACAGCCAGCACATCTTGGCACAGTGTTACACCACCAGGTTATCTGGATACTTCCCACCGACACCAAGCCTTCAGAACTCCGGAGATGGGAACTAGTCCTTCATCATATTCTCTCTTCCCACTGCCCACCTGGTCTCAACCTCCGCTAAATTTGAATTCCCGCCCACCATCTTTAACATCTTAACATCTTTGCCTCGGTTATCTGGACAGAGCCTCTGCCTCAAGTGGCATCTCTGTCTAACTTCTTAACTTCTTTGCTTTCTACAGTAATTATGTCTGCCTAGGTGTGTTTGCGTCTGTGTAAATGTGTGTGTGTGTGTGTGTGTGTGTGTGTGTGTGTGTGTGTGTGTGTATTTGTTTATCTTCCTTTTCTTCCCCCAAGGTAAGTCTCTCCTCTCCCGGGATTGGAATCGCTCCTTACCCCCTCCCTTAAAACCCTCATCATTTCCTTTCCCCTCTCCTTCCCTTCTGCCTGAAGAAGCAACTGGGTTTCAAAAGCTTGTGTTTGTGTGTGATTGTGTGTGTTTTATTTATTTGTGCTACTATCACACCTGTGCTCCTTCACCTGGTGAGTAATCTTACCTGCTAGAAATTTTTCGCCTATAATATTCGTATCATAAATAAATCTTTCAAATCAAGAGCGAGCATATAATCCACTCTCAACTGCCTGCCTGTGTACAACATCTTCCTTAGTAACTGTCATGACCCCTGCCTTATCACTGCATTCATAAACTACATCTCAGCCCACCCATCTATATTACCTACATGCTCTGTAAGGCAGCATTATATGCAACCCCATCATTGCCTTACATTCTTCCTGTTTCCCCTCCCCTCTCATCACTGCTCTGTGTTGCACTTAGAGCAGTATTCGGTAAGATGACGGTTGTGTGTCTAAATTCTGCCTGTCTGAGTATATGAATGAGTGTGTGTAGCAAAAATCTTAATTGTGAGTATCTTTTTTATGTGCCTGTCATTGGCTTGACAATTTTCTTTGTGATGAGTTGCAAGAAAGAAAGGAGCTATGCAAAGGAAATTTATTATTTGTCTGGATGATAATTTTGGGTAAAAAATAATTTGATTGGGAAAAATGTGATACAAGTTTATTAATTTGCTTATTTTTCATGAGTTCCATGGATTCTTAAGACAATGAATTGCCAAGATGTAGAACATGCCAATTAATTACAGAAATAACCACATCTAAATAGTCATGAGTGCCCATTCTAAACAATATACAATTTGATACATGAAAAGAGTGCTATTTGTTTTAAACTGCCATTTGTACTATTCTCTACAATTTTGCCTTGCAGAATCCATGACATCACAACAAATAAAACTGCAAGAAGCAAAATTTGAAATTATTACTTCAGAGCTTTCATATTATAAGTCTCTTTGTATACTTGAACGCATGTTTGCTGAAAATCCAATATTGAATAAAATTGAAATTCTGCCTCATAAGGACAGAGATATTTTATTCTCTCAAGTAAAACCAGGTATGTGATAATTTCATGGTATTTTAATTACATAAAATAGAATAAATTGTATTTATAGGCCAGAAAATGATATACGGTAGTCAATAAAGTACGCATTGTGCCTGTATTTTTTATTGAAAGTGTATAATGCAAATCTACTTTCTGTATGCTTTGCAATGTACTTCCATTTCATTAATTTTACCATGGTGCATTATGTCTACAAGGGGAATATTATTTTAGAAGAGATATTTTGTTATTTAAGTAACTACAAAGGCTCATCTTTGGTCATTTTAAATTTTGTATCTTTTTTTTAAGATCAGATGCATTAATGTACATTCCACAGTCCCATTCCTCTTGTGGATGTGGAATCACACAGAAAAAAATCTTAAGAATATTTACATTTTAAAGGACATACGGACATAAAACATGTTACTTCATTCTAAATGCTGATTATACTATACTAGGTGCATGTGATAATTCTTAGGCTTTTTAATTCACCACAATCAAACATAATGAAACACTCATGAATTTTTTAAAAATCTGTTCCACATCTTTTCATGTCTCAACTGCTTGCATGTTGGATCTGAGCCTAAATAACAATCAGCCTATAATTCCTATTGAAGGACCTGTTACAGCATGCAGATTTGATAGTTTATTAAATAATGGTTTATATTCTAGCACACAGGCTGAAACCAGCTTATCTCATGAAACTACATCAGCAAATGTTCTGAATGGCACACTTTGTGAATAAGAGAAGCTTGAGATTAATAAAGAGTGGAGCTGTTTTTTTTTTATTTTTATTTTATTCATTTTTTTTCTTTCTTTTTTTCCCCTTAGAAATCTCTGTATTTTATAGTATTTTGCTGTACACACTTAGCTAAAAAAGACCACTAACCAAAAGTCAAAGGTTATGAGTCATCAAGAGGGGCACACCAAAATGTATGGGCTAAGATATGACCTACATATGTTTGAGCCAATGCTGAGCAGTACTTAATTAAGAAAGCAGACATGAAAATGATTGGCAGGGCAAAGGAACGGGAACCTATTGGGTGGAGGTGTGAGGAGAAAAGATTAATGGACATTAGGGCCCAAACCACTGAACCACATATTTCAACAGGATTTCGACTATCCATTACCATGCACTGAACTGAAGGACATTCTGCTTAAGTTCCTTCCCACCCTCCCTAAAGTTGAGTTCCATCACCTATCTTTAAATTCTTTCATCTGAAACCATTCTTTAGCACTTTACCTGACTGAGCAATTCATTCATTCTTATGAGTGAAACTGACTGGCCTGTTGAAGTTTCACTGGTTGAACAAAAACAGTGGTATACAACTGTGATACTCATACTCATGGTGAAGAGCTCTTCTTCTGAGTGTACATACCCAGAGGCTGTGTCAAAGTTAAAATAAGCTTTATTACTTACTTACAAACAGGCCCAAAGGGCTCTTCCATTGATCCGTTGACTACCTTTTGTCATCAATTATCGTCTGTGCTGATCTGCAATATGTTCTTATAGATTCCATCTGTCCACTTTTCTTGATCTCTATATTGTACTGCTCCAGGGAATAAAATCCATCTTAATTCATTTAAGTGACATATCCTGTCCAAACAAGTCTTTTGGCTCTCATCAAGTCTTCAATGTTTGATCTGTTATAAATCGCATGCAGCTCATAATTGTGGTCATAATATTGGGTAGTATTATAGACATTCTCCCTATATTGTGTGACAGTGATAGACAAGGAACAGCATTCTAAAAGTAGAGAAGACAAAACTTCTGTATTATAAAAGTGTGTATAATAGTGGATCGTTGAAAGTAAACACAAAATCTGCAAAGAACATTTCTGCTGGTGTACAAACACACACACACACACACACACACAGAGAGAGAGAGAGAGAGAGAGAGAGAGAGAGAGAGAGAGAGAGAGAGAGAGAGGTGCAACAGTAGTTTGAAGTAAAGATTTCAGAGACAGCTACACACATAGTATCTCAAGCTTCATATCAAACACTACTAAAGACATCATAAGTGTTTCAGCTATTGTAAAGCCTGGGGCAAAGTTAAAAAATGTGATGAACAACAATGCTGGATATCAGTACAACCCATAAAGAGGACCTCAATACCTCACTACAGAGATCCTCTACAGTGAAGCCATTAGGCTCCCAGCAGAATTCGTCATGTAGACAGCAGAGGAAGGCATCACATACCTTCCAGATCTCGTACAATGGGTCAGAGAACAGATATGCAGTATCCGATGATGCTGTGCACCAACACCATCAGGCCAGCATTGCAGTGCAGTGGACTATATGAAGTACTAAGATGAGGAACCAACAAATTCAAAAATCATTCTAGCCAGCAAACCCATTGCTGTCTCCAAAAATAGACTGAAGCGAGCATGGACTTTGGTAGAATCGCCGAGAAACAATACCGCCCTCCTGCAAAGACACAACACCATTTTCCATCACATTTGATATCAAGCAATGTCTCCCGGAGTATATTACAGTGTCCCTACATGATGCAATGATTGTAGTTTCTGCAGCATACAAAAGTCAACAGTTCGGCAAGAGCACTCCACATCAATACCACAATCAGATGACACAGCTGGACTGTTATCTACACCTTACACGTGTCAGCTCCAGACCACAATACTGAAAACTGGAAACAGGACCGTCAGATGACCTAACGATAGCACCCCCAGTACCACCTAATCAGCCAGTACCGATGTCATAGACAGGCAAACTGCTGTTCTGACCAAGACAGCCTGATGAGTACCAACTTGACAGCATCTCCAGAATTGACCTGCACCAAACCGCAACACAACTTCAGCACTTCATATATTTGGATGGATCTTGGAGTGGGGTCTTCCACAGAGATATGATACCTGTTGCAGTGGCCTGGGTTTTGGGGCAGCAGGGGGTGGACTAGGACAGTATGGAGGTTGGGAGGGTGACAGAACACCACTTTAGGAGGGGTGGGATGGATAATATTCCTGTGGCAGACCCTGCTGCAAGATCTGTCCAATCCACCCATCCAGCACTTCATACTCCAGTTCCATCAGAAACTTGTCCTATCCAATCAGAGGCCAGCCCAATAATTTACCAACTACGCTTTCTACATTGGCATGACCACTAACCAGCTGCCAATTAGGATGAATGGCCACCGCCAAACTGTGCCGAAAAATAAAGTTTATCATCCTGGGGCACAACATGCAGTGGGGGGACTGATGACCTCTGTAGTTTCGTCCCCGTAAAACAATACAAACCGAACCAAATATGCAGTGAAGCATATGCTTGATTTCAATTGCTGCTTCACAACATGGGCCATCTGGATCCTCCCACCGACTACCAGCTTTTCTGAACTGCACAGATGGGAGTTATCCGTACAGTACATTCTTCAATCCCAAAAGTATCCAGGCATCGACAGATGATAACTCCCTGTTTCCCCACCCAACAGTTCCTTTCTCCTATTTCATGTGGTGTGTGTGTGTGTGTGTGTGTGTGAGAGAGAGAGAGAGAGAGAGAGAGAGAGAGAGAGAGAGAGAGAGAGAGAGAGAGAGAGAGAGATTTCTATAGCACAATTGAGTAGCTTGTTATTAAAGGCGGACATCTGTCCTTTGCAAATAACTGAGATAAAAGCCATTTTTATTATGAAATATGGGGTTAATATGTATGCATGCTAGTTTGGTCATCATTTAGTTGCAAAGGATCACCAAACTAGAATGCTCACATATTAACTCCATGTTTTGTAATAAAAATGGCATATATCTCAGTTATTTGCAAATGACAGATGTCCGCCTTTGATAACAAGCTACTCAATTATGACTTTATTGTCTTAAATATAATAAATTTATTGTGTACTGCATTCTGCTATTTGTTTCACTGGTCATGAAACTCAAGTCTTCAGGAATTCTCTTCTCCAGAATCCTTATCAAACAACAATGATTGCACCTTTATCTACCTTTTGCATCAAAGAAATGGTGTGAGGAAGCACTAAAATAATGTATGTGAGAGGTAAGATTCTGCACAAACATATTGCATGTCTGGAGATCATTCTTTGCTAACATTACCCTTAAATCATTTGAGTTGTAACAATTTAATTTAATGAGTTTGGTCACTACACACATCACTTTGTCTGTCATATTGTGTTGGTGAGTGCAGCTTGTGTTGATCATGCCCTGTCTCATTTACTTTACTAAATTTATAACCTGTAAATTTCATAATTAACCTTTTCTGGTAAAAAAAAAGACAATACTAGTTGGATGACATTTCATCATGATCATAAGATAAAATTGCAAATGTAGAAATGATTGCATTTCATTGTTTATTCCCTGTTTCCAGTTTGAATCTTATGGTTAAGAATGTAGCTCATTAAAGGGTAGGAAATCAAGAGTTCATAAACCCTCTTATTTATGATGTTTGATAGGATAATTTCAATTCTGTTTTCAGAATAATGTCTACCATATTGTATTGTATTATACTTTTATCTGGTACTTTTTTAACTTTTATAAGTGCCTTTTGGGGTTACGATGAAATACACTCCTGTGGTTTCTACCTATCCAGGGAGCATCTCTATAACTACTGAAATCCAGAACTGCATGAACATATATTTGGAAAATGAAATTACCATGTTCCAACAACTATAATTTGAAAATGTTACGTAATTCTCTATTCAGCTTCACAGCAACACTACTATGATATTTAGTAATACATGTGGAATATAGTGATCAGCACTGAAAATATTAGAACATGATTCTACGGTGATTTCAAAAAGTAAAAGCACTAATGGAAATTTTGCAAGTATGCATCTATTTTGCCACAAAACTATAGAAACAGGTTATAGTAAAGTAGAAACAATGCAAAGAATACAGAACAGAAACAATAGCAACTTTGTGTTTTACAACTTAATGGATCTGCACACAGATTTCAACAACTGGTTAATGTGATCAGTGTGGGGTGCCCACCTATAGCAGCAGTACAGGCTTGACAATGAGAGGGAATGATGTGAATGGCATCATCAATCTCATGTTGAGGCAATAACACCCATTCTTCCTGCAGAGCTGTTCACAAATCTTAAAGTTGCCACGTGATGTGACTTTTCTCCTTAGTGCATTCCAGACATGCTTTATGGGATTGAAATTGTGTGAGCAAGCAGGCCATACCATGCATGCAGTATATCTTCCACGTCCAAGAAGATATCAACCACTCGTACTCTGTGAGGTCAAGCATTATTGTTCATCACTATGAAGTCTTCATCCACAGCATCTTGAAATAACTCATAAACTTCTCAAGATCTCATCATATTACCCAACAGTGGCTAACCCAAAGTCTAACATACACAGTCATGACACTCCCACAGATTTTTGTTATATGTTACGACAGCAGTGCTCCAAGCAGCTGGCAAGGTACATTGCTGAATAAAATATCAGGCAAGTGGGAACAGAATCGTTTGAATTGACTAACATACTTTTTACAACAGGGAATGTATATAGTGCCATAAAAATCAGTGATAACTAGAAAATAACTCCACATTTGTCTTGATTAGCGTTCCTAAGAACCAATGGAAAGTATGAAACGGTACTTTTCAGGACAGTTTATTTAAGATTATATTGAAAAGTACGACTTTTTAATCAAGAATTTCATTTTCTATTAAGAACAAAAAATGGGTAATAAACAACAGAAGAGCCAAATTTCTGCAGAGAGACTTCAATTTTCTACTCCGAAGCAGCAAGCTTTTTTCACTACAATTGCAGCCAATTCAGTAAGTGTTGATGTAAGAAACTTATATGAAATGCAATACCTTCATTACTTAATTTACCAGATCAGCCACTGCAGTTGTAATTGTTGGAAAATCCTCACAAACTTGACAATACAACTTAGAAAGCAGAAATAACTTTTTCCCAAAAAAGAAGAAACCAATTCCATAATTGTTGATACATCTGAACTCCAGGATGTTCAAGACTTCCGTTTTATAAGCAAAAGTAATTACACTCAAATGTTTATGGATATATAACAAAGATGAGTGAAGTGGAAAAATGTTTGAATCATTAGACTCCATATCGAATTTTTACATGTCAAATAAAGTGCCTGTCATATAAGAACAAACCATAACATGAATTCATGTTTCTCCTCTGTTTATGTGCTCATAGTTTCAGCACAGAAGGCTGAAAAATATACACATATTCGTAAGTATTTCCTCATGAATGAGTTGTTAAATCATAGAATCAAGGAAATTTGGATGTTGTATATTTATTTCACAATTATTTACGTCTCTCGTTATTTACTAATGTTTGGAACACATGAATTACATAAACTATTTGGTTAATTAGATAGAAAAGTAATTATAAAGAGACATTTCTCTTATGGCACCTTGCTCACCTCTAGGAGCGCTAGTGTCGTTGCAACTGTCAGTCAGTAACAACTCTCACAGGAGTGAGTGTCGCGACTGTGTATGTTAGACTGTGGACTAACCCATGGTGATTCACTCATACAGTTTAATCAAGAGGTGTTTGGGTGGTCAACATAATCTCTGCCCATACCATTAGGGATACTCCTCAATATTTTTCTCTCTTCAAAATTTTTGGGCACAAAGTATGTTCCACATTCCCAACAGAAGTGAATCTGTTGATAACATTCTCCAGATGAAATTAAGAATCATCTATAAAAAGAACATAAGGTCATTGTTTGACTGCCCAGGTGGCATATTGATAAAGCCATTCAGTATGTTCCCTGCTGTGAAGACACATCAGGGGTATGTATACAGCAGGTCTTCAACAATTAAGGCCACTCTACAAAGCCATATGTACACTGTTTGTCTTGATACAACTTTCCTGTGGATGCTATGGCATCAGATGCTAATTGCCATGCAGTGCTACAGTGGTACCAATGTGTCCTTACAGCCAAATAATGGTCCTCTCTTTCTGATGTCACGCATGGTCAGCCCTGTCGTGGTCATTGGAATATAGTTTCAGTTTCTATAAACTGTCATTACAACCAATAAAAACAACAAAACAATTTACATTAAGCCATTGAAACACTCTGGTTTGAGACCCATTCTTCCTATGGCGCTTCACTGCAGTGTGCCTGGTATGCATCTTCTGCGTCGTATTGCAAAATCTTTGAATGTGTTCAAAGTGACTGTAGATGTGGGACTACCCAGAAAACACTATCACATTTGATACACTAACCAGAATGCCACCTTCCACGTGGAACATAATCGTACAGACATTTGTCGATCACCAATGTATTTAGAGACGAAAGACTGTATCTAGATTAACATTTTCGAACATTGTTGATGGAGGCAACCTTATAAGACCAATCAGCAAAATAATAAAAGTGTTGATCCATTGGCAGTAGAAAGTTACCACTCATACCTAATTCTAACTCGAGATTAAGTAGCACAATCACACATAACACCTAATGATTAAATTGTGACTATAATGTTGGGTAGAGTGAATAACATTTTAAAATACTTAGCTTTTATAAGCCTGAATCTAGTGAAGATGTGGGAGAATTGGTGCATAGCTTTAAATGAAAGCTACAAAAACTCCTTTTCTGGATTTATTCTCATGGATTTATTCTCATGGATTTATTCTCATATTTACAACAACTTCCTGCTTTGAAAAATTGTTTCCAGCAATCGATTTACATAATCAAACTTTCTCAAATGTTCACAGCACTTCGACATAGAGAATCTCGTATAGCACAGACTTTATGTTTACACACAACTGAAAACTGAACTGAACTATATTGTTAACAATTACAATGTTGTAGGGTGATTGTTATAACAATGACTGATGTTGATTTATAATTACAAAAGATAGTGTTAATTAAAATATGCAATGTAATTTAACAGTAAATACAAAGTACATTATGTTTATACAACGTTATAAGTTCTCTGTTACTTTCTTTGGTTCTGTTCTATTTACAATCAATCAAATGCTTTAAGATGTGGTTATCTAATTAAATACTGGATGAATAACTTTAATAATATTTAAACAGTTTCTGCACAAACAATGGTAAGTTTTTATGATAATAGTTTTTACGTTTGTCATTCCAAAATATACAAACACAAAATCGAACAATTTGTATCTTACATGAGATTTCATCTTTAATTAGTGCCAGCCTAATTACAGCACAAGTAATGCTGTTTAACATAGTCTTTTTATTTTTTCATTTACTATGAACATTTCTCAAATGTTCTGTCCAACTTTTTTCTTATGGATGCCACAATTACACACTTCGAAGTGCTGCAGCTGGAGGTGAAGGTTGTATGATTGTGTTGTGTGCCTGTGTGATTGCATGAGTGTTATATTTTCTGAAGAAGGCCATGGCCAATAGCTGAAAGTGTTGTATGTGTGTGTCTTTTGTATGTGCCTGTCCCAGCTCGTCGCCACGTCTTTGTGGTGAGTTGTAAACTGTCCTTATTACTATATTATTTTTAATTTTTCTTTCATTTTCATGGTGTTGGAAGACAAATTCAAACAATTACTTTCATTTTTTCCAGTAAAAAATTGCTCCCAAAACTTCCTGAAGGATTTAGTAACTGTCTGGGAAAGAGACCTTCAGCTGACAAAAATGGCAGATACAATAATTTGCCATGCAAATAAGTATTTTGGAGTATACGTGAAATACTGTGAAAATCTGCACATTATTGAGAAACGCTTAAGGCATCTGTAAGTACAGCAAGTTCAACAACAGGACTAATTGGATGAAATGCTGATTTATAAATTAATAGATTTAATTAAGTTTGAAATTCCAATTAATTAGCCTTTCTTTTTAAAGGATGAAAAACAAGAGATTCTCTGCAGCTCTTAAAAAAATTGAAGATGATGAGAAATGTGAAAAATTTCCTTTATATTCATTTTTAATGTTGCCTATGCAGAGAGCAACCCGGTTTCATCTGCTTGCAGAAGCAGTGTTAAAATACATGCAAGAAGCACCAAATGAAGAGTATGAAAAATGGTGCAATGCATGTGAAGCATTGCATTCAGTAAGTTAATTGAAGGAAATAATGTTATTGTTTTCTAAAGATCTACAGTCCGATTGATTACGTATTTGTATTTGTTTGCTGTAATTTACATATATGCTGTATTGGTGATTATTATTCTGTCTCTCTTTCATTGTGATGTCTGTTGCTCATTTCTTCATTTACTTTATGTGTGTGAAATATGAAATTCAGTTCTGGAATACTAAATTTAATGTATTTTTGCCTATATACTTTTTCATAATTACAGTGTTTTGTTTGTAATCTGAAGTATGTGATTTACTCAGGTTCATATATGCAAACCTCTAATAATTTGTATTATTTTCTTAGCTTGCTCAAGACTGTAACAGCAGTGTCAAAATTGACAGTGATAGTAAAATGAAAAAATCTGAAGAAACATCACTCAAGAACTTTTTCAGGAACAAGTAAGAACATTTGTAAAGATTTTTTTTAGTAGCTATTAATTCAGTGTTCAAAATGTTCCAACAGTAAACCTGCACAAAGGTTACCAACAACTGCTTTGGATATATGGGATTTAGTGGGGTTATAGTCTCAGAGAAACCACCAAGTACAAGAGAGACACACACTTTATTGCAACTCCATTCATGAACATACACAGACTGGTACAAAAATACTATGGCGGCCGAGATGCAGCTTGCCCAAAGATCATTGGTCATAGATATATCACTTCAACAGAGGGGGTCTATAGTTTTTGATGCCTATTGCTGCCACAAATATATAAGGTTTCTCATGGCAATTAATTCATTTTTATTTAGTTGAGTAAATCATTTTATAACATTATTCACAGATATTATTATCATTATTAGTCATTTATAATTACAGTAATTATTAAGTTGAATACATGCTCAACAAATCCAAGTAAATAATAATATAAAGTTTCATAATAATATGTAACTATATAATTAAGAATATTTTGTAAACAAAGTGTACTTATTATAAATTCTTATACATGATAGCTGCAGTGGCCAAGCAAAACCTATTTCAGCTTCACTTTAAATGCTTATGTCTACATATATTATAGCTACTGTATGATTTATTCCTCTTTTGCATAAATATGTACTTGCTCTTTCTAGTTTTATGTCACATCATGCAACAGTGATATGCACCTGTATAGATGGCAGTAGTATCATATACACAAGGTATAAAAGGTCAGTGTGTTTGTACAGCTGTCCATACTCCTGTGAAAAGGTTTCAAATGTGATGGTCGAACAATGAGGGTTAACACACTTTGAATACAGAATGCTAGTTGAAGATAATGCATGGGGCAATCAGCTTCATAAATCATAAGGGAAATCAATATTCTGAGATCCATGGTCTCAAGAGCATAGAGAGAATACAAAATTTTGGGCTTTACCTCTCACCATTGGAAAACAGTGGCTGACAGACTGCACATAATGATAGATCTGCACTGTTTCCATGGCATTGGCTGTGCTAATAAACATGCAACAGTGGATGCAATAACAACAAAATCAATGTGGGACATATGACGAATGTATCCATTAGGACAGAGTGGCATGATTTGGTGATAATGGGCTACAACAGCAGACAATCAACGTCAGTGCCTTTGCCAACAATGTGACATTGCCTGCAGTGTCTCTCCTGGACTCATAACCTTAATGGGTTGGACCCTAGATGATAAGAAAACCCTGGCTTGGTCAGGTAAGTTTCATTTTATAAGGAGCATTCAAAAAGAAATGAGCTGGAGTCTGGAATGTGCTAACTGGTAACAGGAGGAAATATCATAGTGTGTGTAATGCGGTGAGGATCCAATTAGAGCATGGCAGCATCTAAGGTCGTCACCACCACCAAAAAAAGCCAAGGGTATCCAAAAAAGTGCAGGAAAGGTTATGCTGATGTTCTTCTTCTTTGACAAAGATGGCCCATTATGATTCACTTCTTGCAGCATGGGACAGCAGTGAATGCCCAGGACTACTCACAAACCTTGACTGCACTTCGGCAAGCAATCAAATCAACATGACCAAGCAATCTCACCCATGGGATCATTCTGCTACACGACAATGCAAAGCCTCATATGGCCAACACAGTAGTGGCACTCATACAGAAATTCAAATGGGAGGTTCTCAGCCATCCTCCATAAAGTCCAGACCTCTCTCCCTGTGACGGTGCTATTTTTGGTCCCATAAAAAAGGCTCTTAAGGGCAAACAATTCACCTTGGACAATGACATCCAGCTGTATGTGTGGAACTGGTTCACATTGCAGGCTCGGGAATTTTACAAAACAGCCATTCAACGCCTTGTGTCTCAGTGGGACAAGTGTCTCAACTTCCAGGGTCAATACTTCTGACATACAGATAGTGGTTTCTGTAATTATGCCTCCAACTTGTTTCTTTTTAAATGCCACTGATGGTTGTGTCTGAGTGTAGTGTAGACTCATAAAACCATGGAGTCAAATTGCAAAGAGGTAATGTGCAAGCTGGAGGTACTTCCATTATGGTGTAGGCTCATTTTGGACGGATTGGTCCAACTGAAATGGTCACCGAATGGAAATGATTATGTTCAGCTATTTGGAGACCACTTGTAGTCAGTCATTCATACAATTAACATTCCGAAAAAGGAGACTTTGTTAATTTTTTTGTACCTGTCATAAAACAGAATTCATATGAATTGCTTACCCAAATAATTAAACAGTTTTGTTTGTGCAATGTTAATTCTAAAGTAACTGATTTATCTCTTAATAAAATATTTTTATCCCATATATGTTGTTACATGTGGTATACTTTTGATGGGGGAGGGGGCGTGGGGTATTGAAAAAGTAAACCACATAATACTACAAGCTACAGAAAAAATATGCATGTGATGGGAACAAATGATGTACATCATTCAAAACCCTTTGCCTTATTGATAATTTCTGGTATGTTTAAATTTTAAATACTCCTCTTTTTGATGGGGATTCTCATATGCATGCTTATAAAATAAGAAGTGGTTCTCTTCACATGTTGCCTTATCACTGACTTACTTTGCAAAGAAGAACCCTCAGTTCCATGGGTTTGAAGCTTGTTATTAATAAAATATGCTCCAAGTACAAAAACTAGATGTTAAAAATTACAGGAGGAAAAACCGAAAACTACTTAAGGCCGACCATATTATAGTGTTGATGTTTTTATAAAAGAGTAAGAAAAGTAGCTTACTTTGATTATATTGGAATCTCTCCCCCCCCCTCCCCCCCGCACCCCAGGAGGAATCACTGTAGAGCATTTTACGGTTTTTTCGTATACCCATAAAAAATGGCATCTGTATCTAAATCCACTGAACTTTATTTACGTTTTATTGAATTTGATTGGTGTTAACACACAACAGAAAAATTTTAGTCCATTCTAACAAAAAAATATAAATATGTGCGAATATTGGCCCCCACAGCTCAAGATGACCATACTTCTGGCAGTGTTTGCTGCTTTTAACTTGGTTTAAGTATTTCTCATTACAGACATGCCAGAGACAGTATTACTGTTCCTGTTAATTCAGACATTTAACTGTTGGCAAACATCTGCCTTAGATTTGTGAAGTATAGCTGCTGATCACAGAGAACAAGGGGTGGTGGGCAAAAATAATATGCTGAAATTGCAGCCTTGTGCAGATCCATCTTTCAGACTGTTCCATGACATCCAGTAGAAATTCTTTTTAATATTTTGTGAAGAAAAGATCACCTGCCCGTCATAAATATCTTCAAAAGAACTAGATTGGCTTGCCAGTACTTACCCTAGTGCTACATTGCCAATAGTCAAACAAAGAAGAAAAACGATGAAAAAATAGCACTAACTTTTGGAACAGGGTTTCTTCATCCTATCTCTATTGCATTTATCATATATGTGTAGAATTTACACACACACACACACACACACACACACACACACACAGAGAGAGAGAGAGAGAGAGAGAGAGAGAGAGAGAGAGAGAGAGAGAGAGATGTAACTCACGCTAACATGCCTGTTCTCTATAGTTGCTCCATATCTTGACACAGTGAGTGGTGGAGGGGAGGGGATGGAGAAAAAAGCCGGGTAAGGGAGGGGATGGAGCATTCCACATTGGATGATTGATTGATAGGCATGTGAGATATGCAGCATGTTGTTGTTGTGGTCTTCAGTCCGAAGACTGGTTTCATGCAGCTCTCCACAATACCCTATCCTGAGCAAGCCTCTTCATCTTCACATAAGAACGGCAACCTACATCTGTCTGAATCTGCTTACTGTATCCATCTCTTGGTCTTCCTCTGCAATTTTTACCCCACACACTTCCCTCTAATGCTAAATTCACAATTCCTTGATGTCTAAGAATGTGTCCTACCAATCTATCCCTTCTTTTAGTCAAGATATGCCAGAAATTTCTTTTCTCCCCAATTCTGTTCAGTACCTCCTCATTAGTTACGCGATCCACCCACCTAATCTTCAGCATTCTTCTGTAGCACCATATTTCAAAAGCCTCAATCCTCTTCCTGTCTGCACTGTTTATCGTCCATGTCTCACTCCCATACAAGGCAACACTCCATACAAATGCCTTCAGAAAGGACTTCCTTAGGCTTAAATCAATATTCGATGTTAACAAATTTCTCTTTTTCAAAAACGCTTTTCTACCCATTGCCATTCTGCATTTTATATCCTCTGTACTACGACCATCATTTGTTATTTTAATGTCCAAGTAACAAAACTCGTCTACCTCCTTTATTGCTTTGTTTCCCAATCTAATTCCTTCAGCATCACCTAATTTCCTTACACTGCACTCCATTACCCTAGTTTTGCTCTTGTTAATGTTAATCTTATATGCACCTTTCAGCACACTGTCCATTCCGCTCAATTGCTCTTCCAGGTCCTTTGCTGTATCTGACAGAATTACTATGTCGTCGGCAAAACGAAGTGTTTTTAATTCTTCCTCTTGAACTTTAATTCCTTCTCCAAAATTCTCCTTTATAGCTTGCTCAATGTACAAATTGAACAACATTGGAGAAAGGCTACAACCCTGTCTTACTCCCTTTCCAACCACTGCATCCCTTTCATGTCCTTCAACTCTGACAACCGCTGTCTGGTTTTTGTACAACTTGTAAATAACCTTACGCTCCATATATTTTACTCCTACTTGCTTCAGAACTTGAAACAGTTTATTCCAATCAACATTGTCAAAAGCCTTATAGCATATAATGCTATAAAAAGAAGGGGGGGGGGGGAAGAGAGTAAAAAGAGGAAGCTGTAGAGATAAGTTGTGGAGGGAGGGGCAAACAGTAAACATTAAAAATAAAATTTAAAAAAATAGATAAATAAAATACATATACATTGAAATATCAAAGACAAAATTTAAAAAAATATATTAAAACTATGACGTGAACTGGAGGGAGATACAGCATAGTGAGTGGGGGAGGTGGCCTCAACCTAAGATAAATTATCATCCTTACACTCCATTTCTAATAAAGATATCATGAAAGAAGTAAATATTTTTGATATAAATAGTAAGATTGACAATCACCAACAAAAATGGATATCCCATATTCTACGAATAGAGGAATCAAGATTGCCGCATTTTTAGGAATGTACTCTGCAAGGAAAAAGATGCATTGGAAGACCTGCAAAATGGTGGAAGGACCAGATGTAGCTACAACAAGCTGAGAGAAAGCCTAATGCATGATGGAAGACAAAGGAGAAGAGAAGGAGACACTCCATGTCTACCAATTCCCCCACCTCCCTTTCTTGTATAACTCTCCAATTCATATCATCCTTCAAACTGCGTGTCAATCCCTTTTTAATACAATGTATTTTTAATGTTTTATTTAATATTTCAGTTTCCCTGTATCTTATTTATCTATTTTTAGTTTTTGGTTCGCCTCCCAACATCTCCACACCCCTTTTTTGCTCTCCCTCCAATTACATTTACAGCAATGCTGCATATTTCACATGCCCATTTATCAGAGCCTTTACAGTCCACCATACAGTGTAGAATGTCCCAACCCCACCTTACCAGGCATCCTTCCACCCCTACTTCCATCCTCACTCACTGTCCAGATGCTTGTGCTGAGGCGGCCATTGATGGTGGTCATGAGCACTTGGGTTATATCTAAGTAAGAATGTGGAACGTGTGTGTCTTGTTCTGATAAAGGCCATGGCCAAAAATTTAAGTTGTGTGAATGTGATTGTCTCTATTTTGTCCCTGTCTACAACTCAGTGATCATATGTAGATTGAACTGTTATCTATTCTCTATTGCTGACATTCCAATCAGGATTTTCCAGTTAAATCATAAACATCTCTATGATTTGGATTGAAGTGTCAATTTTTATAAGAACACGAATTCATGAAAATATTGATTGTATCACCTCATGGTCCTTAGGAAGCCATCTTCCTAAACAATGAAATAATAATACGTAAAATACAATTTATTTATTTATTTGCCTGGTACGGGCATAGATGATAGTTCACAGAAAGTCACTAAACACCTATGTGTCACCTGTAACAAGCTCATAAAAATGTGCCCATGAAATGATTAGACTAATTTCTTTTTCAGGTTCAAAATGAAGAAATGAAATCCAGTGGCCATCATTACTGTCAAAAGTAATGATCTGCAATGTTGAATTTAGAAGGAACTACTGTATGCTCCCTGGAGCATATACAACTATTGAAGCTCTCTATTTCAAATTGTTTTCTGTTATGGCTGTGGGCTGACAAGTATTACTTAATCTCCGACAGAATAGATCATACTCACTTCAGTAACTAGTCTATGTGCAAGAATAACCATCTGCCATTGCCTCTGTGCTAGTCACAAGTTAAACACAGTCAGTAAGATGACAAGTTTCTGCAGTAAATGTCACCCAGACCAAACTCATGAAATTTAGGAGATATTTCAGACTGTCAAAACTGGACAAGGTCTGGATATTTGTTTTTCCATCATAGTCAGAAGTGATGAGCAATACAAGCACTTAAAAGTTTCTGGGTTAAATTTTGACATCCACATTAATATCTACATGTAATTATCTGCAACTGTTAATATTCTGCTGAAAATTATGTAAATAATATTATGTATAGCTGACCAACATATAGTTTCCAATTTTTAAGCACAGATTAGCAACTGGCATTTGAAACTATTGTATGCATTCACAGTTACTTATGTATTATACGTATTGGTGTATTTAAAAAAATTCTAGTCATGTATTTCAAATTTATTTGAAAGAAAAATGTTTCAAAAATAAATAATATCAACTGACTTACAATGTAAATTATTTATAGAAGCATCTTTATCTGTGGCATCTCTACTACTGCGGATGATGAAAAATGCTAGTAATAAATTACGTGGAATTTGTAAGCTCAGAAAAACTATGGATGTTATGGATGAAACTGAATGACCTAAATAAAACAAACCACCTTGTGTGAGTTGAGCAGTAACTGACATTTGATTATTCTTTTTCTAGAGACAGAAGTACATCAACTACCTAATTTACTACTAAAACTCCTGTCATAAAACTTATTAGTCCCTTGACACATGTGGATTCTGTGAGGCACATTGCTGTATCTTTTCCTAAGACAGTATTAAATTCCTGTTATTACAACTCAATAATAAATTCAGTTGGGAGGAGCACACCACAGAACTGCAGAAAGACTTAACACTCGATCTGCAAATACACATTTGTGATCAGATGTAGGAGACATAAAAATAAGAAAGCTTTCATACTTTGCTTACTTTTATTCGTTAATGTTATGTTATATAATATTTTGTGATAATTCTTCAAGTCAAGTGAAAGTTTTCAGAGTCCTGAAGCATTTATTATGTATTATTTGTGGAGTAAATTCATGTACATCCTGCAGAAGCCTCTTCAAAGAACTCGGTACACTAACTACAGCCTCTCAGTATGTTTATTCCTTAATGAAATTTGTCATAAATAATATAGCCCTTATTCCAACAAACCGTTCAATTCATATATTCAATACTAGGAATGCAATTTACACAGGCATTTAAAAGCACTTACTTTAGTTGAAAAATGGGTCCACTACTCAGGAGCACATGTTTTCAATAATTCAGCAGCAACCATAAAAGAATTTAGCTACAAATAAAGATCAGTTTAAGGGAAACCTGAAAGACTTCTACTCCATTGACAAATTTTTGAATAGAGCCAAATGATGTATGTATATGGATATCTCCTCAACATGGATCTATGGAGCAAACAATTAGTCTAGTCTAATCTAATCTAAAGCAACACAGGCAACCCGAAATCAGGTAAGAAACTAATACCAAGGCACATAGAAAGTCTATTCCATAGATGCTAAGATGCCACCAATCCATGACAACAAACAACACAGCAGGTGAAGCCATTTTCACCAGCATTGCATTTGTTCCACCTGTATTTACACATACAACAAATAAAAGTTCACACAGTATTGTACACTTCCCTCAGTTACTACTCCACTAACATCTTCTCCACAAACGATTACCTTTCATTGATCTGCAGGCATAAGTATGAAAAAGAGTTCCTTAAAAAGTCTTCGTACTAAAAGGGTCTTGAATTCTTTCACTTTTGTCTTCAACCTAGGTTGACTCATAATTAAAAAGGTAGCCAAGTAAATGATTATAAAGTATATATTTTTTAAATGAAGGACAAGGTTAGCGAGTAAGTAGGAGAGTGAGCCAGTCTTTAGAATTCTGTATGAGTAGTGCCCATACAGAGCCCTGCTAGCAATGTGTTGCTAACCTGCAGTGATATAGCACCTGTACAAATGCAGCAGGTATCTCTGGATCACTGTACAGATATTCTTAATATCCCCATACTTTTTTCTAGGATTTCAGTAAGCCTCGGTCATTAGCAACTCAAGTCAACTAAAGCATGTTGTAAGGACCAAACTGCAATAATCAGTGAAATCAATGCTATTAAATTTGTAGCTTAAGTCTGCTTGTTTTTGTGTTTTTTTTTTTTTTTTTTTTTTTTAAGGGAAATAAATTGCATGGTCATTGGTTAACTGTTTCTATCTGAGACGTAACAGTAAAAGACTGAACACAGTAAAAACTTGATGCTCAGCACCCACAGGGGAATCCTCCAAGGTATACAGAGTGCCAATAAATGTTACAGTGACAGCACAGAAGAAGGAAAACACAGAAGGAATATACACGTGATTGATTAAAACATCATGGCAGGAAACTGTGGTTGCAGTCATACTGCATACACCAAAAACCTCCAACCAGATGCCGGACATGAGGAATAGCTTAGAATTGCTGAAGGGGTGAGAGCCTGGGAGATCAGGCTAAGGAACCTGCCACTAAATGAAATAATGCTAACCACCTGTGCAGATAAAATGAAAAAAAAAAAAAAAAAACAGCCAGCGATTGAGGCACCATCATCAAGAATTAAGGAGAATGCAGCAGGTGGATTGAAGGACTGCTGCAAGAAGGCTATAAGGACACAGTCCAACAGAATGTGGAGCACTTTCGAGACAGTACCACATCGACACTTGGGTGAGTCATCATAACGAAGAAGATGGGTGTTTGTTAACAAAGTGTGGCCAGTAGATAACAGAATACAACTGAGATCCCAAGAGGTGGCTACAGTGAGGACCTCCACATAGCTGTAGACAAATTGAATGAAACAGTTGTTGTAATGTATGACAAGGTCATTTATCATTTATTTTGTAAAATACTATGTAGTTTTGTACGACTAGGTTACAATTTTTGTCAGGGTCAGAAAAGTTACTTTTTTTACAGTAACTGAGTTACAGTTACAGTTACAGTTAAAGTTGCTTTCTTGGAAGGTAACTTAGTTACAGTTATACTTACTACACATCGAAAGTAATTGTACGAGTTACAAGTAACTCTACAGTTATTTTTCTCGTTACTTTTAAAAATTGTAACTCATTTGTAAATCCATAAAATATCTTACTCGTGTAGAAGGGAAACAAGCTTTAATGTCAGCCAATAATTAAATACATTAATGCATACATAATTAATGCATTATTAAATAAACTGTTGTTTTTCAAATGTTCCATCACATGAAAGTTACGTTTCATCTTGTTCGTTGTTTGCAACTCCGTGAAAACTGCTAAATTTGTTTACTATATATTCGTAGCGTGTGTTACGCTAAAATGGCGGCAATAAGCAAACATTTCAAACTGTGTATTTGTATTGAGAACTACACTCTGACAGGTCACGAGAGAGAATTAGTGACATGAGGCACTGCATTAATAGTAGGCTACTCGACTAAATAAGCAGACGAAGAAGACAGTTGTCCGAGGAGTGCAAAATACATAACATAGAAGATGTGACGGGAATGATACGCTGCCGCACAGGAGTGGCCATGTGGTCTAAGACATCTTGCTACAGACCGGGCAGTCGCTCCCACCGGGGGTCAAGTACTCCCTTGGGCATATGTATCTCTGTAGTCCTTAGTGTAAGTTAGTTTAAGTAGTTTGCAAGTCCATAGCAATTTCGTCCTATAGATTTAGAAATATTAGAATTTGACTAACAGGCTGTTCGAGCTGAATTTGGAAGACATTTCTCCTTTTTGTAATTTCACCAAGATGTCACCATCAGATTTTGAAATTATGATGAATATTACAGGGCCAGTTGTTTTAAAGAAAGGCCAAAAAGTTCAGAAAAAACATCTCTTGTGAAGAGAAGACTATCTGTTACTCTGTTTCTCGGCAACAGGAAGTGCCTAGGAAACCCTTGCATGTTTATCCCACATTTCAAAGCCAGCCGCGGCATTACTGTCCCCACAGTCTGTAGAACTTATGTAAACATAATTCAGTTATATTAATACCACTGAAACATATTAAATTGATCATATATTCATTTATATTTTCACATCATTACAAATAGTCATTTTCAATGAAGGAAGCTTCTTTAGCTTTAAAGTCACTACAAATGAATCTAACAAGGGTTCTGCTGCTGTGTTGTCTCCCACACACATTCATTGCTTCATAAAAAGCAGTGTAAAAACAAAATGTTGTCATCATCTTTCAGAGACCATCAACTAACAAACTGGATAACAACTCATTTTCCAAAATAAGATAATGAATCCTATTGTTATGGCTGCAGTGCTGAGAAATGAGAGACTTAATTGTTTTATCTACTTCATATATTGCTGGTGCCAAAAAATATAACAATTTTCTGTAGGGAGTCGTGCTTCATTTTTAATTATTTTTATGACATCAAATATTTCATAGGCCTCCTCTGCCTCTTATTAGGTGAAGAATTCATAAATTTTGCTTCTTTTCTACTTAATTTCATGAATGAACCCATGAAGAGACAACATGTAACTCTATAAATACACAGGATAAACCAAACACTACTGATGAAAAGGAGCATTTAATGCTAGAAAACCATGGACATAGTTTCTTTACTGACACTGCCATGGAACACAGCTTTTGTGTCACCAGCACATTGTGAAAATCGGTACCGTAGTTCAGTGAGCAACGTTGTAGAACTTGTTTCAAACTCACTGTAAAAACGCCTTAATGCCAGAATGCAAGCCAAAAGAAAAAAGAATTGTACTTGAATTCTTAACCCGCGATCACTTGCGGGTGAGCATTTTGCTCACAGTAATTTTCAAACAATCGGCATTTTTCCAATTTTAAATAGTCAAATATGTGTGCTTTCTCATAAACGCAACAAGAAATAC
Organism: Locusta migratoria; assembly: GCA_026315105.1. Lineage (NCBI taxonomy): Eukaryota > Metazoa > Arthropoda > Insecta > Orthoptera > Acrididae > Locusta > Locusta migratoria. Next base: position 505,692,448 of record CM048746.1, on the reverse strand, counting down.
TTATTTAGACATATTAAGTACATTACACACTGTTCTTTGACTGTTCTCTGCAATACACGTGATCGATTGTGTAACTTATAAAGGTGCGAGTTCTCGCGGGTTAATTTGCTTTGGAGTTTCGACTGCTTTGAATTGTTTTCCCACCGGAACAAAATTTGCATAAAAAAGAATCATTTTTTCCATCCAACATCAAAACTCGAACACTTTATCATATGCTGGCCAAGGCATGCGTCTGTCTTCTGCCTTCTCCAAGTCGAAAGGTGTGGAAAATAATCGGAGACTGTTTATGTGTGATGCACCAGGTGATTGTTATATACTCATTATTGAGGACATAATTATAAAATAAAAATGTTATGAATGAATGTGTACTATTAAATTTTATAACAGTACTAAAATACATTTCCAATGTACGTTATTGAAAATATGTAATTTAGAAATAAATATTGTTTCTTTTTTCTCTTCATTAAAATCAGAGGCTGGTATTCTGCAGTCTTGAGATTCATGCAAAAAGTATATTATGCTACTAGTGACAACAACAAAAAAGTAACATTACTTCCATTAAATCATTAACTGATAAAAGTAACTTACATACAGTTAAAGTTACTTTAGGCAAATAATAAGGTCGTCATCATCCGTTACCTTTGAAAAGTAACTGTTACTAGTAATGGTGTGAAAAGTAACATGTTACTTCCCAACCCTGATTTTTGTATATGTTGTTAGGCTGTAACTCAATAGAACAGCTTTAATTGCTTATCACAAATACTTTGTTGTTTTCTTCAAATGTGTCATGATTTTATACTAAGTTTTTAGGCAGGAACCTAACAGAACAACAAAAGTATGACTACAACACATAATTATTTACATATTCCCACATACCGTATGTAATTGGCGTCATTATTGCACAATTATTTACATATTCCCGCATACCGTATGTAATTGGCATCATTATTGCACAATTTGTAATATATCAATTAAAGAACTAAAATAAATATGATAAACTAACCTTGCAGCTAAGTCATCTTTAGCATGTGTTACCCTTTAAGATACCAGTATATCAAAACAAATATGTTGGTAATTTTTTTAAATAATGGCATAAGTGGCTGGTCTTAAGTGCTCTAAATTTCTCCACGTGCTCGACCCCCAATTATTGTTTTTAACAAGAGTTAAACGGTTTGTGATTTAGTGAAGTCATAGTAAATTCTCACTATTAACATAATTCATATTGCGTACAAGGCATTTACTTTTAAAGTAACACTTCTCAACTACTTGCAATTCTTACTCATGATCCAGTAGAAAAGTAAACAGTAGAGTGTATGTTCATCAAAAGCAGTTTATTGTGAAGTACTTCATACTTTAACTGCAACAAAAAAATAGGGAAACACAAAGGACAGAGCCCTGTGGGTCACCATTCACCCAAACGCCGAACCTGAAAGGAATGGAGTGAGAGGAAGTTCCAGAGTAAGATCATTTGTGGATCCATAGATTATAGTAGTAGCGATGATATGATGGTGCCAAATGGTGTTGTATGCCATTTTGATGATCAAAAAAGACTGCAACGAGATACTCACATGTATCTAGATATATATAGATTGTTAATAACAGAGTGACATTGACAGAAGCCCCCTGTTTTAGGGCCTGGAAACTGCGAGTTTCAAGGATCCTCATGAATTGTTGACTCACCATACATTTGGGCAGTAAATATCAACTGCCAGCAGATGTGCAGCAGGTTTCATCCCTGGGACAATGATGCTACTTTGCCAGTGGGAAAGAAAAAGAATCTCTGCCTAAGGATGATTGAAAAGGCAAGCAGTAGGTGTTGAAAATCCGCTGAGAGGTTGCGGTATTGGGGCATGCAACAAGGGCACTTTCCAACTCTCACTCACTAAATAGGGTACTATATATTTCCTGGCGACATGTGTGGAACAACAGCCCTTGAGAGAGTGGAAATCCAAGCTGTAGGCTGCTGTCACAGAACTACACGTGTAATTCTCTGTCAGATGCTGAGAAAAGGCAGCTGAACCAGTGCAGAGGGTGCCCTGAATGAAGAGAGAGGGGATTTCTGTTGGTGGGTGAAAACTGTAAGGGCACCGAACTTGTGATCACACCCAAGAAGGGGAGGTGCAAGAACCAATGGTGGCATCATATCTGTCCAAACAGTCCAGTTTATTCTGCTAGATCAGTTGCTGAGTTTGGGCTCAGAGCTGTTTGAAAGCAATCAGAAGCTCTGTGCAGCAATTTCTGGTGTCCACCAAGGCACCAACTTATGCCAGAATGAACCAGGTGAACAGGAGACAGTTGGTTCAGCGGCGGAAACAATGGCTGCAGTGACCTGGTAAACTGCTATATCAACTTCTGTCGGAAATGGAGCAGCAACCAAATCAGCCAAGAAGTAAACTGGCCATTCTGCTCTGCAGAGAGACGAACTGGGCAGGCAGTCTGCAGGTTTAAACTGAAGGAGAGACAGAAGGAAAGAAAAGTGTTCGTAGTGGACCCTCCATCTGACAAGGAGACCACATGAGTTACATATTTTAGAATTTGATATTTATGGTAAAGTACAGAACACAGATAACAATCAGCCAAAGCCATTCAATCCATCTCTCAATAACTCTTGAGAAAATTATGGGTGACAAGCTGGATGATAGTTTTAGTTTTTCCAAGTACGCGTAAGAACCAATAATTAAAACAGCTGCACCACCTGTCAGTGTAGCTCAAGTGGTAGCATTATAGCCTTCCAACCATAAGGACAATGGTTCAAATCCTGCCATGACAGATTTTTTTTTTTTTTTTATTTTTCCCCACATTTTGTCCAAATTGTTTCAATATCTAATGGTAATTTTTATGAAAAATGCACTTATTTTTGTTTATTTGTAATTTTCTATATTTTATAAAATATTGTTAATAACGATGGTATCAATAAAAAAAAAAAACATAAGTTAAATTTTTACAGAAAACAGAGGACAGTGATACAACAAAAGCTGAGGTCTATTCTAGCTGGGCGGAAATACAAACAGGAGTACCCCAAGGATGCCTGTTAGGCCCATTACTGTTTCTGTACTACTTAAATGATATGCCAAGTGAAATAATTTCAGAAACAATTTGCATGCAGATGACTCTATAGCAGTAATCTGCTGTAAAAATACTGATGAAGTAGTGCAGATAACTAAAACTCTTAATGAACTAGAAAATTGTATAAATAATAATGCCATGGAACTGTACTTAACAAAAATGCAAATTGTACATTTCAGGACAAAACAAACAAGTGAATACATATCACATTACGAAGGCTAAGAGCTGATCCCTGCAGATGCTGTTAAATTCTTAGGTGTTACTATCAACAATAACTTGTCATGGTCTGTACATGTGGATTTGTCTATGCCATGAGGGTCTTAAATAAAATAGCTGACTCAACATTCAAGAAAATGGCTTACCAAGCATATTTTTTATCATTGGTGAGATACGGCATAATATTTTGGGGTGCTGAAAAAAAAAAAAAAAAAAAAAAAAAAAAAAAAAAAAAACAGCCACAGAGTGTTGAAACTGCAGAAAAAATCATCAGAGCCATGACAGGAGCAGACAACAGACAATCATGCAAACCATTATTGATAAGCTTAGACTTTATGACAATTCCTTCTTTATTTGTTTATGCGATAGTTCTGAGATAAAAAGCCCACAGCTTTTCGAAGAAAATTCTTTTACACGTACATACACAACAAGACATAAATCACACTATATGTTACCTTACCACAGACTTAGACTATATGAAAATACTCCATATTATATGGAATTAAATATTAGAAATGAGATATGGACAAAGTTCAAGGACTCCAAGACTGACATCACATTAGGATACATTGAAAACTATTTAAAAAGCAAATGTTATTACGGTCTGGATGATTTTATGAATCACAATTAAAATGATTTTAAATTTCTACACAGTTATTAATCGTGTTTTGTTTGTAAATTCAATTTTTTTACTCTTGTTCTTTTGGTACTGTGTTCCAACACTAGGGTGACCAGAAGTCCCGTATTTTACGTGATTGTCCCTTATTTTGCTCAAGGTCCCGTTGTCTTGACAAAATACATACAGGACATAATTTGGCCCATTATTTGTTAACCGGCCCGTATTTTTGAAACTTGTGTTTTTAAGTAATATGTACCATAATAAAATTGAGAACCTGATATGTAGTCATAGCCAAAGGATAAACAAAAGAACAATTTTTTTGATTAAAGGAAAATGTATGACAAACGATTTATGACATTACAACAGCAATGCGAGAAACTCGAGGTGAATGGAAGTACTGTTTCGTCGACATTGGAGATCAGTTCGATGTTGTGCAATACACAGGGTTTAACTCTTTACAGCAGTACTTCGTCATAAAGTATGATGCGTTTTGTTTGAATACTTGAGAACAGTGTCATCATAAATAATGAAGTAAGCATCTTCCTGCTGAGTAAGTCGTCTTTGCTTTCTATGCATCTCAACACACTGTTCCCTCAAGTCACTGGGGTGCACCTAATGAACAATGTTGAAAATGTATATAAAGCGGTAAAGCACATATTTAGAAACACTGCTTGGTGAAAATTATCTACACTACTGGCGATTAAAATTGCTACACCAAGAAGTAATTCAGATGATAAACGGGTATTTATTGGACAAATATAATATACTAGAACTGACATGTGACTACATTTTCATGCAATTTGGGTGCATATATCCTAAGAAATCAGTACCCAGAACAACTGCCTCTTGCTGTAATAAGTGCTTTGATATGCCTGGGCATTGTGTCAAACAGAGCGTGTACAGGTATAGATGCCCATGCAGCTTCAACACCATACCACAGTTCATCAAGAGTAGTGACTGGCGTATTGTAACGAGCCAGTTGCTTGGCCACCATTGATCAGACGTTTTCAATTGGTGAGAGATCTGGAGAATGTGTTGGCTAGGGCAGCAGTCAAACATTTTCTGTATCCAGAAAGGCCCGTACAGGACCTACAACATGCTGTTATGCATTATCCTGCTGAAATGTAGGGTTTCGCAGGGATTGAAGGAAGTGTAGAGCCACTGGTCATAACACATCTGAAATGTAACGGCCACTGTTCAAAGTGCCGTCGATGTGTACAAGAGACGACCGAGATGTGTAACCAATGGCACCCCATACCATCACGCCGGGTGATACGCCAGTATGGTGGTGACGAATACACGCTTCCAATGTGCGTTCACCGTGATGTCGCCAAACATGGACGCAACCATCATGCTGCTGTAAACAGAACCTGGATTCATCCGAAAAAAATGACTTTTGCCATTCGTCCACCCAGGTTAGTCATTGCGTACACCATCGCAGGGGCTCCTATCTGTGATGCAGCGTCAAGGGTAACCACAGCCATGGTCTCCTAGCTGATAGTCCATGCTGCTACAAACGCTGTCAAAGTGTTCGTGCAGAAGGTTATTGTCTTGCAAATGTTCCCATCTGTTGACTCAGGGATCGAGACATGGTTGCACGACCCGTTACAGCCATGCAGATAAGATGCCTGTTATCTCGACTGCTAGTGACACGAGGCCATTTGGATCCAGCACAATGTTCAGTATTGCCCTCCTGAACCCACCGATTCCATATTCTGCTAACAGTCATTGGATCGTGACCAAAGTGAGCAGCATGTCGCGATACAATAAACCACAATCATGATAGACTACAATCCAACCTTTATCAAAGTAAGAAACGTGATGGTATGCATTTCTCCTGCTTACACGAGACATCACAACAACGTTTCACCAGGGAATGCCTGTCAACTGCTGTTTGCATATGAAAAATCAGTTGGAAACTTTTCTCATGTCAGTACATTGTAGGTGTCGCCACCTTGTGTGAATGCTCTGAAAAGCTAATCATTTGCATAGCACAGCATCATCTTCCTGTCAGTTAAATTTCGTGTCTGTAGCACGTCATCTTTATGGTGTAGCAATTTTAATGGCCAGGTGTGTATTTCAGCTGATGTCCCATAAACGTTCAGCGAGAATGTCAGTCGATCTGAGTTGGTGAATCATTTGCTCGACTCGTCCAGAAAGTTCTTCAAACCACTTGTGAACAGTTGCGGCTTAGTGTCATGCCACATTGCCATGCTTAAAATACCATCATAGTTTGGGTACATGGAGTCTATGAATAATTTTAAGCGCAAGTGTTAACAAAATGGAATGGTGATGTATGTAGCTGTATTATCGACCTAATAATTGAATTCAAATCTATTTTATTAATACAGTATTTACAAAATATTGGACAAAATGTGGCTTCATTTCATGTTCCGAATTTGTGTCCCGTATTCTCATCTTGGAAATCTGGTCACCCTACCCTACACATAAGTTCTCTATTATGTAAATTGTGTGTGTACCTTTGCACACTTTCAAATTATAAAATTAAATGGAAATACTTTTAAAAAATCATTTAAATTGGTAGTGTAAAAATAAGAAAGATATGTAATGTGTGAAGATATAGTTAAAATGCACTTATATATAAGCATATGTTGTACTGTATACTTATGTAGGCATACAACTGAATTGACTGACTAGTCACCTATGTTCCAATCAAATGATTGTATACAACATGTTATGTGACAGTTTCTGACCTATTCTATTGACGAAGGTTGTCTATGTTTGTTTAGCTTGTGAAGAGCTACAATGCTGCATCTGGAAAGTCATCTAACACAGTCACTAATGGCTTTCCAAGAAGTTTACCTGCTCAACCATCATTTTACATGATGACAAAGCGTTCAGCTCATCTACATACATGAACAAACTGACAACACATGTAATTAGAGATCCCAAACTGTTTTATATATATAAATTCAAAAACAACAAAAAAAAATTTTTTTCATAGTGTGATTCGAACCATTGACTCTTTGGTTGTGAGGCCAGAACACTACTACCTGATCTACACCAAGAGATGCTGTAATTGTTTTAATTATTGGTTCTTACTTCTTCACAGTTGATTTTCTCAAGAATTCTTGATAGTTGTGTCGAATGGCTTTGGCTGATTCTTATTTAAGTTCTCAATTTCATGTATCATAAATATAAAGAAATTCTAAAATCTGATACCATTGTGATCTCCTTGTGAGAAGGCTTGGGCTACAGTTACTGAGGTTAGTTGTTGAGTATGTGTGTGGAATGGTATGGGTCACTGGGAGCAGTTGCGAGGACAGAGACATCACCGGATACCCTGTCACAGGTTGTTTTATATAGTTGCTACAATAGCACCAAAGGGTAGGTATTCCCACAGGTTTCCTATGGGGCTATACAGAGTGTAGAGAAGCAGCACAAGAACTGTCCCAGTTCAGCTAGGTGGTGGAAAAAAATAAAAAACTGCCGTGGAAGGCGATATCCTAAGGGACCCCTTTCTTACAAGAGGAAACATTGTTGCTGTTCTGGTTCTGGGCTGGGGACCGATGATGGTATAGGTATTCTGAGATACCATGAATGAAATGAAAGTCAGTTTATACCTCAAGGCCACCTTTTGACACAGATAAAGTACCAGTAGCACCAATTTCCATTGTTTCTGAGGTTTTGGTGAGTTCTAGATCCTCGGGGAATGCTAGTATCTCCACCACTTCTTCAAAATCAGAAGTTACCTTTTTCTTCTTATTCTGTCACTTTTCCTTCAGCTTTGTAGACTGGGAGGGCTTCTGGGACTGATGAAGTCTGGAAATCCCTTCATTCAAGAGTTTGTGGTTTCTTTAGAAACTGGTTGGAATCCACTTTTACATGGGAACAAACTATGGAAGGTAGTGTACCAAGGGATACTTTGCTTGCAAGGGTAGCCAGAAGTGGCTGTTGCTTCTCTGGCTCAGGGATGGGGCCCGATGTTCCCAGTGTTTGGGGCAACATAATGTGTCCCCACCATCAAGGGGATAGGTGTACACAGTTGTGCCCAAGAGTCCACTAGGATTGGCTGAACAGGTGAAAGTTGTTGCCAGGGATGGCAATATCAAGTGTGGCACACAATGATACCAGGCTCACAGGATGGAGTTCATATTTCCAGTATAGGACTGCCTGTCCAGGGTCTTATATTCCATTATTTTACATTCTTCACGTAGAACTGTGCAGTTGGGCGAGCTAGGGGGTGGTGATGACCACACTTAAAGACAGGTGGGCAATGAAGGAAGTTAAAATGTGATGCACGTCCAGATTTGCGAACCTCCATCACTTAAAGCAGCGCATAGAGTGGCAGGTGTGTAGGGTTTAACATTACACCACTAAATCATAACCTTCACTTGGACCTTCGCAGGCAATTTATTGCCCTCAAACGCCAAGATGTAGGCAGACCCCCATGAACACGGTAAATGAAATGCACTCCTCACCACTACGTAGGCATGTAATTCATTGTCAGACAAACAAGAGGTCTCCATGGAATATAGTCCCCTGGACTATGTCCAAGCTTTTGTGGGGTGTGATGAAAATGAGACCATCACAAAGCTTGTCACCCGTGATTGGCCCAGGGACGACGACATTGTCAGAACTGACACAGATCTCATCTTTGACATTCCCTCCATCTCTCCAAACTTGTCCTTTAGGTTTTCAACAAAGAAGAGAGGCTTTTTCAACAAACTATTCACCATCTTTTCTGGAACACAACAAAAATTGTGGTACATATGTCTGCCCTTGATTATAAGCCCTACATTCCTGCTACAGTGTCGTCAGGGGAAGGGAACATTTGTGGGTTATATTGTTTGACATTCAAGTCTTATCTTTTCACGGTTAGACACACTGGTGGATGTTTGACCACCAGCATTTCACTTCTGATACTTCATGGTGTTTCCAAGAGCAGCTAGGGAAAACAGCCCATTCAGAGAAAGCCCTATGTTTGGATAAGCCCTATACAACTGAGTTGCAACTGGTCCCTATGTTCCTAGAAAGATACTGTTCCACCTCAACAGCCAAGTAGTTCCTCAGCACTACACCTTGAGACTAAGGTTTTTTTACTAGAGTTTTTGACCTTACTTGGGAAGCAGTTGATTAAACCAAGATCCTTAAGCTTGGTAACATACAATGTTCCACTGTCACATCATAAGGTGGTAGTTGAGACACACACGGAACTTACCAATGTAGAGGGCTGTTGGTGCGATGCATTCCTCACCTCATGGACCTTGGGATCGCCAAGCCCGTACCCAGCAACAAATGCTGAGCCCTCTGCAGAGGAACCTTTCTTCATAGCAGCCATAGAATCATGGTGGTGTCATTGTGAAAAATGTTTACAGCTGCGGGGATTTGATGACGAGAAGTGACAGAAGTTTCACAGTATTCCTGTGATTAGTTTGTGAGCTAAAGTGGAGGGTTACAACTCTAATGGTCCTTATACAGTGTAAGATTACAATTATGTCATGTATGAGTAACAGGAAGAGGATACCCTTTTGGTAACATTGTTGACTGATGCAATGCTTCATCTATGTGCTGGCATAATGTAGTAGAACTTTCAATGTATTAATAGTAAGAAACTGTAAAATAAAGAAGTTCTGGCATATAACATCAAAATACTTTTTATGCCACATTTACTTTTACAATAAAAGGTAACTCACTTTGAAGGTATCCCTGTATTAACAGTAAAATTTGTAGGTGCAAATAAGTGGAAGTCAAGTGATCTTGAGTACAGAGTTATAGTTCAAAGTAAAGTGCTGGCATATGTAAGTGGCTGTTATGCCCTTCCCTGTTGTTTAGGCACCAGCAGAAGTGAACAACTCCCCTTTCAGTAGATACATAATATACTGAACAATCTAATTTGCCATTGTTAATGTGCATTTCACTATGTACTTACAATTCCACTGTAATCTGAACACTATTAGCATTACTACACTTTTCAGATACATGTATTGATGGGAGGCACAGAATGGACTATACCTGCACCAAGTTTTACTATACTACAGTGAGTGGAAAGAGTGTCTGGTTCATAACCAAACAACTGCAGAATGTATGTAAAGGATATAATTGCAGGGTTACGAGAAAATACCACATACAGTATATTTCAGCACATAAGACAATGGCTGAATCATTTTTTTTAAAAAAAAGGGGGCCCCGAAAACCGGGGTCATCTTATCCGACAGTACAAAAAGAAATTAAATTGAAAAATTAGTCTGAAATTGGTAGTTTCGCACATGTGTTGCATAGCGCAGCCGTCGACTTCTAAATGATATATATCGAAGCGGTTAAGTATTAAATGATACGTATCGAACAGGCAAATGTTATGATTTTTATGAATATGTAGTGATTTTAAAGGATGTGGTTAGACCGGAATCTAACAGTACAGCTTTCTGGGTAATTTACAAGAAAGCTTACACTCTTAAGTAGCTCGGCCTCAAAAGATATATATCGAGCTTATAACTGTAAATCGATTTACTGTTTTCGAACCATAGATTCAGCCGCTACGAGCCGTCAGTACTAAAACAAACTTCTTTTTTAACCTATACCTAACCTTCCTAAGGCTACACTACAGATAACTTTTTTTGAAAGTGAAAGTTAGGTTAGGTATAGGACACACAAGAAATTTTTTTGTTCTAACCCTCAGTTCAGAAACATTCAGTTCTTACATTCATATTGTTTCAAAACTTATCGATTCGATATGTATCGTTTGGAGGTCGAAGCCTCGCTATAGCTGCACCACATACAATATTACCCTGATGAAATTTACTCCGTCGAGTAAAGATTTAGTACAACAAAGTTTTTGCAATTTTTTTTAATATTTTCTTTACGAGCTTTATTAATTTATTGAGTAGGTACATACGATAACCTATATGCCATAAAGCAGGAATAGGATTAATTATTTACAATGCAGCTTGATTTTACAATATCACTTGTCAAAAATAATTTCTCAATATATCCAGAGTCGCACTGAAACGATTAAAGTTAAGTTACGTACAAAGTAGTGAAAGGGTTAAAATATTTTGGAGCTATACGCAACAGTTGCGGCTTCCTTTGAAATCCTTTATCTTTTGTTCTCGGACTATTTTGTGTGTTTCCACCTGTATAATTTGTGGATCGGCGCAACAACATGTCTCGTCGAAAGAAATTCCTCCTCCCACCCCCCTCTCCACACCCCCCTGTCAACTTCGCGGTATAAAAAGCAACACACTTCTTCATGATCGCATTAAAGTTCAAAATGCAAACACTGCAACAAAGGGTGAAATCCAGGTGTACCAGTCACGAAAACTACTTTTGGCGGCTTCCAACGGCATTTTTTGGAACTTCCTGAAGCTTTGTCTCCGAATCTACGTCAAAGGCATATTTTTAGATCCAGAAAACCGGAAAAAAGTCAGCATGCATTCAGGTAAATATGGTAACCTGAGGGTCGTCTTATAGGCCAGACAGATGCTTAAACTATAAAATATTGATGAAAAGTTGTACCTCGTCTCATCTTAAGGTCACCTTATCTGCGGAAATATACGGTATATTGCACTTTGACACCAACCCAAATTATCATATGACTTCCGATTTTAATGTCTTACGGCGCCATATATTGTAAAATGTCAGTGGTTTTACAAAGCAGAAAATTAATTTAACACAACACACAACTTTCACAAATTGCACTTACTCTGTGAACACTTTAGATACAAAAATGGCTTCTAGCAAGGACGTTCTGTTTTTGTCAGTGGCTTTAAAACACTTCTCAAGAATTGACTCACAATGGCAACAATGCATTTTTTTTCCTACAGCCTTACAATGTGACTGATTCACCTTAGTAACATATACGACTATTGTAATAGCTTAAAAACACATTATTACTGGTTTTAAAGGTTTATTATTGCTTTTGCTTTCATTTATATAAATATAAAAAAAACCAGGGATACTTTTATTTATAAATAAGGTACTGGCCATTATAAGTCTTTTTTGCCTCCTCATATTCCAAACAAAAGAAATAATACTATTAGTGAAACTTAAATAAGATCTTACAGGTATGGAATTCAGTCAAATTGAAAATAAAAAATGGAAACATTTGAAAGTTTAATTAAGAAAGTATGAAAATTACAGATGAGGATCAGAAGGTTGCAGTTTCACAAGATCTTCACTCAGCTCCCACAGTTTCTTTGCAGCAGCCATGTCTTGTACTCCTTGAGATAGGCCTCTTTCCTAATAAAAATAATTTAAAAAAATTGACACATGTCAAGAATGTCAATTTAAGCAACTTATCAAAATTATTAACTATCTATTAAATGACAAATCTACAAGAGCCCATTTTCTGTATGTACATAAAAATGCAATTTATTGGTTATTCTGGAAATCAGACTATTTTCCACATAATACATTTTTCCTGACCATCAAATTTGAAATTTTAATATTAGATGTCAGCAAATTCGTGTATTTTAACTTCTCAATTCAGTTTTACAGTATGCCTCAACTGACACAGAAATAAATTATTACTCAAGCTGCCACTATTAAAAAAACATTAACTTTAAATGTAAAATATGTAATTTTTCAGGACAGTGGAACTCTGGGATGAGATATACATAGAAAACAGTTTTGATTCTTATGCTTGCTGTAAATGTATACATAATTGTATGATCAAAATAGATATTTCAGCAAATAAAAGCAAACCAGTATGGGTTTCCATTAACCTGAAAAGGGTAAATTAAGTTTAGCTACATACAAATCAGATTTGGGAACAGAGTAATAAGAAATCATTAGGAACTGGCAAATTTTGTAAATGATTGTTTCTTGGTATTGTGGAGAAGTTGCAACAAATATGTTCCAAAACACACAAGGACCAATGGTGGTGATTCAGGAAGACAATACAGAAATAAAATAAACAAGCAGCAGGCATAGACAACAATGCTTGTCCTGAGGGTGAATGGACAACTTACATACTACCATAAAAAATATAATAAGTACATCCTCAGTTCAGTTATTTTTTCAGATTATATAAGGGATGCACAAGTTGTGCCCTTATTGAAGGATAGGAATTCAGAAGTTATATAAAACTAGAAATCTGTTTCATTACAGTCAGCATCCTCAAAACTGATCTGATCAATCATGAATGACAGATTGACAAGTAACACAATTATAGCAGAAGTTAGAGAAGTACAATACCAGCCTTGATATAGTTCTTAAAATAAGTCCTTTAAGCTCTTTAATAAAGAAGACTGTTTTAGGTACATTCTTAGAATTGTAGAAAACTTCACATTATTAGCTGCAAATATTAATAAACTATATTTTGAAACGGATAGATTGCTACTCACCATACAGAAAGGTTTGCATGAAAGGCTACTCAATTTCTCAGCTTTTGGCCTTACAGCCTTTGTCAGAAGTAGAAACACAAGCATACTAAGACACACAACTGCCACCTCCAGCCACTGTAAAGAGACTGCAATGTGTGCACAGCTCATAGCAGCAGTCCATGGTGGAGATGAAGCACCAAGGGGAGGGAGGCAGGAGGGGAGGGATGCAATGAATGGCTGGGGTTCATACCAGCAATGTCAGCCAGAATGTGCTCTGACTACATAAGCCAGGACAGGCTGCTAGGAGCAGTGTTGGTCAGGAGACTATTGAAGGAAGGTTGGGTGTGATGGGGGAATAAGAGAAGGGGGTGACACTGGCAGACATTTGTGGAATGAAAAGTATGTCGAACTGAAGTGTGGCCAGGGAAGGTGAGAGGGATGGTCAACAGAAACTAACTAAGCTTGAAGCCCACAGAGAACATAGGATATATTTTTTGGAGAGTTCCAACCTGTGCAATTCAGAACTGTGTTGATAGGAAGAATCTAGATAACACAGTACATGAGGCAATATTTAAAGTGTACAGTATCATAAAGCTTCAGATGTTCAGCAACTGAGTCATCCAGCTGTCTCGTAGCCACAGTTTGCCAACAGCCAATTGTGTGGACAGATAGCTTGTTAGCCATTGTCTTTAATGTTAACACCGCTGGAACAAACACTATTCACACCTCAGCGACACAGACTGACTGCCTCCAGCTCGTCTCTGCTGACTGTTTGACACCATGCCACCGGCAAATGGCACACGGCTGGTTTCTCAGCTGTTATTGATGGCCGTAACCTCCTGTGGCCAGGTCACAAATTATTGCAGCTGGGCTGGCACACGTCAACGATGCACGATACAAGCGCACACAATGTCACTGGTTTGTTAGGCCATGACATCCCTCCACTCTTGGGGCGAGTGATATCCTGGTGCTCCCAGCAAAGGCGATGGCAGTCGATCCTCTATGCCCTTCTCCAGTGGCACCTCCATCAAAAACTCCGGGCTTGTGTTGGTGGGCAGTGAGGTCCGTCCACTGCCAGCAGCCAGAGCTGTCCACTCCTCTAAGCTGGCCACCAGGAATACGGCGAGGAAGTGGGCCCTGGCTGCTGAAGGTGGCAGGACCTCTCCCCATTGACTGGTTGACATCTGCAGGACAAACTAGCAGAGAACCCTCCCCCGACAGCTCTGTGGTAATGGCAGATCTGCAGCTGGTCAACAGTGGCGGGTGTAAGGATACCGGTATAAGAACGGACCTCAGAGATGACAGCCATGGCCCCAAATGACCACGGCCGGGACCAAGGGGGGATGGCAGCTGTAACCTCGGTCCCAGACAGCCGAACCTGGGGCAAAATAATCTGAAGGAATAGAAGGGGACATGGGAAAGTCTGGAGGCAACCGGGACAACAGTGTCTGATGAGAGCAGCTGTGAAGAAGCTCGGAGGGGCTATGCGTACCGGCCGGGATGGACCGATATGATGACAGGAACTGAAGGAGGGCATACACCACCGAAAGATGTGGAACATACTTACACATTTGAGCCTTCAAAGTGTGTACAAATCTCTCCACTGGACTGAGTGAAAAGGTGGGTCTAGGACGTGGCGGATCCCATGGATGAAACAAAAATCTTGAAAATGTTGCGAAACAAACTGTGACTTGTTAATCGGTCACCAACACAACTGGGAAACCTTCAACAGAAAATATCTTCAACAATGAGCACGTAGTAATGACATCAGACATTGAGGCCACGTGAACAATGAACAGGAAGTTTAAGTATGCATTGGGGATCACAAGCTAATACCCGCCCAAGAAGGGCCCCGCAAAATCAAGATGGCGTCACTCCCAAGGTGCAGACGGAGCAGGCCACGTAGAAAGAGATGAGTGAGGAGCTGCTTGTTGGGAAGCAGCCTCCTATGAGGTGAGCTATGTCCCCATCTATGCCCACAGTCAACACACATGCTGGCAGGTGAGCATCTTCGTGCGGCAGATGGCCCAGTAGTCCTGATTTAGAAAATCGGGAATTTGGTGGCACAACGATGCCGGAACTACCACTCAGTGGGAGCTGTCTTCCATGGATAGAAGTAGAATACCCTCATAGGTGCTAGGGCAGTGAAACATTGCAAAATAATTGTGAAGAGGGTCTGACACCCAACCCAGAGGACGCTCAGACCCAGCCTTGCTTTACCCAGCTACGGACGACCCAGAGGACAGAGTTAGCAGTCATAGCCAAATGTTCAAATTCAAATGTTTGTATAGCTTATGGGACTTAACTACGGGGTCATCAGTCTGTGAACTTACAAACTACTTATGAACTAGCTAATCCTAAGGACAGCACAAATATCCATGCCCGAGGGGGGATTCAATCCCCCGACCGTAGTGGCCGTGCAGACCGTGATTGGCGCACCGCAGTCCCCTCGGCCACAGTGGCCGGCCAGCCATAGCCTCTATGATCTGTGAAATACTGATAGGGAAACTCGCAATTATGTCCGCTGCCAACACGTCAACCGCAGAACACAAAAGTTTTTCTAAGTCAAAGACGTAATAGGGGTCTACCGGTAGGCAAGATAGGGCATCAGCGTGATGAGCTGTCAATCGGTACTGTATCTCATAAAGAAAATAGAATAGGTACAAGGCCAAGTGTTGGAGACGATGGGATGCCTTGTCCAGAAGAGCCGCCGACTGGTGGAACAATGATGGTGGTCCATGTAAAGGATGAACTTTGAGCCATAGAGATAAATATAAATTCTTTTTGAGAGCAAAAACAATTGCTTGAGCCTCCTTGTCCACGTGAGAATATCAGCACTGTGCCTCTAAGTGTTTTAGATGCAAACACCAACGGGCATTCCGACCTATCAAGGAACTGATGTGCCAGCACCGCCCCCACATCGTGCTGTCCGCTGCCACCACTAGCAGGACACCCAGGATGTATGAGGCATGGAGTAGCAAGAAGGGTAGCTTAAAGTGCTTGAAAAGCTGACTTCTAACCCGTAGACCAGCAGAAAGGGATGCCCTTGTGCAGCAGTTGGTGGAGGGGATGTGCTTTCACGATTCCCGAGAATGGTCTGCCCCACACAAAAGACAAGAAATACACTTGCTCTCTGAAGTGTGTGATGCGCATTGCCATTCCCTCTGCCCGTAAGATAGGTGGGTGCCAAGCTGCTAGAACTACAGCCACCGAAGAAAGAGGCGCCGCGGTTAACAGGGCCGAATCATCAACAGAAGATACCTCCTCCTATGTGGAAAGCTGACTCCCCACTGCCTCAGAAACTTGAGATGCGCATGTGATATGCAAAACCTCCACTAAAGAGGAGTCATCAGATTGAAGAGCCTGCTTGTGAACATCCAGGTCAGAAGCAAAACAGATCAAAACATTGCGGACCACGGCCTCCGCATATGAATCTCAATACAGTTCAGACCGAAACTGCCAACGACGGAACAGCACATGCAGTTTCATGACCCAAGCACAGTACAACTGGCCTGGCGGTTTACACAAACAGTAGAAAGAAATGCGAGCCAACACCATGTGAGAGAGGCAGCAAAAATAGGCTGCAAAGAGGGAACAGATATCTGAAAAGGAAAGGGAACTCCTGACTGAAGCGACACCAAATCACCCAACAAATGAAAAAGACAAGACAAAAGCCACGAAAGGAAATAAGTTTTTTTGCTTACCGTCATCACACACCTGGAAAATGACAAAGTTCTGGTGCAAGTGCTGCTCATAGACCAATCCTCAAAGGTAGGAAACGAAGGATGACACAGCCCTAGTCAACGTGTCAATAGATACCGTGAGGGTGGCATTCTGTTGAGTCAAAACTTCCAGCAATTACTGAAGATTCGACAGCAAAGCACTAAGGTGCTCTGCCATGGCTCTGGCAGGTAGACCGCGTAACCAATAACCTCATCATCCCTAATGTAAACACCGCTGGAACAAAAACTTTATTCACTCCTCAGCATACACAGACTGACTGCCTCCAGCTCATCTCTGTCAGCTGTTTGGCAGCGCGCCACTGGTAGATGGCACACTGCTGTTTTCTCAACTGTCATCAGTGGCTTTGACCTCCTGTGGCCAGGCCGCAAACTATCACAGCCGGACCGGTGCATGTCGACTACACGTGATACAGGCAAGCACAATCTGAATGGCTTGCTGGGCCATGGCAGTATCCATGTAGAAAGCTGCACAGTGATTGCATCTCAATTTGTAGATCATAACTACTTCCACAGGTTGTCATGCATTTTGTGGAATAGGAGAAAGGATACTGCACAACTTTTGGTGGGCAGCAGAATACTACTATGGGAGGAGTGGGGAAGATAGTGGGCAGGATACTTCTCATTCAGGTCAGAACGAGAGGTACTTGAAACCCTTTGGAGAATGTGATTAAATTGCTCTAGTCCTGGGTGATACTGGATTACAAGTGAATTGTTCCTTTGTGGCTTGACATTGGGTTTGAAAGAGGTAGGCCAGACCAGGCATGGAAGATCTGTTTCTGTGCAAGGTTGGGAGTGATGTCTGAAGACATCAGAGAAAACTTTTTCAAATATGCCAAAGGACTGCTCGTCACTAAAGGTGCGATGACTGCAGGTGGCTGAGCTCTATGGAAGAGACTTCTTGATGTGTAATGGGTGTCAGCTGGATAAATGTAGGTATTGTTGATGGTTGATAGCTTGGATATGGATAGAGGAACTAATGTAGCCATCGTTGACATGGAAGTCATCATCAGGGAAGGTGGCTCCTCCATACCTCCATTTTGACAGCTGCTCATCCATCACACACACACACACACACACACACACACAAACAAACAAAAGAAGAAGAAAAAAGATGTATTTGCAATGAAAAGAACTCCCTTACCCAAAATGCTGAAGGTCTTACAAAGGCCTTGACAGACATTATCTCCCAGACCTAGTCCACAAACTGATTTCCCATGCCATTTCCTCCACACCACCAATCCTTACTCCACCTCCACTAACCAGTCACAAAGAGTGCCCCCGTTACCCAGTACCAACTCAGACTGGAATACTCAACCATGTCCTCCATCAAGTCTGATTCTGTCACCGTGCCCTAAAATGCGACAACCAACACAAGACCTTTCCAATCCCTCTGTAAGAGGTGTTCCATTGCCCACCCTACCACATCATCATCTTATGCCACTCCCAAACCAAACCCCTTACCAGGCTTATGTGACTCCATCAGAGGCCATATGACCTTTGAAGGCAGCCACATAATTTACCAACTCCGCTGCAGTCATTGCACAGCTTTTTGTATTGATATAAGTACACAGTAAAATTGTGACCAAAATCAGGGTGAACCACCCTGTGTCTCAGTATGCAGTTGAGCATAACATGCTCCATTTCAGTGGCAGCTTTACAACCTGGGCCAACTGAATTCCCCCTCCACCATCATCACCTCTTCTGAACAGCACAGAAGGGAGTTCTACAGTTTACAGTCCCAGAACCATTCTGGCCTCAAACTAATATCACCCCTACACTCCATGCCCAACAGTCTGTGCACCTATCCCCATCCTATACACCCTCCCAATTCATATCTCTCTTCCTAACTTTGTACCAGCTATCTGATATATACATTTCTTCACCATGCAACTCTCCTTTACACTTCCCTACCCCCTCCCTTAACAGCATTCCAAGCTGCATTTCACATTCCCATCGAAGCAATGCCTTTATACAGAAGATTCCATTCCCACCCTTGCCCTTCATCCCTTCCCCTCCACTCGGCCCCCCATCCCCCCATCCCCCCATTCACTGTTATGATGTATGTTGCACCACAGTGGTAGAGATTGCAGTCATGTGTGCATGAGTTGTGTGTCAATGATTTTGTGTGTGTGTGTGTGTGTGTGTGTGTGTGTGTGTGTGTGTGCGCGCTCTATTTCCAATGAAGCCTGTGGTCACAAGTTTTAGTCATGTGAATGTTATCGTCTTTTCTATGAGCATGTCTGCAACTCAGCGGTCATCTTTATGGTGAGTTGCTGCCTATCTCATTGACTTGATTACATTATACAAGAAATAGCCTCAGGAATACTGTTAATATTCACTAACAACCAACCACAATACAGTCTCGAGTTCATCTACTTTATCAATGGGGCTGGAATACACCCTATTTTTTAATATCACCACAATTTTTTAAGCATCCTTATACAAAATAAAAAAAAATAGCAGTTTCAAGTTGGAATTCTTTTGAAGCAATGCTTTTGGCCACTATATTGTTGTCAAAGAGGTTTGTGCTACATATTCTCATACAGATACATGGATACAAACTACATACACTATGCATACTGTCATACAAACAGTCAATTAGCTTGCGTTGCAGGAAATTAA
The DNA here is from genome assembly GCA_026315105.1 of Locusta migratoria. NCBI lineage: Eukaryota > Metazoa > Arthropoda > Insecta > Orthoptera > Acrididae > Locusta > Locusta migratoria. Next base: position 505,672,898 of record CM048746.1, on the reverse strand, counting down.
GACACACCTAACAGTAAGTAAACCATGTAAAAAATGTGACCCATCAACAAGTGCCCAAACATTAACACAAAATCTCGGTTGATGTTACTACTCTATGGTAGTATGGCCAATTGTGCATGGTGGATGTTCATAGTACTGTCTTGTGTAAAGTATGCTTTATTTGTAAATAATGTGTGTGCAATGAACTGTGGATCATTCCCATATGTTGTAAAGGAAGGCAACCCAGGTTGTAAATTCAGATATGGCCAGGGTTAGCGCACTTTATATGTGATAAAACTATAATTGTCACTTTTACAATATATGCCATGTGGTGGATAGCAAAATACATTGGGCTGCAGAAATTGTCTGGGCCTGCACCCACATGTTATAATCAAAGCTCCCACATTTGGATGTTTACCCTGTCCCAAGTCTACCTGCTTCCTGTGTGTTTAAATGAACCCATCTATCGCAGGTGCTGATAGGACACAGTCCCCTGTTGTATAATAGTCTTCGCAGAGGCCATCTTGTACTGCCATTAGCACACCTGTACATCAAATCGATGCAGCTGTTAATTTATTTATAGAGATTTGTGAAACCATACTTCAAATGCTACATGTCCACACTATATTTGCTGGTCACTATAATAAGTTATACATGGAACATAAGATCACGATTATGCCTCATTGCTTGGATGCGGGGGAAATAACCTGAAACCTGAGCTGTAATTGGATACTTTAAGGCAAGTCTTTTGCTTTATCTCAAAGAAATTAACTTACTCAGGTAACCAACAGAAATGTGACAGCAGTGAGACTACAGTATAAATTTAGCCTTACATTTTCAAAGTGGTGTTACATTGGCATGAATGCATGTTTAAATATGTCTCATAAGGGAAAACATTGGATTCTGGATCTTTATTAGGATTATTAACTTGTTTTATTGTCCTGCTCATCATTTTCATTTGTGATTATGATAGTTGAACACCCAGTATTTTATATCTACAATTGAGCTACTATATTTTCATTGTATTGCAGGTATTCTGACAAAAACTATTACTGCGGCATTATTACTATATGAATGAAGAAAGGAATGAATGAATAAATAAATAGTTGTTATATGAACAAGTTAGTGCTCGATTCCACATACAGGGTGTTTCACAATTCCTTTTACATGCTTTTAGGGCTGTAAAAGGAAATTGCGAGGAAGTTTTTATAAGGAACATGTGTAGCAATGAAATATTTGGTTATAAAATACTGTAAATTTGTAGATGAGATAATTTTCAAATTTCATTCTTCATGGCATGCACGCAAACAGACGATGCTGTCACAGTTCCTATAACAACATGGTTATGTTGTTACATGAATGTATAACTAACTACAACAGCAGCTTCAAGAAACTGGTATTTTTGCAACTAGATGGTTCGAAGGTAACACACACTGAACTCCAGAAACACTAAAAAATAGACACTACTCTTGCCAAGGGCTCCTGTAGAGGAGGCAGTTCAGAGCTCTTTCTCTATGCTCTGTGCATCCTTTGAAGTGTGAGATTTCAATGTAGTGTGAGCTACAAATTGATTTTACTTTTAAACAGTTCATTTATGGACAGATTAATTACCAGCACTTTACTAAATCTTCTCCACAATTTCTAGAAGTTTGTTATATGATTGGGAAATACCCTACCAATTTCTATTTGAGATCTATTCACGTACTTCATAATTTTATTAAATAATTATGTAGCAGCTACATTTCAAAATTAAATATGTTTAAATGAGTTTTTAGATGGAGGAGTTCAATTTTACACATTAGGAAATGTTGTCTGTTAAAACACTTCAGTAAAATTTAAATCAGCAGGAAAACTACTTATGTTTATATTTATTTCTCACAGGCTATAAGGAAATCAGTGGCTTTAGTGTTTGATTTAGGAACCTCTAGTGCTTAATATTCACCTGTAACATTTTATACTCACTTTAAGATGACAATGTATGTGACTTTTCAGAATTTTATATAAATCTTCCATCATTGTGTTTCCTTCAGAATTTTATATAATCTTCCATCATTGTGTTTCCTAATATTCTTTCAGTAAGAGCAAAGAGAGGAAGCAAATACCCTAAAGCTTTTGTGTGTTACTGATGGGTTTGTCACTTATATAAGAAAGTACACTCTTAAGATATACCATCATACTAGTACCAAATAATGTGACATAGCTTGCATCCTGCACTAAGAAAATTTAGAATTAAACAGATTACTGTGGAGGATTTTCTAATTCCAGAGGAATTCACAAACACTTTTGTGGGCAGCCAAATATAAAACTTAACAAGATTTTCTGGCACTTACCAGGCAGTCCATGTAGTACTTTCCAGAAACACCTTCTAGTTCTTCTGATATAGCAAGATGAAGAGTTGTTTGTGCACCTTGTTCAGGAGTCTGGTAATAAAAAATCAAACTATGAACAAGTTGTGTATATCTATTAATCTATGTAAAGCGGATATAAACAGGACAAACATTTTTATTGGTTAGGTGACCATTTCCCAGTGTTCACAAAATGTTAATCTCTGTTGATAATGTACATTCACTTTCTGGCATTGTAATAAAGGGATTATTCTCTTTATACTTTTTAAAGAACTAATATAAGAGCCCATTTACAATTATGAAATAATACAATTTAATGTTTTACTTCCCAGTATGTCACTGTGGACAGATTTATATAATAGTTTTGTTCTTTCTTTATTATCAGCTTTCAGTTACCAGTATTTTTAATTGTGGTGATCATTTTGTTGCTACAGGTAGAGTTTGAATTCTATATTAATTGTTTTAACACTTCATTTTTACCATTACCATTCCGTTGTGCCAATCTATCATAAATACTGCTTTAATTGCAGCAATGTACAATAGTTGTGTGAAGTTGAGGTTTTTTTAAAAAAAAAACATGAAGAACAACTGTTTTTCATATTGAAACCATTTGCAGTAAATCAAAATATGATTGTGAGTTTCATTTTAGAAAAGTTGTTAACCATCAATTCACTTTCTGTTTGTAATGTGAGCGTTTCTGTCACATGCGTACGGGCAAGCTCAGGAGTTACAAACTTAACTAGATTTAGTTTCTTTCTCTCTTATTTCACAACAGACATAAAGAAAGGTTTACACCCAGGTTTAACTGTGCAGGATGTGAGGCATCCTGTCTGAAGAAACTCTTCAGGCTGATGGAAGTTATATAGCACCTTGTGATCCAGGAGTTCTCACAGACGAGGATTCAAGTGATAAGGATAAATGGGGAGCACCAGACACACTTAATGCTAGAGAAATCCAGACAAGAGCTGAAATAAGATTGCCAGATATGGCAGTAGAAATATATGTAAGAAATTCAGATTACAAAAATGAACTTTGAAATCTCTTCTGAATTCAATAGAAATGTGCATAGAGGTGACACGTCCAAATGCAAACAAACATCAGACTAAAATAACAGTATTTAAGAATCACACTTTAGTAAGTTCTGAAATTGAGAATCTAGAAGCAAACAAAAACAGTACACATGTAGATTGCAGACCACAGGCAAGGTTTAAAATGAACAAAAATAAATGTCTTTGATAAAATATACAGTGAGCTACAAATGCAGAATTGAAATAAATTATGTGACTGGAATGTTGTGTAATGCAGTCAATCTGACAAAGTCTTCAGTTAGATTAAAAAAAAAAAAAAAGAAAGAAAAGACCCTCACATTTGATTCTGATTTTGTATTGGAATGTGTTTCTCAATTCCGATAAATTATTTTTAATACTGAATTTGAACCTAAAGGTGTGGATTCCAATGCACTTTGACAATGGAGGATCATCACAATAATGACCAAGTGCTGCAAGAGTGTTCACTCACAGATGTTTAACATTGTTGTGTACTGTCAAACAGTGAATTTACCCAAAGCAAGGAACATCACAGATAACCAATGAAATCGTGTTACCACCAATTGAGGGATTAATTTTGTGATGTGCAGAGTGAGAGTGATCATTATTTTGTCACACACAATCAGGTATTGACAGGATTGTCATAGTATAGTAAACTTTATTTTGTGTGTGTGTGTGTGTGTGTGTGTGTGTGTGTGTGTGTGTGTGTGTGTGTGTGTGTGTGTGTGTATTCACACACGCAATCTTGTGTACTTGCAGTGTGCATGCATTTTATTTTATTTATTTACTTTATTATTTATTTTGTTTATTTTATTTTATTTTATTTTTCTCCCCTCACCCACCTCCCTACTCCATTCCTAAGCTGCATCTCGTTATTCCTATCTAACCCATCCCCACGACCATGACGTAACCTTCCTATCCCCTATCCTCTCCCCTCCCCTCCCGTATCCCAATTTACTCACCGCAGAGCGTGATTTGATGTGCGGCAGCCAGAGGTGATGGTTGTATGACTGTGTTGTGTGCCTATGTGATTGCGTGAGTGTTCTATTTTCTGAAGAAAGCCATGGCTGATAGCTGAAAGTGTTGTATGTGTGTGTCTTTTGTATGTGCCTGTCACAGCTCATTGACATGTCTTTGTGGTGAGTTGTAAACTGTCCTTACTATATTATTATAAAACCTTACTGTAGACATGAGCTATATGTCTTTACTCTTTTATCTGTGTTTAAATTGATTTCACACACACACACACACACACACACACACACACACACACACACACACACACACACCAAAAAACTGGCCACGGACATTAACATTCTTTAATAACAAAATGATGGAAGAGCAGAAAGAAAGGCAATGAAAATGTGCCAGTTTTTCTTGCCAGTGGATCCTTTTTCTGGTAGAGGGGTTGAAGGGCTGGAAGGAGAAGACTGCTGAAGGGAAAGAGCTGGTGTGGTTTAGATTTCCGCAGGATTCTGGCCAACTTTTCTATAGCTCTCCCCATTACCTAAATCTCACATTTTTTCCCTTTATTCTTCTTCCCTTTCTTTCAATTCTCCTGCCAGAAGACATAGCCACTGGCTCTGAAAGCTTGCACATTTACATCTGTCTTCTATGTCTTCTCCTGCTATTTGGCAAATAGAATTTTTATCTATTGAACTATATTATTTTTAAGTTACTAGCCAGATTTCATTGAAAGAAGAATGCAATCAAATGAGGGAGAATTGACAATGTAAAATAAGTAAATTGTAGCTGCAGGCACTCCTCTAAAGACTGCTTTCAAGTATTGCAAGTTCATCAAATATTATGGACATTGTACTGCTGACCAACTAGCTGTTAACCTGCTGGTCACTAGCACTAGGGCTTCCAATGGTGACAATCCTATTAGGAGAATTAGTTTACATTCACAGGTCATGTGCTGACAAATCACTTCCTAATATCCTGCTGCTTGCCTTGACAATGAAGTCACTGCTCAACTTTTAGAAGACAGCTAAAATGTTCAAATGTTTAAATCTATCAGAGCAAACTGCGTGGTCATCAGTCCATAGCTTACAAACCACTTAAACTAAGGTAAACTAACCTAAAGACAAAACACACACACACACACACACACACACACACACACACACACACACACACACACACACACATGCCCCAGGGAGGACTCGAACCTCCACGGCAAGTAACTGTGCGCTCCGCAGCGAGACGCTTTAGACCGCTCGGCTACTCCACCGCGGCAGAAGACAGCTCTTAACTCTTTTACGGTCAACATGCGCTACATCCCATGGCCCATTCATCAGAGCTCTGGCTTTGCTCACTGGCCCCACTAACTGCCACCCAGCTCAGAGACTGTATCTACAATGTGCCACATTGTAACAGTGCTCCAGCAGCTTCCAGGGATAGGTCTTTGTTAATGAAAGTTTATTCATGTGCATTTTTTGAACGCATGATGTGTAATCCTTAAATTTGATACATTGTGTCATTGCAAATATACTTATGTTCAATATTTGTGTTTATTATTTTGCATAAATGTATTTTCTAACTACACTCATTGTATCAGTAATTTATGAAATTTTATCCCACAGATTGGACTACGAAAAGTTAGAATACAAATGAATATGAAGGGGAATGATCAGATCAGAATTCTCGTTTCTGGGATTTTTAATGGAAAGACAACAAATGTAAGAGTAAATAAATTAACATGTGACTTAATGCCCATTTTCTTTAAGCCGTATCAGTTTTTGTCTACATACCCTGTCCACTCTTCCTCTATTTGATCATATTGCTTCAAACTAGCCAATCATATTTCATGTGATGAATGACTTTCAATGGTCAATGTATGACTAACTATTTGATGCCTTTCAATTGTTCATACCACACTACCAATAGGTGAATAAAGTAAAATGTATTTAAAATTTAAAAAAATTATTTAAAGTATTCATGAATAACAAGTCTTACCTTGAAATATAGTTTTGCAATAACTTTTATAGGTAAATTCAGAGGGAAAGGCACATTTCGCCATATTCCTGAATCAATCATGCCTGGATGCAAGCAGTTAACAGTGACTCCTGTAAGAGAATTACATTTACTATTATAAGAACTGTTATAAAACAATGATGCTGAATTTCTAGGAGTATTTCAAAGATATAGCACATAGCCTGTAAAGGCTGTTTGGTGGCAGATAGGTATTGAAACATCATTACAAATCTCAATTCAATGGCAGACAATGAATCAATACAAATGTCTTCTTCACAAGAAAGCATCACACTTCATTATTTTGAAAATAGTTACTGAAAAACTAGAAGGACTTTTTGTCCAGAAGCTAAGTTATGTTATCTTTTAATTGTGCCTGCTACTCATCGCAACCTCTACATGGTGAGTAAAAGTCTATCCTTTTCATCATTTGATTAAACCCATATAATTATATAGTATGGTCAGTTGGTTCCTGTAGGGGGAGTTATTAAAAGACTAAATAGCAATATCAACAGTCCCCTGATCCAAGGATGGGGTTTCCAAAATAGACATCAATTAGGTATGTGTTCTGATGTCAGGAGACACAACTAGTAAAAATTAAAAGCAGTCAACAATCCGAAGATTGGTTTGAACACCACAGTGCTTTACTAGGCATGGTCCTGTTTGGAGGTGGTATGCCGTTGCCTTCCTCCGACCTTCGAAATGACTTACCCAGCCAGTTACAGGGGGACCTACAGTTTAACGTGGGTTCCCAACCACAGTGCTACTCGGTATTTTTCACATTAGCAATACTACCAGAGGTGAAAGAAGTTGAAAGTGACAGAATAAAATCCTAGGACCTGGCGGGGATTGAACCCGCGACCTTTGGATTTGTAGTCTGGCACTCTAACACTGTGCAACCGAGGCACGACAGTAAAAATTAGAAAGATAAAAATGTAATTGACATCAATAGTACTGTCAATAATAAGACAAACTTAGTAAAATACAAGGAAATCAGTAGTGGGGGTCCCCGAGGCTCTCCATGGGTCTACTTATTTACTTTCCCATAGATCCACATGAGAACAGATCTCTGGATGTAGAACACGTCTTCCCCCCCCCCCCCCCCACACACACAGGTGTGTAGTACAATGTTATTATCATATAGAGGTAACAGAAGTTAATTAGTTCATCACATAATATTAAGTACATGTTAATATATATATATATATATTAATTTCTAGATTAAATTACACTTACTTAAGAAAAGAATGTTTGAGACCACTGTAAGGGCCACAAATAGATTTCTGCACTATTACAAGATATAGATACTCATAATTTTGAGTTTAAATTACACTTACTTAATCAAGAAATGTTCAATCCCCCATATAGGCCACAAAAAATATTTAAGTATACTTACAAGATACAGAAATACATAGATTTGAGGTTAAATTTCTCTTACATAAACAATGTTGAATCCACCATAATGGCAACAAACTAGATTTAGGCACACAAGCAAGATATTACGCATTTTGGTTAAAAAAAATTCATCTATGCTATAAAAAGATCCATTTATGAGGAGTTGCCTTAGCTTTTCTTTAAACTTTGGCATGGTATCCACCAATTCTTTAATTTGTGATGGGAGGGTGTTAAAAATCTTTGTGCCACTGTACAGAACCCCCTTCTGCACCATAATATTCATTACGACCTGAAAAAAGAAGACTAAGTTTCCTATGGCTGTTATTGTACAAGCTACTGATTTTGAATAGACTGCTGTTTTTGAAACAAAGCACATCAGTGAAAAAAATATATTGAGCTGTTGTTGTGAAAATTTGGATATCTTAAAAGAGTTTTCTGCATGAATGCCTCAGATGTACTTCATACACAATTCTTATAGATCGCTTCTTGGCATAGAACACCTTCATTGCTATAGATTGGTTTCCCCAGAATATTATTCCATAGGCCATAAGTGGATTGAAGTAGCCAAAGTATGCTGTTTTTATTGTACTCATCTCTCTGCTGTCCGATATAATTCTCAAGGCAAATGTTGTGGAGCTTAATCTTTTACACAGTTCTAGTATATGGTGCTGCCACCTCAGTTTGCTGTCTATATGCAGACCCAAAAATTTGGAGGACTCTACCTTTAAAATTTTATGATCACCCACTATCAGGCTGATTTCATTGGAAACGTTTCCATTACAGGAAAAAAATAGTATAGTCTTTTTTAGGTTGATAAATAGACTATTAGTTTGAAACCAGTTTATAACAACAGTAAAAGCCTTATTAAGTATCTCATTTGACACATTACTTGGATTATTAACTAATATGGCGGTGTTGTCAGCAAACATGGTAATTTTTCCATATTATTTGCAATGTGGCAAATCACTTATAAATCATAGAAAAAACAGTGTGCTCAATACTGAGCCTTGGGGTACTCCAGTGGCAATGGATCCCCAGTTTGAAGATACATTGCCTCCATGCAGTCCTTCAATGAGTACTTTATGTTTTCTACCACTAAAGGTAGGATTCAAGCCACTTGCCTACTGTTCCACTCATTCCTATAGTTTTGGCTTTATTCAGTAGAATTTGGTGACTTACACTGTCAAAAGCTTTTGACAGGATGCAAAATATTCCTATTGTCGTCATACTATCATTTATAGATGAACATCTAAGTAAGAGGTGTCCCAACCCACACCATCTAAAGTAAGTGTCACATCACACCTAATAGGCAGTGATCGCTAACTGACTGGCTTGCGGGCACAGCCCACTGTTTCATAGTGGCCAGGTAGTCAGCTAGCGATTGTGGCATATTATTTAATCTTTCTTTTCACTAATAATAAAGAAAGATTAAATAAACTAACTGTGCTGAGGCCTTGTCTCTAGATGGTGTTGCTTAACCCCAAGCTTCCTGCACATTCCAGAGATAAATAGCCTTAATATATCCGAGAATAAAACCCGCTTTCATGGATAAAAGTAAGAATCAGTTAATTTATCTGAACTCTCTACCAGTATTAGAGGTAATAAGTCCAGAAATCCATGCTTTACACGGAGGGCAAAAGTGGGCATTTTACGAAGATATGAGCTATTGTCTGCAAGGCTCTGTAACTACCATTTGTGGGAGACTTGCTGTATTTTCTATCTTCTCATGCTCCCATAAATTAAATTTGCTAACAACAACATTATTTTTTTAATTTTTTGACTCCACTTACCTGTTCCTTCCAGCCTCCGGGCAAGTTCTAACGTGAACATGATGTTGGCATATTTAGACACGTAGTAAAGGTAAGCAGGGAAAGTCTTCAGTGGATTTACATTTTTTAGATCAACCTTGGCAAATCTGTAAAGTTCTGAGGCCACAACTACAATTCGGCTAGGTGCTGATTGCTTCAGGAGGTCTGGAATAAAGAATGCACTGGTTTTTCATTCTTACATATTTTTCACATTACATATGATATTTAATTCAGAATCTACAAGTAAAGTTAATGACATAAACCATATCATTATCATGATAAAAGTTGCTTTGAAATGTCTTTGATTAAAATTTGTAAAATGCCATGTCCATTTCTATTCAGCTACATTGTGTATTCCATTTTAAAACACAATTTAACTTCCTTTTTTTGTGACATTTATTTTTTCAGGCAATTGACAGACATCCAAAATGAGGTCATCAACATTTTTTAAACAAGAAAACCACTTTTACAATCAAATGTTTCACGTGGCATCAATGTTTTCATATTCCTCTTCAACAACAGTAGAGTTTCTAGCAGCATTTATCCACAGAAGAGGATGCCAAATTTCATAAAAACACATTGTACACTTTCAACTGTAAATTAGTAAATAAATAAATAATAAATAAAAAAATGAAGAGGAGAGAGTCCACCAGCTGTGTTGAAGAAATTAAGAACATGTAGTTTAAACTGAAGCCTGAAGTACATGCTCAACATACTTTGACCACCACTTGGTGAAGCAGTACCCATTAGCATACATTGTGTGACTTTTGAACAAAGTCAAATGGTTCTTGTCTTTCACAGTCTTGTAAATTTAAGTATAATTATTAAAAGTAACCACTGAATAATAAAAAAGTTACCAATAAGCAAGTGTGTCAGTAGAAATGGTCCATAATGATTGGTGGCCATAGTAAGTTCCAGGCCATCCTCTGTGGCTTTGGGTCCAAATGTATGTGCACAACCAGCATTGTGAATTAACACATCAAGGCGTTTCTCTGAAGATTTAATGGCAGTAGCAAACTTTCGAACAGACTCCAGGCTGCTAAGATCAAGAGGCTGCACAGATACCAATTCATTGCCAGTTGCTGCTACTATTTCATCTGTATCAGAAAACACGGTTCATGGAAAATAACTATACATTAAAAATGAAGTTTTCAAACAGTTAAGCAATAAAATGTTATTCAGGAAAATAATAAAAGCAATTATTGATTATTGTAGAATCTGTTTGCAATTACAGTTATCATAAATTTCAGAAAATGATTATTTGTAATTAGTTATGATGATAATGCACAATTTTTATTTCCACTATTGTATAAATCTTGAATAACAAGAAACAATTTTTTTTAGTGATAGTCACACCAACTATGTAATATTTCTTATGCTAGGTTCTGAAACATTTATGAGAACAATTTTCAATGTCACAAACAAAATTTGATCCCAATTGTAGTTTTTATATCATCCTGATTGTCAATATACCAAAAAACCTGCAAAATTCGTGTTTTAAAAGTTATTAAAGTTGAGAATAATACTCCCTCAAACTGGCTGCAGAAAGTTTGTTTCAGAAACTATACAAAATAGCAGAACAGATCATGTACAGATAACCAGTTTATTTTACAACAATTAACGGAGAAATTTATAGCAGTGTTGAATGAGACATACATTGCCTTTATAGATTTACTAAAAGCTTGTGATGCAGTTCACAGAACTAAACTGTGGTATGCTCTGAAAGATATAGGTATCTCATCTACTTCCTGCATATCACAGTGTTCAGATTAGAGTCTGCATACACTTTGATGAGAATGTATTGAACCGTTGACCTAGGCACTGCCATACTGTTTCTGTACTCAGTATTTCAGTTTGGGTGGTATTGGGTTCAACTCCTACATGCCCCTCAACATACTGCTGGTTCACTGACCACCTAGGGTTACATCTCTGAAGTGTGTTGTCCTCCCATATCTTTGGAGCTTGTCAACAGCCACATTGCAACAGGATAAAGCGTGACCACAAGAGGTACACAATGTACAAGACTATTTTGTCCCCATCAAGTTATACTGCTGCATTGGGCTTCCTGTCCTCCCAGTCAATCACCTACCAAAATTGCCTGATAAATGATTCTGGAATGATTGGCAGGAATGCTAAGTACTGAATCCCAAAATAAGTTTGGCTGTGATATACCCAACAGTACATCTAGACTTGAGGTGTCAGCTCTAATGCCATCATAATGCCAGGGAGAAAAAGAAATTTATCCTGGAAGACTGGAATGAAATTTAAGGGGGGCAAATACAATTTTACTTTAAGCCACATGAAATGGGCAAGATATTCACATATATTTTCCAAGAATGAGTCAGGGAAATCATGGAAAACCTGAACCTCAATGGCCGGAGATGGCGTTGAACCACTGTCCTCCCAAATGTGGGTCCAGTGTGTTACCACTGCCCTCCACAAATTCATTATCACTTTTAATTATTTGTTCAACAAAGAGTGTAGCATTTCACCTTCCAGATTCCTAGAAATTGACAATGTAAGAGAGATCAAAGGTCGCATAATATTGATCAAGAGTTGGCTTCTAGAAGCCAATTCGGCCAGCCTGCCAGTAAGTCCATTCCCTGGTATCCCAACATGATTTGAGATCCACACAAAGACCACGAAGTATTCAAGTTGTATGAGGGCATAAGGGAGCCCTCTACAGCCAGATCCAAGGAAGGGCAAGGGTAACATTGGGCAGGAGCTTGTAAACTGCTGAAGGAGTCACTACAAATGAGGGTGGTGGTGGTTGTTGTTTAGAGGGGACTAAACTGCAAGGTCATCAGTCTGTTTATAGCGAAGATCGTACATTGTAACGTAAACAATAGACAGTCTGAAGCTGAACACACAGAATGAAAACACACAGGAGGTACAGATTGATAATGAACATTTCAGTGACAGAACGAATGAGGAAAAAACAAAACAAATGAATGGAGTGTTTAATGAACTAAAATTTTACATCAGAATTCCATGGCTGGCTGATCACTGGGACAATAAAGGATGAGCCAGCTACACTGCACACACTAAAAACTGCTACTCAGCAGACATAAAACACCTTTAAATAATTTTTAGTTATGGAGGGGTGGAACTGGAGAGATCAGGATAAATCACCCTCCATTAAACAGAGTGGTAAAAACCAGCAGCAGGGATAAAACTTAACACAGACTCAGCCATAGATGCATCTTCTCCTAGCACTTATGAGAGGGTACCTGGAAGATTAAAAGACTAGCGCAAGGGGGCTAAAATGGGACAGTTTATCAGGAGATGAACCACTGTCAATGCAACACCACAGTGACACTTGAGTGGAGACTAGAATGTCACGGCAAAGTAGATAGCTGTGAGTGAACCAAGTATGTCCAATATGGAGACAGCAAAGAACAACCAAATCCTGGCATTTGGACCTCAATTACGTTTTCCATGTGGCTATGGATGGTTTGATTGTGTGAAGCTTGTTTTGCATACTCTACAAAGCCCATTCCAAACTCCAAGCTTCACACACCTTCCAGTGTAGTGCCAACTTTAGGTCCATTTCTACGAGAGGTCTTGAGGAGGTGACCTGTTTGCCAACTGATCAACACGTTCATTACCAGGTATGCTGATGTGCCCTGGGGTCCAGACAAAGACCACAGAATAACCTGTTGAGAGTGGAAACAGAGTCTTGGATACAATGCACCATAGGTTTTTTGGTGAAACACTGATCGAGTGCTTGCAAGCCACACAGGGAATCATGGCAGATAAAGGACTCCCTGGTGCTTGAATGGAGGTGCTCTAGAGGAAAATAAATAGCGACCAGCTCTGCAGTGAAAATACTGGTCCCACAAGGCATGGAAGGCCATTTAATGTGGTCACCATGGCCATACGCAAATCCAGTTCGGCTATCCACCACAGAACAGTCGGTGTAGACCATTTCAGCTTTGCAGAACAAGTCTATAAGGTCCACAAACTGGTGACAAAGTCTCACTGCCAGAACTGAAACCTTGGAGTCACATGCCAAATCCAAGTGGATGGACCAAGGAGGTGATCATGAAGGATAGTGGAAGGAGGGAGGGATGCAGGGGGAGAGACTCTAGTGAAGACAGAGAACCTGGACTGCAATCTGAAGATCAGACCTGGGTCACCGTCATGGGGAGGGAGAGTGTACAATATGGAAAAAGGAGCCTGGGTTTGGGTGATTTGGCGAGGCACGAATGTGGGCAGCGTACGATGTCAGTAGCAGTTGTCATTGGCAAAATTGAAGGGTAGGGACCGTTGCTTCAGCAAGAAGGATCACCACCAGACTAGTGCAAAAAGTGCCTGAAACCAGCCTGATGCCACAACAGAGGATTGAGTCAAGCATGCATAATGCTGAAGGCGATATTATATGATTACTTACCAGGTGAAGGAGCATAGGTAGTGATAGTAGCACAAATAAATATAACACACACACACACACACACACACACACACACACACACACACACACACAAACACTAGCTTTCGCAGCTAGCTGCTTCTTCAGGCAGAAGGGAAGGAGAAGGAAAAGGAAATGATGAGGGTTTTAAGGGTGTGGGTAAGGAGCCATTTCAATCCTGTCCCAGGAAAGTCTTACCTTGGGGGGGGGGGGGGGGGGGGGAAGGAGGGTAAATAAAAACACCCCCCCCCCCACACACACATATATACACAAACGCAAACACACCTAGGCAGACATACTGTAGAAAGCTTTCTACATTATGTCTGCCTAGGTGTGTTTGTGTAAATGTGTGTGTGTGTGTGTGTGTGTGTGTGTGTGTGTGTGTGTGTGTGTGTGTGTTTACCCTCCTTTTTTTCCCCCTCAGTGTGGCTGAGGCAACTGAGGACGCTGAGGTGTCACCAGCACTGTTGTTTAAGCTGGCAAAGGTGGGGCATCCAAGTAAGTCAGGCATCGAAAAGCATGCCCAGAAAAGAATGCGCATCCTCTAAGTGAAGTACTTCATCAGCAAGATACATCTCCAGATGCAGTTGAACCGTCTGATGGTGACAAAAATGCATCATGCTGGTCTTAGATGCGGTGAACTGAAAACCATGGGCAAAGGCCCAAGATTGAACCTTTCGAATTGTACCTTGCAGCTGCCATTCAGCAATGCTGATGGTTGTGGAGCTATAATATAGGCACAATCATAGGCAAATAGTGAGAGACCAATGAGCAACTGCAACTGCGAGACTGTTAATGGCCACCAAAAAGAGGGGGAACACTTAAAACGGAGCCCTGTGGGACTCTGTTTTTGTGAATGTGAGGGGAACTCAAACAGGTACCAACCCTAACATCAAACATGTGAAGGGAGAGAGTGTTCTGCTTGGAGATAGGAAGAGCACCCTGTGATCATTTGTGTAGCATTGCCAGAATATGATGGCACCAGGTGATGTCGAATGCCTTCTGAACATCTTTTGCTTGATTCTCCGTTTAAAAGTATGGAAGTCCACACTGTAGGCATCTGTCACAGAAATACATGCAAAATATTGTGCCACGTGTTCGGCAATAGTACTGGGGTCAGTGCAAATGGTGCAGGATGGAGTTTTGCATACTTTTTCTTTGCCTCTGAGTATGACAACCTGTCCAGGGTCTTATATTCCATTAAAATGCTAATTATGAAGAACTGTGCAGTCTAGCGAGCTTCTATCAGATGTTTGTGTGAACCCCTTATAACCAATAGGTTTCACTTCCATACAATGCTACATTATAGACAAATTATTTCAGAAAGAACTTCCTCATTTAAAGTAATATTGGATGTCAACAAATTTCACTTCTTCAGAAAAGCTTTTCTTTCCATAGCCATTTAGCATTTTATATCATCATTACTTCAGAAGTTATTTCGCTATCCAAATAACAAAACTCATCAACTACTTTTATTGTCTCATTACCTAATCAATTTTCTTCTGCATCGCCTGACAATGCATCACTTGTCAATGTTCATCTTATACCCTCCTTTCAAGACACTGTCCATTCTGTTGAATAGTTATTCCAGGTTTTGTGCTGTCTCTAACAAAATCACTATGTCATCGGTAAACTGCAAAGCTTTTATTTCTTCTCTCTGAAGTTTAAACCCTTCTCCAAATTTCGCATAGCATTCCTTCACAGCTTCATCAATGTACAAATTGAATAAAACTGTGGAAAGGCTTCATCCATGTCCTTACTACTACCCCAAACCACTGTGTCCGTTTAATGCCCTTTGACTCATAACTGATGTCTGGTCTTTGTACATGTTGAATGTAACTTATCGTTTCCTGTATTTTACCCCCTCCTACCTTCAGAATTTGAAAAATTGTATTCCCGTCAACATCGTCTAAAGCTTTTGCCATATCTACAAAAGATAAAAATGTAATCCTAAAGTGATTACTGCCTCTTGTTCCTGATCCAAACTGATCCTCCCCAAGGCCAAATCCTTTGTTTTTCCATTCGTCTGTAAATAATTCGTCATAATTTTGTAACTGTGACTCATTAAACTGATAGTGTTGTTATTTTCACACTTCTCTGCAGATGTTTTCTTTGGAATTAATATTTTTTCTTGAAGTTGGAGGGTAGTTCCCTTGTCTCATACATCTTGCATACCATGTGGAACAGTTTCTTTATGACTAGCTCTCCCAACAATTTCAGCCATTCAAACAGAATATCATCTACTCCAGGGGCCTTGTTTCTACCAACATCTGTTAGTGCTCTGTCATATTATTCTCACTGTATCATATCTCCTATCTCATCTTCCTCTACTTTATCTTCCATTTCTAGAAAACTGCCTATCTTTCCCCTAGTTATATATTCTCCTACGGTTCTGCATTTGTCTTCTAGCCACTCCTGCTTAGCCAGTCTGCACTTCCTGTCAACCTCAATATTAGCTGCCTATACTCCCTTTTGCCTGCTTCTCTCGTTGCATTTTTATATGTTCTCCTATTCAGATGTCCTTACCTTATCCATAACAAGATAATATGGGAAACTGACTAGCAGTTTCTTATCTACAAATCAACATGGAATAAGGTAAGATAGGGGTTTACAGGAACAGTAATGCCCTCACTTTAATTACTATCTCAAAAGGGACTTTAAGTGATAGAACTGAGATGGTCCTTAGAGCAACTGAATATCCTGTAACACCTGAACTTCGCTGCTCTTTACAAGTGGATGACCAGCTTCAAATCACACTTCTCATTTTGTCTGGAAAACTTACAAACTATTTCACTCATTTACTTTCAAGCCCATTATGGCCTGATTGAAATCACTGGTTTATTCAGCATTTGTTAAATAGTATATTACATATATATAACCTATTGGCAATATATTTTTAACTTAAAATAAAAATAAAAAAAATAAAAATAAATAAAAAAGAGGTTTGATATCAATTTGATCAGTAATGTTGTATGATGTTTTCTGTGTTGAGGAACTGTGCACATTCTCATTTTCCTTTTTGTAAACATACAACAAATTGCTTATAAGTCACAAATATGTATTATATATATAATGTTTTTCCCTCTGATGAATACTTACTATGGTCTATTTTCGGTTGTTCCTTCTCCCCCCCCCCCCACCTCCCCCAAACGCAGTAATGAAAGAGCCTATTCTCTTTTTAAGACCTAAAAATCCACAATCTAGTGATGACAAATATATTATTCACATGGCAGTGATGGAAAACTCCCAACCATGAACCATATTAAAACAAATTTGGTCTGTTATACAACAAGCAGTGTTAATGCGTAGCACTCATACAGTGGACTGCTCACAAGGTGTCCATTGCTGTGTTTACCACTGAGGCTACACTTTTTTGATGGCTGCAACATTCAATACTGATTTCATCATTTCCTTAATTCAAATGGTGCTGCTTTTTCAGTGATGTAATCTTCATAGAAAGTGTTATTTCCAAAATAAATTTGGCTGTGATACCTTTGGTCCTTCTAGGTGTTGCCTGCAGTGCAAAAATTTAAACACTTCCATACCCTCCTACCTTTTTAATAAATTGTTAATTTTAAGCATTTCCCTTAGCTGATGAGTTTTTAATTTGATAAGTATTTAAAGCTCCAACACTGTACAAACTTTGTTAGAATAGTAAGTACTTCAAATTTTGTATGTGCACAGTGTAATATTGTAAAAAAAACACCATACATCTTAGACACTAAGAGGCAAGTTATTTGTGAATGGTAGAAAATAAATTTATGCTTGAGCAGAAAATTCAGAATCTTAAGAACATCAGTTTTTAATTCTCAGAGTAATAAAACAGAAAAGAAATATGTTATGTTCCTTATAAACTGGTTCTACTTTAAATAAAAGGCTTAAGATTTCCACAATGAAAACAAACACTGAGATGGAGTAATTTTGTACACTTAACAACAATAAATATTTATCAGTAAAACTTACCACGTATTTTGTTCGCAATGTCAATAGAGCGACATGCCATAATTACTTTTGCTCCTCTTCTTGCCAATTCAAATGCTGTCTCTTTGCCAATACCTAAAGAAAATTCAAAGATAAGATACAAAAGAAATTTTTTCCAAGCTGTCATTGTTTAGTAACCTAAAATACTAATTTCTTTAATCTGAAAAATAATGTTCCTCACAAGATTGCTACTAAATGTTTAATTATGACTGATATTGGTAGTTCTGAGTGACCATCATCAGATCTCACTAACATATTTACAGAAATTCAAAATCTTGCAAGTTACACAGTGATGTTGGGTCACCCTACAATAAACAGTAGCCAGGAAAATCAACTTGGATAAGTAGGTTGGCATATCAGCACATCACATCTTTCACATGACAAATTAGATCACCATCAGCAACTGACACAGTGTAAGAAATACACAAAACACTGACCTTAGATAGGAATCTACAAGTTTGTGGAAAGATCCACTAACAGAGCATTTTGTTACATATCTCATGCAACATTACAATGGGATAGGAAGAAACATAACGTGAGAGAATTTATTACCCCCAAACATTTTGCAGAGCAGTTTAAGCAGGAAAATACAACATTGGCGGGTACACTGAAGAAAAGCTTAAGAGATGGGGATAGCTTAAGGATGGGGATAGAACATCCCGTGCTGCTATGCAGCACATAAAGGCTCCGATATGTATGTGAGATGCCGCTTGGAATACTGTGAAGGAAGAACGCTGTATCCAAAAATTTAAGTTGTGTAAAGGTGATTGTGTATTCTACAGGCCTGTCTGTGGCTCAGAGACCTTCTTTACAGTGTGTTGATACCTATCCTCAGTTATTGATTTTCCAACCAGGACTTTCCATTGTTAGAATATTACAAATAGAAAAACAAGGGTAATGGAATGCTATCAAATTAAATCCAGCAAAGCTAAGGAAACTCAGGAAACAAGACAATAAAGGTAGTATATGAGTTTCATTAGAGCAGTAAACATTTTGAGGCATAAAGGAATGGTCAGTTAGTATTGGGGGGGGGGGGGGGGGGGAGTATTTGATAGTGAAGAAATGTTACTGTAAATTCTAAAATTTAGATCAATACAGTTTTTACATGTGATGTGGCATAGTAATTGTAAAGTAGATAAGTAAAGATACAACCAATTGGCTGAAGAAGATGACAATCAATAAGAAACAAGTATTTCACATTTCAATGTTCCTATATTAAAATGAGATCTACAGCCTTGCATTCAATAAGATGAAGTAGCATTATCAACCTATATAGAATTCTATCTGCATCCAGTGATTACTGTATTTATGTTAAGGAGCAAACATTCTTACTGTGGCAAAAAGAATATTCCATTTTTATAGTTTTAATTTTGAATGACAGCATTAATGTTGTATCAGTCCTGCACTAGAAGTGCTTGGGTAACATCCACTTGCCACACATTGTCACACAACATATCGACTGATATTATTACTCTGCAATACGTTCAACGGTGTAGTTTCAGCTGTTGAACATTTTACATAAGATCACTCCATATTTGTTTCAGAACTGTGTTATGTGAAAATTAAATTTTGCTTCAGTAAACACTTTTAGAGCACTAGTGACTTGAAAATAATGCCTATGTTCAAAATTAGTCACTATTACAAAGTACATAGTACAACTGTGACAAAAATATATATCATTAGACGATGATGTATTTAAATATGTTTTGTAAGGTGTTTCTATTATATGTTCGGGTACTAACAGTGGTGGCGGTGATTTTGAAAAATGTTGATTTTCCCACTATTTATATAAACCAAAGTTCACAGAAATGACAACTAAGTACAAACTTGAGAGTTGTCTTGACCCCGAGTTTCATATCTGCTGTTTTACACTTTCACTGAGGTGAGTGCATTCAAATTCTTTCATATTTATTGAAGAAGAAAATAATTTCAAATGCTATAAAAGTGTGTTGCTTTTAGCCATTTTAATATTTTAAAATGATTACCTGAATTGGCTCCTGTTATTATCACTGTCTTTCCCTCCATTCTTTTTGTGCTGGTGCAGACACCACATGTTACTTTTACATATATCTTCAGTAACAGCAATCCAAGAATCACCAGACTTAGTCCACCAAGTACGACATAGCACAGCACACAGGAACCACAAGGAAACATGTTTTACATCTGTTGGAAAATGTAATAAAATTAAATACATATTTAAATATGCTAAAAAAAAAAAAAAAAATCGCCTTTTCACTCACAGTCACACTGCAGACTTCAATTATTGACTGACAAAGTACAATACAGACTTAACTTACAACAGGGACAATATCAAATATTTGATTGATAAAATACCAGATTATGTCTCCAGAGAAATGTTTAAAAAACAATAAATCTCTTTTCCATATAATCAGTTCTATCATTTTTTAAATTGACTGCGGAATAAGAAAAAGAATACTGTAGAATATCTACCTCTGACAATTAAAAATGAGAAATCACTAAAAATATATTAAGCAAAGGGTGGAAAAAGCTGTCAGATATCATAAAATTGTATTTTAGCTGCAAGTTAATCAGGAAGAGAAGTTAAGCTGTCAATGTGTATATTCAAATAATAGCACACCTTCAGGTACCATACATAGGCTTACATTATTTAACAGCTTTATTGCCATAAGGCCACCAGTAACCACAGTAAAGCTAAACGTCATCGCTGCCAGTGGACACACAGCAGTTATTGTGCTAAATGAAAACCACAAAACCATTATAGCTACAAGGTCAAAAAGAAAACAAGTGCAACCTGGATTACAGAACTCAGATAACACCATTGCAAATGAATATTAACACTCTTGAGGAAAAGGAATGGCGGAGACAGTAACATATGGTAATCCGCAGTGATTCAAATTAAAAAGAAAGCAAAATGAAATATCTGTGAAGTAGTGGCAAGGAACATGGATATCTCCCAGTGCCCCGCCCCCCTCCAACCCATAATCCACATGATTAATCAAGTACCGATAGTGACCTCCACAGAAAGTGAAATAGATTTGGTCCCAAACATCAGCTCAGGCCCATCCAGAATTCTCTATTCAGATAATAGCAATATAAACTGCAGCTCCAGGTGCCACTAAACACAGTAGGCCTACTTTGTTCCCTGAATCCATCACTTGCCAATTCTCATTGTTTTGTAACTTTGAACAGTTTAGGGGCAAATTATAATTTAAAGCCGAAATTTCAGACTTGACAAATGGGAGGCTGGTTGCTCATCTGTGTGACTCGGAAATCAGAATACACAAATTATACGAAAATGCAGAGATACAATGACTAAAATTTATGGAATTTCTATTACAGGCACATGGGGAACGTTTTGAAAAGTTGCAGAAACTGTAATAATTCTCTTGTTCCAAATCGAAGCCTATTTCATGTTCTTTCCATACTGCAACTTTCGTGGACAAACTTAATAAGCCTACTACCGTATATCAATGTACCAGTACCGGCATTTAATAATTCACGCATTATGTAATATCTCGTTTGAAGATCACACATTATACTATCGTGCCGGTACTCAATGTCTTTCAAATATTCTATAGTCTAATATTTCTTTGTTTCCACTAACCAATTACGAGAAAGGTGGAATGTGATCATCAGCCACAAAGTTAGGTTCCAAAACTTTTGCATGACATGATGCGGGTAAACAACAATTGCCACCAGTGACAACAGCGTGACAGATCCATCTCAGTCATTACGTCACTACGGTTGTGTACAGTACTTTAATTTCACTGACCTTCTCAACAGTCACGGGTCACCGACAATCGATTCTCGAATACCTAGCCGGTTGGTAGGAAACAAGTTTTCACGTGTTTCTGCCAGGCAAGAGCTATGTTTATATTAACGAAGAACTTTAATATTTATGTTACCGATTCATTAAGGTTCGCATTTATCAATACTACTATATTACAATATAAAGGAATGTTTTCCTTCTGTTTTCCATAAAAGTAAATCGATTCAGTATTCGTTTCTGTTACAATTTCTGTTCACGCCTAGAAACAATAAGTTCCGACGTTGTGTGGACCAGTTTGATGATAAAGACAATGTGTTCTGAAATTGAGTGGATCAGTTTCATGATGACACACTAAAACTACTGCAGTAGCTCTTTACTGGAAACATACAAAACGTACAGCAATTCAAACGTCATTAATCCTTAACCGGAATCGTGGGTCAATTTGGAACCGTCGACACCAATAAAACCGCCTAACAATCGGAACGCATGGGGTTTTAGTTTGACGCGCCAGTCTAATCTCAGTACAAGATACACTAGGGTTCGAGAAATCAGCGCTAGAAATTTACTGGAAGGGAAGGAAGTGCCATCGCTGGGTCCAGTTTGGTCCGCCATTCCAGATAATGGATTCTTTTTAGTCTATGTAGGTTGTATCTATGTATGTTGTGTTTCAACACAATGTAGCGCGCTCTCACTGAAAAAGAAATCTGAACTATTATTAGACGAAAATTATTCAGTCACAGAATCTTTAAGTCATTTTCAACCTTGTGATGCAGAGGACATGAGTGAGGATGAAAGTATACAACAAGAAATTTCTGACTCAAGTAATTATTTGTGGGATGATTCAGTATAGGGAGTCAAGTAGTATACATATTTTAGGGAAAAATCTATTCAATTGCTCTACTCATCCACCAACCAGGTCCCGATATCGACAACATTTGGAACTTTTCAGTGTTTCGTTGTCATTATTTTTGTTTCCGATTGATGGCATAGAGTGTCCATATTTATATTTAGGAGAAGTTGTGATAAAGCCTATAGCATATGTAGGATTTTTAATCTAATCCATTTTTGTAATCATGTAGCATATGTAATGTATGAATGCATAGTTTCACGGCGAGTTATGCTGATAAAATTCTCTCGGAATTCCAGCCGCGTCAAATGGTTTGATATCCACGAGCATTCATACATTATGTACCTCTACGGGGAGGAAACGTGGCGAAGCACTAAACGCCTTGGAAAGCTGCGTGTCAAGAAGGCTAATTTTTTAAGCTATTTAGCTTTCCTACTTCACTGTCGTAAAGAGAAGACGATTCCACATTTTGCCACCGTGAGCCACCATGTCAATACTGCTGCAGCCAGAAGAATTTTCCGCCGAACGAATTCGCCTTACTACGAGAGAGGATAGATCGCACTAGGAAACAGTTGGATACAAACGGACGCGAACTAATGGCCATTCACCTGCAGTTGACGGAGTCTCTTTCGGTTTTGGATTGGCGCAGCCACAATGGCGCAACAAATATCAGTTCAGACGAAAACCACTGAGAGGCAGAAAGGGAAATTGAGCCGGTTTTCTCAGCAACAGCATGGAGCAGAAAGTGTAACAGCAGATCGCACTGTTATCAACATGACGGCAAGTAACATCAATGCGGGTCCCATGTAGGCTCTTAAAGGACTCCACTTCGCACCTTCACCTAGGACTATCCCTTTTACGGACATAAGTGGTGTGAAACAAGCGGTTCGCAAGATGCCCAACGAAACTGCGGAACAAATTCGTCATGAAATAAGTCGCATTCTCTCAAAATCCAAGGAACCAAGACCGAACTTGCCAAGAGAGGAACAGAACTCCGGAATGACCCTCTTAACGTAGTCTTGCCAGCCGACAAGAGAAATGCAGCTGTCATTATGGAACGAGCCAACTACGACACGAAGATTTGGGGGATGCTGGAAGAAGAGAGATACCAAAAATTACTGAAGGACCCAACATCACAAATCCTGAGGAAGATGTCCGAGCTATCTCAAACGGTCTTTACTGGAAGAAAGTTGCATTAAAATATCACTCCACAGGCAGCTCGACCTCCTACCTTATATGGCCTTATTCACAAAATGAACACTCCTCTTCGTCCGCTCGGGCATACCATTGGCGCGCTGACTTACAGACTCGCAAAACATCTGGCCACCCTTCTTACTCCACACGTCGGTCACTATGAGCATCATGTCAAGAATACAGTCGACTTCATCAGAAGAATCAAATCCTTCCGTCTTGGAGAGGAGAATATCATGGTCAGATCTGATGTGATGTCATTCACAAACGTTCCCATCAAAGATTCCATAGACCTTCTGACCCAGTTATTCGATGACGCTGTTCTGGATTTATTCAGGCATACTCTGACATTTTTTATATGGTGGAGAATATTTCAACCAGATTGACGGTGTCGCAATGGGAAGCCCATTTGCTCTTGTTATTGCCAATCTGTTTATGGAATACTTTGAGAACATTGTCATAGACACGATTCTTGCAAAGCCTAGCTGTTTCTATCGTTATGTTGACGATACGTTCGTTGTCTGGCCGCATGGACTTTAAAAACTGGGCGAATTCTTGGACCACATCAACAGCTTCCATGACAAAATCAATTTCACGATGGAGGTAGAGAGATATGCTGCCCTGCCGTTCCTTGACGTACTTTTCGGGCGCAAAACAAATGGATGCCTTAGCCATAGTGTTTCCCGGAAACCCAACGACGCGGACTTGTTCAAATGTTTGTATAGCTTATGGGACTTAACTACGGGGTCATCAGTCCTAAACTTACAAACTACTTATGAACTAGCTAATCCTAAGGACGGCACAAATATCCATGCCCGAGGGGGGATTCGAACCCCCGACCGTAATGGTCGTGCAGACCGTTACTGGAGCGCCTCAGTCCCCTCGGCCACCGCGGCCGGCCACGGACTTGTATCTGCGAGCTACGAGCCACCACCACGTATAGCAAAAGCGATCTGCTCTTACGACGCTGGTGCACAGGACATAAGTACTCTCGGACAATGAACGTCTGCAGAAGGAACTCAGCCACTTACAGAAAGTATCTAAGAAAAATGACTACAGCAACCGCCAGATAACACAAGCCCTCCATCTGAAGACACACAAGCAGGAGATCGTCGAGGAGGAGACAAAGCACCTTGCATTTTTGCCGTTTTGTGGCTCTATAACGGGAAAGATTAGCCGGCTTCTTAAGAGACACGAGATCGTCACGGTCTTCAGACCTTATACAAATTTGAGATAGATGATGAGACCCGTGAAAGATGATCTAGGCCTTAGAACGCCAGGTGTATACAAGATACCGTGTGGGTGTGGACATTTCTACATCGGACAGACAGTGCGCAATATTGAACAGCGCTGTGTTGAACATGAAAGATGTTTCCGCCTACGTTACCCCGAGGAATCAGCAATTGTGGGCCGCGGTGGAGTAGCCGAGCGGTCTAAAGCGTCTCGCTGCGGAGCGCGCGGTTGCTCGCCGTGGAGGTTCGAGTCCTCCCTGGGGCATGGGTGTGTGTGTTTGTCCGTAGGTTAGTTTACCTAGGTTTAAGTAGTTTGTAAGCTACGGACTGATGACCACGCTGTTTGGTCCGATAGATTTACAGACATTTGAACAGCAATTGCGGAGCACGCTCTAGAAAACAAACATCGCATTGCGATTGAGGATACATCAGTCATTACCAGAACAAATACTTTCTGGGATAGCGTAATAAAAGAGGCTATCGAAATGAAAATATCTGAAAAATCTCTTAATAAAGACGGCGGCTTGCAGCTGAGCACAGCTTGGGACCGGGCCATCGCACGGTTGAAGCGGGCGCGGCAGGCACGAGGCCAAAACATTGCCATATATGGCACTTGGGCGTTTCTTCTGTATCTGTATTTCGCGTTTCTTCCTGGGGATCCTTTTCTTCCCCATTCTCTTTAATTGGCCATATCACTGCAGTCTTGATCTCTCTATTCTCTCACACTGTTTCCCTGGTCTTCTCATTCCTCGTCCTGTCTCTTCTTGTTACCCCATTCTGCTTCGTAGAAATTTAATTTTCCCTGCTTGTATTTTGCTCCTATCCCTTTTCTTTGTCATCCAAGTTTCCTATGCATATGCCAATATCGGGACATAATTTTGGTAGCACGCCTTTTCTGTGGTACATCCTCACTACAAACTCCTAACATTTCTCAGAAATACTTCTGGCTGTCTGACACGTGCTATAATCTTCTTGTCATTTCTCCCATTTTCCTCATTTACACTTTCCAGGTACTTGAAGCTTTCTACCTTCTCCAGCTTTTCCTGTCCAAGTGTTATTCCCTTCATTGGTCTATCCTTTCTCCTGCTGGTTACCATGAACTCACATTTACAGATGTTGAACTTCAGTCCGTATTCTCCCACTGTTTCTTCCCAAGCATCTAGCTGCTCCTGGATTTCCTCCTCCTTGTTGCCCCAGACATGAGATCGTCTGCAAACACCATTGCTTTCACCTTTCCTTCCGCAAGTTTCCCTGCTACTTTTGTCATTATGTCATCTGTTCTTCCGTCTCCCACTTTCACACAACTCATACTTCCACAATACATCTCCTTCACTCAACTTACAGTCTCTCTTTCCACTCCCCCTAATTTCAAGTGCTTCACAAATCTTTTTCCTATACACACTACCATGCGCCTTTTCTATGTCTAGAAAGGCCATCAACAGGTCCTCCCCATATTCATAATGGTGTTCCTGAAGTAGCCTTACTGCAAATATGAAGTCCACTGTCGATCTTCAGTTCGGAATCCATACTGTTCTCATTTCTCTCTCGACTTTGGCTTGGATTCTACTTTCCAATATCTTCTCATATATCATATTCACAGAATATATGACAACTGCGAATGGGCAAAGCTGCATTTGTGTACACAGCCAGGATTCGAACACGGGTCTCCCGCTTACGGGAATTAGTTTCATAACAACGAGTTTGAGTACTGTGGGCAGGGGTGAAGCTGGGAATTTGTGTCTGATGGGAGGCGTGCTTAGGTAGTCCTTGCAGGTGCGGTGATCACTGTGTCCCCAGTGGTGTAAGGGTCAGCGCAACTGCCTAGAAAGCGGGAGACCCGGGTTCGAATCCCGGCTGGGTACATATATTCAGCTTTGCCCATTCGCAATTGATGTCAACTGCAGGATCAGAAGTGACGTCTGTTCTTTCGGAACTGACGCCACATGTATACATCTTCTCATATACTTTTACACAGTGCTGACATCAGTGTGACTCCTCTGTAATTTGTTCACTTCTTTCTATTTCCTTTCTTGAGTATTGGTACTATCAGTCCTTTCTTCCAATCTTCTGGAGTCTTCTTTTTCTTCCTTATCACCCTCATCACCCGATACAGCGACTGTTTCCCCATTTTCCCCTGCTGCCTTCACCGTTTCCACACTCCATCCACCCCTGGTGCCTTTACTCCTTTCATCTTTATTGCCACTTCCACTTCTCTTCAAGTCAGGTCATTTCTGTACTGCATTTCCGTCTTCTACTGTGCTACCATCCTTATGTCCATTTGTATTTAGCAACTCCTCAAAATACTCTTTCCACACTGTCTTTAGTCTCCCTATTGTGGATCTCATTTCCATTTTGTCCACCATCATTTCATCCTCTCTCAGACCTCTTATTTTTGACCATCCCATATAGTACTTTCTTATTTCCTCTGCTGTCCTCCATCATCTCTGTCCGATTCACCATCCACTTCTTTTCCTCTGTGATCACCTTCGCTGCTTCTTTTGCAAGATCATTTCTTTCCTGAAAACACACACTGAATGACTTTTTATTCCTTCTCACTGCTTCTTTTACTCTTCTCATTCCACCAAGTTGTCTATTTACATCGTTTTCTGTTGCCTGTTCCGCGTATTGCTACTGCAGATTCGACTATTGCGCTTTTGAACTGCATCTATCCCTCTTCTGTGTTTGGATTATCTACTGGCAACTTTTCCCTTATTTTCTTCTGCAATTCCTCCTTGACTTCCTTTTCCTTCAGATTCCATATTTTGATTCTTCTTTCCTGGTACTCTTATCTGTTACATTTGTTCCCTACCCTCAGGTTCATTACAAGTATCCGGTGGTCACTAAGGCCTCTGATGGTATTACCTTTATATCTGTTTCCCAGCCGTAAAAATTTAGTCCACCAAAGATCTCCTTGTTAAATTACTGCTGCGCCATGTTATTTTGTGGCTCTCTTCTTGAACCGAGAGTTCCCAACCACTAATCGATTATTATTTTTTGTTTGTTTTGTTTTTTGCAGAAAGCCAGCAACTTTCGCTCTTCAACATTGCTTCCACCCCATCCTTCTGCTCCCATTACATTTTCAAATCCTTGCCTATCATTTCCCATGTGTGCATTTAAATCCCCTATGACTATGATGCTCTGACCATTTAGTTGTAATTCCTCTTCAAATTCTTCCTTCTCCTAAGCTGTACATCCGCTTTGAGAGGTGTTTATCTGGGCTATCTCCAATCTTCTTCCCTTTACTCTTACTCTTAATATCATAATTTTGTTACTTGTCTCCTTTAATTCCTTCATACCATCCCTCACAACTACTCCCACTCCATTTCTCCTTCCTTCACTATTCCCACTCCAGTATAATCTATAGCCTTTCCGCAGTTCCATACGTTCTTCTTTCCACCTTGTGTCCGCCACCCCTAGTATATCCAACTTTCTTCTTTGCATTAGATTCACCATCTCCTCAATCTTCATTCTAAATTAAGATACTAAAAATTCTCAAATATGAGGCCTAGGACACAATGTAAAATTTACAAGTTGATTTTTATCTGGAATAAATTTCGTTCTAATACATTCCTTACGAATTTAGGTATTAATTAGAACTTTCATAGGAATTGTGGCTTTTTTTTTATTCAGGGGTCCGTATGCTCCCACGATTCCAGTTATGTCCGGGAAAATAATGATTTCTGTTAAGGGTTAAAGGAAATGTATGTTACATTTGTTGTCAATGAAGGCCTTGGAACTATTTCAAAGGAAACATGCAGGGCTTATTGGAGAACATTTACCCATCATTCGGCATCCCAAATCTCCTCATTTCCCACACACGTAAGACCATGTAGCAGTCCTCCTTCCCTTCCTCTTATATTAGTTGCTGTTCCTTAGGCTCTTCATAAGAGCTTGGAAAATAAATCTAAACAATGAGAGTGGTATTTTTTACCTGTTAATTGTGATACAGCCTGTGCACAGACTTAGTACTGAAACCACATTAGGCACTACTTCTAATTTGGAGTCCCATACATGCGCTACTGTGGTTTGAGCCCTATACCATCCCTGATGATGTGTCTGCAAATTCCTACCACATTACTGCAGCGCCTCTCAACAGTTCCATTTAACTTAAATCAGAATAACCTTTGCAACAATACAACTTTCATTAACTGGAGACTTTTCACGTTAAATATCTAAGTTAAATTCTATAGCTTATTAGTAATTGCGGATGCTGAATCCAGGAACGTTCAAAATTTCAAATTTTTACTGTAATACATAATTAGATCTCAACAAATGTCTGCAAATACGACTATGCTCATTTTGTCAATAGCAAATGTCCCAAATCCGCAAAAAATCTTTTTTCGTTTCTATTCATTCACGAAGCACATTAGTTTCGAATCAAGTGTAGACACAGCAGTGATGGAGCCAAGACTTTGGTCTGGGAGGGGGGATGGGTACAGAGTGTTCAAAAAATGTTTGTTAAGCTTATGGGACTTAACTACGGGGTCATCAGTCCCTAAACTTACAAACTATTTAGCAACTAGCTAATCCTAAGGACGGCACAAATATCCAAGCCCGAAGGGGGATTCGAACCCCCGACCTTAGTGGCCGTGCAGACTGACTGGAGCGCCTCAGTCCCCTCGGCCACCGCGGCCGGTGGTACACAGTGTCTTCGTGCTTCAATGTGTACCTGATTTGTAAAAAAAAAAAAAAAAAAAATGTTAAGAAGATGTAAATGTAGTCTTGGGAGGGCTGCAGACCACCCCCTCCTCCCCCCCCCCCCCCCCACGTCTGCACTGTGTAGTGCTCCAATTTTGTCGTTGTATGGTTATAGAGAAGGGTAGGACGGAATCTTCCATCCCATGGAAGGGTTACTATTGAAAGTATAACATGCCCCCAATCTACGAAATGCAACAGAAGATTAGGATGAGATTGGACTTCAAAAGGCTCGTTATTGCCAAGCAACCATTTATTATCAAAATTAATGACCGACAGCAGTCAGTCACGAAAATTGTACATGGTACGTAAGTGTATGTACAACCTGTAAAAGACATAGAATTCAGAGTCTGGTCTGATACTCTACGTGCTATATACATACCCATGATAAACAGTTCATTGGATATGGAGTTTAACCGACCTCATCCACCACTTCCAGCCAAACAATGGTGATAATTTTTTTCGTCGTTAGTACAGAGCGGTGTCTTTTGTCACAGTGCGAGTTAATGGCATCCACTACCTCAACGGTTTACGGAGATGACAAAGAACGCAGATGTTACACGATGTGGGGAGTGACCAACGGTACGTGAAAGCAGAATGTTTTACAGCGTTCGCTGACATTGTAAGGCAAAATCGTTAGATGCCTCAGGTGAAGCACGTTGATACAAAAAGTTACAGCCAGCCACAACACTAAAAATTTACCTATAAAGGAGAAACTTTAACATTCACAAGTCATAACACGAAATCTGACACTGCCAGCAGTCACCAATGTCATTTTCAACGTCGAATATTGTACCGGTAACTATTCCAAGGTCTAACAATTACTCTAAACCATTTACTGTAAGACGCATCCGAGTAGGTCGCTTTGTGTTTTCTTCTTGACACTTACAGGCTATTACAAAGAAGGTGTACCTCTTAGTGTTCAGTAATGACCTTAATTAGTATAATAATCTTACCATAGTTTTTTGTTTTTAACTTATGATTCCACTAATGGATAGGCCTATATATTTGTTTTACTTTATAGTAAAATGGAATTTCTACCCAAAGGATTTGAGTATTTTCCCTTTGTGGGAGCGGAAGTTTCTCCATTTTAATATTTGTTTCCAGCACTAGACTTTCAGTTTCAGAATTATCTGTTCTGAAAAGCTAAGGTACTAGCAATTACTACGTCCAAATTAATGTGCAGAACAAAATCGCAAATGATGTGCCTACATACACACGGCTCTAAATACAAATTAGTGCACCCGCTTAGAGTTTTCAATTTTACTCAAGGTTTAACTCTTGAAATAGTGCATATAGAGTACATGAAAGTATT
The DNA here is from genome assembly GCA_026315105.1 of Locusta migratoria. Lineage (NCBI taxonomy): Eukaryota > Metazoa > Arthropoda > Insecta > Orthoptera > Acrididae > Locusta > Locusta migratoria. The sequence goes on along the minus strand of CM048746.1, from coordinate 505,641,929 downwards.
ACTTTTCAAATGAATAGCTCAAGTGGTACTGAGGTAGCAGCTGCCGATACATGCTGAAACATTCCATATTAGTACGTGATGGCAATTATCATTCATTTGATCATATACAGGGTGTTCGAAAGCAAATGTCAAGTACTTTGAGAGGTGATGGTCCAAATATATATATATATATATATATATATATATATATATATATATATATATATATATATATATATATGAGGTCCAATATACCTTGGTCCCGACATGCATACTTTGTGAGTTATGCACACTTGTTCACAGTGACTCGATACGTTTGGATGTGAATGTCCGCCTCTGTGACAGACAAGGTAAACATTTAGGAAACAAATACCGTATTGCACTGCATGGATATGTCGCCTCTGTGATCCATCAACGGGATTTGTCAGTGTCTCCTACATGTATCCCTACATTGAAGTAGGCCTACTCTTCTGGAAACATCAGGCGTAGAATCGGGTTAATACACGCGGCTGTGTAGTGGCTTATTGTACTGTAAAACTAATTGGACCAAACTCATATGGTCATCAGATCCTAGACTTACAAACTACTTTAACCCCTCTCTGCGTTGCTATGCAGATGTGCAAAGCATCATTGACCTACAAGTTTTAACACTGGATACTGCCTTGCAGATGATCAATGTTGTCTTATAAGGCTAACTGAACAGATTCTGCCAGCAGAATGCGCTACAGTCCTCACTAACTCGACAATGAGTATTGCTGTTTGTAGTATTCTCACAATCAGATCAGGACGTGCTAGTGAACTCTTTTTATGGTCATTAAAAAAGAGCTGCGAACAGGAACATTCATGAATATCGTTTGTCAGTTTCGCACGGTTTTGCGTAAGAGGAAAGTGGTAAGTATGAATACATTTGTTAAGTTTCACGCAGTTTTGCGTAAATGCAAAGTGGGTAGAATACACTGTTTTTAAAATTTAGATTGTGTAATTTGAAATTTTTCTTCGCACCCTTGAACAAATTCTAATGCGAAAAACATTATTTGCGTTAAAAGAAAAAGCCACTCCCATGAACCACAGACATTGCCGAGGTGGGGTGGCTTGCGTGCCTCAACGATACAGATAGCCGTACCGTAGGTGCAACCACAGCGGAGGGGTATCTGTGGAGAGGTCAGACAAACGTGTGGTTCCTGAAGAGGGGCAGCAGCCTTTTCAGTAGTTACAGTGGCAACAGTCTGGATGATTGACTGAGCTGGCCCTGTAACATCAGCTAATGCGGCTTTGCCACACAGCTACTGTGAACGGCTGAAAGCAAGGGGAAACTACAGCCGTTATTTTTCCCGAGGACATGCAGCTCTACTGTATGAACATATGATGATGGCATCCTCTCGGGTAAAATATTCCGGAGGTAAAATAGTCCCCCATTCGGATCTCCGGGCGGGGACTACTCAAGAGGATGTGATCATCAGGAAAGACAATACTGGCATTCTACGGGTCGGAGCGTGGAATGTTAGATCCCTTAATCGAGTAGGAAAATTAGAAAATTTAAAAAGGGAAATGGATAGGTTGAAGTTAGATATAGTGGGGATTAGTGAAGTTCGGTGGCAGGATGAACAAGATTTCTGGTCAGGTGACTACAGGATTATAAATACAAAATCAGTTGGGGGTATCACAGGAGTAGGATTGATAATGAATAAGAAAATAGGAATGCGGGTAAACTATGACCAGCACAGCGATCGCATTATCATTGTCAAGATAGATACGAAGCCAACACCGACAACAGTAGTACAGGTTTATATGCCAACTAGCTCTGCCGATGATGAGGAAATCGAAGAAATATATGAGGAGCTAAAGGAAATTATTAAGACAATTAAGGGAGAGGAAAACTTAATTGTTATGGGAGACTGGAATTCGGTAGTAGGACAAGGAAGGGAAGGGAAGATAGTGGGTGAATATGGTCTGGGCAAAAGGAATGAAAGAGGAAGCCGCCTGGTAGAATTTTGCACGGAACAAACACCTGGTTTAAGAATCACAAAAGAAGGTTGTATACGTGGAAGAGACCAGGAGACACCGGGAGATACCAGATAGATTTTATAATGGTAAGACATAGATTTCGGAACCAGGTTTTGAAGTGTAGGACATACCCAGGGGCAGATATAGACTCTGACCATAACTTGTTGGTTATGAACTGTAGGCTGAAACTGAAGAAACTACAGAAAGGTAGGAAAATAAGGAGATGGGACCTGGATAAATTGAAGGAACCTGAAGTTCTTAAGAATTTCAGAGGGAGCTTCAGGCAACAATTGACAGAAACAGGGGAAAATAAAACAGTTGAGGAGGAATGGGTAAAATTGAGAGATGAAATAGTGAAGGCAGCAGAGGACAAAATAGGTAGGAAGGCAAGACCTACAAAAAATCCTTGGATATCACAGGAGATACTAAATTTAATCGATGAAAGGAGAAAGTATAAAAATGCAGTGAATGAAACAGGCAAAATGGAGTACAGACGACTAAGAAATGAGATTGACAGGAAGTGCAAAATGGGTAAGCAGCAATGGCTAGAAGACAAATGCAAGGATGTAGAAGAATGTATAAATAGGGGAAAAATAGATACAGCCTACCGGAAAATAAAAGAAACATTTGGAGATAAGAAAAACAGCTCTATGAATATCAAGGACACTGATGGAAAACCAGTTCTCAGCAAAGAAGGGAAAGCTGAAAGGTGGAAAGAGTATATAGAGGGGCTCTACATAGGAAGTGAACTTCGAGACAATATTGTAGTAAGGGAAAAGGATGTAGAAGATGATGAAATAGGAAATATTATACTGAGAGATGAATTTGACAGAGCACTGAAAGATCTAAGTCGAAACAAGGCCCCTGGAGTAGATGATATCCCGTCAGAGCTACTGAAGTCTCTGGGAGAACCAGCCATGACAAAATTGTTTCACATTGTGTGTAAGATGTATGAGACAGGTGAAGTACCCTCAGACTATAAGAAAAATGTTATAATCCCCATTCCAAAGAAAGCGGGTGCAGACAGGTGTGAAAACTACAGAACCATCAGTTTAATAAGTCATGGTTGCAAAATATTAACACGAATTATATACAGAAGGATGGAAAAGCTGGTAGAAGCCGAACTCGGGGAAGATCAGTTTGGGTTCAGGAGAAATGTAGGAACACGGGAGGCAATACTCACTTTACGGCTTATCCTAGAAGATAGATTAAGAAAAGGCAAACCAACATTTCTAGCTTTTGTAGATTTGGAGAAGGCTTTTGACAATGTTGATTGGAACAAACTGTTTCAAGTTCTGAAGCAAGCAGGAGTAAAATATAGGGAGCGTAAGGTTATTTACAACTTGTACAAAAACCAGACAGCGGTTGTCAGAGTTGAAGGGCATGAAAGGGATGCAGTGGTTGGAAAGGGAGTAAGACAGGGTTGTATCCTTTCTCCAATGTTATTCAATTAGTTGTACATTGAGCAAGCTATAAAGGAAAGCAAGGAGAAATTTGGAGAAGGAATTTAAGTTCAGGGGGAAGAATTACAAACATTGCGTTTTGCCGACGACATAGTAATTCTGTCAGATACAGCAAAGGACCTGGAAGAGCAATTGAACGGAATGGACAGTGTGCTGAAAGGTGCATATAAGATGAACATTAACAAGAGTAAAACTAGGGTAATGGAGTGCAGTGTAAGAAAATCAGGTGATGCTGAAGGAATTAGATTAGGTAATGAAACAATAAAGGAGGTAGATGAGTTTTGTTACTTGGGCAGTAAAATAACAAATGATGGTCGCAGTACAGAGGATATAAAATGCAGAATGGCAATGGGTAGAAAGGCGTTTTTGAAAAAGAGAAATTTGTTAACATCTAATATTGATTTAAGCCTAAGGAAGTCCTTTCTGAAGGCATTTGTATGGAGTGTTGCCTTGTATGGGAGTGAAACATGGACGATAAGCAGTGTGGACAGAAAGAGGATAGAGGCTTTTGAAATGTGGTGCTACAGAAGAATGCTGAAGATTAGGTGGGTGGATCGCGTAACTAATGAGGAGGTACTAAACCGAATTGGGGAGAAAAGAAATTTCTGGCATACCTTGACTAAAAGAAGGGATAGATTGGTAGGACACATTCTTAGACATCAAGGAATTGTGAATTTAGCATTGGAGGGAAGTGTGTGGGGTAAAAATCGCAGAGGGAGACCAAGAGACGCGTATAATAAACAGATTCAACTGGATGTGGGTTGTCGTTCTTATGAGGAGATGAAAAGGCTTGCTCAGGATAGAGTAGGGTGGAGAGCTGCATCAAACCAGTCTCTGTACTGAAGACCACAACAACAACAAAAGAAAAAGATGTGTGTGATGAATGGTTAAACTAAGCTAAGGACAACAGACGCACCCATGCTGCAGGGAGGACTCGAACTTCCGACGGCGAGCAACCACGCGCTCTGCAGCAAGACGCCTTAGAGCGCTCGGCCACTCCAACGTGGCACTTAAAGGATCTTTCCTTTTCTCGTCCACATTTTAACAGTGGAAGCTTATTACTCCACACGTGAGATGACCGATATGATTTTCGGTTGCGAGTTAGCAAACGGGCGTATCCAGGGAGCCCGTGTCCTTTAAGAGGAAACATTTCCAAATCGCAGAGTGTCATCCAATAAGCTGTTTATCCGGCTTTTCAGCATCTCCGTGACACAGGTTCTTTAGCACACAACAAAGTTAACAGTGGCAAACCTCGGTCCGTCCGCACATCGCAGATGGAGGGGCGTGTTCTTAATATACTGGAGAAAGACCGACAGCCTGTGTCTGGCGATTAGCTGTAGCAGAAGGCGTGAGTCATTCTCTTGTTTTGAGCGTTGAGGGGAAGGGGGGGGGGGGGGACTACACGAACATATTCTAACCGTATCGTGTTCAGCGCGTCCTGGCACCAGGGCCAGAAGACTACGTTGACAGCTAGTGGTTCCGTCAGTGGCTCTTGCAGAAGTTTGCTGTGGATCTGCTGTTTTGTCTAAGATTTTATTTACCCCCTAGGCAAGTTTCACATGAGATGGCGTTGTGAAATTTCATATCAGGATGTCCGGGTAGAATGAAATAATCATGAAGGTGCAGAAAGAGGCCATCAACATGGACTCTTCATCAATGTATGATCAGGCATTGTTGGTGATAGGTTTATAGTGCCATACATCTTACCGTACAGATTAAATGGCGCTCACTATCATAAAGATCCTGCCTTGTCAGAGAATGTCATGACAGCCAAGACTACAGACGTGTTTCATGCCTGATCGAGCACCGCCGGCCGCGGTGGCCGAGGGGACTGAGGCGCTTCAGTCACGGTCTGCACGACCACTACGGTCGGGGGTTCGAATCCCCCCTCGGGCATGGATATTTGTGCCGTCCTTAGGATAAGCTAGTTGATAAGTAGTTTGTAAGTTTAGGGACTGATGACCCGTAGTTAAGTCCCATAAGCTTTACAAACATTTGAACATTTTGATCGAGCACCAGCACATTTCCTCCGCCATGTGCGTGATCATCTGACGCTGACATTTGAGGACCGCTGGATCGGGGAGGCTCCACACCTTGGCCCTCCCGACCCTGGACATGAATCTCTTTGATTCTTGGTTACAGGGGCACTTTAAGACAACAGTCTTCGCCATCCCAGTCAACGATGTCTAGACGCTGCAGGACAGCGTCTCTAATGCATGCCACAATTTACAACAACAACCAGGTATATCCCAAGAGTGTGTGATTCGTTACGCTGAGGGGCAGAGGGATGGGTTGCCATATACGGGCGCCTCACCGAATAGCTCCTATGGAAGGACGTCAAACTTTATATATTCTAAAAACAAGTGTACATAACTCTCAGAGTACGCGTTTCTTTACCTACGTTTATTGGACTTTTATTCTTGTTTTGTTGGGTACTATCACCTCCCAAAGTATTGGACAATTTTTTCGAACAGCATGTAGATGGCGAATACTATCTTGAGATACATTATTTCACGCCTTCTCGACCTGTTCACGTATGATGGGTGTTCATATGAGGGGGTAGAGCTCGTGCCAGAAGTCGTGGCCCCTGATTTGACGCTGGTCGAGTCCACTGCTTTGTTTTGGACGGGGCGGCCGCCTCAGTTCCGTGTTGCCCAACGAGTTCAAATTTCACAGAGTGGCTGACACAAGAGCTACAGCGCTCTTTGCGGCAACCTGTGTAAACTCACCCCGCCATATTTCTGGTGGTCAGTATACGTGAGAGTAGTCTGTCAATCGTATGTTGTAGTTGATCTTGAAGTGTTGTATTTAGTATATATTTAGTGTGTATTGCCTGTACAATTTTGCTGCTGAAAGATGCCTGGTGCTCAGCATTTAAATGCAAAATCGAAGTGATGAAACAAGTACTGCATATAAGAACACCAAATGTGTTGCCTTGTTTGATCTCAGTCTGTCTATACTCAAAATTCTTGACTAATGACACTCAGCTGCTTTTCAGACGATTTATCCTGCAATTCCCTTGAAGTACACACCATAAAAAATGCTCAGTTTTCTACCTGGTGCTAGTGTGTTTGAGATATTTCTTCTTCTGTCGCTCCTGTGGTTGATGAAACTAAACTCTTGAGTGTCTACATCTTTAAACATTATTTTCATTTTTTTGTTGATAATACTTGATCGTGCATGGTAGACATGCAACCAGTGCAAAGTGTGGAAGCAGTAGTGACAGCCATTATTTTTTTCAGTTGTATATGTCTGTGTTCTTCGCATCAAATCTGTACTTATTTCAGCGTGGCAACAACGGAATTTATTAATGATTTCCAAGTCGAATGCTTTTGTGGCAACTGACCTACGGGCATTTTTATTTCTGTTCTCACTTTCATCTTTGTACTGAAATTTCACGTAGCAAACGTTTCTTGTTCCAATATGGCAACAAGGGAAGTTATTTACGACACATTTCGACGTGGAATACTTTCGTGTCAGATGAGCTAGGCGCATTTTTAATTGCAGTATTTTGTTGTCGCTTTCGTCTTTGTACTGAATTTTCGCCCACCAAAGTTTACAACCAAAGCGTTTAATAGCAATTTTACAAGATTGTCGACTTAATAGGTTTAGTAAAGAACATAACTGTATATTAGACTTTATGAAAGCAGTTGTTACAACATATTAATGGCAGATGCAAATCCATAGTCAAGATTGTCGTCCTAACAAGTACTGTTCACTGTCTGTTTCGCAGCTCGTTTAAATCACGTACTTACATTATAAACAGCGCAAAGCTTTTCATAGCGGCACTTTCGTTGTTGTTGTAAACCTCGGCTAACTGTTATACTTCGAACTGGAACTGTAATACTGATAGGTTGGCGAAATTTCATTATCGCATTTTAGGACATTTTCTACCATGCTTGTCTATTCGCAGCTTCGAGAAAGTCTGACAATACAATAGTGCATCCTTATTTAAAACGTGGAACTGTAAATAGGTAAAATTCTATAGTCGGTGTGCCGTACCAGCTGTCAACCGATACCCAAAAATGGAGGACGCCAGCTCAACTTGCCTCAAACATGGTGGCCCTATCGCCAATATGAAATTTAAGCTCGTTTGTGTTGCTTAGTCGCAGGGCACAGTTGACAGCCGGCTTAACAGACGAAGTGCACGGCCCGGAAGGCAACGTGCGACTGAGCCGGCCGCTCCTCAGAAACAGAGGAATGGATTCACCCTGCGCACAACTCGAGAACGCGTTTCTGCGCACGGGGCACGACTTCTTGCGCGAGCTCTAAGAGACGACACTGTGGCTATAACTGAAGTCTTTATTCAGTAATCACCAGAGGACTGAGCACAACTACCCCACTGTTTAACGAGCTGAAGGATTCCCCATTCCCAGAATTCCTGTGACAAGCGCCAGTCCTCTATTGTGTCCTTCAGTTCGTCATCAGAGTTAAAGTGCTTTCCTTTGAGGTGTTGTTAGCGAACCAGAAATTTCAGGTTGGTATAATCTCATTCCCGCCACCTTCCACAACCCTTAGTATTGCGAAGGTTAAAAATCCGAAATGAGTGTAAAAGTTATACCGAACTGTGAATTTAGTTAGTTTTAATTTTTTCGATATAGTCAGGGTATGAAGTTTCATTCCCGGCTTCAGTTGCTGAGCCCGGATCGAGCGCTTGGCGCTTAGTCTGCCCGGCTCAGTCAGTCTGTTGACTACCAGAGACCGCTTTGTCCAGACTCGTCAATCATTAACTTATGGATATTTCATTAAATACGAGTTGAATTATTTCCCCAACAAATGTTTAACCCGTATATTTGATAAAAACTTAGGTGCGAGGCAAAAATTTTCGTATGTTTGCGACAGATATTTGCTTTTGCGTCGTACAAACGATGAAGTTCTGTTATGCGTGGGAGAATGCTCGTCGTACATCAACCCTGATAGGAACGCACATTATAAACATTGTGAAAATAATAACCGGACAATAACTTAGTAATACTAAACTGAATGCTAATCAGACGAATTATGTATTGAAAATATTGATTCCAGGCAACAAACATTTTTCGTTTATTCCGAAATTTACGTATAAATAAACATTTTGTAGTTTATTTCACGTTAATTCTGCAATTCCACAAAGTAATTCGAACGACGCTAATTACCATGCAATAGCATTGAAAAATAAAGTGATACAGAGTTTTGTACACTTAATATCTTTCACAATTACGTAATCTAACAGAGGGACTGATACACAAATTTAATTGCAATTACGTAAAATGGATCATGTATAACAATCTGCACTTATAGCCATTGTTCACTAGTCAAAACAATTAGAGAATCAATTGAGATATCTAGTTTCTCTAGTTTCTTAAGCATTCTCACCGGCAGAATGAACCAAAATTGTTCGACGTCTTTCTGCCGGTTCTTCGGACTGGAGAGAACATTACTGCAACCGAGATAATAATAGTAACAAAATGTTGTCACACGGGGGGGGGGGGGGGGGGTTGGTATTGTGTTTACTCTACAAAACGAATTAGCCAAGCACTAGTATTCAGATAGTGTAGTGAGCGGTTAGTGCAATATAAAAACAACGTGACTTAGCCGAAACTATGACATGCATTGCCATAAGGAAGGATGAAAGCTGGATAGACAAAGAAGGAGATGGCTGCAGCTATTTGAGTGTAAAAAAAGTGTAATTTCCAGGACCTGGACGCGATTTTAGACAACCGGAACCGTTAAAGGAAGGCAACGCCAAGGTCTCCCATGGGTAACATCGGCAAAAGATGACCGTCAGGCCAAGTCAACAGCCCATCGAGACAGAGGCTGAGTGAAACTCCGCTGCAGCTCCAGGCAGCAACAGGACGTGCAATAACAACACGAACAGTACGAAATCACCTTCGTGATTGTGGCCTCCACGTACGTACAGCGTTTCACCGGCAAAAACTGTGCGAGAAACATTAGGATTGGATTCGTAACGAACACAGATCTAAAAACCATTGGCCTAACAGGTGTAAATTGTCATAGGTGTGTTGGGAAAGTACCAGAGCTCTAAGCGCTAATAGAAAGTACTGAATCTCAAATTATTATAGGTATCGAAAGCTGGCTAAAGCCGGAGATAAGTACAGTTATTTTTTTGCTAAGAGGCAAGTGGTGTTTAGAAAGGATAAGATTGAATAAAGCTGGTGGCGGCGTATTTGTAGCTGTCACAAGCGGTATGAGTAAAGGTTATGTCTGACATCAAGAATAAATTAATAAATGGCTCTCTTCAGCACCCCCTGACTCATAATTCGATTGGCAGAATTGTTCTAAGAAAGCTTGGACCAAATTCCAAAAACATTTCCCAAGTGTGCAGTTTTAATTGTGGCGACTTTAGCTTACCCTCGATATGTTGGCAAAAAATACGTGTTTAAAAGCGGAGGCAAGCATTAAACATTGTCCGAAATCTTACTGAACGCATTCTCCGAAAATTATCTCGAGCAATTTGTTCATGAATCCACTAGAATAGTAAATGGCTGTGAAAATGTACTTTACCTCTTCGCAGCAAATAATCCGGAGCTAATAAATAGTATCAAAACAGACACGGGGATTAGTGAACATAGAGTTGTTGTAGCAAAAATGAATAACGGATTTCCCAAAGCTACAAAAAAACAAACTAAAAATATATCTATTCAAAAGAACAAAAATTCGATTAACGCTTTCCTGAGTGAGGATCTCCAGTTTTTTGAAACTAACAATGTTAGTGTTGACCAGATTTGGCTTACGTTCAAAGAAATATTATCGACAACCGTTGAAAGATTTATACCTAACAAGTTAACAAAAGTGGGGTCTAACCCGACGTGGTACACAAAAAAAGGGTAGATTACTCTAGCAAAAGCAAGGGAAAGAGCATGCCAAATTTAAACGGTTATAAAATCCTCAAGACTAGCAGTCTTTTACAGACACTCTGAATTTAACTCCATTGCGAGAAGCTTATAACAAATTCTACAACGAAACCCTGTCACGTAATTTGGTACAGAACCTTAAGAAATACTGTGTCGCATGTAAAGTACGAGGCGCGCCTAGAAAGTAAGTTCCGTTTCAATTTATCTCCGCTGCAGCGCTGCGATTGCAGTTCCGCATATGCGCTGTAGACAATGTGTATCAAGGAGAAGAACGTGCGCCATTTGGAGATCGCTGTCAGTTACGTACGCTTTGTTGTGCTTGTTTGAAATGTCGGCGTTGATTGAAAATCCCGCCGCCTGTGAAATCAGGTCGGTGATTCGCTTTCTGAATGCGAGGAAAGTGAAACCAAGTGAAATTTATCGGCAAATTGGCGATGTTTACGGGCCAAATGCGATGAGTGATTCGATGGTGAGAAGATGGGTCCGACAGTTCAATGGCGGGAGTAGTGATGTGCTCGATGAAGAACGAAGTGGATGTCCACCTTTGGTTACAGAAGAACTCTGATTCACGCGATTGATGACTAGATCCAGGAAAACCGCAGGTTTACAATTAGTGCTCTCGCTATGGACTTCCCCCAAATTTCACGAAAGAAACTGTTTCCAACTGGTTGAAGACACAGGCGGTAGATTTCTATGAGGAAGGTATACAAAACCTGGTGCCACGCTATGACAAATGCCTGCAAAATTTCGGCAGTTATGTGGAAAAGTAGTTTCAGAGTTGTAGAATTTTGTGCAATAAAAATTTCTTCTTTATCTGTACAATTTCATTTTATTACCAAACGGAACTTTCTTTCTGGACACGCCTCGTATATCTATTCAAAAAAACAATAAAAATTCGATTAACGCTTTCCTGAGTGAGAATCTCCAGTTTTTCGAACTAACAATGTTAGTGTAGATGAGATGTGGCTCGAGTTCAAATAAATATCGACAACTATTGACAGATTTATACTAAACAAATTAACAAAAGAGGGGTCCGACCCGCCTTGGTAGACAAAACCGGTTAGATCACTCTTGCCAAAGCAAAGAAAAATGCAAGTCAAATTTAAACGGACATAAAATCCTCAAGACTAGCACCCTTTTACAGAAACACTAAATTTAACTCCATTGTGAGAAGCTTATAACAAATTCCACAACGAAACCCTGTCACGTAATTTGGTACAGAACCCTAAGGAATTCTGTGTCGTATGTAAAGTATACTAGCGGTAAAAAAAATACCTTCTCTACGCGATAGCAACTGTGATGCTACTGATGACAGTTCTGCTAAAGCAAAATTGCTTAACACAACCGTCCGAAATTCCTTCACGAAATAAGAATTCTTATCAAGAACAGCGGCCAGCATGCGTAATTTATAAGTCTTTACTCCTGGTGTATTAAACACATGAAATCACTTAACAAAAGTAAGTCTCCTGGTCATGACTGTATACCAACTAGGTTCCTTTCAGAGTATGCTGATGCAATAGCCCCAATCTAGTTATTATATACAACCAACCGCTCGCTCAGCGAACGTCTCGTACCCAAAGACTGGAAAGTTGCACAGGTCACGCCAATATTCAAAAAAAGGCAAAAGGAGTGATTCGCAAAATCCGTAATAATTGACGGACAGTCATTGACTATAACTGAAGTGACATCTGGCCTTCATCAGGGAAGTATGTAGGCCCCCTTCTGTTCCTTATTTTTATAAACAATTTAGGAGACAATCTGAGTCGCTCTCTTAGACTGTTCGCGGATGATGCTGTCGTTTATCGGTTAGTAAAGAAGATCAAAAGCAACTGCAAAGTAATGTAGATATCTTCATGATGAAAAAATGGCGATTGACCCTCAATAATCAAAAGTATGAAGTCATCTATATGACCATAAAAAAGCCCGTTAAACTTAATTTACACGATGAATTAGTCAAAACTACAGTCCGTAAATTCAACCAAATAACTAGGAGTAACAGTTACAAACAACTTTAATTGGAAAGAGCACACAGAAAACGTAGGGAAAGCGAACCAAAGACCACGTTTCGTTGGCAGAACACTTATGAGATGCAACAGTTCTACTAAAGAAACTACCTACACTTGTACGTCCTATTTGGGAGTATTGCTGCGCATTGTGGGATCCCCACCAAGTAGGACTGAGAAGGGAAACCATTTTTGTACTATTGCGATATAGGGGAGAGAGTGTCACAAAAATGATGCACGAGTTAGGGTGGAAATCATTAAAACAAAGGTATTATTTGTTGCGGCGAGATCTATTTGTATGTTTCGTTAGCACGCAGGGATACATGATCACGAAAATAAAATAAGAGAAATCAGATCGAAAACGGGAAGATTTAGGTGTTCCTTTTTTCCACACGCAATTATAGCGTGGATGTGTAGAGAAACATCATAAAAGCGGTTTGATGAAACCTCTACCATGCACTTCAGTATGACTTGCAGAGTATTTCTGTAGATGTAGATGTTTGGAATAAATGGGAAATTAACCGCTGACCGATGAATATACCGGATGATCAAAAAGTCAGTATAAATTTGAAAACTATAAATCACGGAATAATGTAGATAGAGATAAAAATTGACACAAATGCTTGTAATGACATGGGGTTTTATTAGGAAAAAAATTGTGTGGTTTGGTGGTGATCGTGTGCTCAGACGCCACTTGCGTCATGCTTGGTCTCCCAGGTCCCCAGACCTCAGTCCGTGCGATTATTGGCTTTGGGTTTACCTCAAGTCAAGTGATCGACCGACATCTCTAGGGATGCTGGAAGACAACATCCGACGCCAATGCCTCACCATAACTCCGGACATGCTTTACAGTGCTGTTCACAACATTATTTCTCGACTACAGCTAATGTTGTGGAATGATGGTGAACATATTGAGCATTTCCTGTAAAGAACATCATCTTTGCTTTGTCTTAATTTGTTATGCTAATTATTGCTTTTCTGGTCAGATTAAGCGCCATCTGTCGAACATTTTTTGAACTTTTGTGTTTTTGGTTCTAATAAAAACCCGATGTCATTCCAAGCATTTGTGACAATTTTTACCTCTCTATCTATATTATTCCGTGGTTTTCAAATTTATACTGACTATTTGATCACCCGGTATAGTGTGAACTGCAGTTACAAGCACAACACCGCGACAGTAGTAGTCCGTCTACGTCTACGTCTACGTCTACGTCTACGTCTACATCTATATCTACAACCATACTCCGCAAGCCACCTGACGGTGTGTGGCGGAGGGTACCTTGAGTACCACTATTTTCCCTCCTATTCCAGTTACGTATTGTTCGCGGAAAGAAGAATTGTCGGTATGCCTCTGTGTGGGCTCTAATCTCTCTGATTTTATCCTCACGGTCTCTTCGCGAGATATACGTAGGAGGGAGCAATATATTGCTAGACTCCTCGGTAAAGGTGTGTTCTCGAAACTTCGACAAAAGCCCGTACCGAGCGATAGAGCGTCTCTCCTGCAGAGTCTTCCACTGCAGTTTATCGATCATCTCCGTAACGCTTTCACGATTGCCAAATGATCCTGTAACGAAGCGCGCTGCTCTCCGTTGGATCTTCTCTACCTCCTCTATCAATCCCACCTGGTACGGATCCTACACCGGTGAGCAGTATTCAAACTGTGGTCGAACAAGTGTACTGTAACCTACTTCCTTTGTTTTCGGACTCCATTTCCTTTGTATTCTTCTAATAAATCTAAGCCTGGCATCTGCTTTACCGACGTTCCATTTTAAATCCCTTGTAATGACTACTACCAGATACTTTATGGAATTAACTGCTTCCAGTTGCTGCCCTGCTATAGTGTAGCTAAATGATAAAGGATCTTTCTTTCTGTGTATTCGCAGCACATTACACTTGTCTACATTGAGATTTAATTGCCATTCCTTGCACCATGCGTCAATTCTATGCAGATCCTCCTGCATCTCAATACAATTTTCCATTGTTACAACCTCTCTATATACTACAGCATCATCCGCAAAAAGCCTCAGTGAACTTCCTATGTTATGCGCAAGGTCATTTATATATATCGTGAACAGCAACGGACCCACGACACTCCCCTGTGGCACACCTGACATAACTTCTACTACAGAAGACTTCTCTCCATTTCTCTTATCTAGGAATTCCTCAATTCAATCACACAATTATGAGTATTGTACAGGGTGTCCAGAACAGGGTTTCCTGATTTCAAAATTAAATATATCGAAAACAAAGATCTATAGAGGAATGCAGTAATCGGTATGTTTATTGTGAAAGCTGTAAGAAGTTTATACAGCAGTGTGAAATAATATTTACAAAAGCTGCTAACAGAATGCGCTGTATGCTGTACAGCTCATATCAGCATACATAAGTGAAATAATCGGATGAAAACACTCTTTGCAAACAATCACATCACAATGTTTTCAAAATGTTCACCATTGGCACTACAGAGGTGGCGCAAAAGACGAATGAAATTCGCCATCACATTTCGTAGTGTCTCAACCGAAATGGATTCACATTCCACAGAGATCGCCGATTCAAGCCCATCCAGCGTGGCGAGATGCTTTGGGTAGACCATGTCATTCACTGTGCACCACGAAAAAAAAAAAAAAAAAAACCATGGAGTCAAATCCGGCGAATATGGAGGCCAATCCATGCCTGCACCAGTAAATTTGGGATATTCCAAAGCAATGACTCGATTCCCGAAGTATTCCTCAAGAAAGCGAAACACTTGTTCGGTCCGATGTGGTCGCGCTCCGTCTTGCATAAACCATTCAGTACCTGGTCGATCCTCTAACATTTGCTGTGTGGCGACAAATTGTTCCAAAATTGCAACGTAACGTGCACCAGTGACCGTTTCTCGATTGAAAAAAAGGCCAATAATGCCTCTGTTGCATACAGTAAATTTAGGTGTTTCGCTTCATACCAATATGGCTTTTCGGGACCCCAAAATCGCCGTTCTGCTTATTCACGTATCCATTCAGGTGGAAGTGGGCTTCGTCTGTAAACCAGATGCAGCCAACATAAAATCCTTCATATCAATCATTGTGAGCATCTGATTAGCAAAGGCAACCCTTTGTTGCACAGCTCTTACGGGTATGGCCTGGTGCGTTTGAATTTTGAATCTAAACATTTGAGGCTCTTTGTCGGTATTTTCTGCGTACTGGAACCCTTCAAACCAGTCTCAGATGTAATTCTACGGACGGATGACATTGGATTTCGCTGAATAATTCCAGAAACTGTGGCGATATTTTCAGGCGTAACTGCGGATTGCTTGCCGACATGCCCCACAAGATCATCAGTTACGCTGCCTGTTCGTTGAAATTTTGCGAACTGCGTACGAATGGTTTTCGCATCGGGTCCTTTTGGAACATTAAATCGTGCTTGAAAACTTCGCCTTGTTGCCACAGGGCTCTCTTATAAGCTGTGGTACTGTAGCACCAGAAAAAACGCGTTGTTCAATGGAGTATATGGTTTTAATCTCTTCCTTCGGTACGCTAACCTTTCACGTTTCAATAGTGGAACTGATCGCTCCGGGCTTCGGATCACTCTTTATACTAGATATTACTTATGGCGATTACAGTGTCATCTGTTAGCAGCTTGTGTAACTATTATTTCAAACTTCTGTATAAACTTCTTACAGCTTTCACAATAAACATACCGTTTACTGCATTCCTCTATCGATCTTTGTTTTCGAGATATTTAATTTTGAAATCAGGGAGTCCTTTCCTGGACACCCTGTACGTAATCTGAAGAACTACTTAGCAATCTCTAATTTGGTTCTTATTATAACAAATAAGTAATTTTGTATAATGGACCTGGTAACCTTTTAGATGACAGAATGATAAGTGTCGGATAAGACTCAAACCCGTTAGCTGTTTGATCTTTAGTGTCGCGCAACTGAGCCACCGAACCGCAAACGAAAGGAACTATTTATAGTAGAGGAGCAGTTATGCAGTTTTAGACGGAAACCGCTCAAGCATACCAGATGAGAGGCAAGGCCGCCAGGGCTGGAACAGGTTGCGAAGTGGGCCGCGAGGAAACGTACAGGCGCCTTGGAAGCAACGGTCGCCGCGGGAACCGGTTGGACACCCATGGCCGTCAGCTGCGCGCCTAGGTCGCTGACCCGCGTGCCAACGCACGCACTGGCTCCGGCAAGCCGTTTACAGACCTGTACAACAGCTGTCGATTTAAGTAATGTATATACCCTAGGAAATCTCGTTTGTTGTTAAATGCAAAGTACGATACCACATTTGATCGTAGTATTATACCCTAATATTCCATATTTATATTATATATGGATTTTATAACACCAGTACCTGGTCACATTGATTTCATCATATCATTACTTGGGTCTTCAAAAAAAGTAAATTAAATAATTAATTAATTATTGAAAATTGTAATGTTGAACAACAATGTGTTTGTTAATGAAATTACTAACAGTATCTGAGGTCTTCCATAATGTATTGACCTTGATGCAATACTTTGCTGACTGTAAAATTGCATAATTACTTTAATTGAACCATTTTAAATAATGTAAACATATATTAATACTGCACTAATTGTTATTTACTTACGATCTTTTGTATTGTTTTGATAGAAAATCCTATTATTACATTTGCCATAATTTGGTTATTTTTACTAGAGGCGAGATTCATTAATGTTGCACAAACAAATTACTAAAACTGTATTTAACTATTTCCGTGTTCTAAAAAAAAAAAAATGAAAATGTTCAAATGTTTGTTAAGCTTTTGGGACTTAACTACGGGGTCATCAGTCCTTAAACTTACAAACTACTTATCAACTACCTTATACTAAGGACGGCACAAATATCCATGCCCGAGGGGGGATTCAAACCCCCGACCGTAGTGGCCGTGTAGACCGTGACTGGAGCGCCTCAGTCCCCTCGGCCACCGCGGCCGGCTCCGTGTTCTAAAATATTCCCGAAAATATATGTATTAATACGCGCGAATGTAGTCAGTATGAAGTTAGTATCTCTTTGAGTAACCAGTATGGAAGTTAGTTGTAAATCAGTCAGTAACAAATAGTTATGCAGTCAACAAGCAGTCTTAAAGAGAGAAACAAGTTAGTCACTGAGTTGTACTCATTATATAGTCAACAAGCGATCTTACTTTGGTCATTATGTAGAACACAGTCAATATCATGTCAGCTTCTGTTTGTGTGCTTCATCAAGAATAAAACTACATAAAATAAAACGTCATATTTACGGTTCCTTGACGTCCAAGAATCCGTCGTCCTGATGTTTTGATAATTATTTAAAGGCAGGCGAACTACTAAATCTACTAGATCTCTGAACGACCGAGACAATAAGGTGATGTATACTTAATGTGGCTCTAGTGTAGTACAAAATGCGCCTAGCAGTCTCTCCCCTTCATCTCTACCTCTGTTTATCTCTCATCTTTCCCTATCTCAGCCCATTTCCTCCCCTTTCTCTTATTTACCCCTCCAGTTCATCAAATGTTCAAATGTTTGTTAAGCTTATGGGACTTAACTACGGGGTCATCAGTCCCTAAACTTACAAACTACTTATGAACTACTTACGAACTAGGACGGCACAAATATCTTTGCCCGAGGGGGGATTCGAACCCCCGACCGTAGTGGCCGTGCTGACCGTGACTGGAGCGCCTCAGTCACCTCGGCCACCGCGGCCGGCTCCAGTTCATCGCCACCTACCCCTGTCTATAACTATTGATATAATAAGTCATGGTTGTAAAATACTAATACCAATTATTTACAGACGAATGGGAAAAAATAACCTGATGGAATCCGACCTTGGGGAAGATCAATTTGGATTTAGGAGAAATTTACGAACACAACAGGCAATACTCACATTACTACGTAGAAGATAAAGGAAAGGGAAACCTACGTTTTAGCATTTGTTGATCTGAAAAAAGCTTTTGACAATGTTGACTGGAATACACTCTTTCAAATTTTGAAGGTAGTACGGGTAAAATACAGGGAGTGAAGAGTGGTATTCAACTTGTACAAAAATCAGACAGCAATTATTAGAGTATAATGGCATGCAAGGGTCACAGTGGTTGGGAAGGCAGTAAGACAGGTTTGTAGTCCTTCCTCAATGTTGATCAATCTGTACATTGAGCAAGCTGTGAAGGAATGTTGGAGAAATTTGGAGACGGAATTAAAGTCCAGGGAGAGGGAATAAAAACATTGTTTGCTGACGACATACGTAGCAATACTGTCAGAGATAGGAAAGGACCTGGATAATGTCTTTAAATGAAGGCATAAGATGAACACTAAGAAGAGTAAAACGAGGGTAATGGAATGTAGTGTCAGAAAATCAGGCGATGCTGAAGGAATTAGATTACGTAAGGAGACGATAAAAGTAGTAGATGCGTTTTGTTGTTTGGGTAGCAAACTAACTTTGGATGATCAAGGTAAAGAAGATATAAAATGCAGAACGGCGGGAAGAAAAGGGTTTCTGAAGAAGCGAAATTTGTTGACACCCAATATTAATTTAAATGTCAAGAAGTCCTTCTGAAAGCATTTGTCTTGAGTGTAGCATCGTTTGGAAGTCAAACGTGGACGATAAGAAGTTTAGACCAGAAGATGATAGAATCTTTCGAAATGTGGAGCTACAGACGAATGATGATTAGATGGGTAGAGGAGATACTTAACAGAATTGGGGTGAAGAGGAGTTTCTGGCATATCCTGACATTCTGAGACATCAAGGAATCGCCAACTTAGCATTAGAAGGAAGTGTTTGGGGTAAAATCGTAGAGGGAGACCGAGGGACGACTACAATAAGCAGATTCAAAAGGTTGTAGGTTGCCATACATATTCTCAGATGAAGAGACTTACACACGACAGGGTAGCCTGGAGAACTGCATCAAACCAGTCTGCGGACTGAAGACAACAACAACAACAACTATATTACCTGACGTCGCAGGTCTTTAAAAGTGGAACGCAAAGATCGCAAAATACTTATTTGATGACGACCGTTTTGATGGGCTATGCCACCACCATCCGGTCATATGAAATTTTACTATTTGGTCACCTTATTTATAAAATGAAGCTTAAGTAATACATGCAACATAGCACTTACTCTAAATATAAATATACGTAAGTTAAAACATCACAGCTTGTATATGTGATATGACCAGATGTTGGTGGCATAGCCCACTGACACTGGTCGTCATTAAATAAACAAGTATTTTGCGATGTTGGAATTCCACTTATGAAGATTATATCTCATTGTAATCGATGAAAAGGTGGCTAAGGTACTCTCAGCCATGCACCCTATGAAATATACGTAGACTTTGAAGTTCCCAATCTTTTGTAGGCGAAGTGTGCATAATTTCTTCAAGACCGGAATAAAAGTGTGGATTTAATGGAGATCTCCGCCACGCATCATACGCGTCATATCTTCTGAACTACGTATAGTAGGTGCTTCTTACACCTACAGTAACTGGCACCTCAAAGTAAGGAATATGTCCACCAAATTTAGCTGAAATTGGCCCTGTGGTCAGTGTTGCCAGGTCAGATTTTTTTCCTTCTTCAGAAGATGAAATTTAAAATTTTTGGAAGCTGAAGTAAATAATCGGAAGGTTTACTATAATAAAAAGAAGAGAGGCCATCTTTTCAGAAGAAGTGGAGGGAAAATAAAACGATCTCTTATAAACAATTTAATCTTTATTCTTTATTCAAAATGAGGTTATGTTGGCAAGGCCGGCCGCGGTGGCTGAGCGGTCTCCGTCGTGCCAGTCACGGTCTGCACAGACGCTGCGGTCGGGGGTTCGAATCCCCCACCCTCGAGCACGGATGTTTGTGCCGTCTTTAGTATAAGCTAGTTCATGAGTAGTTTGCAAGTTTAGGGACTGATGACCCCGTAGTTACGTCCCATATGTTCTACAAACATTTGAACACTCTTTGTTGGCAAGGTTGACTCACAAATATCGTTGCACGTTGCGTAAAATAAATTATATATCTACTTTTATACCAAAACAGCATTCAGTACTTGCCCCCATTTTTGTTTGTAAGAAAATTTTTGTAGCACGAATACACTCAGTCACCCCCCTCCCCGACCCTGACAAAAATCCTGGCTTCGCTACTGCATCGAACTGATAAGGTATGTGTTATGTAGCAGCGTATACTATCGGCGAAGGAAGTTTTGATATCGGAGGATTCATTGGAAATTCCAAGTGGTACAGGAGACAAGAAAATCGTCTTCATGCCGATGAGCTATAAAGGAAAAGTTTCAGAAATTATTGCACAACAATTTGAAAATACCAATTTGCGTTTATGGTTTAGGAAGGAAGGTTAGGGTTTAACGTCCCATCGACAGCTTCATCATCAAAGACGGAGCTAACACTGAGTGTTGGGTAAGGAAATCGGCCGTGCCCATTCAAAGGAATCATCCCGGCATTTGTCTGGAGTGGTTTAGGGAAACCACAGAAAACTTAAATCTTGATGGCCGGAGGTGGATTTCAACTAACGTCTTCCCGAATACGAGTCCAGTCAACACCACCTAGAGACATGGCCTCACAATAGCCCGTGCTACAGCACACTGACCAGGCGGCGGCCACCAGTTTACTGGCTGGCCGCTACGAGGCAGTGGGCGTGCCACAGCGCCCACCCATTTAGCTGACGGCCGCGGCCTGGTCCGAAGCCAACGAGAAAGACAGGCCCCAGCGCGTACGTCATGCCACGTAAGCAAGGTAGTTCCAAGCCGGCGCGATCGCTAGCTCAGTGGCTGGCCGCTTTGAGGCAGTGGCCCCAGCGGCCGGACAATCGGCTAGCGATCGCGTCAGCTCGGAATTACCTTGCTTACGTGGCATGACGTGCGCGCTGGGGCCTGTCTTTCTCGTTGGCCTCGGGTAGTTCTCAAACGGCGCGATCGCCAGCTGATTGGCCGGCCGCTGGGGCACAGCCCAATGCTCCCCCCTCTCCCCCCCCCAAGCGGCGGCCCCACTCACCGAGAAGTGACAGCAGCAGCAGCGGCAGCGCGTCGTCTCACACCCCCTGGTACTGAAAAAAAAACTAGGACGGCACAAATATCCATGCCCGAGGGGCATGCCCGTAGTGGCCGTGCAGACCGTGACTGAAGCGCCTCAGTCCCCTCGGCCACCGCGGCCGACCCTGGTATTGCTAGCAGTTGGACGCCTTGCCGACTGCTACCCTACACACGGTTGAAGCTGCGCGCCACACAACGCCGCCAAGCATTGGAAACCACAATTAATCTCAGACCACGCTGACTACTTGTATTTTCATTTTCCGATAGTTATAATCTAGAATTTTATACAATTTTGACATATAAACTTTTTTATACTTCATTTACACCCCCAGTGGGTTTTTAAATCAACGAAAAAATTTTAATTACCTCTCTGCATTTTTATCACGGTTTCTGCAGTATAATCCCTTGAATTGGTTAGCACTATTTATAGTCTAACAAAAGTGAAATGACTTTTGCAGTACAGCCTCGATTATCCGATCTAAACCGGCTGCGGCATGGTCGGATAAGCGGGAAGGTCGGATAACACGGAAAATAATACAAAAAACATAATAATGTTTGAAAAAATTATTTGAACATGGAAAATTTATTAAAAACGAGAACAAGAACTGAATACAACGATCAAATACATCAGACGGCAGCCAAAGAAAAGTGATAAGATATTACGTTACATAAAAATTAAAGAAGGCCACATGAGTTGAAAATTTAATACAATACAAATCAAATTAGACAGAAAAGATGTTTCCGTATGTCCAATCATTCACTATTATGTTTGTGAAGGACTTCATTGAACTACAAAATCATTTAAATCTGTATAAAGAAGTTAGTGTCTTGTTTGCCTGTTGTCTGCCGTTTTTTTTTTTTTTTTTTTTTTTTTTTTGCCGAAACATCACATAGTCTCTTAAGAAGTAAAACCTTGGAAGTTCTCCAGCTGCTGTACATATTTTAAAGCAGTTTCTAAGGCTATGTGTCCTTTGTGAGAAATCTTGGGCGTACTTTCATCCACTACATCCGCTTCTTTTTCGTTTACCATGTTGACTATATCTTCATTTGTCACTTCAAATTCTTCATTTTGGACAATCCATTCATTTACGTCATCTTCTGTGGCGTCAGCACATTGCGAAACTTTTAGTAACAATGAAAGCAGAGTAGTATTTTCGTATTCGGTTTGCTGTTTTAGATTTTCATCATTTGGAGAATTTTCTTGATTTTCCTCTGGAAAAATTTTCCAGGATTTTGCAATTGTATTTGGCTCCAAAACTCTCCCAAGATTGGGCCACATCATTATATTTAATTTTTTTGTTTATTTATTTTGCGTACAGTCCAGACGCACTGAAAAGTTCGGATAACACGGAAGGTCGGATAACCGAAGATAGGATAATCGAGACTCCACTGTATGTAGTCACATTTTTTGGAAGTTCAGTTAAGACCATATTTGCTAAATTCGTCCCCCCCCCCCAACAACCCCTGCTTCTTTCCTCTCATCCAATCAATCTCGCAGCAGTTCTCCCTTTTCCCCCCACAGAGCCCACCACCCTATTTTTCTCCCTTCCACCACCTGTACTACTCACTACATCTCCCCTACCACTACCCCAACCCAATATATAAAATTTCTAAATACCCTCATAAATCACAATCTCATTACATTAGACGTGTTGCAGTCGCAACTACAAGGAAAACCTCTTCAGTTATGTACAACTATGTTAAACGTAAAATCTGTTCATCTTAGAATCAACCTATTAGAAAAGAAAAATCTGCTAACAGATAATATTTTTACATCTTAGATCCTGAAGATGATCCTGAAGGATCAAAATATGTTAATACATTTAAAAAATGCAACTGCTGGCTAATACTCAGAAAAAACTATTTCAGAGTGCAAAGTATTGATTGGGCCACAATATATCACTGAACTATATACATCTGGAACACTAAACCTCGAGGACAAATCGCCTGCCGACAGATTCGGATTGAGATTTTCCCACTGATCATGACTCTCGTGCGTTTCTTTTCCTTACTTCAGTTTCTGAGGTTTCATGAAAAAAAAAAACACCAAAAAGCTCTAGATCGTCTAGCCCATATTTGGTAATTTTTTCATAAATTTGTACTGAACTGCCAACAATATTATTGTATAACAGATGATGTTACAATAGACGAAAAGTTTCAGGCCTTCAGAGGTAGGTGTAATTTATATACCATCCAAGTTATGTAACTAAATGAAACAAAATCATCATAACGTCAGAACGGTTGGCGTTAAGATGTTTAAATTGCACGTATGACCGCGGGGCTTGTGTAAAGATACTTAATTGATATATTTTTTTTATCAATCACCGATGCTTGTCTCCTAGGTTCCCTCCTCGTAATATTTTATCTGAGAGAAAGTTTGTTTCGCTCGTCTTTCGTTTCTTGTGGCGAGCCGAGAGGACGAAACTGAGCTGCGATCTTATTCTCTTTTGTTTGAGGCCATTAAGTGTGCACATGTCCGCAGACTGCTTGTCATGTAAGTGAACTGTGTTGTGCTTTATTTTAAAATATACCCTCCTTTTATTGCGAAGTCTCCACCTCGTTTTTATTTAATAATGGCCGCGGTGGAGTAGCCGAGCGGTCTAAAGCACCTCGCTGCGGAGCGCGCGGTTGCTCTCCGTGGAGGTTCGAGTCCTCCCTGGGGCATGGGTGTGTGTGTTTGTCCGTAGGTTAGTTTACCTAGGTTTAAGTAGTTTGTAAGCTACGGACTGATGACCACGCAGTTTGGTCCGATAACTTTACAGACATTTGAACATTTAATAATGTCCCGTCCTTTCTTAATTATTCACATTATTTGAGGTTTTCAGCTCCTCGGTATTCCGTCATAACGTGATGTTAAGACGCTATCACTCTTGCTTCGCGTATTTCCATGATTAAATCCCGATATATGTTTAGTGAAAGCATGATAATTGCCAGTCTTTTATTATTTAACGTGTAGTTCGAAAGTAGCTGAAAGACTTGTCCCGCATATGGGGCAAATTTTCCAATGGAACATGATCAGACAACCATTTTCTGCCATAAAAGTATTAACATTTAAAAAAAAGAGAGAGAGAGAGAGAGAGAGAGAGAGAGAGAGAGAGAGAGAGAGAGAGAACAATTGCACTAGTTTGTAGATAAATGTATAGGAAATAAAACGATTCGCTGTTTACATGAAAATTTTTAAAAGTAAAAAGGGGAAGTTCTAAAACATTGGAAAACGTGCCCGGTTTCTTCTACAGGTTTATTTTCTTATTCGCTGCAATATGTAATGTTAATAAGTGAAGCTAATGGTGCGGCTTAGATGGTTTATCTCACAGATACAACGCGACCACTAGTCAATCTCCCGGTGACGCGACCAGTGGATTGCTAATTGCCAGTTCGGTTTTCGGGGAACTCCGCTTGGGTTGTGTCAGTGACGCATACGCTGCTTTCCCGCGAGAAACCTTGACCTTGCTGCAAAGTTCCTGGCTCGTGACGGTCAGGGCGATGCCGCAGGCAGACTCCGCCTCGGGCGTTTTACGTAATCTCTCTCTGCACGTGGGGCGCCAGCGGCAACTGGTTCCGATTCACGCGCCAGTTCAGTTTTAATTGTAAGAAGTACTTGATACTCTTACAAATATTCCGTAGTTACGAAAGTACTGACGTAGATAATGGTCGCCGCTAACTACACGATAATAGACGGATTTACCGTGAAATGAATGATGCAGAGGTTTCGAAAAACTTGCGGATATGCAGCCAGGTATCAAAATAGACGACGGCCGACACGTTGGCAGAAATTCCAACAATATTGGCCGCATTTTGCGTAAAAAGAATGTAAAATGCGTGTTTCGTCCACCTTCTAAAATTAAGGCACTGTTGGGATCCGTTAAGGATGATCTCGGTTTGCGCAAGACACGTGTCTACCGTATCCCATGTAGCTGTGGCATGTCCTGTGTTGGTCAAACTATTAGGACTTTTGAGGACCGTTGTATTGAGCATAAACGTCACACACGTTTACAACAGCTAAACATATCTACTGTGGCCGAACAGTGTCTTGACACAGGTCAACCTTTGGAATACAAGTCGCGGTGGAGTAGCCGAACGGTCTAAGGCGCCTCGATGCGGAGCGCGCGGTTGCTCCCTGTCGGAGATTTGAGTCCTCCATTGGGCGGGCGTGTGTGTGTGTGTGTGTGTGTGTGTGTGTGTGTGTGTTTGTGTTTTGTCCTTAGGTTACTTTACCTTAGTTTAAGTATTTTGTAAGCTACGAACTGATAACCACACAGTTTGGTCCGATAGATTTACAAACATTAGAACTTTTTTTTTTTAATGCAACAAAACGGAAATTATGGCATGCACTTGCAACTAATGGGACTGTGTTATCATGGAAGCGATAGAAATAAAACTAGGTGACAACCTTATGAATAGAGATGGAGGGTTCTGCATAATTCCGCTAGGGACCCTAATTCGACCTCATCCGTCGAGAACTGATGTTTATTATCGGTATTCTGACCTCTTTCATCTTTGGTCGTTTCGGCACTGTGTGCTTGCTTGCTCGGTATGTGTTGTCTTTCCTTTTTTACTAATTGAAAACTGAAGTTTTAAAGATCGTTGCACATTGCTTCCTCACTGCAGTTTCGCCTTGTAAATGGCAGGGTGGTCTCCTGCCGAAATATCGGCCGTCGTCGATTTTGATAGCTAGCTGCATACCCGTAAGTTTTTCGAAGTTGTTATTCGCCAGGAGAAATTAAGGAATCACGATCAGAGGTTATTTGTCAATATGGTATGTAGCACTTGATTTCACTAGGGAAACTCTTCATCGCACCCGACGCCCACCCCTCACATTTCGTGGCAAGATGACGCAGCTGATAGCACAAAAAAAAAGAACTCTGTACAAATCAAGCACGAAAACAAAATGTGATAGTGACAAAACTCGCGAAAATTCTCCGAGGCCTTAAAAGATCAAAAGATAACAATCAGAAAAATTGTGACAGCTTTTTAAATGACAAGGGAGTCATTGTTGATATTCTGGAACGTGGCTGTCTCCTGAACAGGAAATGCTACATTGCAACACTAAGGAAGCTTCGAGAAGCCATAAGGAAGAAGAGACCAAACAAGAATTTGAAACCGATCCAAATTTATCGTGACAGTCTGAAATCCCACACGTCTTTGGCCACAAGTCAACAGACTGGCAATTTGGGCTTGTCAGTGGTCCACCATCCGCTATACTGTCAGGATTTAGCAACTTTGATCCCAACGTAGGACAGTCTTCGGGAACATTTTCAGAAGGCAGATGAGGTGAAAGTGACAATGAAGCAGTGTTCGACAGTGAAAACCTCAATTTTTCCAAAGAGGATTCGAGTATTGGTGGAAGTGTATCCCTTTTAATAGAGACTATGTTGAAAAGTATCACCGAGCAGAGGATGAGCTATTTCAATGGAGTGTATAATTTCAAAGGCTTGCGACACGTTCTCATTGTTGCATTACTTTTGGAACTACACTCGTGAAAAAAAAAACGAGACTCCCACGTGGAAATGCAGCAGTTCAAATCCACGTTACGTAATTGTAATATGCACATATTTTTAACTGAGGTGTGTGGTAACATCCGTAATATAATTTAATAAATGCATATTGCCAAGCATCACCTTTTTATGATATTTCGGTAATCAACCATCATCAGAAAAATAAAGTAAATAGACTGATGTCGTTGGTACATTGTCACCTTATCCAAGTCAACCAAAAAAACATTCATAAAATGTCACTTGACATCCGGAAAGAAAGACACGATTTGAAGAAATTAAACAATAACTTGATAATACGATAGAAAACATTCGAGGCGTGAAATTTTATCATGAAGACCTAATGTCAAGTGACATTTTACGTATTTTTTATTGTTTGTCATGGATAAAGAGTCGGTTTGTATACTTTTCTGATGATGGGTTCATAACCCAAATCGGCAGAGTTATAAATTTAATAAACAGCTGATGGTTGGCAAAATACATTAAAAAAAATCTAATATAGTTTCCCCACCATTACCGCAAATCGCATAAGGGAAATAATGGGGTGGTTCTTTTGTGACATCATCGCCCTTTTCCAAACACGAACACGTGTCGTGTGGAACCATCAATGAGACAATTATAATGTATTTCCCTTGTATTAGGCCTGCGTTTTCTTAACCATGGAGGCCAACGTACTTTCATTTTTTTCCTTTCATTTCCAAGGCTGTCATACGTCATGGCGCGACGACAGTGTGTTTGGCAGTGACCTCTGGAGAAAACCCAACACGATAACACTGGCACCACTTCCAATGAATGCACCTGCGAGATCAAGGCCTTGTTTTTGTTCCTCCAGGCGATGACGCTCACGTCTCGCCGCACTATAACGATTCGCCGACCTCTTTGCCCCAAACTTCACATCGCAAAAACTCGTCTTAGCATCTGAAGCTACCACTCCGGGACAACGACACACGACTTTTGAGTCTAACTACAGCCTATCTTTCCACTTGTGTTCTTAAAACCCAAGCCTCACACACCAAACACTGTTTCTTGTATATTTGTATGGAGAAATTTTCATAATTTCCATAAGAAACGAAACTACAAGCCATCTAAAATCACGAGTAGTTGTCCTATTAACTGAGGCCTTGAGCATCCTTCAATTATGACTAACTTTTGCTAGTAAAATTTCAGATTACTCATCTATCTTTGCTGTCAGAACAACGCGAGGCAAATATTTCTATATGACACACCGAACAACCAATGCTTCACAATTGAGAAATATATACAAAATTGGATATACCAGGTGATCAAAAAGTCAGTATAAATTTGAAAACTTAATAAATGACGGAATAATGTAGGTAGAGGTAAAAATTGACACACATGCTTGGAATGACATGGGGTTTTATTAGAGAGAAAAAAAAAAGTATTGCTGGACGCGTCAAAGATGTCTTGGAGGCGTCGTTGGTGGTGATCGTGTGCTCAGCCGCCACTTTCGTCATGCTTGGCCTCCCAGGTCCCCAGACCTCAGTCCGAGCGTTTATTGGCTTTGGCGTTACCTGTGGTCGCAAGTGTCTCGTGATCGACCGACATCTCTAAGGATGCTCAAAGCAACATCCGACGCCAATGCCTCACCATAACTCCGGGCATGCTTTACAGTGCTGTTCACAACATTATTCCTCGACTACAGCTATTGTTGAGGAATGATGGTGAACATATTGCATTCCTGTAAAGAACATTATCTTTGCTTTGTCTTAATTTGTTATACTAATTATTCCTTTTCTGATTAGATGAAGAACCATCTGTCAGACGTTTTAGAACTTTAGTATTTTTTTGGATCTAATAAAACCCCTTGTCATTCCAAGCATGTGTGTCAATTTTTTCCTCTATATCTTTATTATTCCGTGATTAAGTTTTCAAATTTATACTGACTTTTTGATCATCCGGAACGTCCTGAAGTTATATTCCTATTTCCGTTTGCCCATCTCTCCCTTCCTGAGCCCCCTCCCCGCCCCCCTATATCCATATCCTCTTCACTCCTCCCCCTCCCTAATCTCTGTCGATTTGTTATGAACCATACGCAAGTTTATACTTTGTTGCAAACTTTTTTCCTGTTACCAAAGTACTACTTTTAGATCAATTTCCTTTAATACTCACTTCATGTGATATTTATGTATAGAGAACAGTCTAGAGTGCAATGATTTTTGTTTCTAACAACTAGTTTCGGTCCTTTTTTTTTGGGGGGGGGGGCTATCTTCCGTACTGCAACTCCATTGATGTCGTGGAGCTGGGCAGGTGCTTGGGAGCCTTTCAGTGCGTGAAATTCTATAAACTCCGTCGCAGTTTCCACACTGCTCTATAGAAGTGAGACCTGGGTGATTACAAAGAACCAAGAAAGCTGGACTCACGAACAATAAATAAAATTCTTGAGAGGAATTAAATGTTGCACGAGAGAAGATAGGCGAAGAAATCGAGACGTTTTAGAACTGCAAATCTTTATCTTAAATGATAAAATTCGAGAGTACAGAAGAAATTAGAACAAACATTTGGACAGCATGGTAAGTGTGAGGTTTCCCCGAAAGGCAAGAAATTCTAAGCGCCATTGAAGAAGAGATAGAGGAAGACCCCTGGCAGTGATGCGTGTCGTACCACGCAATTTCGGCCTCATACCTGATGAGAAGAGCACTATAAATACAAATTTTGAAATATACCTTATCTTAAAACTGAGTGTGTTTCGTTCAAAATTTTGTGTAACAATAAGCATGGAAAATCTCTGATGTGGTGTAAGTTCTTTCGAAAATGGCGGAAAGAAAAAAAAAATTGTGATCCTGCAGTTGGAACCTATCAACACACAAAGACATTTACGACCCATCTGTTAGTGGTCACTGAAATAAATCAATGGGGGAAAGTTGAAAAACTGTGCTCAGCCGTCATTAGAAACCGGCTTCTCCTGCGTAGGACCTACGAGACAATCGGGCCGACCACTACGCCTCTGGGAGACTGGGCTACCCTTGCACGACTCAGGTCCGACGCGAAGTCTCATCTCCACACACTACTAACCTACTGTCCCTGCTCATTATCACTAATTTCTCGCGAAGGCGGCCATCGATCTTTTCAGTACGGAAGCACGCTGGGCCCCACCTTTTTAAGGGAATCGCGTATTTTCACAGCACAGCACCTCCATCACAGCCAGATTTCGCATGTCGAACCGGCGCCGGCATACCTCCCCGTTCCAAAAAGCGGTGTCTTAAACCACGCGGCTAACACAGAGGGCTACAGCCGCCGTATCCAATGATAATCGGGCAGGAAGTTCAAAATGTTCAAATGTTTGCTAAGCTTATGGGACCTAACTGCAGGGTCATCAGTCCCTAAACTTATTAACTACTTATGAACTACCTTATACTAAAGATAGCAGAACATCCATGCCCGAAGGAAAATTCGAATGTCCCGACGGGGAACGGCCTCGTGCGTTGCAGTATAGCGCCTCAATGCGCTCGGTCACTCCGCCGCGGCCGGCAGGAAGCCTGAACGTTTCCTTTAGTTAAGTGTGATAACTGGCTTCGACCACACTACACCATCATCTCGATTAGTGTGAATCACTACAATAGGGAACCGTCTCTTGAATTTGTCCTACGTTGATGAAATAAAATGTCACAAAAACAACACACTTGAAGCAATTAAGGGGAAGTGATAAACGTGCCCCTGAGTGCCAGGATAAGGATGTGAACTTTTACTCCTTACGTAGCTTTCCATCTACTTTGCACCTCACCGTACACAATGGGAACTTTCAAATCAAAAGTTTGTAAACCTAAGAACCAAACTGCTGAGGTCATCGGTCCCTAGACTTACCGACTACTAAAACTAACTTACGCTAACTTAAGGACGACGCGCGCGAACTCACACGCGCGTGCACACACACACACACACACACACACACACACACACACACACACACACACACACACGACCATGCTCTAAGGAAGAACTTCCATCACCGACGGGAGCGGCCGCACAAACCGTGACATTGCGTCTCTGATCATGCGGCCATCCCACGCATATAAACTTTTTAACTAAATCACAAAATACACCACACTTCACGTTCTACATGAACCCTCACGTGATGTCTAGGGTCTTTTTTAGACCCCAACCCTCGTTAAGCTACAAATAAACAGTTTTAATGTGGGTGTAGACCATTCATCCTCCAGACACGCTATTCACGGAATTTTTATTTGAAATGGGTAAAATATTTATGATTATATCACAGTTTGTAGTACAACAATTTGAAATTTTTGCAGTGCGTTCAGAAAATACCCCGGGTATACAATGTGATTTTCAATATAGGCCCATACAAAAATCATTCGTCAGCCATTGCTTTTCACCAAGAACAGTGCAGTGACTTAAGGTCTGCACTTGGTGAATGAGAGCGTCGTCTTTTGCTAGAGTCGTCAGAGCTGACAGACAAGCAACACGGTGTGAAGTAACTGCAGAAGTCAATGTGGGACGTACGTACAGTGCGGTGCAGTTTGGCATTAACAGGCTACGGCAGCAGTCGGCCTACAGCGCCTCTTCTGGGCTTCTGAGCATGCCGGTTGGACAGTAGGCGACTGGAAAACCGTATCCCAATTTAAGTTGCTAAGACCAGATGGGCAACACCCAAATAAACAATGGATTCAGGTTGTCAACAAAGCACTGTGCAAATTCGTGATCGTTCTGTTGTGGGCTGTTTATGCGTGGAATGAATTGGGTCCTCTGGTTCATTAACTGGAAATTATGTTCGGTTACTTGAACAACATTTGAAGCCGTTCTTCTTTTCAACTTCTCAAAATTAAAGTTTTGTTACGAAAATAAATCTTGGCAACTATGTACCTAATAAAACATTCATTTGTACATTGCCGGCCGCGGTGGCCGAAGGGACTGAGGCGCACCAGTCACAGTCTGCACGGCCACTACGGTCGGGGGTTCGAATCCCCCCCTCGGGCATGGATATTTGTGCCGTCCTTAGGATAAGCTAGTTCATAAGTAGTTTGTAAGTTTAGGGACTGATGACCCCGTAGTTAAGTCCCATAAGCTGTACAAACATTTGAACATTTGTACATTCTTGTAAAGAATCAATAGAAAATACATTCACGTACAATGTTACGGTAAATTAACAGTGTGGAATTGAGTTTTGTGGAAGGAAGACATGGTGTTGTAGTTTATTCACCATGGATGGTGAAATATGTTTTGCAAGGGGCTACAGTCGCGAACGGGCTTTGGTAGGGCTACAGAATAGTGACAACAAATCAAGTTTTGGAAACGAGGATGACTATGATGATGACGACAGTACGATGGAGGAAGATATGTGGGACTGTCAAGAAGATAATTGTTTTCAAGTAATGAGTGCATCTGCTTTCATGCTTAGAAGTGGACATATAAAACAGTACCACCTTGAAGTGCTCAAACAGGTTTGATTTGAAACTGCATATTTGTTACTAATTACAAGTTATATGTAACTTGATTATATTAAGAAACTATGTACTTATGTCAACATCCTGCATATGTTTCTCAATAAATCATAATTACAAAATGTTCAAATGTTTGTAGAACTTATGGGACTTAACTACGGAGTCATCAGTCCCTAAGCTTACAAACTACTTATGAACTACCTAAGACTAAGGACGGCACAAATATCCATGCCCGAGGGGGGATTCGAACCGCCGACGGTAGTGGCCGTGCAGACCGTGACTGGAGCGCCTCAGTCCCCTCGGCCACCGCGGCCGGCAAATCATAATTACTTTTGTGGAAATATTTCAAATTTTTTGCCACAAAATTTCTAAATCACTTTGGGGTCAAAAAGACCCCATACATACAATATGTTTTTCCAGAGCTGATACTATGCGACGGTTAATGGTATTTTCCTGCGTCTTTCCACTGAAGGATAAAGTCATTCGCATGTAGAAAGACAGTGCTTTTCCTTGGCGTACTCACGAACGTCGGTAATATAAACGGCGGTTACCGACCCGAGCGGGCAGTTCGTGTGTGCTATGACTCGCAAACGAGCATCCGGTCTGCGGAGAAAGTGCAGGAAGTCACCTTCTTACCTGGCTAACTGACTCACCTTCTCCCCCCTCCCTCCCTCCCCCCCCCCTCTCTCTCTCTCTCTCTCTCTCTCTCTCTCGACAGGTAAATAGACTTTGCTTACAACTAGCATATACAAACAGTGTGGACAAAACTCTGACGACGTTCTTACGACTTCAAACATGTTCACTGTGTAGTTTTGATAAATAATCATTCTCTCCAGTGATATATTATTAACACAGCCCGTCATCAATGCAATCTTTAGAAATAAGAGTAGCTTCGTTACATCCCAAGAGACTTAACAGGATCGTTACTATCCACAGAATATGTGAATGACCCAGGGGGCAATGTTGGAAGCCTTACGAAGCTATTCGCAAATATGGTACGGGAACGGAATGGAGCGCACCACTTGAATTCTTTGATAACCGCCCTCTATCCTGGTATGACTCATCAGATTTACTCCAATGTTGACATGAGGAAAGGAGAGGCAATGTGGATACCTCCAGGCAGAGGTGTACAAAGCGAGTAATAGCAGTTACTGCCGGCCGCGGTGGCCGAGGTGACTGAGGCGCTCCAGTCACGGTCAGCACGGCCACTACGGTCGGGGGTTCGAATCCCCCCTCGGGCATGGATATTTGTGCCGTCCTAGTTTGTAAGTAGTTCATAAGTAGTTTGTAAGTTTAGAGACTGATGACCCTGTAGTTAAGTCCCATAAGCTTAACAAACATTTGAAACATTTGAACATTTGAGCAGTTACTTTTCCGAGATAAAAGAATTCGGCATGAGTGAAGAAATCACAGTAGACCACATCAAACAAGCCGGAAGAATTATGATTAAGTTTCAGAACATACTACTCCTGATTTGTATTACGCGTTTTGTTTGTGATTAGATTTCGTACATATGTTTATATGTGACGGACGATCACAAGTATTCAAGTACGAATGGACGGCGACTGCAAGTTAATGGCAAGAAGAGCAAAGATTTTGCTTGTTTTGTTCTCAAGAAGAAAATAAAATACTTCCGATTTGAAGAAATAGAATTATCGTAGGTGAAGTTCTGTAAGTTAGTGCTTATTTCTTGAGAATACAAAGAATGTCATTGTAAATATGAATGCCTTACCCAATTCTGTGACAGGAGGGAAATGCCTTTGACACTGGGTCTGTTTACGGGAGGCTGACGGACCATCTCCGTCTGATCGCCCATATTTGCGTGTTTCGTATTTTCAAACATAACAGCTGTACACTTTACGATGACATTCAGTTTACTGACAGGACAAGGGTACATCTGTCAGCCAAAGAGCAGGAGCAGCATTAACATCATCCGTTTAACTAGCGATCCGCATGTTATAAATTTATCATCTGCAATGGAAATTATAGAGAATTTATTAGCGTCGTATTTTTCGTCGGCAC
The DNA here is from genome assembly GCA_026315105.1 of Locusta migratoria. NCBI lineage: Eukaryota > Metazoa > Arthropoda > Insecta > Orthoptera > Acrididae > Locusta > Locusta migratoria. Next base: position 505,607,688 of record CM048746.1, on the reverse strand, counting down.
GTACATATTACAGCCATTTCGTCCCAGCGTACACCACGACGACTGTTGACAACGTCGGCGAACCCAGTGACGTTAAGAACCAACGCTGCGTGCCCCGGTACCGGGACTATAGAATTTTACCCCGCGCGTCATATTTTCTGTGCCTCACTTATTATTCACAAATTACTAAATACTTCATCTGAAAGAACACGGCTGATTTCCTTCACAAATCATTTTACTCCCTCTCTAATAGGGCCACCGTCGACGGGGCGTTAAAAACCCAAACGTTCTTCCTTTTTGCAACAACATGCATTCTTAACATATTCGTGAATAGTTCTTAGGATATATTTAACCTTAATATGATTGGTATTTGTGAGATATTGAAACTATGTTTAGCCTTCATTCCACATAAGCACGTACCTGCCATTAGACAGCAGCGGCAGCTGTGAACACCTGTTTAAATAAAGGCTGCTACGGCTGTTGTTCTCCATCCCTACTATGCTTAACACTCACTTGATATATATATATTAAAAATAAATAAAAAATAAAAAAACATTCATCTGTCTTTAGGGCATTACTGTTTAGCAGTAGGCCTACTTTTGTTACGTGTTCGCACTGCAATACGTTACACTTATTCATTTAAATTTTCTCACTGTTGAGAAACCTTACACTTCACAGCGCTACGTCGTGAGACTTCCTCACAGCAGTAAAGGCCAGTGGTGTGAAATAATACTGTTATTTATCTATTCTATCCTAGTGTAAGGGACAGCTTTTACTGTACAAAACAGTAGAAATAATGCCCTTAAATAAACAAAAACAGTGTGCCAAAGATTCAGTTGTTTCACCACATTCTCATGGTCTCAAAATAAAACAAACCTTCATTAGTAAAAGGCTACCGCGGAATGCCGTCCCCGTTGAACGCTAAGTATCTAAACGGCTTTCAAATGTTGAAATGTGTGTATAGCTTATGGGACTCAACTACGGGGTCATCAGTCCCCAAACTTACAAACTACTTATGAACTAGCTAATCCTAAGGACGGCACAAATATCCATGCCCGAAGGGGGATTCGAACCCCCGACCGTAGTGACCGTGTAGACCGTGATTGGCGCGTCGCAGTCCTCTCGAACACCGCGGCCGGCTAAATGGCTTTCAGGACGAAGAAATTTTCATTAATTCATGTAATTATTGGCCAATTTATTTAAAAATAAATGTCTACATTCTGCTCATTAAGAGGTATAATCTTAAGTTTAACACGGTAAGATAAGGGTTGCAATTAGAAACTGTATGTGAAACTTCAATATATGGGATGACGTTTTAATTTATTATTTTTTAATTACTAACACTAATCATAACACGCTTTGGACATAGTACGTACATGTAACAGTGAACGCACGTGCAAAATTGTATCACTGTATGACACAAAATTCAGGAGAGATACCCGAGTGGTAGACACTTCGAAGCTTTAAAAGCTACCCCCTGCTTAAATTGGCGTACAGAAAACCCACAGCATCAGGTGCTACTTTTCTGTTTATCACGTCATTCTATTTTGAAGTCATCATTCACATACGTCCCAGAATTTACCCGCAAACGTATATCGTGGTACGACATGCAAATCAGGCAGATAGAACATCAAGAACACTTATTTGTGGATCACTAACTTTTGCTTTAAACGAACGATCTTATATTCCTCCAGTCGTCGTCAACTATTGCACTTAGTGACTTCGAACAGTCTAAGTACAGTTTAAAACAATTCGTAATCTACTTTTACAAGGTTATTAGTCTAACTTTCAGCACTTAATTCATGTGTAAGATAATTAGACGTTTGAAACAGTTCTATAAATGGGAATTCGAATCTTTACGAACTGGTGGATTTGACTTTTTTTCCGGTACGATTCCACACGGTGCATATCACGGAAAACAAACAACGGCGTGTCAGGCAGGTAGGACTCTGTACACAAGCCTCACAGGGGAGTTACGTCTGAGAAGCCAACACGTGAACACAAACAAAACCGAGTCCGTTATCAGACGTGCGCTTGCGTGCACATTAAGACTCACCAATGTGGCCGAAAGCTGGGATATTCCTGTGGGTGCAGTCGCGTGTTTGCAGCAGTACACACGACACACGGCTGAACTGACTCAACGGCGCTGGCTGGTCTCCAGCGAAGAAGTGTGAGACGCTGTGCAGTCGGCCGAGTAGGAGGCGATGAGGGAGGGGGGGGGAGGGGCATAGAAGGGGAGCCGGGCCAGCACAGGGGGGCCTCACAGTTGTGGCGCATTCCAGCAGCTGCCGCACGCCGTCTGAAGCTCCTAGTGCATCTTCTCGTGCGCTTTTAGAAGCGGCTAATGTGGTGGCGCTACACGAAAACTGAGCGTCGGCCAACTCGTCTTTGCGAGGCCCCTTTCATATTGTCAGTAAGGAAGAAAACGTGAAATAAAATGAGCTGAATTATACATCAATAATGATTATACTAAAATTTTATTAGTATAACATACAAGTACTAGCAAACCCGGCAACGCTTCGCATTCGCTAATGTGTATGGGATATATACCCTAATCTGGTCTGGGCGAACACAAAAAGAACTGCCGCCTCGGACATACTGATAAATCGGCTGTAGCGGAACGCGTCAATCAAGGTGACCACGAAATAAAATTTAACGAGACGTCCGTCATAGCAAAGACGTCGCATTATGATGCGCGTTTGTACAGAGAGGCCATTGAGATTTTTAAACATCAAAATAATTTTAACAAAAAAGAGGAAGATCTCAAACTTGATAAGATATGGATGTCAACACTGCAGCAACAGCATCACAATCGATTAATTTCAATCGAGGAGGTTGGCAATAACAGAGACCACAGCACAGCCGACACCACGTGACTGACAGCGGCGCCCTCTGTTTTGCCTATATATACGGCACTTTACCTCCTAGGATGCCTTCCGCAGACGAGGCCGAAACGTCAGGGGAAAGATTTATATATGGACCACTGCATCTCAGCCCGGAAGCCTTAAGTAATGACGATACTGGCCGTGAAAGCCTTCATTCTATGATACCCTAATCTCTTCTTCTCCAGATGTCTATCCCTTCCTCTACTTCTCCATCGCCTCCTCCCCGTATCTTCACACCACTCCCTCTTACTCAACACCATATCCATCTCCTCCACCCTCCTATCACCCCCCCTTTTTAAATCCATTTCATTCAAATGTTCAAATGTTTGTAAAGTCTAAGGGACTTAACTGCGGGATCATCAGTCCCTAAACTTACAAACTACTTATGCACTATCTTATACTAAAGACGACACAAACATCCATGCCAGATGGGGGGATTTGAACCCCCGACGGCGGACGGCCGCGCGCACCGCAACACGGCGCCCCAGTACGCGCGGCTAATCCGCTGCTGCTCCATTTCATTCCCCCATTCTCTATCTCCTCCTCTCCTTCTCTCTCTGATCTTATTATTATTGCAATCGGGACTCAGATTGGGAATAGAAGTGAAAAAGGATGGGTAAAACAATTGGAAACAGGTTATTAGAGAGAACTTTCGAGCTGCTCTATCTGCGAGGTTAGTAGCTTTAATGCCCGTACTCTTAATGGTTTTATTGCACGAACATACATGTCAACAGCGAACTGATGAAACAATCTGTATTTTTCAGCATGTGATTGTCCTCGTTTCGGTGAATCAGCAAACGGTAGGCATAAAAATTCATACAGTTGACGTTCTGGTTCCTTTACATGTAAGTGAATAATGAACTCTTATTAGGAATCTAATTGAAACACAATTAACAACATTGCTACATACCGGTAAAATTTTACATTCCGCGACACAGGCAACAGCTGTTGGATCGTGGGAATGAAGCCGACCAATCGTGGCAAAGCTTGAGACAGCCAATGAAATTTTAGTGGCGACAGTTGTTTTCTCTTCATACTAAACGATATTACTTTGAGAATTCCCATAATAATTTAGTTTCAGACACATTAAACTTACTGAGAAAGATGATGTTTTTCCATGTATGAAAGTGAAATGGACTTCCCTTATGGAAACAGTCTTACAAATGCTAATCACTTATAACCACGAGAACAATCAATAGTGTTTCATGGAACGAAAATCGTAGTACTGATAAGAAATCAGTAAATCTCATTGGATATTATATACTATCACCCGAATGGCTAACAGCGACGTAACGCTATTTCCCGGAATCAACGGCTGTTGCCAACTTTGCCCGCTAGGTCTGTGTAGCGGATTTAAAATTAAACCCTATACCAGTAAATCCCTGGCTTCAAGCAATGCCCTCCCCTTCTTCTAACCTCCTTGGTGTATTTGTTTGCTCCATTACAGCGTTATTTTGTCGCTAGGTGAGTAGGGAATAAATAAGATGATTGTTGGAGAATATAGAAAATGATCCGAGCTGGAAGCGTACATTGAGTTATTCTCAAATTCTAATATTATTTTGTAGATTTTCTAAAAATTTTCTTTCATACAAACCTTGTCCTGAGAATTATGAACATAACAAAGAAAAGATCAGCGAAATTGGTGAAGCCATTCTCAAGTGATGCGCTTTCATACATGCAGCCATTCATTATTATTAATATAGATAGATGTGTCATACATAAAATATTAAATAAATAGGTATATATATATATATATATATATATATATATATATATATATATATATATATATATATTGATTATTGCCATGCAAAAATTACAATAAACAAACACAAATTAAAATAGAGAAGCTTTTCGGCTTTTCGCCTCACTGAATTTTTTTAAGATCACATCACAATCAATATTAGCCGCTATTTCGGCTTCAGTTGATGATACTGACAACGCAGATAGCCTTTCTTGGCTCACTGTGCTTCTCAAGCAAGTCTTAAACAATTTCAACTTTGAGAAGTTGAAAAGAAGAGCGTCTGCAAATGGTGTTCAAGTAACCGAACATAATTTCCAGTCAATGAACCAGAGGACCCAATTCATTCCACGCATAAAAAGCCCACAACAGAACGATCACGAATTTGCACAGTGCTTTGTTGACAACCTGAATCCATTTTTTTTTTTTTTTTTTTTTTTTTTTTTTTTTTTTTTTTTTTTTTGGGTCTTCCACATACTCGAAACCTACCATCTGGTCTTAGCAACTTAAATAGGGATACGGTTTTCCAGTCGCCTACGGTCCAACCGACATGCTCAGAAGCGCAGAAGAGGCGCTGTAGGCCACTGGCTACACCAAAGACTCTCGGGTCGGCCGTCCGCTGCCACAGCCCACTAACGTCAAACTGCACCGCACTGTCCGTATTCTGCAGTTATTTCACGCCGTGTTGCTTGTCTGTCTGCGCTGACGACTCCAGCAAACGACGCCGCTCTCATTCACCAAGAGTAGACCGTTAGTCACTGCACTGTTCTTGGTGAAACGCAATGACTGTCGAATGTTTTTGTATGGCGACTCCACAATGGATGATGTACCAGACCACCACAATATTACAATACAAATAACAAATTTCCATCTTGGTGGTGTGATATGAAAAATTTATTTAAGAAAAATCGTGCACATGACGGAACATCATCAGTGCATATTTCGAGTCGAGAGGACTCATGTACTCTGCGTAAAACATTCAACAGTCAGATCCATAAAACACATTAATATAAAAGGCTTACTAGTGCCTGTTACAAAAACGTGTAACAACGTACTCTACAAGATGTACAGCAACTTCTCTGGCCAGTACGATATCTGGATTTGTCTCGAGCATGTGTGGGTTATGATGGAACGACGAATAACACATGCGACCCTTCAACCCACAACTCTTTCAGAACTACGAGTAAGAGAAGAGGTCGAGCAGGTGTGGAATAAAGTAGCTCGAGACTCCCTACCCGCCATCTCTATGATCGAATGCATCCCAGAACCATCGCTTTCGTTGTCGCCCATGCAGCCTACCCCACGTACTAATATGGGTGTTTCGGCATGGATCGATACCTGGTACCTGAGCACCACTTTGAGCTCTTGACCTGCAAATACAACCATGTACTCCATATGCACTGTTTTAACAATAAATGTTCTGTGAATAGAAAACTCTCAGAGGGTATACTTCTTTTTATTTTCTGCGGTGTAATGCCCAAACGTTTGTAAGGCTTAAGGGACTTAACTACGGGGCCGGCCGCGGTGGCCGAGGTGACTGAGGCGCTCCAGTCACGGTCAGCACGGCCACTACGGTCGGGGGTTCGAATCCCCCCTCGGGCATGGATATTTGTGCCGTCCTAGTTCGTAAGTAGTTCATAAGTAGTTTGTAAGTTTAGGACTGATGACCCCGTAGTTAAGTCCCATAAGCTTAACAAACATTTGAACATTTAACTACGGGGTCATCAGTCCCTAAACTTACAAACTACTTATGAACTAGCTAACACTACAGACGACACAAACCTCCATGCCCGACGGGGGATTCGAAGCCCCGATGGCGGTCGGCCGCGCGCACCGCAACACGGCGCTCCAGCACGCGCGGCTAATCCGCCGCGGTTCCGGCGATGTATTTCAAACATCTGTCGGACATATCTGAAAGAACAGACGCTATACCTACAACCGTATTTATGCCTTCAGGACGCAAATGACAATCTATGCCAATGCACAAGTGCGCCACATACCTTGCGGGAATACAGTCAAAAGCCATGAGCAAAATGTAGTAATGGGCGAGGGACAATCTTGGTGTATGATAAGTTGAGAATTTGGGACGACGGGATAGACTAATTAAGGTGACCGCTGGCCCGAAGCGGCAAATTCGGGTTTGAATCCCGGTCCAGCACAAATTTTCAACATCGCCATTGAGTTTTTATAAAATTTGATCTGATTTTTGTGCAAGACTGGACTGTGATGTATAATTAAAAACGGTTAGAAAGTCAAATAATATTAATAAAAGTATATTCCGTCAAGAAAAGTAATCAGATGCAAATCATGATACGGAAATAGCCCAAGAAACATCACATAACAGAAATCTTAGGAGCAGATTTCATAATTATCAAATTGGACATTGTTTACCACGTACGCCACAAAACAACTTTTTAAGAAATGGAAAAAGGTTGGCCTCTGCTCTGTGAAATGTCATCTTATCTCTCGTTTTACTGTACATCCGAAATGAGTAAGTAAATTTTTTGGGAAAAGAAAGAAATTTATTATATGAAACAGCCTCCCCCCCCCCCCCCTTCACGGATCTTTCGTGAGTACGTGCGTGGCGAGCACGGGCCCCGAGCTAATGCATTCCTTCTTTACTTCCCGGACTGCATTAGTAGTTTATTCCCCCTATCGCAACCAAACGACCCAACCCACACACAAAAAATAATGCAGATTAACACTATAAATGACAAACCTAACAATGTCGATGTTTTGAAATGCCTACAAAATATAGAGATAACTCTTCATTCACAACCGACACAAAAGCGTTAACATTTTGGCACCTGTTCTGTTTACTGTCCTTTAAAGTAGTCACCAGATTTTTGTAGAACCAGTTGTCGGCGATGTGGAAGGCATAGTATACCGTTAGCAGAGCCTGTTCTGTTGATGGTGTGAATCGAGCAGTCTACTGCCTGTCGAATCTCTGGAACAGTTCTGAAGCGAATGCTTCGTGGTTCCTTCATCTTCGGAATCAAATCAAAGTCACAAGGACTTACATTCGGGGAGTATGGTGGATGGTGCTGTACTTCCCAGTCCCATAGACCGAACAGTGCTGCCACAGCTTGCGCTGCAAGCGCCCAAGCGTTGTCGTGCAAAATGATGGGTGGGTTGCGCAGGAAGTGTTGCCGATTCTTTCGCAAAGCTGGTAGCAGGTGATGCCCCAAGAACGAAGAGTAATACTTTGCATTACATTGACGGTCTCCGTTGTTCCTGTTTCGAAAACAATATGACAGCGTTACGTTAGACCGCTCACTCACAAGTGACTGTGTTTCCCTCGAGTGTGCGCTCGCCGGTGACGTGGGACGGGCGAGTCCATCTGCTCAGAGATGAGGTAGGTATGTAAACAAAGTCTGCTATCAGTGACAATAGTATATTCCATTGCATAGTGTCTCCACAGAAGTTTTGCCACTATTTAAGTTCCAACCCTTGTATAAAAAATATTAACTTCATTACGTTTTGGACAAAAAATGATATTACATCTCCTTTTACAGAATTTTCGAAACAAAATTAGAATTATATCAATTATCATGTCTCAAAGACTCAAGTCAGCCTATCAAACAACCTTAACAGTTCGAACACCGCACCTCACTGACTCCTTTCTTTCTCGCAGACGCAACAGCCTATCTCTCCCCACCAACGATATTATTACACCCTCTCCAAAGATACAAGAATAAGTGACTACCAACATAACATTGTAGTGACCACTTTAACATCACCAAACAGGATAGTTACAGTACTATCCGCAAAGTAGCCACCCTTCAATATTCCCTATTCCTTGAGGGAAAACAAAGCTGCGAGCAGGATAATGAGCAAGGAACACAACAATCTTCGTATGCCATAAGTTGAGAATTTGAGTAGGATTAGATTAGATTAATACTTGTTCCATAGATCATAAATACGACATTTCGAAATGATGTGGAACGTGTCAGATTAATAAAAGGTGTCGCTACAAAACTCTAAATATTTTTAAGAATTTAATTTCTTACGCATTTTTTAAACGAAATAACTATCTAAAAAATCATCTAAAGTACAGCAGTTGCCATTCACTAATTCTTTTAATTTCTCATTAAGTACTAGTTGGCTATCTGTCAGACTTTTAATGTTAATTGGTAAGTGACTACAGACTTTTGTGGCAGCATAATTCACCCGTTTCTGTTTCAGAGTTAGATTTAGTCTTGAATAGTGAATATCAGACTTTCTCCTACTGTTGTAGCTACGCACACTGCTATTACTTTTCAGTTGGGTCGGATTGTTAATAACAAATTCCATAACTGCATATATATATTATAAAGCTACAGCTTGTGGGCAGATCCTTAAATAAATGTCTGCAGGATGATCTTGGGTGGGCTACAGCAATTATTCTGATTACACAGTTTTGTGCAATGTATACTTTTTTTACTCAATGTTGAATTGCCCCAGAATAAGATCCCATATGAAAGCAGTGAATGAAAATAGGCATAGTAAGCTAATTTACTGAGATGGATATCACCAAATTTTGCAATGACCCTGATAGCATACGTAGCTGAACTCAAACGTTTCAGCAGATCTTCAATGTGTTTCTCCAATTCAATCCCCCATCAGTGTAAACGTCTAAAAATTTTGAATATTCTACCTTAGCTACAGATTTCTATCCAAAGTCTATATTTGCGAATGGTGTCATGCCGTTTACTGTATGATACTGTATGTAGTTGGTTTTATCAAAGTTTAATGAGAGTCCATCTGTAGAGAACAAAAAAAAAAAAAAAAAAAAAAAAAAAAAAAAAAAAAAAAAAAAATAGGTTAGCATCTTCATGAATATAGAATGGCAAGTCATTAATATATATTAAGAACAGCAAAGGACCCAAGACCGAACCTTGTGAGGCCCCATTTTGATAGCTATCCAGTTAGAGGAATTAGCTGCTTCTTGCATATTGTGTGAACTGCTTATTTCAATTTTCGGCACTCTTCCAGTTAAGTATGAGTTAAACTATTTGTGTTCTGTACCACTAATACCACAATACGTAAGCATATCTAGAATAATTCCATGATTTACACAATCAAAGCCTTGGAGAAATCATAAAAAATCCCAACTGCTGCTGTCCGGTTATTCAGAGCATAGGTTGGCCCAAAGCGGGGAATCCGGGTTCGAATCTCGGTACAGCACAAATTTTCAACTTCGCCATTGAATTTATTTCAGTGTCTCGTAACAGTCGAGATGTTTATTTGGAATTCATAAACTTTAATGTTTGTACTAACTAAGTAGCTAACTGCTGGAAAAGACCGAGGCGACCGCGATAAGCTAGCGGTCGTGGGTAGCGTAACAGGCTTGAAACGCTAGTGCAGAAGTACGCCTGCGGTGTGCTATGTTGCCAGAGTCAAGGGCTTTATCACCAAAGCGCCAGGCGGGGCCGAGCGAGCCTTCTTTCAGCGGAGGGGTCAACGTCTGCATTATCTGAGGAATGGAGAAGGCGGAAGTGCAGTTGTTTGTAAACAGCTCGAGTAGTCTCAAATGCCGACAGAAGGTCAGCCGCCACAATAGGACCATGGAATTCTTCCACTGAAAGGAAATCACCACACACGTTAAGACGTTTATCCCACTGGGAGACGAGACAACCGATTCCTATTAGGCCGCCGAAACCCACTGTTGCACATCCCTGTCGAACTGAGCACTGAGCGAGATGCCTCCTTGGTAAAGTCTGGACTCTCATCCAGATTTAGGGTTGGGTTGGGTTGTTTGGTTGGGATAGGGAGACTAAACTGCTAAGGTTATCAGTGCCCTGGTGGGGAGGGGAAGGAGTGAGGATAGGAAAGGAGGGAAGGAGGGTGTGGGGGAAGGAAATGCTGTCCGGAAAGTAAAGAAGGAAGGAAGACTGCATCGGAGCCCCGTGGTAGTCACGAACGTACTCACGAAAGAACCATCATCTCCTGGGGGGCAGATTTAGGTTGCTCGTGATTTCCCTAAATCACTCCACTCACTCCACACTGCCAGGATGTTTCCTTTGAAAGGTTACGACCGATTTCTTTCCTCAGCCTTGCCCAGACATTCGAGCTCGAGCTCCGTCTCTTTTTGTGTTACAGTCGACCAAACTCGTATACAGAAGAACTCGATACCAGATTTTCAACGTACGAGGGTGAGTCAGTAAGTAAGTCGCAAACTGAGGCAGACACGCCAGTACTGCGCGATGTGTAGGAGTGTTTCTCTACCACCAGGACACACCCGTCTTGTGGGCTGCCAGCAGTTTAATGAAACAAATAAAGTTACAGCTCAAGAGTGTCACTTACAGGATGCAAACGCTGCCACGCTCCAGTCTTTTAAAGCCTTCTCGAACGATGGGACGAGTGTTTAAATTTACAGGTGGAGTCAGCTGAAAAGTAAAGCAAATTTCAGCTTGTAAACGCAGTACTGGCCTGTCTACCTCATTTTGCGACTTATTTACTGATTCATCCTCGTACGTACATTTTCTTTTTAGAAATTCATCACTTATAACGTAAATGTCACACTTCAACCTTATAGTTCTGTGATGGATCACGTAATGATACAAACATTTGTTTGACTTGAAAAATTCTTCAGAACATAACGAACAGGTATTAAATGCGAATTTACAAGTCTGTTATGATGTAGCTAGCCTTAAATGTACTAAAATAGAATAATTTTTGGATTTCCAATATTACATATAGAAAAATGAAACCTACCATTTCACTAACCTCAAAACACTTAATATTTATTCCAACTCGAGTGTATATTTGTTAACTCACACTTTTTCCAAAACACAAAGAAACACCAAAGGACTCAGTGCAAATACTTTTATGTATTTTGATTTAAGACACTTTATTTAAACATATCACTTAAAGTATTAATCTCAAATCACAGGCATATATGTGAACAACTTTGTTGAAGCTATACATTCACATCTCACGGTTTAACATGTTACTTAAGTAATCTCTATACTTGTAAGACGCATTTGTTGTCTGTCTGTCTGTTCTCTTATAACTCAAGATCCAGAAAACCAAAGAACGTGAAATTTGGGACACGTACACAAAATTACTTGGGGAAGGTTCTTAAACAGGTTTTGTTCCAATTTTTTGAAAAATCAACCGGAAAATTTGAGAAAAAGTGAAAGTGAGTTTTCAATGTGCCTGTGTAAATCTATATATTCGCAATGATCTTGATGAAATTTTCCGCAATTGACCTTCAAAACAAGAGGAAGTGCACTGTCTACATAAAATTTCGTTCAGTGTATGGTGGAACGTACTTATGTATTTCGCCAAAATCCACAGTTTTGTTCCGATCTTGATGAAATTTTGTACCCTTGATCTTGAAAACAAGATGAAGATTACTGTCTACATAAAATTTTGTTCGGTGCATCGGGGAGAGTACTTACAGACTTCGATTGCAATCTCTATACATATAAGACGCATTTGTTGAAAAACCTCATTTTAAACCTGGGAAAGCCAAGTACTTGCAGCTAGTTATTTATAATATTCACTCTCAAATTTCAAACTTGTTACCCCCTATTTTCGGGGGTTATGTAAAACTGTGTTGAGTTTGAGCTGACGGTCAGTGTTGGTGCTACAAGGCATGTCTGTTTTGTGAGTAACAGTTGATGTAACCTGTATTAATAATTTCAAAAACAGTCAAAGTTGCACACAACTGCTTATTTTTATTGACGACTAGTTTTTGACTTACCTGAGCCCGTTATCAAGTCAAACCAACTCAGTGTCATCACCAATATAGAAACGATATATCATCACATGTACAAAAATTTTTATATTCCCTTTTCTTTTAAACGTGTCATTATTCCACTTTCAACGCCATGACACGTGGGGAATATAAATTTTTTTTATACATGGGATGTATCGTTTGTATATTGGTGGTGACATTGAGTTGGTTTGAGTTGATAACTAGTCGTCAATAAAAAGAACCAGCTGTGTGCAACTTAGGCTGTTTTTGAAATTATTAATAGTAACTTGCTGTCCCGAAACCATCCACCATGTTGCAATTTCATGATGTAGCATGTGTTTTGTCTTTAAGATGGCCGCCATGTAATATTGTGTACTATCCCAGTGTTTAAGGAAAGTGGTTAAATATGAGTTAAAAAAAAAAAAAAAAAAAAAAAAAACCTCTGAAGTGAAATCGTTATTAACACACTGACGTAAGCCTAGGACCTATAAAGTTATTTAAAATCATCCTTATAGAAAACGAGGCCAACAAACTGAAACTTCAAGATCTATGATGTACCATCTGCTGCTCGCTTAACTCAGATGCTACATACTTGTTGTGAGACAAAAAAAGAATTGAATCATTAACTATTAAATATTTTTATTAGAGTAGATCAGAGGTAACATTACAGTCTCTGTGACGACACTGTCTCCGGGACGTTAACCCATAATCTTCCTTCGTTCCTTCGTCCAACTGAAACTGATGGGCACGCCTGTCTTTCTTCAGGTCGCCAAAGATGGGAAAAATCGCACAGTGAAAAACCCGGCCTGTGCGGAGTATGTCCACTGCCTTTAACCCAACTGGCTAAATTCCGTTAGACAGGCCACTAGAGGCCCAGTAGGTACTGACCAGCCGCCGCGTCATCCTCCGCCCGAGAACGTCAGCGGATGCTGTGTGGAGGGGAACGTGGTCAGCGCCACGCACTCCCGGCTAGAGTTGTTGTGGCGTAAAAGAACGATCTGGAGAAGGCAGCGATCGACCGAAAGCCAATAGCAGGCAGGCGCCGCGCATCCTGGAGGGAGTAACCCAAGATGCTCGCCCTCTACAAGCGGCTATATCTAGACCGACGTACGTCTGGTCGCCCGGCAGTTACTATTCGGGAATACGTCAGTTACTAATGAGAACCCGTCAGTTACTATTCAAGACTACATCAGTTACTAGTGAGAACTCGTTAGTTACTATTCACCACTCGGACAGTTACTAGGCAGCTACGAAGACAGAACTAGGACAGTAATAAGTAAGAACGCGGCTACGAACTTAGCAGTAACTAGGTCATAGTGCAGCTAGCACCATACGGATGCGGAGAAGTAAGAAGAAACAGACACATGTTCTAAAGTCCATTATTATACTTTTCAGTCGATAAATATCTTGGAATACTAACTACATCAATGTTTTAGATGCCAAAGGATCCTGCACCAATACCGTTATTGACAACCAGACTGGGACGAGTAAACAACAAAAAGGCGACGAGGTCATAACAAGAGTACTGTTCAAATTCAAATGTTTGTAGAGCTTATGGGACTCAACTACTGGGTCATCAGTCCCTAAACTTACAAACTACTTATGAACTAGCTAACACTAAGGACGGCACACACATCCATGCCCGAGGGGGGATTCGAGCCCCCGACCGTAGTGGCCGTGCAAACTGTGACTGATGCGCCGCAGAACGGTCAGCCACCGCGGCCGGCAAGAGTACTGTATAGTACAAGCAGAACACGCCACCATTTTGAATCCCACGTTGAAGGTGCGCATTTAAAGACTACAGAACACTTACGCTTTTTAACATGCTCTTAAGGCCATTAAATATATTTTCCTAACGCAGAAAATATTACATCGTAGTAAATTTATTGGCTTACATTTGACAGTAAGAGGCAAGCAATTTAAAGTTAGTGATTAGATGGATATTTAAATATATGATAAATTCACTTACATTCCATATGTTGCCGTTCTAAATATTTACCAAATACGGTTAAAATATCGTATTTTCTGGTTTATAAATTGTACATCCCCATACGTTTACAGTAACCAAAAGTATCATTCGAAAACAGTTACGGAATGATGTTAAAAATGTTCAAATGTCTGTAAATCTATCGGACCAAACTGCGTGGTTATCAGTCTGTAGCTTACAAACTACTTGAACCTAGGTAAACTAACCTAAGGACAACACACACACCCATGCCCCAGAGAGGACTCGAACCTCCACGACGAGCAACCGCGCGCTCCGCAGCGAGACGCTTTAGACCGCTCGGCTACTCCACCGCGGCGGAATGATGTTAAATTGCGATAATGTACTTCCAGTATTCCTACCTGCGATGTCTCACATATTTTACACACACCATATTTCAGAGAAGATTTTACTTCAAAAATCTGTTTAAATCTGGTAGCATTGACTTTGAAATAAGTGAATGTTGCAGACTAAGTTTTGAATTTAATGCTTTGCATGTACAACTTCTATTATTATTATTACAGACATCCAGTTCACGGCTTGACTTAGGCCTACATGTTCACGTGTTGAGAGACACATTTAATTACAACACTGAACTAATGCGAATTAATATAATTTTAAAACCGCGAGCTGGGTAAAGCAAGTTGCACTCGTGCATCACTCAAAATATAATTAACATCACTACGAATAACTTCTTAGTTGGTCTAAATAAAATCAAGAAAAGTGAACACACTGTATGTGATGTTATGTTAACAATCTGTAGCAAAATTAAAATAAACCATTACCTACAAGTATAGGCCTATATTTTCATTACTACCTCTCTGTGAGAATAACTATTTCTAATACAAATACAAAAAGTTTTGTTCTTACAGTTACACAGATAGTTGCTCGATTTTGGCATCCATACTTAGCGTCATGAATTCACAGGCGACCGTTTACGCCGATCCGTGTTTGAAGGAACCCGATAAAACTTATAGCGACCATGTCTGCAATTATTTGAGCAGTTTGGAGCTGCACAACCGACCATTTCACACTGTGAAACAATAAAATCGCAATATATACGCTGATTCACTTCGCTACACCACACAAAGCGTACAACACTGTGTCGGATTGGGATTCAAAATGGCGTACTGTTCGGCTTGGTATATCTAGTGCTTTACTCCCGGCCATTACGTCAGTTTTCGTGACCGGCGAGAAATACAGGCCTGAGCGCGCACTTCATGCTACGTAAGCAAGGTAGTTCCGAGCCGGCGCGATCGCTAGCCGATTGGCCGGCCGCTGGGGCACTGCCCACTACATCATAGCGGGCAGCCACTGAGCTAGCGATCGCGCCGGCTCGGAACTACCTTGCTTACGTCGCATGATGTGTGCGCTCAGGCTTGTATTTCCCGTTGCCCGCGTCGTGACCGGAGCCGCTACATCTCCCTCAAGTAGCTCCTCAGTTGGCCCCACAAGGGCTGAGTGCAGTCCGCTTGCCAACAGCACTCGGCAGACCCGGACGGAGACCCATCGAAGTGCTAGCCAAGCCCGACAATGCTTAACTTCGGTGATCTAGCGGGAACCTCTGTGTCCCTGTTGGCGCCGTTAACCTAACACACGGAAAACGCATATCCGCATACGCCCTGTTACTGTAAACTTAATGTTCCATGTTACCTCCAACAGTACTGCAACACAACAAATGTCCTCCGCAAACAGCTGGCATGAGCGGCACTGTTCAAAAATGTTCAAATGTCTGTTAAGATTAAGGGACTTAACTACGGGGTCATCAGTCCCTAAACTTACAAACTACTTATGAACTACCTACAACTAAGGACGGCACAAATATCCATGCCCGAGGGAGGATTCGAACCCCCGACCGTAGTGGCCGTGCAGACCGTGACTGAAGCGCCTCAGTCCCCTCGGCCACCGCGGCCGGCAGCGGTACTGTGACTGTGTATTGTACTGTCGAATAAAAAAATGTTCACATGTTAGTAAACCTAAGGGACCAAACTGCGGAGGCCGCCGGTCCCTACACTTACGAACTACTTACACTAACACTAAGGACAACGAAAACGTCCATGTCCGAGGGAGGACTCAAACCTCCGACGAGGAGGGCCACGTAATCCGCGCGGCACTTTCGTATCCATTCTAGAGATGCAAACAAAGACCACACAACAGACCAGCATGTGATGGTCACACAAAATCACGTCTTAGTAACTGGTAATCACAAAGTCATAATTATCTCGTAAACTATGTAAGCTGGGACTTTTCTCCTTATAATGTCGTGGACTTTCAACAAAATGCGTCTACGCCATTAATTATGGTACATCCTGCAGTCGGTATTAAAGAGGTTTTACAATTTATACATAGTGTACATGATTACGATTCACACTTTTTCGCGGCAGTTCTACTTCGGAATAACAGGTGTGAAAAATGAACACCTACATTTTCCGTTCGAACTCTGATTGCTTTTATTTCTTTCTTTTTTTAAACTTTGTTACGATGGTCATTATTTTCTATGTAGGGGTGGAGGACAGATAAAGTATTTTCGAATTCGAAACTATTACTCCTATTTTGGAGCATTGCTGCGCATTGTGGGATCCACACCAGATGAAACAGATGGTCAGAGAAAGTTCAGAAAAGGGCAGCTCGTTTTGTTATTATCGCGATGTAGGCTGGGAGAGTTTCACGGAAACGAAAATTGGGGTGGAATTGATTAAAAGAAAGGCGTTATTTGTTGCGGCGAGATGTATGTTTGTGACATTTCTTTCACCAACTTTCTCTTCCGAATGCGAACATATTTTGTTAGCAGACATCTACATAGGGAGACATGATCATCATAATAAAATAAGAGAAATCAGATCGTAAACAAAGATTCAAATGTTCAAATGTTCGAATGTTTGTATAGCTTATGGGACTTAACTACGGGGTCATCAGTTCCTAAACTTACAAACTACTTATGAACTAGATACTACTAAGGACGGCACAAACATCCATGCCCGAGGGGGATTCGAACCCCCGACCGTAGTGGCCGTGCAGACCGTGACTGGAGCGCCTCAGTCCCCTCGGCCACCGCGGCCGCAACAAAGATTCATCTGTTTATTTTTTTTTTTTTTTCCCCTCCCGCGCGTTATTAGAGAAAAGAACTGTAGAGAAATATCATAAAATCGGTTCGATGAAGACTCTGACATACACTTCAGCGTGACTTGCAGAGTATTTAGAATGATTTGCCACCTCAACCCACGTATCATATCCGTGATATTCACCGTATTTCACTATAACACACTTTCCGCCATGCATCGTATGCGTGCTTACGAATTTTAAGAACCCTTCATCATGAATACTTAAACGTATCTGCCAACAATGATCGGTCAAACGGTGTAGAGGTCTTTTCTGAGGTACCCTCTGCCATGCACAATATGGTGACTTGCGGAGTAAAAAAAAAAAAAAAAAAAAAAAAAAAATTGCGCCAAGTTTTACAGTGATCGGTTTAACGGTGCCTTATCTTTCGCTATGCACCAGTTGGTGTATAGTGAACTATAAAAATCCTCCTCCATATGCAAACTTTCATGGTAATTGATCGAACGGACTCTAAGTACGATATTAATTAGAACCATATCAATACCCATTATACAGGATATAAATTTTAAGTTGTAAACCAGAATAACTCGAAAAATAAGCTTCACATGGAAAAATGTGAAGAATCCCAAGTTGATAATTTTGGAGGAGGACATCTGATGGAGCTAAAATTAGCGCGTCACCCCAGCCCCCCCGGGGGTGGGGTGGGAGGCAACTTTACAATTTCAACCCCCATTTTTTATTGCAGAATCAGGTTCAACTTAAAAAAAACTACGCACATTTGTCTTAAACATTTGTTTTGATTCCTGGTACTTGGCACTGTAATTCAAGAAACTTCCACGTTATCTTGCGTGGAAAATGGTTACGGATAAATAAAAAATATTTCTTTACTTTGTAAATTTTGATTCGCTAGAGAGAAGAATTAGTTTTACAAACGTTGACCCAAACATTAATTTTTTCCGCAGATTCGGATAAGTTTTGTTTGTTTCGTGGTCATGAGGCCGCACAACTTTTAGTTATCAAACAAACCATCTGACTAGCTAACTGAATAACCAAACATCCTACTTACTAACGAGTCAGCTCTTGAACTAACAAAGTAAAATAACTGAGGAAAAGACTAACCCCCCTCCCCCCCCCCCTCCCGCTAACTGAAGATGAACGTATTCCCCTTTAAGTTTGGTAGTCCTGAAAAGGCTGTTTGGCTTGTTAATTAGCTAGTCGAATATAGCACTATCTACCAAGAATGGAAAACAATTGTTGAGTAAACCATATTTACGAATAGGTGAAGAATCGAATATGGTGAAGAATCGAATATGTACTAAAATTGGACAGGTGTGTTCCCATTGGAAAATACCTAGTTGATCCCATTGAAACGTGCACTCTAGTGGGGAATGTTCTTCGAAACACAGTCCGCTAGGCGAGAATGAGAAAGCTGTGAATAAAAGCTTTGCCTGCGTATTTGTTCGCGGAAGAAAGTACATGTCATTAAAGGCCCGCACACAGGATTATTTTTCTTGGGGGGGGGGGGATCATGTTGCGGTGGCTTTGAATCCCCGAGGTGTGTGGAGCGAGTAGCAGAACTCAGCTGCCACCCTCTGTGGACTACCGACGTCAAAGAGCGGCAGCGTACCGCGAGGTCTGGCGGTCTATGGAGAACGACTGATGCAAATGGAAGACGAGGCCTCTGGACTGCGCCGTGGTGCTGGACGGTGTTGTCGTGGTAGCGAGCGAACTTGGTCGGTGTCAGTGACAGTGTGGATAGTCTAGTATATTGAGTTTCAGCGGACTGTTATGATTGGGAAGGCTTGCGGACAGGTGCCTGATTTTTTTCCCTTTATTGATATTTTAAAGCCATCGGAAATGGCAGGCTGGCAGCAGCTTGATTGCTGCTCTTTAGCCGATCGTATTTACAATTGTTTGCCAATTCGTTTCGTTAAAAACATAGTAAGGTGATAAAATACATTTAAAAACATGAAGGGAGAGATAATATACCCAGATCAAAGAATTCGAATGAAAACATATTCGAATTAAAACAGCCACAATAGGTAAAATCACACAAAGTTTAAAATCCACGGCGGTTAAAATCAAGTTGGTGGAGCACCCTAGACGATGACGAAGACACTGCTTAAAACACATGGCAACACGAATATTCTGCCTTTTCGACGGTTGTTTATGTTTTAAAAGGGACACTTACAAGGAAAGTACTTGAGCTTGAGCAAACACATATACACCAAAGTCGTATGAGAGATAATGTAAAGATCCCTTATTTCACTAGTGATACTCCCGCATCTGCAAAACTCTGCAGTCGTCCGTTAGAGGCCTCTGCGTGTGCCTTGACACATTGCACTTTGACCTGTCGGTTCGCGAATAGGGACGGTGCAGTGTGCCTCCGAAGTTGCGTTTTGTGATGTTATTTGTGTGGTGAAGCATCAGATGGGGTGTCGATTGCTAAGCAATCCTATTTATGTTTTGCGATTAGTTGAGATTAAGTTACGAAGAACCCTTCTTCGTGAAGACGGTATTAGTGTAGAAGATGAATCATTTGCATGCTTTCTCGTATCTGTCATGGTACAGAAATATGGGCATAAGTTAGATACTGTTGTTACAAACTCATAATAATGATAATAGGAATGAGAATGACGAACAACTCATTGCAAGCGGTAGTGCTACGGTAAGTGCGGGAAGAGGCGATGGAAGCAGTGGCAGTGAATACCAACAGTCTTTCGGGAAGAAGGTTAAAGTTGCAATTATCATCACGGATTTTGATGACAATTCACTAAAGAACATGTACGATGATTATTACATAAGTTATAGTTAAGATATCTGCATTATGTATGGTGTCTACAATTACATCTACAGTGCTATCTAGAGCATGGTTGCAGAGCTTTGCAGAAAAACTACACCCACCAGCACATTGAAGTGTACATGGAGATCCTGTAACCAAACGTTCATGCAGATATGTTTGTTCGAGTCCAAGTACTTTCCTTGTTAGTACCACAATACACAAACACTGCCACAACACTAACGGCGCATTGTTAAAATTTGTAGGGCACAGGTATCCCGCAGGGGATGAGGAAGGTAGGGGAGACGCGGATAGGAGAGACAGAAGGGGGAGGGGGGATGGGGGAGAAAGACGCAAGGACTTCAAGGGATAGGGAAGCAGGGGGAAGCCAAGCGTGGGAGGGAGTGCAGTGGGAACGGGAAGGAGAGGGACTTGGACTTGGATTGATAGGATAGGTAGATGTCGGGACGGAGGGCGTCATCCGGGAGGGGGATGTGGCGAAAGTTACCCTCGGAGAGGATGTAGAGAATGAGAAGCTGAAGGGAGGGAGGGATAACGAGGTAACGGCGTGGCAGACGCCTGAGATGCAGCAGGTGCTGGGAATCAAGTTTGCAGGAAACATATCTGAGGCGGAGGTGTTCGAGGAACTTGAGCAGGTGTGGAAAAGGAATAAGGTCGTAAATGATCCGCGTGGGGGGAAGGGAGGCGGATGCGGTAAGCGAGGCAGAGGGCATGGCGTTCTAGGATCTGGAGGGATTGGTAGTGGGCACGGGGAGCGGAAACCCAAGTGGGGTGGAAACAGCGTAAGACAGGACGCATGATGGGTAGGTGAAGGGGGTGGTGGAAGGGTTGAGGCCCCTTGTCCAGCCAGAGAGGAGTTTGAGGCTTTATCACGGAGGGGTAAGGCCTAGGTATTTTAGGGTTTGGGGATGGAGATGTTGGGAAGGGGTGAGGGTAAGGAAGACGGTGTAGTCAGCACATTTCAGGAGGTGGACAGGAGGCTGGGGCTGCGGCATGTCAGCCGTGTATAGAAGGTAGAGAAGGGGGGAGAGGACGGAGACCTGAGGCTCCCTGGTGGAAAGTTAAAACAAACGGGAGTCGGAATTATTGACAGTGACATAGGATGGGCGGCGGGCGAGAAAGGATGCAATGAACATAATTAACAGGAAGGGCATAGAGTTGGAGTTTGTAAAGACCAGAATGTCATATGCAGTCTCAATGTCGATGCCAAGGATAGTGGCACAACAGGAGTTCATCTGGACGGAAATGAGGTGGATGGTTGGTCATCGACACAGAAGGGTTGGAAGCCACACTAGGAGAGGGGAAGGAGCTGGTGTTGACGGAGGTTGGTGTATGCGGCGAGAAAGGATTGTTTCCAGGACCTTGCTGAACACTGAGGTGAGGCTGATAGGATGAGGTGACAGAGGGCGGCTTGCCGGGTTTGGGAAACATGAGGATACGGGAGGTCTTCTACAGGTCGAGAAATTAGCCAGTGTTTAGGATGACGATATAGAGAGAAGCAAGGACTGTATGAAAAGAATGGGGGCAGGCCTGAAGGTGCCTGATGTAATGCAGGCGTGGCCGGGAACTGTGTTGTGTTTCGTTCAGAGTGTTGATTCAATGTTGAGGGCTGTGATTGGAGTGTTGAGGCCTGTGGGGTGCTGTGCATGTAGTGAAAGCCAGCGGTGAGCGGCGGGATGGAGGTATTGGTTCACTCGTAGTTGTCCGGTAAGAGGAGTAATCAAACCTAGGATTGTCAGAGATGGAGAAGGTATCATTAAGGTTGGTGGCAAAGTGATTCGCCTTACTGGTGCTGTCTGGGAAAGGAAGGTCATTATGGAGAAGTGGTTAGTGGGGGGAGGGCGGAGTTACTGCCAGTAACGCGATGGAAGGCATGCCAGTACTTGGAAAAAAGATTGTGTGGGGGAGAGACGTTAAGACGGGTGCATGTCTCACGCCAGTCCCGGCATCACTTCGCATTTAAGAGGTTTCTGATGTGACGTTGGATTTGCCGGTGGTAACGGTGTGTGTTCTGGTCACGGGTGTGCAGGAAGGAGCGGTAGAGGCGACGGGATTCTCGCAGAAGGAGTACGGCCTGTGGAGGAAGGATATGGTTGTTCGGCTGGATGGTTTTGGTAAGAATGTGGGATTGGATGGCGTCAGCAACGGTAGGACGGATTCGGCGTAATAGATACTGGCGAGGGTGCGGAGGGACAGTTGGTGGCTGGCGTTCGAGATGGCGACGGTAGGCATCCCAGTCGGCGCGGGCGTAATCATAGACTATTATAGGAGAGTGCTCGGGACTCGGGACGGGGAGCGCGAGCCTGTTACTGCCGGGTGTAGGGTGAAGAGTATGGCGGCATGGTCACTGCCGATGAGGTCGAGGACTTCCGCCTGCATGCGGGCCCAGGAGGTTAGGAGAGGCGAGGACAACATCAGGGGTGATATTGCTCTGCGGGCGAGTGGGAACAGTGTCGCCGCGGAGCTGGGAGAGAAACTGACGCCACCGCCGGAGTTCGGCAGCAAGCACATAAGTCGTGAAGTATCGGTCTGTGTGGGATAGGACGTCATAGGAAAGGGGCGCGGTGCTGCGGATGTAAATTGTGGTGAGGGTGACTGAGGGAGGGGACAAAGAGGCTGAGGATGAGGTGTTCAGTGGGATGATGATGCTGATCGTGTAGCATCGTTGAGGAGAGGTTGTGGCCAAATTGGGGTGGTGGTGGAGGTCGCCGATCGCCACTCCACCTCGTGCGGAGGGGGTTCATCAATATGGTGAACGGTGTAGGGAGCGGTGTTGATGGTGCTTGAATGAGCTGCAAGTTTATGTTGGTCTGTGGAAGTGCATCCTGGTCTGAGAAAGCCCCGAGGGTTGACAGAAGTAAGACCTTATTGGTAATATCCTGACTTGTTCTGAATATTGGTTTATAATGTAGTTCCTATAAATTGTTGGGGTTTGAGACGTTAACTAAAATATTACGTGAAAGCTTTGATTCGGGGAGAAACAGAGGATAGATGGAGGGTATGATTTTAAATATTCTTTGATTAATTTTGTATAACGTCAGAATTAAGGGGAATGTTGCCGGCAACTACATTATAAAAAAGTCGACAGGCTTTACCTTCATCGTTACCATACATCTTTTCGATGATATCAGCCCAAAAATCTGTAAATCAAAATGAGAATAATTGAAGATAGAACACCATCGTGATCCGGAATTGGACCGGTGGAATTTTTGTGTGCAGTGGACCGTGCGATAAATTTTATTAGTGGATTCTGCGTCTGCGGTTGATAAAATTGCGGGGATAGAAAAGTCAGACTTTGTCTTATGCTATAGCGTAATAAAAATGACTGCATGTTCTTAAAAATATTGAATACTATTGTGAAGGGGAAAAATTGAAATCTAATGGTAATAAAATGTTTAACAATCACTGCACTGTAATTCATCAGGCGTAATGGCGTCAAATTCCGTAACACGCAAATTGTAAAAATCATCTACGCCACTAGGAGGCGGGAAATCAAATAAGAACACATTCGCCATTTAATTAATGAACTTATATATTTCAAGTTATACCTTTTCTAATTTAGCACTATACTTACAGCAATTTTAATGGAGAGCTGCTAGTAATGCGTCTTAACTCGACGGCGGCAAAAGAGAGACAAATGAAGCGGTTCGCTGTTCTTTCCCTCCTGCGGTAAGACAAGGGAATGTAGGATTTTCAGAGATTATTTTTCTTTTGAGAGAAAGGAGAACGATCATTGCTGGTATCTATAATCTTCGATTCACGAAGTTAATTATTCTATATTTATTTATATTTTAATTTGTAGCGTTTCAGGTTTCGTGTCTTTTTTAAGCTGCATTAATTATCATTACGTGGAATGAGCTGTAGTACAGCTGTAAAGCTGCCGCTCTTGACGTTGTCAGTCCACAGAGGGCGGCAGCTGAGTTGTTCTGCGCGTCGCGCCACACGGCAGTGCGCGCGGGAAGGCTGCGCGCGGGGATTCAAAGCCGCCGCAACGTGTGACGACCGTGCAGTCGGCACAATATATAAATCGGGGAAACTGGTCTTTTACGATGGGAAACTCTTTCTCATTTTCGCTCCATAAGAATGACAATTACGGACATAACAAATTAAACCCAGCCAATTCTGTCAAACCGTTACCAAGTAATGGTATTTCATGTGTGAATGAATTGATTTTTATTTATATAAATGTATAATGAGGATAGGTAGCAACTTACTGCCGCAGACAGGCACATAGAAATGACACACAACGTAAAGCAATAGCCTGCAATAGACATACTCCTATAGGCACACATACCTTGTTACAGGCAAAACTCACGAAAAAATGATTAACCGTCTCCGGATGTCGCGCCAACTTGAGACTCCTGACTGATGAACGCTGTGGCTAAAAGGTAATTTGTGTGAGTGAGAGTGACTTTTCTGTGTGCTTGTCTTCGACTCAGGAATAGTCTTTACATTTATCTGAATAAAACTCAGTTCTCTCATGTATGAAATATCATCTCTTGAGAACAGCTTGACAAAATTGGCTGGGTTTATTTTGTTGTTCATAACTGTCAGGACAAGGTTTGTTTAGAAGAAATATTTGGAAAAGTTTTTCAGAAAATTCGAGAAAAACAAAAGAGCCATTTTCTGTGGAATTCTTGTATGATTTCAAGACCCTAATTCATTATTCAGACGTTGAATTATTCTGTCTTTGTTTTGCAACATTTTCCAGGACATAATTTCGACACTTACAACAAAAAGTCGGAAAATTCGGTCCAACTGCAAAAATGTCATGAATGACATATTTTGGCAAATCACTGTAATATTTGCAATACACATGGAGACATTTAAAGCACCGGATGGTGCATGGAAGAGTGCATCTTACAATAAGCTTCGACATTGTTTGACCGATCGCCGTGAAAGTTGGCACAATTTTTTTGTAATAACTCATAGATAATGGGGAAGAGAAGAAGTATAGAGGGGGGGGGAAGAGTAGGAGTTTGTAGTAGGTGTGATGGGGAGGTGGTAGGTCAAGACAGGCGGAATGGGGATGAGATTGGGTGAGAGTGGGGATAGTTGAGAGGAAGAGATGAAAAGGGGCAAGAAGAAACAGATAGGGAATGGGAGGCGTAGGTAAACAGAGGGAGGGAGGTAGAAGGAGGAGATGGAATGAAGGAAATATGAGTAAATACACAATTTACGAAAATTTAATGTGTATTACATGTACAGTACATGTAGTATCGTTTATATGAGGAGGAGGGGATGGAGTCAAGTGTAGATGGAGTAGTAATCCCAGTTACTGACTACAGTGATGTTATCTTGAGAGGTCTTTAATGGAAAAACTCACGACGACTGGGTCATGAATACCTGTGTTCGATATATATGTAAAATCCGTCTCTTAGATCATATTTCACCATCCTTATACGCAGTTATCCTGGCTCCGTGCTGACAAGCGCAGAGATTTTCATACACTCTGTTTCCTGTACTCTCTTATCAACGTACACTGCCCCTCATATCTTTCCTCGACCTTAACACTCTTGACTGAACAACATGACAGAAATGCACGTTCCTATCAGAGTAAAACCCTTTCCCTGCCTCTCCATCTCTCAGCCGCTCCCTCAAAGTCCTTTTCAGTAGAAGTAACCAGAATCTGGAACAACCTACCTCACTATTTCAGAGAACTGAATAACACTGCTGGCTTCAAACGACAGTTAATGGATTATATACTAAAGCAATAATTACGATATTCTCTGTTCCTCTGAGCTTCCTATTACAATCTCCGATTGGTATTGCTCTCGCCAGGTACAGCTATCCTAACTTCCTTCTATCAGAATTCGCCAAGACCTAATCAGTGGACTGATGACCACATAGTTGAGTCCCATAAGCTCTACATACAAACTTAATCAGTTTCTACAAATTCTAAAGTATATTTTGTATCTGTTATTATCAATGTTGTAATTTCAATTATTACAACAGCAGCAGCAGAAGCTGTCCCAGTAGTACTGCAAGTATTAATCATACTATATTTAAGTGAATAGTATTTATTTACAACCTTTTTACATTATTTCAATCTGTCTAAATTATGTTATTAATACCTTATCAATCGTTTATCTAATAAAATGATTATTATTTTATAGGTAACTCAGATGTAAAAAGTATTGTATATGTAAAACCCTGGTCCTAGGTAAGAGAGGGCCTGATGATCCTAATCTGGTCAGGCTAAATAAACAAACAAATAAAAATAAATAAAACAAATGAATATCCGGATGGAAAGCGTAAAACAGTCACTTATCATCAAATGTTGTGATGAATACATTAAAAACTCCAACAAATGACTGTCAAAACAATCAGTTCTCATTTAATTCCATGATAAATAATTTATATTAGTAAGCAGTCTCTTTTGCAAGAGAGACGACTCACAAATTTGAAATCCGATTAATTTGGTTTCAGTAAATTCATAGTGATACTTAAATTATTTTGTTTCAGATTTCAGGAAAGACTCAATTGGGTGAATCTCTTTTAGACGAAAGGACTTTCTGACTGACAGATAACTACTGGAGATATAGACATATTATGAAATATTATATTTGATATTTTTTCGCTAAGTGCACCTCTTATTTTGCCCATTAATAAATTGCAGCCGTGCGGAGCCTTGATAGGTCTTTATTTTGTAAAGTAAATGCAGATCGCCAATATTGTTCAATAATATTTTTTCACCTTTATTCATCAGTTATGTAATATGGTGTTTGGGTTCCAATATTTCAGTCATTCACATAGCAGTGTAGCCACAAAAATCTTAGCAAATAACGCTAAATTATAATCAGGGCCTTAAAAATTCACTTTACTATTTCATCCAAAACATCGCATTGATAATCAAATTATCGCTCAAATGGCGATGGTCGCATTTATTTTAAAATAAAGTATAAAAATTTTGTCATTAATAGCCGAACAGGAGCCACATTCACTAATGTGGTCAGCCTGCGCTGGTCTTCTGCTTAACTGTAAAGAATTTAATCATTTATTAGGTTATTATTATTGGTTTCTGTTGTAAAACACAAGAATGTACTACGCTCTCGCAAAGCTGGCTACTGTGCATGAAAATATTTAAAATACCAACGCGGCACTTTGAATTCTACAGTCGTTTTCCCATTGGAATTGGCTACCTAGTGCAGTGTAACCCTTTTATGAATGTACATCCTTCAAGTGTTACTATCCTCAATAAATTACCCAGATCGTGCTTTTCCCTTGCGAGTTACCTAGGTAGCGGAAACGCGACAGTGAAGTACTGTCAGATGGGGTGATTATGTTTGTTGTATTGAGAGGATGAATGCGATTTCTGTCCGATGTTGAGATTCGGAACCCTATTACTATAATTTAGAGTTTCCAGCTACCTCGCTATACTTCAAAACAGTATGTTCCAATGCAAATTCAGATACGTGATGAGTATTTCATACTCAGACTCGATATTACTTAGAAATGTTTATAGTGTAGATGAAATGTTTCATGTCATTTTACATACGAAGAATTGACATAAAAAATTATTCGCATCACTCATAATAACTGGAGATGCTACTCATCTACAGTACCTATGACAGTTAAAGAAACTATGCAAATTAGTTATTGTGTTAGCTTACTCCTGCCTTCTTTATTGACAAACAAACTAAAACTTTACTTCCAGTAGCTAACTCGGTTTAAAACTGTCTTATAAGTCGATGGATGAGAAGTTCCTAGTTAAGTGGCTCCAAGCTAGTGCTACACTTCTTTATGTAGGTGGAGGTGCTTCGCCGCGGTGGAGTAGCCGAGCGGTCTGAGGCGTCTCGCTGCGGAGCGCGCGGTTGCTCGCCGTGGAGGTTCGAGTCCTCCCTGGGGCATGGGTGTGTATGTTGTCCTTAGGTTAGTTTACCTAGGTTTAAGTAGTTTGTACGATACGGACTGATGACCACGCAGTTTGGTCCGATAGATCTACAAACATTTGAACATTTTGGAGGTGCTTCCTTTAATACGATTGGACAAGGATTTAAATATCACTCTCACTTTGATAGCTCTATTCGGGAAAGTTTTAATGAATATCAGGACCCTCTGAGAAGTCTCAATTTGGGCTTCCTTTACTTTTTTCTAATTTTGTTTTTAAACATTTTGCACTTGGTATGATTGTATATATTCTTTGACCAGTATGTCGCAAGACCAGCATTCATGGTGGAATTCTGCATGTGAAAAAAGAATGTATGAACGAAAGGGAACCTTACAGAAGACAACAAGTTACAAAATTAATCAGCCAAATAAAGTGGAGACACCTGAAGAAACAAATGCACTCCATAGAAGAACAAAGGTTACAACAAATGATTCTACAAAACGTTCGCAGGAATGAACCGTAGGTACAGTCCATAAAACATGTGCTTCCGACAACAAGATGCAAGGCTTGCACTAACTAACCAAGAAAACTGCATGGATAAGACATACATATCAGATTAACACTTAAATAACACAGGTCATCGGTTGCAAAACCAGTAATTGATTACTTGAACATGGGTCGGCTACGACTAGGAAGCCTTCATCAGAAGTAAAAATTGAGTTACATGTAATGGACAGGTAGAAAATGTTGTTGAGCAACAGAGTTCACGTTAAAGTTAAAAATGTAGTTCGTACATAACAAAATGTTCGAAGTGGCTAAACACCCCGCTATGGGCCACGTTTGCGGCCGTAATTGTAGATGTACAGACATTTGAACACTTTTGAAAATCTCATGAAGAGACTCATACGTACACAAATCACGAATCCTAACCACCCACCAAATATGAAATCCGCACACACATCCTTAGACTCAAACACAACAAAACAACTGGAGAAGATGGTATAATTGAGTATCGAACTCGACGATTTCACAGAAATCCTAATAGAAATGTGACTAACGGAATCCTATAAAAGGAACATCTACATGAGGATTGGAAATGTACACTCACCCATCCAACACATAAAAAAGATATAACCCTATACTTAACTTTAACTGCAGTTGTACATCATTTTTATTATTAATGATCTTGGTTTTAATCTGTAGATATAACTTTTGTCCTTCTGCTCTATGTAGACATTAAGCTATTTATGCAACGACTGACTTCTTTTCTCATAATATGAGAATTATTATCTTAACTTTTATATATTAAATATTATATAAAAAAACAGGTATTTCACAACTCCACTGTAGGACGCTTTTCTGTATTTGGAACTGTGTACATATTACTTTATCTATATTTATAGTTATGTATTTCTACTCTATGTAGACATTAGGCTACTTGCACAGTGACTTAGTTGTCTTCTCATAATACGAGAAACTTTATCTCTTCATTATATTATATATATATTAAAAAATAGGATTTCGTAACTTCACTGTACTATGTTTCTTTGAAGTTGAATTTGCATCCATATTGTTTTGTTTTGACACCACTGCCACCTAGGGGCAACCTGTAGCAACTCTGTTGTGCAATGTTTTCATGTTCAGTCTCCTGTTTGCCTGGGCCAAGTCTACATTTTATTCATTATGACGAACCATCCTGTGATGAAAAACTTTAACAAGATGTTTAAGTGTGTTAGAAGGTTATGTTTCTATTTTTACATATGACGCTAAGGTAATGTATATGTTTTGTTAACTGTCATTTTATTTGTATACCACAATAACTTTGCACTTTGTACACATTGTATAACTTTTTGCAGTGATTGTACTGGACTTTCTGAAGATGGTGACTGAGCTCACCGAAACCGGTTAAGGGACGAAAAGCGGTGGAGTAGCCGAGCGGTCTAAAGCACCTCGCTGCGGAGCGCGCGGTTGCTCGCCGTGGAGGTTCGAGTCCCCCCTGGGGCATGGGTGTGTGTGTTTGTCTGTAGGTTAGTTTACCTAGGTGTAAGTAGTTTGTAAGCTATGGACTGATGACCACGTAGTTTGGTCCAATATAGTTACAGACATTTGAACATTTTTAAGGGACGAAAATAAATTTTTAGCGATCTTGGCTGAATGAAGTGTTTTATATAAAACTGTTGGTCGCTCTCCAGTGGCGTAAAATGCCTTTTAACTATAAGTTCGTTGTTAATAACTGAACCTCGAACACAGGATTGGGTGATACCAAGAGGACTTCCGACCAGGGTAACCCCGAACAGAGCACATTTTCAACCTGAAAACCAACATATATAAGGTGACACAACCGCGACTAATCGAACAGTCATGGACCACTAAGTGTGGCACCCGCGCTAGCCTAAGGACAAGACTTGGACCAAAACTCCCCAAAGACTTATCCAAACCCGAAATCAATTGCGGAAGGTGATAACTATGTTTGAAATAGGTGTAGCTTATAGCAATAAAAGAAGTCTGATTACTATAAAAATGAAAATTAACTTAGGAAATCTTGCAATACTATTGTTTGACTAATTAAAATGATTAACAAAATGTTTCATGAATAAAAACTTATACACGGTCGCCAGCCTAATGAGGCATTAGAATACCAAGCAGTGATAAAATAAGAATGCAGTTACATTTAGAAGCTTGGTGCAGAATAAGTAAAGGGTGGAAGAAACTTTGTCACCAGTTTCATAAGAGATAAAAAAAATACCAATCACAAAAATAAGAAAGGTTTAAATGAAAGCAGTAATTATTTAAATTATTTTAACGGTAAGATTCACCTCATTATAGAACATAGCGTGGAATGTAGTATTGCAATGCATATGAAACTCAGAAACAAAGTTACTAAAGGATTATAATTAGTGTTAAAAATAATAAAAATCTACTGATGTTATGGTCAGTGCTGTTCTTAATGTTCTTTGTAAATAAGTGAGAAATTGGTTATGATTATGACCTCTGTTCAAAAATCTACTTAAAAAACACTAACTAGTATGTATCACTTTGTTGAAAATAATGAAATCTTTCTCCCTACCATGAAACTAATGATTCTGTTAGTTCACTATTTTTAACACTTTGCTGAATAGATTCATCAATTAAATATGCTAGCCTGGAATCTAGACTGGGGTCACTCAAACAGTACTGACAAATTATAGGAACACTATAAATTTTGATTATAAATATACTTCAGTTATATGAACTGATTAGAATTAGTTATGTGGCAAAACAGTAACTTTATTCCTACCAATACTATTGTGCAAGAGCAATGAAATTTATAGTTGCAGCACTGTATATTGTACTAAGAAGATTCTCCAAAAAATTTACATTATAAAAATTTATTGCTGCTTTTAGAAAAAAAACTCGGTTAATAATTCTTTACAGGAGAGGATCCCTATTAGGTTATGTGGCTTGGGATAAATTAGGGTTACGTACACACTACTTTTAACAGAAATGTAACCTCTATTGAAAAACATTCAAAACACAAGTCAAATCTCTCAACGACCAGTTTATAAACAGTAACAATAAGTATTGTGACCTGATATTAATGCGGAGTAGTGGCGAGGTGGCGGCGCAGCGTATACAGCTCAGATTTCATCTTTACGCAGTTTGTGAGCCGACATTGTAACAGTGGTTTCCAGTAGCTTCCATTTTGCTCCATATGCCGACAGTATAAGTGTTACCATTGCATCAGCACGTTGACCGAGGCCATAGGACGTAGATTGGTCTTCTGCCTCATGTGAAACAAATATTTGGGCAGAATACAGTAGCACAAGTCTGCCACTACGTCTTGCTGCTGTGCCCTCAGGTTCACTACTGCTGTGAGGTCCCACCACAGATTGACTGCTGTGAATGCCAACCTTCGACTAACTACTCTGTCTCCGTTAGCTGCGCGCCAACACCACCTTTTCATTTACAACGGAATTCCGTTCACATTAAAATCACTACACCTTTTACTAATTATGCTGGTCGTGAGATATTACAAATTTACGTAGTATTGACATACATAAAACGATACAAAAATAAAATTTACTTTACCGAATCAATTAAAATTACGAAATTATTATGCAAAAATAAACATGACATCGATATTCATAAAACATACAAAGCACATGAAGTACAGACATCACATACCATACAATAGTGGAATCGATTGTGACATGAATGAAATTTAGTATCTAACATAGCAAAAAAATGAAATATTATTACCAAAAATGATCAAAATTGGGCAATGGCGTTATAAACTATATGTAATTATATATAAACAAATATATAAGCTATAGTCTCCTTTGTGTGATTCTTGACTTCAAAAAGGCGTATGATACCACCAATCGACAGTCCCTCTTCTGTGTCTCAGAGTATCCTAAACTTGACACAAAGCAGTACTCTTCATCAAACAAACTCTTACTGATGAAATTTATTTTGATATATCAAAGCCTTTCGAGATAAAGACAGGCGTGCGACAAGGTGACGGATTTTCAGCACTGATCTTCAACCTTGATAAAGTCATAAGAGAATGGAGGAAATAAAACTAGTAGTGGACAGCGGAATCAGAACTCTCAAACAAACATGAAGATTCTTAAGAAACTTGCTGAAAACTATAGGCAAAAAATTTCATTCGAGAAAACCAACTTTATTTGGATTCAAGGTGTGTGGAGGAAAGTTACGGGACTCAAGCATACCTGACACCTCTTTATCGGGGTCAATTGTCTGTCTTATATGACGAACGGAATCAAATCCAGTAAATTAACCATAGCACATCTCGACAAGGCAAACTAAGCACTTCAGGTGACGTATATAGCCTCTTTCCATTCTGTTTAGCATTTAATTCAGTGATTTTTATGGAGTGTAATGAATTAAGGTTGAGTTGTAAGCATACTGGATGGCGTGTCATAATATCGACTTTTACCTTTTTAATTTTTTCTAATCTGAAATCGAAGATAGTGCCAGTGTTGCGAGTTGTTTTAGCCACGTAAAATGAGTGCATTAAAATATCCATGAATGTGCTGTGTAAAAAATATAGGCCTGCACTAAAAATGAACTAACCTATACCTATAAACAACACAAATAGAATGATAAAAAATAGGCATCTAACAATTTATTCGGCATTCCTAACAGTAGAATGATACCAAACCATTTATGGATTGATCTTTATTTGTATCTGTTGCGTAAAATTATAAAAGTAGTAGATGAGATTTGTTATTTGGGTAGGAAAATAACTTCTAATGGCCGAAATAGAGAAGATATAAAATGCAGAATGGCTATGGGAAGAAAAGCGTTTCTAACGAAGCGAAACTTGTTAACATCCATTATTAATTTAAATGTTAAGAAGTCGTTTCTGAAAGCATTTATCTGAAGTGTAGCATTGTATAGGAGTGAAACGTGGACGATAAGGAGTTCAGTCAAAAAGATGATAGAAGCTTTTGAAACGTGGAGCTACAGACGAATGATGAAAATTAGATGGGTAGATCACGTAACTAATGAAGAGGTACTTAACCGAATTGGGGAGAAGAGGAGTTCCTGGCATATCCTGACTAAGATTTGTTTGTTTGTTTGTTTGTATAGTCTATGGGACTTAACTACGGGGTCATCAGTTCCTAAACTTACAAACTACTTATGAACTACTTACGAACTAGGACGGCACAAATATCCATACCCGAGGGGGGATTCGAACCCCCGACCGTAGTGGCCGTGCAGACCGTGACTGGAGCGCCTCAGTCTCCTCGGCCACCGCGGCCGGCCCTGACTAAGAGAAGGGATAGATTGGTAGGACACATTCTGAGACATCAAGGAATCGTCAAGTTAGCATTAGAAAGAAGTGTGTGGGTTAAAACACGTAGAGAGAGACCGAGGGTCGAATACAGAAGGTAGATTCAAAAGGTTGTAGGTTGCCATTCGTATTCTCAGATGAAGAGATTTGCAGAAGACAGTGTAGCATGGAGAGCTGCATCACACCAGTCTGCGGACTGAAGATCACAACGACAACAATGTAAAATTACTAAATATTTTTCCAAATCTCTGAGAAACGTCTTCCTTACATCTGTCACAATGGTCTGCACATTTAACAAAGTTGTCTACTCCTCCCACTCTATACGAAGTATAACTGCGTACTTGTAATATGTTTGCAAAATGATCCTCGAAAAGTATGTCGGGACTCATTACGTCTAATACAATGATTCAAGTCATAAATTTAACAAGAAAAAAGCATGTTCCGATTTTATAATGTATACAAAATACTTTCAGTTGAGAGAAAACAGATTACTACAGATATTTCAACGGCTGAGAGCTGTCACCGAATGTTACCTGTCTATCTTGAACCATACGCCGCACTTAGTCTAACACTGTACGAGAGAAATGTTCAGCTGTCCTGTTGCTGAATCACTTGTAGAATGACTACCGCGGTAAACGTCGAAGATATCTTATATAAGTAAAACAAATCAACAATTATGATCCTTTCAACAGCAAGACTAATGTGAAGGCTGGATAAATTTTTTCTTTGAGAAATCAGAATCTTCTTTATGTCTAATATATCCGTTTATTAATGTCTGATCTCCCCTCACTTCCGCCCCCGTCAATTTACGCCCGCCCCCCTCCTCCCCCCCAATCTCACTCTCCATAATTCTCGGTGCCCCTCCCTTCCTTAATCTTGGTGCCCCGAGCATCTGCAGTTCTGCTGAAACCCTTAAATCGGCAAAGAGACAGCTTAACTCCCTGTCTCTCATCCTGCTAAAATCATTCGATGTATTTTGTTCTACGTGAGAGGGATCTATTTACTTTCACAAGTTAACGAATGAAAATACTAACCATGACAGTATTCTTTACTGTTGCAAAATAGCCCAGACACAGCCATATTGTACCTAAATCGTTGTTTTGATGCTTTAATTTGGCACCGATATTATGATAATTAGCTCAAACCTATCTTTTGGTGATATATTTTCAACAACACGGGAATCTTTATAGAAATAGTAACTATCAATCAAAATTACTAGGAAAAAAAGAGAAAGAATGAAATCGAGTGGTTAACACGAGCTTGAAACGAAACACCTCCAGTGGCTGAAATTGTGAATTATTATTCCCCGTGCAAAGTGGCATCCAACTGTTACTGCGATCGCAAATGAACAGACAAGATAACGTAGCACAAACGAATGAAGTAACAAAAAATTCATCTTGTTGAAACCGACTAACATACGATAAACATTCCTTTTGATTATATAACTTCGTACGCCTTTAAAAGTATCACTATACCGTCCACTGAGGAGGGTTGGTTAGGGAGTGGCCAGTTGTTTTCTATCTACACGAATGATCAGAGGGATAAGGAGAGTAGCAATCTACGGTAGTTTGCCGATGATGGTATGTAGTACGGAAGACGTCGTTGTTGTGAGACTGTAATAAGAATCAGATGCCGTAGAAAAAAATTATAGTTGATGCAATGAATGTAGAAAAAATGAAAGGTGCTACACCTGAGTAAGAAAAAAATTCCATAATGATCCAATACCGCTTTATTAGTATGCTTATTTACATTGTCGAGTCAATTAAATATCTAGTAGTAACGTTGCAGTTCGAATGAAATATAAGAAGCATTTGAAAGACAGTCACGTGGAAGGCGGAAGCTAGATTTAGATTTTTTGGAAGATGTAGTCCATTTACAAAGCGTATAGAACGCTTTTGCGACCCTTTCTTGAGTACTGCTGAAGCGTTTAGGACCCATACCACATCGATTTAAATGAAAACTGAGAAACAATTCAGAGGCTATCTGCCAAGTTGTTACTGGCAGGTTCGATCAACACTCCAGTTTTACATAGATGCAACTGGAACTAAATTAGGAATAGATGGAGGGAAGGTGATGATATTTCTTAGATTGACTGTTGAGAAAATTTAGAGGGCAGAAATTTGAAGCTGATTACAGAACGATACTTCTTCCGCCACAAAGATAAGAGAAATTAGACTCCTATACAGGCATACAAACTTTTCTTCTTCCTTTGCGCTGTTTTGGAGTGGGACAGAAAAGAAAGTGACTAATAGTGGTGCGATGTACCCTCCGCCACATACAGCGTTTGGTGGATTGAGGAATATGTATGTAGATGTAAATCACAGATATGCCCGTTTCCTAATATTAACTCATTACTCAACACATTTTTTTCCACACAGCGCATCGTTTTCGTGCTATTTAGTTGTACAGGTAAAAAAATGTTCAAATGTGTGTAATACTAGGAAACAAACTTCTGTGGTTATTGGTCTCTAGACTTTGAAACTAACTTATGCTAATGACAACACACACACACACACACACACACACACACACAAACACACACACATATGAACAAGGCAGGACTCGAACCTCCGACGCGATCAGACGCGCGATCAGTAACGTAGCTCCAGGCCACACGGACATCATGTTGTGTTATAAATGTACAAAATTAAAATAAAATCTACCGAGAGTACAGTGCCTTGGAGACTTCGTTTAAAGGCCAGCAGCCTATCTGTCGGACCTACTCTACTTCACGTGCTCATTTCGTATTGGGAGACGAGATCGTAAATCGTGTTTGTGAAGGGCAGAGGACGGGGCGACCTTGGGGCGATGTGGCGTGCGCCGGCAGCCCCCACCACCCATCTGGCGCCGCCGCCACGCGGGTTGCCTCCCTGGCAGGCGGAGGCGCGCACAGTATACGCGCGTCCTCAGCAGGGGGTGGCAGACGCGGTGAGTACCACAGCACCTGCTGCTTCACACATACTAGCTGCTTACCCACACTTTCACAGGTTTCCTATTTTTTATTTTTATTTTTTTTCGAACGTTGAATTTTTTCGCGATAGATCTCTTTAATTAGCGTTGTAGGCAAAATATTCTCAGGTATTGTTGAAAGGAGGGTGCGAGTATTAATTGAGGACAAGTTAGATGAAAATCAGTGTGGGTTTAGGCCTCTTAGAGGCTGTCAGGACCAGATCTTTAGCTTACGGCAGGCAATGGAAAAGTGCTATGACTGGAACAGGGAATTGTATCTATGTTTCAGAGATCTAGAAAAGGCTTATGACCGTGTCCCTAGGAGGAAGCTACTGTCAGTTCTACAAGATTATGGTATAGGAGGCAAACTTCTGCAGGCAATTAAAGGGCGTTACGTAGACTGTCAGGCAGCAGTTAGAGTAGATGGCAAATTAAGTTCATGGTTCAGGGTAGTTTCAGGGGTAAGACAAGGCTGTAACCTGTCACCACTGTTGTTGATACTATTCATGGATCATATGTTGAAAACTGTAGACTGGCAGGGCGAGATTAAAATAGGTGAAAACAAAATAAGCAGTCTCGCATAAGCGGATGACTTAGTTTGTAATGGCCGATTCAATCGAAAGGTTGCAAACTAATATTTCAGAGCTCGATCAGAGGTGCAAGGATTTTGATATGAAGATCAGCATCTCCAAAACGAAAGTAATGTCAGTGGGAAAGAGATTTAAACAGATTGAGTGCCAAATAGGAGGAACAAAGTTAGAGCAGGTACACAGTTTCAAGTACCTGGGATGTATTTTCTCACAGGATGGCAACATAGTGAAAGAACTGGAATCGAGGTGCAGCAAAGCTAATGCAGTGAGTGCTCACCTAAGATCTACTCTCTTCTGCAAGAAGGAAGTAAGTACCAAGAATAAGCTAGCAGTGCACCGCTCTATCTTTCGACCAACTTTGTTGTATGGGAGTGAAAGTTGGGTGGATACAGATTACCTTATTCATAAGGTAGAGGTTACAGATATGAAAGTAGCAAGAATGATTTCAGGCACTAATAGATGTGAACAATGGCAGGAAGGTGTCCATAATGAGGAAATCAAGGAAAAACTGGGTATGAACACCATAGATGAAGCATTTAGAGCGAACAGACTGAGATGGTGGGGTCATGTTACAAGCATGGGAGAA
The DNA here is from genome assembly GCA_026315105.1 of Locusta migratoria. Lineage (NCBI taxonomy): Eukaryota > Metazoa > Arthropoda > Insecta > Orthoptera > Acrididae > Locusta > Locusta migratoria. The sequence continues at coordinate 505,569,799 of CM048746.1, read as the reverse complement.
GCCAGGTTACCTAAGAGACTCATGAGCTCGGCAGTGGAGGGTAAGAGGAGTCGAGGTAGACCAAGAAGAAAGTACTTAGATTCGGTGAAGAATGATTTTGAAATAAAAGGCATAACATCAGACGAGGCATCAATGTTAGCATTAAATAGGGGATCTTGGAGAAATTTTATTAGAGGTACTATGCTCCAGACTGAACGCTGAAAGGCATAATCAGTCTCTAATGATGATGATGAATTTTTTCGCAATGTCCGTTTGAAGTTCTTCCACACATCGACATCTACATAGACGAGGATCTCATCTTCATCCATCTACATGGATACTACGAAAATCACATTGAAGTGCATGGTACAGGGTTCATCGAACCACTTTTGTGATCTCTATGGTTCCACTCTCTAATAGATGGCGAAAAAAGAAACAACTACATCTCTTTCTGTTTTCGATCTCATTTCTCTTATTTTATTATGATGGTCATGCCTTCCTATGTATGAGGGTGCTTAACAATATATGTTCGCATTCTGAAGAGAAAGTTAGAAATTTCGCAAATAGATCTCGCCGCAACAAATATCGCCTTTCTTTCAATAATTCCCCCCCCCCCCGTGCATCATTTTCGTGACACTCTCTCCTCTACATCGCTATAATACAAAACGGGCTGACCTTCTCTGAATTTTCTCTAAATCTTCCGTTAGTCCCACCTACTGTGGATCCCAAAATGCGCAGCAATACTGCAAAATAGGACGCACAAGTGCAGTGTAAGCAGTTTCTTTAGGAGAACTGTTGCTTCTTGTAAGTGTTCGCATTCCCTACAATATTTTCGTGTGGTTTTTTTTTCAATTTAAGTTGTTCGTAATTGTTACTCCTAGGTATTTAGTTGAATATACGGCCTCTAGGTTTGACTGATTTATCGTGTAAATGAAATTTAACGGATTTCTTTTAGTGGTCATATGGATGACCTCATATTTATGATTATTAAGGGATAATTGCTAATTTTCTAACCATCTTATGTAAATCATTTTGCAGTTGCTTCTGATCTTCTGATGACTTTACTAACCGATAAATGACAGCATCATCCGCGAACAATATAAGACAGCTACTCAGATTGTCTCCTAAATCCCTGGGAAACGCCAGATATCACTTCTGTTCTACTGGATGACTTACCGTCCTTTCTGACAGGAAATCACGAATCCAGTCGCACAACTGTGGCGATTTTCATAAGCACGCAATTTGATTAGAAGACGATTGCGAGGTACAGTGTCGAAAGCCTTTCTGAAATCTAGAAATACGGAATCTATTTGACATCCCTTATCGATAACACTCATCACACAACGTGGGTAAAGAGCGAGCTGTGTTTCACAGGAACGATACTTTCTGAATCCGTGTTGAGTATTGGACAATAAATCGTTCTCTTCGAGGTAGTTCATAATATTTGAGGAAAGTATATGTTCTAATATCCTGCTGCACACCGATGTCAATGACACAGGCATGTAATTTTGCTTATCACTCCTATTGCCTTTCTTAAATATTCAAGCAACCTATACAACTTTCCAGTCTTTGGGTACGCAATGTTCGCTAAGCGAGCGGTTGTATATGATAGGTATTGGGTTATTGCATCAGCATACTCTGGAAGGAACCTAATTGGTATACAGTGATTTTTAAGGTAAGAACCGATTGGTAATGGAGTAATATAAACTGTGTCAATTACACCCGGAAAAAGTGCGAAACGAAGTTGACATTTGAAATTCAGAAAGATCGCAGCTAGCACGTCACGAAACTCAAGCAAGACTAACGGCTGCCGTACGTTCATGACCATGAAAGTCGTTTTTCAATATATATTATTCTTCCAGAGGGAAAAAGTTGAGTGGGGCAGAAAAGAACACCTAAATCTCTACGATCGAGCTCTGATTTCTCGTATTTTATTATGATGATCATATCTCCTATGTATATCTGAGTCAACAATATATTTCTACATTAAGAGCAGAAAGTTTGCGGTATAGATTTCGTAAGTAGATCTCGTCGCAACGAAAAACGTCATTGTTGTAATGATTTCCACGCGAAAACCTGTATAATTAACGTGACACACACATATTTTCCGTCGCGATAATACAGAACGGCTTTTTGTCTTTGTACTTTTTCGATGTCGTCCGTCAATTCCCCCTGATGGGGATCCCACATTTTGCAGCAATACTACAAAATATGATGAACAAGCGTAGTGTAGACAGTCTCTTTAGTAGTTCTGTTGCATCTTCGTTCTACAAATAAAAGGCAGTCTTGGTACACCTTGTCCACAGTATTTTTTTACGTGTTCCATCCGATTTAAGATGCTCATGACTGTAATTCTTTGGCGTTACTTGAATGCACGGCGTTTAGATTTGATTGATTTATCTTGTGAGTTTTTAAGGATTCCTTTTAGTATTCACCTGGTCGATCTCACACAGTTCATTGTTCAAATGTTTGTAGAGCTTAAGGGACTTAACTACGGGGTCATCAGTCCTTAACTGTCCATTATTTAGGATCAAGTACCATTGTTCGCACCATACATATCTAAATGAGTCTGCTGTTGACTTTGAAATTCTGGCGACTTTAATAGACGATATTTATAGCGTCATGTGCAAACAGCCTAAGAGAGCTGCTCAGGCTTACTCCAATCTTTTATTTTTATAGTCAAGGAACAACAGAGGACTTTCAACACTACCCTTTAGAGCACCAGATATTACTTCTGTTTTAGTCGACGCCCTTTCATCAATTACTACCAATTATGTCGCTTTGGCAGTAAATGACGAATCCTGTCACATATTTGAGACAATATTTTGTACGCACGCCATTTGTGAGGTATCTGGAAAAATGGGATTAATTTGAGATCCATTAGTTTCAGTGGGTAAGTGACAAAGTAGTTAAGTGGTTACCACACTGGTCTCGGTTTCGGGAGGTCGACCGTTCTAACCTTCTAACCTCCCACCCCCCTCCTCCCAAACCATCCTGATTTAGGCTTTTCGGGAGTTCCTCGAGTAGCTTCAGATCTATGTGGGGATGACTTCCCTCTCCATCCCATTCCAAGCGAAATTTTGCGTCGTATCTAATGATTGCGCTGTCGACGAGACGCTAAACTCTTACATGCCTTCTTGTTTTCAACCGTTTCTGAGTTCTACTCTGCATGCCAGTTTATTTTTACCAACATTAATTTCTGCCAATGTTTTTTATTTTGTGCGTAATTAGTCCTTTGATGTAGCAAGACACGGTTCTGTTTCAAAACTTTTTATTTCAGAGTAGTATTAAAAACATATATCCTCGTTTATTTGCTGAATATATTACAATGTGTCTTTCTATACACGTTTGACCTCCCATAGCTTCGTCCGGTACCATGGAAGCTATTTCTGATCTGTTGACATCTGACTTACCATCACGTCCCTCCTTCTCGTTATTTTTTTCTACATATCCCTTTCCTCGCCGTTTCTGCGAATAACCTTATCTATTATCAGTCTACCTAATACTAGATTTCTTTCTGTACTACCGTATCTAGAACTCTTTAATTCTCTCTCTCTCTCTCTTGCGATTTGACGACTTTCCCTTCTTCACTGCCATACTATGCTGAGCATTTTCATAATTGTCTTCCTCACATTAAGGTCGATACTTCATACCATCTGAGTTTTCTATGTCAGGAACACCCTTTACGCCTGTGATACTCTGTTTTTAGATAGCAGAACGGTTTCACTTCATCTAATTCCTGGTCACTAATTTTGATGTTCGGCTTATTGACAATTTTATTTCGTCAGTTTGGTTATACTGTATTTTGGCCTCTATTCTCATTAGGTTGTTCATTCCATTCAACAGGTGCTATACTGCTCGTTTACTTTCTCTGTCAGTAGCAATGTAGTAAACGAATTATATAGTTGTTCTTTCACCCTGAATTTTTATCTCACTGTTAAACGTTTCACTTCCAAGACTGCTTCTTCGATTAAAATGTGGTAATGTGGAAAAGAAGCTTTTCTATCTATCACCCTTCTTAAAGAAAGGACGTCGTTCCTTACCTTCCAGTTTTATTGTTCCTTCTTGTTTCTTTCCATGTAACTTACACATACGTTTATGAGAATTTCGAATGTCTCAAGCCATGTTAAATTATCGAAAGCTTTGAGGACGACAACTGTAGAAGTTGGCGTAATTTTCTTTCACTCTTGCTTACATTATCAATTGTGAAGTCAGTTTTACTTTCAGTCAGGCTGATAGGTAAGCGTTATTCACTTACTTTTCAGTTCTTCTGTATATTATTGTCCTCTCAGTGCGGATAAATAAAATGTTAACCTGATTTTAAGATACATATATCACGTGTATAGCTGTTATCTTGGGATCAGCTTAGGGATGTGTAGAACTGTAAAATTGACCTTAATACGTTCTTTTTCGCTTACGTTTACACAAAATTCCCTTCACACCCGCTTTTCATGTTACTGACGCAAGAGGTGATCAAATATATAAAAATAAAGAAGACATTACTGTGTCTACTACGGCACAGAGAACCTCTGACGTTAGAAATAGCTTTTTATCATCTCTGTATGGATATATACAGACCTTATAAGGTTTTCAAGACATTCTCTTAACCACTGTGATTCTGTCAGACACATCAAAGGACCTTGAAGAGCAGTTGAATGGAATGGACAGTGTCTTGAAAGGACAAAGGACCTTGAAGAGGAATTGAATGGAATGAACAGTGTCTTGAAAGGACATTATAAGGTTAACATTATCAAGAGTAAAATAAGGGTAATGGAATGTAGTGCTAAAAATTAGGCGATGCTGAAGGAATTAGATTAGGTAACCAAACAATAAAAATAGTAGATGAGTTTTGTCATTTGGCTTCTGACGCCGAAGTAAAGAAGATATAAAACGCAGAATGGCAATGGGAAGAAAAGCAGTTCTGAAGAAGAGGAATTTTTCGACATCCAATATTAATTTAAATGTTACGATAACGTTTCTGAAAGCATTTGTCTGGAGTGTAGTACTATACGGCAGTGAAATGTAGACAAGGAATTTAGTGAGAAAGATGATAGAAGCTTTTGATATGTGGTGATACAGAAGAATACTGACGTTTACGTGGGGTGATCGCGTAACTAATGAGCAGGTACTGAAGAGAACTGGGGAAAAGAAATTTCTGGCATATCTTCACAAAGAGAAGGGACCGATTGGTGGTACAGATTCTGAAACATCAAAGAATCGTGAATTTAGCGTTGAGGAAAGTGTGTGGGGGTAAGAATCGCAGAGAAAGACCGAGAGACGAATGCAGTTAGCAGATTCAAATGGATGTGGGAGTCGTTCTTATGAGGACATGAAGAAGATTGCTCAGGTCAGGGTAACGTGGAGAGCTGCATCAAACCAATCTTCGGATTAAAGACCACAACGCCGGCAGCGGTGGCCGCGGGGACTGAGGCGCTTCAGTCACGGTCTGCACGGCCACTACGGTCGGGGATTCGAATCCCCCCTCCCGTGCCGTCCTAGTTCGTAAGTAGTTTGTAAGTTTAGGGGCTGATGACCCCGTAGTTAAGTCCCATAGACTATACAAACATTTGAACATTTTTTGAAAGACCACAACAACAACAACAACAAGTGGAGAAACATTCTGGATGCGCGGTTGGTAGGTAAGGATCGCGCACAATTCCCTTCAAAATTGACCAAAAAGACTCAGCCAGAGACTAAAACATTTCATACTCGTGCTCCAAAAAGCAATCCTGGACGTTTTTAACGGTGTAACCAGGGACATGTCGTTTTGGAAAACAGCATTTCGGAAAATGTACCGTAGGATGGACCTGATCATCTAAAGTCTTGGAAGGAATGCGATCTCGCAGAGTAGTCATGCAGCCCAACTAATAACACAGAACCCCGCTGCATTTTCCTCTCGGTATCTTGCATTCTCCGTCGAAGACCGGGGATGGAGTGATGCAAGACTCATACGACTATATCAGTTTCTTCCATTACACCATATTTCTGATTATTATGGCTTCGGCTTCACCTTTTCATGTTAAGGGCATATGCATCACTGATGGGTGCCTTTGGAATTTGAGATCGCCGTGTAATTGCCAGCTTATTGAGTTCTTCTCAAATTGTTTTGGTACGTCTGTCGAGATCACTCCACACACAGTTTCAACCTCGTTGTGTCTCGGCATATATTTGTCTTCTTTTCTTGTAGAGAACTACGATACGGCGACACTTGCCAATGCTTCGACTTTCTTGGTTTTGCAGCACCCACCATGCGAGTACCAGCAATTTGTCCACGTCCGAATGCAATTAACTCACACGTAAAGCACTCATAATTGCACACAACACTGTTCTGTCCACGTCTGACACTTACAACGTATAGAGGACAACGCAGAGGTGCATTTGAATAAGAGCGGAGACGAAGGACAGGAATGACTGCATTAGAGCAATGGTGGCGAGTGAAAATTTCTGCCGGCCGGACCCAGCGGTCATCATAACGAATTAGGCTTTCCACCTCGAATTCCCACACGTCGCACACTACGAAAGCAGCGCCACTATCGTCATGTCCTCTTGTACTCGCCTTTTGAATTCTCCCGTGGACGATATTACCGCGTTTGCGCTGAAGAAATGAACCATACGCTATCGTCGCGTAGAAAACCATACAGAAACAATAAAACAATGTCCAGAATCGTATTTTGTCTCGATATACAAGCGGACTTGAATAGTGGCAACTATTTATTCACAACCGATACAAAAGCGTTAGATGGTTGCATCTGTTAACTGTCCTTTAGTCATCCGCGTTGTGTAGAACCCGTTGCCAGCGATGAGGAAGGCGTAGTATACCATTAGCAGAGTCTTTTCTGTTGATGCTGCGTAAGGAGCTGTCTACTGCCTGTCGAATCTCTGGAACAGTTCTGAAGTGAATGCCACGAAATGATTCATCTTCGGAATCAAATCAAAGTCACAAGGACTTAGGGTAGTATGGTGGATGGTACAGTACTTCCCAGTCCCCATCAACCGAACAGAGCAGCCACATTTTGCGCTGTTTGTGCCCGCCCATTGTCGTGCAAAATGATGGGTGGGTTGAGCAGAAAGTGTTGCCGCTTATTTCGCAAAGCTGGTCTCAGGTGGTGCTCCAAAAACGAACAGTAATTCTCTGCAGTGAGGAATGTAATGCGTTAGGAATGTTCCATCACAGTCGCACATGAGAATCACCGTAACGTTCCCTATACTGGGGTTCTTTCGCACTTCAATAACGCGGCGTTTGAACGTCAGAGATGCGAGGACGATCTGCCCGATGCATGTCTGCCACAGTTTGCCGACCTTCGTTGAAGGCTTCTACCCTACGTGCCACTGTTCTGCACGGCAATGCCTATTCCCCGCACGTCTCTCGAAGACGTTGATAACACTGTCGTGCTGTACGACATCCGGCACATTCAATCTTGAGGAAACTGCTTTGTTCCTGTTCCGAAAACAAAGTGACACCATTACGCTAGACCGCTTGCTCACATGTGATTGTTTCCCTCGATTGTGCGCACGCCGGTGACGTGGGACGGGCGAGCCCGTTTGCTCGGAGGTAAAGTAGGTATGTCAACAACGTGTGCTATCAGCGACAACAGTAGATCTATTGCATAGTGTCTCCACAGCAGTGTTGCCACTATGTAAGTTCCAACCCTCGTATATGATGATATTGAACTGAAAGAGAAGGACTAAAGTAAAATTCGTGCCCCGACCGATATTTGAACCCGGGACCTCCTGATTACAACGGAAGCACTGGGGTCTGTTGTTTGCCCCCTCCCAAAACATATGGCGTTTTAAAAAGCTTCCAATACTTTGTCAGTTCTCAACGACGCAAAATAAACATGGGTCCGGAAACGTATACGTTCTGAGATAAACACGCATTTACAGCAGGTGCTCCAGATGGCGTCCGTGAATGAAAATGTCTAAATCTGCCCTTCAACGTATGGAATGAGGCTCACTCTGCAGTACTGGCAGTGTCTGCACATCTAAGATTGAAGTCGTGTTGACCTCTTACGTCAAGAGCCTCCATAGCCAAAAGTCTAGGGAGCTGAGGTCTGGGGAGCGAGTAGGCCAAGGTGTGGCACCTCTCTGACCAACCCAACTGTCCTGAAATGTTCGCGTAAGTGTGCTGGAGCGCCAACGTGCGTGACATCAAATCTTAAATATTCGCAGAATGTATGACATTTACTGCGAATGAGTAAAGTTGAAAATGTGTATCCAGTCAGGATTCGAACCCGGGTCTCCTGCTTCTAGGCATTTGCTCTGACCCCTACACCACTGCGGACACAGTGATCATCACACCTGCAATGGATTACTCAAGCACGCCTCCCACCAGATACAAATTCTCAACTTTTCTCTGCCCACTATTGCTGAAACTCGCGGATTTTTCCCGTATGAGTAAGGACCGAGGAGTGCCTCTGCACTGAAGAAATATCATTGTCCGTCTTCGGCATATTGTATAAGTTATATAACACTACACACACTTATATATAAAACATGCGCCCCATTTAACCTTTGTGGTAGTATGCGTGGCTGTCTTAATTTATCGCGAACTACACTAGCTCACACATTGATTGAGAATCGGAATTAATGCCCTCTTGCCGGCGCAGTGGCCGAGGGGACTGAGGCGCTCCAGTCACGGTCTGCAAGGCCACTACTGTCGGGGGTTCGAATCCCCCCTCGGGCATGGATATTTGTGCCGTCCTTAGTATTAGCTAGTTCATAAGAAGTTTGTAAGTTTAGGGACTGATAACCCCGTAGTTAAGTCCCACAAGCTATACAAACATTTGAACATCTTTAATGCCCTCTAAGGGAATCACATCTGGGCTTAAGTGCTGGTTTTTATGAACATCCAGTGTGTCTGAAACTGTGCTACACGTTTCAAAGAACTCGCAAAAAATCGAAAGTAAGCTCCAAGAAAAATGCCATTTATATGTCTATCTGGAGGCACAAAACGGTACACGAGTATTTTGGACCAAGAATTATTTGTAATAATTGTCTATTAGTGGTCAAAAGAGTTTGTAACAACATTCTCTCTGGTGTTTCGTTTTTGCATTGTGTACATGAAGTTGATCCAAAACATACACGATGGATCTGACTCCCAGTTTCAAAGGAAAGGGTCGGTTTCTCCCTCGTTCGAAAGAAAATAGCTATTATAACGGAATTTTACGAATCCAATCGTAGAGCTTTCCGAAAATAGTGTAGTGCGATATTTGGTTTAACAATGTGTATTAAGAAGGAGAGTAAGCGCGGACAAAGTGTAAGTTGGATCACTACTGGATAAGGGAAGTAGCTTATCATTGGTTCACCTTTTACAACAGCAGAAGTTAATCTCCGCAGTGTCGAGAACGGTTACGACATGGCGTTTGTTGTTAACAGCATGAGCTGATTCGCAAGTATCAGCAGCTTTCACTCAGTTATTAATTTATTCGATTGTGACGTCAGTGAGCTCACGTCGCTCGGTGTAGAGGTTCATTTGATGGGCATTGCTCGCTTTTCTTATCTTTGTTATTTTTGGGGTTTCTTGTTTACCTGACAGCCGCGGGTGCGTGCGCTGCAGTCGGCATGTTTTCTTGTCGCGTGCGTTCTGCGTGCACGCAGCCTCGCTTTCTTTCCCGTAATTTAACTTGTGACGGGCTTCGGATTTACCTCCCTCGTGGCGATACTGTGGACACCACAAAACCAAGGCAGCGTAGCGAAAATGTTGCGAAATTGTGTTTGTGGTTGAAGGTACTACAACATACGGTCGTTGCCGATATAAATACGGAGTCCAACCAAATTTTTTATTTCGCCAGCGTCTGTCACAGAATCAGTGACATCCTTGCACATTCTTTGATGAACACGTCAATTATTACAGTGCCAAAACAAACGTGAGGTAACCCATGACGAAACTGCACGATAAATACGATAGGCAGCAACTGCAAATCGCCGTAGCGTTATGTAACAAATTATTACACGAGGGTTGGAACTTAAACAGTGGCAACACTGCTGCGGAGACACTATGCAATGGAATGTACTACTGACGCTGATAGCACACGTTGTTCACATACCTTCCTTACCTCCGAGGAAATGGACTCGTCCGTCCCACGTCACCGGCGTGCAATCGAGGGAAACACAGTCACTTGTGAGCGTGCGGCCTAACGTGACGGTGTAGCTATGTTTTCAAAACAGGAACAACGGAGTTGTATCAAGATTGAACGTGCCAGAGATCGTACAGCACAACAGTGTCATCGAGGTCTTCAAGAGGCGTGTGGGGAATCGGTGTTGCAGTACAGAACAGTGGCACGTTGGGTAAAACGAATGTCGGCAAACTGTGGCAGACATGCATGCATAGTATTACTGATCGTTTTTGGAGCTTCATCTGCGACCAGCTTTGCGAAAGAAGGGTCAACACTTTCTGCGTAAACCACCCATCATATTGCACGACAATGCACGGCCGCATACAGCGTAAGCTGTAGCTGCTCTGTTCGGTCGATGGGACTGGGAAGAACTGTACCATCCACCGTATTCCCCGGACTTAAGTCCTTGTGACTTTGATTAGATTCCGAAGATGAATAAACCACTTCGCGGCATTAGCTTAATAATTGTTCCAGAGATTCGGGAGGCAACAGACCGCTCCATTGGCACCATCAACAGAACAGGCTGCGCTGACGGTGTGCTACGCCTTATACATCGCAGGCAACGGGTTCTGCACAACTCTGGTGACTACTTTGAAGGAGAGTAACAGGTCCAAACATGTAAAGCTTTTGTATCGGTTGAGAATAAATAGTTGCACTATTTACGTGAACCAGAAAATTGAAATGCCTATTTTTAATATTACACTCCTGGCCATTAAAATTGCTACACCACGAAGATGACGTGCTACAGAAACGAAATTTAACCGACAGGAAGAAGATGATGTGATATGAAAATGATTAGCTTTTCAGAGCATTCACACAAGATTGGCGCTGGTGGCGACACCTAGAACACGCTGACACGAGGAAAGTTTCCAACCGATTTCTCATACATAAACAGCAGTTGACCGACGTTGCCTGGTGAAACGTTGTTGTGATGCACCTTGTAAGGAGGAGGAATGCGTACCACCACGTTTCTGCGTTTGATAAAGGTCGGATTGTAGCCTATAGCGATTGCGATTTATCGTATCGCGACATTGCTGCTCGCGTTGGTCGCGATCCAATGAGTGTTAGCAGAATTTGGAATCGGTAGGTTCAGCGGGACAATACGGAACACCGTGCTGGATCCCGACGGCCTCGTATCACTAGCAGTCGAGACGACAAGTGTCCTATCCGCATGGCTGTAACGGATCGTGAAGCCACGTCTCGATCCCTGAGTCAAGAGATGGAGAAGTTTGCAAGACAACAACCAATTGCAGAACAGTTCGATGACGTTTGCAGCAGCATGGACTGTCATTTCGAAGACCATGTCTGTGGTTACCCCTGACGCTGCATCACAGACAGGACCGCCGGACGCGGTTGCCGAGGGGACTGCGGCGCGCCAGTCACGGTCTGCACGCCCACTGCGGTCGGAAGTTCGAATCCCCCTCGGGATTCCTTAGTGTTAGCTAGTTCATAAGTAGTTTGTAAGTTTAGGGACTGATGACCCCGTAGGTAAGTCCCATAAGCTATACAAATATTTGAACATTTGAACAGACAGGAGCGCCTGCGATGGTGTACGCAACGACGAATCTGGGTGCACGTCTTTTTTTTCCAGATGAATCCAGGTTCTCTTTACAGCATCATGATGGTCGCATCCGTGTTTGGCGACATCGCGGTCAATGCATATTATAACCGTGTATTCGTCTTCGCCATACTGGCGTATCACCCGATGTGATGGTATGGGGTGCCATTTGGTTACACGTCTCGGTCACCTCTTGTTCGCATCGACGACACTTTGAACAGTGGCGCAAGACAATGGAGGGCTGAAAAGGTTATAGTATTTTGTTAGCTATCGTTTCGTGGCTTAAGGCAGTACGCTTTTAACCTTTAGCCCGTACACCAGTCTTCCCTCCCCTCCCCTTCCCCCTGAGTGCGTATCAGCACTCTGTCCTCCACAGTAGCCTCAACACCGTTGAAGAGGAAGTCGAATTGTTGTGCACCTGCCTTAAGTTCTGTAATTAAAGAATTGCTCTCTCCGCTGCCGGTCAAGAAAGACCGAAGTGTACGCTGAATGTCTTTGTTTCTTCCGGGCTAATGTACCCCTTGTACCCTCAAGTTGTCTGTTTTTCCTTTCACAGTCAGCTGCAAATCTGTAAAATAGGGAAAAATCTACATATCAAGCGTGTGAGAAAACTAAGGGGGGGGGGGTTGTGGGGAAGGGGAAAACGATTTGTGCACTAAATGGATTTTAAGACAATTAGATGGTAAAAATGCCGAAAGAAACGGCACCCCGGTCTTCAAGACAGAGTGTACGTTTTTATGTACCTAAGGGGGTGTACGGATGAAGGTTAACCAATAAAGAGGTGCTGAGGCGTGTGTGTTCTAGGGACACATTAGCCTATAGTGGACAGGTTCAATCACACTAGGCACGAAACAGTAGAGTAATGAAACTAAACTTGTCCAACTTCAAGAATAACAAAAATCCTCAAGCAGAGGTGATATAAATAGCAACAATAACTCCGTTACTTGAGATAAACGTTGTATTGTTATACCAAACGTATTGAATATCAGGAGAGGAGTTGAATTAAAATTTGTGATATGGCCGGGATTCGAACTGGAACATCTGGACTACTACATAGACGCTTTACACCGCACAACTAACACAACTTTAGGACAAATGCGTCTACACGGACGATCTTCAAGCACGTCTCCCTCCGCAACACATACTTTAATTCTGCCTCAGTGGTTGTCACGATATGCCACTCTATCGTAGAAAGACGGAACTAGAAAGAAAAATGTTCCTAAAACGCTACAAAAGGCGAATATGTGCTGACCAGAGTCCAAGATGTTAAAGGAACTAAGTTCTCGACTCACCCATATCGCATGTTAAGTTCCGCCTCGTATCACTTATTATGTTGCGTCCTGCATACGACCTAGCGTCAAACATGCTTCACATGTCAAGTGAAAGTCTTGTCACGTTGTGTCTAACGTGTAATATATCACATGCTTGAAATTCGCAGAAAAAATATTACTGAGCTACAGGAAAATGTTGGCAATACGCAGTATGTATAAGATCTAAAAGGGAGCAATAGAGCGGTAAAACGAAGAGAGAAGTGCACAGATTAAACTAGCAATAGTTATGCATGCAGTCTTCCCTTCTACTATTCAACCTGCACGTCGAGGAAGTGTCGATAGAAATACAAAAATTTTCAGTAACGGGATTAAAAAGCAGGGTAAATCTACACCTACATCTACATACATACTCCGCAATCCACCGTAAGGTGCGTGGCGGAGGGTACACTGTACCACTACTAGGCATTTCCTTTCCTATTCCACTCCCAAGTAGGACGAGGAAAAAAAGAATGCCTTTATGCCTCCGTACGAGCCCTAATTTCTTTTGTCTTTGTGAGCACTATGCGAAATATAAGTAAGCGACAGCAAGATCGTACTACACTCAGCTTCAAATACCGGCCCTCTAAATTTCCTCAACAGAAATTCACGAAGAGAACGTCGTCTTTCCTCCAGCGATCCCCAATTGAGTTGCCGGAGCACTTCCGTGACACTCGCGCATTGGTCGAACTTACCAGTAACAATCCTAGCTGCTCGCCTCTGAACTGCTTATATGTATTTCTTTAAACTGATCTGCTGCGGGTTCCAAACACTTGAGCAATACTCAAGACGTGGTCGTACAAGCTTTTTATACGTGGTCTCCTTTAAAGATGAAGTACATCTTCCCAAAATTCTCCCAATAAACCGAAGTCGGCTGTCCGCCTTACTCACAACAGTCCTTACATGTTCGTTCCATTTCATATCTCTCTGCAATGTTACGCCTAGATATTTGAACGACGCCACAGCATCAAGTAGCTCATTACTAATGCTGTATTCGAACATTACGGGATTGTTTTTCCTACTCATGCGCATCACCTTACATTTTTCTACATTGAGAGCTAGCTGCCATTCTTCACAGCAACTAGAAATTTTGTCTAAGTCATCCTGTATACTATTACAGTCAGTTAAAGACGACACCCTCCCATACACCATAGCATCATCAGCAAACAGCCGCAAATTACAAGTTACTCTGTCCATCAGATCATTTATATAGATAGAAAATAATAGCGGTCCTATCACACTCCCCTGGGGCACGCCTGACTATACATTCGTCTCTGATGAACACTCGCCGTCAACAACGTACTGCGTTCTATTACTTAGACAGTCTTCCAGCCAATCACAAATCTGTGAACCTATTCCATAAACTCGTATCTTCGTTAGCAGTCTGCAGTGTGGCACCGCGTCGAACGCCTGTTTGAAGTCGAGAAAAACACAATCCGCCTGTTGCCCTTCATCCATGGCTCGCAAGATGTCATGTGAGAAAAGGACAAGCTGAGTTTCACATTCACGGTGTTTTCTAAACCTGTGCTGATTCATAGATAGAAGCTTTTCCATTTCAAGGAAATTTACTATATTCAAACTGAGAATATGTTCCAAAATTCTACAGGAAACTGATGTCAACGACATTGGCTTGTAATTGTGTGGGTCAATTCTCTTTCCTTTCTTATAAACGGGAGTCACCTGCGCTTTTTTCCAATCACTAGGAACTTTGCGCTGAATTAAATATTCGCGATAAATGCAAGCTAAGTAGGGGAGCCAACGCGGCAGAATACTCTTTGTAAAACCGAACTGGTATTCAATCCGGACCAGCAGACTTTTTCGTATTTAGCTCTCTCAGCTGCTTCTCTACACCGGAAATATCTCATTCGTTTTAAAAATGTCTGTAATTGTATCGGACCAAACTGCGTGGTCATCAGTCCGTAGCTTACAAACTACTTAAACCTAGGTAAACTAACCTAAGGACAACACACACACACACACACACACACACACACACACACACCCATGCCCCAGGGAGGACTCGAACCTCCACGGCGAGCAACCGCGCGCTCCTCGGCGAGGCGCTTTAGACCACTCGGCTACTCCAACGCGGCGGAAATATCTATTACTATGTTCAAAAAAATGTTCAAATGTTTGTAAATCTATCGGACCAACTGCGTGGTCATCAGTCCGTAGCTTACAAACTACTTAAACCTAGGTAAACTAACCTAAGGACAAACACACACACCCATGCCCCAGGGAGGACTCGAACCTCCACGGCGAGTAACCGCGCGCTCCGCAGCGAGACGCTTTAGATCGCTCGGCTATTCCACCGTGGCTATTACTATGTCCTCCATATCGGAATTAGTACGCTGATCAAATGATGGTACATTTGTGCGGTCCTCCTGCGTGAAAGATTTCTTAAAAGTTAAATTTAGAACTTCAGCTTTCCGTTTGCTTTCTTCTATTACTGTTCAACGAGTGACTTGATAGTGGGCTTTGACCCGCTTATCGATTTTACATTGGACCAAATCATAGTATAATATTCCATAATGGCATAGAGAACCTCAGTGAAAGTTAGGGTGCACTTGTTGAACATTCTAATCGTGGGTGAGCAGCATGAATTAATAATCTTATATAGACAAATAAAATTTCCTTTCTTAAAAATGAGCTATCCCAGCAGGTCATCATCATCATTAGGGATTATACATTTCAGCGTTCAGTCTGGAGCACAGTTCCCGCTAATAAAATTCCCCATTCCCCCATGATCCCCTACTCAATGCTAACATTGATGCCTCGTCTGGTGATGCTACACCATGAAGATGAAGTGCTACAGACGCGAAATTTAACCGACAGGAAGAAGATGCTGTGATATGCAAATGATTAGCTTTTCAGAGCATTCACACTAGGTTGGCGCCGATGGCGACATGAGGAAAGTTTCCAACCGATTTCTCATACACAAACAGCAGTTGACCGGCGTTGCCTGGTGAAACGTTGTTACCGCACAGGAGTAGCCGAGCGGTCTGGAACACCACGTGGATTTGGTGAGCACAAAGGAGGCTACGGCTCAATGTTCGAGATGCCCAACTTTATTCCAAAGTAACTGGTATTATAACCGTCAGAACTAATTACTTGGTCGCTCATACGTTGCCCGTGGTTCTTGAACTAGGACATGACTACAGGATACCACACCATTAATCAGGAACATTATTATATATGACATTATTAACGTACTGGTGTACCTCTCTCAAGATTTTCAAATTTGTGACTCAAGTTATTTGTTTTAGAAGAAAATTATTTATTTGTTTTCCTTTGAATCGTTTAAATTCTTATCAATATCGACATCAAATTTTGTTATTTCCACTCTAGTAGTATACTTTTCAATGGGTTTAGAAACTTTAGATGTGCGAAACTGAATAAGTTGTTTCTTTTCGAAATTGAGAGTCAGACCACTAGGAGAAACTACTCAGTAATACTTTCGAGATTATTATCTATCTTCTGTTACTGTGAGTTTCTAAAGATATAACCTTTTCCTTGAGAAACAGTAGTAGACCTAAGATTTCCGCACGTACAAAGTAAAAGATGTAGGTTACATGCTCAAAATCTTGAGAAGTTTGAGGCTAAACTGCAGTGACAGGCCAATGACCTGCATCCTCTACAAAATACAAGTGGGAGGAATGAAAATGGAAGTTGCAGAATAACGAGTTCGTATTGAGTGTGAGCCAGAGTAGTAGTACAGGGGAATAAGTGGTCAATTTGTAGCAATGAGGGAGGGAAAGGCACTGTGTTTAGAAGGATAAACGCACGTGAAAACAAACTGCAATGCTGAGCTTAATAGACGATATAGGAGAGGGAAATTTTGAAGACGCGGTAAAAAGAAAAACCTCAACGGCGCAAACCAAATTCAGGTCTCACAAGGAAAGTACTTGGGCTCGAACAAACACATATACACTAAAATCGTATGAGAGATCATGTAAAGATCCCTTATTGCACTAGTGATACTCCCGCATCTGCAAAACTCTGCAGTCGTCCGTCATAGGCCTCTGCGTGTACCATGCCGCATTGTACTTTGACTTGTCGGTAGGGACGCAGCGTAGAGTGAAAGTTTCATTCTGGAAACGTCCCTTAGGCTGTGGCTAAGCCATGTCTCCACCATATCCTTTCTTCCAGGAGTGCTAGTCTTGCAAGTTTCGCAGGAGAGCTTCTGTGAAGTTTGCAAAGTAGGATGCGAGGTACTGGCGGAAGTAAAGTTGTGATGCGGCATCGTGAGTCGGGTCGGGGTAGCTCAGACGGAACATCAGATAGATGTAAATTAACTACAATATTCACCCCCACCCCACACACACACATACTGTGGACGATATCACTCTAAATACAAAGTTGCTGTGTGTAACCTAGCACATTTCTGTAATACACGTAGTGGCTTAAGTTGGCTGAGTACGCCGTGACCAGTGGTAAAACGCGGTTGTCGGCAGTCCACATAACAGGTTGTCGCCACTTTCCTCTATATGTGCAGGACTTTAGTTTGCGCAACAAACTACCCCTGTACCAGCTGCAATTGTATAGGAGACCTTCTCAGACATGGTTGTACAAGTGACTGGTGTATTTTTCCACACGAAAAACGAATTTCCTGAACGAGTGTGCGATGTTAATTTTTTCAATTAGAAGAAAAACCGTCTAGATCGCAAATTTTTTTAATGTATTACGACGTTTCGGCATCTGCGATCATCAGATCTAAAAACCTTGCAGTCGACGGCCCTTCTAGGTTGAAATTTTATTATTGACACTGAACATCACTTTGCAAGTTCAGAGATTTTTAGATCTGAATATGGCAGATGCCGAAACGTCGTAATAAATATAATTTTACTTATCAGGTGTTTTTTATTCTTATTGATGACTTGGTATCAACTTGTATATCAACGTCATCCTGGATGGGAATTTAGTTTTCAACAGTCTACACCTACAGCTACATCTACATTGATACTTTGCAAGCTACATTTAAGTGCATGGCAGAGGGTTCATCGAACCCCTTTTGAGATTTCTCTGTAGTTCCATTCTCTAAAAGCCTGCGGGAAAAACCAACACATAAATCTTTCTTTTTTCGATGTGACTTCTCTTATTTTATTGTGATGGTCTCTGTGTAGGTGGGTGCTAACAAAAATATATACGCATCCGGGAGAGAAAGTCGGTAAAAGAAATTTCGCAAATAGTTCTCGCTGCAACGAATAACGCCTTTCTTTTAATAATTTCCACCCCAACTCGTGCATCATTTCCGTGACACTCTCTCCCCCATATAGTAATAATACAAAACGAGCTGCCATTCTCTGAACTTTCTCTAAATCATCTTTCAGTTCCACCTGGTGTGGATCCCACAATTCGCAGAAAGCAAAATATGACCCACTAGTGCAGTGCAGGCAGTTTCTATAGTATAAATGTAACATCTTCTGAGGGTTTTGTCAATGAAATACACTCTTTGGTTCACCTTCCGTACAATATTTTCTGTGTGTTCTTTCTAATTTAAGTTGTCGTAATTGTTACTTCTAGGTACTTCGTAGAATGGACGGCCTGAAGATTTTACTGATCTGTCGTGTAACTTAAGTTCAACGGATTTCTTTTAGTGACCTCACACTTATCATTATTAAGGGTCAATTGTCAATTTTTGCACTATGTACATATCTTATTAAATAATTTTGCAGGTGCATTTGATCTTCGGGTTACTTTACTAACCGATAAATGACAGCATCATTCGCCAACAGTCTAAGAGAGCTACTCAGATTGTCTTCTAAACAGTTTATAAAAATAATGAACAGTAGGGGCTCTATAAAACTTCCCTGGGGAATGCCAGATGTCACTTCTGTTCTATTCTATGACTTACCGTCAATTACAACGTACTGTGCCCTTTCTGACAGGAAATCACGAATCCAATCGCACAACTGTGGCGATATTCAATAAGATAAGTTTGATTAGAAGACACTTGTGAGGTACCGTGTCAAAAGTTCCGAAAGTCTTGAAATTTAGACACACTGACAATCCTAAAGTAAATATGAAATGTCTAATGCATTTGGTAATCATGCGCACATGAATTTTTGTAACATGAACAAGGGTCAATTAAGAATATTTACATTCGTTAAATAAGAATTGTTAAAATGTAGAAAAATCCATGTTATTATAGCTAGAACTAGAAAAATACTGAGTACAAATTGTTGCAATGCAGAAAATCAGATGGCCAGAACCAGGATATGTAAGAAAAAGTACAGGAAGTTTGGAATGAGCAACCAGTCGCAAATATTTGTCATTGCATATCTAATTTCGGTCACTGTGTGACGATTCTCAATGCTAGAAACAGAAGCAGTTATAATTAGTTGACATGCATTCCGTATTATACATCAACTGCACAAGTTTTGGTTAACAGTAAAATACATACCTTTAAAAACATCGTTTAAAACATATAAAATATTTTGATCTTCATGTTGAAGATAACGTTGACATTGATCCAGCTATTAGACTTATTACACAACTTACTTCATTGTACGTCATTGGCGACTATAGCGCCCTCTTTGCATTCTGTATTATAACTGGTTCTACATGTGTCCTAACAAATAAATATTTGCGTCTGATTGCTGTTCATCATTGTAAACAGATTATACATTGCTGAGCACGGTGGTCTAATATGAAATCAAACTATATAAAAGTAGAGGAAGTATTCGACATGGAGATTGTGGTGACCATAGAGGTTTGCGAACAGTTGCTTTATGTCAGTAACGCAGTGTTATACTTGGTAAAAGAATTAAAGTCCATAAATAATAGAATTTCGAATTTCGCACATAACAACTGATGGGAAAAGCATAGATGTAACCTTTCTTAATGGACACACCCCTCGCGAAGACAAAGATGAACTCATGAAAGAATAATTCTATAGGTAACTGAATCTCACTTGCGGCTCACTGCCAAATCATAATATCAAAATTGTACTTGGTGACTTCAGTTCTAAGGCAACGCGAGAGACAACTTACAGGCCTGTCATAGTAAATGCCAGTTTACTTAAAAACGTAATGACAATGGTAGCTGTTTGATAGACAATAACCTATGTATATCTAGTATCATGATCCTCCAATAAAATATTCATAACGGGACACAGGTATCACCTAATGGCCAAACTGTGAATTAGATCACGTATGTATCAAAAAACGCTTTGAAAATTGCATCAAGGACACCAGGTCACACAGAGGAGCGGACTGTGAAATAGATCATTTTCTAGTAATTGTCATTATGACAGTAAAATTTAAGAAAATCATGAATACAACGGTCAAAAGGATAAACTATGTTGTAAATATGTTAACGGAAAAAGAAACAAAGGAACAATTCGTGACAGAACTTGCTGAGAAGATAACGGATATGGAGCAAACAGACTCTGAGTAGAATGATGTAAATGAAGAGTAGATAAGAATCAAAACTACCCTGAATGAAGTAGCCTTTCCAGATATGCGAAAGAAAAGTTCAGAAAAGAAGGAAAGTTAGGAAGCTATAGTTAGAAAACATGCACAATACCCTTATAAACTAAAGAGAACTTCTCTCGAATAAGGAAAAAAATAACAATGGTTCTTAGACAGGATAAAAGGAAATGTTACAAAGACTCAACGAGGCAGAGGATAACCTCACTCAACATACCACTAAACAAATATAAATGTAAAGAAAGGCATTAAAACTCTATAAATAAAGAACAGTTTATTAAAGATTAGCAGGGAAGAATACTAGTGAATAAAAAAGAGATAGGACAAAGTTGGATAGAATTTTCCTCCTAGCTCGTAAATTGTGAAAAACCACAGAACGTCTTCCTTTTGAGTTCCCATAGACTTTGGACAAAGGATACTACTCATAATGTAAACGAAATATAACAAATATATACTCAAAAAATTAAAAAAACAACAAAGCAAACAGGAAAGACAAAGTTGTTGCAGAGCTATTAAAATGGGGGACCTGATCTTGTACGAACCATGACAAGACTTTGTTAGAGGCCTGGGGGCAAGAAAGTCTCCTGGAAGGTTGGAAACGGCTATAATCTGCACATTTGAGGAAAAATGACACTCTGGTTTGAGACAATTATATGGGGAATATCTCTGCTTGATGTTAGCTGCACTTAAAACATCGACTGTGGTTGTAAACACTACAATGTAAGCAATAAACGACGCGTCCACACTGCATTGGAACCCGCACTAGCTTTTGCTGGTTCAAATTTCGCTCGCTAGAGGACGCCCTTCAGTTATCGGCTTACATTTTTATACCCTAAAAATTATTCTTACGTTTTCATACAGCACAAGCTACTTTCATGTAAAACCGAATGACATATAACAAGCTTTAAGCAATATTATTAAACGTCATTTATCAAATTTTAAATTGATGACACGCCACCAAGCGAGGTGGCGCAGTGGTAAAGCACTGGACTCGTATGCGGGAGGGCGATGGTTCATATCCACCCCCGGCCAGCCAGATTTAGAGTTTCCGTGATTTCCCTAAATCACTCCAGGCAAATGCCGAGATGGTTCCTTTCAAAGGGCACGGCCGATTTCCTTCCCCGTCCTTCCCCAAAACTCCGAGCGTTAGCTCCGTCTCTAATGACCAAGCTGTCGATGGGACGTTAAAACCCTAAGCTTCATTCCTTCCTTACTTCCGATGACACGCCCACTTTTCTCATAGCCTCATTGGACGTCACACGTACCATTTTTTATCTAAACTGACATTTATAATATTCTATCATTGACCTTTGTGTTAATTTTAGCACTTTATATTTCACATCGGAACATGCCGATAAAAATGCATTATTGTATCAGAATTTTAAGTTTGACTTGGCCATTTTTGTTAAATCGACATTGGACGTAAAAAGTTTTAAATTCTCTCAACAATATTGTTTTTATCACTTGGCGTTGCTCCCTCTGCGGCATAACGTAAGTTTTCTTGTGCTTCTGTAGAGTACTTTTACATGTGTAACATTCTGTCTTGAACCATGTGAATTTTCTTGTAAACCCATTGCTGCACATGATATGCAGGTTCTGTTGCATATGCAAATGGCCTAACATAGATGCCGAAACAGGTCGTGTGGATTTAAATGAAGTTCCAATTAATGCAAATGGAGCAGGACTTTCATTAAATATATAAAATACTAGATGACCCAGTGAACTTCGTATCACTTACCTCTTAATATAAACCATATTAATATAAATCATATTTTAGACCCAGTAGCTTTATGAAGGCATCATCAGATAGTCTAAGCATCGGCTCGATAGTGGGCGGAAAGAGTGGGCAAATCACGCACACATGTCCAGGATAATGTTCATGTCACATTCGTGGAAGTTCAGGAAAGGTTTAAAAGGTGATAAAATTGGAAAAATTGCATGGAAAATTAAGATTTAAAACATGTAAAATAATGACTTGGTTGTTGTTTTGGGTGCGTTCAGAAATATCTTTGAAAGAGTAAAGTTCGCTTTACACGATCTGAACCCATATATGAATTGTGAAAGATAAAAATAAATTGCTGTTGGTTACTCTCGCTAAAAGTCGAGAACGGCTGAACCGATTTGGCTATATATCATTACATAAACCACTGAATATATTGTGAATAAATCTGGTGTGGAGATAGCTTGAGCGCTGAAGTACCAAATTTTTATTTTATAAGAACGTTACTATTACTCAAAACAAAATAAGAATTACCCCTCTCCATCGTGCGAATAGTCAGCTATAGTGCTGAATTCAATCAAAAATCACATTGAAAAAAACACTTTCAGTTTTTCTCAAATTCTCCAATTTTCCGGTAAATTTTCCAAAAAATTTCTTTCATACAAAACTTGTCCTGTCAAGCCTTACTCAAGTGATGCTCTTATAACCACGCTTCAATTGATTTTTATTCATAGAAAAAAATCGCTTTCGGTTTTTCTTAAATTTTCCTACTTTCCGGTTGACTTTTCCAAATTTTTATTTGACGCGAACCTTCCTCTTGCTTTCAACATGAAATGTACAAAATTTTATCGCAATTGGACGAACGGTATTGATATCTCATTGGAAAAAGCTGTTTCAGTTTTTCCCGATTTTCCTCTTTTCCGAACAACTTTTCCAGATTTTATCACCTTTCAAACCTTACCTTTAAAACTTACACTAATAATTGAAGACTAAAATTAGCCAAATCGGTTCAGCCGTTCTCGAGTTTTATCGAGACTAACGAACAGATATATATATATATATATATATATATATATATATATATATATATATACGGGAGTTTATGAAAACTGACACCAAAGGACTACCTCTAGACACCATGTCAGTGACTCTACTGCTCTATGCGGAAGACATAATCCTAATTAGCGGTAGTCGAGAAGAGCTCCGAAAAATCACAAGCGCATACTGCAAAATCCCCGGGAGGGCCGGCGTGCAAGTCAGTGAAGGTAAGACGGAATACACGGTCCTGAGGAAGTAAGCAAGTAACGAGGAGCCGCTCACGGTGAACAGTCTCCGTTTCAAGAGCAAATACCTTTAAATGTCTTGGTAGTCTCTTCAACGAACAGAACTACTGTGAAAAGGAGATACATGCAAGGAGGAGGCTATAGAGTATACTCTAGCCTCCAGGAGGTGCTGTCGAGAAGTTTAAGAAAAAGCGACATCAAAGTATAATTTTTCCAGTGGTAATGTACGACTGTGAAACCCTCACGTTTAGGAGAACAGATCTACATCTACATCTACATACATACTCCACAATTCACCGTAAGGTGCGTGGCGGAGGGTACACTGTACCACTACTAGGCATTTCCTTTCCTAATCCATTCCCTAATAGAACGAGGAAAAAAAGAATGCCTATATGCCTCCGTACGAGCCCTAATTTCTCTTGTCTTTGTGATCACCACGCGAAATGTAAGTAGCAAGATCGTACTACACTCAGCTTCAAATTCCGGCCCTCTAAATTTCCTCAACAGAAATTCACGAAGAGAACGTCGTCTTTCCTCCAACGATCCCCAATTGAGTTGCCGGAGCATTTCCGTGACACTCGCGCATTGGTCGAACCTACCAGTAACAAACCTAGCTGCGCCGGCCGCGGTGGCCGAGGAGACTAAGGCGCTCCAGTCATGGTCTGCACGGCCACTACGGTCGGGGGTTCGAATCCCCCCTCGGGCATGGATATTTGTGCCGTCCTAGTTCGTAAGTAGTTCATAAGTAGTTTGTAAGTTTAGGGACTGATGACCCCGTAGTTAAGTCCCATAGACTATACAAACATTTGAACATTTGAAACCTAGCTGCTCGCCTCTGAACTGCCTCTATGTCTTCCTTTAAACTGATCTGCTGCGGTTCCCAAACACTTGAGCAATACTCAAGACGTGGTCGTACAAGCGTTTTATACGCAGCCTCCTTTACTGATGAAGTACATCTTCCCAAAATTCTCCCAATAAACCGAAGTCGACTATCCGCCTTACTCAGAACTGTCCTTACATGTTCAAAAAATGTTCAAATGTTTGTAGAGTCTATGGGACTTAACTACGGGGTCATCAGTCCCTATACTTACAAACTACTTATGAACTAGCTAATCCTAAGGACGACACAAATATCCATGCCCGAGGGGGTATTCGAACCCCCGACCGTAGTGGCCGTGCAGACCGTGACTGGAGCGCCTCAGTCCCCTCGGCCCCTCGTTCCATTTCATATTGCTCTGCAATGTTACGCCTAGATATTTGAACGACGCGACAGCATCAAGAAGCTCACTACTAATGCTGTATTCGAACATTGATTGTTTTTCCTACTCATGCGCATCACCTTATATTTTTCTACATTGAGAGCTAGCTGCCATTCTTCGTATCACCTAGAAATTTTTTCTAAGTCATCCTGTATGCTATTACAGTCAGTTCAAGACGACACCCTCCCATACACCACAGGATCATCAGCAAACAGCCGCAAATTACAAGTTACTCTGTCCATCATATCATTTATATAGATAGAAAATAACAGTGGTCCTATCACACTCCCCTGATGAAGAGAAATGAGGAGAAACTATTTTTGAAAGAAAAATCCCGCACAAAATATATGGCCCTGTGATACACAAACAGGATAATGGAATAATAATAATAATAATAAAACCAGGAATTATTAACAGAGCTATACGCACAACCTGACATAAAAAAGGTAAACTTGGGCTGGACATGTAGTGAGGATGAGGATGGGAGTTGTAGCTGGAAAGAGGGGCCGTCGACGATTGCGGACAAGGTGGATGGACGCGAAGGCAGGACAGACACCGAGTGCATGGGACTGTAGTTGGATCCACGAAAGATGGCGGTTTGCGCATGTCTAGACAACAGCGTCTTTGCCAGTTTCAAGCGACAGTTGAAGTACGCATATATACCTGCTTCGTGCTCGGAGAAAGCTTATAGTCTGCAAATAATGGCTCTCGCTTGCTTAGATAGAAAGTGTTACATACCAACACCATTAGCGATCACAAATTGCAACAAACAGACTAAAATACACCGAATAACTCGATACAACCAAGTTTAATCTTGGTAATGTCTACTACAGTAGCAACAAACCGTTAAAAACATTACTGAACGCTCATTGGCTATCGACAAATGCGTGAAGCAGACGCGTAGACAAAGCACAGCCTAACATATACAATCACGACCCAGCTCTCTGATCACGACACTCCGACTGATATTTGTTATACGCCACGAAAGCAGCGCTCCAAGTGGCTAGCAAGGTACATGTCTGAATACGGTAGCGGATGACTGTGAATAGTATCCTCTAAATTGATTTTAACGTACTGTTTACGAGAGGGAAGGTACGTAGTGTCATAAAGACCAGTAAGAACTAGAAAATAACTTCTCATTTGTCTTTAGATGCATTTTTATGAATCACTGGAAGGTATGAGACGGTACTTTGCAGGGGAGTTTATTTGAGATTTTTGTATCCCATCCTCGTCGCCACTTTTATATCCCAGCCTCGTCGCCACTTTTGTATCACATCCTCGTCGCCACTTTTGTGTCTCGTTTCCGCCGGTTGTCCTGGGTGTCGGTGGCTGAGTAGAGAGAGACCGACACAGGGAAATAGGATGCACGCGTGTGCGGGTACAGAGTCTGAGGTGACCAGCCAGTGGGACAGCAGAAACTAGAAAAACTAAGCTAGATTAGAACAAGTTGTATATTTCGAGGAAATAGTGCATTACTTATCTTTCAAAAGTTTCATGACTGCAGAATGCTGATACCTTAACTAGGTAGAGGCCTGCCTACTGATGAGTACTAGTGCCTGTCTTAATCCCAAGTCTTTACTGGTGCCTATCTGATTCCCAATTGGCCGATGCAGCAGTCGTGGCTACGAGAGGAGTTGTACCAGAGGGTGCTCGTGGCTGACGTCGTAAGAACGCCGCGCCGTGCGTGCATGGCGGCGCGCGCCGGAAGTACGTGGCGCGCACTTCAGACTCTGTACACGCACACGCGTGTATCCTATTTCCCTGTGTCGGTCTCTACTTGGCCACAGACACCCAGGACAACCGGCGGAAACGAGACACAAAAGAGATTATCTTGAAATCTACCAATTTTGAACAAAGAATATCATTTTCTACTAAGAACAAAAATGGCTAATAATCAACAGAAAACCCAACCTTCTGCAGAAAGACGTCGGTTTCCTAGTCAGAAATATCAACATTTCCTCACTACAGTTCGAGTCAAATCAATAAATATTGCAGATAAGAAACTTATATTTAATGCAGTACCTACATTTTAATGTACCACATAAGCCACTACAGCTGTACTACAGGAAAATACAAACGTTACAATAAAACATTGAGAAGAATAACAGTTTAACAACAAAACAAAAATCAATTTCACAATTGTTGCTACATCTGAACAACAAGTGGCAAGAATCTTCGTGACATTCGTTTTATAAGAGAAAATAATTACCCTCAAAAGTATATACTTCTATAAGAAAGACGAGTGAAGTAAAACATGTTATAAATGTTTCTCGTCTGTTTATATTCTCTTGCTTTCACCATAGTAGGCTGCAAAATACACACATTTCGTAAGTATTTCCTCATGAATAAGTTGTTTATATCACTGAATAAGGGAAATTCGTCTGTTTGTATATTTACGTTTTATACAACTTGCCATTAAAACTCCGAAGATATTTGTGCTACGTACAGAATGCACTCTTCGATTACTTTGAATTGCCCAGTCACAATTATATCACCAATTGCTATGCAGCTCCTTACTAAATTCGATGAGGATTAAGCATCAAAAATAGTATCCATGTACCATAGATACTAGGCGAGCGAATATTCGAAGTCACCCCAGTTAAGGAGTATCCCTGGCTCTGGTCAATGAGAACTCGCTAGCTGTCAACCAATGAGATGCTGCGTGATTCTTAACCGGAGATTCGGGCGCTACGCGCTCTCACGTACTAAAACAAAAAACACTTACTGTTTAACCTATATCTAAGTTTTTTCTGTGGCTTTACCCTAAGAAGGTTAGACATAGGTTAAACAAGAAAGTGTTTTTTTTTTTAATTTTTTTAATTTTTTAATTTTTTTTTTAAATTTTATCATGTGAATATCTCATTGGCTGACAGCTAGCGAGTTCTCATTGGTCCAATATCTATGGTCGAAGCCTTGTACAGAAGTGTATCCAACAATATTCTGACGTTAATAAATGATAAGCTTAATTATATCAACAATTGATTCTAAAACGTTTGCTATGCAGCTTGCATAACAATATTTGATTTTAAAAAAGCTCACAGGAGGAAATTTTTGGCCAAGACTACAGATTTATTTCAGAATGCTTTATTTGCTGATTACTAGATAGGATGAGGCATAGTCGTCATCTTCACGTTAGTTTAAATATAAAAACACAAAGAGTTCATCTTCATAGTATGTAGTGCAAAAATATCACTATACGGAACAGAATGGTATTGCCTTAAAACAGTGTATGAGATATTTACAGAATATTTTACTTGTTGTTGTTGTTGTTATTTTGAGGTGACTCAACATCTAGGTCATCAGTCCCAATATTTTAATATCGGTTCAAAAACAGTAAAACGTACCTTGCAAAGAAGTGACTCCAACAATATTGTGTCGTTAATAAATGATAACCTCAATTATCTCATCAATTCATTCTAAAAAATATGCTACGCTACTTCTATTACAATAGTTAATAAAAAAATCTCAGGAGGAAATTTTTGGCCAATGCTGACATTTTTTTCAGACTGCTATATTTGCTGATTACTAGATTCGATAAGGCTTAATCATCATCTTCAAGTTAGTTTACGTATAAAAAAAATAAAGAGTCCGTGTTCAACCACTGAATGTAGTGCAAAAACATCACTATAGCCTACAGAACAGGAGGGTATTGCCTTAAAATAGTGAATGCAATTTTTAGAGAACATCTTACTATTGGATCAAAAACAGTAAAACACTCCTTGTACAGCGTTGCCTTCTCCATTCTCCAGTGGTTTGATCTCGGACTGGTCCAGATATTCTCCTGAGGACCTTCCTCTCAAATGCAAGTAATCCGTTAAGTTCTATTCGAGTACTCAAAGTCTGAGGACTGTAAGTATTGCTGGCGTCATTAATGTCTTACTTATTCTTAGCTATAGTTTCTGAAATATACTCCGCCGGCCGCGGTGGCCGAGGGGACTGAGGCGCTCCAGTCACGGTCTGCACGGCCACTACGGACGGGGGTTCGAATCCTCCCCTCGGGCATGGATATTTGTGCCGTCCTAGTTCGTAAGTAGTTCATAAGTAGTTTGTAAGTTTAGGGACTGATGACCCCGTAGTTAAGTCCCATAGACTATACAAACATTTGAACATTTGTTATTTCCGTAAAAGAAATTGATCCAAAATATTTGAACTGTGTCACACGCCTATACCAGAAGTGCCTGACTATTACATTTTGGGAGTTGTGGATGTTTCGTCTTATGGTCATGTATTCGGTCTTTTCAGAATTGATTTGTAGGCTGAACCTTCATACCAATAATTCCAGGGTTTGAATACTTCTTTTCAGTTTCCTTATGTACACGCTATTTGCGCAATGACATCAGCATAGGCCAGATATGTAATGTTTTCAATGTTGTTGTTGTGGTCTTCAGTCTGGAGACTGGTTTGAAGCAGCTCTCCATCCTACTCTTTCCTGATCAAGCGTCTTCATCTCCTGTTAAACACGACAACCAACATCTATTTAAATCTGCTTAATGTATTTGTCTCTTGGTCACCCTCTGCGTCTTTTTCTCCGACACTTCCCTCCAATGCTAAATTTACGATTCCTTGATGTCTAAAAAAGTATCCTACCAGTCGATCTCTTCTTTCAGTCAAGGTATGCCAAAAATTCCATTATTCCCAGTTCTGTTCAGTACTTCCTAATTAGTAACGTGATCTACCCATCTAAATTCTTCTGTAGCATCACATTTCAAAAGCCTCTATCCTCTCCTTGTCTGAACTATTTATCGTCAGTTCCTTTCAAGCAACACTTCATAAAAAATCCCTTGAGAAAAGACATCGTGACATTTCAATTAATATTCGATGTAAACAAAGTTCTCTTTCGGCTACTAGCAGATCATTTGCAACCATTCATGGAATTCAAGTTCCCAAACAATGCGCCATGTCACTTGACCGCAGTGCTTCGCAGTCGGTTTGAACAACATTGTGGATAGTTCCAGCGAATAGCGAATGATACGACAATCCAGATCGCCCGGTACGAATCCAAATGTTCAAATGCTTGAAGCCTAAGGAACAAACTGCTGAGGTCATCGATCTCTATGGACTCGCATTCAGGTTAGTGGTTCACATCCGCCTCCCAAAATAACTCCAGGCAAATCTCGGGATGGTTCCCTAAAAAGGGCAAGGCCGCTTTCGTTCCCCATCCTTACCCAAATATCCGAGCCTCTAATGACCACGATGTTGACGGGACCTTGAACCCTAACGTTTCTTTATTCTTCAACGCTCCGTAGACTTACAAACCATAAAGTCCTCATGTTGGTCGAGGTGCGATCTGAAAATACACTAGAAGGAAAAACACACTTCGAAGCCAAGATCCGTGTATTGGATAGTTATTCAGGGAATCCTTTTCGGCAAACGAAGTTGCAATACTTTATGCATGGCTGTTGCTCAGCGACTGTTCTATATCCGACATTTTTATACAACTACAGCCCTCAGTAGGCTAGATCTTTTGGCTAGTGCTGAATAAGATGTTCTACAAAAATGATAGCGCTAAATAAAAATATTTCGTAATAATTTCAGAAACAAAATAATATTTTCCTTTTATTCTTCGAAACGCGGGGATGGCCGCACATTCTGAGCAGCTATGTCGTGGATTACGCTCCCGCTCCCGCCGAAGGTTCGAGTTCTCCGTAGGGCATGGATGTGTGTGTTGTCCTTAGCATAAGGTAGTATAAGTGGTTTTCAAAACCAATATGAGTCTCTTACGTAATTTCTTCAAGTCCCAGAGTTAAAGTCAAATGAACACTCAGTACTGACAAAGAAAGTTCTTTGACCGTAGTTAAATTTAGCAGTCCCGAAAAGTAAGTTAATTATTTGAATGGATCCTATTTCTTCACGAAATGGGGGCTGCAATGACTAATGTGCAGAAATTGCAGACAAGACCAATCAAGTTCTGAAATCATTGAAATAAAATTCCAAATTCAGCGCCATCTTCTTGTATGTAACAACCAGAACTAGAAACTCAGTAATGAATTGCTTGTTATTGAAACATCAAAATTATTATTTGTTGGCTGGTCTCAAATGGAATCCTTAATTGAACCAAGGACTTTGTTTAAAGCGCCTGATTGCCTATTAAGCTTATTTGTCCGAGTTTGAACTCTTGAATGACGTGGAGAAAAGGAAAAAAATGCAAACCTATTTAAAGACAACAAAGGGCATTTTCTATTTGTTTTGAACTCCAGTTTATATATTTTTTTTATTCAGCAAATACCATTTTATCCTCTGGTGAAATACTAAGCCGTAGCCGCCTTGCTTACTATCTTTGAAACTTTTTGAAAGCAATGCACTGATCTTTAATATTTTTCCTAGCTGTAATATTTTGTTCTAGTAAAATGTTTATACCTTTCACAGCAGGGTTCAAATGCTTAATTTATTGCATTTTGTATATTATACCAGGATTCATTTAGAATTTCCGAGATAACTGACTTTTCTACTTCGGTTCTTCGGAGAGTTCAGAATTACAGATCTTTAGGAGTCCTGTTCCCATTGCTCTGATGTTACCAGCGGTGTTTCGCGCGCGCGCTTTTGTGTGTGTGTGTGTGTGTGTGTGTGTGTGTGTGTGTGTGTGTGTGTTGCGTCGTTTTATGCGACGTCTGAATCCACAGTCCAGGACTTTTACCATAGAAGATCGGTCATTTCTAAGATTGGATTGCATTTGACTTCAGCAACTATTTTGTAGGCAGACCCATTTTGTTTGTCCTGTTTATAATCCAGTGGACGAAAATGTTCGTAAATATCATTTTTTCATATATTGATGTAGCCGTCTCGTTTGCAGTTAGATATCTTTTCACGTTGGTTTTTGTAAGAAATTCCTTATGGTTTTTTGCAATGAATGACAGAAAACCGCCCTTTTTTTAACTAGCACAATGAATCACAGACAAAATGTTTATTTTCACCAAAGAATATACAAAGGAAACAGAACGCATAATTGTCAGAGAATACAAATATATAAACTCTCTCCAATGTCAAAAAGATCGCGAAAGCACACAGTAGTTTGCATTCAATATCCAACAGTTTTCTAAATGTATAGGGGAACGGTGGTTCTATGTCCACTGTAGCATCATCAGAATACGACGTGCTTTTAGTACTTTTACTCAGTAAATGATGTGAACGACGCATGAGATAAAAAAAAGGTAGAATAAAATAAAAGTACTGGAATACACCATACGTCACGAAATACAGACAACACGCAAGCGAACAACGTCAAAGAGAGTGCGTCCTGTAGGAAGTACGCGTAGCTGCCCATTAACGCCACGCTTTGCCAGACCGGGCGAGTCGAAAACGCGTGGGAAAATGAAATGCACTCCGTCGGCAGAAGCTAGAAGTTGGCGAGTTAGCGTGTTCCTTTCGGTGACTGATTAAGGAGAGTTGCCGCACCCCAGTGTTTGGTTTTCCAGCAGTAGGTAGAAGTTGCCGAATTCGTGTGAGCGGTTTCGCTAGGCGTACGGAAGGTCCACGGGGTATTAGAAAGTATTCCATGATTTTTGTAACCTCTAGGAGAACGGTGGCAAAACACTGGACTCACAAATTTGGAGGGTAGCGGTTCCAACCCGCCACCAGCCAACCTGTTTTACGTTTCCTTGATTATCCTAAATAACTCGAGGCAAATTCCGGAATGATTCCTTTTAAAGGGAACCGACGGTAATCTTCTTCATCTATTCCGTAACGATATGGGAAAAATATCTAATAATATTCTTTCCTTTACTATTATTTTTGAAATAAAGTCTCTTGAAAACTGTTTAACTTATTTGAGAAATAAAAACTGGGCTGTACAATAAATTATTATTTTTGAAGATACGATTTTTATGTAATACTGCGGGCCTCTAATACAACTAACAAAAGGATCAAGATACGCCATAACTACACTTCGTGGTCGGATCTCTGCAGCTCACTACGGAACACACACAAACTGAAAATATTCCACTTATATTAATGACCAAAGACGTTGGTGTAAGAGACGTGATTATTTTTTACAATATATGAATTCATCAAAACCAATATGAGTCTATTACGTAATTTCTTCAAGTCCTGGAATTAAAAGTCAATTTAAAGCTTATTCCATTTAAATAGTACTGTCAAAGAAAGTTCTTTGAACGCAATTAAATTTATCAGCCCTGAAAAGTAAGTTTATTAAGTGAATGGATTCTATTTCTTCACAAAATGGCGGCTGAATGAACCTTTTTGAAAAAAAAAAGAAAGAATAAAAAAATATTTGTACCAGTTCGTTGCTGTAATATTTATTTATTTTATACTATGGTCATTTCTGGTGTAATGCCTTCTTCATACTATTTTCTGAATTGTGGTATTCTATCAAACATCGCAAAATCTGTTACGCCACAAGGATCTGTAGTTCGTTTGTATTGCAATTTAACGCTATTGTGATAGTTGGTCAAAGATATTGTATGGTTACATAAGTAACTGTGACAGTCGCATCAGATTGCAGTACAGACCAACTTCAGACAACCTTGTGGCATGACAGAACAATTAACGATATTCCATAGAATACAAACGATTCAGAAAATAACCCAACGATGGCGCTAAAGCGCCGGCCGCGGTGGCCGCGGGGACTGAGGCGCTTCAGTCACGGTCTGCACGGCCACTACGGTCGGGGGTTCGAATCCCCCCTCGGGCATGGATATTTGTGCCGTCCTAGTTCGTAAGTAGTTCATAAGTAGTTTGTAAGTTTAGGGACTGATGACCCCGCAGTTAAGTCCCATAGACTATACAAACATTTGAACATTTTTTGCGCTAAAGCCGAAATGGCCATAGTATAAAATAAATAATATAGCAGCGAACAGATACAAATATATTTAATATAATAATAATAATAATAATAATAATAATAATAATAATAATAACCGGACATCACCCATTGGCATTTTTTGTGACCGCTTAAAGGACTTTGTGTAAATCATGCAATTCTGCTAGATACTCTTAATCATTACGGTTTGAGTGGGGCAGTGCACAAACGGTTTAATTCATACTTAACTGGAAGAATACCGAATGTTTAAATAAGTGGTTCGTGTAATGTCAAAACATCAACTGATTCCTCATGAAAAGGCTATCAAGAATGGGGTCCCAGAGGGTTCGGTATTAGGTCCTTTACTGTTCCTGATATACATTAATGGAAGGAAGGAAGCTTAGGGTTTTACGTCCCGTCGACAGGTTGTTCATTAGAGACGGAGCTAACGCTCGGAGTTTTGGGTAAGGATTGGGAAGGAAATCGGCCGTGCCCTTTGAAAGGAACCATCCTGGCATTTGCCTGGAGTAATTTAGGGAAATCACGGAAAACCTAAATTTGGATGGCCGGAGGTGGATTTGAACCACCATCCTCCCGAATGCGAGTCCAGTGCGTTACCACTGCGCCACCTCGCTCAGTCATACATTGATGTCTTGCCAGTCTACATTGGTGAAGGTGCAAAGTTAGTTCTTTTGCTGATGATACAAGTATAGTAATCACAACCAAAAAAACAAGAACTAAGTGATGTAATCGTAAATAATGTTTTTCCAAATTATTGAGTGGTTCTCAGCAAACGGACACTCATTAAATTTTGATAAAAGAGAGTATACACAGTTTTGCACAGTAAATGGCTAAACTCCAGTAATAAATATAGACTTCGAACAGAAGTTTCTACCTAGAGTAGAATTTTCAAAATTTTTAGGTGTGTGCTGTGCATCGATGAGAGATTAAGCTGGAAGTAACAAATTGATGATCTGCTGAAACTTATGAGTTCAGCTACGTATGATATTATGGTTATTGCAAGTTTTGGCGATAAGAAGCTTAGTAAAATAGCTTATCATGCCTATTTTAATTCACTGCTTTCATATGGCACTATATTCCGGGGTAATTCATCATTGAGTAAAGAAGTATTCATTGCACAAAAGCCTGTAATCAGAATAATTGCTGGAGCTGTCACCAAACTCTTCGCTCACCTACCGAACAGCATCAAGAGCCTGACAGATAGCCAACTAACATTTACAAATAGATTAAAGGGATGTCTGAATGGTAACACCTTCTGCTAATTGGATGAATTTTTTTATATAAATTAGTTAATCTAAAAAGTAAAAAAAAAAATTAAAAACAAAATAATATATATATGACCCCGTAGCTAAGTCCCATAAGCTTTACAAACATTTGAACATTTTGAACACACACACACACACACACACACACACACACACACACACACATATA
This sequence comes from Locusta migratoria, assembly GCA_026315105.1. Lineage (NCBI taxonomy): Eukaryota > Metazoa > Arthropoda > Insecta > Orthoptera > Acrididae > Locusta > Locusta migratoria. Next base: position 505,534,938 of record CM048746.1, on the reverse strand, counting down.
TGTGTGTGTATGTGTGTGTGTGTGTGTGTGTGTGTGTGTGTGTGTGTGTGTGTGTGTTCAAAATGTTCAAATGTTTGTAAAGCTTATGGGACTTAGCTACGGGGTCATCAGTCCCTAAACTAACAAACTAATTATGAACTACTTACGAACTAGGACGGCACAAATATCCATGCCCGAGGGGGGATTCGAACCCCCGATGTGTGTGTGTCATGTAATATTTGTGTCGTCTTTAGTGTAAGGCAGTTCATAAGTAGGTTTGTAAGTTTAGGGACTGATGACCCTGCAATTAAGTCCCTTAAGGTTAACAAACATTTGAACAAGTATTAATCTAATGTAATCTAATCTGTCGTTAAATAACACAGCACTGCAGGACCCAGAGATTAACAAGAAAAAAAATGTTTTTGTGGAGTCATGGCGGCCAAGCAATTCCTCCCGTATACTGTTGGCATCCGCCTGAGATTGCGTTGCTCTGATTAGCATTTGAGAAGTACGGCAACGAAGACATCGCCGTCTTCTTATTGGGTCGAGTACACAACGGGCGGGGTTATTTCGGGCCGTGTCCCTTCCGCCCTTCTTTGCAGCCGGGCAGGAATTGATTGCGGAAGTTTTGTCGGGCACACGGACGCGGCCCGTACAACGACAGGGCAGCGATTTAGCGGCGTGCCGCGGACGGTGGCCGCTATTTCGAGTCGCCTGCGGCTGCTGCCTCTGGCGGTCGCGTGCCCCGCGATGCGCCTTTGGGGACGTCGCGTGGCCGGCCCCCGGTATTTTATGGGCGCGCGCCGCTTCCCGCCGCCTGTCGCCGCGGTCGTCTGCGTCTCCGTCTCCGTCGACCCGCCGGTCGATCTCGGCGGACGACGCGACCGAGAACCGACCCGTGACGTCACTGTTGACCGGCACGCGACCTTCCAGCGTATTAAGCCCGTTCTATATGGGACGTGAGGGCTGACTTGCCCATGATGCACCGGTTAGAGTGCACGCAGGATAAATTGGCCGGTAGATGCGCATATGGCTGGGCAAGCGCGGGGAGAGTGGTAGTGGTGGGGGTAGCGGCCGGAGCAGTGAGCGAGGGCTGGAGGGGAAGTGGCCAGCTCACAGCATGACAGGCGGAAGTGAATTGATGCAGCCTCCCCTTCCCAACGATGGAATGAACTAGCCCAGAGCAGACTCTAGACCGGTCGTGTAGCATGTAGACGCATCCACTTGAGCAAGATGCTCGCATATGATCGCTTGTTCACAGAATAGGGTGGATCCTATTCTCACACACATGGAAGTGCTTTGCGCATGCACAGACGAGTGAAGGAAACCCAGCTGAGGAATGAAGCCAAGTCGCAAATTGGTTTGAGAAATGTGTACTTCTTCTCAGCAGAACATATTTGTTCGACTCATATATGCTGCCGACCCGCCCGGTTAACCGGGTGATCTAACGCACCACTCTCTGGGACGGGGAGGCGTACCGGCCCTGTTTGGAATCCGCCCAGCAGATTAACGAAAGGAGTCGGAGTGCCGGCCAGCCTGGATGTGGTTTTTAGGTGGTTTTCAACATCCCCCTAGGTGAATACTGGGCTGGTCCCCAAGTTCCGCCTCAGTTACACGATTCACAAACATTTCGTTACACTTTACTCTTTCACACACATCTCACACTATACACAGAAATTTGGGGTACACATTTACTCCTGGGCGGGGGGGGGGGGGGGGGTGCATGGGGTGGCGGCAGGAAGGGCATCCAGCCACCCTGTAAATATTAACAAATGCCAAATACGTGTTAATACAGTGCCGACCTTGCATGTGCGGAAGAAGGGCCAAAGAGATAGATAGATATGCTGCTTCAAGAGTATTCGTAAATATTTCAGTAGGTGATACTATAGATGAAGTGCAATAAATGTTCCATATCACATGTGTACAATTTTTATTGGGTACAGAGATATAGCTATTAATATGAAAGCCAAACCGACTTAGAGCAAATGTAAATAAAGACATTTTCACTGTTTTTTCCGTCGGTTCTTGGTACAACATCAAATTCAAAGAACAATTGTGAGTGTGTTCTAAAAGTTTATTTCCACTTAGTTAATCGTTTTTCAGCTTACAAGGTAATCTTCATACTGTACAGTAATACGAAAACCGGTAATTTAAATAATAGTCTGACGATGATCTACCAAGAACTGACGAAAGAATCCGTCAGAATATCCAATTTTGCTTTAAGTTTGTTTGGTTTACATACTAAGAGCTATATCTCCGTACCCATGAAGAATGGGACACAAGTTAAATGAAATTTTTATTGCAATTCGTCTTTATTATCATCTCCTAAAATATTTGCTATTTCTCCTGAAACATACTGTAGGTGAAGTATTTGTTTTCGATGTGCATTATTTGAACCTGTATCTCCCTAAAAGGTATACACAGACTTTCATAGACACCAGAGGTTGTTCATCATATACATGTGAACCGGGCGGACATTCACGAGCGGCCTGGAAGTATTTTGATAATGAGGATTTTACACATGTGAGCGACGTAGTTTCGAAAGAACTGCACGTGAACAGTTAAATACATTTTCATAGTGGCAGTATAAAACACAAATAAATGTTTTAATCATTAAAAATACACAATATATCTGACAGTGTCGAAAAGTGATCTTAGCTGGCCGTGGTGGCCGAGGGGACTGAGGCGCTCCAGTCACGCTCTGCACGGCCACTACGGTCGGGGGTTCGAATCCCCCCTCGGGCATAGATATTTGTGCCGTCCTTAGTTTAGGGACTGATGACCCCGTAGTTAAGTCCCATAAGTTGCACAAACACATTAAAAAAAGTGATCTTAACTAAGGGATTCATTTGCTCCAAGTTGACAACATGTGAAGTAGATATGTGAAACAGATGACTCGACAAACGCGTACCGTGTAAACGCTACTGCTTACTTCAAAGGTATTTTGCGCTGCTGTCCTCTTACACCAGTGATGGCGAACTTTTGTACATGTATGTACCATTTTTGCCGAAATAAATAAATAATGCATTTTATGTGCCCGAGACATGCGTCGGCAGAGGGATTACAGAACATTCATTGTAACCCCTTTTTTACGTTCTCAGATTTTACGTTTTGGCGCCATTTACACATTTTTTGTCAGTCTCGTCAAATTTCTTATGTTCACTATGTTAATTCGCCCTCGTTTTTGCGTAAGTATATTTACAGTTTTGCCGCATTTTAGGCGTTTTGAAACCGTGTTCGTGGAGCAAAAATGACGTAGTTGACATAGACGATGGCGTGACTTTCGCCTTCAAGTATAGTGTTTATAAACGTTACACAATGAAGTTTCTTGACACTTTGCGTTTACTCAAACGTATATTTCGTGTGTCGTTGTTTGCAGAACGCGCTGACTCATGATGAAGTGGCTAATGGGAACATCTCATCAGTCACTGTGTCGAGTGCAGCTTAGCCTAGTTTAAGCTACTATATAAAGAAAACTGTGAAGTGATACACATGAACACTAAAAGAAATCCGCTGAACTTAAATTACACGATAAATCAGTCAAACTTTAAGGTCGTAAATTCTACCAAATACCTAGGAGCTACAATTACGAACATTTTATACTGGAGAGAACACGTAGAAAATATTGTGGGGAAGGTGAACGAATGCTTACGTTTCATTGACAGAACGCTTCAAGATGCAACAGCTACATCAAAGAGGCTGCCTACATCCCACTTGTGCGACCTCTCCTGGAGTACTGTTGCCCAGTGTGGGACCCTCACCAGGTGAAACTGACGGAGGACATTGAGAAGGTTCAGAGAAGGGCAGCACGTTTTATTGTAATATTGGTAGTAACAAAGTAATTTGAGTTTCATTTTCGTTACTACACTTACGTACAAAAGAAAAATTACCTTAATTTAATTTTTGTTATGGATGTATCATAAATAGAGGAAATAGTTGATTGTAAATAAAGCACAACGAATTACTTGGCGCGGCACCCATCGCGCACAGAGCTTCTCCATGGTCAATTTTTCATGGAAGGCGTAATGCACTTGTTCATTTGATATGTCTACAATGTTAGCTATTTCTCGAACCTTTAATCTTGATCTTCTATTACCAGATCATGCACTTTATCGATGGTTTCCTGCCGCGCGGGAGTAGCCGAGGGGTGACTGCAGGCGTGGCGCCATGGATATCGTCACCGATTCCTGTGCTGAAGGGCGCCGGTTCAGTCCCGTCCACCGGCAAAAATTTATGCTGTGCGTCTTGACTAAGCGCGCCCGGTCAGAGGGCTGAAGACAAGGCCTCACAGCTGGCCGTGCCTACGTCACACGTAAAGGCCCCGGCCGCCAGCTCACTGGCTGTCCTCTGGGGCACGCCTACCGCCTCGTAGCGGCGGGCCAATGAGCTAGCGGGAGGAGCCTTTACGTGTGACGTAGGCACGGCCTGCTGTGAGGCCTTGTCATCTAGGGGGTGTTGGCTCAACGCCTCTCTGTAGTAAAAAAGCTGAGTCTACGAACAAAACTGATCAACTACCGCAATTAACTATCCCTATCGGGGAAAAAAAGGCGGTCTGGAGCGCCACGTTGTGGATCGATCGCGAGGCCTCCGGCGTCGGCGGTTCGAATCCTCCCTCGGGCATGGATGTGTGTGTGTTGTCCTTAGGTTAGTTTAACTTGGTTTAAGTAGTTTGTAAGTTTAGAGACTTATGACCAAAGTAGTTTTGTCCCATAGAATTACAAACATTTCAATTTTTTAAAATGATTTCCGTTGTGGTAACTGTGGTGTCGCACAAGTCTAAAGTGCGCGCCACCTACTTTCGCCGCGCGCCGCCATGCACGCACCACGTTTTAAACTCATTCATCCAAAAGTAAATAGTCTTCAATGCTGGGGCGGAACCGACATGGACCTCAACCAACTCGGATTTGATCTGTGAAGCTGTCCAACCCATCAAATGAAAATATTTCATGACTGCACGAAATTCGTTTTTCTCCATCCTAAGAAACTAATTACGTACTTACCACTTCAACTGACAGCCAACTATTAACAGCTGCCGTTCGAAACTTGCTGTAATATCCGTGGAAATATCAGGCTTTCCAACAACAGTGCAGTTTCCGAAAATTTCCCGCTCTTTCAAACAGATTTACCAAACCTATCAAACCATCCTCGTGAGGATTACTAGTGTACTTTATTAACAACGAGTCGCAAAATAATCGCGTAGAAGCAGAAACCTACAGCCGGTGCTGAAACATGGAAATTTCGATTTACTTTTATGACTTCATGCATTGTCTTCACATAAACATTGTAACGTTACTTCCAGTATGTACATGTTGCAGGCTTCGCGCTTAGATATAGGCTTCTCGTTGTTATTAAGTCATTGGCCTTGTGGTCTGGTGCGTCAGTTTATGGAGTGCGCGGCCGCTTGCATCGGAAGTTCGAATCCCTCGGGCATATGTGCGTGCGTATGTGTGTGTGTTGTCCGTAGTGTAAGTTAGTTTAAGAAGTTAGTAAGTCTAGAAACGGATGACCAAAGACCATTGGTTCCTTAGGATTACAAACATTTGAACATGTTGTTGTTATTCAAACAATTTTCAGTTAGTTATCATAAACCTGTGAATACTGGTCAATATACTCGAATTATTGCACTGGCTCAAAACGACTGATCAGCGACGACTTTGTATACATTTGATTGTCTGATTGCTTTGAATTCAGTGCACCAATACCAGCTGACAAGAAATAACATATAAACATAAAATCTCCTCATAGTTGACTGCAGAAAGCAGCCAAGCGGTATCGTTTGATTAGGTTGCTGATTCAAACTCGAAGTTAACCGTAATTCCACACCACGACTAATTGATGATTTTGACCTTTTTTCTGTACCCGTATGAACATGTGCAAATAACTCCATAGACAAATATGGCGCTATTAACACATGTCTTCATGTTTTGGTGCAAATACAATATACGCTTTCTGTATTCATCTTCTTTCCAATATTTGACGTAATACCGATATCGCTTCTCCCGTTCCTCGACAAGATTAGGTTATTTGAAGCGAGAAGTGAGATCTATAAGCACTCGTTCTACTAGGTCTGTATACCTTATTGTAACTAAAGGAAAGCGTACGTCCTTGAAACCAATATGATTATAGATATGGTGACTGTACCTTCTGACAGGTCCGAAAGAACAGACAGCATTAATTAACATTAGTGGCCGAGCGTTCGAAGGCGCCTTACTGCAGATTGCCCCGCTACTCGCCGTCGGAGGTTTGAGTCCTCCCTCCGGCATGGGTGTATTTGATGTCATTAGTAACTAGTTTGTAAGCTTTTCAGAATTTCGTGGAACAACGCACAACAAAAACAATCTCACGAGCGTGGCGCAAAGAACCAATCTACCCGAAGGAAAAATAAATAAATTTATTACGGCTACCGCTGGCCGAAAGCATGATTTCCGGGTTCGAGTCCCAGTGACGTACAAATTTCCACCTTCGCCACTGAATGTCATTCCGTGGCCTCTAACAGTCGAGATGTTAGAATATTTCTGATTCAAATACCTTTGAGGTAGCTGGTAGCTGTCAGGCTGTGTTTCCTGCCAACATCGGGCAAAACAGCTGCCTCGATGCGTCCATTTTGCAGAAATGAGCCCATCTGCATGAATAGTTCTGCGCATGCGTGTTACAATATGCGCTCCGTCCCCGTCGGCCAATTTATGTTTTTGTGCGGCGGCTATTACTGTACGCCATTTACTTCGCAGAGAAAAACAGTTACGGCCATTTGGAACTAAAGAACGGCCGTCGGTTAACGACATCTGGGCCGCGCGTGTCACGCTAGGCCGGAACGGGGAGGGGAAATTTCCAGTGGCGTTCTCCGGCAGCGGTTAATCCGCAGCGCGTAAACACGCCGGCAGCGGAAGACGGCGGGGACACGTGGCCGTGCAGGCAAGTTTGAAGGTTGCGCTCGCTCGCCAAGTTGCCCCGCCTTCCGGGAAAGAGCATTAAAAGTTGGCGCATCGCATAGCATAGCATAGCGGCCTGCGTGAGCGACGGCACGACATTGCCCGCGCGCTCGATAGCGCCACAGCATACTTCCTAATCCATCCCTGCTCCGACCAATGTCTTCCCTACCACACTGCTGACCTTCAGTAGGTATTTTCCTGTGTTAAAAACATCGTTCCTATTGTTGTTATTCTGAAATGTGCATATGTTTGTTAACCCTTTATAGGGCAAAACTTTATTTTGGCTCACCTTAGGTCACGGTAGTAACACTAAAAGTGGGCCTTTGCGATCGTCTTTTGACAGCTCGAAATTTAAATGAAAATAACGGCTTAACCATTCACCTGACACGAAAATTCAATAGAGGGGAAAATTCTCTACACCTTTGCTCTCTCATGTTTGTTTTTTTATTTTATTTTATTTTTATTTTTATTTTTTTCATATCTTGTATTGTTTCAGAGACATTTGCAAAAATAACGGCGATTTTGGGATGTATGTCTGTCTGTCTGTCCGTAACGTATTCCTCCTTTTTTAAGACGAACCGTTCAACCGATCAACACCAAATTTTACAGACATAATTGTAGGCCGACAGCGACCAGAACCTCCCTTTTTCAATTTTTTCGGACACAAAATACAGTAGTAATACCAAAAAATGCCGTTTGTAATATAATTGTAATTGCAAATGAACCGTTCATCTAACACGAGAATTGAATAACCTATTTGCTAGAGGGGAAAATTCTCTACAACTTCGCTCTATTATGGTTTTTTCATATCTTGCATCGTTGCAGAGATATTTGCAAAAATAACGGCGATTTGACGATGTCTGTCTGGCTGTAACGTGTTCCCACTTTTTAGGTAGAACCGTTCAACCGATCGGCACCAAATTTTACAGACATAATTTTTGGCTACCAGAGACCGGAACCTTGCTTTTTCAAATATTTCGGACAATAAATACGTTAGTAATACCAAAAAAAGCCGTTTGTAATGTAATTTTAATTGCATATAAACCGTTCATCTGACGCTAAAATGGTATAACCGAATTTGTAGAGGAGAAGATTCTCTATAACGTTATTCCCTTATGTTTTTTTTTTCATATCTCGTATCGTTTGGGAGATATTTGCAAAAATAACAGAGTTTTGACACCCTCCACTGAATTATCGAAAACCAGCCGTTCGCAGATGTCACGTGACATTCCTCGGCCAGAACTATCTCTGGCATAAGCCATCTTGGGTTGCGTATTAGATGATTTTCTTATTTTACCTTACACGTTGTCATTTCAAAGCAATGGCGCACTGAAGAATTAATAAAAACACGTCGTTCTTAGTACGGTAAATGACAATCTAGTATCTACAAATGCCATGTTAGCATCCGTTAACAACAGCCAATAATAGTATGAAACTAAAGAACCAAACTTCTAAGTGTTGTCTGTAGAGTAGTGGGAAATGCGTTAAACTGTGACGCTGAAGGTCAGTGGTTCAAAGCCGGCCACTACATTAAAAATTTTCTTTCCTAAAAGGGTTTCAGACACTCTTATTAATTAATTTTTAATTGTTTACATTGTTATTTTGGTCCAAAATGTTTGCAAAAACTTATAAAACTACAAATCTAAAGTGGGCCGTAAAACACGTCAGTGCGATTTTATTTAAACGGAGAATTGAAATGTAGCTAGTTAAATTACTTATCGTACCCAAACACACAAAAATATTTGAGATTTGAAAATTCTTTTATTTCTTAATTAGTATAAATTTTTATACTTGGCAAAATATTGACCACAATCCATTCTGTGGAACAGTTACTTTTGTGGTCGATAATTTAACCACTTCATGAATAAGAGGTATTTTATGACAATATCAGTAAATAAGAAGAAATAAAATCTTTATTTGTCGTTTCCTTTCTTTTATTTTGCATACATACATAAAAATACATACAAAATATACATACATGTGTCTGCAGCATTGTCTGCACAAAGTTACACTACAAGTGATACAAGATAACTATAAAAATAGATACAAAAGAGGCATACATACAATCATAGATCACATTTGTTCAGTTCTTTAGTTCTGCTGGTGGAAGGGTCCAAAGCATTGCCTACACAAAGCTACATTGCAGGTAATGCATGCCGACTTACTACGCTTAGGTTTGCTTCGTGTACTGCAAAGTGCACACCTCCTTATAATCTAATTTATATATATATATATTGCTTTCATTATGAAACTGCAATTACTGTACAAGTAAGAGGCAGCTTATTTGAATTTACACCATGCTATAGTATCATAATAAATCGATTTAATTTTGAAAGTATAAACACTTACCAACAAAATTAGACGTAATCACAGCACAGAAAACTACTACTTCTGCTTACCGTGCTACATACAGCTCACTTCTCACAAATCGTTCACCTTCCTTACGAACGTGAGTTGAGCTTCTTCAGAACAGCGTATAACATATTAGCGAAATACTAAATTTCAGAAACTGTTTGATAAAATTGTCAAATTTCAGTAGGATTTGCACTAGACATGGTAGTTCTAGAGGCAAATTACTCTCACAATATCTATATTACAACATAAAATCACAATAAATCATTTTGAAAATGTAAAGACCAGCAAAATTACGACATTAACCATTCATCGAAAACTTACGCCGCTTTGTGGTTACTTTATCAACTACAAACAATAAAAAGTGCCATCTGCTGATAAAACAATGTAAGTTCTTTGTAGTCGCTTTCTTAGCCAAAGATCATGCCCGCGCAGTAGCTGATTGCGGTAGTGTCTATGACATCATCAGTTATCAGAGATTTTGAACCCTATATCGTGTGGTTAAAATATATACCACAAACCTATAAAGGGTTAAGCTTAAGGGACTTAACTGCGGGGTCATCAGTCCCTAAACTTACAAACTGCTTATGAACTAGCTTATACTAAAGACAACTCAAACATCCATGTCAGAGGGGGGATTCGAATCCCCGACGGGGAACATCGCGCCTCCATTCGCTCGGCCGCTTCGTCGCGGCTGTTATTCTGAATGATTATAACATTCATTTAGCATTTTTTCTCATTATTATTACAAAACATCTGATATTTTTACGTAATTAAAAATCATTAAATTTAACGCTCTGTTATTGACTGAACTACTGGTGACGTCACAGACCACTTGGACGCGGCAACTAGAAGACGGAGCTGTATCGTTGTTAGCGTTACCCTCATTTTTCGAAATGTAAAATCGTTTACAGCTTTTATGCCACAATGGAAATAAATTATGTGAAGAATGACAGTGGAAACCTCCCTAAAATGAATGCATTTATTGTATATTCATTCTTCAAAAATAATCCAAGTTTTTACGCGCCAGAAATAAGAAACGTGAAAACTGCATTGTAAGTAAAGCATACCTACATTTTAAAGCTAATTATTGCTAGAGATATTTTACGCCAGTGGAAAAAGTAGTCTACTTGATGATCTCAGCAGACGATCTCAGCAGACTTACTCTGCCGCGGCGGATTGGCCGCGCGTGCTGGAGTGCCGTGTTGCGGTGCGCGCGGCATTTTGCCGTCGGTGGTGCGAATCCTCCCTCGGGCGTGCGTGTTTGTGTCGTCTTTAGTATAAGGTAGTTCATATGTAGTTTTAAGTATAGGGACTGATGACCCCGCAGTTAAGTCCCTTAAGCCTTACAAACATTTCAACAGACTCTGAAGTCACTATATTATGCAGTAAAAGGTAAAATTTTACCTTCTATCCATACGGCCTCGATTGTTTATGTTGGGAACACCAAAGACACGACGGAAAATCTATGCCAAGATGTTCGGACCACATAGAATGACTCGATTAGTGTATCGTACAGACCATGAACTAAATAACTAATGCTGTTCATGCTCTACGATTGACAGATTCTTGTATGTACCCCTGTCCGATACTTGTATTCTGAATAGGGTATTTAATCTTCACAATATGACATTACAACGATTTTTGCTTCAATAAGCGCATTTTTGGGGAACACTTGCATACCACACAAGTTTAAAGGATAAATGAATCGGCGCATTAAAGATATCTCCCATATACGTATTTTACGATATGGTATGTATAGTAAAGTAATCAGAAGGGCATTGTCGATGTATAAAACGATTATCCATTATTAAAACGGTTGTTTGAGTAAGATCTGTTAAAAGTGCACTTACAAGAGATTTAATACATCAAAATGATCCTTACAGAAATAAACACATGAATTGACCGCAATTTCATTTGGACTTATTCGAGCGATTTTCAACAACATTTGGCGTATCTTCTCATTTTTTTTATTTGTTTTATTTTATTTTATTTCATTTTATATATATATATATATATATATATATATATATATATATATATATATATATATATATATATATATATATATTTTGGCTCTTGCGAAAACAATTTTTCAATTGTCGTTATAGATGTATTGCTCCAGTGCGGAACTGAGCAATATTTCTAGATAATTTTGCGAATGTGAATGACCAAACAACATAACACTGTGTATCTTACGAGAGCAGCAGCAGCATCGTAGTTTCTGACGTCACAGGAATGACGTGACTTAAATGTAGCGTTTTATCGGGCTTTCAAATTTATGGATTCTTTTGTATCCCAACTTCGTCGCCGCTTTTGTGTCCCAGCCTCGTCGTAGGTGTCGGTGGCCGAGTGGAATGAGACCGACACGCTGGTGCAGGTACGGAGGGGAGCAGCCAGAAACTATAAACACTCGAGTAAATTAGAAAGAGATATATATTGCACAGAATGAAACAATACTTAACTTTTACATAGTACTGCAGAATGTTGATACATAGTTGTTAGAGGCCTGCCTAGTGCCTGTACGATAGCAAAGTCTTCACTGGTGCCTATCTGATGACGAAGGTCCTAACTCGTTGCTATCTCAGTCCGAAGTCTATATCTTTCCGTGGTGGCCACGAGCGGGGTTCCAGCAGAGGGCGCTCGTGGCTGTCGTCGGAAGAACGCCGCGCCGTGCATGCATGGCGGCGCGCGGCGAAAGTAGGTGGCGCGCACTTTGTACTTGTGCGACACCACACCCCTCCCCCCCAAACCGCCGCGCCGTCGTGGCGTAGGGCTGAGGGCCACGGCGACGGCACTGGGAGGAGGGCCTGGGCGGGGGCGTTACTGGTGGGACGGGCGTCGTAGCTGAGGCCGGGATCGAGACGCCGTCCGCGCCCCGGCATCCGCCTTGAGATCCTCCAGGGAACCCGCCGAAACCTGGGGAAGGGCGCACCCCCCCGCCCAGAGGGAGCAGGTCATCTTCTTCTTAGGTGCGTGGCCCAGGCGGCGGCGGCACGCACGGTCCCGGAGTCCCTCTCGGTGACGCTGTCATCTGCGGCGGCGACAGCGGCGGCGACGACTGCGTCGGAGGTGTGTCGACGTCCATAGGGATCTCGTAGTCCGGGAACGAACGATGTGGCTGTGCTCCCTGGCGGTGAACTGGGTCTGGAATCAAGAAACCGGAGACAGGATCGCGCGGCCTGTGCAGGCGCAATTGGTTTGCGTGGCGCCGCAGCTCCGACCCTGTGGAAGAACGTACAACATACATATTGCTACCGAGCACGCGCTGAATGGTGCCCGGCAGCCATGTCTTCTTGTTTCCAGCAAACACCCTGTACAGCACCGGCGTAGAAACCTGAAAACGCGTAGCGCCATACGAACCGACTCGGTGCGTGGGAGGCTGCAGCAGGTGAAGGAGAGTGCGGTGACGGCGGCCGTGTAGCAGCTCGGCAGGAGACGGGCCGTCACGTGGCATGCACCGATACGTAGACAGGAAAATTTGAAGAGCTTGCTGCCTGGAGTGCTGACCTTTCATCTTCTCCATGTGAGACTTGAATGTTCGAACGAAACGTTCTGCTTCACCATTGGACTGAGGGTGAAAAGGTGCGGTGGTGATATGCTGAATGCCATTCACACGACAAAACTGTTGAAATTCCGCACTAACAAACTGAGGTCCATTGTCACTGACGATAGTTTCAGGCAAGCCTTCGATGCAAAACACTGATGTTAAGGCACTGATTGTACTAGAAGCTGTCGTTGAGTTCATGGCAATCACAATGGGAAACTTGCTGAAAGCGTCCACAACAATTAACCAGCGCGTATTCCAGAAAGGTCCGGCAAAGTCAATATGTAAACGTTGCCATGGTCCCTTGGGGCGTGGCCAGTCTGAGAAACGTTGCGGAGGAGCCGCCTGATGCTCCGCACAAACCGTACACTGTGACGTCATGCTCTGTATCTGAGCGTCCATACCAACCCAGGTACAATGACGTCTGGCCAATTGCTTTGTCCTAACAATACCCCAATGTCCTTGATGCAGGAGGCGTAACACTTCACGTTGCAGGGAACGAGGAACAATCACTCTTGTTTGGTCGTTGTCGGTATGTAACAACAGAACACCCTGACTTAAAGACAATGCATGACGTTGTGCAAAATAACGTCGAATCAGAGGCCGATCAATGTCCTTGGCTCTGGCAGGCCAACCAAAGCGAACAAAACGTGCTACCACACTTAAGTCTGCATCCGCAGCTGTTTCCTGTGCAACCCGACGAGAGTTCAAAGGAAAGTCTGCGACAGCGGAAGCATCTCTGGAGTCTATCTGACAACATGCCATTTCTGAAGAATCAAATGATACATCCTGGCCAACCGGAAGTCGGGAAAGTGTGTCCGCGTTGGCATGTTTAGTGGTAGGTCGGTACAAAATCTCATACTGATAATTTGACAATATCAAGGACCATCGCTGAAGCTTTTGTGCCGTTCGTGGCGGAATTGGCTTTGTGGGTGAGAACAACGACGTGAGAGGCTTGTGGTCTGTCAACAAATAGAATTTTCTGCCATAGAGATAATGATGAAACTTTGCGACGCCGTAAATGATTGCTAAGGCCTCCTTTTCTATCTGACTGTAATTCTGTTGCGTCGGCGTCAGTAGCTTGGATGCAAAGGCAATAGGACGATCGTGACATCCAATACGATGTGAGATTACAGCGCCCAGACCGTACGACGAGGCGTCAACTGCTAACACTACAGGCTTCTGTGGGTCAAAGGGAATCAAACATGCATCACTGAGTAGTGCAGACTTTAGTTTGTCAAAGGCAACCTGACAATCTTTAGACCATACAAAAGGAACATTCTTCCTACGTAAGTGATGCAGTGGAGCTGCAATCTGAGAGGCATTGGGAATAAACCTGAAATAATAGTTAAGCTTTCCCATTACTGCTTGCAATTCATGCACATTCTTAGGAGGAGGCAAGTCTTTGATTGCTCGAAGATGTGACTGTAAGGGATGAATTCCTTGGGCATTAATCACATGGCCTAGGTACTCTATTTCAGTTTGAAAAAACGAACACTTTGCTTTATTGCAACGTAGACCTGCTGCAGTCAAAACTTTGAAAAGGCACTCCAGGTTTGCTAAATGTTCTTCAACTGTACGTCCGGATACCACAATATCATCTAAATAGTTCGAGCAACACGGTACAGAAACTGTCAGCTGTTCCAAAAAGCGCTGAAAAATAGCGGGGGCGGAAGAACTGCCAAAGGGTAGGCGTTGAAATTGAAAAAGGCCCATGTGAGTATTAATGACGAAAAACTTTTTTGACTCGTCATCAAGTGGAATCTGTAAGTATGCCTCTGCTAAATCAATCTTGGAAAAGAAACGAGACTGTCCTAATTTGTCCATTAGATCGTCAGGTCTGGGCAGGGGATAAGTGTCTACAATTGTTTGACTGTTCACTGTTGATTTGAAGTCCGCACAGAGACGAAGTTTTCCTGACGGCTTGGGTATAATTACTATAGGCGAGGCCCACTGACTCGCAGAAACAGGAGAAATCACCCCACTATCTTGCCAACGTTTAAGTTCTTCGGCAACTGTATCACGCAATGCGATAGGCACTGGTCTAGCTTTACGAAATTTTGGAACTGCAGATTCTTTTAAAGTTACATGTGCCACGAAGTCTTTTGCACAACCTAGTTCCGGCGAAAACAAGTCACGATATTTGTCACACAATGCATTGATTTTATCCTGAGGCACTATTGACGAAATTTGAAGCACATCTCTTTGAATTGATAAACCAAACAAGTCAAAAGCATCTAGTCCAAAAATGTTCTGTGTAGATTTGGCCTGAAGAACTACAAAAGCAACTGTTTTTGTAACACCTTGAAAAGAGGCGGACAGGCTACATGTTCCTAGCACGGGAATATTTTCACCTGTATAAGCTGTTAACACTTGCTGTGACGGCGACAATTTTGGCGAACCCAGAAGTTCATAAGTATCTTTATTAATTAATGTAACAGCGGAACCAGTATCAAGCTGAAATTGCACAGTCTTATTTTCTATGGAGAGATTTACAAAAAGTTTGTGCTTCTGGCGCACGACAGGTGCGCGAATGTGGGCAACGTCTGCTACGGTTTGTGTGCTGCGTATGCGCGGGCCGCGTAGTGAAGGAAGCGGCTCAGACTCGGCACGCAGGGGATTAACAACACTGTCACTAGATGGCACTATCGCCGGATCGGCGTCCGCGCAATGCGAGGCTACTGCACTAAAATTACTTTCAGTATCTACAACAAGTCTACTGTCACTAGCTACACAGTACTGGGCACTATTACAAGGAGCAGTTGCAGAAGGCACTATTTTCACTACAGGAAAGCACTGTTCATAGTCATTTTGCTTGTCCCGAACCCTTTTCCGTTGCACTGTTTTACGCGCTCGTCGGCGCTTGCTACGTGGTGCACTATATAGTTTTGCCATAGGCGCAGAACTACTTTCTTGCAATTGAGATCCAAGGAAAGCACTGTTTAAGTCCACAGCGTCTATAACATGTACTGCATGCACTGTTCTCGCACTTTGCGAAGCAATGTTCCGAAAGGCACCGTTCTTTGAGTTTTTAATTTGCATACACACAGACTGTACATGTCCTGATTTGCCACATTGATAACAGGTTGCGTTGCGACTAGGGCAATGAGCACGCTGGTGGCGAGACACACACTGGGGGCAAGATTTACGTACATTTTTCTGAAATGAGCGTTGGCGCCCGTTATGCAAATTACTGTGTCTAACACTACGGGGCGACCTTTGCGTCGCACTTTTACACTGGCTACTGTTCACTGTCTGTTCAGCACGGCCGGTAGAAAAATAAGAATCACCAGTGCTATACTGAGAACTACGGCTAGGAAAGCGTCCGTTACGGCGCACTGAATTTACACTGTGGCTTTGCATTTCTACATCTGCTAAGTCAAAAGTATCATGCGCTTCTATAAGCTGCAGTACACTGTCTAATGAGGGGTCAGACTGTTTCAGAATTGCTGCTCTAATTCTGGGGTCCTGAATATTCTGCGTAATCGCATCCCTCAACATCACGTCACTATACGAAAGTCCACAAGAGCAAGTAAATTTACATTGGCGGGTTAAGCCCTTCAATTCCGTAATCCACTCTTGGTGTGACTGCTGCGGTAATTTTTTAAGTCTGAAAAATCGGTATCGTGCAGCGGCTACAAGAACTTTTCTCTCGTAATAAGCATTCAGTGCATCTACAATTTGTTCAAAGTCTACATCACGAGGAGATGTGTGCAGGAAAAGTTTTTTCAGTAACACGAAGGTGTTGGTGCCCACCACAGATAATAGCAGATGCTTCACTTTCTGACCTGTAATTTGATGAGCCGCGACGAGTTCTTGAAACTGTGCGAAGTAGTCGCTCCATTCTTCCTCACGTTCGTTGTATTGGCGAAACGTAGGAAGTGTTGCGGCGGCAGGTGTGGGCTGCTGAAGCGGCGGCTGTTGTTGGTTAGCTGCCTGCGCTGTGAGCTGGGACACCGCCTGGAGGAGTTGCGTTATTTGCGCCGTCTGTAACTGAATAATTTCCATTAAGTTTGGGTTCGGGGTAGTGGCCATGATGACCGATTAGGCGCCGCGCATACAAGTAAATTATAACAAAACACAAATGCAATATGAATGAGGACGCTCTGCAACAAAAAAGTCCACAAAATACGTAACAGAATATGTTCCCCCAAAAATCTTATAATAAGGGTGGGTGGGCGGGAGCAATTTTTGCGTGCTCCGACTGCTGCTGTCTGGCTGCTGCAAGCGGGCTGGTCCAAGGTTCTATCACTCCTCGTCGCCACTTTTGTGACCCGAGTTCGTCTATCCCATCCTCGTCGCCACTTTTGTATCCCAACTTCGTCGCCGCTTTTGTGTCCCAGCCTCGTCGTAGGTGTCGGTGGCCGAGTGGAATGAGACCGACACGCTGGTGCAGGTACGGAGGGGAGCAGCCAGAAACTATAAACACTCGAGTAAATTAGAAAGAGATATATATTGCACAGAATGAAACAATACTTAACTTTTACATAGTACTGCAGAATGTTGATACATAGTTGTTAGAGGCCTGCCTAGTGCCTGTACGATAGCAAAGTCTTCACTGGTGCCTATCTGATGACGAAGGTCCTAACTCGTTGCTATCTCAGTCCGAAGTCTATATCTTTCCGTGGTGGCCACGAGCGGGGTTCCAGCAGAGGGCGCTCGTGGCTGTCGTCGGAAGAACGCCGCGCCGTGCATGCATGGCGGCGCGCGGCGAAAGTAGGTGGCGCGCACTTTGTACTTGTGCGACACCACAGATTCATTTCATATTTTCTTTAAATTCACGAGGTAAAAAAGCATGATCCGAGCATAATAGCCAGCCGCGGTGGCCGAGCGGTCTGCGGCGCGCCAGTCACGTTCTGCACGGCCACTACGGTCGGGGTATCGAATCCCCCTCGGGCATGGATATTTGTGCCGTCCTTAGTATTAGCTAGTTTATAAGCAGTTTGTAAGTTTAGGGACTGATGACCACGTAGTTAAGTCCCGTAAGCTCTACAAACATTTGAATTTCGGAGCATAATATGACAAATTAAGAAATTAAAACGATTTCCAGAAAACAGTCAAATACCCTATTGTTTCATCTGTATCTACATACATACTCTGCAATTCACCCAAAGGTACGTGGCGGGACGTAGCACTACTTGCTTTTCTGTTCCACTGCCTTACAGAACGAGGAACAAACAAATGCTTGTACGCATCTGTACGACCCCTAATCTCTCTGATCTTATCTTCGTGGCTTTAAGTGAATCGTTCTGCAGACCTCTTCAAATTTCGGCCCTCTAAGTTTATTCAATAGTTGATGCACGGAATTTAAGTCAACAGCGAATGGGTATAGTTGAGAATGTGTACCAAGCCGGAATATGAACCCGGGTCTCCTGATTTCTAGGCAGTTGCGATGACCCGTACACCCCTGAGGACATAGCGAACACCACACCTGCATGGACTATTCACGCACTCCTTCCATCATATACAAGTTTTCAAATTTTCTCTGCTTGGTATTACTCAAACTCTCGGTTGTAACAACCCATTTTATACTAACTGCAGGATCAAAAGTGATGTGTCCTTTCGGACCTAGTACGAAATAACAGACGCCGCACATATAAATTCTTCAGCAGTCTTTCTCGAAAAGAGACGGATGGAAGTAAAGAGAAAATGGTGATTGGTAATGTTATGACGGCACCGATAACATTAGAAACGGAAAAAGGTTGGTCTGGTCGGGAGAGGGTGGTGAAAGCTGCCCAAAGTGCCAGTATACTGAGTGAGCCGCGAATAAAAAATTTTAGGCATTGCCTGTAACTACGGACAACGCAGGGGCCACCGGCGTTTGTGTAATGTTGTTGCAAACAGAGAAGCAACCCTGCGTGAAGTAACGTCTCAATACTACGTTGGACGTACGACGAACAGATACGACAGTGCCTCCTATTTTAGTGGCTGTGGCAGCAAACGACCGACTCCAGCGCCTTTGCTAAACAGCGTGACATGGCCTACAGTAGGAGTTGTCACAAGAGGTGTATAAATCACAATGTCTTCATGTCGATTTGACATCTATTCCGCTGTGTTCACCACTGTCCAACCTCACTAGTTTGATGATTTACTTTTCCTCTCAATTGTGTGACAAATGTTCAAATGTTTATGAAGTGTAAGGGACTTAAGGGTCTTAACTGGGAGGTGATCAGTCCCTAAACTTACAAACTACTTATGGACTACCTTATACTAAAGACGATACAAACATCCATGCCCGAGGAGGATTCGAACCCCCGACGGGGAACGGCCTCGCGCATCGGAGCATAGCGCCTCAATGCGCTTGGACACTCCGCCGCGCCATTTGGGAACAAACTTTCTTGAGGCATCATCTCTGGTAGAACTGTCTCAATGTTCTGGAAGTGCTAAATTAGAGTATAATCTCGTGCTGCTTTGCCTTCAAACAGGGTGAAACCGTGACAGTCCTCCACCCACACTATTTTTTAAATTATCTTCAACATAGGCGTGAAAGACTGTTTCTTGATTCTATATTCTGCAATGTCATATCTCCAAATAAATGCAGTCTGATAAGTTATTTAATGTGGAGAACCGTCGACTGGCCTAGCCGAGCATTCTGGAGTCCCACGTTACGGATCGGGCGGCCTCTCGCGTCGGAGGTTCGAATCCTCCCTCGGGCATGGATGTGTGTGTTGTCCTCATGTTAGTTTAACTTAGTTTATTTGCAAGACTAGGGACTGATGACCAAAGTAGTTTGGTCCCATAGGATTACAAACATTTGAACATTTCTGAACCGTCGGCTGCAGAGATCTCGGCAGGATGACCCTCGGCGTATTGGCTGGATCCAAACGAATGAGTACTCCATCCGCCACCGAAAGCTGGTGTCATATGGAATGGTAAGAGTGGAGGTGGTGTTGATCCCTAGGAGGCAGCATGGATGGCCAACCGTGCAGAACGCAGTGTCGGATGATGCGGAGGACGGGATCTTCCGTGGTGGCCTTGGCAACTTTTACGGCTGTAATGCGAAAAGACATCAGGGCCTCTTGAACGTCGTCATCCATCCGAAAAACAAGGAGGTCTAGTTGGTCAAAGCAGAGTCCAGACCTTGTGGTAGACGTAACAAAGCGTCCACATTGGCATTCTGGGAGATGTTATGGAAATGCATGGTATAGCGAAATTGGCGGAGGAATAACGGCCAACGCTGGAGACGATGACACGTTTTGGTCGGTAGTCGTGCTGAAGGGGCCAATAAAGCAAGAAGAGGTCTGTGGTCAGTAAGAATATGAAAGCACCTGATATAGAGAAAGGATAGAACTTTGAGCAGGCAAAAATTATGGCAAGTGCTTTAGCAGTCTTACGTAATATCCTTCACTTGTGTCATTTGCCTTTGGTAATGTTCTGTTACGATGAAATCCACGTGTTAGACCACAAAATTGAACAGTGTTTTCATGTATATGTGCAATATAGTTCTTAAGTTAATGGCAACAAGCTTTGCTGAAAATAATTGTGAAATAAAACAGACTTGTTTTTAACGTGATCTAGGTCGATCTCTCTAGTAAGTTCCTGTTGCGCCTGCAAGTCCTTGAGTATGTTATACAGCGCACAGAGGTGTGATGTGTATAGTCTGCCTTGCAAGGGCTTTCTGTGGGCAGGCGTAACAGATAGTGAAAAAATTGTTATTGTAAAAAAATCTACAACTGTTTCTACATAGCTTCCGAAATTTTGTAGGCACTTGTCATAGCGTGGCACAAGTTTTGTATGCCTTCTTCATAGAAGGTTGCCCCCTGTGTATTCAACCATGTGATCCTGAGATTTGTGGAACTTCCATAGCAAGGGTACTAAGTCTAAACTTACGGTTGTGCTTAATCTTCTCTTCAAATGTGTGAACAAGTTCATAAGTAACCACAGACGGACGTCCACTTTGTTCTTCATCGTGCACTTGATCACGTTCTTCATTGAACAGTCTGACCCATCTTCTGACTATAGGATCTCTCATTGTATTTTGTCCGTAAACCTCGCAGATATGCCGATGAATTTCGTTTGGTTTAACTTTCTTTGCATTTAGAAAACGAATCACAGATCTGATTTCACACGCCGCGGCATTTTCAATAAGCACACGTCAGCAACAGCGATCTCAAAATGGCGTACATGTCTTCTCCTTGAGTCAGAATAACTGCCGGGCATGCGCGGAACTGCGATCGTAACGCTGCCGCAAATAGAAATAGAAACGGAACTTACTTTATGGACGATCCTCGTATTTTATCTATATGTCTCTCTGCATGGATAGTATTCTATATTTTAGACTAAAACAAGTATACGGTCATCATTCGGACCGAAGCCGGTTTTCAGCACATTGATTTGTGCGATGTTGAGTTTTTTTTAATTTTTTAAAATGTTTACTTACCTTGCAGTGACAGGAAAATCGTCGGTCGCAATGGCGTCGGAAGGCGGTCCGGACCCGCGTGTGGAGTTCCTGGGCAGCTACGTACAGAAGACGCTCAAGCTGAAGCCCGAGAAGTGGGGCCGCGTCATGGCCTCCGAGGACTTCCGCTCCATCGTCATGGACTTCCTCAACAAGTCAGAGCCCATGGTGAGTGCCCCACAACACTGGCCGATGCTATACTTTGACCAACAGTTGCCTCTGTAGAGCACACTCCGGTACCAATAGCTGTACGTTCTTGAATTCTTGGTGTCATCTTATAGTTTTTCTACACCAAAATTTATTTTTTGGGATTATTATTATGACGACGCTGGAAGTGCTTAAAATTTTATTTTTATCTCTTTATTCATTACGTTTTTGTTACTGATTTTTCAACAAAGTTTTTTTAATTTTTTTTGCGTCCTTTCATGCTTTGTTTTGTCAGTGGCAATGTTAATTCTGTTACAATTCTAATTATGCGATTTCCCTTTGCTGTATTCGGCTGAAAGTACACAATAACAGATTCAAAAATGTCCCAGTAAACATGGATTCGCAAACGATCCGTTTACGAGATAATTACGAATGTATGGTTCTAAGCCGCCACTGACGTCACTGTAAACATGTAGTGGAAGAGCTCGTGCAAGAAGTCCCTACTTTCTTGCGGGGGGGGGGGTGGTCCAAACACCCCAAAAGTAAGTATTTTTTATTTATTTATTTATTTATTATTATTATTATTATTTTAGTTATAGCTACCCTCACCTCCCTTTCGTTCTGGGTCCTCCGAATATCGAAAGCTATTTTTTGCAGATTAGCCCGTACCTCTCGTCCAGGGACGGCATCCAAAATGCAAAAGTTACTGTTTTATAGTAATACATGTATTTACAAATGGACGGGGCCCTCATTTTGTTTATCCGCCGTCCCAGGCCACCGACAGCGTTACTCCGCCACTGAGGGGCAGCCGCCTCAGTTGCGTGTTGCCTGCTGCTCGACAGCCGGCTGACAGACGAAGCGGACGGCCCAGCAGATAGCAGGCAACCGAGCCGGCCACGTCTCATAAACAACAGAATGGACTCGCTCTGCGCACAACTCGAGAAATGCGTTTCTGCGCACGGCCCACGACTTCTTGCAGAAGCTATACTATTTGTGAAGGCTGCAGAGTGTAACAGGGGCACAACCCGGCCGATTCCAGGACTTGCCTTTACGCCCGCAGAATTCCGCCTGATGAACTCGTAGAATGATGTCCGAACTGTTTAATGTTGACTGGCAGAGTCGACCTGTTACAATATCTCGCTATTAGTAGTTGCAAGATATGGAACTATTTCTAGTTAATGGCAACGTGGTCTATGGAGTCTGATTCTCGCTTGCGATTAAAATGTAGGAACATTGAAAGCACTGTTAATTCATAAATGAAATAGACTGGATTTATTAAAACTTCAAAACACTTCAGTAAACACAAGTAATGATTGCATCTCTCTGCGCCACCATCTTATCACATGCCCTTTTTACACTGACATATCTCTCCAAGCAAGTGCTTTGGACTGGACAGAAAACAAACTGACACTGTCAATACGTCCTCTGTCCACCAAGCCAAAATCTGAAGAACCTAAGCCATTCTACGTCACTTAGTTTTATACAACAGCAAAAATCTCAAACAGTTTCTCTGGAAAAACTACGACTCATACAATTATCTAATTTTCCATGTAATATTACAAATACACAATGTCAAGGTAACAGAACACTGACGTTAAGGTTTATAATCGAATACAAACAGTGTAGTGATATTGAAAGTATGAAACCAGTGATTTAACAATTCTTCATAGCATCAGTCTTGATTAAAGTTCTGAACATAAAGTTTTATTTTAAACTTAAATTTTGCAAATATGTGACTGTTTCCACCTAAATCAACATAGAAACCTGAATCAATCCTTAGTTATTCTCCTAGTGAGATAATAGTCTTAAAAATCTTTTACATAAATAAAGAGATCACAAATAGTGCGTCACATATGATTTATTTTGCCTTAATGAGCAATTAACACAAGAGTGCACATCTACAAAATGACATAATTACGTAAGTAAACTGTTTATCTATATTTCAAGTGAAAATATACTATGTGTGTGTTATGTGTCAGTCCCCAAGATATAATAGGTTAGGTTCTTAAAACACTGTTTAGAAGCTTTGCTTAAGATGAAGTGAACTATTCTGGATATTAAGTGACTTGTATCGAACGAGTCAATAAAGCTGGGTGGTATCAAGTACTAGAATTGAGTGTCAAATAGCTCGTTCCGTTATAAGAGGCATGGTATGTAGTAGACAACTAACATTATGTAGTGAACAGTGAGAATGTTTGAAATCAAATAAGCCTCCTCAGAAGAAAGAAATAGTCATGCTCAACCGCCAGAACGACAATGCGCTTCCGTGCAGGTCCCGCGTTATTTTGCATCCGGCCGTATCTCAGCTTTGACTCTGGAGCTTGCAGGTGGAAGTAACGTCGGCTCCTGGTGTGCGGCAGATGCTGCTGGTGATGCAGAACAACGCGGCGCAGCTGTCGGTGACGTCGGCGTTTCCGGTGAGTCTGAAGAACAAGTCGGCGTACTTCGTGAAGAGGGCGCGCACCCCGGTGCCCCGGGAGGACATCCACAGCTTCCTCATCCTGGGCGACCTGGCCGTCAGGCCCATAGAGCAGCTCGCCGTGCTCGTCGACGAGGTGAGCCCATACACTACCTATCGACTCTCTCTGCTTATATATTCACAAAATATCTGACATCAGCTGCGAATGGACAAAGCTGAAAATGTGTACCCAGCACGGGATTCGAACCCTAGTCTCCCGCTTTCTAGGCAGCTGCGGTGACCACTACACCACTCGGGACACAATGATCACCGCACCTGCAAGGACTACCTAAGCACGCCTCCCGTCAGATACAAATTCTCAGCTTCGTCCTGCACACAGTACTCAGACTCGTAGTTTTGAAACTAATTTCCGTAAGAGTAAGGGCCACAAACTAGCCCACCCCTCCCCACTAACGAAAGGATCATTGCCCCTCTTTCGGAATAGACGCAACATATATGTATATAATATGCCGGTGACGGCCGATAATCCTTTCGTTAGTGGGGAGGGTTGGACAAGTTTGTTGAGCTTCAGAGGTTGAATGACACGACAAAGTGTTTTAAGATTAGATTGCATTTGACTTCAGCAACTTTTTTGTAGGCACCCACAACAACCCACTTTGCAATCGATGTAGCTCCATATCGTAACGGAGACTGGAACCATGGCTGATCGAGTTTTGATTCAAAGTATTAATTCATACTCCAACAGCCAAAAATCTGTTTTGTTTTATTTACACAATCGGTTTCGGTATATTAGGGCATGTCATGCCATCCAGCCATTCACGTGGATAGTCAGAATCGCCGTATATACCGGTTTCTTTGTATTTCTCCCCAGTTCCTGAAGAAACATGTGACGTGGCACATGTGACAGCAAGCTGTGTGAGGTGAGACATGTTTGTTCAGTAGGTAGGCGAAATATTATAATGAAACCGGTATTTACGGCGACTGTGACTATTCACGTGAATGGCTGGATGGCATGACATGGACTGCCTGGAGAAACTGACGTCGTCCTTTTGTAAGTGCTGCTTTGCTGGATAATATGTAGGCCCGAGTACGTGTTTATCATAATGAGACAGCAGCATAGGTAATTTATACTTCTGTGGAGAGGGGGGTTCAGTTGACTTTCAGGGATGGGAGAGGGGGTGGGAAAATCATTCTCAAGTTCATTCAGTACAATACAAAAATATATGCAGCTGAAGGCAACCCATTTAAAAGTTTAAAATTCGAACACTGGCTGCATTGTTATCTACTACCGAGCAAGGTGGCACAGTTGTAATGCACTGGACACGCATTCGGGAGGTCGGTGGTTCAAATGCACTTCCGACTATCCAGATTTACGTTTTCCGTGATTTTCCTAAATCGCTACAGGCAAATGCCGGGACGGTTCCTTTGAGGGGGCATGGCCAATTTCCTTACCGAAGCAATTCTAGCATGGGCACCGTCTGTAATGGACGCACTGTGATATGATTATTAAACTTGAGCTTCCTTCCTTCCCTCTTTTTGATAAACTAAAGAAAAAAAAGAGCGTTATGGGGGGTATCCAGTTCCACCCTCTCCCCCTCCCCTGCCGGCTCACACGAATTCGACAACTTCTATCTCCTGCATGAAAGCAGTCGATTCGGCTTTTAAATCAGCCCCCGAGCTCAACACTGGAACTTTCTTAACTTCTACCAGCTATATTGTTATATTGTTTTCTGCACGTTTACTATGGGTCGACTTGAGAGATGGTGTGGCAGTTGCCGTGGTGGCCTTGCCGAACGTTCTAAGGCGTCTTGCTGAGGAGCGCGCCGTTGCTCACCGTCGGAGGTTCGTGTCCCTCCCTCGGGTATGGGTGTTTGTGTTGTCCTTAGCATAATTTAGTTTAAGTAGTTTGTAAGCCTAAGTCCCTGACAACCTTATCCAAAATTCTTGTTAAGTAATGTATTTTAGAGTAGTTTCACACATAGGTAAAAATAAAGTTCTAACAAAATGTCAGTTTGGTTTTCAGAAAGACTTTTCAACAGAAAATGCTATATATACTTTCACCAATGAAATATTACATGATCTGAATAACCGGACATCACCCATTGTGATTTTTTGTGATCTCTCCAAGCCTTTTGATTGTGTAAATCATGGAATTCTTCTAGATAAACTAAAGTATTGTTGTATGAATGGGACAGTGTACAAATGGTTTAAATTATACCTAACAGGAAGAGCGTATAAAGTTGACATAAGTAATTCACATAAAATGCAAAAAACAGCTGTTTCCTCAAACTGGGGAACAATCAAAAATGGGGTGCCACAAGGTTCGGTCTTGGGCCCTTTGCTGTTCTTAATATATGTTAATGACTTTGCATTCTACATCCATGAAGATGCAGAGCTGTTCTTTTTGCTGATGATACAAGTATAGTTATCACACCTGACAGACAAGAACTAACTGAAGAAATTGTAAACGACGTCTTTCAGAAAATCATTAAGTGGTTCTCAGCAAATGGGCTATCATTAAATTTTGATAAAACACAGTACATATAGTTTCATACAGTAAATGGAATGACACCATTAATAAATATAGACTTCGATCAGAAATGTGTAGCAAAAGTAGAATATTCAAAAATTTTAGGTGTATGCATAGATGAAGGGTTGAACTGGAAAAAAACACATTGAAGATATGCTGAAACGTTTGACTTCAGCTACTTATGCTGTTGGGGTAATTGGACATTTTTATGATATACAACACATTAAATTAGCTTACTATGCCTATTTTCATTCTCTACTTTTGTATGGAATCATTTTCTGGGGTAATTCATCATTGAGTAAAAAAGTATTCATTGCACAAAATCGAGTAATCAGAATAATTTGCTGGAGCCCATCCAAGATTATCCTGCAGATACTTATTTAAAGATCTTCACAGTAGCTTCTCAATATATATATATTCACTTATGAAATTTGTTATTACCAATCCCACCGAATTCAAAAGCAATAGCAGTGTACATAACTACAACACTAGGAGAAATAATGATCTTCACTATTCAAGGTTAAATCTAGCTTTGGTACAGAAAAGGGTGAGTTATGCTGCCACAAAAGTCTTTGGTCACCTACCAAACAGCATCAAAAGCCTGACAGATAGCCAACTAGCACTTAAAAATAAATTAAAAGAATTTCTGATTGGCAACTCCATAAATGAATTTAAGGATATAAATTACTAAATCTGAAAAATATTTTTAAAAAATTAAAAAAATAAACATTGTGTCACTTTAGTGCAAAGTAATAATTTGTTCCTTGCGAAACACAGCTTGCCCTTTATTCACATGAAGTGTTAAGTGCCATCGACAATGGATCTCAAATAGATTCCATATTTCTGGATTTCAGGAAGGCTTTTGACACTGTACCCCACAAGCGGCTTCTTATGAAATTGCGTGCTTATGGAATATCTACCCAATTGTGCGGTTGGATTCACGATTTCCTATCAGAAAGAACACAGTTCGTTGCAATTGACGGTAAGTCATCGAGTAAAACTGAAGTGATATCTGGCGTTCCACAGGGAAGCGTTATAGGTCCCCTACTCTTCCTCGTGTTCATAAACGATTTAGGAGACAATCTGAATAGCTCCCTTAGATTGTTCGCGGATGATGCTGTCGTTTATCGGTTAGTGAAGTCAACAGAGGATCAAAAGCAACTGCAAAGCGATTTAGACAAAATTTCTGCATGGTGCGAAAATTGGCAATTGACACTAAATAATGAAAAGTGTGAATTAATAAACATTGCCACTAAAAGAAATCCGCTGAACTTTAATTACGCGATAAATCTGTCAAACCTTAAGGTCGCAGATTCTACCAAATACCTAGGAGTTACAATTACGAACAACTTTGTCTGGAGAGAACACATAGAAAATATTGTGGGGAAGGCGAACCAAAGGTTACGTTTCATCGGCAGAACGCTTCGAAGATGCACCAGCTCCACCAAAGAGACTGGCTACATCACACTTGTGCGTCCTCTCCTGGAGTACTGTTGCCCCTTGCGGGACCCTCACCAGGTGGGACTGACGGAAGACTTTGAGAAGGTTCAGAGAAGGGCAGCTCGTTTTGTTCTATCACGTTACTGGGGGGAAAGCGTCATGGAAATGTTGCACGAATTGGGGTGTAAATCATTAAAAGAAAGACGTTATTCATTGCGGCGTGATCTGTTTGCTAAGTTTCAATCACCGACTTTTAGTTCTGAATGTGAAAATATTTTGTTAGCACCCACCTGCTTAGGGAGACATGACCATCATAGCGCAACTAGCTATGGGCCCACCGGGCCTTGGCCCCTCCCGAAATGTCATATGTGTGTGCCTCAGCACTCAATGTCAAATATATCATTATATATGAGTGGGCCCCCTCCGAAAAAATATCCTGGTTGCGCCACTGATGACCATCCCAATAAAATAAGAGAAATCAGATCGAAAACGGAACGATTTAGGTGTTCTTTCTTCCCGCGCGCTATTAGAGAATGGAACAGTAGATAAAAGTTATGAAAGTGGTTAATAAACCCTCTGCCAGGCACTTGAATGTGATTTGCAGAGTATCTATGTAGATGTAGATGTAAAGACATCTTTTATTAACCTTACACGTTCCACATCATTACAACGTGTCGTATTCATGATCTATGGAACAAGTACTAACCTAATTTAATCTAATTTAATTTTAGTTTTACAAACATTTGATCATTTGAACCACGCTTCACGCTGTGTGGGGTTGAGGTGCACCGGCAAAAAAAGGCGATTAAAAATCCTTATGACTTGCCCCCACTGGGACGTGTGTGTAAATTGCAAGCGTTCCGTGTGGCAGGATAGTGAGGAGGAAGTGACGAGTGGAGGAACGGTGCGCATGCGCAGGTGTTCGTGCCGCTGCTGTCGAACCCGGGCAACAGCGTGGCGTGGCCGCGCGTGGTGGCGCAGGACATCCAGCGGCACGTGCACTCTCTGCAGAGCACCGTCTACCAGGTGCGCGGACAGGTCAGCGGACACACCGTGCTGCCGCTGCCCGTCGGCGTCGACCGCGTCCACGAGGCCGAGCGCGCACTCGTCTCCAGGTAACGACGACACGCTACTACTCTACTGATCGTCCCACCTTTGCCAGGGTGAAGGTCGGGGTGAGAGTTTAAAATAGGGAAAGATTAATTTTTAAAAACTCACAACCACCAACTGCGAACCAAATTCCTAAACATGCAAAAACATGGAATTGTGATTGCTACTGTTTGACTCGTTTCCTACGGGATGATATCACACGTTCGCAGCTTTCCTTCCCTGTATATGATTAACAAAACAAATTCATAATAAAGTCAAGTTCATGAGAGAAAAGGGTGTACTAACTACTATTTTTGAAAACACGTGAAAGTTCACTTTTTGTTGTTTATTTCACAATACAGTAGAACCTCTCAAACTCGACACAATGTGGACTTAAGGGTTGTCGAGTTTTGAGGTTGTCGAGTTTTAGGGAACTTAAATAAAAATAACTAGGAGTTGAATAAAAACGCTTATTTAGAGTATTAAAATTGTACCTTTATTGATTTATTATATACAATTATATATTTATATCAACATTTATAACTTATAAAAAAATTTAAAAAAAATTGAGACAAAAGGCCTAGTAGAATCTGAAAATACAGTGTTCATTACAATTACTACTGAAGTTGTTTATGCTGCTTATAAAACGTCCATCACAGTTAATTATGGGAAGTTTTCTGAAGACTAGAAGAAAACTGTAAAAGAAAACTTGCTGAAGTCGTTTGAAAAACCCTGTGATTGAAGACTGCTTTTCTGTCTCCACACGGCGTCTTGCAGCTTGATCACGGAGTCGCCTGAGGAACAGAATCTCCATTCCAGTCACATTTTGCTGCTCTAAGTACTGTAATGTCTCTTCAACAAATTTCACAGCCTCACTGTGGCTAACTTTTCTTCCTTGGCGATGGTCCTCTTCCTCTTCTTCTTCTGAATCGTCCCCTTCTACATCACGCTCTTTGACAGCTGCGATGATTTCATCTTCCCCTAATGGTTCTGATGCTCCGTCGAGATCCATCCATTCATTGACATCATTGCTTGAAGACTCTTCACTCCCAGGAATTTTTTTCATGAGTTCAATCAAGTCGCTATTTTCAGAATTGATTCCATCGTCACGCGACAAATAATTGCCTGCGTGATCTAGAAGTTTTCTCCAAGAACGAATGAGGGTTATTGTCTCAAGCTCGCGGCCTCACGATAAGGAAAGTGGCCACAGAAATCCCCGAACGTGTGCAAACAATAGCCCGCCCCAGCTGGGCAGGTAAAGAGTGCGTTGAAGGACATTGGAAAACCCAGTAACCTAGTCTGAGTCTCTAGCGCTCTCGGGCGGCCTACGTACTGATAAAAAGCTTAACAATATGGCGGTGTAAAAAAATTATTAATTCATCAGCCCTGTCGAGTTTTACGGAATGTCGAGTTTTCGGGAATCGAGTTTGAGAGGTTCTACTGTATTAGAACCCTGTGGCTGATACGTCTGTACGTCGACACATTTATCAAAAGAATTATAGCTCGTGAGCCCCCAGACAAAATGAATATTTGTCGCAAATTGTTTTCACACCATGTGCCTGTCTCAAACACCGTTTATGTTCATGCCTATGCGACGACACGTGTTACACTAACAAAACACAGTCACTTTAATTTAGTGCGATACACACCTTGTTCCACCGGCTAATTATTCACAACACACAGTAGCACTCGACACAACTTGGTGCAGTCTACGACGAGCAACCGCACTTGGCAATTGCCACACAAAAATCTAAAGTCTCCACCTGGAGATACACATGCCGACTGATGCAGAGCGACGCCGCCCGGCCAGCTACCCCACTCGCTCCCGACTCGTCACTTCATGCCCACGCGCCAAAAGCTCAACCGCTGGGTTTTTTCCCCTACGTCATCAACTTCCCCATGTGAGCTGTTCTAACCGACTTGCTAACGTACAGCGCTCAGCCTATACATTTGTAAAACTTTACTTCAAATCAAAATAATTACACTACACATTAAACAAATTTCTTCTTAGTTTTTTATATTGGTATAAACATTCTTTGTACTATTTATTATAATCGTGCAATTTCTTATATCACAGATATATCTTGAATACTTCAAGATAAAATACACAAGATTAATTGAAAATAAAATGAGAAATAGTTAATATATTATTTTTATAAACAAACATTGCCATGCTAGTTGTGTAACTGTCTTGTATTCATTGGTAATTTATTACTTTTCATTGTCAATTAAACGTATTACGCCAGATGTGACTATATCAGCTAATGTATTGTTTATTTATCAACAGGCTATTTTGTAATGAGGGCCTTAAAGGTTCCTGACTGCATCGTATTACTTCAAATGCCAGTAGTATTAGAATATTTTATTTCACGCTGTGCACTGCACTGTGCCTGGCACTCGCCATTGTCCCTCTCTCCCCTCACCGGAAACTAACCTGGAAAATCCTAAGCTGGAACAAGCCTGGCCTCCCGTCAGCTACAAGCACACAGCAAATATCAACGTGGAGAATTTCTACCTATGGCCTAACTATAAATGTTGTCACCCAATTGCGTACATACATTGCTACCATAATTAATAAGATTAAAATTGTGTAACATTTAGTGCATTGGCATGGTCAATGTTTGCAGTGAACTTCATACTGTTTAATTATCAAATGCTATTAATTACCAATATTTCTATTGGGCGGTAATCTCACACCTTCCATGCTTATCACAGCCATCGCAAAAGGTTTGCATCACCCACCAAACAGAAGTTTTTGCTTTTCCACAGCCTATGACAATAAATTTCTGTAACGTAGGTGAACTACAGTTCTTTTACTCCCCTTCGAAATAATCAGCACCCATAATTATGCACTGCTGAGCTCTGACAGACATGTCCTGGAAACTTTGCACGGAGTCGTGCTTTGGGATGCTGTTCAAAGGCCTCGTCACTTTTCGTTGGGTTTCAGGAACATCTGCCAAATCTCGTTCCTTTCAAAGCGAGTTTAAGTTGAGGAAATAGGAAGAATAAATATCAAATAAACATTGGCCAGAGACATATTTCGTCTCAATATCTATTAAAGATATTAAGCTGAATTAGAGGCATTGAGTTAAAATTTATGGCACAGCCGAGAATCGAACTCAGGAACTCCTGCTTATGAGGCAAACACCGTAACTACCACCGCTCTTTAAATCACACACTATTTCGAAACTGCACCACATCCACAGAGATATGACAATAAAATTTTGTACCACACTTTACATGAAAGAAGCACATATATAAAATCCTTTGATTTGATATAAACATTTTACAATGAAATTTGGAGTTTTATTATATATATATATATATATATATATATATATATATATATATATATATATATATATATATATATCTCTTTTTCTCAGAAAGTATTCAAGAGATTTCTACAAAAATTTCCCTGTTTCATCTCTTCATGTGTTGTAAGCTTCTCTCGTGAGGTTTTCGGAATAGGTCAAATAGGAGAATTTTCATAATTTTTAAATTATGAATCCACAAGTACAATTTTAAATTCATGCAAAATTCGAAGTACTTTGCCCCATATCTCAGCTCGCAATCATAATCTCAAAATTTTCTCTTGAGATAACGTTTATTACATTTACAGTAACATGTGTACAAAATTTCATAAGTCTAGCATTCATGGAATCTGAGGAAAAGGTACATAAACTTTAAAAAACAAACTTTTCAGGAAACGCAATTTAAAGTTTCACCTAACTATTTTCCTTATGTCAGTTTGTTCAAAAGGTACCACATTTCTTAACCTTCAAGACTTCTCTTCTGGTTTCTTGTTGTCTGTCTTCTTTCCTTTACCGAGTCTTTCACTAACTTTTCAGCTGCAGTGACGCGCTGTAAATCTATTTTTCTCAGGATGTCTTGAATAAAATTTCCTATCTTGAAGCCCATTCTTTCTAATACCTTCATCCTCCCGACGTTCCCATCATTAAATACAAGAACTGCATCATAAGTTGCAATTCTGACAACTGAAGCAGATGCAAATGAGTTTTTAGGGCATCGTCTCCATATGATTTAACGTCATTCACTGAGCTGGTATTGAAGTGCTGCTTCAAAACGTGGGCGTGACAGGGACGCCGTGTCACACTTTTAATTAATTTTCACGCACTTCGGATGCTATTTCAACATTGAAACTTTGGGAACTTATTGTCCATTAGGTGTACTAACAAATTTTATTATCTGACATGTGCAAGCGCAACAACTGTCATGTTTTAGTGCTGCAAGAAACACATAGAGCACCAACTAGCCATAGACCAAAAATACATCGAATAAAATTAGTTCTTGAGAGACCACATGAAAAGTACGGAACTTCTATTTTTGTAAACCTAATTTGGATGTACGCTCCTGTGCACTGACCTGTGAAGAAAATGTTGAAATCCTAACAATTCAGCTACAATCCTGCACTGAAAGATCTGTATACAAACCACCCAGTGCGAGGTTCAACTTTGTAGAGCCTCAAAACTTCCACAAGGAGAACATTAATGTTATACTGGGAGATTGTAACTGTCACAGTATTGCTTGGGGCCATGATGAGACGAATGAGGATGGCGAAAAGCTGGAGATCTGGGCAGACAAGGCTAACCTGAAACTGATACACGATCCAAAGGCCGGCATCATTTAAGAGCGGAAGATGGAGGCGAGGATAAAATCCAGACAACATTCTTGTTTCTGAAATTTTCTCAACAATGTGTAAAGCAAATCGAAAACTCGATTCCAAGATCGCAACACAGGCCAATAACTTGCTGCATCACGGCAGCGATAAAACCACAAATAACGCCCTTTAGGAGACGTTTCAATTTCAAGAAAGCTCACTGGGAACTCTTCACAGAGGACCTTCACAAGGAGGTCCTGGAAATAAACCTTGAGGCACAAGCATACAAAAAAATTATAGATCTTGTCCAGAACATATCACGACGACACATACCTAGAGGGCGCCGTACACAGTATATCGCCGGGCTAAATGATAATAGCAAGGAAGCTCTGAGAAAGTATGAAGAACTGTATAATGTGGAACCTTTCTCAGAAGAAACAATCCGCGCAGGCGAGGTACTGATGTGTGATATTTCTGAAGCAAGTAAAGAAAAGCAACGACCCAACGGAACCACCACCAAATTATAATAAAGTTACACCTGACCAAATAGCCCACCAACTGTTTATGAATGGAAAAACCAAACAGAAGATCAGGAATTGCAAAATTAAAAGAAATTATAATGCAGAGAACGTCCGGCCGGTCTCCCTGCTGTGCCACCTATTTAAAGTCCTGGAACGAGTGATCCTCAAGCACATATCACATGATGTGGACAAAGCCCTCATTAACGAACAAGCATGATTTCGACCAGGGAAACCATGCTGTGACCTCACACAATATATAGAAGACGGCTACCAGAGAGGACAAGTAACTGGGGTTGCGTTCCTGGATCTCAGCGCCGCATATGACACAATCAACCATAAGCTGCTTACCCAGAAAGTATATAATGACACGAAGGACTTCACCCTATCTATGTTCGTGCAATGCATGTTACAGAACAGAGCTTGCAAACCAAAAACAGCCGATAGAGGAAACAAAAAGAAAAAAAAAATGGACTTGCACAAGGCAGTGTTCTGGCTCCAATACTTCTTAAGTCTACACAAACGATCTTCATATCAACCAACAGACAAGAATGTTCTATGCAGCTGTGGGCACACAGGAGTATAGTGTTATAGTAATGATAACAGTTGTGAAATCGGGGCAGTACAGGATTTTAACCCTCCACTGATTTGTCCAAACATATCAATAACATGTACTATGGACGATATTCTGAAAGTAAACGATAAAGCAACCTATGCTGTTCATTGATGGAGGGAGAATATAATTGGTGTAACCTACACGGAAGAAGAAGACTAACAAATAAGAAATAAATCGAAGATTGACATTTTTGGCCATTTTCATCAACGTCCCCCATTAACTGATTGTCCACCCTTCCATGTTTATCAAAACAGTCTTCACACTTCGGAAAAAGTTTGCATCACCCACCCGACAAAAGTTATTCTATACCAGTGGTGATTAACCTCTTTATAGTGAGACCCACAATTTCTGTAACAATAAATAAATAAAATCGCGAGCCAATATTCAGTGTACAATAGACACGGGGCCGTATGAATAAAACGGAGTATCAACTTTATACTATGAATTTCAGAGAACATACTCAGATTCGAATGTTTAAAGCGAATCGGAGAATATACTTCAACCGAGTATGTCCTCAGCGTGTGTAAAATGGTGGGGGAAGATGCTCACAACATAGAACATTCTCCAATTTCGTATGAATATAACTAGAGAAGTTTCTCACGATCGGAGAACATTCTCCGTTTTCTGAAGTGAGCTCTCTGACATACTTCGTGCTGACTAACGTCTATAAAGATTACATTTTACTGTAGTTTATAATAAAAATGACAAAATTTTTGACGCTTAGAACGCAAAAAAGTTCCTTTATACGTAGGCTAGTCTGAAGAAACACGAGAGGAACTAAAAAGTTTCTGCAAATAAAAACATTTTGCTGTCGAGTCGCTTTCTTCAGAATAAGTGTGACACTTCAAGCATTTTACATAGTGACGAGAGTGATGTCTAGGAGTTTTTTCAATTACCGACATAGAAATGAAACACAAGTGGATTCAGCTGCGTGTTTTACCCGTTGTTAGGAGTGCTTTTTTACAGTTGTAAACATCTAAATAGCAAAATAATATTGTATGTTTCTAAATAGGTTGTATTAATAAGGTCTTATGACGTAAATTTCAAATAAAGTGCATCCCAGGATTTCACAGTCTGTATCACAAAATAAATATTCCTTCAATACAAAACACTGAAGTAGTTTTGTACTGCTTCGTTCATTCTACCCAAATCGGTTGGCCGATTTAAGATGCGTTTACTGCCGTCGTAATCGTAACTTCTGTTATTAGATGTAAATATAGACGACAGTAAAATTAATAACTGCTTAATATAGCAGTCTGTCTCTTGTAACAAAATCTCATGGCCTATCGCTTATGAGGAGACCATTGTGTGTCATATTTAACAAAAAGTATCTTGTGTTATAAAGCTCTGACAACCTTCCACGTTGTTGAAACAGATGAAAATGTAATGCATTCTTAAAATTTCGTCCGCATGTAGTGCTAACCTAACTTCAATAACAAAGTTTCTCGCATTACGAAAATTTTGTAACATCGTCAGAAGAATAAATTTTCGTAAAAACTCCATAGTCAGTCTTAATAATATGTTGCTGCACAAGAAACTAATATGTAAACATAGTACAGTTATTCTTGAACACGTAGATGCCTACTCCATATTTATAGGCTGAATAATTTGCCTGTTTGGGCTAGTTTAAAGAAATACACGATGGAACAGCTGATCTGTGGCGGACATGGCACATGGAGAACTTAGTCAAGGAGGAGGGGAATTAGCGAGAATGAACGTCCTGCTCATATCATATGCTTCGAAGTTTTTATTCATACGAAATGGAGAACTTACTCAGAGAACTTTCTTTTGCTCTGAGAATCTTCTCTGGACCATATGCTCTTTCTTATTCATACGGCCCATTGTGGTGTCCTACTTATCGAGGAAGCTACACATCACGTTTAGATTTAGTGGTAACTTGGAGCAGAACATAGAAAATACGTACATATATAAGTAGTTGTCAACCCTATAAATTCCTTCAAAGCTATATTTGCAAACGATCCATACTATCTCATTAATTCTTTCAAAGCTATATTTACAAGCGTTGGATACTATCACTTTCCCGTTCTAAATTGACTACAGGCTTGAGTATTTAGAGAAAGTGTTCGAAGAAGAATCACACTTAGTTGTATCAGGGACTCTTCCTCAGATGCTCATAATTTTAACTTATTGAGATTCTTCTCTACAGACAGCTTCTTAGACATAACAATTCCTAACTAATTATTGAAAAGCACTTTTAAGATAAGAACTAGTTTGAAATAATACTCCCTGACAAACAAACGAGGTTTACTGGGGCTGTCTTGAAAATATTAGTTCATAAAAACATTGAACTTTAACATTAGTCAACATCCATTCTAATTAAAACAGCGGTACAGTTTAATTGTTATTTACTTTATATGATTAAAAATGATATCGTGAAACGAATGACTTAAAAAATTGATTTTCTGTTTTTTAGTATTTAAGATATTTCCCCTTAAAATTTTAAAGTCATCGGGCGACCTACTAGTAGGTCATGGCCCACAGTTTTGTAACAGCTGTTGTATACATTAGTGAACTGGTATTCATAAAACAATACACTGAAAGAGTCTAGTAATGAATGAAACAAATAAAGATGTGGCGTGTATATGAAATTAAACCGTTTGTGAAACGGTGTGTGTATATGTGTGTCAGTGTCTGAATGATGTTAATTAATTAGGACAGACAGACGTCAAGTCCCAGTATAAATTTGTTTCTTTCATCGACTTAAGAAATTCAATAGACTGAAAAAAGAAAAACGTTTCCAACTGCGTTTGACTAATACTTTTTACGGTGAACTGTACGTAAAAGTAAATAAGTAAATAAATTTTACACGGCTGCTCTGTGAAACACAGAATCACCAAGAAACACAAATGATGAAAGCATGAACCATGCAAACATTGAGTTCCAAATCTATGAATAACATTTGCATCTGCTCTGCCGGCAACGCCCTTTCTGTTACAGAAACAATCACTTCACAACTGAACATGATCAGTTGCAGAGATATGCACCGTAATGTATGCACCGTAATGCAATGCAATAGAAACATAAATGTCAATGCAATAGTGCTTCAGTAAAAGAGTAATCTGATTGAAGATCAAATGTCATTTAACAATACAACAGCAGTGGCGAATTTACCAGTAGGCTGAACGGCGGCTGATTTTAATGGCGGCAAATTTGTGGTCAAATGTTTTAACAGTAAGCAAGTGTAATAAAAGAGATTTTTATTACGCTTACCGAATGTACATTATTGTGTAAGAAGTATTAAGGTATACCCTAGCCCATATTATTAGTAGTATGTGACTGTGCTGTTATTAGCTCAAAAATATACTTTATACAAATATTATTTATAGTGCAATCTTAACTAAATAGTTGGATTGTAAAAATAATCTAGGAATTGACACTTCTATCCCCTACTTCCCAATTATACTAATTACGGAAAAAAGATGGAATAGTTAGGACGACAGTGGACAAAATATAAAGCTACAATTTCACAATTATATATATATATATATATATATATATATATATATATATATATATATATATACGTAGCATGATTGTGAAATATGGTATCAAATTGTAGAGATCGATAGGGGCGGCAAAATTTGAATAGCCTGCCGGTGGCAAATGTAAAAATCCCCCACTGACTTTGTCACTCTTAACTGACAATGTTCATATCAGGATAAAGAAAGAAGGATATACTCTTTAAAAAGAATTGGCTTTATTCAAAGAAGAATTGATACTGGGTTAAGAAATTATAATAATTTTGAATCAAGTTCCTGAACACATGTTCTTTACTTGAATACCACTTTGAAGGTTTCTCACCCTCACCTATGTAACAACATCCATTCCACCCAACATACATGTCACCATTTGCATATAGAAATCATACAAGTACTCCAGCGTATGAACTGTCAGGGAGAGTTTTTGTGCAGGTCGGCCTGGTATTCCTCGACAGAATCAACGAGGCCTGGGAACCACATTCGCGAAAACAGAATCATCAGGGCGTCCCCTCGCTCGGGCAGACCGTGCAGCCACGGGACCTCTTGGGTTCGCAGAACCACAGAGTAACATATCTGTGGCAGAACGCATCTTCCGGGAACGTTCCAGGTGCGGTAGGGAAACGTAAGAATGGCAACTCCCGCCAAAAGTTGCGATATTGCCGCGTGCATGGAAACGCAGGTCAATGCTACGGCAAGTCTGGGTATTTATTACTCCGCACTCCATGTGGAGTACAGCATTTGCTACACAATTGGCTCCCGCCGGAAGCAAGGAGTCCAGATTTGCTAGAACGAGGAGAGTTGGTAGGAAGTTGATTTGGGAGGACATAGCAGAAGGGGATTTGTTTTTTCACTCCGGTGGAGGAAGGACATTGTTGTCTTCACTCTGTTAGAGAGAAGAACTTCCCGTGTAGGCTAGGTCGAGTTTTGTACTTAGAATTCGGTCTGAGCTCACTTCTTGTGAAAAGTTGGAGGGGAGGTTGAAGTGAACTGTGCCGGCAGTTACGTAATCAACCACTTCTGCCATACCTTATCGGCGCAAGAGCATACTTGTCTTGTGTCAGTCTGCCGATTCCCTGGCTCTTTCTTCCCTTATCTTCACATGATGAGACGTGCGGGTTGTCTACAGGCAAAGGACGGCACACAAATGCGCCAGTTAGGAACCTGTCTACCGAGGCGACTGCTCTCATTACGGCATACAGCAGCCTGCCGACGCACACCAGTACAACGCCGTCGACGCCTGTAGCCGCACGGGTTAACGTATCCGCAGCTCGGCGTTATAATAATGACCACAGTCCGTTTTTCCCCGTCAAGTCGTATGCATGACACTTGCTTGTAAGACCTGCACAGTTCATGCGGTAGGAATCATTCCACGATCATTAAGA
This sequence comes from Locusta migratoria, assembly GCA_026315105.1. NCBI lineage: Eukaryota > Metazoa > Arthropoda > Insecta > Orthoptera > Acrididae > Locusta > Locusta migratoria. The sequence continues at coordinate 505,495,471 of CM048746.1, read as the reverse complement.
GTTAGACATCTGCACTCCCCTGTATCCAAATTTGCCAAGTGAGGAAATAAGACCCTGTTTTATTCTTCCTTTAATGTTTGTATTTTTGTGAATTGATTCAGTGCCCAATTATTTAAATAAATTAGCCATACCAGAAATTACTTAATCATTTATCAGTCCCTTCCACCATTAAGTGTAAAAAATGTACTTTATCCCACAGAGCAGCAGATTGCCGCATAGGTGCCACCCTCTTTAAAAAAAAAATAAAAAAATAGCTTCAAGTCAACCCCCTAGTGTAAGCTCTCAACCTTACATTTCACTAACGAATGAAATAAAGAGTTTTTACCTTTGTTGTACACCTGAAATTCCATTTGTGTGCTCTTCGAACTCTGTAGACCCGTCATATTTTTATATTCACCGTTCCCCAGACAATCGCATCACAATAGCAGCATATTACTCCTGTCTCTACACTATTACTCCTCTTCCCTCCCCCAACACCTGTCTCCCGACGCAACAACGGTGTCCACAAAGATACAATAAAGTTCGTTGTTACCAACATATCTGAAGAAAACTACATCATCATGAGAAGACATACAAGTATGATCTGTATCGTCTCAACATCGTCCAATTTATTGACAAACAAAATCCAACAAATCACTTCTTGTGTATTCAAAAAGAAACTAAAAAGCTCTTTTCCCGAGGAAAGCCTGTTGTGTACCAACTTCATTCTATGAAGACTTACATGATCCCTTGGATGCGTGTAACCACTCGCCCCCCCCCCCCCCCCCCCGCTCAGATTAACTACTTCTCGTTTAGTTTATCCCGTTTCCAATGGCTATCCTGCTAACTCACGTATATTTTATCCCAACACTTTATCCCAAGCACGATCAATTGCTTTCATATTATGGAAACACGCAAGCCATTCCGGCAGGACAGATGAAATCGTTGACGATACCTACATGATGGACTTCCCCGTAATGCTGATGAAATAGTTCATCGATGGGCTGAAGGATATTGTCCCTGTATTTTGAAGCCTTGAGCTTGCCCTTGATGGGCAACAATGGCGTTCGAATCCCCCCCCCCCATGATCATCTGGCTGTACTCCACTGACGGTATGCCCTGGCGTGCAGCATTACCAGGTTCCCTCAGCACACGTTGTCGACGGTCACCCGCTATCAGACGTACGCCGCATTCATATGTAAAGAGAACTTTGCGCATGGTCCACTCTCGGTGATTTTGTCCCATCTGTATTGTGCAGCATGGTGCTTGGTATTAAGGACTGAGTCGCTTCCTGTCCATCTAGACTGCAGAGAGTTGTTGAGGAATCTGTTTCGTACAGTCTGACACTTGCCTCTGTGGCCTTCACAAAGTCAGTGTTTATCATGGTTACAATCTGGTCAGGGTTCCTTCGGGCGAGAAGTCCTTTATACCGATCGTCTGCTGCAGTCGTTGCCCAAGGGGGACCAGCAAGGAGCAACTCATGAATGCTACCTGTAGTTTGAAAACAATTCCTTGTCCTCACCGCATCACTCTGATTCACCACTATTCGCTCCCAACTTGACGAGAATATTTGATGACATAAACCGACAATCCGCGGTCTGAAGCGTGGGACACAACCCGTCAGATTTGATCAATGACGTCATATCTTAATTATAGACAAGTTCATACAATGTTTTTGGGAATACACATTGCTTTCGGAAAAGTACATCGAGAACCACTTTCTTTTATGTAATGTAAATTGGCCGCATTTATTCAGTAATTACTTCTATTCATATGAAGTAATATGTCAAAGTCGAGAGGTTGTCTCCCGCGCTTTAGTAATCTCACAATCCGAAAAATATGAAACCTCGATATCCTCGTTTCTTCTTCTTTCCATCGTAGAAAGTCCTTACAATGTCTACCAACGCCTGTTCCTCAACTGTGTACAGAATGTAAGTAAAAATAAAATTGTTACTGCCTGACCTACATTAACGAAATGTGTATGCGTTGAAAAGATGAGGCTATAGAAAATTTGTTCACATATTATGACATTTCAAAGGACCAAAGTTTTCGAATAATGTTTTTCCTCTTTTTTTTTTTTTTTTTTTTTTTTTTTTTTTTTTTTTTTTTTTTAAATGTGCTGTGACGAACAAAAATGGGTTCACAACCGATTTTATTGAAATTCGGAACCAATGCGCGGAAATGCAAATTTATTGTGTTACAGACTTACACAGCGTAGCTCATAGTAGTTGTTAAAGTGATAACCGCCAGTGTCAATGGTACAGGCGCGTGAAGTTTGCCGCACTCTCGTCTTTGTTGTACCAGGAAACAGGTAGCTCGCACCATACCATTCTTACAACTACTTTACGTAATCCTAAAGGAAAAGGCTCTGAGGCTTGAGATGCGAGGATGGCAGTGTCAATGCCAATCGATTGATAAGGGTATGTGTTTTTCAATTGCTTGAGGACATTAACTTTAGCCGAGCGGTCTAAAGCGTCTCGCTGCGGAGCGCGCGGTTGCTCGTTTGGAGGTTCGAGTCCTTCCTGGGGCATGTGTGTGTGTGTTGTCCTTAGGTTAGTTTACCTAGTTTAAGTAGTTTGTAAGCTACGGACTGATGACCACGCAGTTTGGTCCGATAGATTTACAAACATTTGAACATTAACTTTGAAGTGCGCCGTGAGCTGTCGTTCTTTCACAAAGAGGTGTATAGTTTTCAAAAACTGTGTCAGCACATCTCTTACGAACACCAGAGAAAGTGCACCAGTCAAACGAAAAGGCTGAAAATAAGGTACTCGACAATTCCCAATCTTATTCTGACTCGTTGCTTGTGGTAACGCTACGGCGTCGGGTTCCTCTCAGACCAGACAGGGAACACATATATTGGTGGTTGAGTCCTTATAAAATTATGCTATGAACTACGTTTTTGTTCTGAGCATCCCTCAGCGTATGGAACATTCAAAACACTTATTGGTATACAGGTGAATTTCGACTGGAGCACACGCAGTCATTTTCAAGGCAACTAATGAAAGGGAGCACCTTGCATGGACATTTAATTCCTTGTCTTTCAATGAAAAGAGGAAAGATACAACACAAATAACGAGTAAACCATAACATCATCACACGACCAGAGATGATAAATATCAGAAGAATCGAGAGTAAATATCAGTGAAGCCAATTTTCTCTCTCAGTCGTTTGACAAGAGCAAGACCATGATTACAAGCATAATTTCAGCTAACAGAGACGTAAGGTTTTGCTGTGTGTGCAGCGGCGGCGACGTGGTGGACCTGTACCTGAAGAGCGCCATAGAAGGCGTCATCATCAAGTGGGCCACGCAGATCAACGACGTGCTCAGCGAGGACTCGTCGCAGGCGTTCGGCGTCGGCCACCACCCCACGCCTTCCGCAGGTGAGTGCTGCCAGGCCACCGGGGTATTTTGTCATCTCTCAAAGGAATTTGACCATGTAAATCACAATAGGATATCAATTAGAATATTCTGATGTAACAGGAAATGCTGCAGAATCGTTCAAATCCTATATCTCTGACAGAAACAAAAGATATCAACAGGAAAGAGACGTATATTGAATTACCAGTCTTCGTCCACCTGGGAGCGAATAACATGTTGGATTTCCCCAAGGTTCCATCTAAGGGATCCTGATTTTTCTTTGAAACACGTCCACTGAATGTGTGCTCGTGTTCTATTTTGAGTTATTCATTACTCTTAAGTGTTTCTCCGCCATTAATATTGTCTATTTGTATGTCAATTATTTTCTTCTCTTTATTAATGATCTGTGCCTCATGTTTATATGTGTTTGCACCCATGTGATTGTACTTGTATGTTCATGTGTATGTGGAAGGTTGTTTTTAATACTGACTGACTGCCTCGCGCTTTAGGCCTCGTTTACTTTAGTTAAGAACGCATGGCTTCGTATGTCGTATACGTTGGCGTCTGCTGGGTGGCCAGAGACAAGCTTACTTGGCAAGGTGGCCTGTTATTAGTGTAGTATCAACATAATCATGGTCGAAAGAGGTGACAAAAGATACCTCTCTGGAGCTCTAGAAGGGAGAATTATCTTCTTCAGGTAGCGATCGCTGGTAGACACTGAACGCCCTCCTCATCCGGTGTGTGGTGGGGCAGACTTTTGGCGTGGCCTTAGGTTTCACTCTTGCTGCGTACGTCAAAGTAAGTACATAGTCGAATCATGCTGAGAAGATAGTATGCTTTGCTTTCTTTGTGATCAGGCAGTCTTCGTTTATCAGTGATAGTTTTCTTGAGTTATTCTTTCGCTATGCGAGGCGAAGTGTTTCTTAATTTACAGAACTCGAGTAATTCAGTGTAAATTTAGTAATTTGCATTCTCATTCCGATTATGATTTCGTGTCCGGTTTTCACAAATTAGAATTCACGTGTGTGGCCTTCAGCCTTTGTGTAAACTTATTATGTTTGAATTTCCTTGCTGTTTTTTAACTAACGCTTTCGCGTCATGTCTGTATTCCATTAGCCGACCTTTCTAAGATTATATTATTTATTACAATGTTTATATCATCTACAAATAAAACAAACTTATCATTCGGCAATGTTGCTGACGAAAGATCATCGATATATAGGCTATAAGAAAAAGCAGGGGTCCTAAAATGGAATCTTGGGGGAACTCCACATGTTATTAATTTCCAGTTGGATGAGGCCTGATAATTCAGTACACGTCTGTTTCTATTGACAGCTCTTGTTTCCTGTGAGACATATACGGTTTGAGAGATTCTGCAGCATTTCCTTTTGCACCGTAATATCCTGATTTTCTTAAAAGGATATTGCGATTTATACAGTCAAATGACTTTGATAGATAACAAAATATACCAGTGCCCTGTAATTCATTGTCTAATGATACATTCTCACTGTATGTATAGATAGCCTTCTTAATATCGTAACACTTTAGAAATCCAAATTGTGACCTGAATAATATTTTATTAGTGGCTAGATGTTTAAAAAGACGATTGTACATTATCTTTTCTAATATTTTTGAGAATGTAGGCAAAAGTGAAATTGCTCAAAAGTTTTGAGGAATTTCTTTACCTTTTTTTTCTTATACAAGGGCTTAACTTCAGCATATTTGATCATTCAGGAAATGTTCTACTCATAAAAGATTTGTCATTTGTAGTGACAGGTGTGAGATATTCCACTGCAGCATTTACTGAACCTGATAATCCCACCTTTTCAGAAATACTATAATCGATTTGCGAGAGTCAGCAACTGCACTAATATTTGAAACAATTTATTACCTGATCATCAGCCAACAGATGGCTGATGATTAGATAGTATAAATTGTTTCAAACTCTCAGTAATAGTTATGAAATACTTATTAAACATTTTAGCAATACTGCATATATATGTTACCCGTGTATCATCTACTGTTAATTCTATGTGCTTGTTTTCATCTTTGCTTTCCCCTACACTATATCACATATTGTCTATTTTCTTATCTGATGCGAATATCCTAGTCTGATACTGCTTTTGCTTTAATGGCCGTATTACCATCTTCAATATTTTGTAGTATGTTTTGTAATGATCTAAAGCATTAATATCTTAACTGTTTCTGACTGATAAATATAATTTATTTTTTTCTTGCAGGAGACCTTTATTCCTTTAGTAATCCATGTTTTCGTTATAGACATTGTTCTAATCTGGATTGGCTTCGGGGGAAACCAGTTTTCATATAAGTTAATAACATTATTTATAAAAGTGTCTTATTTCTCATTCATATTATGAATAGTGTAAACATTACTCCAGTTCATGTCTTTGAGAAGTTTTTAAAAACAATCAACTGACTACCTTCTTGAACTCAGATGTTATATCTTGATCAGTATTAACATTTAGCAAAAGGAACTGCACGTCATGGCTTGAAAAGGTACTTATTACTGGTTTTACAATATAAATTTGGTCAGTAGACATTTCTATAAAGATATTATAAATGGCTGTCTTTGAGCCTTTAGCTATCCTTGTGCGAAAGTTAACAATATGAATGATGTTGATTAACAATGCTTCTGACTGCAATAAGTTCTTACTGCGAGAATTTTCAAGAAAGTCTATATTTAAAATCACCAGGCAACTCTAATTATTTCCTTTTTGTTGTCAAATCGACCAATAGATCTTCAAAGCGATTTATGAACAGATTAACGTTACTATTTGGTACACTGTACACAGTTACTATTATAAATGATACTTTATGACATCCTAATTCTGTTGGAAATGCTTCCATATACTGCTCCAGGCAATATTTATGATGTTAATAAATTTACAGCAGTTTGTAATGAATGTAGAAACTCCTCCATTCTGTTTTCGCTCTAGAAACGTGAAGAGCTAACCTAAATTCTGCAGTACTTAGCAAATCTATACCAGTGACCACATGATGTCCAGAGGAGCAGATTGTATCAACTGGGTTTCATGATTCTAATTCATCAATGCAGATAAGTAGTTCATTAATTTTACTTCTTAGCTCTCTAATAATCTGGTGCACAAATAGATAGTTGGCCTAATATAAAACTGGGTGGGAATAAAATCCTGCCAGTTGGTGAGAATTTTTAACCAACAGCCATGTTTGCTGACCTATTGTGTCAGAATTATGCTGTTTTGTTGCTTTATTAAACTGAGAGTGTGTTTCAATATTGACCTCTCTTACAATCTGACTTGTTTCTACCCTTCCAATTTTTAAAAGGGTACTGCTGTAACACCTGTAACCACTGGTATTTTACCATTCTTGTCTCCACCCCCGTAAGTTTACTGCCTTTAGCCCAGCCAGTTTACCATTCCCTTTCATGTTTAGGAGTAGGCCATGTCTAGTATAATCCCACATACCGAGAGAATAAATAGGAACTACACCAATATGCAACTCGGCACCCGAGCCAAACAGCCGTTCCAGTTCCAAACTAACTCTTATCACAGAAGAGCCCAGGTCGGTTGTAGCGCTCCAGAACAGACACAAACTCAACACTGTTATGCCTCGATGCTGATGCAGTTATTGTCAGGTCACACTGTATATTTTATTCCGTACCTCTCTCAGTACTATTCCCCGTCCCACCCACGATAACCATGATGTCTTCGTTGGTAAAGTATTTACAGAGTGAACCCAAATCCTCTGCCACCTTCATATTTTTATCGATCAGATATAACTTACCACCTAGCAAGAAGATTCCAGCTGTGTAGCATGTGCATCAGTGAGTCCCCTGTGCATCAGTTAGTCCCCTGTGCATCAGTGAGTGCCCTGTGCTGCCTGCAGAGATGACGTACTGGACGAAGCGTCTGGACAACCTGCAGCACATCTACGAGCAGCTGCGGGACGAGCGCGTGCGCAAGATGGCCGTCATCCTGGAGCGCACCGACAGCGCCTACTTCCCCTGCTTCAAGACCATCTTCAGGAACATCGTCGCAGGTGCGTCCGCAACAGAAGCGATGGTCTATTTTCTGCTTGTCAAAACTGGTCAAATTTAAGTCCTATTTCATTCTCAAGTGACAAATCTAGGATGTTTAATTTGAAATCCGGCAAACACACACAGCGTAGCCAAAGTAACACGTCTGCAATCGAGACTCGCCACCCTCATGACATCCTGACTCAGCAGGCTAGACGCTCAGACTGAGTCAGACACATCTACCCACCAATTGTAGTACAAGCAACATGAATGACGATATCGTAGAACTGACCACTCTGGCGAAAGACTGCCTTTACACCTGGGTTCTCAGAAGGAGAGTGGGGAGATTGCTGAAATTATTATGTAATAATTAAATATTAATAAAGAACTATAAGGTGACTCACCACATGCACCATTGCAATATTTGCATCTGTTGATTGCCAAACTAAAATTAAATTAAGAAAATAAAGACTAAGAATCAACAGCTTGGTTGAAATTTTGTTCACTTTTTGATCGTGTTCCACCATTTCTGAACTGCAGCCATGTTTAAGATTTTGAAGACCAACAATGTATATCAAATGTTATATGAAACTAGATGAAAACCCGGTGTTGCCGAGCTATTTGTTGATTCCAGTCTCACTCTCTCTGTCCATCTCCTCCTATCCCTCTGAACATGTCCTCTTTATGTTTTTACTTTCTCTTCCACCTTCTCCTCCTCTTTATTCCTCAAATTCAAATGTTTCTATAGCTTATGGGACTTAACTACGGGGTCATCAGTCCCTAAACTTACAAATTACTTATGAACTAGCTAACACTAAGGACGGCACAAATATCCATGCCCAAGGGGGGGGGGGTTCGAACCCCCGATCGTAGTGGCCGTGCAAACCGTGACTGGCGCTCCGCAGTTCCCTCGGCCACCGCGGCCGGCTCTTTATTCCTCCCACTGTCCTTGTCCATTTCCTCTTTTCCTCCTTTTGATATAACCGATGGTACCTATAATCCACAACAACATTCCCTACATTACGTATTTATTAAATGGCCCATTTGTCCATCACTTCCAACTCCCTCAATTTGTTCATCTGTTTCTCCCCCTCTCTCTTTGATTCTGCTCTCCTCACATGTTTATTATTTTCTTCCACGCTTTCTTTCAGTCTTCTCCTCTCGCTGTTCATCTTCTCCCCCTTCTCTGTGTCCTCCTTCTCTCTCTCTCTATGCCATCTCCTCCTCCACCTGCCTCAGTTCAACTTCTCTATCGTCTATGAAAACTTTCACATATCTAACAAATTTCATTGTGACGCTCAAGTATCTTGTAAGATTTGTTCAAAAATTTTCAATAAACTAATTCTGGGTATTGAGCCTCGTCATTTTTTAAAACACTTAGCAACTGAATTAACGACGTTTCGACCACTGTGCGGTGGTCCTCTTCAAAGCGGTTAACTGTTGGACGCTGCTGAATGTATTTCCCTATATACTGTGAATTTTTCGGTTATCTGATACCGACGTCATACATGTAAGATGGTGATTGGTTGGCAGTAGCTTATCAGTAGGCTCTTACTTTTGCTACCCTGGTAAGTGATTGGTAGACTAAACCTTCGTATCTGATTGGAAGTCAACAGCCAATCAGCAACTAGGACCAAGGGGATGGTGTTTCCTGCTGCGAACGTTGAGGCCGCGCGTCAGTTGTACTGTGGCCGCTGTTTACACTGCAGAGCCCGGGTCAAGTGGAGCCGCTGGCTGGCGCACACACGCGGTCCGCTGGGCAGGGATTGCCGCAGCTACGTTGAAGATCACTTGTGGCCATCCTCCCTATTCATGTTAGCTCGTTGAATTATTTCGATGGCTTCTCTTATTTTATGTTGTTGCATCCACGGTTCCCGATCAAGTACGCGAGGTTCCCGGAAGTTAATAATACCGCCGCATTCCTTCTGGTGTTCTGCCACAACTGAGTTGTTGACTTGTCCCAATAGTATGTAACGTTCATGTTCCGAAACGCGAGTGCTGATCGGTCTCCCGGTTTCACCAACATAAACTTCGCCGCATTCACATTGGAGTTCATACACGCCTGCAGTGTGGAGGGAAATTATGGGGTCCTTCGTGGACCTCAACAGGCCACGGAAATCGGTTTCATTCCTCCTAGGATGAGGACCTTGCCTGTGCGTTCGCTGACGTCTCTCACATAAGGTAGACGAGCTGTAGGAAGAGTTTCTTCAGCACCATTGTCTATCTTGTCTTCGTTGTACCGCATAGCTTGTTGTATGGCCCTGTTGCTGTATCCATTCGCGTGGAATGTTGTCTTCAGGTCATTCAATTCCAACAGTTAACCGCCCTGAAGAGGACCACTACACAGTGATCGAAACGTCGGTAATTCCTTTGCTAAGTGTTTTAAAAATGACACTGCCTAAAAGCAGAATTGATCCCGGCCGTGAAAACCTACGAACTTACATGTTCAAGTATGTTGCAAGGTAGCCTTCACTATGCACCATAAGAAATCTTATATAAACAGTGAACCTCTTCCTTCGAATGTCAGATTTGCAAAATTCCGCCAAAAATCTGTAGATTCATGTCTAAATCTGTAAGGAAAGTACCCTCCGCCACGCACCATTCGAAATTTTATGTAGACTGTAACCTGCATCTTGATTTGAAGTTCAACTGTGAATAATTTCATCAAGATTTGAATTTGTATCCAACAGAAACTTGTGGACATTATATAGTCCATAAAGAAAAAATACAGCATATAAGCAACATACATTTGTGCTCTGGGAACGATCTGTTTATGTTTAAAAGAAAGTTTCCGATCGCAAAAATTTTAAATAACTTTTTTTATTATTATTATCGGATCTTCACAACTACAGCCCCTCTCTCAAAGCACGAGGAAAACTTACTACTAATAAGGGTAATATGAGCCTTTTTTATATCCCACAAACTTTTTTTTTACTTTAATTTAGGATCTGGTGCTACAAAATTTCTATGAGCTCAGGTGCCCCTCCTCTTCCAGACCAAGATCCTGGATTCGCCACTACTTCCACAGTGGATGCGTTTTTAAAATAAAGTTGGCTGAGCTAAGAATTGGGACGCTGGCTTCACGACATTTAATGGTTCTTCAGGAAGACTGCGTTTATATAAATAAGTTTTATATTCCACCTATGCTTTACTTTTAAGTAAACTGTTTCAACAAGTGATAGTTGTGAATCTAACAAGAGAAGCAGTTCTTAGAAAAAACTTGGAAGCGATGTACAGTTACAGTCTATTAAAAACGAACTATGCACTGGTTTAGAGTAATTTTTATATGTTCCATTATTCTAAAAATGCTTGTAACGAACTAAGCACTGGTTTAGAGTAATTTTTATATGTTCCAGTATTCTAAAAATGTTTGTAACTAACATTTTTAGAATACTGGAACATATAAAATTACTCTAAACCAGCGCTTAGTTCGTTTTTAATAGACTGTAACTGTACACCGCTTCCAAGTTTTAACTATTGGTACCCACTGCGTTGCTGTCCCAGAACAAATTTCTCCCTCCGTTCATCTCCTTACCTGTCTGACACCATCTTCCCTCTGTCATTCTCCTCCTCTCCTCTCTCTCTCTGTCCGTCTCCTTGTCTCCCCTCGCTCTGTCCGTCTCCTCCTTCTTCAATTACTCCTCACTCTGCTATATATGAAAACATACATATTATGCACGAGATTTCATGGTGACTGATCAAACGGTGTCAAATTCTAAAGGTACCCTCCGCCATGCTACTGTCATTGGCTTGCAGATTATAAAAATCTCCTTCATGAAAACATACATTTATGTGCTGACTTTCATGGTGACCAGTCAAACAATTGATGTTTGTTGTAACGTACCCTCCACCACGCACCTACGGAGGCTTACGAAAGGAAGCCAATGCATTAATTCGGGGTATAAGCTATCTTCATTCCATATTTAATTTAATTCCGTCCAGCCTTTTCAACATAAAGATAAACAAACGTCTTAACCCACTGTAAGGTAACCTATGCCGTGCACCTTGGCATCCTAAAGGTAGCTCATGTATTAATGTAGGTACAAGATATCTTCATTCAAAATTTCATTCAAATCTGTCAATACCTTTCAGAACGAAGGAGTAGCAAATATATTAACCTATTGTAAGGTATCCTCCGCCACGCACCATACGGTGGCTTACAAAAGGTAGCCCATGTATTAATCAGGGTATAAGTTACCTCTGTTCCAAATTTCATTCATATCTTCCAGCCATTTCAGTGTGAAGGAGTAAGAAACGAATAAACTAAATTAAAGCACCCTCTGCATGCATCATACAAAGTTAATTTTATTAAGCCTATCACCTTTACGCGAGTGCATGCAGTGAGTTCACAAAGTTTTATCGCAATATGATGTACAGTATGATTGTGCATAAAATACGAATAAAAAGACAAAAAAAAACAATCAACCAATTATTAATTTTTATATAGTAGCTTAAATATTAAAAATAAAAATTTAAACAGACAATAGCAGCAGGCAGAGACAGCTAATGGCAATAAAGATAATGCATTATAAACGGGTCAAAACATCCTATACTCTTCAGATGCTTCTGTGATTGCAGGAAATAATAACATCGCAAACAAGGACAGCGTCTTCGTAAAACAGGGCGTGAAACTACGAATGGTTGAAACAGAACAGGACAGATTTACATGTAGCACGAACTGCAAATTGCAGATAGTATTTCCAACTCGCTACAGATCTAGCAGCAGAAAAAAAGAAGCTTTTGAACTATTGAACTGATTTGAATCCCGTGTCGCCACAAATTTTCATTTGTCGCCATTTAATCCTTTAATGCATAGTGTAGCTGATCAGCTACATACCTTATTTTTTCCATAATCTCTCAAACTGATCAACATTTACCACAAATTCATCTGTAGCCGCTTCTATACATAGTGTTACATATGCAAGTAGCTCACCCTAGAAATTATAAATTACAGAGTCCTACTGAATCATTTCGACAGTTAGCTACATTCAGTTACTCCTAAATGTGCGTTTGTTTAGTATTCCTTCTTTGCCATGTAAAAGTAGTCAATCACATACTACTGTTGCATTATGAGCTACTTTCTGAAAAGATTATAGGCGTAATAGTGATATTTACTGCATCGAGTACATCATGAAAACACTATATAGCTGACCACCTGTGAACGTTTTGCTGCTAGTAGTGCACAATATATTTCTCAGTTTATACGCACTATACATTAATCGCGGCCGACCGCAGTGGCCGAGCGCTCTGCGGCGTGCCAGTCACGATATGGAAAGCCGCTGCGGTCGGGGGTTCGAATCCCCTGTCGGACATGGATGTTTGTGCCGTCTTTAGTATAAGCTAGTTCATAAGTAGTTTGTAAGTTTATGGACTGATGACCCCGTAGTTAACCCTCTCATGCCGTCACGTCCTCATAGGACGACACTTACATTTTGTCTCATTTCTGCCATCTGTTACATCTGAGGTGACCATAAAATCACAGGTAACTCATATGAGGACTAGTAATGAATGCTAGAATGTCACCTAGACAGCAGTGCTAATCGTTGGCCTAACAAAGAAATGGAAAATAGAAATTACAAGAAAGACTAGAGGCAGACCTTCAAATGAAAGTACATTGTTTTCTGTACATCGAAAAAAAAAAAAGCCTGTCTTTCTGTACCCAACGAATTACACTTCGATAGGGTATAACACTGGCCAGCCAAGTCAGGTGATCCCAATGCCAAGAGGTGTCATGATCGGCACTGCCGACGGAAAACAAGTTACATTTGAGAAAAGTGTAAACTTGCTGTGTGTTCTGAGTCCCGGAAACAATTTCATTGTACGAAAGATACAAAACAGTGTACGCTCGTCATGTATTCTTTGATATTATTAATAGATATTCCGTGTAAAATGTAGCAGCTTTTGTACTCACTGTCATCATTAGAGGACACCTCCCTATTGGTCTATGAAACTATTTTTTTTAGATAAATTTTGATGAATTCTGCACAAGATAGGTAATAAGTTACCAAATAATGTACCAGAAATATTGTTCATTGTCGGATTGATAATTCGTGCATGAGACGGTTAAGTCCCATAAGCTATACAAACATTTGAACATTAATCGTAGTAGTTTTTATAGCTTCAAATAAAAAGTCATGCATTAGAGGGTTAATAATTTCAATTCCCTATAGCAGCGAGTCATTCCTTTCATTTTGGTAGTTAAAAGTGCGCAGTGTATACCGCATGCGAGTTTCCCCTGAGGCGTTTGTGGGTTGCAGCGCTGGCGGAGGCGAAGGACATCGTGCTGTACCTGAAGCCGCTGCAGAAGCACTTCTCGGCGCTGGAGGAGACGGACTTCTCGGAGGTGCAGCCGCTGCTCAAGCCCATGATGCACGTCGTCTGCCTCGTGTGGGCCAGCTCGCGCTACTACTGCAACTCCGCCAAGATCATCGTGCTGCTCAAGCAGATCTGCAACCTCCTCATACAGCAGGTCATCCGCTCCTCTTACCTTATATGCCGGCCGCGGTGGCCGAGGGGACTGAGGCGCTTCAGTCACGGTCTGCACGGCCACTACGGTCGGGGGTTCGAATCCTCCCTCGGGCATGGATATTTGTGCCATCCTTAGATGTAGCTAGTTCATAAGTAGTTTGTAAGTTTAGGGACTGATGACCCCGTAGTTAAGTCCCATAAGATTTACAAACATTTGAACATTTTCTTACCTTATACGAGGGTTGGAACTTCAATAGGGACAGCTAGTTATTCACAGCTGATGCGGGCAGTAGCAAAGCTTAAGTGACTAAAGAGGGTAAGGAAGGGGCGGGCCTTCAAACCTTGCACATGATTCGATGTTTGGAACCGTAAACATATTTATTACACTTATAATACATTCATGCACCTTACATCACACCAAATCATTAATAGCAGGCTGTGTTCCTGGGCGTTTGTAAATAAAAATTCCTCATAAAATACAGGAACCATCAATGAATGAGTAACAAGTTAAAATTCTTGAAACAACTCTAGCGTATCTGGTCCCCTCCTTAAGCACAAATTTAAACAGAACAACATAACTAGACATGCAAACTTACACCCTTGTAATAAGGAAACCTAAATATATAAGGTTAATTGAACCAAAGGCGTACACGTTGCCTGGATGCAACAGCTCAGGCTTCATAATCCAATATAAATTAATGATCAGTAAATCTTAATAGTTGCGTGTGCAGTTCGGAACACCCAGCAGAGACGTACTCCAAAGGAAACCAATAACATCGGTAGTACCAAGCACAAGTTAAATTGATAAATTATTAAATAAGTAAATTAATAAATTCCAAGAAAATACGAACTGTCCACACTTAGGCTCAATGACAAGAGGGACTCAGCGTCAGAGCGGACACCTCCGAGGATTTAATTGACGTGAGCATAATAACTAAAGAACTTGTACAAACACTTGGCAAGGGCTGAATGTACGCACCCACTAGACTCTAGCAAACATACAATGACCTTTGCACAAGGCGTCCATCCATAGGTTCAAGTACAGTGAATTTCACACGGGTCTCTTGATAAGGCCACTAATTCTAATGTCAGTCAGGGGACTGGGCCGTGCACGGTACGCAAACAAGATAAAAACACGGTCGCCAACCGACTATGGAGTATGCGAGCAACAACAGTTAACACGCTGGTCGTGGGGTGATGGACAGCACAATCGCCGAAGTTCAAATACCAGGAATCTCACCGTCAGTCTGCGTCAATCTCCATGCACGAAGCGGAATGTCTCTCCCCACTCAACACAGCCAGCATCCCGTGTGCCCGAGGTCTCTCTCTCTCTCTCTCTCTCTCTCTCTCTCTCTCTCTCTCTCTCTCTCTCTTCAATACAGATATGTTTCATCTTTCATAGTGAAAGGTCAAACCGTGTAGAAGTATATTGTAACGTACCCTATGCAATTTATCATACAGTGACTTATGGAGCATAAAATCGTTCTCCATGAAAACATACACACATGTGCCAACTCTCATGGTGATCAAACGGCGTCCAGTGTCAAAGACCATAATAAAGTAGCCTCTGGCATGCGCCGTGCAAAAGTGTACATTATTTCCTTGGAGACTTCGACGCATGATTAAGACACAGACACAATATTTTCATTGTTTATGAAATCATAACGTCACCCACGTCCACCCAGCGACACCAAACTCCCTTACTTACAATGAGTGGGTGGCAGTAGGTGGTTATGGAGAAAAGACTAGGCAAACCCACACACGCTGTCCTTTAATATGTGTATATTGATTTACTCTGCAAATCACACTTAAGTTCCATTCTCTAATAATGTACGGGAAAAAGGAACATGAGTATGCCCAACAATACGCCAAGGTCTGATACTGACAATTTTTTTTTCTTCTAGGCCAAAAAGTACCTCGATCCAGCGTCGATATTCCAGTCGGATGTCGATGAAGCCAAACAGAGGATACAAGAATGCATTGGCACACTCAAGTTCTTTAGGTAAGTCTTCCGCTACTTCCCTTTTCTTCCGATTTTTCTGTTTAAAATCGCATTAATTATCATCGACTTATAAAATATAAACAAAAATGTAATAAAATCAATTTATTACCTTATTAGGAACCAAAAGTTGCTGTTTTTTTTAATCATTTTGGCACATCTTCAGAATCTTGTAGTTGCGTCTACAACCCATCTCGTCTATGTTGTGACAAGTAGGCCTACTAACAGCTTAATAACGTTAGATGCATGGGGAACGGTGGGAGGGGGGGGGGCGGACAGGAGAATTTCACCCAATCTCACGTCGGGAGTGGGGTGGTCTCGACAAACATCACTTAATTTTTTACCGCAAGAAAATTATCTTAAATGGTGAGAAGCATGTTTCTCCTCTAAATATGACTAAATCTTACACAATAATATTTATCGCGGGTACGCGAAATCCACATCAAGTAGCACAGAAACACATTAGCCAATCAGACGAGCCGGGTTCCATCGACGTATGGACAGGTCCTCACCTGCCGTCTTTATTCCAGTGAGTGTTTCTTTACTCACAACGGGACCATCAGAAGTGTAAATAACGGATTTTGATGGTTCTCGGATGTGTGTTGTAGAGGGAGTATGAGGATATCCTCTTTTTCTTGCAACGGGCCTTGATTATGGAGAAAACTGATGTTGAAGTTCACTGCGCGGTGTAAGACTCGAAACGTTGGTCACGATCCAAGGAAATGAGCTTGGCACAACGGTTAAGGTCTCCAGATACCACACTGGAGGTATATGGTCTTCTCCGTGTTTTTTAATTTTTATTGGGACATTCCGACATTTTTTCCATTTTATTTTACAGAATATGAACAAACCTTGTACATTGTGTGAAATTAGTAAGTAATATTCAATTTTGCCGTAGTGATTTAATCTTCACGACATTATTACAAAATCTTACTCGCTATCGCTTGCTTTGCCACAACACAAATGCGGATGATATTTGTCGTAAAATCAACTGAAACAAGAAAGTTTGTAGCACCAAGCGTATTTCATAAAAGCTACTGTCTTGCAGATGAACGGAGTTTTTAAGAGCGATACAAGAAAAATTTCATTTACATTAACAAAGAGTCCTCTTTCATCCTTTAACTTTGATGCCAACCATGCGTATTTGATCATCTTCGAAAAAGCAGGTTCCCAGAACTAAGTGTGATTTTACGACGAATATCATCCAGATTTCTGTTGTAGCATAGCCAGCGATGCAAGCGATAGCCAGTAAGATTTTGTAATAATGTCGTGAAGATTACATTACTACGGCAAAACTGAATATTTCTTACACATTTTACGCATTGTACACTGTTTGTTGATATTCCGTAAGAAAATGTAAAAATTTCGGACTGTTCTGAATTTAAAAAAGCCTTCAGCGTGGTAGCTGGAGGCATTAACCACTGCGCCACTCTCAGTTGCTTGGAACATAGCTAACGTTTCGCGTCTTACGTCGCGCAGTGAAATTCAACATCACTTTTCTCGAAAACCGATGACCGTCATTAAAAAAAAGGAGATATTCTCATACTCAGGGTGTGTCCCTCTACAACATATCCGAGGCCCATCAAAAGCAATTGACTATAAATAATGCGAAGTCTGAAGTTGACCACATGAGTACGAAAAGAAATCCGTTAAACTTTGTTTACAGGATAAATCTATCAAACGTGAAGGCCTTAAACTCCACAAAATATCTAGGAATTACTATTACTTTAGACTTAAACAGGGAAGAACACGTATAAAATGTCGTGGGAAAGAGCAAACCAGGAACTGTGTTTTATTGGCAGAACCCTTAAAAGTGCAACAGATCTACAACAAAAAAAAAAAAAAAAAAAAAAAAAAAAAAAAATGTTCAAATGTTTGTATAGTCTATGGGACTCAACTACGGGGTTATCAGTCCCTAAACTTACAAACTACTTATGAACTACTTACAAACTAGGACGGCACAAATATCCATGCCCGAGGGGGGATTCGAACCCCCGACCGTAGTGGCCGTGCAGACCGTAGCTGGAGCGCCTTAGTCTCCTCGGCCACCGCGGCCGGCAACAGAACTACTAAAGAGACTGCATACACTACGCTTGTCCGTCCGTTTTTGGAGTATTGCTGCCCAGTGTGGGATCCTTATCAGGTGGGTTTGACGGAGGACATCGAAAGAGTCCAAAGAAGCGCAGCTCGTTTTGTATTGTCACGCTACAGGGGAGACAGCGTTGCGGAAATGATATGGGATCTGGGATGGAAATCATTACAACAACGACGCTTATCGCTGCGGCGTGGTCTACTTACGAAACTCTAATCACTAACATTCTCCTCCGAATGCGAAAATATATTGTTGACTCCCACCTACTCCTAGAAATGATCATCAGAATAAAATACGAGAAATCAGAGCTCGAACAGAGAGATTCAGGTGTTCTTTCTTCCGGCTCGCTATTCGAGAGTGAAATGGGAGATAAATAGTAAAAAGGTGGTTCGATGAACCCTCTGCCAGGCACTTAAATGTGATTTGCAGAGTATCCCATGTAGATGAAGATCTAGATGTAAAGCCGTTATTGACACATCTCATGGTCTTCTTGTCAGTCAAAGCTCTCCACATTCAGAAATGTTCAAATGTTTCTTATGCTTATGGGAATTAACTGCGGGGTCATCAGTCCATAAACTTAAAAATTACTTAAGAACTACCTTATACTAAAGACAGCACAAACATCCCAGTGAAATTCAGAACTTAAATAACAATCAGCCAAATCCGTTCGACGTAACTCTCAAAAATTCTAGAGAAAATCGACTTTGAAGTTTTGCAAGTACACGTAAGTACTAAAACAGTTGGAACATCTGTCAAAGTAGTTAAAGTAGCAGCGTTCTGGCCTTACAACCATAGGATCAGTGGTTCGTATACTGCCCCGACAGTTTCTTTTCTCTCTTCATAGTCGTCGAATACTCACACAATTTTAATATCTAATGGTAATTTTTACAATATATATATATATATATATATATATATATATATATATATATATATATATATATATATATATATATATATATATATATATAAACAATCCATGAGACGGATTTTCGTCTCGAATATGTGAAAGACAATAATGATAAATCTGAAGCATAGAATTAAAATTTGTGATGCGGCCGGGACTCGAACCCGGATCTCCTTGCTTGCTAGGATGTCACGTGACTGATTTACGAACGCCAAATGTACGCTGTGTTCCATCCAGGCTATAGTCACTTATCCGAACGCCAAATGTACGCTACGTTCGTTCCAGCCTATAGTCATTCGTAACCAGTACAAGCAAAGAAAATAACTTTCAAGGCAAGACAGGTGATAATATTTTAACTGAAAAATATAATGAAAATGTGGGAGAGATATTAAAATGATAGTTCAAAGAGGTAAAAGTTCAAAAAAGAGTATGTTTGTCAAAGCTAAACTCAAACATCATATAATTTTGGCTGTTTATTAAAATACGGTCAGAAAGAATATTACGTATTATCACAATAGTATAGTCGTAATCTTACCATAATTTTTTATTATTCAAATTATTATTTTGGTCCAAAATATTGGCAAAAACTTATAAAACTACAAATCTAAAGTGGGCCGTAAAACACGTCAGTGCGATTTTTTTCTATTGTTGTGTATGGTAGCCAGTATTTGAAGTATTGTAGTTGGTGTTTGTCTTCTTTTACTAATGAATACTGTTTAGTGCAGCTTGCATTTATCATTTAACCCTGAGTCATTTTACTAGTTCCTCGTTCCTTTCACCAATTTGAATTGCAATCCGTTCTGATCATAGTTTCTTGTGATAGTGTTGCATAATTATTGTGTTTATAAATTTATGTGCTAATTAGAACAGTTCAGTGTAGGCATTTTGTCATGATCAATAATATGCACGTATTTTCGTTTATTCGTAATTTTCTATATTTTATAAAAGGTTGCCAATAATGACGATTTAAATTAAAAAAAGAAAACACAGAAAAACATTGCAAATGCCATACTTCTGGCAATACTGAAAAATAAAAGAATCCTTCATGTCGATGTGATCCACACATGACAGTGTGATAAACATTGTAAAAAACACGGAAACCAATAAATTTCACGGAATCGAACACATCGTACAAATGCTGCGTTTTTACAGACGCAATTTTTTTTTTGATATGTCAACTGTAAAGTAAGCTTCATTTGCGTTCATGAAGATTTCTCTTGTATTGCGCAATTTCGAAGAGAACCACGCATACCGCAGCACGCATAGTCAAGGGGTTCAACGCTCTCTGTAATAAAAAAGCTGAGGTAAATACCCAAGGAACGCGAATAACGAACATGAACAAAGAACGCAAATCATCGAGCTACCAGAGAAAAAAGATCATTTCACCGAAGATTGGTGCAGTCTTCTCTATTACTAATTTCACGCCCTCGTTTGATCAGGTAAGCACAGTTTTGCAGGCGCTTAATGAAATTTTTTTACTTGACGGTAGAAATATACGTCATATAGCTACATCAGTGGGGTACATTTTGGAGGAATTACTTGCACGATAGGCAGAGGTCCGTCGTTTCAAAAAACTTCGTTGTACAACACGGAATCAAGCGAATCTCCTCTCCAAGAAACAATCAGAAAAAGAAACATTTCCATATTTTCATATGTGGTTTTACAACATTGATTAAACTAAAAGTTAAGCCAATACTGTAAAAATTTGAAACTAGATAAGTTTTTTCATTGAAATCATCATTATAAACAACCTTTTCTAAAATATAGAAAACTGCGAATAAACGAAAGTATGTGAATTTTTTGTAAAAATTACCATTAGATATTAAAATTGTGTGAGTATTCGAACATAACGAAAGCCAAAAAAAAAAAAAAAAAAAAAAAAAAAAAAAAAAAAAAAAAAAAAAAAAGAAACTGTCACGGCGATATTCGAACCACCAACCAGGTACTTACAGGTACTTGCAAAACTTCAAAGCAGATTTCCTCGAGAATTTTTGATACTTGTTTCGAATGGCTTTGGCTGATTGTTATTTGAGTTCTGAACTTCACGTACCATAAGTAGCAAAAAATTCTAAAATCCGATACCCATGTGGTCGCCTTGTAAGTATCCGACGAACAGCGGGACTAGTCATGATTGCTTCATTCACGGCGATTAAAGCTTATTTTATTAGCATACTCAGATCGATAAAACTCAGTTACAGAGTTAAAAGCAAAGTGTAACTCCTCGCTATCATAGGTTACCTGAAAATTTCCTCACACTGGCTAGTGGTTACACGAACGGTCGTGTTATGAACCACTCAATCAAATGTTCAAATGTTTGTATAGCTTATGGGACTTAACTACGGGGTCATCAGTCCCTAAACTTACAAACTAGCTAACACTAAGGACGGGGAGATTCGAACCCCCGACCGTAGTGGCTGTCAGACCGTAACTGACGTGCCGCAGTCCTCCCGGCCACCGCGGCCGGCTGAACCAATCAGCTCGGCACTTAACTACAGGGTATTAACGACACAAGCAAATTTCAATTGAAAAGAATAATGGCAGGATAAAAATTAGCGCAAATAAGGTCAGTACTATTATGAAAAGGTATTAAAATAAAAATAAAAATAAAAAAATAAAAATAAAAAATTAAAATAAAATGAAAAGGTATAAAAATTTTAAAAATTCAATCAAAGAATCAAATTTAATAAAAATAACAAAGTAATTTTCGGCTGTTTAGTATCGTTGAAAGAAATGCAACCAGCTGCTTTTATGTATGTTTTCTATATGCGAAGTGTGAAGTCGTCCACATGAGCACGAAAAGAAATCTGTTAATCTTCGTTTACAAGATAAATCAGTCAAACGTGAAGGCCAAAACTCCACAAAATATCTAGGAATTACTATTACTTCAGACTTAAATTGGAAAGAAGACATAGATAATGTCGTGGGAAAGGCGAACGAGAGACTGCGTTTTATTGGCAGAACCCTTAAAATATTTAACAGAACTACTAAAGAGACTGCATACACTACGCTTGTCCGTCCTTTTTTGGAATATTGCTGCCCAGTGTGGGATTCTTATCAGGTGGGTTTGACGGGGGACACCGAAAGAGTCCAGAGAAGGGCAGCTCGTTTCGTTTCGTATTGTCACGATACAGGGGAGACAGCATTACGGAAATGATACAGGATCTGGGATGGGAATCATTACAATCAACGGCGCTTATTCCTGCGGCGTGGGCTGCTTTCGACATCCAATCACCATATTCCAAAATATATTGTTGACTCCCACTTACATAGGTAGGAAAGATCATCAGCATAAAATACGAGAAATCAGAGCTATTCAGGTGTTCTTTCTTCCCGCGTGCTATTCGAGAATGGAATTGGAGATAAATAGTATAAAGGTGGTTCGATGAACCCTCTGCCAGGCACTTAAATGTGATTTGCAGAGTATCCCATGTAGATGTATTCCATAACTAGTTTTCAAGCCACTGCAGGCTCATTATTATCTTCCGCCAAGTGTAGGTTTGCGCTGTCATGGTGGTTCTGGTAACATAACTGAACTTTAGTAATCGGATGACAGCGTAAACCTAAACTTGGCTGCAGCTAATGAATGTTCCTGTAACGTATCCACTGATGAGCCTGCAGTGGCTTGAAAATTAGTTATGGCAAAAAAGCATCCATAAAAAGCAGCTGGCTGCATTTCTTTCAACGAAAATAAATCAATTTACGCTACAGCTGCAGTTCGTACCTAACTTGGATATCTTGAAAGTAATTTTCATTTCTTAATTAAAATAATTGCATACTCTGAGATTCGAACTCAATACGTTCTTACGAGGAACTATCATTTTAACGCCGCATTAGTCACCCACATCTCTAACAAATGTCTAAGGGACAGTACAGACGCAGTAACAACACGGCATAATCATTGTAGCCTTCATTGATCCCAGTTTCACGTAAATAGTACGAATCTCATCAATGTAAGCTGATCTCTGTGATATTATACTTGTATCTATGACGTTAAATCGAGACTTGTACGAAAGGACCCAGTAGCATATGCTTAGTACTGTGAATAAGTACGTATTTTCTTAGCACCATTGTCCATGTCTTATTGTTTGTGTGGTTACCATTAAGTGACGAAATGCGAAATAAAAAAAGAGCAGAACAAGACAAAACAAGAAATAGAGCCAGACAAGGAAAGGGAAGTTAACTGATCGCTTTAGCAACGGGAAAGCTTAGGGCGTGATGTTGAACATTTTGATTGGAGGAAAGCAGTACCAGCGCGTGAACTGCCAACTTGCGAATAATTTTAATCGGACTGTAGTATATCTTTGCAATGCAAATGAGTCCCCGTGGACTGAATTAGAATGAATATTCTTTTACGAATTTTAGTGGTTACCTCTATTTTAATATTTAATTGTTAGATTTTATCGCTGTGATTCTAGATTATGTTCGGTCTGGTACCCCTAAAACAATTATTAAGTCGTCACTTACGGCGATTTAATAATGAGTTCATGTAAACGAAGAAACACGTTGAGAAGCGGTAGATAACGTCAAACATGCAAATCAGAAGCAGATATTTTGTTTGCTGCCAGAAGAAGTTAGTGCAAGATTTGTGTCACAGTGCAATGGAACGTTTCTTTATTTGCTGGTACCGACGTGAGCTACCAGCTGTGTATTACAACATGTTTTAAATAATGATTTTGCAGCCAAGATAGCATTTTTCATTTATTACGTTACCGTTTTTGGCGTGCTCGTCGCCATCTTCAGACCTGTCGTATTTTACATAACTTTAAAAAAAAAAAAAAAAAAAAAAAAAAAAAAAAAAAAAAAAAAAAAAAAAAAAAAAAACCTCTGGGCTGGTGCTCAAAATTATATATCACTCAATAAAACTAGTTTCTAAGCTGGCTGATTTTTCAAACGCGTCTAATAACATAGGTTTAAAGTAACTATTACTTAAAGTCCATAACAAAATTTGAAACCATGTATTTAATAAAAAAAGAAAACAAAAAGAGAAACCTAACAAATTTCTGTGCGTATCATCAAGTATAAAATGGGAAATCATTTGAACTAGTTCTGGCTAAGGAGAATTGAAATTCGTCTATGTAGTATAAACATTAATATGAGCTTGTGAAGACATGACAGACTTGTGATTTCAGTACTGAAAAATGTCTTTTCTACTTAAAGGGAGATTTTCGATGACCGCAGAGAGAACTTGGCAGGCTACTTCAAGGACCGCGAACCTACCCTGTGGACCTTCCATCCGAGAATGGTGTTCGAGCGTTTCGATAGCTTCTTGGAGCGAATGCAAACAATATTGGTAAGTCACGTTCGTTCACATTTCTCATTCGCAAATGTTTTACAAACTTCACGTGATATTAAATATATTTTCATCAGATCTCTGTTAAAATATTTTCTTATTTTATACTTTCGCCATTTCGGCTATAATGCGATCTTCAAGTTATTTTCTAAATCATGTGTTTTCCAGCGAATATCGTTAATTATTCTGTCACGCCACAAGGTTTTCTACAGCTCGTTTGTAATGTAATTTGATGCTGTTGTGACAGTTACTTTTGTCACAATAGCTACCCCGAAACTACACTATCTGAGCAAATGTACCCATACACTTACCAGTTGACATTAATATTGGATGACTTATATATTGAGATCCACTCTGATGAACACACATTTTTTGAGGTGTCGGGACGTCTGCAGACCAGTGGCAGACTACATTTCTCCCATAGACCAAACCAGATGGAGTCTGCAGCAAAGTCGTCCGAAAGCCATCCCAAAGTTCCTGATCAGAACTCTTAGTAGGTCGTCCAGTTTCAGGAATCTTACTGTTCACAAACATCGCTTCACACATTCTTCTGTTTTTTGATGGGCCTCCAGCCTCTGAATTGCTTCGGTGACTTCTTTTAAACCGATCTGTTGGGGATCCCAAACATGTGAGCAATACTCAAGACGAGGTCGTACAAGCGTTTTATATGTGATCTACTTTACAGGCGAATCACACCTTCCCAAAATTCTCCCAATAAACAGAAGTCGATCATCCGCCTTCCCCACGACTGTCCTTATATTCTCGTTCCATTTCATACAGCTGTGCAGCGTTACGCCTAGAGATTTAATTGACGCGACTTTGTCAAGCGGCACACTATTAATTCTGTATTCGAACATTACGAAATTGTTTCTTCTACTCATCTGCACCACCTTACATTTTTCCACATTTAGAACTAGCTGCCATTCCTCGCACCACGTAGTAATTTGGTTCACGTCATCCTGGATCCTACTAAAGTCATTCAATGGCATCTTCCCGTACACCACAGCAACATCCGTAAACATCCGCAGATTGCAACTCACTCTGTCCGTCAGATCATTTATATAGATAGAAAATAATAGCGGTCCTATCACACTTTCCTGTTGCACCCCTGACGATACTCTAGTCTCTGATGAACACTCGCCATCGAGGACAACGTACTGGATTCTACTACTTAAGTAATGTTCGAGCCACTCACATATATTTGGGTACCTATTCCATATCCTCGTACCTTCATTAGCTGTCTGTAGTGCAGTACCGTGTCAAACGCCTTTCAAAAATCGAGGAATACGCTCTTCGTCCATAGCTCGAAAGATGTCACGAGTTAAATGGGCCAGCTGAGTATGTCGCGATCCATTCTTGGGTGCATGGACAGAAGCTTTTCCGTCTCAAGGTAATTTACTATATTAGAACTGGGAATATGTTCAAGAATTATACAGGAAACTGATGTTGAGCACACTGGGTCCGTTCTCTAGCTTTTTTATGCACGGGAGTTATCGGCGCCTTTTTCAAGCACTGTTGGGCTCGGATAGCATTTTGATGGGTCTCCGTTCGGATCTGCTGAGCGCTGTTGGCAAGTGGGCTGCTCTCAGCCATTCTGAGGTCTTATATATTTTTGACGACGTTACGGCGTTCATTTTAATAACATAAATTGCAATTTGCGATCAGTTATGGCTTCACTGTATTAGGGTTAAATGGAATACCAAAGTGCGGCGAATGAAAATTCGTGCCCGGCCGGGATTCGAACCCGGGATCTCCTGCTTACTAGGCAGACGCGTTGACCACTCTGCCACCGAGGACACAGTGACCAGCCCGCCTGCAGAGGACTCTTCCCTGCACGTCTCCCGCCACACCCAAATCTCCATTCGCTAGGCTGTCTCTTTTCTATTACCACAGCCTATTTGTTCTGTAATGCTCGCAGCCACAATGCTGTATTCCCGCATCAGGGAGAACAGACCATGAAGTTTCAAGACACAATTAATTGTCGTCGGGAGCCCAGTCTCGACTTGTATACAATTATATATTTTTGACGACGTTACAACGTTCATTGTTTCATCACAACACCGAGTAGCCATTGTGCGCAGTACACAGTCAACATTTTCATAAATCAATATCACGAAAATCTGACATACAAACTTTTCTATGTCTGGAGAACTTTTGAAGTGAACTGAAGTAAGAAGTGAGTGAGAACACTCCATTCCACCCCTCTGTCCAGTCTCTTGGAAGGAGCCAGTGTCACGCCTTCGATGTTCGTCGTGTGGCTTTCCCATCGTTAACCCTCTCCCGGGCGTTAGGTACTGGCGACCTTGAAGATCTGTCCACTGCAGGTGACAATAAATGAGCATCGACCATTCCTCCTCATAAAAATGAAAATGTTGCTTTTAATGGACTTATTTTTCATTTTGAATCATTATCAATGCTTGTAAATAATTTCATTGTGTGATTCATAATATTACAATAAAAGCTATAATTATAAAAAGGTGTTCTCTTACAATTCCAGTTACCTTCTTGTTATTGTTAAAGTGTTGTCATTTACCATGCTAGCATGTTTCATAAGATAAAAACATTGCAGCCCCTCAAAACATTCATTTGTAGAAGGACCTCGAAACTGAGCGCACATCTTACAAATGATGTAACTTCTGATTGGCTGAAGATAAGGGAATAAATGTGCAAATCAAATTGAAGGAAATTTAATGCTCTACAACTTTCTTTCTGACAAATTTTCTGAGAAACGATCGAGTGAGTCACTAGAAGTAAATGTTTGACAAAATTAGTGAGGTAAAAATGATTTTTTCCGAACTTGTCGATTTTCAGTAACGTATATCTCGCAAACCGTTGGGAATTCGACTAATATTTATAGAAAAAATTTTATATCAAATTCAATTATCTTTCATTTTTATTTGGAACATTTTCTTCCTAAAGCGGACCGCTTTCGAGATATAAACGAAAAACCAAAACATTGTACCTTTCCACTCCCATCCCCACTTTAGCTCACCCCCCAGGGGCGAGGACTTTTAGTATGTTCACCTCCTAACTATCCCTAACAAAGTCCTGAAGTCAAAAATTCTCGCATATTCCATGCACTCTACACCCCTCTTTTGAGCACTCATTGACTGGACTATAGTAAAATAACATATGACGCTCGCAGTACAGAGGATATAAAATGCAATGGGAAGAAAAGCATTTTTGAAAAAGAGAAATTTGTTAACATCAAATATTAATTCAAGTGTAAGGAAGTCTTTTCTGAAGGCATTTGTGTGGAGTGTTGCCTTGTACGGGAGTGAAACATGGACGATAAACAGTACGGACAGGAAGAAAAACGTTCAAATGTTTGTAGAGCTTATGGGACTTAACTACGGGGTCATCAGTCCCTAAACTTACAAACTACTTCCGAACTAGTTAATACTAAGGACGGCACAAATATCCATGCCCGAGTGGGGATTCGAACCCCCGACCGTTGTCGCCGTGCAGACTGTGACTGGCGCGCCGCAGCCAGCTCGCCCACCGCGGCCGGCGGACAGGAAGAGAATATAGACTTTTGAAATGTGGTGCTACAGAAGAATGCTGAAGATTAGGTGGGTAGATCGCGTTACTACTGAAGAGGTACTGAACAGAACTGATAAGAAAATGTGTTTTTGGCATACCTTGACTAAAAGAAAGGATCGCTTAGTAGGACACGATCTTAGACATCGAGGAACCACAAATTTAGCATTGGAGGGAAGTGTGTGGGGTAAAAATCGCAGAGGGAGACCAAGAGACGCACATAGTAAGGATATTCAAATGGATGTGGGTTGCCCTTTTTATGAGAAGATGAAAACACTTGCTCAGGATAAAGTAGGGTGGAGAGCTGCATCAAACCAGTGTCCGGACTGAAGACCATAACAACAACAACGTTGTTATGAGGAACTTCAGAATTGTACCCAATTCTTTTTAACTCTCTACGTTCATTGTGCTTGCCGTACCGTTGGTAACACTTTGAGACTAAAGATTCGCCCTTTAAGCTGATTTCAAATGATTTATACAACCACTCACTGCGATCATCGACTGCTCTTGTTCCGTTTTGTCACGGTTATGGCTGTTCGTTGTCGTTTACGCTTTACTCACTCACTAACTGTTGAACTGGACATTGAAGGGTTCTGACGTTCCTTATGGATTTGACACTCATGTGACCTCCGACGACTAGTCCACCACATTTTAAGTTACTAACGTTTTACTGACTGAACGTTTTGCCGCTGATCTACTTTGGTAGATGCTTTCGAAGCTCTGTATTTTACTCATCCGTCCATGTCCAGAATTCCACTAGAGTGTTCACATCTGGGACAGTTAAATTTGTATTCAGAGATAATGTGGCTGATCGCAGTTTTCTTCCTGACTGGGCTTTTGAGTCATCCACTTGAGCAGCAGACCTGTAGTTGTAGCCCGCTAAAGCAGTGTCCAGCAAGCAGCCTGTTGGTGCCGGCAGCACTTCTTCGACACGGTGGTGGAGTTCCTGAAGCTGGAGAAGGTGGAGATCGGCGGCATGAAGGGGCGCGCGCTGTCGGCCAAGGTGTGCGGCGTGTACCACGAGTTCAGCGAGCTGCTGACGCAGTTCGGCGCCAAGTCGTACGACGCGCTCGACCCCGAGGACGGCTCGTTCCCGCGAGACTACGCAGGCTTCACGGCCAGGATCTGCGACCTCGACCGCCGCCTCGCCGCCGTCTTCTGCCAGGCCTTCGACGACTGCGCCAACCTCGAGAGCGTCTTCAAGGTGGGCGCGCTCCCCACTACAGCATAGCAAGTAACCCACCACCAAATATTAACAACCCGATACCATCAAACGCAATTGAATTTTAATTTTAGTTGTAAAACACGTTTTGACAGTAATACAATGTCATAAACTTCATTGTTTTGGGGATAGTCACGAAGTATTAAGACAACATATTGTAGTATAATATCCATATTTTAGTAAATTACTTACGTACTTCAACACTTTGGAAATCTTCCGTTAATAGCTTGTAAAAGGTAATATATCCATGTAAACTGGTCATCTTGCATGTTTTGTGATCTGGTCTGTTATATAAAAGATTTTGAAGCCTATTTGTTCACTAAGTCACTTGATATTGATTAATACCGATTTCATCACTCATTTGAAACAAAAATTTTAAATAATAGGATCCGCAACAGTTGTTAATTTTTAACTTTTTATTTTATGCACTACCCAAGGTTAGAGACCTATATCTCATCGTCAGGTGCATCTGCAAACTACATTCAAATAAAATAGTGACGTCTGTCATGTAATAAAATGGCTACCCTACAATTTTACTATAATCATTCAGTACACTTACTTTAATTACTGTATCGTGTCCGGAAACTCGTTTCAAAGTCTTTCAGCCCAGTGTCGGGCCAAGTCCAATGCTTCTCTCTTCTCAAGCCATAGTTCGTCAAGGGTACACCTCGTGGGGCAGATTGAACACTGTAAAAGATGTTCCATATCTTGAATTTCACCGCAGTCGCATTTGTTGTCTCCTTCTTTGAAACCCCATTTCACTAGATTTGCTTTGACTGGTGCTACGACTGTTCTGAAACAGTTCAGTGTCCTCCATATCATCCAGCTCGTTGTACTGCCGTTGGGCATTTATCGTGAAGCAGGATAGTCCTTCAGGGGTTCATTCAGCTCACTGGCGAGGAATCTCTTGCGGGATTTAAGTCTGCCAATGTTCGCATGAAGAACCATGCAGCGGATGGCGCTCGTCGAAGGTCTGTTTGAATTTTTCTGTGTATTCGTGAGCAGTTCTTCGGCATTCAGGACATGAGAATCCGGCTGCTTTATACATTTTCACAAGTGGTGCGGATTTCATGCATCCTGTTGTTAGCCTGCATGTTTCATTTAGGGCTTTAGTGACTTTTTTAGCATATGTGGAGCGGGATCATATAGAGCATACATATTCTGCTGTGGAAAAGCAGACTGCTTGAGCAGTTGTTAGTAATACAGTCGGACTGGGTCCCCAATTACTGTTCGTCGGTTTCCTTAAGATATTGTTCCTGGCAGCAACCTTTTGGCAGGTCTTTTCGCAGTTATATTTGTACGTCAGTGATCTATCCAGCAAGACACCCAGTTGGTCTGTCCGAATGTTCCAGCTTTCTGTCATTCCAGGTGACATTAGATTTCCTGTTTGCCTGTTTTGAGCGAAGGTGGGATGCGCTAACTTGAGCCTTCGAAGAGTTTGGTTAGGGGGAGTTCTCTTTATAATATTCGGACATTATGTTTATCGAACTTTCTAGTTTCTCTTCCACTCCTCGAAGCTATTTCTTTGTGCTGTAATGGACAAGTCATCGGCGTACAGGAAATGGGTAGTGTGTTCCGGTCTTGGTTGATCATTGGTGTATAGGTTAAACAGTAAGGGGGGGGGGGGATGCCCTGGGCGAGACCGTTCTTCTGTCGGCGCCATCAGCTTTTTCTACCATCCAGCATTACATAGAACTGTCTGTTTTGTAACAGAGAATCAATTATTTTTGTGAGACGATGATCCTTGAAAGTACTGTATAGTGTTTTCAGGAGAAGTCTATGGTTGACGGTGTCATATGTAGAACTCAAGTCCACCTGTTATTTTTTGTTTGTTTTCAAAGCCTTCCCTTATGAATTTTGCGAGGGCTAGGATTTGACTGGTGCATGATTTCCCGGTCGGAAGCCAGCTTGTTAGAGAATGAGCTTTTGGCCTGTAATATTTGTTATGCGGTTCAAGTTCATTCATTCGTACAATTTATACAAATGACATAGGAGTGCTATTGGGCGATAGTTCTTCGGTTGGCCTGCGTCTTTCCCGGGTTTTAGTAGTGCCACTATTTTTGATTTCCTCCATATCTTTGGGATGTTATACGTTTTTAAGAAATGGTTAAAGAACTGTAAAATCCATAGTTTGCAAGTAGGTTCGAGCTGTTTGATCTGTTCCACACATATATCGTCGACTCCTGCTGCTTTCCTATTTTCCATTGAGTTCATCCCATGATTAAGTTCTTTTGCGGTAAATGGTGTTTCGAACGTGCTTGATTCTGAGATCTGCTTATTTTTATTTTGTGACATTTCTTGATTTTGCAGAAGTTGATGGGCTATTTGATTAGGTGTTACTGGAGGGCACTGTTTAACTGTCTTAGTTTCACAGTTAAGTTTTCTGATTAAGTTCTAAGCGACTTTGCTGCTGTGGTCATATCCATTCCTTCCACGGTTTCGAACCATTTCCTTTGTCTCGATTCACTAATCATTTCCATTAGGGTTTCTCCACATTGGGCAACTTCTTCACTGAAGCGATCCTGTTCGTTGAGCACTTCATACTTCCTCAGGGTGTTCTCTGATTCGTCAGAGAGGCCTGGACGTCACAGCCTGGACGTCTACAGCCTCGGAGTATATGTCTTCGAGAAATCTTTTGAAGGGTCTTTACGAAAGTGTGATAATTTTCTGGGATTGGCCGGAGGTTTTTTATTTATGCATCCAGTTCCATAGCGTACTCTATCCAGTTGGCTTTTTTTTTAAGTTGAAGCGTCTGCGGAATGGTATTTTTGTTGTTCTCAGAGCGGCATATATTTGGATCCCGATAGGTCGGTGTTGTGTTTTAGGAAGAGGTGCTTATGTAATTCTCAAGCATCGATCTTCCACGTTTGCGCTTACAAAACAGATAACAGGGTTGGATTCACGCTTCCATATCTTGCTTGGGATCATGGATCCAGGAGAAGTTAATTATTTCCGCCCACTGCTCTAGTTTATGTCCGTTGTCATCTGTATTATGGTAGCCCCATGATGTGCTGTGGCAGTTGAAGTCCCCTAGGATGAACTGTGTTTTCTGGTTGTTGAAGTCTGGCGGCAGAGTCAGATCCAACTTCTCTCCAGGTGGCTTGTATACTGACGTTACGGTGCAGGTGCTGCACTCAACAGTCAATAATTCCATGTTGTTTTGTTAGTTGACATTATGGCTATCTCAGGTTTTGTGAAGAAGGCAGTGACATATTTAGGAAGTGGATTTTCTATGGCTAATTTCATTCCTTCTATTTCTGGTCATATTGCCCTTTCTTTCTTATGTGTTTCTTATATACACAGTATGTCCCATTTATGCGTGCAGCAAAGTTGTAATAGAATTTTTTGTTTGACGAAAGGGGAAAAACAATGGCATACACAAAAACTACAAACAAGTTCCCAACTTTATCAACAGATAGCGGCATACTATGCAAATGACAGGACATGCGCGCGATTCATTGCATTCGGCAGAAACACGCGGATTTCGTTTCGCTCGCTTCCTATTGTATATTGTCATGGGTAGATCAGTGCAGGAAAATGTCCTTCTTGTGAAGCTTTTTTTACAACAACGACGACTCTGCGGTTGCAGCTTTATGGAAATTCCGGTCATTAAAGAACACGAGAAAAGTTTGTGGTTCGTTGACTGTGAAGGCCCTGAAGAATACGATGAAGTTCGAAGAAACAGGGTATTTTCAAGTGCAATGTGGCAGAGGGAAGAAATCAGTCCTTCGCCCTCTGTGGAAGATGTGGCCGTAGCGTTAGAGGAAGGGGCGAGCACTGATGCGCAAGACTGCAGTGTACGTGGAATTGTTCGATCGTTATAAATGCCCCAAACACGCTACATAAAATTCTACGCAATATTTTGAATTTTTATCCGTATAAAATTTCGCATATGCGGGAGCTGCTTCGAGCTGACCTGCCAGGGAGGCACACATTCGAAATTTTTTTTTCTTTTCGCGCGCGCGTATGGAAGAGGATAGCGTTTGGCTATGGAACATTTTATGGACATATGAGACCCATTCCCACCTTAAAGGCTATGTCAGTACCCATAATTGCAGGATGTGGGCAACGAAAATTCCAGTCGCAGCTTCATTCTGCAAACGTCTAAGGTGCGAGCTCACAGCATCCTGTATCTTAGGGCACATTTTTTTCGAGGAGGTGACTCCTGAACGTCCCTTTACCTGCAAAGTCACTGGTAACCGCTACAAAAATCTTCTACGTAACCGCATCATTACAATCTCTCAATAGTGTGAATGGCAGGATAGTATGGTTTCCATGCACGATGGCGCACCTTGCAAAGCCAGTGAAGCAATTCCCAAACGATAGAAATATCAGCCGTCATTTTTCTATAGCCTGGCTGTCAAGGTCACCGGACATCAATACATGTGGCTATGAGGTTATTTGAAAAGTGTTGTGTTCAATGGCCACACAGCGAATTTGGCTGAATTGAACACCCGTTTTACGCAACATATTCACACTGTGACCCGTGACACTACGGTGTGTTTATCGGTTTCAACTTTAAGCAGAAAATGGTGGACACCATAGTGAACGTGACTTGCGCAAGTGCTTCTTCTGCGGATTTTGGCCCAAGAACGATTAAAAACCATACAATTACATGCTTCTTATGCAGGGTTTCGGCCGAAGAACAATTAAACTTTTTTTCCTATCCGATGATGTACGACCCTGCTGCGGTGGATGGATTTTCCACTAACAGTACCACAAGTTGTGCGTGGCATGGACGTCATTCTTTTGGCATCCACTTTCCTTATACCGCTTACAGCGCCGTCTATTGATAAAGTGAGTACTTTTATTTCTTTTTTGTGCGTGCCATTGCTTTTCCCCCTTCTTCAAGTATATTCAGTTCAAATCTGCTGTCATTATAACCCATGGTTATTTTTGTGCAGAATTTTGAAAGTGGTACATTAATAATGTAGATCTTGTATATGGATATACCGCCGGAAAAAATAGCCTAGCTTACGGGATGGCTACAGAATAATGAAGCGTCATTGGTAGGAGTTTTATCCAGGCACTAAATCCCTATCAGATAAGAGTAACTCCACCAGGAAGAGATTGTTCAGGAAATTAATATTTTGAGAAACCAGCCGATTAGAATATCTCAGTGAAATTTTCCCATTAATATAGTCTATTAAGCTCTTCCTTCACTCTTCATTTTAATTAAAACTGTGAGGAATGAGTAGAGAAAATTTCGAGAAGAGAGAAGCTCCAGGCTAATTTGAAGCCGCTGTGCTACGTGGCTTGTGTATGTGTGTGTGAGTGTGTGTGTGTCTGTGTGCGTTCAAAATTATAGTTGATCAGGAGGTCCATCAGTTTCACTGAGTTTCCATTAACTTTTTTTTACGTCGTGTTGAGGTATTTCATTGAACAAAAAATTGCTTTAGCCCATAGTTGCAGTTTGCTTTCATTTCGCTTATTGGCTATATTTGTCAATGCACAGTACCATCCTGAGGTCATCCCCATTCTTGTTCACTTACCCAAAAGATGCGTCAAGTTCTTGTGAAGAGAGAATGACGATTGTGTGGCAGGTGTTGCCTGATGGTTCAGTTTCACATAAATTCTATGACTTTTTAAGAGGGTACATACGAAACAATTGGAAACGATTCCAAGATTGGCCTTTAGGCTGGATCCACCAGTGAAAATAGTATCGAGTCAACACTGCCATTT
Source organism: Locusta migratoria (assembly GCA_026315105.1). Classification (NCBI taxonomy): domain Eukaryota; kingdom Metazoa; phylum Arthropoda; class Insecta; order Orthoptera; family Acrididae; genus Locusta; species Locusta migratoria. The sequence continues at coordinate 505,460,916 of CM048746.1, read as the reverse complement.
GCCAATGTCATAGATAATCGGAATTCTTCGTAGTCTCTTCGGGTTTACTGCCAGGACTCAGCAGCAGCGACGGTTCCTGAATATGGTGGACAGTTGTACCTCCGAAATATTGAATCAGTTTGATTTTTTAGTATCCGGCAGAATACCCGAAGAGAGTAGGAAGGATTGTTACGCCGGGAAAGCCTACAAAGACACATGACAGCACTGTGTTAGCTGTTCCTCTATTCGTGTCTCTTAAAACTTGAGAAGGGTGAGTATCAATCTCCGTGAAGGTAGACATTTGACAGATATACTCTTTAAAACATGTAATTAAAAACTACCATTATTTTTAGATTATCCATTGCGGATATTTCAGGACCCGTGACTGTTAATTTTAATACGATTTAAAAAAATTCAACCAGTCACTTAGACATGAAATGATACTGTTTTATTCAATTAACAGGTTTTCGAACCTCTTAAAGTTCATCTTCAAACGGTGCATGCGTTACAGGATCATTTTAAGCGTTATGTTGTGTGCTGGCTCTGTGGTGAGAAAATGGAAACAAATTTTACCAAATTGACTTGTACGTTGTTTAGATCGTGTTTTGTATCTGGAAATTTACGTGAAATTTGTTCGTTTACTTACAGCGACTGTATGGCCGGTTTTTTATGATTAATTTCCATTTCACGGGTCTCCTAGTGATTAGATAGCAGTACCACATTACTCAAACTACCTGTACAAAGAATGTTACATCTTCGAATGAAGACGTTTGTAAAAAAAAAAAAAAAAAAAAAAAAAAAAAAAAAAAAAAAAAAAAAAAATCAGTTGTAAGAGCACATGTTGGACGCTGGTGAAGTGGTGTTGACAGTTTATTATAGAGCCCAACAGTGAAAAATCGATGATGTGGTAATGTTACCTCATCACAAGGAGACCAGTGAAATGGAATTAATTATAAAAAAACGGCCATACAGTTGCTGTAAGTAAATGTACAAAATTTCATGTAAATTTCCATATACAAAACACGACCTAAGCAAGGTGCAAGTCGATTTATTAAAGTTTTTTTCCATTTTACTACCACAGAGCCAGAACCCAACATCACGCTTAAAAAGAACCTGTGACAACATGCACCGTCTGAAGATGAACCTTAAAAGGTCAAAGTGACTGGTTGTATTTTACTTAAATCATATTTTACTATCATTACTGTCCAATATGAGAAAAATATAAAATGTCAGTTTCTAATGTGTTCAATATTTTTTTTCTTTTCTATAATTCTCAAATCGGCAATTTATCGCGCTCCACCCGTTACAAGCAATATTTAAACAACTGTCAAAATTAGCACAGTGTGGGATTGAGTTACAAATTCTCCTTATATGCTGGATGAGAGTGATATAATTGAACCAGAAGGCAAGTAGGCCCATGTTACTTTTGAGCTGTCTTCACAGTGTGCATTTGCAGTCGAGCCACATTTAAAGAAGGTATTGGGGACCTGTGTATCTTGTTTTTCCAGTTGGTGGAAATCGTGGGTTCGGTGCTGGACCGTCCGCTAATCAAGCAGGAATTCACCGGCAGGTACGACGCCATAGTCGACATGCTGGACGCCGAGGTCACCACCTCAGAGGTGAGGTCCCTAAAGTATATTTATAAAACGTTTCCATTTCCTGGACCAAACAGCCTGTGGCCTAATGAGCGCACTAGCCAAAAGATTGATCACACAGGGAAATTTAATAAAAGTCCAGCTCCAGTTGCAATTATTTGTGCTTTATTTAAGCCCATACTACCGGTTTCGGCCTCTATGTTAGGCCATTTTCAAGTGTGACAGACCTGCATATAATGTGTAGCAATAAGTTTACAAGAATTATATGGTACAAGATAGAATGTTACATATGTAAAAAGGTACTGTACAGAAACAGAAGGAAACTTACGTTATGCCGTAGAGAAAGCAACGTCAAGTAATTAAAACAATAGAACTCAGAGATTTTAAAACTTTTGGCGCCCAATGGCGACATGAGAAAAATGGGCGTGTCATTTTTAACATTCCAGAACATTATAATCGGCATGTTCTGATGTGTTCTGATATAAACATTACATCTTTGCATGCTTAAAATTATAAACATTAGTTGATAAAATGTAAAGGTCAATAGTAAAATATTACAATTGTCAGTTAGGATAAAAAACAGAAATGTAGCGGCCAATGAGGCTATGTGAAAAGTGGGTGTGTCGTCAATTTAAAATTTTTAATACAGGAAGTATAGTAATTCAGTTTAAGGCCAATTGTATTCAATTTAGTTTACATTAAAGTTGAATGTATTGTTTAAACAAGATACAAAGATTTTTAGGTTGTAAAATGTAAAATGATTGCAACAAACGAGGCGTCCAAGCCGATAGTTGAGGGGCGGCCTCTAGAGAGCGAAATTTGAACTAGGAACGCTGGTGCGGGCTCCAGAGCTGTTTGGACGCGTCGTTGATTGCTTACATTGTACTGTTTACAAACAGTAGTATGTACGTATTTCAAAAACAGCCACGAACTTGCGGAGCATTTCTAAAAAAATTTGTCAATTACTGGGCGGCAGATATCTAAGAATTTAGTATTCTTTAAAGTGCATTGCTCGTTAAGCGTGTCTTCCTTGGACTTTTTTATGTGAGTGTATATAGCTACCTCTTCATAAAAATCCATGAAATAGCCTTTCTTCATTTTGTGGAGTATTTTCAAGTTGTTATCGATAGCCGGCCGCGGTGGTCGAGGGGACTGAGGCGCTTCAGTCACGGTCTGCACGGCCACTGCGGTCGGGGGTTCGAATCCCCCCTCGGGCATGGATATTTGTGCCGTCCTTAGTCTTAGTTAGTTCATAAGTAGTTTGTAAGTTTAGGGACTGATAATCCCGTAGTTCAGTCCCATAGACTTTACAAACATTTGAACATTTGTTATCGATACCGTGTACCTTGTGACTGTTGCGTATAAGGTGAGCAGCGAAGGTGGATCTGCTTTCAGCGTTTTTTCTGCTGAGTTCTGTGTGTTCTTTGTAACGCGTTTTGAAGTTGCGTTCTTTTTGTCCGATGTAGTATGCATTACAATCGGAGCAGTGAATTTTGTATATGCCCCCGTTTTGATATATGTCCTGCATTGTATTTATGTCATGTATTAAAAGACGCAGAAGTGATGGTTGTGATTTGTACGCAATTTGCACGTTACAATTATACGTGACCTGGCCACTGAAGGGGAATGATATAAAGTGTTTCTTACCCGGTTCCATATTTTGGCTCACTTGGTTTTTGTTGGATTTGGCCACGTTAAAAATCTCGTATACGATCATGCTATGATAGCCGTTATTCCATGCTATATTTCGCAGCCAATTAAGTTCCTTTTTTACTTCATTATCTAGTAGTGGCAATTTGAGGAGTCTATGTACTGCTGACCGGAAGTAAGCCTTTTTATATTGAGCAGGGTGACAAGATGCAGCCGGGATAATGACGTCAGAAGTGTTGGTTTGTGGTAAATACCAAAGGCATGTTTGTTTTGAACCATGCTGATGGAAAGATCTAAAAATTTAATATTGTTATCCTGTTGATGCTCAACGGCAAATGAGATGTTATTGTGCATTTCGCTAAAAGCCTTTGCAAATTGGTCTATTTCTTGTTGGGAGCCACTGAATAAGACGAGAATATCGTCAACATACCGTTTATAGTACACTATTTTAGCATTAATTTCAGGATGGTAATTAAAGAATTAGTTTTCTAAATGGTTGACGAAAATATCTACCAGTGTACCTGCCAAGGGAGATCTCATTGCTAGTCCGTCTTTCTGTGTGTAGATTTTGTCGTGAAATAGAAAGTAGTTGTATTTTAGTGATATTTCCAGCAGCTCGATCATTTCAATGATTTCGCCAGGAGGAAGTTTCTTGTGCATCAGCAAATTATTTTTAATTACTGTTATTGTTTCGTTTATAGGTATGTTAGTATACATGTTTGCTATGTCGAGCAAGGCGAGCCTAGAGTTAGCCGGGATTGAGATGTGTCTAACTGTTTCCACAAGTTCGTAACTGTTTTTTACAGAGTGATTATTTTCAAAGGTGTAATGCTCTCTCAGTAGTTTATTTAGTTTTTTCTCCAGTAAATAGCTAGGTTTGTCGATAACGTTAACAATTGGCCTAGGCGCATTATTCTTGTGAGTTTTGACTTGTAAACGTAAAGAAGGAGTTCGAGGATGCATTATTTTTAAGCTGTCTTTTTCTTTTTTGTCCCTGAATATAAAACAGTTCCTATCTGTAGCTTTCCTGATCTCTGCCTGAAGCTTGTTTGTTGGGTTGTAATTTATTTCTGTAATATTATTTTCCGAAAAGAACTTTTCTGCTTTATCCACGTAATCGCGTGTGTATGTGATAACCAAGGTATTTGCCTTATCTACCTTGGTTATTAAGGCGTTATGATCATTTAGTTTCTGATTGATGTCACGACATATAGAAAGTTCGAAAAGGTGTTTTGTAGGTCGGTACGCAGCCTCAGTTAGAATTTTGTTGACTCCTACGGCTAATCTTGCTTGTTTAGTTTTATTAACCTTAATAGTATCTATTGTCAGTTTGGCATGAGCCAATAATCTTTTATTTGTTTCTTTCCCATAACGGGTTCAGGAATGAACTGTAAACCTTTATTTAAAAGTGCCTGTTCATTCCTAGAGAATTCAATTGTGGTGTTGTTAATTACCCTATCGTAGAATTCAAAGCTGTTTTCGCTATTCTTCTTGGCAATTACGGCCTGATTTTGGGATGCGAAAAGTCTGTCTAGTTTCTTTTTATGCCTAGCCTCCAGCTCTCTTTGTTGTCTAAGAACTCCCACTCTTATGTATTCGTGCACCTGATCAAATTGCAAAGAAGATAAAATTTTTGATAGCATTAAGTGAGTGTTGTACAAGTTTAAATTCAAAAGCTCCTTTTTCTTATGAAAGTCCCGGATTTCGTTTTTTATCCACAGTTGTTCACATTGACGTTTTGTTAAGCGAGCTGCATTAGAGCCTGAGTTAATCCTAACATTTACATAGTTTGGGATAATATTAAGTCGTAAACAAGTCTTGTTGAATTTTAAATTAACAATAATAGAAGATAGTCTTATCTGCAGTTTCTTGTAGGTGAAGACAGCTTTTCTTGCCTGGCTGGGCAGTCCAATTATTAGTTTATCCATCATTGGATGGTCACTGTTGCCGCAACTGTGGTTCAAAGTTAATGAAAGTCCAGCTCCAGTTGCAATTATTTGTGCTTTATTTAAGCCCACACTACCGGTTTCGGCCTCTATGTTAGGCCATTTTCAAGTGTGACAGACCTGCATATAATGTGTAGCAATAAGTTTACAAAAATTACATGGTACAAGATTCTATCTTGTCGTTGATCGTGTTTGTTCGTTGATGTTCGAGGTGTTCGTAGCTCAGCTTGTTTTATTACAGAGGGTCATTGACCGAGCGTCGTGAGCCGCAGAACCCGGAAATACGTTGTTGACTCTCTAGTAGAGTTCTTTCGAATGAATATAGGTTACCGGGTGATGAAAAAGTCAGTATAAATTTGAAATCTTAATAAATCACGGAATAATGTAGATAGAGAGGTAAAAATTGACACACATGCTTGGAATTTCGTAGGGTTTTATTAGAACAATATATAAAGTTCAAAAAATCTCCGACAGATGGCGCTGGACAGCAAAACGTCAGTGACTGAGCATGAAAATCGTGTATAAAAGGAGCTGTAATGAGAGAGAGAGAGAGAGAGAGAGAGAGAGAGAGAGAGAGAGAGAGAGATGCACCAGCAGTCGCAGCATGTTCACGTTACCTGAAAAGGCACTTTTAGTGATGCTGTATTATCAGAATGGGGAATGCGCTAGTTCAGCGTTACGATCCTATCGCCATAGGAAGGGGATTAGAACGGGTAAAGGTCCGTTGACAAATGCAGCTGTGGCGAGAATGATTTCGAAGTTCGAAGCCATGGATTGTTTAGACGATAGACCCCGTAGTGGCCAACCGAGCACAAGGCGTAATGCTGCTGAGACAGTTCAGGAAGAAATGGAGACTGCAGCGGGTTCGTCTATGCACGGGGAAGTGGTTGGCACTTAGGCGTACCCTCCGATGCTATCCTTACAAAATCCATCAGCATCATGAACTGTTACCTGGCGATTTAGTGAAGCGGAGGGCATTTGCGGTGTGGGCGTTTCAAAAGATGGCGGAAGACGACAATTGGTTGAGTAATGTGTTGTAGACCGACGAAGCTCATTTCACGCTCCAAAGGTCTGTCAACGCCCATAACTGCAGAATTTGGGCTACCGAAAATCCTAGAACTGTCGTGAAAACTCCACTGCACGACGAGAAAGTCAAGGTATGGGTTGGATTTACCACATCTACAATTATCGGGCCTGTTTTCTTCGAGGAACTGCGTGATTCTGGATTTGTAACTGCTACCGTGGTGGGTGAGACATACGTCGATATGTTACAGAATCGCATAATCCCCAGTCTAGCTGATAAACACCTGCTGGAACGTATGATTCTTATACAGGATGGCGCTCCACCCCATATTGCTAGACGCGTGAAAGATCTCTTGCGCACGTCGTTTGGTGATTATCGTGTGCTCAGCCGCCACTTTCGTCATGCTTGTTCTCGCAGCCATTATTGGCTTTGGCGTAACGTGAAGTCGCAAGTGTATCGTGATCGACCGACATCCGACGCCACTACCTCACCATAATTCCGGACATGCTTTACAGTGCTGCTCACAACATTATTCCTCGACTACAGCTATTGTTGGGGAATGATGGTGAACATGAGCATTTCCTATAAATAACATCATCTTTGCTGTGTCTTAATTTGTTATGCTAATTATTGCTTTTCTGATCAGATGAAGCGCTATCTGCCCAACGTTTTTTGAAATTTTTTGTTCTAATAAAACCCCATGTAATCGGAAGCATGTGTGTCAATTTTTAGCTCTATCTACAATAACCCGTGATTTATTAAGTTTTCAAATTTATACTGACTTTTTGATGACCCGGTATATAGTCTTAGTGTCGTACTCTCGTACGCGTTATTACAATGTCCATTTATTGGAAACTCCTCCCGAAATCTTATCCTGGCTACACCTATGGTTGCTACAGTAACATGAAGTGGGCGAAATTTGCAGTTTTAGATCTTGCGGACATGGACGGTTGTTGATGTTGCGTGTGTGTGTTTTGTTCAGGAGCTGTACGAGGAGCAGATGTCGCAGCTGTCTCGGCGGGGCTTCATGCCGGTGGACCGGTGCATGCCGCCGGTGGCGGGCGCGCTGCGCTGGTCGCACATGCTCAGGAAGCGCATCTCGCAGCCCGTCGCCTCCTTCGTCGCCCTGCAGCACCCGTAAGTGAGCCTCCACCGCGCTAACGATGATGGGACTTAACTGCTGGGTCATCAGTAACTAAATGTACAAACTACTTACGAACTAGCTTATACTAAAGACGACACAAACATCCATGCCCGAGGGGGGATTTGAACCCCCGACGGGGAACGGCCTCGCGCATTGTAGCATAGCGCCTTAATGCGCTCGGCCGTTCCGTCGAGGCAAAATTTGGTCACCTTCAAATGTATAACATACGATTGAATGGTACCTCAATTTGAGGAAGCGTTTTGGAAAAAAATAATGCATGAATTTCTTTGTAATTTTTTTCAATAACCCTAAGCAGGTTCAAAAATATTCTGAAAACTTCTAATTTGTTTAACAAGTGTGCTGCACTTACTTGCATTTACAAAAGAATCTGTAAATCATATACATTATAAACAGTTCCTGAAAGGAAAAGGTGTTAATTTTTACATAATATTGAAACGGAAAAGTACCTGTATCCTTAAATCTGGTGAGAAATGTGACCGTTACAAGCGCTAGCATCACAGCAGCAGTGTTTGACTTACCATTTGAAAACATGGTAAGAGCGTTATTCGTGTGCTGTGTCTCCGCAACAACTAAATTTCTTTTTGATGCTGATTATAACAACCAGCTGGAAGATAACTGCGGAATTCATTAGATATCAAGTACACCACGTAACAAAGAACATTAATGGCCGTCGTACCAATTCTGCGGCGGAGATAGCCAAAGTATGTAATGGCACCGTTTAATTCACTCTATATTCGAGGGTTGGAACTTAAATAGTAGCAACACTGCTGTGGATACACTATGCAATTGAATGTACTATTGTGGCTGAGAGCACATGTTGTTGACGTACCTAACTTACCTCAGAGCAAATGGACTCGCCCGCTCACGTTACCGGCGTGCATACAATCGAGGGAAACACAGTCACTTGTGAGCGAGCAGTCTAACTTAACGGTGTTGCTATGTTTAAGAAACAGGAACAACGAAGTTGGATGAAGTCTGAATGTGCCAGAGGCCGTACAGCACGACAGTGTCATCAGGGTCTTCAAGAGGAGTGCGGGGTATCGGTATTGCCGTACAGGACAGTGGCACGTTGGGTAAAAGCCTTCAACGAAGGCCGGAAGACTGTGGCAAAGCCGGCCGCGGTGGCCGAGGAGACTGAGGCGCTCCAGTCACGGTCTGCACGGCCACTACGGTCGGGGGCTCGAATCCCCCCTCGGGCATGGATATTTGTGCCGTCCTTAGTCTTAGTTAGTTCATAAGTAGTTTGTAAGTTTAGGGACTGATGACCCCGTAGTTAAGTCCCATAGACTTTACAAACATTTGAACATTTGAACTGTGGCAAACATGCATCGGGCAGGTCGTCCTAGCGCCTCTGAAGAAGAAGTGCATACTGTCGCTGTGTTAGTGGACATTGATCGACGCCATACGATTCATGAGCTCGCCCACGAAACCGAATTAGCAACCTCTGACTGCTCTTTTCGCTCGAGGGGACCGGGAAGTACTATACCATCCAACAAACTCCCCTAAGTCCTTGTGACCTTGATTTGATTCCGAAGATGTAGGAATCACTTCATGGCATCCGCTTCAGAAGTGTTCCAGAGATTCGACGGGCGGTAGATCGCTCAATTTGCCCCATCAACAGAACAGCCTCTGCTAACGGCGTACTACGCCTTCCACATCGCTGGCAACGGGTTCTTGACAATGCTGGTGATTATTTTGAAGGACAGTAACAGGGGCAAAAAATGTAATACTTTTGTATTGGTTGTTGTTAAAGAGTTGCTAGTATGTAAGTTCCAACCCTCGTATTTATACAGACATATACTATTTATATAAATATATTTACACAAAATACAAATATTTTAAATGTTTTTGTTTACTACAGACGGACGTGGGGACTCATCCCCTCCACAATCTTACACGCCTGTCGTTCTACCATACGTTCTACCTATGCATCTTCCATCCCACCGGGATTTCTGCTCCTCCCACGTACTACAAATCCCATCAAATCCTCGAACGCCACGCCTTTCGTCTCGCCACGCCCACCGTATCTTCATTCCCCACGGGGATCCTCTACGACCTTATTCCGTTCCCTCATCTCCTACCATTCATATACACCCCCATGAAACGCAGACATTGTCGAGGTTGGGTGGTTTGCGTGCCTCAAAGATAAAAACAGCAGTACCATAGGTACAACCAGAACGGAGGGGTATATATGGAGAGGCCAGACAAACATGTGGTTCCTGAAGAGGGGCATCAGCCTTTTCAGTAGTTAAAGGAGCAACAGTCTGGTTGATTGACTGAGCTGGCCTTGAAATATCAGCTAATTTGTCTCTGCTACACAGCTACTGCGAACGGCTGAAAGCAAGGGCAAATTGCAGTCGTTAGTATCCTGAGCACATGCAGCTCTACTGTATGAATATATGATGATGGCATCCTCTCGTATAAAATATTCCGCAAGTAAAATAGTCCCCCGTTTGGATCTCCGGGCGGGGGCTACTCAGGAGGATGTGATCATGAGGAAAGAGAACACTAGCATTCTACGAATCGGAGCATGGAATGTTACATCCCTTACTCGGGTAGGGAAGTTAGAAAATTTAAAAAGGGAAATGGATAGGTTGAAGTTAGATATAGTGGGGATTAGTGAAGTTCGGTGGAAAGAGGAACAGGATTTCTGGTCAGGTGAGTACAGGATTATAAATACAAAATCAGTTGGAGGTATCTGATAATGAATAAGAAAATAGGTATGCGTTAAACTACTATGAACAGCGCAGTGATCGCATTATCAACACAAGAGCCAACACTGACCACGGTAGTACAAGTTTATATGCCCACTAACTCTGATGATGAGGAGATCGAAGAAATGTATGAGGGGATAAAGGAACTATCAACTGGATACTGAACATCATGAACACCTGTGTAAAGGAAATGAATATTCCAAAGATCTGGCGCAAGGCAAAAGTCGTGGCATTGCTTAAACCAGGCAAAGAGGCGAATGACCCCAAGAACTTCAGACCTTTATCACTCCTGTGCCATCTGCTTAAAATCCTGGAGAGAATGATACTGAATCGAATTTCTGACTCTGTAGACAAGATGATCATTAAAGAACTGTCAGGCTTCAGACCAGGAAAGTCATGCACAAGTCAGATACTAAATCTAACCCATCACATCGTGGAAGGCTATGAAAGAAAGCAGATCAGGCGTTGCCTTCGTCGACCTAACGGCTGCTTACGATACTGTGAATCACAAAAGACTGATAAATAAGCTGTATACAATAACTAAGGATTTCCGCCTGATGCAATTTACTCAGTGCCTACTGCGGAACAGACGATTTTATGTCACCGTAAATCATAAGATGGGGGATTCAGAAAAATGGGTTTCCCCAAGGAAGTGTGCTGACCCCAATGCTGTACAATATACAGGGTGATTCACTAAGTGTGTTTGCCTCTGTAACTTATAAAATAATAGGTGACGGGAAATTTTAATGCGGTAGGTCACCACAAGAAATGTTACACTTTCTGCGGAGCTATGAACATAGTTTACTGTATCATTTTACAAAGAGTTACAGCACAAAGATATAATTTTTTAAATGGAACAATAGTTTTTTCTATCGTGCATTGGAATCGTTGAAACCAGCTTCGTCCAAATCAATTCAAACTACATTCCTATCACTGTTAGTTTGGGAGCTACAACCCTTCAAAGTTTCAGGGGCAGATATCACATAATAGATGGCTGTGTGGTGGGTGATGGATGTTATGGAGGTGGGAAGTTGATTTACATGAGATGTTCAAATGTGTGTCCATGTTCCTCAATGCATAATGCAATTGGCCGTCGAAAGGATCTGCGAACGAGATGTAACATTGCCGGTGTGACGGAGCGACATGCGTCCTCGATGCGCCGTTTTAGATCATCTGGGGATGTGGGCTCAGTGACATAAGCACGATCCTTTAGATATACCCACAAAAAGAAATCTACTGGTGTTAAATCGGGCGACCTAGCGGGCCACGAATGAGGACCATGGCGCCCCAACCATCTTCCTGCAAACTTGTTGTTTAGTTCTTCCACAACAGCACGCGCAGAATGGGCTGGGTGACCATCGTGCTGCATCCACATATGGACTCTCGTGTGTAGACACACATGCTCAAGGAGACCACCCAAACTGTCGGCTATAAAAGCGCGATATAACTCACCTGTCAATGTACCTGGGAAGTAGTGTAGACCGATGATTTCATCCCCAAGGATTCCACACCCCACGTTAATAGACCAACTAGGTTGACGGTCGACAAGTCGTACCCACCGAGGATTGTCTGCAGCCCAGTAGTGCATGTTATGGCGATTCACTACACCATAATTTGTGAACGTGGACTCATCAGAGAACATAACACTTTGTAAAGACTCCAGCGTGAAATTACGCTTGGCCCACTCACAGAATGTCACTCTTGCACGGAAATCGTTCCCATGCAGCTCCTGGGTCAGTGACAGGCGGTACGGGTGAAACCTGTGGCCGTGTACTATACGCCATACAGATGTGAGACTGACACCAGCGACTGCAGCAACGGCTCGTAAGCTGACATGAGGATCGTGGTATAGTGCAGCTAAATCAAACACCTCCATCTCCTCACTTCTTGCAGGTCTTTGTCTGTTACTGTGGCGCATTACCAAGCTGCCTGTTTCCCAAAGTCGTTGTTCGGCTTGTAAGAACGTAATGGCTGCCGGGGCTCTTCGCCTAGGATATCTCACGTCATATGCCGTGGCTGCTTCAGTGGCATCGTGTCTGCACTCGCCGAACATCAGCAACATGTAAACTTACTCGTTGTTCGTGTATGCCATCGTCATCCGATGTCACTAACTGTGGTATATTGAGCCCCGGTTGTTTGTGTGGCTCCAACTGTCGGGTATACGGCCGTGTGCGGCGGCAGTCGGCAGTCTAACAGCGCATCGAGGAAGCTTCTCGCTCCGTGACACCGGCGACGTTACATCTCGGCCGCACCACATTTAGAAGGCGCATTGCATTATGCGCAGCGTTTGTGGTATCTGCCCCTGAAACTTTGAAGGGCTGTAGCTCCCAAACTGACAGTGATAGGAATGTAGTTTAAATTGATTTGGACGCAGCTGGTTTCAACGAATCCAATGCACGATAGAAAAAACTATTGTTCCATTAAAAAAATATATATCTTTGTGCTGTAACTCTTTGTAAAATGGTACAATAAACTACGTTCATAGCTCCGCAGAAAGTGTAACATTTCTTGTGTTGACCTACCGCATTAAAATTTCCCGTCACCTATTATTTTATAAGTTACAGCGGCAAACATACTTAGTGAAACACCCTGTATATACTAACGACCAGCCACTAAACACAGGTACCAAGTCATTTATCTATGCAGATGACACAGCTAGAGCTACTCAAGGGTCAACATTCAAAGAAGTAAAATCCAAGCTAACATCTGATCTCGAAGAATTCGCTGTCTACTACGATGATAACTACCTAAAACCCAGTCCTGATAAAACCGTGGTGCGTGCGTTCCATCTGCGCAATAAGTAAGCAACGAAAAAGCTGTTCATCACCTGGAAAAGACTCAATTTAAATCACAGTGATCACCCAACATACATGGGAGTAAAGCTGGATCGCTCTTTAACTTTCAAAGAGCACTGCAAGGACACCAAACAGAAAATATTCCCTAGGAACAATCTTAATCGCTAACTCACGAACACCAAGTGGGTAGCACAGCCTAGCGTCCTCCGCACGCCTGCTCTCGCCCTGTGTTTCTCTCCTGCAGAGTACGCTGCTCCAGTATGGCGAAACTCTGCACATGCTAAGCAAGTTGAGGTGGTCTTAAATGAGACAGGCCGCACAGTCAGAGGATGCTTAAGACCAAATCCTGTCAGTAATATTTTCCCACTCATCGGAATAGCACCACCAAATGTAAGAAGACAGGTAGCAGCGGAGACTGAAAAGAAGATACAAGAAGAAGATTCGAGGCACCCAATGTTTGGAATCCAACCCCTCCCATCAAGGTAGAAATCGAGGGAAAGCTTCCTTCTCACAACTTCATCAATCCCAACATCTGCAGAAGCTCGTCGAAATGAGCTGTGGACAGCCAAGTCACCAGGAGGGCTGTAGAAAGAGAAAGAGAAGCTACCAGCAGGAGGCCGTCTCCCGTACGCGACCTGGAAGACCCTCAACAGGCTGAGAGCCGGAGTGACAAAGTGTAAAACCAATATGAAGAAGTGGGGTGTCAGTGACGATGAACTCTGGGACTGTGGTGAAAGACAGGACTCTGAACACTTGCTTGTATGCAAGAATCTTAGTCTACACTGTAACACGCAAGACTTGTTCCCTGCCAATGACAACGCCATTCTGGTGGCAGAGTACTGGTCCAACAAAGTGTGATGTTGTTAGTAATTTATTTATATTAGGTCGTAAGTTAATATTCAAAATTGTATTGTGAAGTAAAGCCTTGTGGACTCGGATAAATTAAATAAAGGAAATTACTCAGACAATTAAAGGAGCGGAAAACTTAATTGTGATAGGAGACTGGATTAGGTAGTAGGAAAACGAAGGGAAGGAAAATAGTAGATGAATATGGATTGGCAAAAGGAATGAAAGAGGAGGTCACCTGGTAGAATTTTGTACGGAACATAATTTAATCATAACAAACACTTTGGTTCAAGAATCATGAAAGAAGTTTATATACGTGGAAGAGACAAGGAGACCTTGTAAATTACCAGATAGATTTTATAATAGTAAGACATAGATTTCGGAACCAGGTTTTAAACTGTAAGACATACCCAGGGGCAGATATAGACTCTGACCATAACTTGTTGGTCATGAACTGTAGGCTGAAACTGAAAAAAGTGCAAGAAGGTAGTAAAATAAGGAGACGGGACCTGGATAAATTAAAGAAACCTGAAGTTCTTGAAAATTTCAGAGGGAGCTTTAGGCCACAATTGACAGACATGGGGGAAAATAAAACAGTAGAAGAAGAATAGGTAGCTTTGAGAGATGAAATAGTGAAGGCAGCAGAGGACAAAGTAGGTAGAAAGGCAAGACCTGCTGAAAATCCTTGGACGTCACAGGAAATACTAAATTTTATTGAAGAAAGGAGAAAATATAGAAATGCAGTAAATGAAACAGGCAAAATGGAGTACAGACGACTAAGAAATGAGATTGAGAAAAAAAAATGTTTGTTAACCTTAAGGGATTTAACTGCGGGGTCATCAGTCCCTAAACTTACAAACTACTAATGAACTACCTTATACTAAAGGCGACACAAACATCCATGCCCGAGAGGGGATTCAAACACCCCGACCGTAGTGGCCGTGCAGACTGTGACTGACGCACCGCAGACCCCTCGGCCACTGCGGGCGGCCTGAGATTAACAGGAAGTGTAAAATAGCTAAGCAGGAGTGGCTAGAAGGCAAATTCAAGTCTGTAGAACAATGTATAAATAGGGCAAAAATAGATACCGCCTACGGGAAAATAAAAGAAACATCTGAAGACAATAAAAACAGTGGCATGAATATAAAGAACTCAGATGGAAAACCAGTTCTCAGCAAAGAAAGGGAAGCTGAAAGGTGGAAAAGGTATATAGAGGGGCTCTACAAAGGAAATGAACTTAGAGACAATATTGTAGGAAGGGAAGAAGATGTAGATGAAGGTGAAATAGGAGATATTATACTGAGAGAAAAATCTGACAGACCACTGAAAGACCTAAGTCGAAACAAGGCCTCTGGAGTAGATGACATTCCCTAAGAACTACTGAAGTCTCTGGGAGAACCAGCCATGACAAAACTATTTCACCTGGTGCGGAAGATGTATCAGACAGGGGAAATACCCTCAGACTTTAAGAAAAATGTAATAATCCCCATTCCAAAGAAAAGCAGCTGCAGACAGGTGTGAAAATTACAGAACCATCAGTTTATTAAGTCATAGTTGCAAAATTTTAACACGAATTATTTACAGAAGGATGGAAAAGCTGGTAATAGACCAGTTTGGATTCAGGAGAATTGTAGGAACACGGGAGGCAATCTTCACTTTACGGCTTATCTTAGAAGATAGATTAAGGAAAGGCAAACCTACATTTCTAGCTTTTGTAGATTTGGAGAAAGCTTTTGACAATGTCGACTGGAATATACTCTTTCAAATTCTGAAATCAGCTGGAGTAAAAAATAGGGAACAGAAGGGTATTTACAACTTGTACAAAAACCAGACAGCGGTTGTCAGAGTTGAAGGTCATGAAAGGGATGCAGTAATTGGGAAGGGAGTGAGACAGAGCTGTAGCCTTTCTCCAATGTTATTCAATTTGTGCATTGAGCAAACTACATAAGAAAAAAAGGAGAAATTTGTAGAAGGAACTAAAGTTGAGGGTTAAGAAATAAAAACCTTGCGTTTCGCTGATAACATTGTAATTCTGTCAGAGACAGCAAAAGACCTGGAGGAGCAATTGAACGGAATGGGCAGTGTTTTGAAAGAAGCATTTAAGGTGAACATAAACAAGAGCGAAACAAGGGTAATGGAATGCAGTCTTTGAAAATCAGGCGATTCTGGAGGAATTAAATTAGTTTGTGAATCAAACTACTTGGGTAGTAAAATAACATGCGATGGTCGCAGTACAGAGGATATAAAATGCAGAATGGCAATGGGAAGAAAAGCGATTTTGAAAAAGAGAAATTTGTTAACATCGAATATTAATTTAAGCATAAGGAAGTCCTTTCTGAAGAAATTTGTGTGGAGTGTTGTCTTGTATGGGAATGAAACATGGATGATAGTGTGGACAGGAAGAGGATATAGGCTTTTGAAATGTGGTATTACAGTAGAATGCTGAAGATTAGGTGAGTAGATCGCGTAACTAATGAGGAGGTACTGAACAGAATTGGGAAAAAAGGAATTTCTGGCATACCTTGACGAAAAGAAGTAATCAATTGGTAGGACACATTCTTAGACATCAAGGAATTGTGAATTTAGCGTTGGAGGGAAGTGTGTGGGGTAAAAATCGCATAGCGATACCAAGAGATGAATAATGCAAATTAAAATGGATGTAGGTTGCCGTTCTTATGAGGAGATGAAGAGGGTTGCTCAGGATAGAGAAGGGTGGAGAGCTGCATCAAACCAGTCTCTGGACTGAAGTCCACAGCAACAACATCCATATCCTCTGTACCTCCCACAACCCCTCATCATACTTAGGCCTCTCCCTGACCTATAATTTGGCCACGATAATTTTACGATTTTATTGCTGCTGCCACAAGCGGCGAATGTCGGCACTAGTTGAACGATATTAATTTATTCAAAAGTGCTGCCAACGTACAATGCTTCTTGATGCGAAATATTACTGTATACGTTGTTAGAGTAATGGTTGCAACACTGCAGCCGGCTGCAGTGGCCGAGGGCACTGAGGCGCTCCAGTCACGGTCTGCATGGCCACTACGGTCGGGGATTACAATCCCCCCTCGGGCATGGATATTTGTGCCGTCCTTAGTATTAGCTAGTTTGTAAGTAGTTTGTAAGTTTAGGGACTGATGACCCCGTAGTTAAGTCCCATAAGCTATACAAACATTTGAACATTTGAGCAACACTGCAGCAAGCTGCCTTCCCATCAACCTCTACTCCCCGTGGTAGTCCTGATGTGCGTGCAAGATATGCCTACTGGAGCTCCCAGCAGCCACAGCATAAACTGTCAAGTTATAGTGGCCAAGCAGTGCACCCTGTATCCCTCCCTCCATCTACCTTCACACTCTCCACATCCTCTCCCAGGGTAGCTTCTGCCACTTCCCCCTCCTGGATGACGCCCTCCATCCCGATATTTACTCCTCCTACCAACCCTAATCCTTCCCACTCCCCTCTCCATACATTCATCGGCCCTCCGCCACCCTCTCCCTTTCCGTTCTCCCGCTTGGCCTCTCTGTACTTCCTCTCCCCTGGAGTCCTTACGCACCTTTTCCCCCCTCTCCTGTCGCCTCCCCTCCCCTGCGCTTTGTCCACCCCTCCCTCCCTCCTCCCTGTGGGCCCCGCATTGCAACGATTTTGTCTTTCGTCGTGACTGTGATGCGTGGTGCGTCCGTTGAGTGTTTATTTTAACTCATTGCTACCACTGCAATATGTACCCACCAGTGTATTTTATCCAAGGTCTCCATTCTGTTCTTTGTGACTATGAGTTCATCAGAGTGTTTTTAGGCCACCGTGTCATCTACTTTAATAACTGCATGTACCGGGTGATCAAAAAGTTAGTATAAATTTGAAAATTTAATAAATCACAGAGTAATGTAGATAGAGAGGTAAAAATTAACGCACATGCTTGGAATGTCATGGGGTTTTATTAGAACCGAAAAAAAGAACAATGTTCAAAAATGTCCAACAGATGGCGCTTGATTTTTGTTTTGTAACTGCTACCGTGACGGGTGAGAGGTTCGCCGATATGTTACAGAATCGCATCATCCCCAGTCTGGCTGATAAACACCTCCTGGAACCTATTATTTTTTTGCAGGATGGCGCTCCACCCCATATTGCTAGACGCATGAAAGATCTCTTGTGTGCGTCGTTTTGTGATGATCGTGTGCTCAGCCACCACTTTCGTCATGCTTGGCCTCCCAAGTCTCCAGACCTCAGTCCGTTCGATTATTGGCTTTGGGGTTACCTGAAGTTGCAAGTCTATCGTGATCGACCGACATCTCTAGGGATGCTGAAAGACAACATCCGACCATCCGACGCCAATACCTCACCATAACTCCGGACATGCTTTACAGTGCTGTTCACGACATTATTCCTAGACTATAGCTACTGTTGAGGAATGATGGTGAACATATTGAGCATTTCCTGTAAAGAACATCATCTTTTGCTTTGTCTTAATTTTTTATGTCAATTATTGCTTTTCTAATCAGATGAAGCGCCATCTGTCGGACATTTTTTGAACTTTTTGTTGTTGTAATAAAACCCCACGTCATTCCAAGCATGTGTGTCAATTTTTACTTCTCTATCTACATTATTTCGCGATTTATTAAGTTTTCAAATTTATACTGACTTTTTGATCACCCGGTATTTTATCGCCTGTGACCATGCCTTAATCTCCAATTTTTACCATGTCTATTGTATTTTATTTATCCATCTTCTCATTGTAAAAATACTGTAGGTTGAAGAGCGGCGTAACATGCTGCTGACAGCCTGCCCAGACCAGGCTTGAAAATTACAAATAAATAAATAAAATAAAATAAATGAAAATAAAACTTTATGAAATGAAGACTCCATCACGAGCGGTGTGCACGACGACCATAAAATGATAACTATGAAAAGAAATTTCAGCATTGGTCGTAAATTATTTGTTTGTTATTGCACATCGATTTCGACTACATAATAGTCATCCTCAGTGCAACAGGCACAATTGAATTGATACATTTCAGGTGTTACATGTCAAGCCGCAAGGCATAGCTACTAGAGGTTCCAGTGTGTCAAATGACGTGATTTGGCACTCTGGAACCTCTTGTAGCTATGCCTTGCGGCTTGACATGTAACACCTGAAATGTATCAATTCGATTGTGCGTGTTGCACTGAGGATGACTATTCCGTAGTCGAAATCGATATGCAATAGCAAATAAATGCTCATTTACGAGCAATGCTGAAACTTCTCTTGATAAAAGAAAACTTAGTGCTGAGTGCGGGGCCTCGTGTTGCAGCATCGTGAGCAGCGCGCAGGCGCAGGCTATCCTGGCGCGTCACGCGAGCCTTCTGGAGCGCATGGAGGCGTGGCAGCGGCAGATGTTCGCCGACTGGGCGGCCAGCGTGCCGCAGCAGTGCCGCCACAACCTGCAGCTCAGCCTGCTGGCGCGCAAGCAAGACGCCCGCGACCTGCTGCTCAACTTCCACCCGCAGGTCAGCCGCCCGCACCGTGCAACTGCCCCAACCGCAAAAGCTTTAACACGCTGGCTGCCGCGTGGTCACCGGCGGCCGAAGGAGGCGGCTCTGGCACGCCTCTTACGTCATCGGGCAGCCAACGTGTTAAAGCAGCAAATTCCACGGGATAGCGAGTGTCCATGTATTTGTTTGTGTGTAAATATTGCATACAAATCTACTGTTTAGTTCCAATTTTTATGAAATTTTGCACACGTAAGCTTCAATCCATGAGGATGGTCGCTGTAAGTATAAGGATCACGTACAACACGAAATATGACTTCATAAACAACTAGCTAACCCGGCAACGCTTCGCAGTCGTTAATGTGTATGTGATATATAGCCTAATCTCTTCTCTTCTTCTTCCAATGTCTATCCCTTCTTCCCTTCTCTACATCGTCTCCTCCAACCTTCCTTTGTCCATCTCCATCACCAATATCAATACTGCACTTTAAATCCACAAATAAGTAATTATCAAATAAAGGAAGTAGATTAATCTTCTAACTACGTAAATGAAACAGGAAAGAGAGGTCGACTTTGTTACTTATTATTAATTATCACCATTACATTACCTAAATGATACAACCTTTTCATAATTACATGAAATGCTATTACCTTCATTCCAGAGGTGGTACAACCTTTTTCACAATTATATGATATGTAATATATTCCAAGTACCATCAAACCAACTTGCTGTCACTGCAGCCTCTGCTCTACATCAGAACCACAAACACAACACAACTGCTCTCTAAGCTAGCTGAACCACAAGTCTGTCTGTCTCTCCGCACGAGCTTCAATGCTATGTGATACATAATCTTTGCCAAAGATGAAACTTCACAGATTTATGTACACATATCGATACACACAGTAGATACAATATTATACATTTTCTTGCAAGCAAGTAACTCGACACAAAACAGGAAGCACAATATTAGACATTTCCTTACAAATTCAGCAATATACATTTTCTATGGACACGTTTCACGCTGCTCAACTGAGGTAGAGAAACTAGGGTCGAAGAAACCTTAAGGAGATAATAGGAATACTGTGCATTTTCTTAAAACCAATACTCACAGTTAACTGCAAATACCACCATTCACACAATTAACGTGCCCTTTGCACTGTACCCTTAAAAATGCTAAAACTGACGGCCACCAACCTCAGTGCAACTGTGATATTAGCGAACAAGATTCTGACACACCCTGACTAATATTCCTCCCATGTTTTGAATCAAATCACAAGCAGCTTCAATTCTGCTAACTACACTGGTCAAAACAATTAAGAGATCAGTTGAGATATCTAGGTTCTGAAGTACTGTCGTCGGCAGAATTATCTAAATGGTTCGACGTATTTATGTAGGTCCTATGGAGTGGATACAAAGTTCCGGCAACCGAGATTCTGGCAATAACAGAAAGTTACTGCAGAGGAGGTTGGAGCTGAATTGATCTTACTCTACCAAACGAATGTAGTGTAATTTGCAGGTAGTGCAATGCAACAACGTGACTTACCCTAAGCTACGGCATGGAGAGCCACAGGAATGTTGTTGGAAGTGGGACAGACACAGAGGGAAGTGACTGAAGCTACTGGATTGTCCCAAAGTGTAATTTCCAGGACCTGGCCGCGAGTTCAGACAACAAGAACAGGCAAGGCTAAGGCAAGGCAAGGCTAAGGCCGTCCATGGGTGAACATCAGCAAGTAGATGACCGTTATCTCCGGTTAGCAATCCGTCGATGCAACTCAGCTACAACGTACCCTCCACCAGGATGAGCAATATCAACAGTCAGAAATTGCCGTCGGCAATGTGGCCTTCACGCACGGAGGCCTATGGTGTGTGTCCCATTAAAACCACGACACCGTTTAGCCCGCAGAAGTGAGCGGATTACCATTAGGATTTGAGTCGTAATGAATGACACTGGGTGATATCTTAAGCTAAAATTTTGTGCTTAGCAGCAAAATGGTCATTCCCTCATCTGGAACGGGAGAATCCTGCCTATGGGCAAGAAACATCACTATATTATGGTTGTGAATGAATGGTATGGGCAGGAGTCAGTATTGGCGGACAAACGGACCTCTATGCCGTTCAGAATGGCGGTTTGACTGCTCACAGGTATGGAGACGAGATTCTTCGAGCTTTTGTTGTGCCCTACGCTGGCGCCATAGGAGATGGGTTCCTTCTGGTAGACGATAACGCTCGTCCCCACAGAGCGGCACTGTTGCTTGAAGACGACAGAAATGAACGAATGTTATTGTCAGCTTGTTCAACGGACATAAACCCAATTGAGCATGTCTGAGATGCACTTGGAAGGTGCATTGCAATCAGACAAGCACCTCCCACAACGGTTGTAGAGGTGGATATTGTACTGATGGATAAATGGCCAGATATCCCTCAAGAGCTGATCGATAAAGCTGATCGATAACCTCATACTGTCCATGTCACGCATGTGCGCAGTGTACTGGCCGTTCGAGGTGATCACACACCATATTAGAGGACAGCGAGAACGCCATGTAAACCTCAAGTAGAGTGTTGAGACAGCAGATGTCATACTGTATCACAAAGTACAATTGTAACCAATACCTGAATAAAATATTTTACGATGTGTATATTCTGTATGATATTTCACCTGATCACCTAATTGTTTTGAACAGTATCCACAAGTGACTTTAGATGCCCGTATGAGACATAATCGATGGAATTAAGACAAGGTGACCTCACAGGCCATGGAACAGGACAAGCTGCACGTCAGTGAGTTCTGTAAATTGTGCCGGCACCACTCCATCGTATTGTACTGTACTATTGTTAATAGTACCGAGTAGTCAATCGGTCTGTTGTTGATTCATAGCACTTTCTGTCATGAGACACTGTAAATACCATACAATAGAACCATCTTATGGACAATTAAACAAAATCTGCATCATGACGTCCTTACAATCAGACACGTTCTCCTTGTCTCCTCGCAGGAAATAAAGAATGTACTATAGGGCACAGCACGTGTAAAGTAGTACGCGTACTAGTCGTAAATAAGCTGGAACAGTAATACGAGACAAAGCGGCAGACAAGTTTACTTCCATAGCTGCTTAAGCAGGTTTCTGCGACCCCAGGCTCCCTACCTCAAATTGTTCAGTGGAGTATTCTCTACGTCCTGTTAAATTTTAGCACGCTCTTATGGAAACACCCTATAGATAAAAATTAAAAATAGCTATTTGTAACAAATAAGTAATGCAATAGATTATAGTGCGAAAATTAACGTAGGGAGATAATGTGTCACACGTCTGATCCATGAACTGCAAAGAGGAGAAGATCCTGCAATGTTAGTGTTTAACATATCATAATCAATGAGGTCATTAGAGGTACAGCACAAGGTCAAAGACAAAAATGGCGACCGAAATCGCATGTTTCTTTTCTGAAGGAATCATTTTGTACTTCACCTTAGTCTATTTATGGGAAACATGAAATACACTCCTGGCCATTAAAATTGCTACACTACGAAGATGACGTGCTACAGACACGAAATTTAACCGACAAGAAGAAGATGATGTGATATGTAAATGATTAGCTTTTCAGAGCATTTACACAAGGTTGCCGCCGGTGGTGACACCTACAACGTGCAGACATGAGGAAAGTTTCCAACCGATTTCTCATACACAAATAGCACTTGACCGGTGTTGCATGGTGAATCGTTGTTGTGATGCCTCGTGTAAGGAGGAGAAATGCGTACCATCACGCTTCTGATGTTGATAAAGGGTGGATTGTAGTCTATCGCGATGGCGGTTTATCGTATCGCGATATTGCTGCTCGCGTTGTCAGGATGACTGTTTGCAGAATATGGAATCGGTGGGTTCAGGAGGACAATACGGGACGCCGTGCCGGATCCCAACGGCCTCGTATCACTATCAGTCGAGATGACAGACATTTTATCCGCATGGCTGCAACGGATTGTGCAACCACGTTTCGATCCCTGAGTCAACAGATAGGCACGTTTGCAAGACAACAACCACCTGCACGAAAAGTTCGACAACGTTTGCAGCAGCATGGACTATCAGCTCGAAGACCATGGCTGCGGTTACCCTTGACGCTGCATCGTAGACAGGAGCGTCTACGATGGTGTGCACAAATGGCATAAGTCATGTTTTCGTATGAATACAGGTTCTGTTTACAGCATCATGATGGTTGCATCCGTGTTTGGCGACATCGCGGCGAACGCACATTGGAAGCGTGTATTCGTCAACGCCATACTGGCGTATCACTCGGCGTGATGATATGGGGTGCCATTGGTTACACGTCTCGGTCACGTCTTGTTCGCATCGACGGCACCTTGAACACTGGCCGTTACATTGAAGATGTGCTACGACCCGTGTCTCTACCCTTCATTCGCCTCTGCGAAACCCTACATTTCAGCAGGATAATGCACTACCGCATGTTGCAGGTCCTGTAGGGCCTTTCTGGATACGGACAATGTTCGACTGCTGCCCCGGCCAGCACATTCTCCAGACCTCTCACCAATCGAAAACGTCTGGTCAATGGTGGTCTAGGAACTGGCTCGTCACAATACGTCAGTCACTACTCTTGAAGAACTGTGGTATCGTGTTAAAGCTGCATGGGCATCTGTAACTGTACACGTCATCCAAGCTCTGTTTGACTCAATGCACAGGTGTATCAAGGCCGTTAGTACGGGCAGAGGTGGTTGTTTTGGGTACTGATTTCTCAGGATCTATGCACCCAAACTGCGTGAAAATGTAATCACATGTGAGTTCTAGTATAATATATTTGTCCAATGAATACCCGTTTAACATCTGCATTTCTTCTTGGTGTAGAAATGTTAATGGTTAGTAGTGTATCTATTTTTTTAATGGACGAATTAATATTGAACTGTCCTCCCGAATGGGCACCCAGTGTCTATACAACCTCCTTTTCTCTCAGTTTGTTCGTGTCATGGCGAATGGTACATGCAATGGTAAATGGAATTGTCCGTGAGCCATGGCAAACATACAGTAAAACTTTGAATTTTATCAAATTACCACTTGTAAGTTCATGCATAGTTCAACATTGTCTTTTAAATTAATATAGATATCAGTTCATTAAGTAATATATAGTCTGTTTTTTCAACATTCATAATTTTGTAAGATGGTAAACTTTATCTGCCTCGCTGGCTGGAACTGTTGAGGTTGGTAGCAGTGGTTGTGGCGGCGACGGCGGCGATGGTCGGTCTCCATGGTTACGCACGGTCTGTGCGCATGCGTCAGCTGTGTCCGGCATTGGATCAGCTTGTAGCCCTTTAACTTGCTACGTCTCTTCCACTTTTATGGTTGGATGTTGCTCATGAAAAGAAAATATTGAAACAATTAGCAAAAATTTATTATTTACTAAGAATTAATTTTTCCTAAAAGAGAATGTATTTTTGATTATCTCTTTCATTCACACACTGACTTCGCGTGAACGTATGTTTCATTGTAACACTTTTATTTTTTATTTACAAAGTACTAATCAGGTAATTTGCTTTCTGTTCGAGGAAAAGTAAACGTATTTCGCGATCTAACATGAACATACGCCTGCTATATTTAAGACATAAATGGTTTTCATTATAATGATTAACATTGGTTCACAACCTTCACTTTGAAAAATTCTCTCTGAACAACATGACATAACATTATCTGGATTTCCCATACTTTGTAATACTCAATGCTTTACGTTGCACTTATGATTCTTTTATGCTACTATCTGATTCTTTAGTACTCGTGATGCTACTTACTATTTAAAAACACATATTTACAATAACTATACACAACACGAGAGAAATATTTTGAACTAAAATCTACATACTCTGGATTATGTACATACATAGGAAAATTGTTTATTACTTTTTACAAGTCATAATAACAGTCCTTTTAAGGCTTTCAAGCACAGTCCTTCATTTTTAATGAGTTTTATGAACTTCATTTAAATACTTGTCCGTTGAGCGGGTATGAATCTGTTTACATTTGATTGGTGCGCGCTCAACAATAAGAAGGAATCATCACGCGGCGCTGTTATGGCAGGCTGTAGAAGCTTCCTGCAGCGACGCGTTCGCGAGTGAATACCTTTAGTAAACTTCTCATGACTTTGATTGTTTTAAGTTTAAACGTTCGTGACAAAGTGGTTCTTTTAAACAAAGGAGCGTCTTTATACCACTTAGAATTGTCTACATCACTCGTCAGTCGGTAAGTACTGTAATCTTATTATGATACACGCGGCTAAAACACACGTGGTTTCTTTACTTGCACAGCACCTACTGGCGTCTTTTTGTTCGTCACACGACACTGTTTATGACACAAACTTATATACTGATGTCTTATTTCATCATTTAATTAGAGCACAGACATTATATTAACGTTCCATGTGCATGTTTACCACCGTTCAAGAAATAAGTTATAGGACAACTTTTAACTATATGACTTTCAGTTTTTTCAATTACACATATTGTCAGCATTATAGTCTTCACATTAAAATTATAAGTACACTTTAGTAATAGTCTACAGGCAAATGGCATAGTTCCCATTACTGTCCTGACCTCTTACGGCACTTGTTTGTTAACATACATAATTGTCTTTAAATTGTCACTATTTTAGATAAATGTTTCATATTAAACCATCATAGTATCATTTGGTTTGCTTTAATAACCACATCACCACATTTAGCATAGTAAGGTTACTGCTAGACATTTTGAATTAGAAAATAGATCATTGCACGAGTAATGATGTATTGATTACCATTACATTTCATTAAATAATAATTATTTACAACAAATGTATCGTCCTATAGC
Organism: Locusta migratoria; assembly: GCA_026315105.1. Classification (NCBI taxonomy): domain Eukaryota; kingdom Metazoa; phylum Arthropoda; class Insecta; order Orthoptera; family Acrididae; genus Locusta; species Locusta migratoria. Next base: position 505,434,906 of record CM048746.1, on the reverse strand, counting down.
TTCATGATAAAATTAAAATTTTTCTTTTTAGAGAAAGGAACATAAATGACAATTTATGTAGTTGAGCACATATTTACTGTTTTAATAAGCTCATGCTCATGTCAGTCACGATCAAGTTCGTGCTGTTTTCAGTTAGTACTACTCGTTCAATTGCATAAATCATTGTACCTGAGCACATGATATAGTTTATGATTCTTTTTATACCGATAACCAGTGTTACGTCATTCGTAATATTTTGTTAGGACTTAGCTCAATATTGCACATCACATTCACTCACACATGTTTACCTCAATAATATTAACAATAGAAAATTTACACAAAATACCATATACATGTATACATTCAAATCAAGCTAAGAACAGGCGCGGCCGCTTTAATGAGCACAGATTGTCGCCTTTCTGTTGGTACGACGGAAAAGACAGTGAAAGGGAAAGAATGAGGACACATAAGTTGAAGATTTCACAGAAAATGTTTCCACAGTATCAATTCTATATACATATGTAACAGTTTGCTGTGTATAAATGTGTGTATTTTGTCTCCATTGCCTTATATATATATATAGACTCATCAACCAATTCTCATTTCATTATAATGCACCTCCTAGTTAACATTGTAAAACTTATGTTCAGCGACAGCGACGACACGTACATTGACTCTTCTGGCTGTAAAGAAAATTCTTATAGCTAAAATTAGTTCTATGGCGTTTCAGCTAAGAAAGATTCAATTTTCATACTATGGCATAAGAAAATATGTGTCTATTCCACGATGCTGGTATGTGTTTATCATACTAGATACTATGACAAGAAATTAAGTTAGAGATTCCATACAGTTGCCTTATCGGTTTATACTCCCAATGATTCGTGTTTGTGTTAATTATAATTTCTTCCCTGTAAGCTAACTATCTCGCACACAGATTTACAGTGTACTTGAAAATAAAATACAATAAAAATGACTGCATAATACTCAAATAGAAATTCTTAATGCTTTAAGCGTATTATGACATACTTAAGTGATTATAACAGCAAATGAAGTTCATTATTGTGTAACATGCGCATGTGTTGCATTAATTTTTGTGACCAGGCGTACTTGAGATTAAGCTTTATTTCAGTGCGCGTTCTGCGCATGCGTATAAGCACAACAGATTCTATTAACGCTTACGGCACTTAGTAAAATTTCAGTAGCATGGCGTAAATGATGTTTACAGATAATAATGATTCTAACATCTCTTGTTTAAGTAAAGTTACAAAATTATTCTCCCTTACTACTTTATTACCTAGCCATAGCAATGATAAGCTAAAGTTTGGTGGGGCAAAATATAGTGCGGTCCGTGTGCATTGTGCGCTCCACGTCCAAATAAATAATAAATATTCCCGCACACAAACCAGAACAAATCACTACATGTTTTTTTTCTCCTTATACACAATTATTCTATAAATATAAATTTTTCTCCTACTCACACACTTTATCCTAAAACAAGAGTATAAGAAATAGCTGTCCATGCCTATTAAACAGTTATAGTTTGTATCTGCCTGCTAATCTTTAATTCTATTATGAAATTAACTGACAATATCTATATTAAGCACTTATCTGGTATCTTGAGTGATGGTTAATACAGAAGAACTGGCGCATGACGTCTTGAAGCTTATATCTATAATTGTCATGTTGCTGTTATATCATTACAACATTAAGAAAAAATAATACTTCTATGCATGAAACTTCTTTAAGTCCTTGTGTGGATAGAGTCCTTTAATTCTTCCTGCCGGCCGCGGTGGCCGAGGGGGCTGAGGCGCTTCAGTCACGGTCCGCACGGCCACTACGGTCGGGGGTTCGAATCCCCCCTCGGGCATGGATATTTGTGCCGTCCTAGTTCGTAAGTAGTTCATAAGTAGTTTGTAAGTTTAGGGACTGATGACCCCGTAGTTAAGTCCCATAGACTATACAAACATTTGAACATTTGAATTCTTCCTGTAGTAATATTTTCTAGCAGATAGCTGCCTTTGTGTGGGATTTGAATAATTCGATAACGTCCACTGTACAAGTGTTGCCATTTCTTATTACTTTACATATGGCTGATGCTTTTGGATGTGGTCGTAACCATCATTATACCTAATCATGTGAATTCTAGAGTTGTACGTGCCCCCACTTACCTTGTCGCTCAACCTCGGAGGGCTTGAGATGAGCCTTATTAGTTTGTTTGAGTGGCAGAAGTCTGTTGGCTAGTTTCTGACACTTCGGTGATCGTTACAGTAGATGGTTGATTCCAGTTAGTTTGTTGGGCATTTGTCGGTAGATAAATTTGCTACGGGTACAAAATCAGCACATCCTGCATCATTCTGTGGACTGTGGTTTGGGTAATGTCTTTCAGTATATCCTGCATTTCGTTGATAGTTATTTGTGTACTGGCCTCTGCCCCCACTACGATTATTATTTCCTGTATTTCCGCTATTTTGATACCCCGGATTGTATCTAAAGTCATTTCTTTGTTTGTAAATATTCCCCACATTGTGTGTTTGCCTATTAAAATTTCTGTTGCCCCCGTTATGTTGCAGCGGAACTTGTGCACGTGCCTGTGAAGTATTAGCTTGCGAGGCGTGCGTATTGCGTTGTTGAGGTTGGCAACCCTGCGGAGGAGGCAGCGGCATCAGCTGCGTTACTCCGTTGTTATTATTATTATAGCGTCGTGCATTTCCATAAACATGGCTATTACTTTCATTTCGCCCGTTTCTTGCCCTATTATCTTCGTAGATTAAATCTATGGCATCTACTGAAGAAAGAAAATTTTCCAGGTTGTGTATGGGAAGCGGAACCAATTGTAGTCGTAAGTAGGTTGGTAATCGTCCAATTAGGACTCTCAACACCTCCCGATATGACATGGGTTCATCAAAGAAACTTGCTTTATTTATATATTTTTTCAAAATATCTCCTTAGACTACCACTACGTTCATTGAATGGAGGAGGGTTGTAGATTTCATTTCTAACTCTTTCCTGTATACCAGGAGACCAGTACTTATTTAAAAATGCATTTTCAAATTCTGAAAGCGTTGCACGGTATCGATACACACCAGCCGCCCAAGCAAATCCTTCACCTTGCATATACCCCATTACGAATCGAATTTTTCTATATTCACTCCAATTTACAGGTAATAATTCTCTAAACGATTGTATGAATGTTACAGGATGTACTGACTTTGTTTCAGAAATAAATATTGGAAACTTATGATGTTTTAGCATCTTTTCTTCTACATTAATAGAAGTATTAATTGGAGGTGGTGATTCAGATCTTTGTAATCTTTCACTTCAGTTTACATTATTCCAGTCATTATTGTCTGAATAATCACGTATTATATCACGGGTTAATTTATGTTCACGAGTGGGAGAAGATTCATCAGAAGATAGATGCCCTGCATGTGCATCACTAGTTACAGTTTGTGGCCTATGTGTTACCCAATATTGTGCTGATTCGTCAGTAGATACGTTTTGTTGATTATTACGAGGTATCTTGTCCTTTTGCAAAGATGCCGTGACACTAGACAGTTCATTTTGCAATGACTTAACTGTTACACTATGATCTTCATACACTTTGGTAGCTACACTTTTTATTATTTGGTCTAAATCATGTGTTAACTTATCATTAAGTTGCACTTCAGTTTGTTCAAGAAAAGCTTGAACACGTTGTTCATTTTCTATCACAATAGCATTGGCTTGAGTAGTTATGTTAGTAACAGATGTCTTTAAGATTTCATGTTCAATTTTTAATGCTGACACATCTTGTGTCAAGGTTTCTATTGCAGAAGGCAAGTTACGTGTGTTCTGAGTATCATTTTCTAATTGCTCAGCTACTGTAGATACCTTTTCCTCCACATTAGCTAAGAGATTAGTGCCTACTTTTTCTTCTACAGTTGCTAACTTATTATGTAATTGCTTTTCCATGTTAGACATATTTGTATGTAACTGTTTATTAACTTCGTCTGAAACTAAGGTTGGTAAACTCTGCTGAGCGCCTTCTAATTGTTTAAAACGATTTTCAATTTCCTCACGTGTCATTATTTGCTCAGCGAGCTCACGTTGCTGAACTTCTAATCGTAACATACTTTGTTGCTGAGCTTCAAATTGCTTTATTTGTGTTTCTCTGAGACTATTTATTTCCTGTTTTTGCGCTTGTTGCAGGTTAGCTAATTGACTATCTAGTTCTTTTTTAGTTTGTTGATAGTGGTTTTCAAATCTACTATCTATCTGTTGACTCAGTTCATTCATTTGCAAAGTTAAATTTTGAAAAATAGCTTCAAAACGTGTAAACCACGAATCAACAGGATCGGAGACAGTACGCACACCTACAGAGGATGTATTTTCGTCTGCTACCGACGTGCCAGTTACGTCAGCAGCAGGCGAAATATTTTCAACGAGGGGTTCCGGCGCACTGCTTACCGCTCGCTGATTTAATTCTTCTACTGCGTCTACATTTTGTGTGTTCTCCATGTTAGCTACAGTACGTCTCGTTTTGACCATATCACTGAATTCGTAACAGAAATCCAACTAGTAACACGACACGTAATGAGAAAAATATTTGTTTATCACAATTCAAAGATATTATTAACACGGAACGGCACACTGCAAGCACTGCTATTGCAAGAAAAAGAAGATCGAACTATATGCTTGGCACGGCAGCCATATTGTTCAATGAACGAAAACCTATTGTTGCCTGTGATTAATAATGAAAAATATTTAAAATTTTGAAAAACACGGTAAACTGCAAAATTTACACTGTGGAACCAGATACTATTAAAAGGAAAGAGAAAATATAGAATAAGCGGCGCATGCGTGTTCTTACCTTGATTTTCATTGTCTTATCCAGCGATGCCCGTGATGAAATATTATATTCGGACGAGATAGTAAAATTTTACGTTCCAGGATAGCAAGTCTGAGTTTTATATCAACAATATTCTCGTCACAGCCGTTGGTGATTTTACATGAAATAATGAAGGTACATATTAGTATAATAATAACGATGAATAAATCATATTAATATTTCATAATTATAGATGATTATTTCACGTAAAAAAATTACAGTAATAATGAGCCAGGTCCTGTCACGGTCGCCAAATTCTGTAGTGTAATTGCTTGCCTGACTATTTAGGTTTGAAAAATTGGCCTACAGAAGTTGTTGAAGTATTTTAAAATAATAATGAGTGACTAAGCCTTCAATTTATACGAACTGTTAATTTAAAAAAAATGAAATGAAGTGAAATGGCCAAACATTTAATAGTTTAAAACATCTTGCAGAGCAAGCAACCTACAGAATGCGACGAATAGTTACCTTAAACAGCGGTGTAGTTGATCTCGTTGATAAGCTGTAGTGGGATTGGTTGTAATCCGCGTAACTATCCGCCGACATTGGATGGAGGTTCGGAATATTAAGATTCAATCCACGTGTAGCATTATTTTGAAAGAAGATAATTTAGTGAATGAAAATTAATAATTAATACAGATTAATGGCTAATTATACTTCGAACTGTTCATTACATAAAAGTGATTGCAGCCAATAAATAAGCAAATAAATATTGCAAATAAAAATAGCCAATAAATATTGCAAAATGTTTAATTACAGTCAAAGATACTATGGCAAGCTACATGAGATACGTAAGTTTAACATGTTTAATTACCGAACCATCCAAAGTCGTAATATTTAGTTATACCTGAAAACAGCATGATCACTAACTGGAGGGACTGGAAAAATAAATAACTGAACAACTGACTGAAATTAACTTTAAATAATGGGATTTATTAATTTGAACAGAAAGCAAAATTCATACCTGAGTATTCATTTTATATCTGAAGATTTTGTATAATCAGTTAAGAACAATAATCAATAGTTAATAATGTTCGTTTCAGCATATTGTAGTGGCAGATCTTATCAGTACAATTCAGACAACAGAGCAATCAGAACAGAGCAGACAATAGAACAGAGAGCGAGTACGATGGGATTATTACTTTTATAGTAAAAGTCAGAGATTTTAATTAGTTACACTGATATTATAATTAGAGTTTCTTTGTATATCTTTTACGTAGCTCAAGGCAGAAAAAATGAATTGAATATTTATCCTAATTACATTTTATCTGATTTAATATTTCAAATGACTATAAAATATGTTATTTATGGGGCTCTTGCTATATGGTAATATTAAATTCGCCTCTCTTTTCTTCCTGTGGGTGCGTGCGTGTGTGTATGTGCGTGTCTGAGAGAGAGAGAGAGAGAGAGAGAGAGAGAGAGAGACTGAGTGAGTAAAATAATATTGCGATGAAAATTGTTGGGAGTTGCGACGGTAAAGTGAGAGCTTACTCCCTGTTGCAGTTGAGCGCGATCCTGCGGGAGGTGCACTACCTGCAGCAGATGGGCTACGCGGACATACCGCAGGAGGCGCTCGACCTGTACGAGAAGGGAGAGATCTTCCGCAAGTACACCAACAGCCTCAACCAGACCATCACCTGGTCAGTACCTCCAACATTATTTATTTATATGCTGTCTGTTCCTTTCGGCCATGTCGGAAAGAACAGACACCACGACCGTAACTTTACGAATTCAAAATATTTAAACAGTTCTACCGTTTAAGGACACTGAAATAAATCCAATGGCAAAGATGAAAATTTGTGCTGGACCGGGATTCCACCCCACATTTCCCACCTTAACCAATTAGGCTATCTAGGCACGCTTCCTTTCCAACCCAAATTCTCATCTTGTAGCACACTGCGATTGTAGTGCCCCCTGCACATTTGATTCCACTTGCTCGCAGACTATGCTGGATTACCGCAAGGGATCGAGCCTATTAATGCTTCCGCATTGAAATTGTCAATTACCTTTTGGGGCAGGCCCTTAGACACGATTGTCCCTCACTTATAATACCAGGTGATCAAAAAGTCTGTATAAATTTGAAAACTTAATTAATCACGGAATAATGTAGATAGAGAGGTAAAAATTGACACACATGCTTGAAATGACATGGGGTTTTATTAAAAAAAAAAAAAAAAAGTATTGCTAGACGCGTGAAAGATCTTTTGCACGCGTCATTTGGCGATGATCGTGTGCTCAGCTGCCACTTTCGTCATGCTTGGCCTCCCAGATCCCCGGAACTCAGTTCGTGCAGTTATTGGCTTTGGGGTTACCTGAAGTCGCAAGTGTATCGTGATCGACCGTCATCTTTAGGGATGCTGAAAGACAACATCCGACGCCAATGCGTCACCATAACTCCGGACATGCTTTACAGTGCTGTTCACAACATTATTCCTCGACTGTAGCTATTGTTGAGGAATGATGGTGAACATATTGAGCATTTCCTGTAAAGAACGCTGTCAGATTTTCACGTGGTCAGCATAGATAATCTTCGTCAAAGGTAAAACTTAACTATCGACTAACATTAGTCAAAGATAAAACCACAGCTACCTATTCTGGAGAGCCACAGTCCGTATATCACTAAGCTTCGTGCTTTCTCCTTCCTGTTAAAATTGTCCCAATGCTTACATATTTCAATTGCTTCTCTACACATCACTGTAGATAAAATTTCAATTTAACAAAAACTTCGCTTCATTATTTGCTGACTGAAGTCCGACCTCAGCCCAGTTTTCCCTTCCTCCTCTTCGTAGTTGCGAAGTATACTTTTCCACCATATAACAGTCTATAAGACCTTAAGTGCTAACTGAACTGTTCGATACCGTATTAAGAAGTGATCTATTAGCTCAGTACATTATTACATTATAAAGAGTCATTCCCACCTTATCTTTTTGTGCATTGTCATCAATTTTTCAGACACTATATTTCGATTGAAAAGTAGTTCATAACATAGCTTACATAATTCACAGGTACTTTAAAGACAGAATCAATTACGAAAACACTTTTAAAATGTAAAATACGAAAGTAATCATGATTTATCTGAGAAGATAAATCGACATTATCAAAACTTATTATTTCACTACAACACTTGGGATGGATTAACACTGATTTCATTATTGTTTTGAAAAATTTCGCACGTAATTTTATGTACTTACACTTTTATTAATATTAGCGGATGTACAAAATAAATCAAGTGTAACATTTTGACGAGATGGCAAATAGAGCATTTTCACAGACACATTTCACTTTACTGCTTGTTTATAACTTATCTTTTCATTTCATAACATTTATTTGAAACGTCACTGCTTATAATTTCATGATTTAATTTGTAATTATATATGTTATTTTTGCGAAAAATTCAAAGATGATAGACTAGTTTTTGACGAACTTATAACAGAAATTCGCCAAACTGGCACACACTCAATTGCTGGTGTGATGTCGTTTGGGGAGCACGTATTAGGTTGTGTTTAGTAAATAATCAGATATACGTGACCAAAGCATTCACTAGACACAGTTTTCTTGACTTATGTGCTTTGCCCAAGATGACATTTGTTTGAATGTTGTTATGTTTGCGCTACGAAGTGAATAAAATTATAAAGTGAAAATAACTAACTTGTTTGCTGGCATTTTAATTACCAGCTTCTATAAAAGCTGGAACACATTATTCCAGCTAGAATCGACATCTAGACCAACATAACTACAATACTCAATAACATCGATTTGATAGCACAAGGTTTGCAAGTCGAGTTTGTAACCTACGTTTCTGCACTAAGCTCTTGTGCCATAGTCACAGTATTACCACAGTCTAACTTATACAGTCACGAAACTACGATTGATTTTTGTTATAAGCCATGATAGCAACGCTCCAAGCGGCCGGCAAGATACATTTCTGAAATGTTCAAATGTTTGTAAATATATGGGACTTAACTGCTGGGTTATTAGTCCCTAGCTTTCAAATTACTTAAACTAAGTTAAACTAACCTAAGGACAACACACACATCCTTGCCCGTGGGAGGATTCGAACCTCCGGCGAAGGAGGCCGCGCGATCCGTAACATGGCGCCCCAGACCGCTCGACTATCCCGCGTGGCATACATTTCTGAGTACGATATTGGATGAGTGCTAATACAATCGTTTATACTGATTTTAATACACTTTTACTTTAGGGCACGTATGTAGAGACATAAAAATAGGTAATTACATAAAATAGCTCCACATTTGTCTTTCATAAGTTTCCCAAGATCCATGACAAAGTACGAAACGATACATTACAGGACAGTTTATTTACAATTACCTTGTAACCGCCAGGTTTCTAATGACTAATTTCATTTACTATGAAAAATAAACAATGGCTAGGAAACACCAGAAGACCTGCCCTTTGGCAGAGAGACGTCGCTTTTCTACTCAGGAACGTTGAGGTTCGTTCAAGACGGTGTTAAGAAGAAAACGTATATAGAATGCAATAACTACAGTATTTAACGTACCACATCAGCCATCACAGCTGTAGCTGAAGGAAAAACGTAACAGGCGTGGCAATAAAACAACAAAAGCAACCAAACTGTTTACCAACAAAGAGGAACCCACTTCTACCATTGTTTCTACAGTCGAACGACAAACGGCAAGAATCTTCAAAATATTGACTTTTGAAGTTAAAGTAGTTATATTCAAACGAATATGCGTTGTTCTTTATACCGCTGAATCAGTTAAATCCGGCTGTTTTTAATTTTATTTCCGTATTATGTATGTCTCTTGATATTTTACTAATGCTTCAAACGCAAAAATTATCCTAAATATTTCGTTAATTGCGTACAAAAATAATTGTAAACAAACATCACTCGTTCGGTGACTTACCCACCACTAGCTGGTAACAAAGTCTTCAGCAGTGAGTGTAGCGACTGTATATCTTACACTTATCTTAGGTTGTTTGCAGATGACGCCGTCATTTACCGTGTAGTAAAATCATCTGAAGATCAAAACCAACTGCAGAACGATCTGAATAAGATATCAGTATGGTGTAAAAATTGGCAATTGACTCTAAATAATGAGAAGTGTGAAGTCGTCCACATGAGTACGAAAAGAAATCCGTTAAACTTTGTTTACAACATAAATCAATCAAATGTAAACGCCGTAAACTCCAAAAAAATACCTAGGAATCACTATTACTTCAGACTTAAACTGGAAAGAACACGTAGATAATATCGTGGGAAAGGCGAACCAGAGACTGCGTTTTATTGGCAGAATCCTTAAAAGATGCAACAGAACTACTAAAGAAACTGCATACACTGCGCTTGTCCGTCCATTTTTGGAGTATTGCAGCCCAGTGTGGGATCCTTATCAGGTGGGTTTGACGGAGGACATCGAAAGAGTCCAAAGAAGGGCAGCTCGTTTCGTATTGTCACGATACAGGGGAGACAGCGTTACGGAAATGATACAGGATCTGGGATGGGAATCATTACAACAACGGCGCTTATCGCTGAGGCGTGGGTTACTTGCGAAACTCCAATCGCCAACATTCTCCTCCGAATGCGAAAATATATTGTTGACTCCCACTTACATAGGTAGAAATGATCATCAGAATAAAATAAGAGAAATCAGAGCTCGAACAGAGAGATTCAGGTGTTCTTTCTTCCCGCGCGCTATTCGAGAATGGAATGGGAGATAAATAGTATAATTGTGGTTCGATGAACCCTCTGCCAGGCACTTAAATGTGATTTGCAGAGTATCCCATGTAGATGTAGATGTAGATGTAGACTGGGGTATTAGTGTTGAAACGAGCACAGAAGAATATCGGCGATGGAAACTAGGAAACTGGTAGTGTTACAACCAGTACCCTGTGTTGCATATAGAGATTGATATACTATGTTACTATTGACACAAGGTTTTCAGGTTGTGCCTGTGGTCGCTACCTGCCTGTCGTGTAACAGAACGTGTGTGTTTGCCCCGGCAGGTACAACAAGGTGTGCCGCAGCAGCATGCCGGTGGAGTTCGCGCTGGTGCGCGAGAGCGTGCAGGAGGTGGACGGACTCATCGCCAAGGGGCAGTCCGAGCTCACCTGGGACGCGGGGCCAGGTCAGTCCCGTGCACAGCAGGGCTAACACCATCAACGCCGAGGCACTCTCGTGTAGTCTTGTGTAGTTCAAAAATGTCCAAATGTTTGTAAAGCTTAAGGGACTTAACTGCGGGGTTATCAGTACCTAAACTTACAAACTACTTATGAACTAGCTTATACTGAAGACGACACAAACATCCATGCCCGAGGGGGGATTCGAACCCCCGACGGCGGAAGGCCGCGCGCACCGCAACACGGCGCTTCAGCAAGCTCGGCTAATACGCCGCGGCTTGTGTAGTTCGCGAACGAACTAGTTCGGAAGAGCGCTCCCACAGGGGAACTACGTGAACTAGTTCGTAGATCCCTCGCCTCTTAGTTCGTCCGCTCGTTTTCGAAGACTAACTGGGAACAGCGAGAGAGCCGGCCCGTGGTGGCCGAGGGGACTGAGGCGCGCCAGTCACGGTCTGCACGGCCACTACGTCGGGGGTTCGAATCCCCCTCGGGCATGGATATTTGTGCCGTCCTTAGTGTTAGCTAGTTCGTAAGTAGTTTGTAAGTTTAGGGACTGATGACCCCGTAGTTAAGTCCCATAAGCTATACAAACATTTCAACATTTGAACAGCGAGAGCGCGCAGAATCGCGTGATTCCCTTCTGCCAGTTACCGTAATTTCGAGCTGAGATGTAGCTCAGCTGTAGTTTCATAGACATTGCCCAAAAATACGGGTAATAGCACACGCTTGTTCAACACTGATCATTATATAAAAAACCTGTTATAACAAAAGAAAGAGTTCTTTTAGTAGCGGTAGCAAAAGCCAAAAAGAGCGGACGAACTAAAAATAGCGACCTACTTTGCGGCCGAGCTGCGAACTAAAAGAAGAGCAACCGGTTGCGAACTAAAATATGCGCGATCGGTCGCGAAGTAAAATATGCGTTACCGGTCGCGAACTATTATGCCAAACGTATCTCGCTTCTTAGTTCGTTGGATTCTTTTCCGAAGACCGATGGGCAATAGCGAGAGGGCGCGCAGCAGAATTAAAAATCACGTGTTTGCCTTCTGCTGATGAGAGACATTTCGAGGTGAGCGTCTGCCTGCTAGATTAATAGTTCAGTGCTAAAAAATTTGTTTTTTGATGTATTCTGCACTATCTGACTAATAAATTCTGTAATGCCAAGATATAGAGATCACTCTAAAATTAACGTGAGAAATTATATACAAACTATTTATTTTGGTCTGCGTGATATCGTTAGCGGCTCAAGCAGCAAGCGCATGAAGCAACGAGGTGGGGGAACTGCTCCCTCTACCTGCATGCACAGACCACGCCGCTCAGTCGTCTCCGGGAGTGGGAGAACTAAAAGAACGAACCAGTTCGCGGCAGAGCCGTGAACTAAAGTGAGCGCTCCCGATCGCGAACTATTATGCGGAAGTCTACTGTCGTGTGACGGCACGCAGACTAGGCTGCGATCGCGTAGCTAACAGGCTGGTCGCTCGGCATATTGGCAGGCATATTAAATACATGGCTGTCTAGAAAATGGGCAAAACACCTGTAACATATGTGATATATGGAGGAACACCTGAATTATGAAAACACTCTGAAAAGAAAAATGTAAAGCAAGAGGATAAATACGAAGGAACAGCTCAATGTTTCATTTTATTTTTTGCATATATATTTTTTTTCTTCCTCTTGTGAACTGTGAACGAAAAAAGCATTAACTTAGTTATCGTTTACTATTACTGTAACAGAACTAATATATTAGTAACTGTAAAACCTGTAAATACTGACCAATGAAAATAATAAACGATGAAAAACAACAAAAAATAATCAGCTACGCGATCGAGGACTACTCTGCATTACGTCACACGAGAGCGCTGTGACCTTCTCTCTAGGTAGTGTTGGCCGGGCACATGAGCTGTCCACGATGCGCGCGCAGCTCCTCGTCTAACTCAAGAACACGACTGAACACTGACGATAACACAAGAGCGACTGCAGACGCTTAGTTTGTAATCGTGCTAAATTACATTTTAATGTGTATAGTACCACACCGCAACGAATACTGACAACGCAAACGGCTTTATAAGTCTACTATTACATTGTAAAACAGTTGTGTTGCTTTCGTTGCGTTCATACGCTTGTCAGTGAATGAAATTAGGCTTTCAATAGAGTGTCCCGTTTATCTAAGCCCCCACACACCCCTAAGCGGCCGACAGCGAACAGCGAGCAAATTGAAGAGAGCCTCGTCGGCCATTATGATGGCGAACTTCAGAGAACTTGACGGCTCGACACAGAAGTTTTATCTCAAGTACAGAGTGTTGAGGAACGGTGGACAAAGTTCAAAACCATCGTAAAATTTGCATTACATGAGTATCTGACAAGCAAGATCGTAAGAGATGGAAAGGAGCCACCGTGGTCCAATAACTGAGTTAGAATACTGCTACTGAAGCAAAGGGAAATTCACTGCAAACATAAACATAGCCAAAGCCTTGCAGACAAACAAAAATTAAACGAAGCGAAATGTAGCGTGAGGAGGGCTATGCGAGAGGCGTTCAACGAATTCGAAAGTAAAGTTGTATGTACTGACTTGGCTGAAAATCCTAAGAAATTTTGGTCATAAAGCGGCAGGTGGATCAAAACAAAATGTCTAGTCACTCTGTGACGAAACAGAGGATGACACTCTAGATGCTGAATTACTAAATGTCTTTTTCCCAAAGCTGTTTCACAGAGAAAGATTGCACTGTAGTTCTTTCTCAAGATTGGCGCACAAATGACAAAATGGCAGATATCGAAATAAATGAGTGGGATAGAAAAACATTTAAAATCGCTCAAAAAAGGAAAGGCCGCTGGACCAGGTCTCTAGAAGAGCGTAGGGTTCCAAAAATATTGCAAAATGGCGCAGGTTATCCCCGGTTTCAAGAAGGGACGTCGAACAGATGTGCAACTCTATAGGGGAAAGGGGAAAAGGAGCTTAGGGTCTAACGTCCCGTCGGCAACTCTATAGGCCTATATCTCTGACGTCGGTCAGTTGTACAGTTTTGGAACATGTATTATGTTCGAGTATAATGACATTTCTGGAGACTAGAAATATGCTCTGTAAGAATCAGCATAGGTTTCGAAAAAGGCGATCGTGTGAAACCCAGCTCGCGCTATTCGTCCACGAGACTCAGATGGCCACAAACACAGGTTCCCAGGTAGATGCCGTTCCCCACAGTCGTTTAATGAACAAATTAAGAGCATATGGACTATCAGACCAATTGTGTGATTGGATCGAGCAGTTCCTACATAACAGAATGCAGCATGGAGAGAAGTCTTCCGAAGTAAGAGTGATGTCAAGTATTCCACAGGGGAGTGTCGTGGGAACGTTGCTATTCACAATATATATTGTTGTTGATGGTGGTATTTAGGGGACTAAACAGCTAGGTCATCAGTACCCTCACAATATATATATATATAAATGACCTTTGGATAACGTCAGTAGTTCACTGAGGCTTTTTGCGAATGATGCTGTAGTATATAGAGAGGTTGTAACAATGGAAAATTATATTGAAATGCAGGAGGAACTGCAACGAATTGACGCATGGTGCAGGGAATGGCAATTGAATCTCAATGTAGACAAGTGAAATGTGCTACAAATACGTAGAAAGAAAAATCCTTTATCATTTAGCTACACTATAACAGGTCAGCAACTGTAAGCAGTTAATTCCATAAATTATCTGGGAGAAGGCATTATAAGTGATTTAAAATGGAACGACCATATCAAATTAACCGTCGGTAAAGCAGATGCCAGATTGAGATTCATTGAAAGAATCTTAAGGAAATGCAGTCCGAAGACACAGGAAGTAGGTTACAGTACACTTACTCGTCCACTGCTTGAATACTGTTCATCGGTGTGGGATTCGTACCAGGTGGGTTTGACAGAGGAAGTAGAAAAGACCCAACGGAGAACAGCACGTTTCGTTACAGTATTTTTTAGTAATCGTGAAAGTGTTACAGAGATGATCGATAAATTCCACTGGAAGACTCTGTAGAAGAGACGTTCTGTTACTCGGTACGGGCATTTGTCGAAGTTTCGAGAACATGCCTTTACCGAGGAGTCAAGCAGTATATTGCTCCCTCCTACGTATATCTCGCGAAGAGATCGTGAGGATAAAATCAAAGAAATTAGAGCCCTCACAGAGGCACACCGACAGTTTTTCTTTCCGCGAACAATACGTGACAGGAATAGGAGGGAGAACCGATAGTGGTACTCAAGGTACCCTCCACCACACACCATCGGTGGCTTGCGTAGTATGGATGTAGAAACTTCCACGCGATCTTTAAATGTGGTTAAGACTCTTTTGATTAGTGTGTGTATTCATTCGAGTTACGTGGCAAAAAATATGACTCATTTAAATATATAACTACAAAACAGCTTCAGACTCTTTGAATATACAACATTCGGTTTTGTGTAAATTTATTGCGCATACATTGTAGAAATCGGCCAACAGCGTTTGTTCTTCCCTTCTAAACCGAACTATAATATTTAGTTTTTACGCGTTCTAAGTGCAGCATAAGAATGGAATGTATCGTCAGAGACGATTTTTGGCACTTTCTCAGTATACTTTACGATGGTGAAACTTTTGTACAAACATTAATTTCGGAACAGTTTCACAACCTTTACATCTTTGCTTGAGTACCTGCTGTATTCTCCAATATTTAGATATTTGATAGCATCAAAAAATAAAACAGGGCTGCCTGAAATGGCTGATGTTAAAAATCGACTGTGAAAATGAAATATCGCATTAGATACATAACTGCTAAATAGGGTCTTACCTTGTAAATTTTAAGAACACGAAGTATGCCATTACTTTTTTTTGTAACGAAGTGCATCTAACATTAGCATTAGGGTATCTAGCACGAATGTTAGCATTTTAATGCTGCAAACCAAAAACCTTACAGAAGCGTGAACTGCTCAAAAGTCAGCAGCTATCATCATAGGGATCAACTTCACAGTGTGCATCCAGTGTGGCTATGTGATTCATATAAAAGGAACTATACACAGTTCTGCAAACGCCTTTCAGTTATTATGCCTATATGTAAAGCAGATGACCTTTAAATTCTGTGTTACAAGTTGCTAATAATAATTTCATAAACAAAAATTGGAACTGCAGTGAGGCAACTGATCTCATGCCGCCAATACTTATTTACACAATCAAAAAATGAAGCTTTCTGAATTTCCTGTCCGCCAGTACTGCCTAAAGTAGCTCCTTTTTAACAGCTACCAACATTGTAAAAGCCTGATATTTATTTCATTCTCTATTCGATTCTTAAGTAAAAATTCATGAAATCCTAGAACACTGGCGATTCTGCTTTTTTACGAGGGGTGTTCAAAAGAAAAGTATTAAACGATACTGAGGATATAACTGGTCTTCATTTAAAAGTAATGACCACACGTCTGAGCACAACTATCCCACTGTTTAACGAGCTGAAGGATTCCCTGTTGCGAGAATTCTTGTGGCTGACAAGAGCCAGTGCTCTACTGTGTCGTTCAGTTCGTCGTCCGAGTTGAAGCGCTTCACGCTTCCCCATTTCCCATTTTTTTTTTTTTTTTTTTTTTTTTTTTTTTTTTTTTTTGCTGACCAAACAGATGGAAATCACAGGGCGACTTGCACGGGCTGTAGGGCGGATGCTCAAGCTGCTCTCAGTACACTTTGTGTGACCCTGGAGAGGTGTGGACGCGCAGTATCAAAGAGCAGAATCACTCCGTCCGTGAAAATTCCAGGTAATTTGCCCTTGGTGCACTTGCCTAAGCTACGGAGTGTCTTACAGGACACATCACTGTTGGTTTCTCCTTGCTCTAGGAATTCGATGATTATAGGACACCGGACTTCGAAAAAGACGGTGAGCTTAACCTTGTATGCCGAGGGCACAGGCTTGAATTATTTAGGGGGAGATGACGACGCTTGCCTCGCGTTCCTAGATGTAGCACTTCGTTATCCAAAAACGGCGTATTTGTCAAATTTCAACCGTTTTTGTTGTTAAGACGTTTCGTACCTTTTATTTGAACACCCCCTCATCACATCAACATGATGTATGCTATTGCTTATACTAAGGTTGGTCAGTCCATTTGTTTACCCCCTGATAAACTATAATAATTATTCTAACTCTTCTGCTCATTCTGGCGTCCTCAGTGCCCAGGGTAGTGCGAGACATGCCTGACGTGACTTGTGTTTGCAGAGCTGTGGGAGTACATCGAGAAGCTGCACGGGCTGGTGCACAACCTGGAGAAGCGTCTGCAGCGCACGCAGGACAACGTGGAGCGCATGCGCGCCGTGCTGGCGCCCTGGAGCCGCTCGCCCGTCTTCACGCGCCGCGACGGCCGCAAGGACGCGCTGCTCAGCCTCGACGACCGCCAGGAGCGCGTCCACAAGCGGTGCGTTGTCACGCTAAACGACTCTGCAGACGTTCAAACAATTACTCCAAAATCTCTAGTTCCTCACATTGTTTGCTACTGTATGGCTCTTTTTGATGCGTTTATCAAACATAGTTTGTGATGTTTGTCAAATATATTCTATGATCTTGTTTGTCAAACATAAACTGTTTGTCAAAAATAGACCGTGTTGTGTTTGCCAAAAATACGTGAATTTGTCAAACATATACTGTGATTTGTTTGACAAACATACACTATATTGTGAATCATACACTATGTACCGAACCCACTCTCTGTCGACAGCCCTCTGCTCCCATTTAATTATTAAATCTGATAATGAACTGGCCCTGTCTGTCGGTTTATCCGTTTGCTGAATAAGAATCGAGCAAGCAGACTCACCTAATATTGTAAAGGCTCCCTCCTTACTGCTGTAGCCCAAGTATTTGGCTAGTTATGCTAAACAAATGTACTCAGCCCACGTGCATTAGCTCTCAGGTTAAAGTAATGTTTCCCGAGCTACGGAAACGCACTAGTCATTTACTTCAACTACAATTGAAGGGCATGAGTTTCGGTGGAACCCGACTGACAAGAGGAATGAACACCGAACTTGATCCTTAAATCCATACTCTCATGGATATTCAAAACTGAAATATTAAGCTTAAGGCTTTTTTAATTTAAACTGTGATCAGGGTAATACAAGACAAGTGAATCAGAATTAAAATAAGTTTCGTAAATAGAATTCAACGCGTGTGACAGACGTCTATAGCATATGGGTTACCTACAACCGGTGCTGTAATATGAACGTTTTAAAAATTTTCTTTTTGTTTTATAAGTTCGAGCAATGTTTGCATATAAGTATTTTAACGTCAGTCCCAACATGTGCAAGTTATGTTACACTGTTTTTAAGTTAGATGACTCTTGTAAATAGTCTGTTTCTCCCATAAAAAAATTTGTATTCTGTAATTTGTGATATACTTTCAGCGAATGACCAATATTTTGTAGACAATCATGATCTGAAGATGATGGCTTAGTTCATTGAAACCGGTAGTCAGAA
This sequence comes from Locusta migratoria, assembly GCA_026315105.1. NCBI lineage: Eukaryota > Metazoa > Arthropoda > Insecta > Orthoptera > Acrididae > Locusta > Locusta migratoria. The sequence goes on along the minus strand of CM048746.1, from coordinate 505,416,519 downwards.
AATAAAGAACAGCAAAAAGGACCTTATGTTTCCTGGTAACAACAAAGGAATCAAACTGGTCCCTGCTCAAAAACAGGTTGCGAGCCAGTGCTGTACATGGAAAAGATTAGGTTCTGTGGTCCAACCGAATTGATCATTGCATGAAAATGGTCATGAACGGCTACTGGAAGTCATTTTCAGCATTTCATGGACTTTGTAGCTTAGATTAGATTAGGTTAATACTTGTTCCACAGATCATGAAATACCAGATTTCGTAATGATGTGGAACTCGTCATTTGATTGAAATATAACATTAAAGACATACATTTTTAATATTTAATATTTTTTTATTTTTTTTAAATTAATTTTATTTTATTTCTCATAAAAGTACTAATTTCCATGTAAAAATTCATCTATTAAGTGGAAGTTGTCATTCAGAAATTCTTTCAATTTGTTTTAAACGCTGGTTGACTATCTGTCAGGCATTTGATGTTATTTGCTAAATGATTGATGACTTTTGTGGCAGCATAATTCACCCCCTTCTGTGTAAAAGTTAGCTTTAACCTTGAACATTGTAGATCATCCATTCTCCTAGTCTTGTAGCTATGCACATTGCTATTACTTTTGAATTGAATTTCAGAAATATATTGTGAAGCTACTGTGAAGATCCCTACATGCTTAAAGAAGCGTCTGCAAGATGACCTTGGGTGGGCCCTTGAAATTAATCTAATTACGTGTTTTTATGCAATGAATACTTCTTTGCTCAATGATCAATTACCGCAAAATATGATGCCATATGCAAGCAGCGAATGAAAATAGCCATAGTAAGCTAATGTACTGAAATGTTTGTCGTCACCTAATAGCATAAGTTGCTGAAATCAAACGTTTCAGTAGCTTGCCAATGTGTTAGTCCCAGTTCAATCCCCCATCAATGGACACACATATAAACTTTGAATATTCTGCGTAAGTTAGAGAGTTCTGTTCACAGACTATATTTATTAATGGTGTCATTTACCGTCTGGAACTGTATGTATTGTGTTTCATCAAAGTTTAATAAGACTACTGTTGCAGAGAACGACTTAATAACTTTTTGAAAGACAGTATTAACAATTTCATAAGTTACTCTTGTTTGTCGGGAATGATTACAATAATTATATCGTCAGTAAAAATAACTAGCTTTGCATCATGATGAATATAGAATTACAAATCATTAATATAAGTCAAGAACAGCAAAGGACCCAAGACTGAATTCTGTGGGACCCCATTCTTGATAGCTCTCCAGTTTGAGCAATCAGCTCATTTTTGCAGTTTATGTGAAGCACTTATTTCAACTTTCTGCACTCTTCCAGTTAAGTATGAAGTAAACCATTTGTGAATTGCCCCACTAATATCACAATGCTTAAGCTTATCTTGAAGAATTCCGTAGCTACAGCGGAGCGGCGAGCGCATTCAGGCGTTATGGTCCGATGCGCGAGGCCGTTCCCAGTCGGAGGTTCGACTCCCCCCTCGGGCACGGATGTTTGTTTTGTATTTAGTATAAGTTGGTTCATAAGTAGTTTGTAAGTTTAGGGACTGATGACCTCGCCGTTAAGTCCCTTAAGCTCAACAAAAATTTGAACGTTTTTCATGAGTTTCCTGATTTACCCAATCAAAAGCCTTTGAGAGATCACATAAAATTCTCAACGGGTGATGTCCGGTTATTCAGAGTATTTAGTATTTGATCAGTGACAGCATATATAGCATTTTCTGTTGAATATTCCCAAACAACAGTGTAATTTTCACGGATGACGATGTGGCAGGCCATCCGGCTGAAAAATAATTCGAACGAATGATTTGGCCACCCAGATCACACGACATGAATCCCTCAAGACATAACTGAGACATCAGTTCGTGCAGAATATCCTTGACTGGCAACATATTCGCAATTATGACCAGAGGCAGCGTGGCGGAGTATTGGTGCAGGGCACTCCAAACGCCTTGTTGAGTTCATGAGACGACGAGTTGTTGCACTTCATTGAGCAAAAGGAGGTGAGAACGATATTAGGAGGTATCCCATGAATTGTCTTCTTTTTGGTTCTGGTGGTGGAATTATTTATTTAGGCTGATGATACAGCACTCGCTGCCCAAGGTAAGACGTTTGAGGAAGCAGAGATGAAACTGACAGTAGCTCTTGAAAACCTGGGCATACGATGAGAATCAATTGAAGGCAAATCCTGGAAAGACCCAAATCTGTGCATTTCATCTTAGAAATAGGGAGGCCAAAATGAAATTGAACATCACCTGGAGAGGTAATCAACTACTCCGCAGCGAAACTCCGAAATACCTCAGGGTAAAAGTGAACCGATCCATTAGATTCGCGGCCCACTGCGAAGAAACGAGGCTCAGAGCGTCCGCTCTGAAAAGCATCATCTGCAAACTTACAGGAACCACCCGGGGTGCCCAGCCAAAAGTGCTTAGGACATCTGCCTTGGAACTATATTTCTCCGCCGTAGAATGCGCTGCACCCGTATGGCAAAACTCTACACATGCTGAACAGTTAGATACAGCCCTCAACGAGACTGGTCGCATTGTGACAGGCTGCTTACGACCTACTCCTGTCAACCAGCTGTTCCAAATTACGGGGATAGCACCACCACGGATTTGAATGGAAGTAGCACCAGAAATGGAGAAGATCCCAAACATCCTTCGTTCGGACACGAACCTCAACAGCCAAGGCTGAGGTCAAGAAAGAGTTTCCTTCAGAAAATCGCAGCAATTCTTTCAACTCCCAGAACTCGCCGAGAAAAGCTTTGACGAGACTCTCTCTCTCTCTCTCTCTCTCTCTCTCTCTCTCTCTCTCTCTCTCTCTCTCTCTCTGGTGAAAATCAAATAAGGGTCAAGGAAAAACAAGGTGAAGGCTCGCACCTACCGTACGTGACCTGGAAGACATTGAACGAACTGAGAGTTGGGGTGTCAAGATGTAAAGCCAACCTCAGGAAATAGGGATTCAACAACGAAGATGAAACTTGTCGGCGTGGCAACGTGCAGGACCAACATCATCTGCTAGTCTGCAGGAACTTACCAACTACATGCAATATTGGTGACCTTGCTGCAGCCAACGAAACTGCTGTGAAACCACCGAATACTGGACTCGTCAAAAAATATAATCACCTTGGTGTTTGTTTGCTGGCTCCGTATCACAGTGGTAGAGTGCCAAACTACAAATCCGAAGGACGTGGGTTCGATCCCCGCCAGGTCCTAGGATTCTTATCTGTCACTTTCCACTTCTTTCACCTCTGACAGTGTTGCTGGTGAGAAAAATACCGAGTAGCATCGTGGTTCGGAACCCAGGTTAAACTGTAGGTCCCCCTGTAACTGCCTGGGTGAGTCAGTTGGAAGGTCGGAGGAAGGCAGCAACGGCATACCACCTCGAAACAGGACCATGCCTAGTAAAGCACTGAGGAGTTCAAACCAATCTTCGCATTGTTGAATGCTTTACCTTTACCTTACTCGTACTTGTTTAATGTTACAAATTTACTGATATGTAACTATATATTAGTTTTTGTAATTATTTATGTCCTGGACACGAGAAATAAAATAAATAAATGACTTTTGTCATTGTTCATTACGGTTGACAGCAATATTGGACAGTGATTGAGGATGGATAAATAAATAAAACATACTGTAGTGCTCGTTGCTCAGCAGTAAACGAGGAATAAAAATCTATGTGATTGTCGCTGAAAATACGTAAGCTAAAATAAATAATTATTGAAAGAGGATTCTCCCTGCATTTTTTTATTTCTGGAAGGAGTTGTTAGGTTAATTGTCGGTGACGTGTTTGCAGGTACGCAGAGATCGAGACGGCGTCGCAGGAGATCCACTCGCTGCTGTCGGACAACCTGAAGCTGTTCGGCATGGAGGGCCAGGAGCATTGCGAGCGCTGGCAGCAGTACGTTGCCTACGTGGACGGCCTGGTGGCGGACGCGCTGCTGCGGGCCGTCGGCTGCAGGTGATACACCGTGCCTCATGACCACACTCGCCGCTTCTGCACCACAGCACAGCCACGGCTGCTGCTCACTGCTCACACGGCTGCCTCACAGCTCAAAGTGCCACGCTTTCCGCTCTCAATCAGTCGCGTATACAAGGGAAAGCCGAAATAATGAATGTAGAGAAAAAAAAGTAAGGTATCTGAATTATTTTAGGCCGGCCGCGGTGGCCGAGGTGACTGAGGCGCTACAGTCACGGTCAGCACGGCCACTACGGTCGGGGGTTCGAATCCCCCCTCGGGCATGGATATTTGTGCCGTCCTAGTTCGTAAGTAGTTCATAAGTAGTTTGTAAGTTTAGGGACTGATGACCCCGTAGTTAAGTCCCATAGACTGTACAAACATTTGAACATTTGAATTATTTTAATGAATGATGCGTTAATGCATGGCCGTGGTAGACATACATTCTTGTATTGGTGACGGGAGTGGCGGGTTAAAGGTGTGAATTTCATGCCAGGGTTTTATTTTTACTTTTTTTAAATACATTTTTTATGATTTTATGTCAACATTAAAAAAGCTTGATCTCAGTAAAGTAAAAGGTGCTTCAGGGCATATTACCTCTGAATATGAGCAGCAAAACTGATACAAAATATCATGCGGTATCTACTTCCAATTACTTACCTTTACATTAATCTTGGCCCCACCCGAAAATATATGTTATATTCACCACTGCTCTCAGGGCTACATAATTCACACAAGACTGGTTCTTTTTTTAAACTCACTCTACCTAGTGGTTTTTTTTAATAATATCTCCAATACCTTGGAATTACAATTATGAACAACTTAGACTGGAGAGAACATATAGAAAATATTGTGGGGAAGGTGAACCAAAGGTTACGTTTCATTGGCAGAACGCTTCGAAGATGCAACAGCTCCATCAAAGAGACTGCGTACATCACACTTGTGCGTTCTCTCCTGGAGTACTGTTGCCCAGTGTGGGACTCATCAGGTGGTACAGCACAGGTAGTGATGTGGGTACTACCGTCTAACATACACAGTCCCGACACTTCCACTGATTTTTGTTATACGCCACGACAGCAGCGCTCCAAGCAGCTGGCGAGGCACATTTCTGAATACGATATCGCATGAGTATGAATAGTGTCGTTTAAATTGATTTCAACATACTTTTTACATCTGGGAAGGTACGTAGTTCCATAAAAATTGGTAATAACTAGAAAATAACTCCACATGTCTCTACCCCATTTTTCTCTATTAGGTTTCCTAAGAATCACTGCAAGGTATAATAATAATTGCATGTGGATCATTGGCTTGGTGCAAGTCTTTCAACTGGGCGCCACTTCGGCGACTTGCGTGTCCCTAGCCCACCCCAGTTATCCAAACGGGGAATGGAGACCTTCAGCTTAACGTGGAATCCGAACCACGTGTCGTTTCTAGCGACTCCTCCCATCGTTGAGAGTAGAGGTGTGCATATCGCCGGTTTCGCTCGCTCGTACTCGGTCGAGTGCGCAACGCTCGGCGGTGGCGCGCCGAGTGTGTACGCTCGGAGCGAGCGTGTTGACACTCGAACGAGGCTGCGTGGGGCGGGGCGGGCACAGGCCGCACAGCGTACTGCTGCCGCTGTACTCAGTCGCTACGGCAGCGGCTCTGTGGCTCTGAGCTGTGGGCTGCACCCCCCACTATCTAAAGGAACTAAAATCAGTTATGCTGTAGACGTGTACTCCTGCATAGTAGCATGTAACCGCAATATCATTATAAGAGACAAAAAGGTTGTTTTCACCAACTACGACATTTCGAAGTACAACGAAGTAATACGGAACGAACAACGTTTTTAGTGCAATGTAGAAATCTGTATGTTACCTTAAAACAAAGTATACATCGAAAAGTAACATTATTATCCCTAAACTATTCGTTGATGGCATTGCACTGGCAATGTATTGTTAAAATATCATTGACACGTAGTGGATCGAGTCGAGTTCTTCTATCAGAGATCATGTTCCCTGTCGTACTGAAAGTGCGTTCACTAGCTGCATTTGAGGCGGGCACACAAAATACTCTTTTGCCGATACAACTAGCTTAGGAAATAGAGTTGCCTTTCCACCATCGTCGTCATCACCACCAATACGTGCTAAATAATGGTCCACCTCATTGGTGGATTGCGCCTCGCTCATTTTACAGACCAGCCATTTCGAAAACATGAACTTCATTCTTTTGGCTGGTGCACGCTGGTGAAATTCTTCAGACTGTCCTAAATAAATATAACACAGATATCACTGAAACACAACGAGCGCCATAAATTCGTACAGCTTTCTAAAGTAAACAACTGGAAGAAGAGGATTTAAAATAGTTAGAGGATGTATGAGCATTAGACTGGCATATTACCCTGACGAAGCAAGAAAGCGCGGATCCTATATATTGCACAAAGGCTTGCATGCGTTTTTTATTATATACGCAAGAAAGACGACAGTGGCAGTAGGGTATATATGAATGCTGCAATTGGAAAAATTCCCGTTCAGGACTCACTCGGAAAAGGTCAAGGCGCAGCTCAAAAAAAAAAAAAAAAAAAAAAAAAAAAAAAAAAAAAAAAAAAAAAAAAAAAAAAAGAGAGAGAGAGAGAGAGAGAGAGAGAGAGAGAGAGAGAGAGTGAGAGAGAGAGAGAGAGAGATGTTCACATGTTTAGAGCGCTCGACTACTCCACCACGGCAGAGGTGCAGCAACCATGCACAGTGCCAAAATGCTACGGGAATATGTATTAACGGGGTTAAACAGACAGAGATGCACAAACCTAACCTAATGGGTGTACATCAATATCGGAGTATTTAATATCAATATCAAAGACGGAAAACGTATTCCAGGACGTGAGAGTGATAACAGGAATGGATATAAAATGCAATCATTTCCTCGTTAACACCTATCACTAAATAGGCAATAACAGCCCACAAAGAGGGAACAAGAAAGAAACGTCATGGAAAACTCATTTAGTAAATGATATTAGAACAGGAACTTTATATTAAGCACGTATAATAATCTGTATGATAAAGTAACCTATGGGTACATACTACAAAATGCGAAACTGAATGGCTAGTTCAGCTGGAGCTAGGGAACTGCTTTCGAATCAACCGGGAAAGGAAACAATTCCAAAGTAATAAAGTGACGTACCGGTACGTCATACATTTATTCCTGCTTACCTGGAACCGAAATTTCATCACAAATTTGACACACAGCATTGAACGTCTCATTCCTCTCTGTAACGGACATCACAAATGTTGCTATTTTGTGCAACGTCTGAAGTGCTGGTGCTTGCAATTCACTATAATTTGCATTCGCTAGACATGCACCGCAAAGTAAAGAGGAAAACTGGATTAGCAATAAGTAAAAGATACGTACCTCTATGTCGTCAGACCCTGCTTTGCAATGATTTTTCAGTTTCTGCAGCAATAACACAACAAACTGAATTGTAGGGTACTTCTCGCCTTCCAGCACGTTCAGTTGCTTCTTTGAATGGCCTCAAAAATGTTACGAGATCATACGAGTTTCGTTGTTGTAACCGTTTAGTTTCTCAGAGACGCCTTTGCCGCAAGTGTCGCCACGATTTTGTCGGATTGGCTAACTTGTGTGTGTTGTGGTCTTCAGTCCGGAGACTGGTTTGATGCAGCTCTCCACAATACCATATCCTGAGCAAGCCTCTTCATCTCCACATAAGAGCGACAACCTACATCTGTCTGAATCTGCTTACTGTATCCATCTCTTGGTCTTCCCCTGCGATTCTTTCCCCACACACTTCCCTCCAACGCTGAATTCACAATTCATTGATGTCTAAGAATGTGTCCTACCAATCTATCCCTTCTTTTAGTCAAAGTATGCCAGAAATTTCTTTTCTCCCCAATTCTGTTCAGTACCTCCTCATTAGTTACGCGATCCACCCACCTAATCTTCAGCATTCTTCTGTAGCACCACATTTCAAAAGCCTCAATCCTCTTCCTTTCCGCACTGTTTATCGTCCATGTCTCACTCCCATACAAGGCAACACTCCATACAAATGCCCTCAGAAAGGACATCCTTAGGCTTAAATCAATATTCGATGTTAACAAATTTCTCTCTTTCAAGAACGCTTTTCTACCCATTGCCATACTGCATTTTATATCCTCTGTACTGTGACCATCATTTGTTATTTTACTGCCCAAGTAACAAAACACATCTACCTCCTTTATTGCTTCGTTTCCCAATCTAATTCCTTCAGCATCACCTGATTTTCTTACACTGCACTCCATTACCCTAGTTTTGATCTTGTTAATGTTCATCTTATATGCACCTTTCAGTACACTGTCCATTCCGTTCAATTGCTCCTCCAGGTCCTTTGCTGTATCTGACAGATTTACTATGTCGTCGACAAAACGCAATGTTTTTAATTCTTCACCCTGAACTTTCATTCCTTCTCCAAATTTCTCCTTGCTTTCCTATATAGCTTGCTCAATGTACAAATTGAACAACAATGGAGAAAGACTACAACCCTGTCTTACTCCCTTTCCAATCATGCATCCCTTTCATGCCCTTCAACTCTGACAACCGCTGTCTGGTTTTTGTACAAGTTGTAAATAACCTTACGCTCCCTATATTTTACTGCTGCTTGCTTCAGAACTTGAAAGAGTTTATTCCAATCAACATTGTCAAAAGCCTTCTCCAAATCTACAAAAGCTAGAAATGTAGGTTTGCCTTTTCTTAATCTATCTTCTAGGATAAGCCGTAAAGTGAGTATTGCCTCCCGTGTTCCTACATTTCTCCTGAACCCAAACTGATCTTCCCCGAGGTCGGCTTCTATCAGCTTTTCCATCAAGCTATTCCACCTCGTCTCCGTTTCTTGCTTCAGGCTTGTCTCTAACGCATTCACGTCATCTGTTTTTCAGCCACGGATTTTCTTAAAATCCCTTCCCTGTCTCTTTGTTTTGGTTTGATGCAACAGTATTTGGAAAGTCGGGAAAGTCGATTACATTGTTATTGGTCTGTAGTTGCCAACATCTGCACACTGCGTCACCGTTAAGTAAAATTTAGAACAATAAATGTTACGAGCTCTTTCGAGTTTTGTTGTTGTAACCATTTAGTTTGCCACGATTTTGTCGCATTGGGTAACTACAAACTGCTGCGACTACCACCTTTTGCAGTCAGAAGGCAATCTATAGCGTCTAGTTTGCTCCTGACACTCGCCTAGGACTCGGCCGGCCGCGGTGGCCGAGATGACTGAGGCGCTCCAGTCACGGTCAGCACGGCCACTATGGTCGGGTGTTCGAATCCCCCCCCCCCCCCCTCGGGCATGGATATTTGTGCTGTCCTAGTTCGTAAGTAGTTCATAAATAGTTTGTAAGTTTAGGGACTGATGACCCCGTAGTTATGTCCCATAAGCTTAACAAACATTTGAACATTGCCTAGGACTCGAGTTCACATTACGCGACGTTGCGGTCGGGCCAGTCGAGTGTGCCGCGCTCGTCGAGCGCAGCCACACGCCTTGCCGCAAGTTGCAGTGCCGACACCTACCGGACTGTCATAGAACGACATGTATCACGCGATTCGAGCGAGCAACCGAGCGAGGTGTAGACCTCTACTGCACGGCCACGGGGTTGGAACACTTGCGAGGAGTGACACTTGCGCGGAACCCGGGACCCATGGGGCGGCTAATGGTTTTTCCTGGGTACAGGCACACCAAGAAGTCTAGCACTGCTGTTCTCAAAGTTCCACACTGTCAACATGACACGAAACTCAGTGAAATTGCACAACCCTTTCAAAGCTGAAGAGCAATATAGTAACTTGTTCTACCTACATATGAATTCGTTGAGTGTTCCTCCTGAAAACAAAAAGGTATTTTAATAGTGATAATGTTTGGAGAGTTATTAAGACATTCTTTGCTACTACAAGACGATGACTTTCCACAGTCATACCTCCTAAAAGCATATTATTCAGAACACTAAGCATATCAAGACACCCGCGCAAGCAATAAATATATTAGGCATCCTGCATAGATACGTTGATGTAATTGACCGCTATGTAGTTAACCCCACTATCACGCAACTTCCATCTCTTTAAAAATAGCTACTATGCTTTTTAATAGGAAACGTAACCTTAAACCTTCAATTAAAAAACGTTAATAATAAGTCAATGAGTATTTTACATACTTGAAGCGTTTATTCGTAGACCCCAGAACGATTTGGCTGTATTCGAATTACAAATTCATCTAAGAAATGTATGAAATACGGAATGTGTAAGAGAATGTCACACACCGAAAAATGCTAAAGATAAATTCTATTTTCCATCATCGTCATATAGAACCATTTTTACTCCGAACTTGGCATAAACCAACAGGGAGAAACAAGTTGCAAGACTTCCAGGAAAAATGAAGCGAAATTGACAGCCAATAGTTGGTTATAAATTAATTGCCTGTTAACTGTATAAATATAAATTACGGAATACGCGGAACTCCTGTTCAGTACAGTCAAAAAGGTCTAACTAAGGTAATAGGCAGTGGTTTACAATCAGATATCCGTATCACTCTCCTCCTCAAGAAGTCTGTGTGAAGATTTATATTCAGAACATTCAAGAAAAAGGTGTTGAAACTACAAGAAGCAGCTCATTTACTCAGGAAGGGAAAACGTTATGGTGCCCGTAAATATGAATGGCTGTATCTCTTGTAGTAACATTCATTTTTTGATAAAATGTTAAAATCCATTATACCAGAATTTTGTTTTTCTAAATTCAGTGCCAACTTCTTTTGTCGAAATTTTTGCAGGAAGTAGTCTTGACGTGATTTCATACTTCTATGCATTAATATTATCAAACATGTAATTTGTGTCACAAATTGCGCGGCCGGTCCGGCCGGATGTTCCAGTCCTTCCTCGGACATGGGTATGTTTATTTGTACCTTGCCTACGTTATTTTAAGTAAGATTAAGTAGTGTAAGTCTAGCGACCGATGACCTAAGTAGTTTGGCCGCATAAGACTACACATATACACGTAATTTATTTATTTCATCACCACATTTAAGTACTAATAATTAAAGAAACTTAAATGTAGAAATTTGAAATAAACACTGAAAACAAATGATTGGTATTTCTCATAAAATGAATGCACAGAACCGTTGAATTATGTCTTGTGAATGTACCTTCAAAATCTGCCATATGAAAATTGTTGTGTGAGTCCCAAATTTGTTTTTTATGTAATAACATTAAAAACATATTAAAAATTGAGAACTCGAAAACCAGTGAAGTTATGGACTTGAAGCGTTTTGTGTTGCTAAATCTTTACATAGTAGACACGATTTTAAAATTTGGTTTCTATCGCCAAAGTAGACAAAACGTTAAATTTTTTGGTGTAATCTTCGCCGTGTAGACTGTATGTTGTAGAAGTCTACGTCGAACCTAATTAGAATCATACCTCTGAGGAGAGAACGTTGTTCGCACTTCTGCGTTTCCAGTCGCCGTGCTGTGCTACGTAACGACATCGTACTGTTCCACTTTACCGAGAGCTATATATGTATTGGTGTGATGTTTGTTCTTTCGAAATAAGACATCACACCAATATATGTATCATTTAGACGCAAAGATTCTGGGCTCTGTTTTCATCGCTAACGCGACTAATAACGTTAGACCTCGTGTGAAAACAGTTAAAGGTTTTGAGTGCCACTGGAAAAATGCATAAGTAACACCTGTTGTTTGAGACTTGAAGATGACCTGAAATTAGCCGAAATCGATATCTCATAATAAACATAAGGTGTAGCTGTCTATATTTCATAATGCTATTCCTAACATATTTAAAAGCTGCTCAAAACCACCTACAAAAAACCTTTATAATGAGATTGTATATAATTCCACGATCAAATTGTGTTTTAGTTATTTGTAGTAATACACCCAAAGATCTGCCCCTGCTTTTAGTACCTTGATCAGCTGTTTATTTTTAGAGGTATTACAAGGGACAGGAAAAATCCGCATTTGCGATAAATGCGAATATATATGCAAATTCTGACTCAAAATGCAGTAAATCCGAAATTGTAGTTAGCAACGGTTGCGCTCAATTCCGATTTCATCACATTCCTTTTCACATGGTGCTGTATTGTAAATCGAGTGATATTTGTATGACGTGTTATCTCCCTGTTGAATGAGGCTGTGATATCTCCGGGCCGTTACTACAGCTCCACCTCGCTCGGTGGGCCTTTCCCTGAATACGGCACAGGTAGCGGCTGGAGGGCGTGGAGTAGGGATGGTGTATCCCTACTTCTGGAACACCCTGTTCACTACCTGCAGCGTCCGGGTCTCCCCGCAAGTGTCTACAAATTCCCTTTCCGCGCAAGTGTCACTCCCCGCAAGTGTCACAAACTCCACGGCCACTACGGTTGGGGATTCGAATCCCCCCTCGGGCATGGATATTTCCGCCGTCCGTAGTATTAGCTAGTTCATAAGTAGTTTGTAAGTTTAGGGACTCATGACCCCGTAGTTAAGTCCCATAATCTCTACAAACCTTTGATCCTTTTTGACTTGCTTCCTTGTTTCCTATGCAACGAAACAATTATTGTTCCCCCAAGTCAAAGGAGTGCAACTAAGTGAACAATGTTAAAAATGTATGCGAAGCGGTAAAACACGAATTTAGAAATCCTGTCTGGGTGAAAAATATCTATTTCAACTTATTTCATGTCGTCATATCCACTGAAAAAATTTGCATCTCATAATTACGTTTTCACAGTTCCATTTTGGGCTGACTAAAATAAGATATGAAGTACCGTACCGGTATCCTAAACACGAGTCATAGTTATATCCTTAACACTTTCAACACTAAATCTCTTAATTTTCACAAAACTGTATTTCAAATTATCACATTCCTGAATGGCATGTATTATTCTATAAAATATAGTTGAGATAGTGAGAAATGAGTAACCTTATGCATAATAATATCAGCCCTAACGAGCATGTCGTATAAAATTGATATAGGTACTATGATCACATGTGACAACAATAAAATATTTACGCCATTAATAACACACCATATTTTTACGTTTTTTAAGTACATGTGTTAACAAAACATATGTGTTGTTTGTATTATGGACCAAACATTTTAACTCAAATCTACTTTACTGATACAGTATTTATGAAACGTTTCTCAAAATGTGGTTTCATTTCAACTTCTAATTTTGGTCCCGTATTTTGATTTTGGAAATCTGGTCGCCCTATATTAGAAAGAAGTGTGTGGGGTAAAAATCGTGGAGGCCGAGTGACCAATACAGTAAACAAATTTAAAAGGATGTTGATTGCCGTTCTTATTCTCAGATGAAGAGGTACGGGACAGTGTACCGTAGCGTGGACAGTTGCGTCAAACCTGTCTGCGGACGAATACCACAACAACAATATTTGTATAACTTATTGTGTGACTGTGTTAAAAGTCACTCTAGGTACATGAACTTTCCAATTTGGGCATACCCCTCCCTCCCGAAAAATAATCCTGTGTGCGGGCCTTCCTTCACCTGACGTTTTTCGTGATTCTGTGTCTTGTACGGCACATACCGAACGCTAAACATTAATGAGAGAAAGTGAAAACAGTGTGAAATAAGCCCCTTTAAAGAAGGCTCCACTCTGCAGTTTTGAATTGAAGTCTGAGGCACAAATTTCTCCCGGTTAAATTTTGATAACGTGCTACCGGTATTTAATAAAATATGTATTTTTAGGCTTGCTTGGCTACTGCCACGTTTTCAATAGTATATGTGGGAGCAGATACGAAAGAGAGTAACCGCCAGGCCGTAACAATAAAAATGTCAATAACAGTTTTATCGTCGCAAAGTTATCTGAGCACAAGATCAACAGGCATTTTAATATGTGTAATACATATAATTGCGTCCATTATTTCTTGGTATTATGTTTTTTTTTCTAAGATTGGCATATACTGCCGGTCAACACTGTGAGGTACAGTAGAGCCAACCTTGTGTGGTCATAATCCTCATTGTTACATGAAATGATGAAAGATGTTTAGTCATTACTGTAGCTTAGGTACCGGTATTGTAACAAAAATAGCGTTATATAAACATTTTTAAGGAGATAAACAATAGGAAGGCTTTATCATATAATGTCTATCCCGCTGAAGCCTACAGGTAAGGTCGAGGTAGGGCCTTTTACTTAATCTCACGATCCTACACTGGTTCCTATAAGGTCTCTTGTTAAAAGTCGGTGTTAATGTTCAACATACGCTTTATACGTAAAAATAGATATAGGTTTTCAAACATTATTATATTAATGTAAGTTGCATGATGCAAGCTTCTTCTAAAAACTGAGTGTAGCCTAGAAGTACACCTACCGTACTGGCACAGTTAGGATTGTCAATTGTAATGTGCAAAGGCAGCCTGATTATTCGTGTACATATGCAGTGGCTCTTTTAGTTTTATTTTGATGTTTAAATGGGAACTGTACAAGGGAAGTGAGAAACTGGCCTTTTAAGCCTTAGTTTTGCCTCTCCAAATACGATATCAACTACAATATTACTTTGTATGCAAGTCAAATTCATTAACTACTGTTTCAGTAATATCACAGATGATGGTTCGGTGGCCAAATTTTGTATGAAACTATTTAAATCACCGTATGATGCCGGTCCCCAGGTTTACAATACTACAACATAAGCTATATTTTGTACTGTAATTTTTAAACCACTGTATTCAGAGTGATATACTACAAGAATGTCAATGAAAATTGCTGTTGCAGAACAGTTTATGCCATCTCCTACAACTGTGAAACTTTTTACCTTATTGAACTGTTTATTGCATAACTGTGATATTAATTTGCAGTTATCTAGATTTATACTCTTAATTCCATTGTCTCTGAGCCATTGCACATTTAGTATATATAACTGTAGATCTTAATTCTGTGCTGTTTTCTGTGGCTTCCTGCAAGTTAGTTTTTATGGAGATAATGTTTTAACGTACCGGTAGGCTATTATTACTATCTTAGTGAATCTGGTGAGGCATTTGATCCCTTTGTACCATACTTACTTTAGGTACAAGTACTCCTCTTTTCCTGTAGTCATCGAATAAAAATTATATGTGTGGGATGGAAGTGCAATTTTAGACTTTATAAAGAGATGATCATTGGATGAAACTTGTAACATTGTTTCACTTTAAATGTGAGGCATCCATTTGTTTATGGCTGAATGTTCCAACTGCTGTTGCTGATGCATGTCTCCCAGGCTTAGTACCTCTGCTGCATGATTTATGTTGTTGCTGGCTTTAGTATTTTTTTAAAACTCAGGGGCTAGTGTTATTTGGTTGTTACTGTGTCTCATTATCCTTATGCAGTACTTGGTGAATAGACTGTTTTGTGTTCTTGTAATGTAGGGGGCAAATGACTGAGGTTGCAGCCCACTTTCTTGCATTTTGAAGCATTTTCACAATTTTGAGATAAGGTCTTGGGATCTGCAGTCTGGAACACAGAATAACCGCTGTTTACTAATGCACAGTTTTCTTTTATGCATGCAATATCTTCCTTTTCCATTTGAATGTATTCCATGTCTTGTATAATTCTGTGGTCATGTAATCTGTTGCAAGGAAGTACGTGTCGCGGACAGACTTGAAGATTTTTCTATAAGAGTTCTTTGCCTTTTTTATTATTATTTCTTCATTTTACAGGCAAAAGAAGAATGTCCAGGTCTTTTAAGAATATCCATAACAATTATTTGATGCATACAAAGACCACTCAGTGTCTCATGTAATCTGTGATGGTCTATTTTGACTACATTCTTAATGTAAATTGGCACAGAAGGGCGTGAATTATGCTGCTACAATTATGCTACCAAATAACATCAAAACTCTGGCAAGTAGCCAAAAAGTATTTAAAAACAAACTGAAAGAATTTTTGAATGACAACTCCTTCTACTCAGTAGATGAATTTTTACAGAGAAATTAGTGATTTTGCAAAAATAAATAAAGGGATAAAATAAAAAATTGTAAAAGTAAATAAATAAAATTAAAAAACGATGTGATGTAATGCCATCTTCTACCGAACTGACATGTTCCTCACCATTACAATATCTCGAGGTGGCACAGTGCTAACACACTGGACTTGCATTTGGGAGGATGGTGATTCAAATCCACCTCTGGCCATCCAGATTTAGGTTTTCTGTGATTTCCCTAAATCGCTCCAGGCAAATCCTGGGATGGTTCCTTTGAAAGGGTACGGTTGCTTTCCTTCCCCCATCCTGACCCAAAAATCCAAGCATGAGCTCTGTCTCTAATGACCATGTTGTCGATGGGACGTTAAACCCTAAGCTTCCTTCCTTAATATCTCATTTTCATGTTCTATGGAACAAGTATTAATCTAATCTAATCATGCTTTTAGCAAAATGCATTTGGATTTGGTATTTTGATTGTTGCTGGGCAACTGGTAATTTGGCCACAGGTCTGAACTTGTGGTAATCTACTATCCCCACAACCTAGATTCAACAGTTTCTGTCTCCTATATCCTGTCAGCTCCTCCCATTTCATTTCTCTTCACCGTTTCTGCTATTTTCCCCTTCTCTACTTCTCACCTTTTCACCCTCTCCTCCCCTCAGTGCCCCCTCTTCCCCACCTTCCCTCTCCCCCACACACACTGTGTTCCCAAACCACATGACCATTCTTAATCACCCATCTCGTACCTGTTTGCACAATTTATCGGTAATTATGTATTTTCCCCCATCCTTGCCCTGCATTCTTCCCCTCCCCTCACCATCCCAGATAAGATTACAGACACAGTTGACTCAACATGTGATTTGTGTTCTTCTTCTGATGAAGGCTGTGGCCAAAAGTATTGGTTATATGATTGTAATTGTCTTTTTTTCTAGCACATGTTTGCAGCTCAGTCAATGATTCAATGTTAGTTGAATCTTACCCTGTGTTAATGTTGATATTATAAGCTGAACTTTCCATTTTTGAATTAACTGTTAACATTGGACAGTGAATTGATCCTCAAGAAATTTGTTAATCATGAGGGGCTGCCTTTTAATATGACAGACATTAATAAAATGTAACTATGGTAAATCCAGTTTGAAATGTCAATTACAGAATCATCCTTCAGACTCCAAGCCAAAAACATCATTCCCCATAACTCTTACCAATCATATTGTAGCAAACAATTACTTTTCCATCGAAGGAAAAGTAAACAACAAATCATGGCACAGCTTTGAACATCAGTATGCTACCCTACTATGCTAACCTATTTATAGGTTTTATAGGGAAAACCAACCCAGCCACCCAACATGCCAATCCCCTGGCCTGATTCAGGTTCATTGATTTTCTTGATTTGGGGTCAGGGCCAGTAGATCTTATTCTCATTCCTTCACAACCTTAACTTCTTCTCTTCCCTCACTTTTACTTGTTACTTCTTAACCTGTGATGCCACCTTGCTAGATGTTAACTGCCACCTCATTGATGACTCCATCTACACTTCTGTCCACATTAAACCTACTAATTACATCTACATTCATACTCCGCAATACACCGTAAGGTGCGTGGCGGAGGGTACACTATACCACTACTAGGCATTTCCTTTCCTATTCCACTCCCAAATTGAACGAGGAAAAAAAATGCCTATATGTCTCCGTACGAGCCCTAATTTCTCTTATCTTGTCTTTGTGATCTTTACGCGAAATGTAAGTAGGTGGCAGCAAGATCGTACTACACTCAGCTTTCTGCCAGCGATCCCCAATTGAGTTGCTGGAGCATTTCCGTGACACTCGCACATGGGTCAATCCATATGAAGTGGTACAGGGGTGGTTGCTTGACCATTTTTAAATATTTTAATTTTTTTATATGTGATTGCCCTATATTTGAGAAGTTCAAAACAATTTTTTAAAGTAATTTATCTTGCACCTTTACTGAATTCATATCTTTGTTCACACTCAGATATCAATGTTGAAATTTTTACAGCATGTTGCTATCATATAGGTGTACAAACTGTGCAAAAATCATATTTTTATATTCAGTCCCATCCGAGATAACTAGCCTCAAACTTTACAAAAAATGAAAATTTTCAAATTTCAAAAATTCATAAAAAATTAAGGAAACATTTGTAAGTGTTCTTGCTCTATATGAGGCTAGTAGTGTATGATATCTAACTACAGGAAAAAAAATAGACTCTCATAAGTCACTCCTTGTATGTTATTATTGGGCCTAAAAAGTGGATTTTTGAAAATGTGGATACCAAACTTGGGAGGTCATTTTGACTGGTTAATTTTGAATTTAGGGTATTTTGTGTAATAGATAATGTTGTAGAGGACACTTTTCTAAAAACAATCATGTCAATTGCAATGTTGTAACTTAATCCAGTGCAGAGATATTCAAATTTTCGCTAATGCCTCCAGACTGAAAAAACGGCGCACACTGACAAACAACCAACTTAATTTTTATTGTACCACTTCATTTGGATTGACCTGCATTGGTCTAACCTACCGATAACAAATCTAGCTGCTCATCTCTGAACCGCCTCTATGTCTTCCTTTAAACTGATCTGCTGCGGTTCCCAAACACTTGAGCAATACTCAAGACGTGGTCGTACAAGCGTCTTATACGCGGTCTCCTTTACAGGTGAAGTACATCTTCCCAAAATTCTCCCAATAAACTGAAGTCGGCTGTCCGCCCTTCTCACAACTGTCCTTACATGCTCGTTCCATTTCATATCGCTCTGCAATGTTACGCCTAGATATTTGAACGATGCGACAGCATCAAGAAGCTCACTACTAATGCTGTATTCGAACATTATGGGATTGTTTTTTCTACTCATGCACATCACCTTACATTTTTCCACATTGAGAGCTAGCTGCCAATCTTCACAGCAACTAGAAATTTTGTCTAAGTCATCCTGTATGCTATTACAGTCAGTTACAGACGACACCCTCCCATACACCACAGCATCATCAGCAAACAGCCACATATTACAACTTACTCTGTCCGTCAGATCATTTATATAGATAGAAAATAATAGAGGTCCTATCACACTCCCCTGGGGCACGCCTGACGATACACTCATCTCTGATGAACACTCGCCATCGAGAACAACGTACTGCGTTCTATTACTTGGGAAGTCTTCCAGCCAGTCACAAATCTGTGAACCTATTCCATAAGCTCGTATCTTCGTTAGCAGTCTGCAGTGTGGCACCGCGTCGAACGCCTTTTTGAAGTCGAGAAAAACACAATCCGCCTGTTGCCCTTCGTCCATGGCTCGCAAGATGTCATGTGAGAAAAGGGCAAGCTGAGTTTCACATGAACGTTGTTTCCTAAACCCGTGCTGATTCATGGAAAGAAGCTTTTCCATTTCAAGGACATTTACTATATTCGAACTGAGAATATGCTCCAAAATTCTTCATGAAACTGATGTCAACGATATTGGCCTGTAATTGTGTGGGTCAATTCTCTTTCCTTTCTTATAAACAGGAGTCACCTGCGCTTTTTTCCAATCACTAGGAACTTTGCGCTGAATTAAAGATTGGCTATAAATGCAAGCTAAGTAGGGGGCCAACGCCGCAGAATAGTCTTTGTAAAACCGAACTGGTATTCCATCAGGACCAGCAGACTTTTTCATATTCAGCTCTCTCAGCTGCTTCTCTACACTGGAAATACCTATTGCTATGTCCCCCATTTCGGAATTTGTACGTTGATCAAATGATGGTACATTTGTGCGGTCCTCTTGCGTGAAAGATTTATTAAAGGTTAAATTTAGAACTTCAGCTTTCCATTTGCTTTCTTCTATTACTGCCCCGGAATGATCAACGAGTGACTGGACAGTGGACTTTGACCTGCTTATCGATTTTACATAGGACCAGAATTTTTTCAGATTCTCGGAAAGATCTTTTGGTAAGGTATGGCTGTGATAATTATTGTATGCTTCGCGCATCGATCTTTTTATAGACGCACGAATCTCTACTAGCTTTTGCCTGTCATCATTTGCGTTCTTTTTTGAATCGAGAGTGCAACAGCCTTTGCTTTCTCAGCAGCTTTCTAACATTATTATTATACCAAGGTGGATCTTTTCCATCCTTAATCATCTTTACTGGCACATATTTCTCTAACTCTTTATTAACAATGTACTTAAATGTAGTCTACAATCTCTCTACATCCATAGGTACTAACAGTACCTGCAGTATGACTACTGCCATCTATTCCACATTAAAAAAAAATCCCTCCTATACAGTCTTACCACCCATGTGTTGGAATTTGCAGTGATTAGAATTCCCTTATCCAATCGGCTGAAGTTGTCACAAAGGCCTTCACAGACAGACATTATCCTCCTGAGCAAGTACACAAACAAATTTCCTGTGCCATTTCCCCATACATAACTAATGTTCCCTCCACCCCCAATGACCAGCCACAAAAGGATTGTCCCTCTTGTCACCCAATATCACCATGGACAGGAACAACTAAATCAGGTCCTTCGTTAGGGCTTTAATTATCTGTCATCATTTACCTGTGAAAGAGCCTGATGAAAGACCTCCCAATCCACCCACCCAGGACTTCTTATTCCAATTCTCCATCATAGGCCAGGCTACATGTGTAAGCAGGTATGTGATTTACTAACTCTGCTGTAATCAGTGCACTGCCTTTTATATTAGCATGACAACAAACCCGCTGTCCATCAGGATGAATGGCCACAACCTAAGATAATGTATCATCCATGCACTCCATGCCTAACATCCCCCCCTCCAACTCCACCATTGACAAACCTGTGTCTCCTACCAGTTCATGTCTTCTCCAGTGTATAGCCCTTTATTTGTATTTTATTATTATATTTTATTTTTTACTTACTTGATTAATTTTATTTACTATTTCAATATCCAGTTATATAATTTTCTATTATTATTTTATCATTTTACAGTCCCTCCCCTCCTCCCCCCCCCCCCCCAAACACATACGCACTCCCCAAACGCACCTCTACACCTCTCCCTTTAACTTCGCTAGCCTCTACTCGTTACTGCATTTCAAGTTGCATCTTACATTCCCACCTATCAGAGCCTTTACAGTCAGTTACACAGCGCAGCCACCCTCATGAACCACAGACATAGCCAAGTTGGGGCGGCTAACATGCCTCAACAATACAGATAGCCTTACTGTAGGTGCCACCACAATGGAGGGGTATCTGTGGATAAGCCAGACAAACATATGGTTCCTGAATAGAGGCAGCAGACTTTTTAGTAGTTACAGGGGCAACTGTCTGGATGATTGACTGAGGTGGCCTTGTAACAGGAGCTAACATGGCTTTGCCATGCAGTTACTCTGAATGACTGAAAGCAAGGAGATACTACAGTTGTTAATTTTCCCAACGACATGCAGCTCTACTGTGTGAATATATGATGATGGCATCCTCTCGAGTAAAATATTCCATAGGTAAAATAGATCCCATTCAGATCTCCGGATGGGAACTACTCAGGAGGATGTCATCATCAAGAAAAACAAAATGCATTCTACGGATCGGAGTGTGGAATGTTCTAACCCTTAATCGGTTAAGTAAGTTAGAAAATTTGTAAAGAGAAATTGATTGGTTAAAGTTAGATATGGTGGGGATTAGTGAAGTACAGTGGCAGGATGAACAGGATTTTTGGTCAGATGAGTCAGCATTGTTGTTGTTGTGGTCTTCAGTCCGGAGACTGGTTTGATGCAGCACTCCACAATACCCTATCCTGAGCAAGCCTCTTCATCTCCACATAAGAACGGCAACCTACATCTGTCTGAATCTGCTTACTGTATTCATCTCTTGGTCTTCCTCTGCGATTGTTTCCCCCCACACTTCCCTCCAATGCTAAATTCACAATTCCTTGATGCCTAAGAATGTGTCCTACCAATCTATCCCTTCTTTTAGTCAAAGTATGCCAGAAATTTCTTTTCTCCCCAATTCTGTTCAGTACCTCCTCATTAGTTACGCGATCCACCCACCTAATCTTCAGCATTCTTCTGTAGCACTATATTGCAAAAGCCTCAATCCTCTTCCTGTCCGCACTGTTTATCGTCCATGTCTCACTCCCATACAAGGCAACACTCCATACAAATGTCTTCAGAAAGGACTTCCTTAAGCTTAAATCAATATTCGATGTTAACAAATTCCTCTTTTTCAAGAACACTTTTCTACCCATTGCCATTCTGCATTTTATATCCTCTGTACTGCGACCATCATTTGTTATTTTACTGCCCAGGTAACAAAACTCATCTACCTCCTTTATTGCTTCGTTTCCCAATCTAATTCCTTCAGCATCACCTGATTTTCTTACACTGCACTCCATTACCCTAGTTTTGATCTTGTTAATGTTCATCTTATATGCACCTTTCAGCACACTGTCCATTCCGTTCAATTGCTCCTCCAGGTCCTTTGCTGTATCTGACAGAATTACTATGTCGTCGGCAAAATGCAATGTTTTTAATTCTTCACCCTGAACTTTAATTCCTTCTCCAAATTTCTCCTTGCTTTCCTATATAGCTTGCTCAATGTACAAATTGAACAACAATGGAGAAAGACTACAACCCTGTCTTACTCCCTTTCCAATCACTGCATCCCTTTCATGCCCTTCAACTCTGACAACCGCTGTCTGGTTTTTGTACAAGTTGTAAATAACCTTACGCTCCCTATATTTTACTCCTGCTTGCTTCAGAACTTGAAAGAGTTTATTCCAATCAACATTGTTAAAAGCCTTCTCCAAATCTACAAAAGCTAGAAATCTAGGTTTGCCTTTTCTTAATCTATCTTCTAAGATAAGCCGTAAAGTGATTTTGCCTCCCGTGTTCCTACATTTCTCCTGAACCCAAACTGATCTTCCCTGAGGTCGGCTTCTACCAGCTTTTCCATCCTTCTTTATATAATTCGTGTTAATATTTTGCAACAATGACTTATTAAACTGATGGTTCTGTAGTTTTCACCCCTGTCTGCACCTGCTTTCTTTGGAATGGGAGGGTACTTCGCCTGTCTCATACATCTTACACACCAGGTGAAACAGGTTTGTCATGGCTGGTTCTCCCAGAGACTTCAGTAGCTCTGAAGGAATTTCATCTACTCCAGGGGCCTTGTTTCGACTTAGGTCTTTCAGGGCTCTGTCAAATTCTTCTCTCAGTACAGTATCTCCTATTTCATCTTCAACTACATCCTCTTCCCTTCCTACAATATTGTCTCGAAGTTCATTTCCTTTGTAGAGCCCCTCTATATACTCTTTCCACCTTTCAGCTTTCCCTTCTTTGCTTAGAACTGGTTTTCCATTAGTGTCCTTGATATTCATAGAGCTGTTTTTCTTATCTCCAAATGTTTCTTTTATTTTCCTGTAGGCTGTATCTATTTTTCCCCTATTTATACATTCTTCTACATCCTTGCATTTGCCTTCTAGCCACTCCTGCTTAGCCATTTTCCACTTCCTATCAATCTCATTTCTTAGTAGTCTGTACTCCATTTTGCCTCTTTCATTTACTGCATTTTTATATTTTCTTCTTTCATCGATTAAATTATCTCCTGTGATATCCAAGGATTTTTTGTAGATCTTTCCTTCCTACCTATTTTGTCCTCTGCTATCTTCACTATTTCGTCTCTCAAGTTTACCCATTCCTCCTCTACTGTTTTATTTTCCCCCGTTTCTGTCAATTGTTGCCTAAAGCTCCCTCTGAAATTCTTAAGAACCTCAGGGTTCTTAAGAATTTAATATAAATACAAAATCAGTTGGTGGTAACGCAGGAGTAGGTCTGATAATGAATAAGAAAATAGGAGTGCAGGTAAGTTATTATGAACAGCAAAGGGAACACATTATTGTAGCAAAGATAGACACAAAGCCAATACCGACCACAGTAGTACAAGTTTATGTGCAAACTAGATCTGCTGTTGACGAGGAGATTGAAGAAATTTATGAGGAGATAGAAAATAGTATTTCAACTGTTAAAGGAGAAGAAAACTTAATTGTGGTAGGGTATTGGAACTCGGTAGTATAAAAGGCAAGAGCAGGAAATGTAGTAGGTGAAAATGGACTGGGAAAAGGAGTGAAAGAGCAGATCACCTGGTAGAATTTTGTGCAGAGCACAATTTAATCATTATGAAAGAAGGTTATATACGTGGAAGAGACCAAGAGAATCAGTTTGGAAAACATTGTTTCCTTGTTTGGAATAAGCAGCTAACTTGTTATTTAATGATAAAAATAACAGTCCAGTTCACAAATTATTTTTAAAATTTATTAATATAGGTGACCGGTTTCGATCTAGGCTTAGATCATCTTCAGACCTATGAAAATAGAATAAAAGAGATATGCTATAGAGGGAAACAGGTACTTTATTAATCACTAAAATAAATTTACAAACAGGATTAAAAAATTACTTAAAACAGTATACCTCGCTATAGATGTTCAGGCAGTGAGCGTGCGGCGACTGCTAACCAGCGAGAGACTGCTGTGTGTTATAAAGGCAAAGCCCCGCCCACCGCCTGAAGCTGTAGTTGAAGATTGTGAAGACTTCTGTTTAAGTTTATTAAACAAAACATCAATGTCCCAGTTTCTTTTAGAATTTCATCATCAGTTAAAGGGAGTTTTAATAATCTATGAAGAAAAAAGGCTCTTTTACATTTCCATGGGTGACAGGAAGTGGCATTAATTATAGTGTCTGTTGCCGTTGGCTTCCTATATATGGAAAAGTAATGTTTGCCATTATTATTAGAAATGGTAAGGTCAAGGAAATTGATTGTTTTTTCAGAAAAGAAATTTATCAAAATGACATACATGGGTAACTTATCTGACAAAATCAACAAATTATTCAAAAATACTGATGTAACACTGGCATTCACCACTAGCAACCGCCTTCAAAATAAGCTTAGGCATAATATTGCTAGTAATGTCGACAAACTTCTTAATTCTAGTGTCTACAAGGCCAAATGCAATGACTGTAATAAACAATACATCGGTCATGCAGGTCACAATTTTCTCATTCGATTTAAAGAACACACAACTGAAGTATCAGCTACTAAATCTGTGTTTGACCAACACCTACTGCAAAATAAACACTCTGAAGGTTCCATAGAAATGAATCTTAAAGTCTTACACAATGCACCTAAAGGTCTCTTATTAAATGCCCTTGAAAAAATTGAAATTTTTTCACATCATAAAAAACAACCATCGACTTTATTGAATGAGCAATTTGATTTTAGGGAGAAACATTTTTATGAGCTTTTTGACAACCTGCTATAACGGACATTGGTTCTTGTGCTACCTTTCCTTTTACAGTTTTTATTTGTTATTTTATGGTTGACTTGTTGCTATTGTAACAAATCTTGACTGATTCTACGTATAGCTGCTCTTTTGCTACACTTTGTCTTACACTTGTTAAGTTATTTTATGTTTGACATATCCTTCGTCACAGTTCAATATATTAAAATTTATTGTACAGCACTTATATTTTAACACCTTGTTAATTTACTGTTTTGATTGGTAACCATTCAATTAAATTGAATACTATTAACACCTGCTACATATGGCATCGACGACCTTTGGGGTATTTTCCCGAACACGTGCTAACACCAATCCTTGCTGCTATCATGGCCTGTCTCCACGGTGACGGACGGCGTCCCCTTGCCGTTAAATCTCTGACGCGCCGTCTGCTTTGCTGCTGCACGTGCTAACACCGGTCGCCTCTGCTACCGCGGCCTGTTTCCATGGTGATCGACGCGTCCCTGGCAGCTACATCTGTGGCTCGTCTTCTGCTGCACCACTGGAACGACTACTTATCGATGTCTCCATGACGCTGTATCCACGGCAACCATCGGTGTCGCTGTAATTTATCTTTGACCCACACTGTCTTCGATTTGAAAGTTATTATTATCAACTGCCAATAGATGGCAGATATTTCCTAGACAGACAACTTCTTTTTATTGTCTAATGCCTTAATTATTCTTTATTGTAGACATGCCAACTATCTTTTATTGTAAACAAAATGCATTTTGTACCCATTATGGATTATTTCTGTATATATACACATCTCTTATCTTATTTCTTACTGTATGACATTCCTCATTGGTTTAAGATGTGCTGTTGCTTCAGGCGGTGGGCGGGTCTTTGCCTTTATAACACACAGCAGTCTCTCGCTGGTTAACAGTCGCCGCACGCTCACCGCCTGTACGTCTATAGCGAGGTATACTGTTTTAAGTAATTTTTTAATCCTGTTTGTAAATTTATTTTAGTGATTAATAGTGTACCTGTTTCCCTCTATAGCATATCTCTTTTATTCTATTTTCATAGGTCTGAAGATGATCTAAGTCTAGATCGAAACCGGTCACCTATATTAATAAATTTTAAAAATAACTTGCGAACTGGACTGTTATTTTTATCATTAGACCAAGAGACACTGGGAAGTACCAGACTGACTTTATAATGGTAAGGCAAAGGTTTAGAAACCAGGTTTTAAACTGTAAGACATATCAAGGGGCAGATATAGACCCTGACCATAACTTATTAGGTATGAACTGTAGATTAAAACTTAAGAAACTGCAAAAAGGTAGAAAATTAAGGAGATGGAACCTAGACAAACTGAAGGAACCAGAGTTTCAGAAGGAGCATTAGGCAAGGATTGTCTGAAATGGGGGAAAGTAATTCAGTGGAAGAAGAATGGGTAGCTCTGAGAGATAGATTAGTTAAGACCACAGAAGGTCATATAGGCAGAAGGACAAGGCCTAATAGAAATTCTTGTATAACACAGAAGATACTGAAAGGAGAAAATATAAAAAAATGCATCACATGAAGCAGGCAAAAAGAAGTACAGACAGCTGAAAAATGAGGTTGACAGGAAGTGCAGACTGGCTAAGCAGGAGTGGCTTGAAGAGAAATGCAAGATGGTAGAAAAATGTATAGCTGGGGGAAAGATAGATACTGCCTACTGGAAAACCAGAACTAAGCATAGAAGGGAAAGCTGAAACTTGGAAGGTATATGTAGAAGGCCTATACAGAGGAAATAAACTTGAATGCAGTATTCTAGAAGTGGAAGATGAAGCAGAGAAAGATGAGATAGGACATACTATACTGAGAATAGAAATTGACAGAAGACTAAAAGATTTGAGTAGAAACAAGGCCCCTGAAGCAGATGATGTTCTGTCTGAACTACTATTATTGGTAGGAGAGTCAGTCGGGAAGAAATTGTTCCACCTGGTATGCAAGATGTATGAGATTGGGGAAATACCCTCAGACTTTTAGAAGATTATAGTGATTTCAATTCCTAAGAAAGCAAGTGCAGACAATCAGGCAATGCTAAGGGAATTAGTTTAGATAATGAGACAATACAAGTAGAAGATGAGTTTTGGTATTTAGGTAGCAAGATATCTTCTGATGGCAAAAGTAAAGAAGACATAAAATGCTGAATGGGTATGGGAAGAAAAGTGTTTCTGAAGAAGCAAAATTTGTTGACATCCAATATTAGTTTGAATGTTAGGAAGTCATTTCTAAAAGCATTTGTCTGGGAGTGAAACATGGGTTATGAAGAGTTTAGACAAAAAGATGATAGAAGCTTTTGAAATGTCGTGCTACAGATGAATGGTGATGGGTAGATCACATAACTAATTAGAAGGTGCCAACAGAATTGGGAGAAAAGGAGTTTACAGAATATCCTGACTAAGAGAAAGGCTAGGTTAGACATCTAGGAATCATCAACTTAGCATTAGAAGAAAATGTGTGGGTTAAAAATCATAGAGGGAGACCAAGGGACTAATACAGTAATCAGATTCAAAAGGTTGTAAGTTGCTGTACATATTTTCAGGTGAAGAGGCTTGCACAGGACAGGGTAGCGTGGAGAGCTGGATAAACCACTCTGTGGGTTGAAGACCACAACAACAACATACAGTGCGGAACATTCCATCCTCATACTAGCCTGGCATCCTTCCCCCTTCACTATCCTCTGCTTCCCCTCCAGATGTTTGTTCTGCTGGAGCAGCCAGTGATGGTGTTAATGCATGTTTGAGTTATGCCTGAGTGATTGGGTGAATATATGTGTTTCTTTTTCTGACAGAGGCTGTGACCGAAAATTTCAGTTGTCTAGTCTGTTGCTCAGTGATCGTTCTTACATTGAGTTGTTATCTATACACTCTACTGTAGGGCCTAGACGTCAATATAAATCTGAGCTTTGTAGTGACAATATTGTAATTAATAGTGGTTGAAAGATCTTTAGTCTTCTTTTAAACTTTATGCAGTTATACATAATGAGATAGCTTACACTACTAGTCTGCCAAAATTTTTAGTACATTTATAGTTCTATAGGGGCTTGAAATCCATTTAACCCACTGTGTTTTCATTGTAATGTTTTCAGCTTGGGAACATTATGGGAACAAATGGATGGTGGGTATGCACCATTATTTGAAGCTCAGCTGCAGCTGCGTGAACCTAATCTGGAGCTTGTGCCACCCCTTCAGCCCCAAGACCACCCTGATGGTTTTCAGAAGCTTGTTTCTAGCCTCATTGATGATATTATGCATATGGCAGCACTCATACCACGCATCAGCGCAAATTGTGGACGGACTTATGAGGTATCAGATCAGTATAATTACAATACAGTTCGAAAGTGATTTGATCTTAAAACTGCCGAAGTGAAATATGAATTTCAGACTATTAGTAAGCATGAAATGACTACTTTTTATTGCTTACATATCATATTGACAGAAAATAATAGTTAACATCTCTTTTCAAAATAATTATTGGGTAGTTGATGTATTGTTCCATTTTTTGGTGGAGCTGTGTATTGTAAATAGGATTAAACACAACAGAACCCAAATAATCAAAATATAATACTCAGAGAAGATTTGTTCTTCTCTTTAATGAACTAAAGTGAACATAAATATTTAATGTGAAGAAAATAAGTATAAAAAATAGAAATCGAATAACTTACCCAAAGCACAGGCTCGTTGATTAAACACAAATAATAAAAACACTCATAAACATTCAAGCTTTCACAACCGTTGGCTGCTTCATCAGGAAAAGAGGAAGGAAGGAGGGAAAAAAGGGAAGGATTCGGGTTTTAAGGGAGTGGAAGAGGAGTCATTCCAATTCCGGGAGTGGGAGGGCAAGTTCCCATCTCCGGAGGTCTGAAAGATTGATGTTGGTGGGAAGTATCCAGATAACCTGGATGGTGTAACACTGTGCCAAGATGTCCTGGCCGTGCACCAAGGCATGTTTAGCCACAGGGTGATCCTCCTGACCAACAGACACTGTCTGCCTGTGACCGTTCATGCGAATGGACAGTTTGTTGCTGGTCATTCCCACATAGAACGCTTCACAGTGCAGGCATGTCAGTTGGTAAATCACGTGGGTGCTATCGCAAGTGGCTCTGCCCTTGATTGTGTACATCTTCCGGGTTAAGGGACTGGAGTAATTGGTGGTGGGAGGGAGCATGGGCAGGTTTTACACTGCGGGCAGTTACATGGGTAAAAGCTGGAGAGTAGGGAATTTGGTTTGGAGACTTCATAGGGATGAACTAGGAGGTTACAAGGGTCAGGTGGGCTGCGGAAAGACACTCTTGGTGTATTGGGAAGGATGGATCTCATTTCAGGGCAGTATTTAAGGAAGTCATATCCTTGCTGGAGAGCCACTTTCAGAGTCTGATCCAGTCCTGGAAAGTATCCGCTGACAAGAGGGGCACTTCTGGGGTTCTGGGTTTGGGAGGATGAGGAAGTGGCCCTGGCAATTTGCTTCTATACCAGATACCCCGAAATGAGATCCATCCTTCAGGACATCATTCCCACTCCTACAAGAGTGTCTTTCCACTGCCCACCTAACCTTCGTAACCTCCTAGTGCATCCCTATGAAGTCCCCAAACCACCTCCCCTACCCTCCGGCTCCTACCCATGTAACTGCCCCCATTGTAAAACCTGCCCTATGCACCCTTCCACCACCATTTACTCCAGTCCAGTAACCCAGAAGGTGTACATGATCCAGGGCAGAGCCACTTGCGATAGTACTCACGTGATTTACCAACTGGCATGCCTTCACTGTGAAGCATTCTATGTGGGAATGACTAGCAACAAACTGTCTATTCACATGATCAGTCACAGGCAGACAGTGTTTGTTAGTAATGACTGTGGCTAAACATGCCTTGGTGCATGACCAGCACATCTTGGCACAGTGTTACACTGTCCTGGTTATCTGGATACTTCCCACTGACACCAATCTTTCAGAATTCCTGAGATGGGAACTTGCCCTACAGCATATTCTCTCTTCCCGTTGTCCACCTGGTCTCAGATAAGAAAATTCATTGACTAATTTTCATATCTCATATTCTGATTCCCTCAGCATAACCTTAAAAAATGTCTAAACAGGAAGTTGATCAGTGCTCTTCATCAGCTGTTTCATATAGAATTTGAAAACAGTTATTTTGTTAACTAGCTCAACCCTCAGCTTTATTGGTATTTCTGGTATTGCAGAGCTTTTATTGAAGGGCTTTGTGAGAGAAAATTAAGTGAAACAAAATGGTGCATTGTATGTGAGATCTGTTTCTCATTTTACTTATTTATTTTCTCAAATACTTTAAGAGCTCCAACATAAAGAGTCCCACTGCCATCCTCATTTGGGAGAAATTGGCCAACATTTACATAAAATCTAATAATGGAAGGCCCAGGTTGGAATTCAATAATATAATGGCAGTTTACGACCCACCCAAAGATGTAGGACGAGCTGCGACAGGGACATAAAAAAGACACACACATACAACACTCAAACTATTGGCCATTGGCCTTCTTCAGAATAGAGAACATTCACATGGGTGCACTTCACAGTCACACAATTGTCATCTTTGGCTGCTGAATTTCGAATCACGCAATGTGGTTAATGGGAAAGGAGAAGAGGATAGGAGATGGGGGGACCAGAAGGTTGCATCACAATTGTGGGAATGGATACGACATGGTCTTACAGAGCATGCTGCATGCATGTGGACACACAGACACAGAAACACACACACACACACACACACACACACACACACACACAAACAGACACAGACACACATACACAGCATACAAAATGGGAGAGGTGTAGAATAGAGTTGGTAGGAACTGTTGGGTGTGGAGTAAAAGGGTTTTTTGATAGGTTGAGGCCTGGATAATTTTGCGATTGTGTGTGTGTGTGTGTGTGTGTGTGCGTGTGCATGTGCGCACGCGCACGCATCCGCATGTGTGTACCTGTGTGTGTTTGCTTTGCTTTCCACCTCTCCTCCACATCCCCATTTCATTCCTGACCTACATCTCATTCCACCCATCTAGTACTTACATCCTCCATAAGGCCATGCTGTATCCATCCCCATCACCTTGACGCAACCTTCCTGTTCCTTTTCCCCTCCCCTCTCCTTCTATTCCCTCACCACAGAATATGATTTGGAGTGAGGCAGCCAGAGATGAGTTGTGTGACTGCAAAGTGTGCCTGTATAATTATGTGAATGCTCTCTATTCTGAAAAAGGCCAATGGCCAATAGCTTAAGCGTTACATGTGTGTCTTTTTTATGTGCATGTCACAGCTCGTCATACATCTTTGTGGTGAGTTATAAACTATCCTTGTTATATTGTTCAACATTCAGCTAAATTATTTCCTTCAGAGCCTGGTTGATAACATTGAAATCCTACAGTATTGTAGTGAAATGTCAGCAGCATCCCCTTCGATGAACTTGGTTTGTATAGGCAGGAACTATATGAACCATCTTGACTGTTGATACATATCCCATTTGACACCTGTACAGTTGTAGTCACTTCTTTATGATGCATACTTATAAGAATTTAGGCTATGCAGTTACAGTTTCAGGCCAAGGGAAAGGCTTTCTTTACATTTATGCCTCCTGGTTAATTTCTGAGCTTTCCCTCTTATAATTATTTCCTTGGTAAGTCTTGTACTCCTCTGGGCCTGCACTATTGATGGCAGCTCATCTGGCCATGTCTTTGGCACAGCTCTGTCTGTGATAGTAATCACACTAGCTGTTATTGCAGCTTCATCTTATATGAACATTTTCATTGTGCTTTAGTTGTTGTGGGAACAATCCTCTGCGGTCATTGAAACACTTAATGCTTTCATTTCAGAAACATTTTGTACAGGGGGGATTGGGTAGCATTTATAAGTATTAGGAATTGCATGATTTCAGATTTGTCACTACTTGTTTGTTTTAGTAGTTTTTGGTCCTGCATCATTTGTACTGATGTAACCCATACCAAATGGCTTCAAAAGTTTATTAGTTACTGTTTAAGTATTAGACAGATGAAATTAATATATCCATTCAAGTGATGCATGTTCTTAAATATTACAGGAGGATCTGGAAAATAATGAGGACATTAAAGAAATGAAACAAGAAGTGCTAGATGGTGTGAAGAAAGTTGCAGAAGAGGTATGTTTTACACCATGTAAGCTATATTGATTTTGTCTGCTACATCCTTTACGACTTAACAACTTTTGGCTTCTTAGATTTAAAGGTGCCTTTGCAGAATTGTTTTTGTTTTATTTTATAGTTGCAGTTTACCAAAAACTGCTTCATCTAGTACATATTATCTGAAAAATCTGTTATTGTATAATTTTTTCTATGTGTAAATGACAAAAACTTGGTTTTTTATTTCATGGTGATCATCAGCTACTAGTATAAACATGTGTCCTATATAATGTGTATAGATGACTGACCTTATCATAGCTTTAAATCAGAGATTACCTCACTGTGATTTGTACTCATGTAATATCACTGATTTTATTATATATTTTTGGTAATATGTAGCCTTCATGTGTCAGAATAACATGTTTCAACTTAGTTGCAGCTGTGGATACTATTTTAAAGAATTATTTTATTCACAGACCAATATCAGGCTAACTCTCATTATCAGCTGCCCTGTTTAAAGAAGACAAATGTACTGCTGAAGTAATTACAAATCAGGGTAATAAATTCTAGTACAGATTTACTGGATAGTTCACATTGTCAGGAAGCAATGTGTAAAAGATAAAGTGACAGGCTACCTTGTATTCTGAATGTATAGTTACTTCTGGAGGAATATTATTAATGTTTAGCAATGAAAGAAGTGATTATGAACAAAAGCCTTGTTTGATATGTTATTGAAAAATGTTCTTCCCCTATATTTGTCCTTCATATCAGACATCAAAAGTAATTAAAAGGTCAACGTTGGTGTACGGGAGCAGTTTGATAATTCATAAATTTTATCATAATTGTTGTATTATTCTTCTTCCATGATTTGTCCTTGTATTTTTGCATAGAATTCCTTAATTTGAGTATATTGCATCAAGTTATCAACCAGGTGTTTTTTAGGCAACAGAATTTTCTAAGAAGTTTGAAGAGTATTCATATCTATGGCTTGATGATCGAGCAAATTATATGCAGCAGTTCCTAGAGTATGGACGTCAGTTGACTGCTGATGAACTGGAGATGCTTGCATCAGAAGAAGAGCAGGATCCTGAAGGGTCACCACCTACATTGGACAATTTTAAGGAACAGGTGATCAACAAATTTCTGTTATTTTCATACTAGTGATTCTCGGCTTATGTACAAAATCTGGAAGCAATGTTCATTGTTATATATTACATTAAAGTTATACGGAATATGTACTATGGGTAATAATATTTTGTCTTGAGTAGGTATAAATGTCATGTAAGCAAAGCTTGGACTTTTGTGAGAATTATACAAAATATTTGACCTATGTACATGTGGAGTTGACTTCATCCAGCTGAATTGTGATTGTCTTGATCCTTATTTCTTGTTCTCTTACAACTTATTCTCTTCCTTTCACTTCAGCTGGTCCTCCTCAACCTGCCATGCCATCTTCCTTTATGTTGACCTCCATCCTGACTGCTCCATCCACATCTTTGTCCACTAAACTCACCAACCAGTAACACCTGCGCTGCATCAGCTGATGTTTCATGCAACATTAAAAATGTCCCATACAGCCTTGACAGTGTATTTGCAGTGATGATGAAGGTCTCACAAAGTACTTTATAGAGAGACATTATCTCCAAGACCTAGTCTGCAAACAGATATCCCTTCCCACAATCCCCACACATCACCAATCCTGCCTCGCACCACCCCCCCCCCCCCCCCAATCCCATCTGCCAGTCACTCAGTAACAACCCAGACTGGAACAACTTAATCACATCCTTTGTCTGGGCTTTGATTAATTATCATCAACCCATGATATGAGAGACATTCTACCCAGTATCCTTGGGACCCCTACCCCACAACCTCTCCAATCCACCCACCTGTCACTTCATTTTCCAGTCCTTTAAAGGACTTATTCTACCCCATCAGAGACTGAGCCATGTTTGAAAGTAACCATACGATTTACCAGCTCTACTGCAATAATTCAATAATTGCTACATCTTTCTACATTGGTATTGTAATGATACATTTAGCAGGATAGTACAAAGTGATAGGCAACGTATGATGACACAAAAAATTTTGCTGTTTTATATTTATATTTTTTATTTATTTTTTTCATGGAGAGATATTTTTCTTATTTTCTATTTCATAAAAATATAACACAAATAATTTCACTGGCAATACCTTTTTATATTCGTTGTCATAGATTATGGATTTCATTATGTGCTGAAAGGTGCATATAAGATGAACATTAACAAGAGCAAAACTAGGGTAATGGAGTGCAGTGTAAGAAAATCAGGTGATGCTGAAGGAATTAGATTGGGAAACGAAGCAATAAAGGAGGTAGATGAGTTTTGTTACTTGGGCAGTAAAATAACAAATGATGGTCGCAGTACAGAGGATATAAAATGCAGACTGGCAATGGGTAGAAAAGCGTTCTTGAAAAGGAGTAATTTGTTAACATTGAATATTGATTTAAGCCTAAGGAAGTCCTTTCTGAAGACATTTGTATGGAGTGTTGCTTTGTATGGGTGTGAGGCATGGACGATAAACAGTGCGGACAGGAAGAGGATTGAGGCTTTTGAAATATGGTGCTACAAAAGAATGCTGAAGATTATGTGGGTGGATCGCGTAACTAATGAGGAAGTACTGAACAGAATTGGGGAGAAAAGAAATTTCTGGCATACCTTGGCTAAAAGAAGGGATAGATTGGTAGGACACATTCTTAGACATCAAGGAATTGTGAATTTAGTGTTGGAGGGAAGTGTGTGGGGTAAAAATCGCAGAGGAAGACCAAGAGATGGATACAGTAAGCAGATTCAGACAGATGTAGGTTGCCATTCTTATGTGGAGATGAAGAGGCTTGCTCAGGATAGGGTATTGTGGAGAGCTGCATCAAACCAGTCTCCGGACTGAAGACCACAACAACACATAACTAAGCAGCTCATTATTGAGGAACATCTCTGATTAAAAAACTGAATGTCTGTGGCTGCTTTCTTTTCTTTCTTCAAGTTAGTTAGTGGATAAGTAGATCTGATACTGTTTGGTAACAAAGATGTGACAGTGTAGTTGATGATTAATTAAATTTTAAAGTGGAAGTTTCGTCTTTTCATTTGTAAAGTAGTACATTTCAGTGTTATTTTTATTTCAACTATATCAAGGCCTTAAAGTAATAAGTGCCCTCGACCTTGAGAAAAGGTGCTGATAATGACAAATCTAGCCGGAGCAATTAACAATATTCTTGGAGAAAACTTTTTGCACATCAAAAAGAAACTTTAACTGAAGGAAACTAAGATGAACATCGTCCTTTCTTTTACCATCAAATTATATATTTTTTGTAATTATTAATTTATTTTAATTGTTACATTATAGTATGACTTCCAAACAACTGTAGATTAAAGTTATATGGAATACTGACTATGTGCAACAGTATTGTATAATAATTGCTCTGAAGATCCAAAACAACTGATACCCCCTCCTACTATCGGGCAGGCCCCTCATGTGCATGATGAAGTGCCGCAACATGACATCGCATGGACTCAACTAATGTCTGAAGTAGGACTGGAGGGAACTGACAACATGCATCCCACAAGACTGTCCATAAATCCATAAGAGTGCAAGGAGGTGTAGATCTTTTATGAACAGCATGTTGCAAGACATCCCAAATATGGTCAATACTGTTTATTTTCTGGGGAGTTTGATGGCCAGTGGAGGTGTTTAAACTCTGTTCCTCGAACCATTATGTAGAAATTCTTTAAATATCAGTTGTTGCATTGTTCTGCTGGAATTGCCCAAGTCTGTGAAAATGCACAATGAAAATGAATGGATGCAGCTGGTCATCAAGGATGTATACATACTGTATGTGTCACCAGTCAGTCATGTATAGATATATCAGCGGTCCCATATCACTCTAACTGCACTTACTCCCCCCCACCATTAGAGTATTCAAACGAGGGACTGATGACCCCATAGTTAAGTCCCATAAGCTTAACAAACATTTGAACATTTGAACAGTATTCAAAAACTTGAATAGTCCCCTGCTTGCATGCAGAGTCTATGAAGTCATGAAATCTCCTTACTTGTACATGTCCATCAACTTGATAAAATCCTGTCTCTAATGACCATGCTGTCGCCAGGGCCATTAAACCCTAAGTTTTCTTCCTTCCTTTGATACAACTGAAAACAATACTCTTCGGACCAGGCAACATGTTTTTAGAGTCATTAACAGTCTAATGTCAGTGATGACGTGTTCAAACAAGGTGAAATGCTTTGTGTTCTGCAGTTAGCAAGGGTACGTGAGTAGACCTTACTCCGAAAGCCCCCGTCAATGATGTTTCGTTGAATGGTCCACTTCTGACACTTGTTAATGACTCTTCATTGAAATCTGCAGCAATTTGCAGAAGGGTTGCACTTCTGTCATGTTAAATGATTCTCTTCAGTTGTCATTGGTACCGTTCCTGCAGGATCTTTTTCTATGGCCACAGTGATGTCAGAGATTTGATATTTTACTGGATTCCTGATATTGATGGCGCACTCGTGAAATGGTCATATGGGAAGATCACCAACTAATCTGTACTTCGGAGACACTATATTCGATCTCTCATTCGCCGAATATAACACCATGTGGAAACTCACTTAAATTATGATTACCTGCCACCTCGCAGCAGTAACTGATCTAAAGCCAGTGCCAGACACCTGGTCTCTTATATAGGCATTGCTGATTGCAGCACTGTCTTGTGTGTGTTTACACATCTCTTTGTTTGCATATGTGTGCCTATACATGTAAGCTTTTGGTTTTGTGAGAATTATACAAAATATGTGACCTACTAACATGTTAAGTTCACTTCAACCAGTGACTTTAGATAGTTTTGATCCATATTTCTTACCAACAGCAGATAAATTCTTTTATTTTAATGCATTCACAAAATTTTATATACAGATATATATTAATACTATACTGTTATCAATGGCTGACAATTTTGATTAAAAAATAAATAAATAAATTAATTAATTAAAAATAAAATAAAAAGGGGGGGATAGAAAAGAAGAAGGGGGAAAATAAAGAAATATAAAAACATTAAGTTTTCTACTTACTGTAAGTCTATCTCGAAATAGAAAACCCGAATTTCTAATCACACTTAAAAATCAAAAAACTATGGCTTATAATTGATAAAGTAAAAAGTGTCTTAACATCTCCGAGATATATGGCGAGTAGTACTTATTGGTAGTAATTTGCATGCAATTAACCCTCCCATTTGCTAGCTATGTGGACATGTTTGTGTGGCTAAAGTCACT
Source organism: Locusta migratoria (assembly GCA_026315105.1). Classification (NCBI taxonomy): domain Eukaryota; kingdom Metazoa; phylum Arthropoda; class Insecta; order Orthoptera; family Acrididae; genus Locusta; species Locusta migratoria. The sequence continues at coordinate 505,378,951 of CM048746.1, read as the reverse complement.
ATGATAAGTAGGCCTGATCTCATGAAAGAAAGCCGGCTGCGGTGGCCGAGGGGACTGCACGGCCACTACGGTCGGGGGTTCGAATCCCCCCTTGGGCATGGATATTTGTGCTGTCCTTAGTTGTAAGTAGTTCATAAGTAGTTTGTAAGTTTAGGGACTGATGGCCCCGTAGTTAAGTCCCGTAGACTCTACAAACATTTGAACATTTTTGAACATGAAAGAAAACTGAGCAAGGTGGTGCAATGGTAATACACTGGACTCACATGCGGGAGGACAGTGAGTCAAATCCACCACCAGCCATACAGATTTAGATTTTCCATTATTTCCTTAAATTACTCCAGGAAAATGCCAGGATAGTTTCTGTGGGAGGTCACAACTGATTTCCTTCCTCATCCTTCCCAAATAATCTTAGTGTGAGTTCTGTCTCTAATGACCACACTATCAACGGGGCATTAAATTCTACTTTTCCTTTCTTCACCAGAGAAAGAATATTTTCGCTATAAATTGCATCAAATGTGTTAATACTATATCACTTGATTTGTAACTAATGTTATTATTTTTGCCTACTGTTTTCACTTTAACCCGCGGTCGCTCGCATATATTGTTGTCACACGATAACTCCTGTGTTAGATTTTTCTAACAATGAGATATTGCACCTTTTCATCTCTTTGTGCCAGAAAAACATGTTTATACAATAAATCATTTCTTAGTTATTGCCAAAGCATAATAAATTAGTATAAACATGGTATGGAACATGTCATTTGACGAATTTGTGGCTGTTTGCAAGAAGAGCTATAGTATCGACGCAATGACAATGATAGATGAGATGTTAGAACCATTCCGCGGAAGTTTCAAATTCAGGCAGTATATAGCAAACAAGCCTGCCAAATATGGCATCAAGGTACATGCGATGTCAGAACCTTTTATACGCTACTTAAGGAAGTATATGCAGGCAAACAACCTACTGGGTCATATCAAGTAGCAAATGATGCAGAGCATGTGGTGTTACGATTGATTAGACCAATTGACAAAACAGGCATAAACATGACGATGGAGAATTATTTCACATCTATACCACTGGGTAACAAAATGTATTCTTTTACAGAAGAATAAAAGAGAAATTACACCGGAATTTCTGGACGTAAAATGTAGGCAACTAAACAGCAGCATTTGGAGGAAAACCAAGCAACAACTGCTTCATTTGCTCATAAGTCTAAAAAAAAATAATCAGAAAAAGAACGTTCTAATGTTATCCACCATGCACAGCGAAGATTTTATAGGCGCTGACAGTGGCAAAGAGTACAAACTTGAAGAAATTACACTCCACAATCTCAAAAAAGGAGGTGTAGATGTTGTCGACCGTTCAAAATCAGAATATTGTGTTTCAAGAAGAAACAACTGGCCCCTTACACTGTTTTTCAGTTGTATATACTTCCATATCCTAAGAACAATATCATGTACTCTGTATAAACAATTGCTTCATTCAATTCGTAAAACTCAATAAGAATATCTACTTTGCTCATAAAAGACGTAACATGTGCTGAACAGTTTCAGGAGAAAACAAACAAACCCAGCCGCATGTTACAAGTACAAGAAAAAGACTAAAAGTGCAGCAAAGCTGTTTTCCACGGAAGGAGAAGTAATTGTAGCGTTAAGACTCCGTGTTAGAAAAAATCTAACACTGCGCACAACTTCAAATAATGCCACAACTAACAAGCTATTGTTGAAATTTGATTGTAGAGTCACAAATTAATTGAATCACGAGATACGAAAGAATTGTTAAAAACGAGATAGAGTGGCTGGCCAGTACTTACCATTGTGCTGTACCGCCGATAGTAACACAAATGAAGAATCAGAAAAAAGTGGACAAAAAGGACAAGCTTTCGGAACACAGTTCCTTCGTCAGGTGGGAGAGAAGGGAAGAAGAAAGGATGGGAACAGAAGGAAAAGGTAGTTCACGACCTAGGTCATGAAGGTGGTGTTCCTGAACAACTTTCCTGGTGGGAAAAATATGAATAAAATAAAGATTTTTGACTTACCTAAAGTACAGGCTCGTCGACAGAAACATAAAACACACAATCATTCAAGCTTTTGCCACCACCGGCAGCTTCTTCAGGAAAAAGAGGAAGGAAGGAGAGGAGAAAGGAAAGGATACGGGTTTTACGGAAGTGGAAAAGGAGTCATTCCAATCACAGGAGTGGAAGGACTTACCTTAGGGGACAAAAAGGAAGGTAAACAAATACACACACACTCATACATATCCACATGCAAACACATGGTGTGTGCATGTGGATATGTGGAAGATATGTGTGAGTGTGTGTGTATTTGTTTACCTTCCTGTTTGTCCCCTAAGGTAAGTCTTTCCACTCCTGGGATTGGAATGACTCCTTTTCCACTTCCTTAAAACCCGTATCCTTCCCTTTCTCCTCTCCTTCCTTCCTTGGCGAAAGCATGAAAAATATATATATATATATATATATATATATATATATATATATATATATATATATATATAAAAACAACGATTATTAAGACGAAAAATTCCTAGCAGGAAAAATAAAATATAATATAAAAAATAGACGAAGATTACTCACCAGGCGAAGGAGCACAGGTGTGACAGCATCACAAATAAATAAATGAATACACACACACACACACACACAATCGCAAGCTTTCGCAACCCAGTTGCGTCTTCAGGCAGTAGGGAAGGAGAGGGAAAAGGAAATGATGAGGGTTTTAAGGAAGGGGGTAAGGAGCCATTCCAATCCCGGGAGAGGAAAGACTTACCTTGGGGGAAAAAAAGGAGGGTAAACAAATGCACACATGCCCACACATTCACACAGACACAAGTACACCTAGGCAGACATACTGTAGAAAGCAAAGAAGTTAAGTTATAGAAGTTAAGAAGTTAAGAAGTTAGACAGAGATACCATATCAAACGTTCCCTTCCTTACAGCTTAGGTCTTCGTGGCAAACGAGTCTGCTCCAGTCCTGAAGCTCTGAACCAGTACTCCAACAACCTATTAACAGCTTTCACATCCCGCGGCTATCCTCCTAATCTGGTAGAGAAACAAATTGCCAGAGCTACTACCTCATCCCCCCAAATTCAGAACCTTCAACAGAAGAATCCCAGAAGTGCCCCTCTTGTCACCGGATACTTTCCGGGACTGGAGCGGACTCTAAATGTGGCTCTCCAGCAAGGATACGACTTCCTTAAATCCTGCCCCGAAATGAGATCCGTCCTTCATGACATCCTTCCTACTCCACCGAGAGTGTCTTTCCGCCGCCCACCTAACCTCCGTAACCTCCTAGTCCACCCCTATGAAATCCCCAAACCACCTTCCCTACCTTCTGGCTCCTACCCTTGTAACCGCCCCCGTTGTAAAACCTGCCCTATGCACCCTTCCACCACCACTTACTCCAGTCCCGTAACCCGGAAGGTGTACACGATCAAAGGCAGAGCCACTTGCGATAGTACCCACGTGATCTACCAACTGACATGCCTGCACTGTGAAGCGTTCTATGTGGGAATGACCAGCAACAAACTGTCCATTCGCATGAATGGACACAGGCAGACAGTGTTTGTTGGTAACGAGGATCACCCTGTGGCTAAACACGCATTGGTGCACGGCCAGCACATCTTGGCACAGTGCTACACCGTCCGGGTCATCTGGATACTTCCCACTGACACCAATCCTTCAGAACTCCGGAGATGGGAACTAGCCCTTCAGCATATTCTCTCTTCCCGTTGCCCACCTGGTCTCAACCTCCGCTAAATTTGAATTCCCACCCACCTTCTTAACATCTTTGCATCAGTTCTCTGGACACTCTGCCTCAAGTGGTATCTCTGTCTAACTTCTTAACTTCTATAACTTAACTTCTTTGCTTTCTACAGTATGTCTGCCTAGGTGTACTTGTGTCTGTGTGAATGTGTGGGCATGTGTGCATTTGTTTACCCTCCTTTTTTTCCCCCAAGGTAAGTCTTTCCTCTCCCGGGATTGGAATGGCTCCTTACCCCCTTCCTTAAAACCCTCATCATTTCCTTTTCCCTCTCCTTCCCTACTGCCTGAAGACGCAACTGGGCTGCGAAAGCTTGCGATTGTGTGTGTGTGTGTGTGTGTATTCATTTATTTATTTGTGATGCTGTCACACCTGTGCTCCTTCGCCTGGTGAGTAATCTTCGTCTATTTTTTATATTATATTATATATATATATAATATTATAGAAGGAGACCTTCCAGGTACGAAAATGGTATAAAATAAAGATTTTTGACTTACCTAAAGTACAGGCTGGTCGATAGGAACACTAAACACACACAAAAACACACAACCATTCGAGCTTTCGCCACCAGTGGTGGCTTCTTCGGGAAAAAGAGGGAGGAAGGAGAGGAGAAAGGGAAGGATACGGGTTTTAAGGAAGTGGAAAAGGAGCCATTCCAATCCCAGGAGTGGAAGGACTTACCTTAGGGGACAAAAAGGAAGGTAAACAAATACACACACACTCACACATATCCAAACACACTTAGGCAGACATTTCTGCCTAAGTGTGTTTGGATGTGGATATGTGTGAGTGTGTGTGTATTTGTTTACCTTCCTTTTTGTCCCCTAAGGTAGGAAGGTAAACAAATACACACACACTCACACATATCCACATCCAAACACACTTAGGCAGACATTTCTGCCTAAGTGTGTTTGGATGTGGATATGTGTGAGTGTGTGTGTATTTGTTTACCTTCCTTTTTGTCCCCTAAGGTAAGTCCTTCCACTCCTGGGATTGGAATGGCTCCTTTTCCACTTCCTTAAAACCCGTATCCTTCCCTTTCTCCTCTCCTTCCTCCCTCTTTTTCCCGAAGAAGCCACCACTGGTGGCGAAAGCTCGAATGGTTGTGTGTTTTTGTGTGTGTTTAGTGTTCCTATCGACCAGCCTGTACTTTAGGTAAGTCAAAAATCTTTATTTTATACCATTTATATATATATTCTACAGTGTGTCTGCCTAAGTGTACTTGCGTCTGTGTAAATGTGTGGGTGTGTGTGTTTTTGTTTACCTTCCTTTTTTTCCCCTAAGGTAAGTCCTTCCACTCCTGGGATTGGAATGACTCCTTTTCCACTTCCTTAAAACCCATATCCTTCCCTTTTCCTCCCCTTTTTTCCTCTTTTTCCTGAAGAAGCTGCCAGTGGTGGCGAAAGCTTGTATGTGTGTTTGTGTGTGATTTTATTTTTATATATATATATATATATATATATAGCTTAGGTCTTCGTGGCAAAAGAGTCTGCTCCAGTCCCGAATCCCTGAACCAGTACACCAATAACCTAATAACAGCCTTCACATCCTGCAGCTATCCTCCTGATCTGGTTCAGAAGCAAATTACCAGAGCCACCTCCTTATTCCTCCAAATCCAGAACCTTCCACCGAAGAATCCCAGAAGTGCCCCTTTTGTCACCGGATACTTTCCGGGACTGGAGCGGACTCTGAATGTGGCTCTCCAGCAGGGATACGACTTCCTTAAATCCTGCCCTGAAATGAGATCCATCCTTAATGACATCCTCCCCACTCCTCCGAGAGTGTCTTTCCGCCGCCCACCTCACCTTCGTAACCTCCTAGTCCAACCCTATGAAACCCCCAAACCACCTTCCCTACCCTCTGGCTCCTACCCATGCAACCGCCCCCGTTGTAAAACCTGCCCTATGCACCCTTCCACCACCACTTACTCCAGTCCAGTAACCCAGAAGGTGTACACGATCAAGGGCAGAGCCACTTGCGATAGCACCCACGTGATTTACCAACTAACATGCCTGCACTGTGAAGCGTTCTATGTGAGAATGACCAGCAACAAACTGTCCATTCGCATGAACGGTCACAGGCAGACAGTGTTTGTTGGTAATGAGGATCACCCTGTGGCTAAACATGCCTTGGTGCACCGCCAGCACATCTTGGCGCAGTGTTACACCGTCCGGGTTATCTGGATACTTCCCACCGACACCAACCTTTCAGAACTCCGGAGATGGGAACTTGCCCTTCAGCTTATTCTTTCCTCCCGTTGCCCACCTGGTCTCAATCTCCGCTAACTCAAATTCCCGCCCACTATCTTTAGCATCTTTGCCTGGTTTCTGTGGACAGAGCCTCTGCCTCAATTGGTATCTCTGTCCAACTTCTTTGCTTTTCACAAATGTCTGTCTAGGTGTGTTTGCATTTTGATATGTCTGAGTGTGTGTGTATTTGTTTACCTTCCTTTTTTTCCCCTAAGGTAAGTCCTTCCACTCCTGGGATTGGAAAGACTCCTTTTCCACTTCCTTAAAACCCATATCCTTCCCTTTTCCTCCCCTTTTTTCCTCTTTTTCCTGAAGAAGCTGCCAGTGGTGGCGAAAGCTTGTATGTGTGTGATTTTATTTGTTTCTCTCGACGAGCCGGTCCTTTTGGTAAGTCATCTCTTTTCTATATATATATATATATATATATATATATATACATACATACACGTAAAAAATAGATGAAGTACACTTACCAGGCGAAGGGGCACAGGCAGTAATAGCAACAAATAAACACACAGACACACACACACAAAAATGCTAGATTTCGCAGCCTAGCTGCTTCATCAGGCAAAAGGGAAGGAGAGGGAAAAGGAAATGATGAGGGTTTTAAGGAAGGGGGTAAGGAGCCATTCCAATCCCGGGACAGGAAAGACTTACCTGGGGGGAAAAATGGAGGGTAAATAAATGCACACACACCCACACATTTACACAGACACAAGTACACTTAGGCAGACATACTGTAGAACTGTAGAAAGCAAAGAAGTTAGAAGTTAGACAGAGATGCCACTTGAGGCAGAGGCTCTGTCCAGAGAACCAAGGCAAAGATGTTAAGATGGTGGGTGGGAATTCGAATTTAGCGGAGGTTGAGACCAGGTGTGCAACGGGAAGAGAGAATATGCTGAAGGGCTAGTTCCCATCTCCGGAGTTCTGAAGGATTGGTGTCAGTGGGAGTATCCAGATAACCCGGACGGTGTAGCACTGTGCCAAGATGTGCTGGCCATGCACCAAGGCATGTTTAGCCACGGGGTGATCCTCGTTACCAACAAACACTGTCTGCCTGTGTCCATTCATGCCAATGGACAGTTTGTTGCTGGTCATTCCCACATAGAACGCTTCACAGTGCAGGCATGTCAGTTGGTAGATCACGTGGGTACTATCGCAAGTGGCTCTGCCTTTGATCGTGTACACCTTCCGGGTTACGGGACTGGAGTAAGTGGTGGTGGAAGGGTGCATAGGGCAGGTTTTACAACGGGGGCGGTTACAAGGGTAGGAGCCAGAAGGTAGGGAAGGTGGTTTGGGGATTTCATAGGGGTGGACTCGGAGGTTAGGTGGGCGGCGGAAAGACACTCTCGGTGGAGTAGGAAGGATGTCATGAAGGATGGATCTCATTTCGGGGCAGGATTTTAGGAAGTCGTATCCTTGCTGGAGAGCCACATTCAGAGTCTGCTCCAGTCCCAGAAAGTACCCGGTGACAAGAGGGGCACTTCTGGGGTTTTGTTGAAGGTTCTTAAATTGGGGGGATGAGGAAGTGGCTCTGGCAATTTGCTTCTGTACCAGACCAGGAGGATAGCTGCGGGATGTGAAGGCTGTTATCAGGTTATTGGTGTATTGGTTCAGGGATTCAGGACTGGAGCAGACTCGTTTGCCACGAAGACCTAAGCTGTAGGGAAGGGAACGTTTGATGTGGAAAGGATGGCAGCTGTCATAATGCAGGTACTGTTGTTTATTGGTAGGTTTGATGTGGACGGATGTGTGTAGTTGGCCGTTGGATAGATGGAGGTCGACATCAAGGAAAGTGGCATGGGATTTGGAATACGACCAGGTGAATTTGATGGGACCAAAGGAGTTGAGGTTGGAGACGAAATTCTGGAGTTCTTCTTCACTGTGAGTCCAGATCATGAAGATGTCGTCAATGAATCTATACCAAACTTTGGGTTGACAGGCTTGGGTGTCCAGGAAGGCTTCCTCTAAGCGTCCCATAAATAAGTTCGCGTACGAGGGGCCATCCTGGTCCCCATGGCTGTTCCCTTTAGTTGTTGGTATGTCCGGCCCTCAAAAGTGAAGAAGTTGTGGGTTAGGATGAAGCTGGCTAGGGTATTAAGGAAAGAGGTTTTAGGTAAGGAAGTGGGTGGTCGGCGTGAAAGGAAATATTCCATCGCAGCTAGGCCCTGGGCATGTGGGATATTAGTGTATAAGGAAGTAGCATCGATGGTTACAAGGATGGTTTCAGGAGGTAACAGGCTGGGTAAGGATTTCAGGCGATCAAGGAAGTGGTTGGTGTCTTTGATGAAGGATGGGAGACTGCACATGATGGGTTGAAGGTGTTGGTCTATGTAGGCACAGAACGAATCTCTGTTCTGCAGGCAGAAGGGAAGGAGAGGGAAAAGGAAATGATGAGGGTTTTAAGGGAGTGGATAAGGAGTCATTCCAATCCCGGGACAGGAAAGACTTACCTTGGGGGGAAAAAAGGAGGTTAAACAAATACACACACACCCACACATTTACACAGACGCAAGTACACTTAGCTAAGGGGCTTTCTACAGTTCTACAGTATGTCTGCCTAAGTGTACTTGCGTCTGTGTAAATGTGTGGGTGTGTGTGTATTTGTTTACCCTCTTTTTTTCCCCCCAAGGTAAGTCTTTCCTGTCCCAGGATTGGAATGACTCCTTATCCACTCCGTTGAAACCCCCTTCATTTCCTTTTCCCTCTCCTTCCCTTCTGCCTGACGAAGCAGCTAGGCTGCGAAAGCTTGTATGTGTGTTTGTGTGTGATTTTATTTATTTTATTTGTTTCTATCGACGAGCCGGTCCTTTTGGTAAGTCATCTGTTTTCTATTTTTATTTTTGTTTATCCCACTGGGAAAGTTTCCCTCTATATATATATATATATATGGATGATGTGGATATGTGTGAGTGTGTGTGTATTTGTTTACCTTCCTTTTTGTCCCCTAAGGTAAGTCCTTCCACTCCTGGGATTGGAATGGCTCCTTTTCCACTTCCTTAAAACCCGTATCCTTCCCTTTCTCCTCTCCTTCCTCCCTCTTTTTCCCGAAGAAGCCACCACTGGTGGCAAAAGCTCGAATGGTTGTGTGTTTTTGTGTGTTTCATGTTTCTATTGACAAGCCTGTACTTTAGGTAAGTCAAAACTCTTTATTTTATACCATTTTCCCACCTAGAAGGTCTCCTTCTATAATATTATATATATATATATATATATAGGAGAAGGAAATTATGAGGGTTTTAAGGGAGTGGGTAAGGAGTCATTCCAGGACAGGAAAGACTTAACTTGGGGGAAAAAAAGGAAGGTGATCAAATACAAACACACCCACACATATACACAAATGGAAGCACAGACATACTGTAGAAAGCTAAAAAGTTGGACAGAGATACCACTTGATGCAGAGGCTGTAGCAGAGAATCGAGGCAAAGATGTTCAAGATGGTGGGTGGGAATTTGAATTTAGCAGAGGTTGAGACCAGGTGGGCATCGGGAAGAGAGAATATGCTGAAGGGCTAGTTCCCATCTCCGGAGTTCTGAAGGATTGGTGTCAGTGGGAAGTATCCAGATAACCCGGACGGTGTAGCACTGTGCCAAGATGTGCTGGCCATGCACCAAGGCATGTTTAGCCACAGGGTAATCCTCATTACCAACAAAAACTATCTGCCTGTGACCGTTCATGTGAATGGACAGTTTGTTGCTGGTCATTCCCACATAGAACGCTTCACAGTGCAGGCATGTCAGTTGGTAAATCACATGGGTACTATCGCAAGTGGCTTTGCCCTTGATTGTGTACACCTTCCGGGTTACAGGACTGGTGTAAGTGGTGGTTGACGGGTGCGTAGGGCAGGTTTTACAACGAGGGCAGTTACAACGGTAGGAGCCAAAAGGTAGGGAAGGTGGTTTGGGGATTTCATAGGGATGGACTAGATTATGGAGGTTAGGTGGGCGGCGGAAAGACACTCTCGGTGGAGTGGGAAGGATGTCATGAAGGATGGATCTCATTTCGGGGCAGGATTTAAGGAAGCTGTATCCTTGCTGGAGATTAGGTGGGCGGCGGAAAGACACTCTCGGTGGAGTGGGAAGGATGTCAGGAAGGATGGATCTCATTTCGGGGCAGGATTTAAGGAAGTCGTATCCTTGCTGGAGATTCACATTCAGAGTCCGCTCCAGTCCCGGAAAGTATTCGGTGACAAGAGGGGCACTTCTGTTGAAGGTTCTGAATTTGGGGGGATGAGGAAGTGGCTCCGGCAATTTGCTTCTTTGTTTAACATTAATTTTCGACTTAAATAGAACATAGATTTTTTATATTACAGTGTGTTATGAGTGAATAAGTGTAAAGCCCGAAAACTGTTTCCAGAAACCACTTGATAGGTTAATGAACATGATGCAATAATTAATTTTAAGAAATCAAAAATATCTACTCATTTAAAAATTGTCTATACAATGGGTCCTTTGTTAATCAGCATAATTCAGTTCTGAATTTTACCTAAAGCGAGAAACTTGTTAAAAAAAAGGTTCTAATGTTTGTTAATCTTATGGGACTTGACTAAGGGGTCATCAGTCCCTAAACTTACAAACTACTTATGAACTTCTTACGAACTAGGACGGCACAAATATCCATGTCCGAGGGGGGATTCGAACCCCCCGACCGTAGTGGCCGTGCTGACTGTGATTGGAGCGCCTCAGTCACCTCAGCCACCGCAGCCGGCGAGAAACTTGTAATGAGGACGAGGACACTAGAATATTTTTACTTGGAACGGGGTTGTCAGAATATTTTTAGTTGGAAGGGGGTTACATTTTTGTAAAGGTTGAAAATCACTGCACTGCTCTATTGTTTGAAGCTGTTGCCATATCTCATGGTAAACAATGGTTATGGTGCCATTTGAGAACTGCTTTGTGAATGTCCCCATAATCAGAAAATTCTTCCCCCTCCCCCTTCCCCACTTCTCATTGTCCCTTTTCTGATCTGCTTCACTCACTTTGATTGGATGAAGCATTGTGTTTAGTGCATATACCCCTGGAATTTTTGTGAAATGTGGATGTTTTCCACACAAGAATCATGCCCTTCCACATACGTCAACTTAGAAAGATATTTTCAGTTGTCATGTCATACTGTGGTGTACCAGTTATCTGTGCCATAACAGAACTGCCTTTACAAATACTTGGAATATGTAATCTCTTTTGAAAAAGCACCACTCTTGTTGTGCAGTAATCTTAACATAGGATGACATGTGTAACTTTCTGAAGTCATTGTGAATATATTTTAGTTCTAAGTTTTTATTTCTTTCCTAACAGATTGACACATTTGAAAATCTGTACAATGACGTGGAAGACATTTCATCAACACATACATTTCACTCTTGGTTTCAAGTTGATATACGGCCATTCAAGCAAGCGCTGTTAAACACAATATGCAAATGGAGTGGCATGTTCAAGAGTTATCTCGTTGATTATGTCACATCTAGGTAAGTATATAATATGCATATTCTTCAAAAATTATCCTCTGTTTGAACTGCAATGCACAACCAACATTTATTATGCAATATCTTTATTTGACATTAAAGGCCATTCACATCGTATAATTCTGCATATCCTTCAAGACCTCAGTGTCTAAGATCTTATAGGGCTTATATTTATTTGTGGAGTATTAAAAAAATCTACTTTTATTTCCTATTCAACTGACAGTCCTTTAATCTGTAAGAACAGAGGTGAAAGGCAAAGATCCTGAGTTTCTCTCAATTTGTCATATAGTTTTAATCTACCAGGAAGTTTCGTATCAGCATGTACTTGGCTGCAGAATGAAAAATTTATTCTGAAAAAATCATCCAGGCTTTAGTTTGTCTTTGCATTATCCATTCTCTGTGGAACGTTGTGGGTGAGGAGTCATTCCAGTCCTGGGAGAGGAAAGACATACCTTGAGGGAAAAAGGATAGGTAAACAAACTCACACACCCACACTTATATACACACTCTTCCTCAAAATCACCCTCTTCAAACCTTCCAGGCATTCCTAACTTCCAACCTTGCCTCTCAGTCTTTCCTGAAAAACCTTAATCCTACTCCCAACATTACCGCAGCTGAATCCCGAGCTATCCATGATTTAAAGGCTGACCATTCCATCGTGATTCTCCCTGCCGACAAGGGATCCACGACCGTGGTACTTGATCGGTGGGAGTATATGGCTGAGGGACTGTCAGCTTTCAGACAACACTACCTACAAAGTTTGTCAAGACAACCCCATTCCTGATGTCCAGGCAGAGATTCAGGGAATCCACAGATCCTTAGGCCCCCTACAAAACCTTTCACCTGAGTCCATCAAACTCATGACCCCACCGACACCCCGCACCCCTACTTTCTACCTACTTCCTAAGATTCACAAACCTAATCATCCAAGCCGACAATTGTGGCCGGTTACCAAGCCCCCACAGAACAAATCTCTGCCTACATAGACCAACACCTTCAACCCGTTATGTGCAGTCTCCCATCCTTCATCAAAGACACCAATCACTTTCTCCACCGCCTGAAATCCTTACCTAACCTGTTACCTTCAGAAACCATCCTTGTAACTATTTATGCTACTTACTTATACACAAACATCCCGCATGCACACACACAAAGGCAGACATGTACAAAAAGCAAAGAAGTTGGACAGAGATGCCAGTCGAGGCAGAGGCTCTGTCCAGAGATTGGAGGCAAATATGTTGTAGAATGGTGGGTGGGAATTTAAAACTAATGAAGGGTGAGACCAGGTGGGTAACGGGAAGAGAGAATATGTTGACGGGTAAGTTCCCAACTCCAGAGTTCTGATAGGTTGCTTAGGGAAGTATCCATATAACCCGAACGGTGTAACACTGTGCCAAGATGTGCTGGTCATGATCCAAGGCATGCTTAGCCACAGGGTGATCCTCATTACCAACAAACACTGTCTGCCTGTGACCGTTCATGAGAATGGACAGTTTGTTACTGGTCATTCCCACATAGAACGCTTCACAGTGCAGGCATGTCAGTTGGTAAATCACCTGGGTGCTATCACAAGTGGCTCTGCCCTTAATTGTGTACACCTCCATCTGTCCAACGGCCAACTTCACACATCCATCCACATCAAACCAACCAACAAACAACAGTACCTCCATTATGACAGCTGCCATCCATTTCACATCAGACATCCCCTTCCCTACAGTGTAGGTCTTTGTGGCAAACGAGTCTTCTCCAGTCCCGAATCCCTGAACCAGTACACCAATAACCTAATAACAGCTTTCATATCCCGCAGCTATCATCCTGATCTGGTTCAGAAGCAAATTACCAGAGCCACTTCCTCATCCCCCAAAATCCAAAACCTTCTACCGAAGAACCCCAGTAGTGCCCCTCTTGTCACTGGATACTTACCGACACACACACACTCACACACACACACACACACACACACACATATATATATATATATATATATATATATATATATATATAGGCAGTAGGGAAGGAGAGGGAAAAGGAAATGATGAGGGTTTTAAGGAAGGGGGTAAGGAGCCATTCCAATCCTGGGAGAGGAAAGACTTACCTTGGGGGAAAAATGGAGGGTAAACAAATGCACACATGCCCACACATTCACACAGACACAAGTACACCTAGGCAGACATACTGTAGAAAGCAAAGAAGTTAAGTTATATATATATATATATATATATATATATATATATATATATATATATATATATATATAAATTATAGAGGGAAACTTTCCCGGTGGGATAAATAAAACTAAAAATAGAAAAGAGATGACTTACCAAAAGGACCGGCTCGTCGAGAGAAACAAATAAAATCACACACAAACACACATACAAGCTTTCGCCACCACTGGCAGCTTCTTCAGGAAAAAGAGGAAAAAAGGGGAGGAAAAGGGAAGGATATGGGTTTTAAGGAAGTGGAAAAGGAGTCATTCCAATCCCAGGAGTGGAAGGACTTACCTTAGGGGGAAAAAAGGAAGGTAAACAAATACACACACACTCAGACATATCGAAACGCAAACACACCTAGACAGACATTTGTGAAAAGCAAAGAAGTTGGACAGAGATATCAATTGAGGCAGAGGCTCTGTCCACAGAACCCAGGCAAAGATGCTAAAGATAGTGGGCGGGAATTTGAGTTAGCGGAGATTGAGACCAGGTGGGCAACGGGAGGAAAGAATAAGCTGAAGGGCAAGTTCCCATCTCCGGAGTTCTGAAAGGTTGGTGTCGGTGGGAAGTATCCAGATAACCCGGACAGTGTAACACTGCGCCAAGATGTGCTGGCCGTGCACCAAGGCATGTTTAGCCACAGGGTGATCCTCATTACCAACAAACACTGTCTGCCTGTGACCATTCATGCGAATGGACAGTTTGTTGCTGGTCATTCCCACATAGAACGCTTCACAGTGCAGGCATGTTAGTTGGTAAATCACGTGGGTGCTATCGCAAGTGGCTCTGCCCTTGATCGTGTACACCTTCCGGGTTACTGGACTGGAGTAAGTGGTGGTGGAAGGGTGCATAGGGCAGGTTTTACAACGGGGGCGGTTGCATGGGTAGGAGCCAGAGGGTAGGGAAGGTGGTTTGGGGGTTTCATAGGGATGGACTAGGAGGTTACGAAGGTTAGGTGGGCGGCGGAAAGACACTCTCGGAGGAGTAGGGAGGATGTCATTAAGGATGGATCTCATTTCAGGGCAGGATTTAAGGAAGTCTTGTTGTACAGATTGTTGTATGTAGTCTAATTGCCTGGAGAAAATTGAATTGTAACTAAGAGGGGAGGTAAAAATAGAGTGAAAATACTATGTAGAATATAAACAGAAGGAGAAAGTAAGAGGACAGAAAAGATTTCGAAAGGTAACAGAGTAATAACAAACGATCGTGATTGTTAGATTCAAATTGATGAAACGAAAATTATAGAGGGAAACTTTCCCGGTGGGATAAATAAAACTAAAAATAGAAAAGAGATGACTTACCAAAAGGACCTGCCCTGAAATGAGATCCATCCTTAATGACATCCTCTCTACTCCTCCGAGAGTGTCTTTCCGCCGCCCACCTAACCTTCGTAACCTCCTAGTCCATCCCTATGAAACCCCCAAACCACCTTCCCTACCCTCTGGCTCCTACCCATGCAACCGCCCCCGTTGTAAAACCTGCCCTATGCACCCTTCCACCACCACTTACTCCAGTCCAGTAACCCGGAAGGTGTACACGATCAAGGGCAGAGCCACTTGCGATAGCACCCACGTGATTTACCAACTAACATGCCTGCACTGTGAAGCGTTCTATGTGGGAATGACCAGCAACAAACTGTCCATTCGCATGAATGGTCACAGGCAGACAGTGTTTGTTGGTAATGAGGATCACCCTGTGGCTAAACATGCCTTGGTGCACGGCCAGCACATCTTGGCGCAGTGTTACACCGTCTGGGTTATCTGGATACTTCCCACCGACACCAACCTTTCAGAACTCCGGAGATGGGAACTTGCCCTTCAGCTTATTCTTTCCTCCCGTTGCCCACCTGGTCTCAATCTCCGCTAACTCAAATTCCCGCCCACTATCTTTAGCATCTTTGCCTGGGTTCTGTGGACAGAGCCTCTGCCTCAATTGATATCTCTGTCCAACTTCTTTGCTTTTCACAAATGTCTGTCTAGGTGTGTTTGCGTTTCGATATGTCTGAGTGTGTGTGTATTTGTTTACCTTCCTTTTTTCCCCCTAAGGTAAGTCCTTCCACTCCTGGGATTGGAATGACTCCTTTTCCACTTCCTTAAAACCCATATCCTTCCCTTTTCCTCCCCTTTTTTCCTCTTTTTCCTGAAGAAGCTGCCAGTGGTGGCGAAAGCTTGTATGTGTGTTTGTGTGTGATGTTATTTGTTTCTCTCGACGAGCCGGTCCTTTTGGTAAGTCATCTCTTTTCTATTTTTAGTTTTATATATATATATATATATATATATATATATATATATATATATTTTATAGAGGAAAAATTCCTAAAAGGAAAAATATACGTAAAAATAGTGAAGTACACTTACCAGGCGAAAGGGCACAGGCAGTAATAGCAACAAATAAACACACAAACAAATGTATGTGCATTTATTTACCTTCCATTTTTTCCCCCGTCCGGGATTGGAATGGCTCCTTACCCCCTTCCTTAAAACCCTCATCATTTCCTTTTCCCTCTCCTTCCCTTCTGCCTGATGAAGCAGCTAGGCTGCGAAAGCTAGCATTTTTGTGTGTGTGGTGTGTGTGTCTGTGTGTTTATTTGTTGCTATTACTGCCTGTGCCCTTTCGCCTGGTAAGTGTACTTCACTATTTTTACGTGTATATATATATATATATATATATATATCCAAACGTAAACACTCCAAGACAGACATATGTAAAAAGCAAAGAAATAGGACAGAGACCAGAGGCAAAGATGTTGTTGAATGGTTGGTGTGAATCAAATTATCGAAGTTTGAGACCAGATGTGTATTGGTAAGAGAGAATATGCTGAAGGGCAAGTTCTCATCTCCGGAGTTCTGAAAGGTTGGTGTCGATAAGAAGAATCCAGATAACCCGGCCGGTGTAAAACTGTGCCAAGATGTGCTGGCTGTGCACCAAGGCAAGCTTAGCCACAGGGTGATCCTCATTACCACCACATACTGTCTGCCTGTGACCATTCATGCGAATGGACAGTTTGTTGCTGGTCATTCCCACATAGAACGCTTCACAATGCAGGCATGTCAGTTGGTAAATCACGTGGGTGCTATCACAAGTGGCTCTGTCCTTGATCATGTACACCGTATGGGTTACGGGACTGGAGTAAGAGTTTGTTGGTAATGAGGATCACCCTGTGGCTAAACATGACTTGGTGCACGGGCAGCACATCTTGGCACAGTGTTACACCGTCAGGGTTATCTGGATACTTCCCACCGACACCAATCTTTCAGACCTCTAGAGATGGGAACTTCCCCTTCAGCATATTCTCTCTTCCCGTTCCCCAGCTGGTCTCAACCTCAGCTAAATTCAAATTCCCACCCACCATTCTTTAACATCTTTGC
Source organism: Locusta migratoria (assembly GCA_026315105.1). Classification (NCBI taxonomy): domain Eukaryota; kingdom Metazoa; phylum Arthropoda; class Insecta; order Orthoptera; family Acrididae; genus Locusta; species Locusta migratoria. Next base: position 505,361,883 of record CM048746.1, on the reverse strand, counting down.
CTTGGTTCTCTGGACAGAGCCTCTGTCTCAACTGTTATCTCTGTCCAACTTCTTTGCTTTCTACAATTGTCTGCCTTAGCGTGTTTGTGTGTGTATGTGTATGTGCGAATGCATGGTTTTTGCTAGTCATTCCCACATAGAACATTTCACAGTGCAGGCATGTCAGTTGGTAAATCACGTAACTCCTATCACAAGTTTCTCTACACTTAATTGTGTACAACTTCTGGGTTACGAGACTGGAATTTGTGGTGGTGGTGGGTGGTGGCATGTATAGATCAGGTTTTAGACCAGGGACAGTTACATGGATAGGAGCCAGAGAGTAGGATAGGTGGTTTGGGGATTTCATAGAAATGAACTAGGAAGTTACGAAGGTTAGGTGGGCAGTGGAAAGACACTCTTGGTGGAGTGGGAACGATGTCGTGAAGGATGGATCTCATTTCAGGGTAGAATTTAAGGAAGTTGCATCCTTGCTGTTGAGCCACACTCCACCAAGAGTGTCTTTCTGCCACCCACCGAACCTTCATAACCTCTTAGTTCATCCCCATGAAATCCCAAATCCACCTTCCCTATCCTCCAGCTCCTACCCAAGTAACCTCTCCTGGTGTAAAACATGCCCTATGCACCCTCCTGCCACCACTTATTCCAGTGCTTTAACCCAGAAGTTGTACATGATTAAGTGCAGAGCCACTTTCGATAGAACCACAATGATTTACCAACTGACATGTCTACACTATGAAGCGTTCTATGTGGGAATGACCAGCACATGACCATTCATATGAACAGACACAGGCAGACAGTGTTTGTTGCTAATGAGGATCACCCTGTGGCTAAGCATGCATTGGTGCACAGCCAGCACATCTTGGCACAGTGTTCCACCATCCGGGTTATATGGATACTTCCCACCGACATCTACCTTTCAGAACTCTGGAGATGGGAACTTGCCCTTTAGCATATTCTATCTTCCTGTTGCCCACCTGGTCTCAACCTCCGTTAATTTCGTTCGCACCCACCATTCATCTACATCTTTTCCTCTGCTGTCTGGACAGAGCCTCTACTTCGAATGGTATCTCTATCCAACTTCTTTGCTTTTTAAGTATGTCTGCCTTGGTGTGTTTGTGTGTGTACATATGTGGGTGTGGGTGTTTGTTTACCTATCCTTTTTCTCCCTAGGTAAGTCTTTCGTCTCCTAGGATTGGAATGGCTCCTCATGCACTCCCTTAAAATCCCTCCCTTTCCTGCTCTTTATCTGAAGAAGCAACCCAAGATTGCAAAAGCTCAATTTTTATTTATGTGTGTGTGTTCACTAACAGGTGCCCTTTCACTGGTAAGTCAAACATTCTTAGATGAAACAAATATTATAGAGGGAAACTTTCGTGGTAGGAAAAATATGTATAAAAATAGAGATTGTTTATCTTACTCAAAGCACAGGTTTGATGACAGATACAGAAATAAAAACACATACAAACCCAAAGTTTCAAGCTTTTGCAGCCATTTGTTGCTTCATGAGCAAAAGAGGAAGGAAGGAGGGGGAAAAAGGAAGGATGCAGGTTTTAAGGGAGTGGATGAGGAGTCATTCCAACCCTGGATTGGAAGGACGTACCTTAGGGAAAAAAGGAAAGGTAAACAAACACATACACCCACACACAATACACGCAAACACACCAAGGCAGACATTTGTAAAAAGGAAAGAGGTTGAACAGATGTGCCAGTCAAGGTAAAGGCTCTGTCCAGAGATTGAAGGCAAAGATGTTGTAGAATGTTGGTCGTGAATTTCAAACTAACTAAGGTTGAGACCTGGTGGGCAAGTTCCCAACTCCAGAGTTCTGAAAGGTCGGTGTCAGTGGGAAGTATCCATATAACCCGAACAGTGTAACACTGTGCCAAGATGTGCTGGCCATGCACCAAGGCACAGCTAGTCACAGGGTGATCCTTATTACCAACAAACACTGTCTGTCTGCATCCATTCATTCGAATGTACAGTTTGTTTCTGGTCATTCCCACATAGAAGGTGTCACAGTACAGGCATGTCAGCTGGTAAATCACTTAGGTGCTGTCACAAGTGGCTCTGCCCTTAATTGTGTACACCTTCTGGGTTACAGGACTGGAATAAGTGGCGGTGAGAGGATGCATAGAGCAGGTTTTACACCAGGCGCATTTACATGGGTAGGAGCCGGAGGGTAGGGAAGGTATTTTCGGGATTTAATAGGGATAGACTAGGAGGTTACGGAGATTAGGTGAACAGCTGTCATCAGGTTGTTTGTGTACTGATTTAGGGATTCAGGGATTCAGGAGCAGACTTGTTTGCCACGAAGACCTAAGCTGTAGGAAAAGGACTGTTTGATATGGAATGGATGGCAGCTTTCATAATGTAGGTACTGTTGTTTGTTGGTGGGTTTAATGTGGACGGATGCGTGGAGCTGGCCATTGGATAGATGGAGGTCAACATTGAGGAAACTAGCATGGCATTTGGAGTAGGACCAGGTGACTCTGATGGAACCAAAGGAGATGAGGTTGGAGAGGAAATTCTGGAGTTCTTCTTGTCTGTGAGTCCAGATCGTGAAGACATCATCAATAAATCTATACCAAACTTTGGGTTGACAGGCTTGGGTGTCCAAGAATGCTTCCTCTAAGCATCCCATAAATAAGTTGGCATATGAGGGGGCATCCTGTTTCCCATGGCTGTTCCCTTTAGTTGTTGGTATGTCTCTTCCTCAAAAGTGAAGAAGTTGTGGGTTAGGATGAAGCTGGCTAGAGTAATAAAGAATGAGGTTTTAGGCAGGGTTGCAGTTGGTCGGTGTGAAAGGAAATACTCCATTGCAGTGAGGCCCTAGGCATGCAGGATATTTGTGTTTAGGGAAGTGGCATCAATGGTTACAATGATGGTTTAAAGAGGTAACAAGCTGGGTAAGGATTACAGGTAATCGAGAAAGTGGTTGGAGACTCCACGTAATGGGTTGATGGTGTTCCCAAGATTCACAAACCCAAACATCCGGGCTGCCCCATTATGGCCGGTTACCAAGCCCCTACAGAACGAATTTCAGCCTACATACACTAACACCTTCAACCCCATTAAGTGCAGTTTTCCATCCTTCATCAAGTTTCTTTACTTTTTATAAATATTTTTCTGAACAGGATTGTTTTCCTCTGACAAAATTTGACTTACCAGGTGAAAAGGCACCAGTTCATTGACACAAACATAAATAAAAAGATATGCACACACACACACACACACACACACACACACACACACACACACACAAACTGAACTTTCGTATTCGTTGGCCGCTTCATCAGAAAAGAGAAAGGAAGGAAAAGGGAAAAGAAAGTGATACAGGCTTTAAGGGGGTGGGTAAGGAGTCATTCCAATCTCGGGAGTGGAAAGACTCACTTTAGGGGAAGAAAGGACAGATAATTAAACATAACCCCTCCCCACACACACACATATACACACACACAAAAAAACACACCAAGGCAGACATACATGATCTGGAATCAGGGCCAGGACACCCTATCCTCCTTTCTTCAGAACCACAACTCCTTCTCCCCCATTCTCTTCACCTGATCTTCCTCAGCCTACCATGAAACATTCCTGGGTGTCAACCTCCACCTCACAGAAGGCACCATCCAGACTGATGTCCATATTAAACCTACCAACCACCAACAGTACCTACACTTTGACAGTTGCCATCCCTTCCACATCAAAAAATCCCTCCCTTATGGCTTGGCCATCCATGGACGGTGTATCTGCAGTGACAAGAACTTCCTTTCTCAATATGCTGAAGGTCGCACAAAGTCCTTCACTGACAGAAACTACCCCACAGCCCTAGTCCACAAACAGACCTCCCATGCTATACCCTCACACATCCCAAATCCTCCCTCTAACACCAGTAACCATCCAAAATGAGTTCTCCCTTTATCACCCAGTACTACGCTCTACATTGCATCCTTAGCCAAGGTTTTGATTTTCTGTCCTCATGCCCAGAAACCAAGCCCACTGCCACAGGGATCATATGCTTGTGGAAGGCACTGCTGCAAGACCTGTTCAATCTACTCACCCAGCACTTCCCATTCCAGTCCTGTCACAGGCTTATCCTACCCTGTCAGAGGCCAGGCCACCTGTGAAAGCAGGCATGTAATTTACCAACTGTGCTGCAATAACTGTGCAGCTTTCTACATTTCCATGACCACTAACCAGCTCTTCTGGTTCACTGACAGGTCAAAATCAGACCAAGGTGTTGGGGCCGGGGTATTTGGGGTGCAGCCAAGACTGGAGGGCGTCATCTCTCTAGGGAAACTGGCCTCAGTATTCCAGGCCGAAATCACTGGCAGCTCCTGCAACAAGGTCTAAAATTGTTGCAGAATGTCACAGGGTTCTGGTGGAGCTAGGGGAAAGCAATAGAGTAAACCTATTGTGGGTCCCTGGCCACTCGGGGATCAGTGGCAACGAACACGCCGACAGATTAGCTAGGATGGGGGCAGAGACACCATTTATTGGACCGGAACCTGTCCTGACAATCACCGAGGCAATGATCAAATTGGAGCTACGTAACTGCCTCAGAAGACAGCACGTAGAATATTGGACCAAAGTCTATCAACAAAAACATGGCAAGATAATGATGCCAAAGCCATGTTTTAAAAGAAGCTCTGCAATCCTGGGTCTGAACAGGAGAGAGATTAGACTCATGGTTGGATTGCTGACAGGCAATGGGAATTTCAAAAAACACCTACGTACAATGGGAATAACAGAAGAGGACCCTAAATGTAGGATCTGTGATGACGGTGATGAAACTGCATCACATCTAATCTTCGAATGCATTGCATTGGACAATAAAAGGCACAGAATATTTGGGACAACCAGACCTGAAGAAATTGTGTCTAATAAAGAACTGGTAAAGGGACTCCTTGCACTGTTCAAGGGCATTGGTTGGCTTTACTAGATATACAGGGAGCGATACCGCACAATAAACTTAGTTTCGGCGCGGGCAGTGGCGGGTTGGACCAAGACTGTTTTGGCTTCCCTGGAAAAATCAACCAGCTGTCCATTATATTGAATGACCCTCACCAAACTGTGGCCTAAAACAAGGTGGACCACCCTGTGGCGCACCATGCAGCGCAGGACATGCTTGATTTCAATGGCTGCTTCACAACCCGGGTCATCTGGATCCTCCCACCCACCACCAGCTTTTCTGAACTACACAGATGGGAGTAGTCCCTACAGTACATTCCACAATCTCATAATCATCCAGACCTCAACCTACGATAACTTCCCTTTTTTCCACACCTTACATTCCCTATCTCTCTATCCTAAACCTCTCCTATTTTGAGTGGTGTGTGTGTGTGTGTGTGTGTGTGTGTGTGTGTGTACGTGCACGTGTGTGTGTGGCTTGCATGTTTTTTTTTTTTTAATATCTATTTTTATTTTGTGTAGTTTATTTTATTATTTTTATTGTGTTTTATTTTTCTCCACTCACGTGCCTCTCCACTCCATTCCTAAGCTGCAAATCATTACTCCCATCTAGACACCGTGATGCAACCTTCTTGTCCCCTCTCCCCTTCCCTCACCGATTAACACAGCACAGTGCGTGATTCAAAGTGTGGCAGCCAGAGGTGATAGTTGTATGATTGTGTTGTGTGCCTCTGTGATTGCGTGAATGTTCTATTTTCTTAAGGAGGCCATGGCCGGTAGCTGAAAGTGTTGTATGTGTGTGTCTTTTGTATGTGCCTGTTGCAGCTTGTCGCCACGTCTTTTCGGTGAGTTGTAAACTGTCCTCACTACTAAATTATTAATTCCAACCAGGACTTTCCATTATTAGATATTCATTTTTACAGCCTCATTGGACTACTTCAGTCAATCATTTTCTTCTCCTCCCCTTCAATAACTGCACATTTTGTTCTTTCCATATTTCTCAGTATCATTTGTTCTGAAGTGTTCTGTATTTCCTTATATCTAAATACTATTTTCATTGAGTGTTATTTGTCTATTTTTTGCTTGAATCTTATTTTCTTGTTTTACAGTTTCTTTTGATTCTCTGTTTTGTTTTGTGAATCATCCAAGGTTAGTTTCAGATCTTCCATATCCTCTCTAATTTCTTTGATCTGTCCTATGTGTTGCTTCCGATTCCACAGTTTCTCTATAATTTTTCTTCCTAATCTGGTTTCTGGTGTCCTCAAGATGTGACCAAAGAAAGAAATCCTTATGTATAGTATCTGTGATGGATTCCAGTTCCCTGTACACTACTTCTTTTCTCACTACCCGCCATTTCCTTTCTTTTGTTATTTATTATTTATGTAAGTCCTAGCTGTTCTTCTCTCTTCTTTTAGTATTTCGTCAAGTCTGTTTCTCTGAATAACTCAAAAACAGTTTCGCTTGCATATGTTACATCTAGCTGACTACTGCCTTGTAGGGTTTTAATTTTGTGTTAATTGATAGTCATTTTTTATTGTTTGTAGACTGTGTTAGCTGTACTGCCCTATAAAGTAAAATACTCGACAATGCCACTTACCATTGGGTTTCCCCGAGTCGCTCAATTCATAATTTGTTATATTAATCTCCATTTTAATTCAATATTATTAATATTTTGGAACTTATGATATATTTTAAATGATTTTACATAATTAATAGCATCTCATGGCTGAATAAAACTTTTTCCAGTTTATCAGATCTTGCAGACTTCATACACCAAGCAGATGAAGGATTGCTACAACCTGTGGAGGAGGGTGACTATGAGAGGCTTGTCAATGTTATGGGTTACCTAATGAATGTAAAGGAGCGCACAGCAGATACGGATGAGATGTTTGAACCATTACAGCAAACCATTGATTTGCTAAAGCAATATGACCAGGACTTACCAGAAGAGGTCAATGTACTTTTGCAGGTAATTAAAGCAATAGAATGTTACAGCTACTGCTCTTTATAGCAGTTTATGTTACATTCTTAGCTGTGATAATTTATATGATACCAATATTGTTGCTGCACTGGTTAGCAGAAGAATACAGAATAGACAATCTATAGGAAAACTTTTATTGATAACTGTTGATTTACTAAAGCTGTATGATCAGTATGCTGACTAGCTCTGAGGAAATTGAAAGAGACTGCCTACATCACATGTGTGCATCCTCTCCTGGAGTACTGCTGCCCAGTGTGGGACCCTCACCAGGTGTGACTGATGGAAGACATTGAGAAGGTCCAGAGAAGGGCAACTTGTTTTGTTTTATCAAGTTACAGGGGGGAAAGCGCCATGGAAATGTTACATGATTTGAGGAGGAAATCATTAAAAGAAAGATGTTATTCATTGCAGCAAGATCTATTTGCAAAATTTGAAATACCGACTTTTACTTCTGAAAGTCAAAATATTTTGCTAGTACCCACCTATGTAGGAAGACAAGACTATCCCAATAAAATAAGAGAAATCAGATCGCAAACTTATAAAAATTTAAACGTTCTTTCTTCCTGTGCGCTGTTAGAGAATGGAACGACAGAGAAAGGTTATGAAAGTGCTTAATGAACTCTCTGCTAGGCACTTAAATGTGATTTGCAGAGTATCTATGTAGACGTAGATGTATGAGGGGAGAAAAGAAATGATTCATACTGTTAAAGGAGAAGAAAACTTAAATGTGTTGAAGGAATGGAAACTGGTAGTAGGAAAATGAAGAGAAGGAACTGTAGTGCCTGAATATGGACTGGGGAAAAGGAATGAAAGAGGAGATTGCCAGGTAGAATTTTGTGCAGAGCACAATTTAATAATCACAGACACTTGGTTTAATCATCATAAAAGAAGGTTATATACATAGAAAAGACCAGTAGACACTGGGAGATATCAGATTGACTTTATAATGGTAAGGCAAAGATTTAGGAACAAGGTTATAAACTGTAAGACATATCCAGGAGCAGATATAGACTCTGACCTTAACTTATTGGTTATGAACATTAAATTAAATCTGAAGAGACTGCAAAAAGGTAGGAAATTAAGGAGGTGGAATCTGGACAAGTTGAAGGAACCAGAGGTAGTTGAGAATTTTAGAGGGAGTAGTTCTGAAAGATAGAGTAGTGCAGGCCTCAGAGGATCATACAGGCAGAGGATCCCTGGATAACACAGGATATACTGAACTTAATTGATGAAAGGGGAAATTATAAAATTCATCAAGTGAAGCAGTCAAAAGGGAGTACAGACGTCTGAAAAATGAGGTTGACAGGAAGTGCAGACTGGCTAAGCAGGAATGGCTTGAGGAGAAATGCAAGACCGTAGAAGAATGTGTAACTAGGGGAAAGATAGATATTGCCTACAGGAAAATAAAAGTGACATTTGGTGCCAAGCAAAGCAGTGGTATGAATATCAAGAACTCAGATGGAAAACCAGTACTAAGCAGAGAAGGGAAATTTGAAAGTGGGAAAAGAAAAATATAGAGGGCCTGTACAAACTTGAAGGCAGTTTTCTAGAAATGGAAGCTAAAGTAGAGGATGATGAGGTAGGAGATATTATACTGCGACAAGAATTTGACAGAGCACTGAAAGATTGGAGTAGAAACAAGGCCTCTGGAGTAGATTGTGTTTCATCTGAACTTCTGTTATTGTTAGGAGGAACTGGTCATGAAGAAATTGTTCCACTTGGTATACAAGACGTATGAGACAGGGGAAATACCCTCAGACTTTAAGAAAAATATAGTGTTTCCAATTCTGAAGAAAGCAAGTGCAGACAAATGTTAAAATTACAGAACTATCAGTTTAAGAAGTCATGGTTGCACAATATGAACACGAATTTTTTTACAGACGAATGGAAAAATTGCTGTAATCTGATCTTGGGGAAGATTCGTTTGGATTTGGGAGAAATGTAGAGAAATGCAGATAGCTGAATTAATGCATGAGCTACCTTAAGGAAGGCACCTTACGGTGCATGATGGAGAGTACCTTATAGTGGGTCAACATGTTTGTTACTCTACATGCTGAAACGGATGGACAGAATTGAATGAAATTTGCAATGAAAATAGCTTTTACCCTGAATTAATACGTGGGCAACCTTTTGTAGCGTATGGCAGAGTGTATGTTAGAACAAACACGCAAATTTTTTGACTATTCACCATGAAAGTCAGCACATAACATGAACCTGCTGCGACAGCGACTCCTCTGCTGCTATGGCGCCCAATGACAACAATTGTTAAGATTCCTCTTACACAGCTATAAATAGCTCTGTGGCTCCATCTCCGCCCAATCTGACGATGCACTAACAGCGCGAAACACGTCATTGGATAATAAAATATTGCAACAGAGACTGAACATTTTTAATTAATCAGCATATAAATGTTTGTTTTCATGAAGCCAATGAATTTAGCATGGCGGAGGATACCTTGCGACTTTGACACTGTTTGACCAGTCGTCATGAAACTTGGTGCATATATGTATGTTTTCTTATATAGGAGGGAGAGGAGTAGGTGGAGGAGATGATAGACGTAAAGTGGAAGTAGGAGAAGGACAGAGAGAGGGTTGAGGAAGAGAAAGACAGAGAGAGGGGGTACAAGGATATTGAGAATGGGGACATGGTGACAGACAGGTGAAAGGGGATGAACAGAGGGAGAGGGCGGAGGCAATGGAAGAAAATGATGCTGAATGTCATCAAGGCAACAATTCATACTGAAAAGTTGAAAGGAGAAAAAGTGCTCATTCCATGCATTCCCTTCTTTCCCACTGACATGCTATTCAATTTTGATTTCAGACGACTGCAGTTCCCTATACGACTTGCAGTCTCAATCACCATCAACAAGGTACACTTCATGTGTGTGGATTGAATCTAGAAATTCATTTTTTTCACATGGCCAGTTGTATGTTGAATCCTCACAAGTTGGACAGCTAAGAAATTTGTTTGCTTTTGCTGAAGACAGAAAACAAAAAAAATATTGTCTACCTTAAATTGCTTGAATAAGTGAACAAAGTGAAATGAATGTCATTTATACTTCTTCTTTATGTATCATTTAATTTCAATAAATGCATTTATTATTGACTATAAAATGAATATTTATTAATATTATTAATACAGTAAAACCTCGTTTTTAAATTCTCGGTTTTTACGTTTTCCCGCCATTTACACCATTTTTTGTCGGTCCCATCAAATTTCCTATGTTTACAATGTTAATTCACCCTCGTTTTTGTACCAACATATTTACGCTTTTCCCGCATTTTACACTTTTTGAAAGCATGTTCGTGAAGAAAAATGACGTAATGTACATACATTAACACTAGCATGGCTTTCCCCTTAAAGTATAGCACTTAAAAATTATTCGCATTCGAGTTTCTTGACACTTGGCGTTTATTCAAATGTATATTTCGCGTTTCATTGTTGATTTAAAGACGCGCCGATTTGTGGCAATGTAGTTCTTCTTTTCACCAGCTTCTTTGGCAGAGCGCGTGGCATGTACTCAGACAAACAGAACGGTTTGTTAACGAGAGAATAACGCTGATTTGTGGTGGTGTAGTTCGTCTTTTCGCTAGCTTCTTTGTCAGAGCGGCTGGCGAGTACAGTACTCAAACAATCAGAACCAGTTGCTTTGTTGAAGTGAGAATAAATAGTTGCGTTGTTTTTGTGATACATATTTCTGGTTAATAAAGAACTTTATCTGTCACAGTTGGGTATCATAATACCCACAACCTCAAAAAAGCTATAATAGTGAGAGATGCCGATCCGATGCAAACGTCACAAAAATACTTATGCATATGTTTGTACTCGAGAACGCGAATAAATTCTCGAATATTGTTGAGTGAAACATCGAAAAATACAAAACTAACGGAACTGTAGGAGTTTTACTAGGTAAATAATTAATTCCGGTAAAAGGCAGTAATTTTGAAGATGTTACATAGCCTAGCAGCGGCGTCCAAACAATATCTATCGAAGCGGTTCAGGTAATTTTGAAGATGTGTTATAGCCCAGCAGTGGCGTCCTCGATTATAATGAATGAAATTACGTAAAAAAATTTCTACTTCCCATAAAATTACCAGTTTGCCTGGCGCTTAAAATAGCTGCATCCTCGATTATAATGATTGAAATTGTCAAAAATTTCCACTTCCCATAAAATTACCAGTTTGCCTGGCACTCAAAATAGCGGCATCCTCGATTACAATGACTGAAATTATGTCAAAAATTTCCACTTCCCATAAACTTACCAGTTCTGCCTGGCGCTTAAAATAGCGGCGTCCTCGATTATAATGAATGAAATTACGTCAAAAAGTTCCACTTCCCATAAAATTACCAGTTCTGCCTGGCGCTTAAAATAGCGGCGTCCTCGATTATAATGAATGAAATTAGGCCTACGTCAAAAATTTCTACTTCCCATAAAATTACCAGTTTGCCTGGGGGCTCAAAATAGCGGCATTCTCGATTATAATGACTGAAATTACGTCAAAAATTTCCACTTCCCATAAAATTACCAGTTCTGGCTGGCACTTAAAATAGCGGCGTCCTCGATTATAATGAATAGAAATCTTTGACTTAATTTCACTTCCCATAAAATTACCAGTTTTTCCTGGCGCTTAAAATAGTAAAAATTTGGATAACCATTATTGTATAATCAACTCCCTGGCGAGTATTTAGATGTCTATTATGTACATATATCACACATAAACTACGAAAATGCAAGGCTGATCCAGTAAGCATATTTTACCATTTAAAACATTATTTCCTGCATTTTACATTTTCCTGCATTTTACACTATTTCACTGAAGTCCCCTTAAAAGTGTAAAAACGAGGTTCTACTGTATATTATATTATTATATTATATTATTATTATATATTATTATATTATATTATATTATTATATTATTAATTGAACAAGCTAACACTTTCAAATTTCATATGATATTTGCACAATTATTTCTTTTGTGGCAGCAATGTACTGGGTACCAGCTAGTACTACATAAATAATACATCACTGATGCATATATGTTCATTTAGGAGTTGCCAGAGCAGTGGAATAATACAAAGAAGATAGCTACTCAAGTAAAACAGCAGGTGGCTCCATTGCAAGCAATTGAAGTATGCTGCATAAGAAGTCGAATCCAGGCATTTGACAATCAGCAGTTGCAGTATCGTGATCGTTTCCGCAAATACCGTTTCCTCAGGTATTATTAACAATTCATAACCTACAATGTTAATATATTGCAATAAAAATATCAATTCAAAGTCTGTCATTTTTTTTGAAGATTTAAATATGTGTTAGAGACAATAAAATGAACATACATCCGTTTCTAGAGTGTATTACTGAAGATGTATAAACTAAACAGTAATCTAATATAAAAAATAGAAAATGAATGAATTACCCAAAGAACAGGCTCGTCGACAGACACAAATAAAATCACACACTAACACACATACAAGCTTTCGCAACCGTTGGTCGCTTCTTCAGGAAAAGAGGAAGAAAGGAGAGGAGAAAGGGAAGGATATGGGTTTTAAGGAAGTGGAAAATGAGTTGGAAAAGGAGAAATTCCAATCCCAGGAGTGGAAGGACTTACCTAAGGTAAGTCCTTCCACTCCTGGGACTGGAATGGGAAGGATATGGGTTTTAAGGAAGTGGAAAAGGAGTCGGAAAAGGAGTAATTCCAATCCCAGGAGTGGAAGGACTTACCTAAGGTTAGTCCTTCCACTCCTGGGATTGAAATGACTCCTTTTCCACTTCCTTAAAACTCATATCCTTCCCTTTCTCCTCTCCTTTCTTCCTCTTTTCCTGAAGAAGCGACCAACAGTTGCGAAAGCTTGTATGTGTGTGGTTCTTATTTGTGTCTGTCGACGAGCCTGTCCTTTGGGTAAGTCATCCGTTTTCTATTTTTTATATTTGTTTATCCCACCAGGAAAGTTTCCTTCTATAATTTTCATTTCATCAATTTGAATCTAAACAGTAATCTGTGTCTTTTGGCATTAGTCTAACTGGGAAAGAGAATCAAAATTTCCCTAATTACCAGTGTTTTAATCCATTCTTGCAACCAAAATTTAACAAGTTTCACAATCCTCATCTTTGTATTTAATGTGTATTAGTTTCTAAAAGAGTGAACAGACCTAGTGTTGATAGAGATGATAAACATTTATAAGAATAGTTGTGAATGAAAAATCATTTTTGAGATAGTATTTTGCTTACTTAGTTCGAAGACATATTTCTGTATTTAACTTCATGGAGTCACTTTAAATGCAAGAGATTTGTGTGTGTGTGGGCCCTCTACAGTGGCAGGATTGATTTTAGGTGATGGGTTGTAGTCAGGATAATGACTAGTTATTGCTGAAGGAAAAATTGTTAGTAGTCATACTTTTCATTAATGGACAATGTGATTATCTGTCATGGTTTAGTCCCCTTGGCATGTGCTGCAGACATCAAAATAAATAATGGGAAAAAACAATGTTAAGTCGACTATAGGCTCAACGTAGCTGAATCTACTGCAGAATAAGCCAAAACCGAATTATGTAGAAGAAGGTGAATTATCTTCTGGAGATTCACAGAGAGACTGCACATGAAGCATTGGGCTCATTGTCCAAAGCACAATGATCCAACAGCATCAAAATTAAGACTGTCAAAACCTTGAAGAGTTTGCCAAACAAATAAATAACATAGACAACAATGTGGGAGTATAAGAAGTGCAAAGTTCCTTTACATCTATCAGAATGCTTAAAATTATATCACACTATTACAGATTATTAATTTTGTATTAGCGATTTTTGCATAAATAAACTTTTTGTAGCACTTACATCTACCACAATTATTGCATCAGGCTGTAATTACATATCAAACACTCCAAAAATGTTTATCATTTTAAGAGGGCGCCACCACTAATATTTATATTTGCCCCGCTCATTGTACTATGGGCTGTCCCCATAATATTTACATTTGGTCCGATCATCTTACTTGGGCTATTCCCGTAATATTTACTTTTGGTCCGATCATCGTACACAGACAATGCTGGTAAATGTTTACGTTTGGGCCAATCAACATACACGTGCTATGGCCGTAATTGTAGGTTAAGGGGTTAAGGCTAGTATAATGTATAAAGGGGAATAATTGTTAACAAAAATCTCAAAAAGTTCTGGAATGATTAACTACAAATTTACGCAAAATAGTCTAATAATTGGAAAGAGATAGGTAGTTTTTTCTTTGGGTAGGTTGGGAAGGGGGGGGGGGGGGGGCAATGTACAGATATACACAGCAGTGTGATTTTTGTTTTCTTTCTCACAGTTAGTTTCAGCAAAAGACATGAAGGCTGTATTTATGCCTTGTTGGCTAATGACTATTATACTGCTACAGAATCTCAATCACTGAAGCTAATATCCTAAGAGTTCCAGCAACTGGACAGGTCATTCACATACTCCATATACCAATGAGCCTAACCAATTTTCTCGTTTATTTTGAGCATCTTCAATTTCTAATCTGTGTTTTGTATACAATAACAATAAACAATCCTGTCAGGTAGGAGGGGGGAAGGGGAGGGTAAGTATAGAGTGGTGGGATAAGAGATAGAAAAGGGAAAGGAGGAGATGGTCAGAAAGAGAAGGACATTAGGCTATATACCTAATTCCCATATATATTTAGCAATTGTGACACATTGCTGGATTCATTAATAATTAATATCTACAACACAAAAATTATTTTTGAATTTTATAGTCTGTATTTACAATAACTGAACATAAAAGGTATTGATTATGTATATAATATTTATTTCATCCAGGTATGACTGTAAAGATCCTTATGACTTGGTGGACAAAACACATTTAGAAATTAATAAATTTGAAGAGGAGATGCAAGCTATCCAAGACTCTGCATCCTTATTTGAGGTTAATGTACCTGAATTCAAACATGTCAAACAGTGTAGAAAGGAGTTGCGCATGCTAAAGGTACCACAGCAATATGTACTGTGATAACAAGAGCAAACTAGAAACTTACTTTTTTTTTTTTTTTTTTTTTTTTTTTTTTTTTTTTTTTTTTTTTTTTTTTTTTTTTTTTTTTTTGCAAAATTATTATTAGTTATATGTAGATTCTTATATATAACATTGTCATAATTTATTACCACCAGTAAGAGATTTTACATTTTAAGAATTTTTTTTCTACTTTGGATTGTAGCAACTATGGGATTATGTGCATATAGTTCAAACATGCATTGATGATTGGAAGACCACCCCCTGGAGGAAGATTGATGTTGAAAACATGGATATAGAATGCAAGAAGTTTGCGAAGGAAATAAGAGGTAATATAAAAATACAGAAGATATATCAAGGAATAACTTTAATATCACACAACAACAAAAAAATGGTTATTTGTCCACATAATACTTACAGTATAAAAATTGCATTTGATTTTTATGTCAGGTAATGCTTATGCATGTTTTAAGTTCTTTGTATACAGTTTTGTAAGGTATACACAAATATAAACCCAAACTTTTCAGTGATCCAACAATTAAAAAAAAAAATCTTTCCTTTCTATAAAAATTATGTCTTGTGCAAGGTTGAATAACTTACAGAGACATAATTGCTCACATTGGTTACATTGTTAATTACATCATTGAATTCATTCACAGATGTTGACCAACTTACTCAGAAAATAGTTGAGTTGATGTATATAGTTTATTGAATTTCAGGTTTATTTAAAAAATATGTTAACAAACTAATGAAGTTTCTTACAAGGCATAGTTCATAAGTGTAATTTTACTTGTCAGAAGTGTTGTTCTTTTTATGCAGATTTGTTAGTTTGGAATGCGATAATTCATATTGTTCTAGGTCGGGAAGTTAATGCAAAGTCTTTGGAAACATCAAACATTACTTTGATTGATGTGTCAAAAACTGCTAAAGCATAATGGTTCATAGTATGGGTTCCGGTAATCATGCCCTAGTTCATGAACCATTGGTAACATATAAGTGGCCAAGTAAGTGGTCCTGGCAGTCAGGATACCAGGTACTTTGCAATAAGGTTGGGCTTCTCAGATATATTGTGAGTCGTGATCACCTTTGTGATCAGGATGTAAAGACTGACAAATCAACTGATGAGTCCCTCAACCATTAGGTGTATAACCGAATGGGACACTGGGCAAGTAAGGCTAGAAATTTGCTTTCCAGGTACTTGTCTCGGATGCAGGCAACAATCAGAGCAAAATGTATCGAACATTTGGAGGTGATGGAGTCCCACCTCTAATTGACAGACCAGGGATTCGACTTGGTAAATGATCTGGAATGTGATTTGGGGGGATGGGGGGGGGGGGGAGGAGCTATTAGTATCAATGGGTGCTACACTGGGAAGAAGTTACTACTGGCAGAGGCTGCAAGTAAGATGGGGTTAGAAGTTTTAGTTGCTAGTCACTTTGGGGTGGGGGAGAGAAAGGAGATGAAGTTGGAGAATACAAAGTCTATGTATCAGGAGTTAAACCATGAAGAGCAAAGTGGGATGTTGGGATTTATATCACCAAAGCAATTGAACTCAGCATAATTGCAATAATTTCCTTATACAAATGACTGCTGTGAATAGATTTGACAGTCTCCAGCAAGAAAATTAGTGTATTTGCCTTGTGAAGCGACAAAGTAAGATGAGATGGGCAGATTTTATGATTCACTAACTGATGCAGTTGTTAGAGTATGGGGTAATGACAGTGATTTGCTCATGGGTAATTTAAATTCCAGGATAGAAATTCAAACAGAAGGGTATGAAAAGGTTATGGGTAAGTTTGGAGATGATATGGAAGCCAATAGGAATGGAAACAGCTCTTGGGTTTCTGTGCCAGTATGGGCGTAGTTACCACAAACTCCTATTTTAATCATAGTAACATTCACTGGAATACTTGGAAAGGCAGGGGAACCAGATCTGTCATTGACTATGAAATAACAACTCAGGAATTTAGGAAGGCAGTCAGGACACATGTCTGCCCCCCGGCAGACACACTGAGTGCATGTTGGACTTCTTTCCGGATCTTGACGCTGTCTGCCTAAGGGGCTCCATCACGCGCCTAATGTTGGAGCTCCCAATAACTGATAATCCCCTCCCCCCGTGCACCTGCTCGGACGCTGCTGAAGGAGTGGCCACACGTCCACTCACAGGACAAATGGGCATGGACGGACGTCCACCCTCCACATTGGCCTTCTGCCTCGAGCGACGCGAACGCCTTACAACCTGCCAATCCCCTTGCGGAGAGGGCAGCTCAACTGGTACACCTGAAGGTGTCTCGATAGCAGGGGCAGAGAGCAAAGCATGAGACACCTGAGGTGTCCCAATTGACCCACCAGACTGCACGCTGGGACAGCAGTTTGAAGACAGCTGACCATAGCCAACAGCACACTCAGCTGTAACTGCAGCCAGCTCCTCCTACGAACACACACAGCAGGCATACATCCTATCCATCCTATTGGTACAATTAACTGTCGAAAGTAGAAAACTAAATAATTAACTTTTAAGTAGCCTAGTACTTTAATAAAGGCGGCTGGCAGCTGATTGAACTGTGGTCAGTCGTAAGTACACTGTCAAAACAACGAAACTGAGTCTAGCAGTTTTCAAAATAAACAAGAATATCTATGGAATTCACCATTATCAATCACATGGGAATAATAGCTTTCTCAAAGCAGAACACGAAATAAGGAAGTGACAATATGACACATAGCGTGCAGCAGATGAAAACTGTACCCATGGTATTTATCAAAATATGCAAGTATAAACTCTTAAAGCAGTAGCACAAACCACATGTGTCAAGTAGGTGAGAAGAAACCTCTTAAAAACAGAAACACTAACAAAAGTTAAGAAATTAACTTGCAACGAAATTTCACGCAATTAAATTATGATACTTATCGCTCTGGGTGATGGGGCAGCGACGACAGCTGGCACTGAACTGACTGCTAACTGACTAAATGCTAATCTGCCAAGTACGTGGGAATAAACCTCTAAAACAGAAGTACTAACGGAAATGAAGAACTACACCAGTCATAGACGAAGACTATACACAATAATATTTATCAAATACGATAGAATAAACTATTAAAACAGTAGTACAAACGAAATCTGCAAAGTACGCGGGAATAAACCTCTTAAAACAGAAGTACTAACGAAAATGAAGAACTAGAGTGGCAAATTAAATTTGACACAAATTAAATTCAGATACTTAGCGCTGTTTACGATGTGACACCGGCAGCAGCTGGCACTGGACTGACTCTCTTCTCAATTTGTCCATCTCCTTGTTTCTAAAAATCTTTATGTATAAAGCAGAGTGTCTAAGTGTTTATGTTTACGTATTGGATATTGTTTGCAGAATGTGCTGCAGTGTGATAAAGACTTAACAGAATGTCGAACATAATGCAGTACCTATTTGCAGATGTCATATTTATGATTGTAATATATACTAAATTATGTGTCCTACAAGAACATTATTTACCAGGTTGATAGAGTGGAATATTAGTAAACTGCCTGCAAAATGTGTTGTAAATTGAGTTGCTAGTAAAGATGTAGTAAATTACAACCTCATTCTTATTAGGGCAAATTTTCATGCATTTAATTGTCTTTGAGTCCATAGCACCTGAACTGTGTGTCAAATACGATATTATTTTGAAGGTACATCCAGTAGTATATATGTAAAATGTCTGCAAAATATGACATGAATTGAGTTAGTAGGAAAGATAAATCAAAACGTTGTGCGTGATGAGGCAGTTTTTCATGAACCTAATTGTTTATGTCTTCAAACTGCTGTCTCAGCGTGCAGTCTGGTGGGTCAATTGGGACACCTCAGGTGTCTCATGCTTTGCTCTTTGCCCCTGCTATCGAGACACCTTCAGGTGTACCAGTCGAGCTGCCCTCTCCGCAAGGGGATTGGCAGGTTGTACGGCGTTCGCGTCGCTCGAGGCAGAAGGCCAATGTGGAGGGTGGACGTCCGTCCATGCCCATTCGTCCTGTGAGTGGACGTGTGGCCACTCCTTCAGCAGCGTCCGAGCAGGTGCATGGGGGGAGGGGATTATTGGTTATTGGGAGCTCCAACATTAGGCGCGTGATGGAGCCCCTTAGGCAGACAGCGTCAAGATCCGGAAAGAAGTCCAACATGCACTCAGTGTGTCTGCCGGGGGGCAGACATGTGTCCTGACTGCCTTCCTAAATTCCTGAGTTGTTATTTCATAGTCAATGACAGATCTGGTACCCCTGCCTTTCCAAGTATTCCAGTGAATGTTACTATGATTAAAATAGGAGTTTGTGGTAACTACGCCCATACTGGCGCAGAAACCCAAGAGCTGTTTCCATTCCTATTGGCTTCCATATCATCTCCAAACTTACCCATAACCTTTTCATACCCTTCTGTTTGAATTTCTATCCTGGCATTTAAATCAGCCATGAGCAAATCACTGTCATTACCCCATACTCTAACAACTGCATCAGTTAGTGAATCATAAAATCTGCCCATCTCATCTTACTTTGTCGCTTCACAAGGCAAATACACTAATTGTTTATGACTCCTTGAACTGTGTGTTGTAGTATGACAAAATTTGGAATGTACATTTAGTGGTATGTGTGTAAACTGTCTGTAACATTTCTCGCAAATACAGTTAATAGTGTACAAGTAATAAATTGTAACATCATGCTAAATTCTGTAATTTTACTGCATGAATGCTGAAAAAGTAGTAAGTGACAAACTTTTTTTCCTTTCGTTATTTTGCTGGGGTTGACAGTGAGAAAAAAATCCTAAAGGTTTGAAATTATGTTTAAAGTTTGTTGAAAGTCATTAAGAGCTCATCTTCTTAAATAGTGGACTGATAAAGTCACAATATTATGTGTTGAATGACGGGGAAGTTTTCATTGTTTGTGACACCGTATCTCCTGAACTATTGGCCCTATTGCAAAATTCTTTCTTAGCCGATGCCTCCTACCTATAAACTACATTCCTGCCAAATTTCAACTTCATAAGTGTAGTAGTTTTCAAGATTCTGTGTTTAGTCAGTGAGTGAGTGAATGAGTGTCCTTTCGCTTTTATGTAGATAAAGGTAAATAAAATTGACATTACAGCTGTTGGTGCAGTTAACACTACTTAGAAGAAATTGGAATGTCAATAATTGACAATAGATAATAACTCACTGTAAAAAGGCTCACTGAGCTGCTGACGTCACAAAAAATAGACGATCACAATCAGACAAATTAAATATTTGGCCATGGCCCCAAAACAGAAAAAGAAACACATACATTAACACAATCACTCGGAGAAGTGTACACATCCAACCTTCATGTCTGGTTACTCAAGCGCTGGACTTTATGGTTGTGTGTGTATACTTATCAGAGTGATTCTGTGAATCTAGATAACTCGAATTTAAAAAACATCCCTTTAGGCCAGTATGACACAATAATATTTTCGATCAAATCTTTGACAAAGAAATATTATCAAATATTCATAATATTTCTTAGACATAAATCTTCATCGTGGTGTTAAAAAGGGGTTTATTGTCTTCATGTAAGATAGTGGATAATAACTTTTTATTGTATGCTGCCTTAACCGGTCACAAACGTAGCGGAGTAGTGTATCTTTCCGGCAGCTTCTTTGCCAGCATGGCTGGCGCGTATGAACAATTGCATTGTTGATGTAAGAATGAGTAGTTTATGGTCCATCTTTCTGAGTACTAAAGTTTGTTATCTACTTAAGTTAGGTATTATTCAGTTCATTACCACCATATTACCCACATTGGGATCGGGACGTGACAACGACTATATCTGGAGAAGTGCGGCATTGCAGTTATGTTCAAATGCACCCACACGTCGATTAGCAACAACGATGCCAGCGCTCAGTGCGGATACATTTGAAGCGGAGAAAAGACAAGCAACTTTTATAATAAAAAAATATAAGGCGAGGTGCTACATTTGGTGACATTTCTTTGATTAAAAATACATGTATGTCGAAGCTCCTTATTACGCTATCAAGTATCTTTGATGTAAATACATGACCATAGACGTTTACAAAGATATGTGACTGTGTAATACCAGTCTCAGCTCCATTTATTTAATGGTTCAGATTTTATAAGTGTTCATTTTAGTGTGTTACTGTGAGTACGTTTTCACAGTAGTACATTACAATTGACAAATATTTTTCTGTTTGCATGAGAACTTTTAGTAGGTAAAATACGAGAAGTTTATGGGGTTGGTGCGCGCCTCTCTCTCTCTCTTTCAATCAGTGCGGTGTCAATTGTTTTGATATTTACATGTCATTTTGAAATTTAATAGAGATCCCAAATGGCTGCCCTCACATACTTGTTCAAATCCGACAGGTGGTATCCTGATCCACACAAATCAGTTTTTTTTTTTTTTTTTTTTTTTTTTTTCTCCCCACGGCAAAATTTAAGGTGCGCGGAGGATTACTCGAGGGCATGGATTACTCGAGTATATAAGGTATTTCAACAGTTCTGCACAATATCTTGTCTCTTTGTTTTTTCTTTATTTTTTATTTTTTCTCTTTTTTTTATGTACTATTTATTTCATTTGTACTTCTTTTTCTGAAAGAAATTAAGTTTTATACATGATGGCTATGACTTCAACAAATGCATATGAAAACTATGACTTCAAAATTTTCCTAAAAGGTACCATCTATATATTACATCACTCAAATTTCGCAGTTTTTGGATCCTTCCCCCTTCTTGTCTCAAGTGGTTGATCACATTTATGTGATGTCTCCCATGGTGTGACGTCACATATTTTGCAGTTTAAATTAAAACAAGGCTTTGAAAATAATTTCTTCATTTATGAATAAATTCCTTTTTCTTTCACAAAATTAAGACTAAATCAAATATTCTAGAAAATTCATAAAACATAACTTATAAAATGAACAATGAGAAAATTAAGTAATCTGGACCTCATTGACTTTGAACTCATTCCTTTATATTACGGCATAGTAGTATCTTAGTTTTTTACTTTGGTAGTCTTTTGAACTTCTGATTTCATATGTTGGTTACTAGCTTTGTATCTGCGTACACAGATATCACAGTGCAGTGATGTTCTCGATATCTTTCGAAGTCACAGCATATCACATATGTGAGTGAAATATAGCATAAGATGATTTATTGTATAGAAATGTGATAGTATTTTATTATTGTCACTCTTGGTAATGGCCATGTTCCGGCTGATGAAATTATGAGACAGGATGTCACTTCAACAAAGCTTCAAATGAAGCTGTGCGAATAAGAGACTCTTTTGCAAAGTATTTGTTACAAAATAAATGATAATTGAACCACTTTTAACTTTATTATCACCTCTTGTTATATGAAAAAGGAAGAAATAATAGATTGCAAAAATAAATCTAGATATAAATTAGTATTTTATAATAAATAAATTAATGTAGATACAAATTAGGAAGTTTTCAAAAATAAATAAATAAAAATGAATATATAAAATAAATATGAATATTTTGTAATATCGTGTAAAGATGTTTTCCATTAAACAATGGAAAAACCGATAGGAATATCAGTAATGGAGGATAGGTAACAACTCACCGTAAAGAGGCTCACTGAGCTGCTGATGACACGAAAATAGATAATCACATTCACACAACTTAAATTTTCGGCCATGGCCTTCATCAGAAAAAGAAACAAATACATTCATGCAATCACTCAGACAACTATACACACACACAACTGTCATGTCCAGCCACTCCAGCAACACAAGCTAGACTGTGGGTGAGGTGGGGAGTGGAGGGAGAAGGATACTGGGTAAAGGTGGGGATGGAAAGTTCCGAATTGCATGATGGATTTTGAAAGCGGAAATTTGAACTGCGGCAATGAATGCAGCGAAGGAAAGGGGCGGGAAAGGATAAAAGGTAGATAAAGGATAAAAGGTAGGTGTAGACTAGTGTAGGAAGGTCATGGGGGGATTTGAAATGATAAGAATAATAAGGAAAAAGTGTTATATACCGCCATTATAACACAATAAAAGTTCCATTGATTTAACAAAATTTATTTCAAACAGTTCAGTCTGCACACAAGAAAACAAATTAAATAAACTGGTTCTTGCATACTGAAACAAACACTTAGCAGAAAGTTTGATAATAGCAGAGGAATTACGATCTATGACAAAGTTGATAAACACCAAAAAGGCAAACAGAACTTCCCATAGCGTAGCGAAGAGTCCAATCTGGTACTTAGTCAGTATCAGGTCTCTTCGCGAAGAGCCCAAGCACGGTCCTTAGTAATCCTTGATTGGAGGCAGAGTCGTAGACACTTCCCAGGCCAGTCAAGAACTCCTGGAAGTGGCTCTGTGGCTCACTTATATTGCAGGTTCGGCCAATCATTGCATTTGTTGACAGTTTTGCTCACTCTGGTGGCGAAGGAAGCGCCGTCTAGATCGCTCGTATTGATTGTGGTGTGTATACGCTGCCGCTAGCCCAGCAGATGGTGTGTTTACTCATGGCCGTAGTGGATTTCCTGGTGCGTTGTCAGCGTGCTTGCTGCGTGCCGCGTGTGGTGTGGCGTGCCGAGTCGGTTTCGGCGGCGGTGGATACGACAAAAAGAAAAATAGGAAAAACAAAATAAAAATAACATATGGAGAAAAGGAAAAAATAAAGTTGGGAAAAAAGGAAAAAATAAAGTTGGGAAAGATAGGAAAAAATAAAGTTAGGAAAAATAGGGGGGGAAAGAAATAAAAATAAAAGTAATAAATTAGGGGGATATTATAAGTGGTAATACACAGTTGTAAAAAAGACATCGTTACAGGATAATCCTGTATCCATGACTTCCTTATAACAGCATAATCATGTATCCATGTCTTCTTTACAACTGTGTATTCCAATATACAATATCCCCTATTTTATTACTTTTATTTTTATTTTCACTCGTTTTTTATTATTTCTTCCTATTGTTGCAAACTTTATTTTTTCCTATTTCTCCTAACTTGATATTTTTCTTTTTTCCTAACTTTATTTTTTCTTTATTTACCAACTTCATTTTCTTTTTCTTTTTTTTTTCCTATTTTTATTTTTTCTTATTGTTCTTATCATTTCAAATCCCCCAACTCTCTCCCCACACTCCTCTACACCTCACTTTTATTCTTTCCCGTCCCTTACCTTCACTGCATTCATTGCCGCAATTCAAATTCCTGCCTTTAAAATCCATCAAGCAATTCGGAACTTTCCGTCCCCACCTTTACACAGCGTCCTTACCCCTCCACTCGCCATCTCACACACAGTCTCGCTTGTGTTGCTGCAGTAGCAGGACATGATAGTAGTGTGTGCACAGTTGTCTGATTGATTGCTTGAATGTATGTGTTTCTTTTTCTGACAAAGGCCAAGGCCGAAAATTTAAGTCGTGTGGATGTGATTATCTATTTTCGTGTCCATCAGCAGCTCAGTGAGCCTCTTTACTATGGGTTGTTACCTATCCTCCATTATTGATATTTTCCATTAAACTGACATGTTCGAAGTCATTACAAAATATTGTATTCGTGATCTATGGAACTAGTATGTATTATTACTTGTAGTCTATATTCTGCTACCATCCATCTCACAATTCATTCAAAATAACTCTTGTGATTACTGTCGCATTTTTCCCAAAAAGGATGCCGAGTGAAAACGGCTGTTATTAAAGTAGCCGTTAAAGCCATTTTCTCAATACGTTGTACAATAGGAACAAAAGTATTGACAACAGTTCTGAGCACAACAGCTGACACCATGGCTGCTGCCGAGAATTGCCAGAGTTGCCCAACCATAGCAGAAGTTGGCTGACCACTCTAGTCGCTGCACTCTGAAACGAAAATGTTTTATTCTCTCCGTACCACACTGTGTCCCTCTGCTCCATGCAGGTGTACTCGCAGCAGCATTGTAATCATGCGCACTGCCCCAAAGGGTTTGTTTTGATAACACTGCTATGCTCACAGCTCCACACCACTCTGCCATTGCCACACCGCCTCACTAGAACCTCAGCCATAGATTGATTACTACTGCTACAATGGTAGGTTATCCTGAGTTAAGTGAGTTTCAACATGGAATTATAATTAGTGCATGAGAGATGGGACACAGCATCTTCAAAACAGTGCTGAGGTGGGGATTTTCCTGTGCAACAATTTCATGAGTGCAAAATATCTGACATCATTGCGGCCAAAAATAAATCCTGCAAGAACATGACCAACGATGACTGAAGAGAATCATTCAGTGCGACATAAATCTTATCTTTTTACAAATTGCTGTGGATTTCAATGTTGGACCATCAAAAATAGTCAGCGAGCGAACCGTTCAACATAACATAATCGATAGGGGCTTTTGGAGTCGAAGAGCCACTTTTATACCCTTGCTGACTGCATGTCACAAAGCTTCACACCTCGTCTGGGCCCTTCAACACCGACATTGAACTGTTGATGACTGGAAAGATGTTGCTGGTCTGACAAGTCTCATTTCCAATTGTATGTACTGCATGGACATGTACGTGTATGGAGGCAACCTTATGATTCCATGGACCCTGTGTATCAGCAAGCTAATGTATGAGCTCGTGTGGGCTCTGTAATGGTGTGGGGCATGTACAGTTGGAAAGATGTAGGATCCCTGATAACACTCTGACAGATGACACATACACGCACATCCTGGCTAGTCACCTGCATCCAGTCATGTCCACAGTCTCTGATGGACTTGGTCAATTCCAGTACGACACTGTGGCACTCCACATGTCCAGAATTGTTACAGAGTGACTCCACCCTCTGATACTGTTAATGATTTACAGAACGCCCATCAAGATGCACAGTGTCAATTCCCTCCAGCACTACTTCAGACATTAGTTGAGCCCATGCCATGTTCTGTTGTAGCACTACTGCACGATTGTGAGGGCTCTACGCTATATCAGGCAGGTGCACCAGTTCCTTTGGCTCTTCATTTTATATGGGGTCTGGAAGTTCCCTGTTTATCTGTACGATACAAAGGTTCAGCTGATATGGATCACAAGCCCCCTCTTGTTGATTGGCCCTCATGTAAAACGTCTGGACAAAATGGCAAAATGGATGCAGAAGTCAGCATTGTTCATTAGTATCTACTCATATTACATCCATTACAGACCCACCAAGCAGCACTCTTATTACGCCAATGCCTTGTACCAGTTGCTGTGTGGCCATGATGAAGAGTTCAGTTGATAGGAAATGCTGTATTTGTCTTGCATCCAAACCATCGGCATATACTGAATGAATTCTCTATTACAGCAAGCAATGTAGTGATAGAGATAGAACAGGACCTGATACTTTATAGGGTGTTACCTCCTGTGTAGCAGGACTAGCCAGAAAATGTGTTTTTAAGAACACAGACTAGTGCAATGTTGTTTGCTGGAATGAGTATAAAAATGTTGCATTATATTTGATAGATATTGTAAAGTAGTGATAAACGCTACTTGTAAATGTGTTCCTTCACATGGATAGGTCTTAGAAAAAATGCTCTATGAGCTCATCAGTCACTTCATCTAAACCAAAAAGGTAAAATTTATCATTTTATCTCATGCAAATTAGTAATTTCAAATCAAAATATTTTTTTCATTAATGTTTATAATTTGAAAACAGCATTAAATTTTGCTTTGCAGTTGTTTGTAGCTGTTATATAAAATGCCACCTATGAGCTATCAATATATAAAATGGGAAAAAAAAGAAGAATGTTTGAATACAAATCTTAAAAGAGTTTACAGTATCTGTATTTGTCATTAACTACATAGATACAGGAAAGTTTTTATTTTTAGCACTGGATAAGGAAATGCGATCCTGGGATACCTATGTGACACTTGAGGCTACTGTCAAGAACATGCTAACATCTCTGAGAGCAGTGGGTGAACTGCAGAATCCTGCAATACGAGAACGGCATTGGCATCAGCTGATGAAATCAACTAAGGTCTTTTTGCTTGATTTTTATCATTTGATTGATAATGAGTATCTTTTTCTCTTACTGAAACTTACTTCTTCCTGTCTCTGTTGTTGCATTTTCTTTAAAGCTTCACATTGAATTATAAACATTTATTAGATATTTCTTCCACATTTTCTGTCATGTGAGATCTTTTGTTTTGAACTACCTGCTATTTTATAAGAACAGTTCCAACATTTTAATTTGTCTCTTCTTGATCTGTCTCTATAGGGGTTTGCACAGAACACTTTCCACTATGACTCATGCTATTAAAACTACAAAAGTGTCATACAAACTTTTTTATTTTACTGTTAATATAACTTAAAAAATACTAACAATATTTGAGACAGAAGATGTATATTATAATTACTTACCATAAAAAGGGAAGAATTAGAGTGTTATAATAAAATACAAAATTTTAATCAAATTTAAATGTCACTCTCTTTGGGATACTACTGGATAATTGCATTTCCATATAACATGACTGTGATCTGTTGCTATGAAATGCAAGAAATAGGTCTACAATTATAATACACTTTGTTAAAGAGAACTATGATAATATCCTGAAACAGAAAAGAAAAAATAGATATTCTAGATTGAAGGAAATGCTATGAAAATCCTCCAACGATGTAAGGTGCAAGAGATTATTTGAATTAACTCTCCTTTTGGATATAATGTTTTATTGATTAGAGCTAAGGAAAAAGTTTCCTTTCTGTGTATATTTATTATATCATTTATTGCTTTCATTTAGTTTAATTTCGAATCTAAATGTATGATATCTTTAAGACCCACTCTAGGTGTTTCATCTGTGATAGCTGAAACATATCTATTCATCTTCTATCACAAATATTGTCAACATTTTGATTTGTATCACTTGGTAGCTTTCTGCTGAGACTGTGATAGTACATCCAAATATTATCTTCTTCCTTATTTTACTTACTAGATGTCAGTCAAATGTGAATGCAAAGAAGAAAAATCCAGATATTGTAGGATCGTGATAGAAATATCTTTAATTGTAAGTAATAATATTCCTGACAGATTTAATCATAGTAGTCTCCTTTCACCCTTGGGAGTAGCATCGTGTGGGAAAAGAGGGAGGAGATGGAGGGATAATTGGTTGTGCCATGTCAACAGTGGTTGCACATATCACAGCAGTTTTCTCACTGAAAGTTTATTACACATGAAATGGATCTTAAAGTGATCATCTGGAGTAAGCAGTGGTAGAAGATTGCGTAGGACAATTTTTTCAGTCATGGAAGTAATGATAGTTTCATTACATTGTAGTTCTGCATTGACATGAGACTTATGATTATGTCTCACTCAGTTCATTTGATGTTTGAAGTTTTCATATTGTATGGATTTTCTGAAAGCGAGAATAACAGATTTCATGTTCATTTTTGTTCCTAAGGAAATACAACCATGAATTTTGTTCTTTGTCTCTAAATATTTAATTGCTGTTTGACTGAAAAATTTCAGTTGACATTTTGTTGCTTCTGTAATGTTATTGTTCCTTTGGGGTAATTTCAAATGTTTAGTTAATCTCAAAAAGTTATTTGGAATTCTGTTGCTCTAATAGTAAGTACCATACATCACCACCCTGCAGAGAAGCTTACCTTACACATCTTCTAAAAATATATGTAATTTATGAAAACTCAGCTGATTTAGTTTTGTATGTGAGGACATTAGTGTTATATTTATTTTTCTATGGATTCAACAGTTGAAAACTGAAGGAAAGCTATTTCATAAATTCAATAAAGAGATTTCTCTTCTTTACATTCTTTCGCAAGTTATGTTTTCTATTTTATTTATTTTTAAAATTAACATGTGTATGTTGTTTCATACATGTTCCTTTAGTATTATATAAAAACAAGCTTTTATAGGTTCTAAAATATAATATAAATGATGTAGTGACTTCTTCTCTGTCCTATGCTATGGAATTCTGACTGGACGATTTCGTGTGTGTGTGCACTTGATGATGCAGAGCTTAGCTGCATTGCCTCCTGAAGTCACTGTAAGTACTACTCTGGTCAAAATAGTTGTTCCACATTCTGTATTTTTAAACACTAACAATGTCCCCCATTTGTCTGCTTAAATTACCATGTGTGGTGTGTTTGTGATATAGTAAAATATTGATAGTAGCTTGCCTTTCTTATGACAATGCAGACCAGTGTCTATAATCATTTTAAAATGATTGTTTGCTTAATTACATCTATTTTGTCATAAATTGACAAAGAGTCACATTAATGAAATTAATTAAAAAAGTAGTGCAAGAGATACAACTTAAAAAGTAAAGCTTTAAAAACACAAGACTGCATCACAAGTATTTACTGTTACATACACATTTCAATGCATCACATGTATTGTGTGAAATTCGTTATTTCCAATTTTAAATAACTTACTGTAGAAATCACTTTCATAATATAATTAAAAAATCCTTAACAGTAATTAGCTTACTTTAAAATAATGTAATGTATTTTTCAAATGACATTCACACATTCACTGTTTACCAAAGGAAATTATTAATTGCTGTTCACCATTTAAAGGAGACACTAACTTGCAAACAGGCACAACTAAAAGGCTGCTTAACATTTAAGTTTTTGGACAAAATAGCCTTTTGTGATCTGAGGCTGTCCTGGAAAATATGTTGCTTCCATGATTCATGAACATGTCCAAAAGAACAGACTCCTCATGTACATGCATCTTACAGGTAACTGACAATTTTCTGTGTCAATTCACAAATATCCCTAATCCCTTCTGGGAATACAGTTAAAGATGTGAGTAATAGGATGGAAAAATTTTCTACTTTGCTACTGAATTTATTTCAATGGCCTGCAACAATCGAGATGTTTGAATACTTTGCACTTTAAATTTGCATGTCTGTTGCTCAACACTTTCTTTATTAGAAGAGTACTTGTAGAAAAATGATTTTGAAGGGGTGTAAATGAATGGAATAAATCATGAATTTTTTTTACACTTTCCCGAATACTGGCCTTTATTTCTTAGATATTGTGTATGGTTAGTACTCATTAGGTGGTTAGTACTGGCTTTGTGGTTTTATCCAATTCTGTTAGAGATATAAGGAAGAAACTGTAATGAAGCTTAATTATACAAAAGCACAGGAACCATATAACTGAAGTTAGAAGTAGTTATTGCAAACATGGCAAAATTTATCTGGTTATAAGTAAGAACTTCTTATCTCTTTGAGGAATAGTTCATTTGTCCCAATTTAAATAATAAATTTGGTATATTGTACAAGTTATTTAAAATAAATAAAATGTGTACTGCTGCTGAGAAATTCATAATCATTATCTACAAAAAATACACAACTGACAGGAAAAATCTGAAATATTCTGTACTCAGAATATCAATTTGAAAATGGTTTTTATTTTTTTGAAGGTCCGTTTTGTGATGGATGAAAGTACAACCCTCTCTGACCTCCTCGCTCTTAATCTTCATGAATGTGAGGAAGAAGTGAAGAATATTGTGGACAAAGGTATTCTTCTTTATCTTATGAACTAGATATAAATCCATTGCACACAAACTACAGGCAGTAATTTTAAACATTTTTGTAGTGATCAGAAATTCTAGAATTACAATAATTTTAGAAGAAACCATTGGCATATAATAGTAGCAGCAGCAAAAGAAAAGGATGTACAATAGTAATATGAAAGAAGCATAATCAACAATGACGTATATTTTGAAGTTCAAGGTTTATCAGCTGTACCATTTAGAATACTAGGATACAAATATTTTACATAAGGCAACAATGTGAACTGCTAAAAGCTGATGGCATGTAACCAAATGCTTGGCAGTCTTTGAAGGAGCTTCTGACAATTGGTGTGGTGGCATATGAAGAGGTATTTGTGTGGTAAAATCTGTATTCACTTCAAAACTGTTAAGGGTTTGGTCATTTATTCATAGTGACAAATAAGAAAACAAGATTGAGATTTTATCCAATTACACTGTACGGTATTCATATACACAAAATATATTAAGATGGCAAATATTAGATAATAGTGTGTTGATTTCCATACATTTAGTATGTTATATAATAAATCTTGGGATTTTAGTATTTTTTTTTTCTTCATGCTGTTGCATTTACAGTGGATTGCTATTACAATACAAATGATGGAACATATACTGTATAAAAAGGTACATAACAGTTTTCTCATGTGTCATTGTCAGGCTTTCTTTTCCACTAGAATTTAATCGTAATGGGAGATGTTATAGAAGTAATAACGAGTATTGTAAGCATGAAAATTTTGGAACTAGTCTAGGGTGATTGTTCATCTCTATTTCACCTCAGAAGATTGAAATTCTTATCTCCATATGCTGAATTACATTGTTATATATGTTAATGTTGAGCAAAATGGTCAACATACTTTCTTTGTAATGTGATAGTCAATGATATTTTCATAATTGTAGTTCAATTTATTACTTTACTGCAGCATTCTCATACAGATTGGTTTTTCTATTGACTCAAGCACAAAGAAACATTCAGTGCAGTATCATACACAAAAATAAGTAATTTTTATCTCTGTCATATATTGTAAGAGACAAGTAAAATTCAGACCATTACTCTTTATTTCATTTAAAGACTGCCTTGAGCATGTTATATTCCAATTTATTTCAGCAATTGTAATATTACTCTTACATTGCTTTAGCTGTCAAGGAGATGTCAATGGAGAAATATCTTCGTGATCTACAAACAACATGGTCCAAGATGGAATTTGATCAAGAGACACATCCACGTACTGGATGTACATTGCTGAAGGCTAGTGAAGAACTAATTGAGACACTTGAGGACAATCAGGTACATTATCATAGTTCATGTTGATTTATATATATAGAGGGAAACAATCCTGCTTGAAATTTTTTTTTAAAATAAAGAAAGATGGACTTACCAGGTGAGAAGGCACTGGTTCGTTGATACACAAATAAAATTCGCACTGACGTATTTTACGGCCCACTTTAGATTTGTAGTTTTATAAGTTTTTGCAAACATTTTAGACCAAAATAATAATCTAAATAACAAAAATTAATTAATAAGTGTCTGAAACCCTTGTAAGGAAAAAAAAATTTTTATGCTCTAGCGGGTTCCAAACCACTGACCTTCAGCGTCAAAGTCCTACACATTGCCCACTACACTACAGCTAACAGTTAGGAATTGCGTTCTTTAATCTCATATTATTGATGGTCGTTATTAACTGATGCTAATATGGCATTTGTAGACACTAGATTATCATTTATCTTACGAAGAACGACGTCTTTTTGTTAATTCTTCAGTGCGCTATTGCTTTGAAATGACAACATGTAAGTTACAATAAGAAAATCATCAAATACGCAACGCAAGATGCCATATGCCAGAGTCAGTTCTGGGCGGGGAATGTCATGTGACATCTGCGAACAGCTGGTTTTCGTTAATTTAATGGAGAGTGTCAAAACTCTGTTATTTTTGCAAATATCTCTCAAACGATATGGAAAAAACAAAAGGGAACAAAATGAATCTTCTCCTCTACAAATTAGTTTATTCACTTTCGTGTCAGATGCATAGTTAAGCCGTTATCTTCATTTAAATTTTGAGCTGTCAAAAAACGATCGCAAAGGCCCACTTTAAGTGTTGCTACCGTAACCTAAAGTGGGCAAAAATAAAAACATACACATACACACAAAACTGAGGTTTCACAGCCTAAGGTTGCTTCATCAGAAAGAGCAGGGAAGGAGAGGGGGAAAAAACAAGGATGTGGGTTTTAAGGGAGTGGGTAAGGTGTCATTCCAATCCCAGGAGAGGAAAGACTTACCTTGGGGAAAAAAGGATAGAGGCTAGGTAAACAAACACACACACCCACACACACATATACACGCACACACACACCAGGGCAGATAGATGCAAAATGCAAAGAGGTTGGACAGAGATGCCAGTCGATGCAGAGGTTCTGTCCAGAGATTGGAGGCAAAGATGTGTTTAGAATGTTGGGCGGGAATTTCAAACTGACGAAGGTTGAGACCTGGTGGGCAACGGAAGGATAGAATATGTTGAAGGGCAAGTTCCCATCTCCAGAGTTCGGAAAGGTTGGTGTCAGTGGGAAGTATCCATATAACCCGGACAGTGTAACACTGTGCCAAGATGTGCTGTCCGTGCACCAAGGCATGCTTAGCCACAGGGTGATCCTCATTACCAACAACTACTGTCTATGTCCGTTCATGCAAATGGACAGTTTGCTGCTGGTCATTCCCACATAGAACGCTTCACAGTGCAGGCATGCCAGCTGGTAAATCACGTGGGTGCTGTTGCAAGTGACTCTGCCCTTAACTGTGTACACCTTCCAGGTTACAGGACCGGTATAAGTTGTGGTGGTAGGATGCATAGGGCAGGTTTTACACCGGAGGCGGTTATTTGGGTAGGAGCAGGAGGGTAAGGTAGTTGGTTTTGGGATTTCATATCGATTGACTAGGAGGTTACGGAGATTAGGTGGGCGGCGGAAAGACACTCTTGGTAGAGTAAGAAGGATGTCATGAAGGATGGATCTCATTTTGGGACTGGATTACATTAAATTGTATTCTTGCTGGAGAGCCACATTTAGAGTCCACTCCAGTCCTGGAAAGTCTCGAAATCCCAATATCACCACAGCTAACCAGTCCATCATCATTCTTCCGGCCGACAAGGGATCCACAAAGGTGGTATTTGACCGGCGGGAGTATGTGGCTGAGGGGCTGTGTCAGCTTTCCAACAGTAACACAAACAAAGCTTGTCAAGACAATCCCATTCCTGATGTCCAGGCTGAACTTCAAGGAATCCTCAGAGCCTTAAGCCCCCTACAAAACCTTTCACCTGACTCCATTAACCTCATGACCCCACTGACACCCCGCACTCCCACCTTCTACCTACTTCCCAAGATTCACAAACCCAAACAGCCCGGCTGCCCATTGTGGCCTGTTACCAAGCCCCTACGGAACGAATCTCAGCCTACATAGATCAACAGCTTCAACCCATTATGTGCACTCTCCCATCCTTCATCAAAGACACCAACCACTTACTCGATCGCCTGAAATCCTTAACCATCCTGTTACCTCTGGAAACCATCCTTGTAACCATTGATGCCACTTTCCTATACACAAATATTGCGGATGTCCAGGCCTTGCTGCGATGGAATATTTCCTTTCACGCCGACCACCTGCAGCCCTATCTAAAACCTCTTTCCTTATTACCCTAGCCACCTCCATGCTAACCCACAACTTCTTCATTTTTGAGGGACAGACATACCAACAACAAAAGGGAACAGCCATGGAAACCATGATTGCCCCCTTGTATGCGAACTTATTTATGGTGCGCTTAGAGGAAGCCTTCTTTGATACACAAGCCTGTCAACCTAAAGTTTGGTATATATAATAATGGAAAGTCCAGGTTGGTATTAATAATATAGTAAGGACAGTTTACAACCCACCCCAAAGATGTAACGACGAGCTGTGACAGGTGCATACAAAAGACACTCACATACAACACTTTCAGCTATTAACCATGGCCTTCTTCAGAAAATATAACACTCACGCAATCACACAGCACACAACACAGTCATGCAACCATCACCTCCGGCTGTCTCACTTCGAATCATGCTCTGCAGCGAGTAAATCGTGGAAGGGAAGGGGGGGGGAGGAGAGAGGGGATAGGAAGGTTACGACATGGTGGTGGGGATGGGTTAGATGGGAATAACGAGATGCAGGTTAGAAATGGAGTGGGGAGGCGGGTGAGGGGAGAAAAATAAAATAAAATAAATATACAAAATGCGTACACACTGCACAAAACCGTACACACACACACACACACACACACACACACACATGCACGCGCGAGCTCACACACACACACATGCGCACAGCTTTTCTGAACTGCACAGATGGGAGTTATCTCTACAATACATTCTCCAATCACGAAATCAACCAGGCCTCAACCTACAATAACTTCCCTTTTTTTCCTATACCTTTCAGTTCTTACCTCTCTATCCCAAACCTCACCTATTTTGAGTGGTGCGTGAATGTGCGATCGTGTGTGTGTGTGTGTGTGTGTGTGTGTGTGTGTGTGTGTGTGTGTGTGTGTATGTGTTTGTGTTTGTGTGCATGTGTGAGCTCGCGGTTTTGTGTATACTTGCAGTATGCACGCATTTTGTATATTTATTTTACTTTATTTTTCTCCCCTCACCCCCCCTCCCCACTCCATTCCTAAGCTGCATCTTGTTATTCTCATCTAACCCATCCCCATCACCATGATGTAACCTTCCTATCCCTTCTCCCTCCTCCCCCCTCCGCCATTCCTCAAAGTTTGGTATAGATTTATTGATGATATCTTCATGATCTGGATTCAGTGAAGAAGTCCAGATTTTCCACTCCAACCTCAACTCCTTTTGTTCCATCAGATGCACCTGGTCCTATTTCAAATCCCATGCCACTTTCCTCGACGTCAACCTCCATCTATCAAATGGCCAGCTCCACACATCTGTCCACATTAAACCCACCAACAAACAACAGTACCCTCCATTATGACAGCTGCCATCCATACTATATCAAATAGTCCCTTCCCTACAGCTAGTCCTATGAAATCCGAAAACCACCTTCCTTACCCTCCGGCTCCTACCCATGTAACTGCTCCCGGTGTAAAACCTGCCCTATGCATCCTCCTACCACCACTTATTACAGTCCTGTAACCCGGAAGGTGTACACAATTAAGGGTAGAGCCACTTGGGACAGCACCCATGTGATTTACCAGCTGACTTGCCTGCACTGTGAAGTGCACTGTGAAGCATTCTGTGTGGGAATGACCAGCAACAAACTGTCCAATTGCACGAATGGACCCAGACAGACAGTGGATGTTTTAATGAGGATCACCCTGTGGCTAAGCATGCCTTGGTGCATGACCAGCACATCTTGGCACAGTCTTACACTGACCGGGTTATATGGATACTTCCCACTGACACCAACCTTTCAGAACTCCGGAGATGGGAACTTGCCCTTCAACATATTCTCTCCTTCCGTTGCCCACAAGGTCTCAACCTTAATTAGTTTGAAATTCCCACCCAACATTCTACAACATCTTTGCCTCCAATCTTTGGACAGAACCTCTGCCCCGACTCTGACCAACCTTTTTGCATTTTGCATATGTCTGCCCTGGTGTGCGTGCGTGTATCCTTTTTCCCCAAGGTAAGTCATTCCTCTCCTGGGATTGGAATAAATCCTTACCCACTCCCTTAAAACACTTATCCTTTTTGTTCTCTTCTTCCCTGCTCTTTCTGATGAAGCAGCCTGAGGTTACAAAAGCTCAGTTTTGTGTTATGTGTATGTTTTTATTTTTATTTGTGTATCAACAAAACTGTGCCTTCTCACCTGGTAAGTGTATTTCACCACCCTAAAAGTATATTTTCATCCGGGAAATTTTTTATCTTTTACATGGGAAATTCAGGAATAATCTGCATTTACATACTAAAATAGTTTGTGCAAGCAGTATGTAAGTAGAAGGCTCACATGTTTGCATAATTAATTGCACACTAATGCCTTACAACCTTTTTGAGTTCAAGAGGAATGTACTATGTAGTTTCCTTAGACACGTGTATTTTTTACTTTCATTGGAATTGAGTTTACAGTTCTAAAGAAGCATTTATTTATATCATTTTTAATTGCTACAGGTGCAACTGCAGAATCTAATTACATCAAAGTTTATAGCTCACTTTCTTCAAGAAGTATCAGCATGGCAGCAAAAGCTGTCTGCTGCTGATACAGTTATTACTACCTGGTTTGAAGTTCAAAGGACATGGATTCACCTTGAATCAATTTTCATGAGTTCTGAAGATATTCGGAAGCAATTGCCTCGTGATTCAGAACGGTTTGACTACATTGATTGTGAATTCAAGGTATGTGAAATTTGTTGTGTGGTACTAAATTTAAACATACAAATTATAGATGTGAGTAACAAATATGTACACTGTCAAGACATATTATTGTGACTCTTCTCATAGACATGTTTAATGTAATATGTGCTAGCAGTGCAGGCAAATTATGATTCTTACCAACTGTCAGTAACCATTCCACTTACTATTGTCATGGTTAAAAGGAGGGTGAGCTAAGAGAATTAGTGTTGGTGAAATGCATAGTCATATATGAGTAGTATTAAAATTTACAATAAGTGTGTCAGTAATAAGATTGTGAATAGTTGTAGTTTAATCTGCAGCACTAATGTGTGCCATCCTGGGCTAAAGTGACCATCAAGAACAATATTCCAAGAAGGCCAACTGGCTTGAAAATCAGGGGTTACTGTGTGTATTACTACTACAACAGGTCAGCTGCACCATCTGTGTTCAGAGTTCTTTTACTTTGCCATAAATTACTATTTTATGGATAAAAATGCACTTATTTTTCTAAATAATCAACTTTTAGTCTAGTATACAATGGCTAATGTTTTTGGAATGAGTAGGTTCCCTCTGTGAAATATCTGTAGTATCTGAAAGATGAGCATACTGGTCATATTTGGCTTCCATAAGTCAACACCTTCATCAGACTAAAGTCATTATCCAGTCTTAAAATTATGTCACAAGTAGAAGGAAGACAGATGTTGCCAAAGGTGGTGAATAAGCTTGATATTACAATTTGCAATAAATATACCTAATTTTTAAAACATCAAAACCTCTTTGTGTGAAGTAACATAATCAAGATAAAATATCTGTTTATTTTTTGCAATCCTGGCTCCTTTTGAATGTATTTTTTCTCTGAGTGGTGCAGTTGATTTGTGTAATGTTTACCATATTTTTGTTATCAATTTCAATGACCCCAGTTTTCTATTTAGTGTTTTCAGGGATTTTAATAGCAATAATTCCTTTTGATCCCCTTTGAACCTTTCTGGAAAATTACATTGACTTGTGTAGGCTATGTCTACTTCCATAAGGAAACAAAGCAATTTCAGTAACAAAGCCTTTTTCAAAGTGTTTTTGTTATGCTATGATGTAGTTTTTGTCTAATCTTATGACTGCTGGTGATCCTTTTACTTAGCTCTCAAAATTTGTTAGGGCAAAATACTATGTTTTGAAATCAGGGAATTTTCAGAGAATTTCACTTTGAGAAACTTGTGGCAACCACAGATTATACAGGGGTGTGTGTAGGTGTATGTATAAGTTAATTTGACTTTTATTTACTTTTTTATACCCCTTTTCCTCTCATTTTAAATGGATATGTATGATGCCATTTTAATAATTCATAGCAGGTTATGATACAATTTGTGTTTCTTTGGGCTTTAATATACAGGCCCCATACTTTTGAGACACAATACTGCTGTAACTTGGAACACATCAGTTGGAGATACAGTTGTGTGTGGCATGTGCATGTTGTTTGATTATATGAATGAAATTATGTGTTCTTTTTCTGATCATGTTCCCATCATCCTTCCTATCCCATTGTATATAAAAAAAATGACACATTGGACTTTTTACATACATTGGGCAACTCTTAAAATATTCCCTCCATCTGCCCAAAGGCATCCACAGTATTCAGTAGAAGCTTTCCTGACAAGTCCAAAACACTTGTTAATTCCTTCTTCCCTTCGAAAAAGAGAGAAGAAGGAATGAACAGATGTTTTGAACAGGTCAGAAAAGCTGCTAGTAAATCCCTTCAAAAGGGAGGGAAGAAGAAATTAACAATTATTTTGGACAGGTCAGGAAAGCTGTTAGTAAATCCTGTGAATGCCTTGGGCAGATGGAGGGATTATTTTGAAGAGTTGCCCACTATATGTGAAAAGTTCTATGATGTATCAGATTTTGAGGTACAATGGGATAGGAATGATGATGGAAACATGATCACGTTTGAAGAAGTGGAGAGAATGGTCAGAAGACTGCAGTGCAATAAAGCGCC
Source organism: Locusta migratoria (assembly GCA_026315105.1). Taxonomy (NCBI): domain Eukaryota; kingdom Metazoa; phylum Arthropoda; class Insecta; order Orthoptera; family Acrididae; genus Locusta; species Locusta migratoria. The sequence continues at coordinate 505,323,194 of CM048746.1, read as the reverse complement.
AGGAGTAGATGAAATTTAGTCAGAAGTCATCAAATACATCAGGTCTCAAGTGGTTACACAGGATAATTGAAATATTGTGAGAGTTTGGACAGGTACTGTCTGACTGGACAAACACAGTAATCACATCAATTTTCAAATATGGAAACAGGAAAGGTTGTAACAACTACATTAGTATCTCTTTAATTAGTGTTGTGGGAAAACTGTTCTCAGGTATTGTTGATAGGAGTGTGTGACTGTTAGTTGAAGACAAGTTGGATGAAAATGATGTTGGTTTAGGCCTTGTAGGGACTGTGAGGACCAGGTCTTTATCTTACGTCAGATAATGGAAAAGTGCTATGAGTGGAATAGGAAACTGTACCTATGTTTTATAGATCTAGAAAAGGCTTATGACCATATTCTTAGGAGGAACATATTGTCAGTTCTACAAGATTATGGAATAGGAGGTAAACTTCTGCAGCCAATGAAGATTTTTACTTAGATTGTCAGGCAGCAGTTAGAGTTGATGTTACATTGAGTTCATGGTTCATGGTAGTTTCACGGGTAAGAGAGGGCTGTAACCTATCACTACTGTTGTTCATACTAGTTATGCATCATTTGCTGAATGCAATAGACTGGCAGGGTAAGATTAAAATAGGTGAAAACAAAGTAAGCAGTCTCGCACATACACTTAGTTGTGATGGCAGATTCAATTGAAAAGTTGCAATCTAATATTTCAGAGCTAGATTAGAGGTGTAAGGATTATGGTATGAAAATCAACATATCTAAAACAAAAGTAATGACTAAATTAAAGAGATTTAAACAGATTGAGTGTCAAATAGGAGGAACAAAGTTAGAACAGCTGGACAGGTAATGCAGTGAGTGCTGAGCTACATTCTACTCTCTTCTGCAAGAAGGAAGTCAGTACCAAGACTAAGTTGGCAGTGCACCATACTATCTTTCAACCAAATTTGTTGTATGGGAGTGAAAGCTGGGTGGATAAGGTTACCTTATTAATAAGGTTGAGGTTACAGATATGAAAGTAGCAAGAATGACTGCAGGCACTAACAGATGGGAACAAATTGCAGGAGGGCATCCATAATGAGGAAATCAAAGAAAAACTGGAAGTGAACTCCATAAATGAAGCAGTTAGATTGAACAGCCTGAGATGGTGGGATTATCTTACACATGCGGGAGAAGTGAGGTTACGTAAGAGACATGTTCAGCAATAGCGAGTAAGAGGAGTTATGGTCGATCAAGGAGAAAGTACTTTTATTCAGTCAAGAATGACTTTGAAGTAAAAGGCATAAACATCAGGAGAGGCATCAATGTTAGCAATGAATAGGGGATCATGGAGAAATGTTATTATGGGGAGTATGCTCCATACTGAATGCTGAAAGACATAATGAGTTTCTAATGATGATGATATCCTGATGAAGGCTGTGTCCAAAAGCTAAGTTGTGTATAAATTAGTGTCTTTTTCACATGCCTATCATGGTTTGAAGAGTGTCTATGCAGTGAGTTGCAAACTATTGTTAAATTCTCGAAATCAGATTTCTTGTTTTTGACACACCATTATCATCCATCAGTTGTTGTGCTTGCTACTTCACCTCTGGCATGAAGTGATGGATCTACATCACATCTACTACAACAAATTGTCACTGAGAATCAGTTGGACTCTTTTTAAAATGTTCTAAAATGTTATTTGCTTTCAGTCTTTTTTAACAAAGAATGTTAAAAGCGAGTGATGAAAGGTAACAGGTGTATCAAATGCAATTATTGGTTACACGAAAAGTGCGCGAAAATCAATCTTAAATACATCAGTGATGATTTTCCGTGGACATGCCATTCTTGTTTAAGCATCGAAACGACCGATATGGTAAGTCTAGTGGAATCCAAAAATGAAATTATAAAGTTACTGCAAAACGACATTGAAGCATTAAAAACGGAAATACTGTGTTTAAAGGAAGAAAATGCTAGATTATACAAGAAAAACAGTACACTGTGGGTGAAGAACATCAAGAAAAGCAGCAAGATTGTGTAAATACGTGTGCGCGTGAAATCCAGCAAACGGAAAAGGAAACTCGCGAAAAAACGTGTGCTCGTAAAACGGACGTTGTAAACGAAAACATATCTGGTGCTGTCGATGTCACGGTAAATCCAACATGAAAAAAACCGGCAGATAAATATAAATGGCAGTTACGACCTATTCTAAAAGAAAAGAGAAGAACACAGCTAGGCCTACACAAGAGGACGACAACGAATTTCTAATAATTGGCGATTCATTGCTGAAAAATGTTGCAGTCCCAAACAGCAAAATTGATGTGCGCCCAGGAATTAGAACGCAGCAACTCAGCAAACATTTTAATAACTTGGAAAATGCAAAATCTGCAGAACCAGACTGTGAACCCAGGCGTAATTACAGAGGCGTTTTTGTGCATGTCGGAACAAACTCGTTAAGAAGCAGCAGCGAAGAACAAATTATTAATGATACCAGAAATGTGATTCGCTCAGCAAGAAGTGTATATGCGAGATCCAAGCTCGTAATTAGCGGAATAATAAAAAGGAGGTCAGTGAGTGACAAATATATCTCGCAAATAAACTACGCCATCAAAGAACAATGCGATAGCCTAGGGGCAATTTTCATAGACCCAAACAAATTTCTATGTGAAAACTGTCTTGGAAAGGATGGCTTGCACTTAAATAGACTGGGATCTGTGACACTCAGTAGAATGTTTACAGATGTCTGTAAAATCATCAGAAATGAGGGAAACTAAGATGGACTGCTGGGGGTGAGAAAAACAAGATATTTACGCTGAAAAAGCAAATTTTAAACATCGTTCAAAAGTGAAGGAAATACAGAATAGGATCCCAAAACAAAAGCCTCAACATTTAAGCCAGCAATACGAAAATTACATTAAAGTGTTACATCAGAATATACTATCCATTGGCAACAAAAAATTAGAAGTGGAAATACTTTTAAGCGAATTACAACCAGACATATTATGTATTAGTGAACATGGACTAATTGAAAATCAGATAGATAATCTGAAAATAAGTGACTATACCTTAGCCAGCTATTTCTGCAGATCAAAACAGAAAAGTGGAGGTGTATCTATATATATATATAAACAGGAAAGCTAGAAACTGCAAACAATAAAGGTGTGAAACTCCCAAAAGTAAAAGAAAAAGACTTTGAAATTACTGGTGTAATGATAGAAGGGTTAAGTATGTTCTGTGTGTACAGATCACCAAGTGGCGATATTAGCATCTTCCTGAAAAAATTTGCTAATTTACTACGAATGAATATGAAGAGAAACATTATTATATGTGGAGATATTAATATTGACTTGGGAAAAGGATCAAAAATTAGGCAAGATTTTGAAGAACTACTACTGCAGTATCACATGGAGGCAACAATATCTACACCAACAAGAGTGACATCTCATAGTCAGTCAGTTATTGACAACATCATTACCAATATCAGTAGATCGGATTATGAATCACATGTTATTCAAACTGCAATAACTGATCATGATGGACAAATGTTTTACCTTTGTAGACGACATGGCAGGGCATGTGAAACAAAAGCCAAAATCAAAGAAATCAGAGTCATGAGTGAACAAAATATAAACACCTTTAGAACAATTTTAAGCAGAGAAACCTGGACTGAAACTCTGCAGGCACAAACGGTAAATGAAAAGTATGATGCTTTTATAGCAACAATTAAATTTCACTTTGAGGTAGCATTCCCAAAAGTTAAGAGACAAATCAAGGAACAGCAACAACAACAGTGGATAACCAGAGAAGTATTAGAACAACGTAGGAAGCTACAGGAATTGAGACAGGTGGGAGATGTTGAAGGCTATAAAACTTTACAAAAAACTTACAGGAAGACAACAAGGAAGGCAAAAGCAAACTCAATTAACATCACCATATTAAACTCGAAAAACAAGATAAAGGCAGCCTGGAATGTAATAAATGCGGAAAGAAAGGAAAATGCTGGACCAAACAAAGAAACAGAGATAAAGTCAATGAAAATTGACAATAGAATTGTTACAGAAGGTACCAAAATAGCAAACATTCTCAATGACAATTTTATAAATGTGGTTGAGAACTTAAAACTGGAAAGAAAGAGTCCAAAGAAAAAGGGTACAAAGTTAACAAAACATTCATACAGCACTATGTTCTTGAGGCCTGTTACAGAAGATGAGCTAAGGAAAACTATACAGAAACTGAAGGCCAAGAAATCAGCTGGTGATGATGAAGTATCAAATCATGTGATACAGTTAGTTAGTGAGCACATACTCACACCATTAGTAGATATAGCAAACAGCTCTTTTAGAGATGGAATTTTTTTCAGAGAAATTGAAGACAAGTAAGGTAGTGCCAGTGTACAAGAAAGGAAACAAGGATGACCCCAACAACTATAGAACAGTCTCGCTGATATCAGGATTCTCAAAAATATTGGAAATGCTCATGTATAATAGATTAGTTGACTATCTGGACAAACACAATACTCTTGTACAATCACAGCATGGTTTCAGAATGGGTAAATCTACAGAATCTGCCATTGCTAGTCTGACAGAATATGTTATACAGTGTTTAGATGAAAAGAGAGTTGTAGCTGCGATGTTTCTGGACCTCTCCAAAGCATTCGACACTATTGAACATGACATACTGATGAAAAAACTGGAAAATTATGGCATTCGTGGACTATCAGGTGAATGGATTGAATCACACCTGTGCAACAGGAAACAATATGTTTCAATAGGGAACTCATTTAGGTCAGAAACCAAAACCAGCAAATATGGAGTACCGCAGGGTTTCGTAATTGGGCCTCTGCTGTTTAATCTTTGTGTAAATGATATAGGTGGTGAAGAGAAAGAGAAAAAAATATTGTATGCTGATGACATGACAGTATTGAACCATGGGCAAAATATGCAAGAACTTGAGAGAAGAGCATTTATTTCAGCAAACATGACAGCTCAGTGGCTTACAGAAAATGAGCTAGCTATAAACCTAAAAAAGACTATGTTTACAGTGTTCAGAAACAAAGAGAAGTCAGTGCAAATGAATTTAAAGGTCAATGATATGTATCTGGAAGAAGTAGAATCCACAAAATTTTTAGGTGTTATTGTAGATAATGAGCTGAAATGGAAAGAGCATATTAACTATGTCTGCAAAAAACTAAGCTCTGTTATATTCATCATGAAGCAACTGTCACAATATGCAGACAAACAGCTATTGTGCACAGTATATCATGGACTCTTTGAACCATACCTGCAGTATGGAGTGACAGTGTGGGGAAACTCAAATATCCAAGAAACGAAAAAATTGTTCACTTTACAAAAGAAAGCAATCAGGATCATACTAAGAAGAAAGAACTCGGAGACCTGTAGAAACTGCTTCAAAAGTCTAGGCATCTTAAATTTCACGTCTTTATACATCTATAAAACAATAATGTACACCACAAAAGAGATCTCACTGTATGATACAAATGCTAGTGTGCATACCCACAACACACGGGGTAAGAACGAAATAAGAAACATAACCCACCGACTGACAATCCTTGAAAAAGGACCTCGGTATTCAGGCATCAAGTTCTTCAGAAACCTGCCTAAAAATCTTCGTGCTAATATACATGGCAATAATTTCTCAAGGAAACTGAAAGACTATCTAATGGAAAAAGAATTTTACAGCATTGAAGAATACTTGCTTAAATAATTTTGTACAAAATGTTAATACATTCTAGTGAGTTTGTGAAAAGTGACATTTGATTGTTATATACATGACATAACTTGTATTAAATTAAATATGTATATGTTTGCTGTTGCACATTAGGAGATAAGTGAAAATGAATATATAATGCTATTGACATATCCTATATTACACATACATGTATTGTACACAATGTAATCCTACAGGATCAAATAAAATTCAATTCAATTCAACACCATTTGTGTAGCATTAATGTAAAATATACTGTACTCTGTTATGTGATATCTGCATGGTGTCACATATTTCATATAATTTTAATTGACTGTTTTCAAAGCACTTCAAGAGAAGCACCTGCTTCCTGCGACCTGCCATTATACATGGGCAGGGCTGGATTAAGGGGGAACGCTAAGGGAGCTGTGGTTTTGAAAACCAAGCTAGGAGCTTAAGTGAAGTGTACATCAAGAATATAGCGGTGAATGGAAACACAAAATAAAAACTAGACTTCCTGATGGAGAAAATTCAGCAGAACTGGCTGGACATGATAAATTTCATGTATCACTTATTACAGTTGTCGACAAACTACAAGCAAAACCAAAAAAGCGAGAAGAAATTATTTATTCAATTAACCCGTTTCACTCTGTACACTAGAGCATCATCAGAATAGCTTGATAATAATTGATAGCTGTCAATTTATATAATCATATGTGGCTGTTTATAAAATCAAATTTATTTTCATTAGTCACATTCCCCTACATGCAATGCCTGATTTCTCTATATATATAGTGAAGTAGTCAATCTTTTCCGGCCATTAAAAAACAATAATGTGAAGCAAGGCACTGGAGATCTGAGCAGTCAGTGTGTTGAAAATACCGAGGTGATCTCGATGAATAGTTTTCATTCTCAAATTCTTCATTTTAGTGAATATTTGAAGTGTTCTCTAAAAGAAAAAGCTGCTAACACTTCACCAGCTGAATTATATGAATTAATGTATCAAAATAATCTCAGTGATGTTTTCCCAAACATAATGATTGCTGATCAGATTTTCCTCTCAATACCAATTACTAATTGTGGTAACACGCAGCGCGTATGTTTGAATGGTGTGCTGCCCGTTACCAGGACTGGCTATTGTGTGGCACTGGCTGGGCTATCGAGCTGCACCCTGCCAGCTGTGCGGCCATTAAAGAGAGCTGCCGGGTCCAGCTGCGGCCGCTTCTATTCAGTGTGGTTTTATCAGTGTTTATGAACTAGTGTGGGCTTCATGACCATACATTGTGCTGTTCGCATTGACTGGCGTGGGAACCGCTTGCATCATAAGTCCTCAGACCCTGAATGAGACAATTCAAGACTTCTTTTCTGGTTGCGGCTTACATACCTTGCATAGGTGTGTTACTCATTATAATACAAATGGTGAGGAGTGTGGTATTTGATTTGGTGTGTACTATGTCATGGACAATAGTGGAAAACGAGGTACTGGATCCGACGGTCTTTCAGCTGCCCCCATGGGGCCAAATTCTCCAGGAATCTCTACAGACTGTGGTTGAGTCCATTCAACGGTTAACTACGATTGTGTCAGGTCAGGCAGAACGTTTTGATTCCCATGTGTCATGGTTGCTGTCAGCTTCTCTGCCGGTGGTTGCTTCCAGTTCTATGTCTAATGCTACGGAGTTCCAGCCTCGTTTCTCTGGTTTTGATGACTCATTAGAAGATTGGGACTCTTATGAAAACAGGCTGCACCAGCATTTCCTTCCGTTCAGGGTGCCAGACCCGGCTTTGTGTAAGGCTTTATTTCTCTCATGGGTCTCCCCTCAAATTTTTCAACTTTGGCGTCAACTTGGCCCTCTGCAGGAACCGGCTGCTTTGTCTTTCGGTGAGATGTGTCATTTCTTGTTGGCTCATTAGCACCCGCGTACACATGTTATTGCGACGCGGGTTGAATTTTACCGGTTGCATAAGAAACCAGCTCAGTTCTAATGGTCGTGGGCTGCAGAGCTGCACGGTCTTAGCCATTGTCATATGTTTATTACTCTGACCCACAAGGAATTGTATGCAGATGATATGGTTCGTGATGCAATTCTCACGCTTGCTCCAGATAAGGAAGTTTGCCAATGCACCTTACAATTGGAAAATCTAACCTTGATGGATAGCACAATCTTTTGAAGTCTCCCAGGCTGCAGGGCATGCAGGGAACGCAGCCCAGCGGAATTGCTTCATTGCAGGCAACCTCACGCTCTCTTCCATTTGTTGCTACCCCAGCCGTCAAGTGCTCTGGCATGACCACCAGGTTCTCTTGTGTGGGCATGAGGTTTTGGCCGTCATCCTTGTTGGCTGCCGGGTAAGGTGGAGACATGTCTCGGCCGCCGCCTCTGCACTGTGGATATTACTGTGGCACTCTTCGTCGTCACTGGGATCAGTTGTGCATGCGACACCCGGCAGATCTGCAATCGCCACTTCCGCCCACCCCACCTTCAGGGCCTGGTTACCCTAACGTGCTCCGTGCTGACATGGTTGGGCCGGCTCCTGTACTGAGCGCCGTGTCCACCCAAGCTCCACCTACTGTACATGTGCCTTCCTATTCTCCTGCACTGGCACCGGTTTCAGTGGTCACACCCTCAGGATCATGGACAACATTGTTTCCAGTTTCCAGCACTCTTGTCTGTGCCTGACAGGAAAGAGGGGGGGGGGGTGCCATGGACACCCTGACATCCGAAATGGATGTAAACCAACCTGTAAGTTCAGCAACCATTCCTTTTTTATCTCCGGTGCTGGGATCCGATGGTGCGCCATCATCCACAGTGATCACAAGCAAAATACATAGATGTACCAGGCACTCCCAGCAAGTAAGATTGGGACACTATCGGCCTTATGGGTTAGCGACGGCCCAAAGCTGGCAGCCAGATATGGATCTCCCATGGACATAGCATGGATGCATTCGGCACCCCGGGAGAGTGCACCATGAAGGGGGAGGAATGTGGAAATGCTGCGGCGCACATGTTTGAACGGCGCGGCGCCCATTATCAGGACAGGCCATTGTGCTGCATTGGCTGGGCTGTCGCGCTGCACCCTGCCAGCCACATGGCTGGTGGGCACAGCTGTGGCCACTTCTATCCAGTATGATTTCATCAGTGTTTATGAACTAGTGTGTATTCATGACTGTACTTTGTGCTGTTCGCATGGACGGCAATGAGAAGCGCTCACATCTTAGGTCCTCAGACCCCGAATGAGACAATTGAAGACTTTTGTACTGGTCTCGGCTTACGTAGCTTGTATAGGTGTGTTACTCATTATAACACTAATTGTGAAGATGAGAGAGGATTTTCCAAATTTGCTCTTATAAAAATCAAGTTACATTCTACAGTGCAACAAGAATGCATTTCTGCTATTGCATTGTTATCACTTGAACATGTGGTTACCAGCTCGCTTGACTTCGGGGATGTGATAGAGGACTTCAAAAGGACGAAAGCCAGGAAAAGAAGTTTTTAAAGTAGGTCTAATCATTTTTAATTCATCACAGTGATATTTCTTTTTGTGATTTGGGAATCTTCATTCAGTTCTATATTATTTAATGCATAAAATGGTTTTTGTCATAGATGTATAAGTATTCTTTAACTTACCAGCTGTATTTTCACTGTAATGTATAAGGCCTAAATGACATTAGCAGGGGCACATATCTTTTCTAGCTCTAGGCCGCCTCCTCGGGTAATGTCGGCCCTGTTTATGGGTTGAACTATAATGTCTCCAGTGAACTAAGCATTCACATAGTAATTACTTTTCAGTGTCATATATTCAATACTCTTCTGCACTCGGTTGAAGTGAGAGAAATAGATAGAGGGAGGAGTCAACGAAATTTCATTGTAAATAACACCATGTATGTGCCAGGCTGTAAACTTTTCAGCTTGGTCTTTTAATGTTGATAAATATATAAAATGAAAAATTTCTTTGCCTGGATTTGCTGAAGCTGGATAGTTGCTGGTTGGCAACAAGGCATGTCTAGTGGCAAACATGATGGATGAGTCATAAAATATTGGCACTTGAAAATGATTGACCTGTTTATCTTAAAGTAGAGATAACATTAAAGCACTTAGATTTTGGACCTAATCACACAATTAGAATTACCTTCTAATTATTCATAGTGGCTGGAGTCTAATACAATTGAATCTTAAACTGCCTGAACATATATCTTTTTTAGGATAAGTTCAGTGTCCAATGAGAAGCCCAGACAGGCAGGTAATAAAGCTGTTAAAATATCACAAGATTCTAACTATAGTAAATTAAAAAATAATGTTTGTATTTTTCATCAAAATATTGGGGGTTTAAAGAATAAAGTAGATGAGCTCCTGATTTGTTTAGAAACTACAAAAGCTGACAATGTAATAGATATACTATGCCTGTCTGAGCATCACATTATCACTGATATGAATAAAGTTAATATTAGTGGGTATAAACTAGCAGCACATGTAAGTAGAGAAAAGAAGGTGTGGGGAGGAGTTGCCATTTATGTCAAAAATTGTCACAGTGTAAAAAATTTAGAAACAAAAAAATTTTGTATAGAGCAACACATAGAAGCATGTGCCTGTTAGCTTAAACTGAAGGGCGGTTCTTTTATAATTGTCACAGTGTATAGGCCCCCCTCAGGAAACTTTCATTTATTCCTGGAATACTTGGATGCCTTGTTGTGCTATCTGTCAGATAGGGGGAAGCAAATTATTATCTGTGGGGATTTCAATGTTGATTCACTCTAAGAGTGTAATAAGAAGAATGACCTGGAAGTCTTACTCGGTTCTTTCAATTTGACATCTGTTATTGATTTTCCTACTCGCGTAGTAAAGAACAGCAGCACACTGATAGACAATTTTTTTATAGACCTATATAGGTTTAACAATCTCCTGTTGAGAATGGTCTTTCTGATCATGGTGCACAGCTAGTTACATTATATGATATAGCTCCTTTCTGTAATTTGAATCAGTCCTCCAAAGTTGTTCGTACAATTAATGAATCGATAATTAGATATTTCACGGAAAGTCTTCAGCAGTTAGATTGGGATGAAGTCTACAAGGAACCTGATGCTAATTTAAAATACAATTTATTTCATGATACTTTTGTGAGGGTATTTGATAAATGTTTCCCCAAGAAATTAGTCAAATTTAATTGTAAGGAACCAAGCAAAAAACCATGGCTCACCAAAGGTATAAAAATATCTTGTTACCGGAAAAGGGAACTGTATCTGACAGCAAGAGAGAGTAGTGACCCAGAAATACTCAACTATTATAAAAACTACTGTTCTGTATTAAGGAAAGTTATTAAAAAATCCAAAAGCATGTGCATCATGTCTGAGATTAGTACATCAAATAATAACATTAAAACAATCTGGAATATTATAACAAGGGAGACAGGGCAACCAAGAACACAGGAAGACAGCATTACCATCAAAGTGAATGAAAAAATTACAAACAAAAAGTCAGAAGTTGAAAACACTTTTAATAATTGTGACTGCGTAGGCTTTCCCGGCGTAATGCTTCATAATATTCTTCTCGGGTTTGCTGCCGGATCAAAACGTCATCTGGACACGATATTTCGGCGGTCCACCTGGCCGCCATCCTCAGGTGACAGTGCTGGTACACCGACTCGCCGAGACTGAGTACAAGCCGCGAGCGGCGGCCCCTATATACGCCGCGGAAGGCCGAGGGCGCGTGCGCAAAAATTGACAGTTCTGCCCTCTACGTTTCAGCGCCGCCAGTGGTGGAAGCTGGCGTAAACGATAGATCGCTATTCTGCAGAGACCGTTGTTTTTTGATGTCAAATAATAAAGGGTTCCACATTCTACTCAAAGGAAAACCCTTATCTCTGTTTATAATATTGTCAGTAAGACGAATAGCAATAGATTCTTTTAAAGGTTGCAGAATGACCCAACCGAGCGGATCAAAAGAAAGACGCTTTCACTGTTGAAGAAGAGTTCCTTACCTGAGGACGAGCTCAAAAAACTTCGTCCTGGTGCCGCCGTTCCACCTAGATTGTACGGTCTGCCTAAGGTACACAAGACTTTAATCCCACTGAGACCGATTGTGAGTAATTTGGGCGCTCCCACTTACAACCTGGCCAAGTATCTGACATCGATTCTCAGCCCTTACGTCGGTAAATGTGAACATCATATTTCCAATTCTACAGTTTTTATTCAGCGGCTGAAGTCTTTGCGTCTGAGTCCCTCTGATTTGCTGGTTAGCTTCAATGTGGTGTCGCTTTTTACCCGGGTTCCTCTGGAAGAATCCTTGCAATTAATTAGTGAAATTCTGGACGAGGAGACAACGGAGCTTTGCCGCCATGTGCTGACGTCGACGTACTTTTTATTCAACGGTCAATATTTTGAACAATCTGACGGAGTGGCTATGGGGAGTCCATTATCCCCCATAGTCGCCAATTTATTTATGGAAGATTTTGAGGACACGGCGCTGAAAACGTCGTTTCTAAAACCTACATGTTTCTGGAGGTACGTTGACGATACTTTCATGGTATGGCCACATGGGAGAGATGCTCTGAACCGTTTTCTGGACCATTTTAATTGCCTCCATCCTAGCATTAAGTTCACTATGGAGGTCGAGATAGATGGGAAGCTTCCATTTTTAGATGTCATGGTGTACAGAAAGGGTGACGGAACATTGGGACATAGTGTTTACAGAAAGCCCACTCACACGGACCGCTACTTGCATGCAACAAGTTGTCATCCACCTTACCAGCGCACTGGTGTCCTGCGTACGCTGACAAAAAGAGCTTTTGCCATTTCAGATGCTGAAAGTCTAACGAAAGAGATGGACCATCTGAGAACGGTTTTCAAGGAGAATGGTTACACGGACCAACAGATCTGCCGTGCTTTTCAATTTGGACCGTCGCGGGAACCACAAGAAGAAACTTGCAAGTCGCTGGCTTTCCTACCGTTTTCTGGAAGCATTTCATCTAAAATTGGAAGGAATTTGAAACGATATGACATCCAATGCATTTTTCGTCCACCTGCCAAGGTTAGAGCACTCCTGGGCTCAGTAAAAGATGAGTTAGGATTGAGGAAACCCAGTGTATACAAAATTCCTTGTCACTGTGGAAAAGTTTACATCGGCCAGACAATTCGCACAATTCAAGATCGATGTACTGAACACCATCGACACACAAGATTGCTTCAACCAGAGAAATCTGCAGTAGCTGAGCACTGTCTTACTGAGGGACATAAAATGAAATATGATGAAACACAAATGGTTGCTTCAGCGTCTCACTATTGGGACTGTATTTTAAAAGAATCTATTGCTATTCGTCTTACTGACAATATTATAAACAGAGATAAGGGTTTTCCTTTGAGTAGAATGTGGAACCCTTTATTATTTGACATCAAAAAACAACGGTCTCTGCAGAATAGCGATCTATCGTTTACGCCGGCTTCCACCACTGGCGGCGCTGAAACGTAGAGGGCAGAACTGTCAATTTTTGCGCACGCGCCCTCGGCCTTCCGCGGCGTATATAGGGGCTTGTACTCAGTCTCGGCGAGTCGGTGTACCAGCACTGTCACCTGAGGATGGCGGCCAGGTGGACCGCCGAAATATCGTGTCCAGATGACGTTTTGATCCGGCAGCAAACCCGGGAAGAATATTATGACTTTTAATAATTATTTTTTAAATGTTGTGGAGAATATAGGATCCAAATGTTCATTAGAAGAAGCTAGGCAGTTAATGGAACAGGGCATACCTAGACAGTATGATACAGTGGAAATCCCACCCACCTCTCCAACTGAAATTAAGAAATTAATAAACTCTCTCAAGAGTAAAAGCTCTCATGGCATTGATGGCATATCCAGCAGGGTATTAAAAGCTTGTTCCCAAGAAATATGTAGGATTCTCAGCCACATTTGTAATAGCTCACTGGAACAGGGTATTTTCCCTGATAAACTGAAATATGCTATTGTCAAACCACTTCATAAAAAAGGTGATACATTGGATGTCAACAACTACTGCCCAATCTCACTTCTGACTGCTCTATCAAAAATTCATGAAAAAGTAATGTATTCCAGAGTAACTTCATATATTAATAAAAATAAAGTTCTAACAAAATGTCAGTTTGGTTTCCAGAAAGGTTTTTCAACAGATAATGCAATACACATTTTCACTAATGAAATATTAAATGCTCTGGATAACCGTAAATCACCCGTTGGGATTTTTTGTGATCTATCAAAGGCCTTTGATTGTGTTAACCATGGAATTCTTCTAGATAAGCTTAAGTACTGTGGTATGAGTGGAAAAGTGCACAAATGGTTTAAATCATACCTAACTGGAAGAGTTCAGAAAGTTGATATAAGTAATTCACATAATATGCAAAAAACAGCCGAGTCCTCAAACTGGGGAACTATCAAGCATGGGGTGCCACAGGGTTCGGTAGTGGGACCTTTGCTGTTCTTAATATATATTAATGATTTGCCTTCTATATTCATAAAGATGCCAAGCTAGTTCTCTTTGCTGATGATACAAGCATCGCTATCACACCCGAATCACAGGAATTAACTGATGAAATCGTCAATGAAGTATTTCAGAGAATTATTAGGTGGTTCTCTGTAAATGGACTCTCTTTAAATTTTGAAAAAAAAAAAAAAAAAAAAAAAAAAAAAAAAAAAAAAAAAAAACCAGTATATTCAGTTTCACACAATAAATGGCATCACACCACTAATTAATATTGACTTCAACCAGAAATCTATAGCTAAGGTAGAATATTCAAAATTTTTAGGTTTATGCATTGATGAGGGGTTGAATTGGAAGAAACACATTGAAGCTCTGCTGAAACGTTTGAGCTCAGCTACTTATGCTATTAGGGTGATTGCAAACTTTGGTGATGTACAACTCAGTAAACTAGCATACTATGCCTATTTTCATTCTCTGCTTTCTTATGGCATCATATTCTGGGGCAATTCATCATTTAGTAAGAAAGTATTCATTGCCCAAAAGCGGGTCATCAGAATAATTGCTGGAGCCCACCCAAGATCATCCTGCAGACATTTGTTTAAGGATCTAGGAATCTTTACAGTAGCTTCTTATATCCTCGTTTTTACGCTTTTCAAGGGACTTGAGTAAAATGGTGTAAAATGCAGGAAAACGTAAAATGCAGGAAATAATGTTTTAAACGGTAAAAAATGCTTACTGCATGAGCATTGCATTTTCGTAGTTTATTTGTGATATATGTACATAATAGGCATCTAAATACTTGCCAGGAAGTTTATTATACAATAAAGGTTATCCAAATGTTTACTATTTTAAGCGACAGGCAAAACGTAATTTTACGGGAAGTAGAATTTTTTGACGTAATTTCATTCATTATAATCGAGGGTGCCACTATTTTAAGCGCCAGGCAGAACTGGTAATTTTATGGGAAGTAGAAATTTGACGTTTCCATTCATCATAATCGAGGATGCCGCTATTTTAAGCGCCAGGCAAAACTGGTAATCGTATGGAAAGTAGAAATTTCGACATAATTTAATTCATTATAATCGAGGACGCCGCTATTTTAAGCGCCAAACAGAATTGGTAATTTTATGGAAGTAGAAATTTTTGACGTAATTTCGTGCATTTCGAGGACGCCGCTATTTTAAGCGCCAGGCAGAACTGGTAATTTTATGGGAAGTAGAAATTTGACGTAATTTCATTCATTATAATCGAGGACGCCGCTATTTTACGTGCCAAACAGAATTGGTAATTTTATGGGAAGTAGAAATTTTTGACGTAATTTCATTCATTATAATCGAGGACTCCGCTATTTTACGCGCCAAACAGAATTGGTAATTTTATGGGAAGTAGAAATTTTTGACGTAATTTCATTCATTATAATCGAGGACGTCACTGCTGGGCTATGTAACACATCTTCAAAATTACCTGAACTGCTTCGATTTTCGTTTGGACGCTGCTGCCAGGCTATGTAACACATCTTCAAAATTACTGCCTTTTATCGACATTACGTAATTATTTACGTAGTAAAACTCAAAGTTCCGTTATTTTTTGTATTTTCATATGTTTCATACGACGATATTAGAGAATTTATTCCCGTTTTCGAGTACAAAAATATGCATAAGTATTTTTGTGACGTTTGCATAGGATCGGCACCTCTCACTATTATCGCTTTTTTGAGGCTGTGGGTATTATGATACCCAACTTTGACAGATATCGTTCTTTATTAATCAGAAATATGTATCACAAAAACAATGCAACTCTTTATTCTCACGCCAACAAAGCAACTGGTTCTGATTGTTTGAGTAGACGCCAGCCGCTCTGGCAAAGAAGCTAGCAGAAAGAGGAACTACACCGCCAGAAACCAGCGTTATTCTCACGCCAAGCGCTCTGGCAAAGAAGCTGGTTGAAAGAGGAACTACATCGCCACAAATCGGCGCGTCGTAAGTCATCAATGAAAGGCGAAATATACGTTTGAATAAATGCAAAGTGTCAAGAAACACGACTGCGAATAATTTTTAAGCGCTATACTTTATGGGGAAAGCCATGCTAGCGTCAATTTATGTACATTACGTCATTTTTCTTCACGAAAATTCTTTCGAAAAAGCATAAAACGCGGGAATAGTGTGAATATGTTAACGCAAAAACGAGGGCGAATTAACATTGTAAACATAGGAAATTTGATGGGACCGATAAAAAATGGTGTAAATGGCGGGAAAACGTAAAAACCGAGAATTTAAAAACGAGGTTTTACTGTATATATATATATATATATATATATATATATATATATATATATATATATATATATATATATATATAATAGAAAAGAGATGACTTACCAAAAGGACCGGCTCGTCGAGAGAAACAAATAAAATCACACACAAACACACATACAAGCTTTCGCCACCACTGGCAGCTTCTTCAGGAAAAAGAGGAAAAAAGGGGAGGAAAAGGGAAGGATATGGGTTTTAAGGAAGTGGAAAAGGAGTCATTCCAATCCCTATATATATATATATATATATATATATATATATATATATATATATATTCACTTATGAAATTTGTTATTAACAATCCAACTGAATTCAAATGTAACAGCAGTGTGCATAGCTACAACACTAGGAGAAAGGGTGACATACACTATTCAAGGTTAAATTTAGCTCTGTCACAGATAGGGGTTAATTATTCTGCCACAAAAGTCTTTGGTCACTTACCTAGTAGTATCAAAATTCTGACAGATAGCCAACTAGCATTTAAAAATAAATTAAGAGAATTTCTGAATGGCAATTCTTTCTACACATTAGATGAATTTCTAGATAAAAGTTAGAACTTTAGGAAAAACTTAAAAAATAAAAATATATTAAAAAAATAAATAAATAAAAAATTCAAATATTGAGTATCATGTAATATTATGTACAGACACACTTCATTTAACTGACACGTTCCGCATCATTACGAAGTGTCGTATTCATGATCTATGGAACAAGTATTAATCTAATCTAATCTAATGTAATCTAAAATTATAGAGGGAAACTTTCCCGGTGGGATAAACAAAAATAAAAATAGAAAAGAGATGACTTACCAAAAGGACCGGCTCGTCGAGAGAAACAAATAAAATCACACACAAACACACATACAAGCTTTCGCCACCACTGGCAGCTTCTTCAGGAAGAAGAGGAAAAAAGGGGAGGAAAAGGGAAGGATATGGGTTTTACGGAAGTGGAAAAGGAGTCATTCCAATCCCAGGAGTGGAAGGACTTACCTTAGGGGAAAAAAAGGAAGGTAAACAAATACACACACACTCAGACATATCGAAACGCAAACACACCTAGACATGACAGACACAGAAAAATGTCTGTCTAGGTGTGTTTGCGTTTCGATATGTCTGAGTGTGTGTGTATTTGTTTACCTTCCTTTTTTTCCCCTAAGGTAAGTCCTTCCACTCCTGGGATTGGAATGACTCCTTTTCCACTTCCGTAAAACCCATATCCTTCCCTTTTCCTCCCCTTTTTTCCTCTTCTTCCTGAAGAAGCTGCCAGTGGTGGCGAAAGCTTGTATGTGTGTTTGTGTGTGATTTTATTTGTTTCTCTCGACGAGCCGGTCCTTTTGGTAAGTCATCTCTTTTCTCTTTTTATTTTTGCTAATGTAATCTAACATATAAATGATTTGTGCACTATGTGAATCTGTATCATATTCTGTTGTTGAATGCTTTACAAACATGATTTTTCTATAGAGTCCCATCAGCACCTAACTAAATAAATTCCAGCTCTTCTAGGTGTAGTTTCTGTGAGAAATGTCAGTTGATGAAGGTGTTAACATTTTATGGGTACACAGAAAGTAGAGGCTGATTAAATTACTTTTTGAATTGCCAAACTAATTACCATATGTTGATAACAGTGTACAGTTTAACGTGGACATTTCTTATTGCAAGAAAATTGTTTCCTTGTAAACGACACATTAATATTTTGCAAAACACAGTTTGTAATCAGAATTAAAGGGCTCAAATGCTTCTTACAGAAAACAACGAAAATGTCAATGAGCCTCCTTCTTTTGATGTACCCTTCATTTGTTTGTGCCACTAATAGCTTTTAATTTGGCTACTAACAGGTATTGATAATGATGTTGCTTAAAAATGTGGCAAATCATTATTCACAGCTATACACACTGTAATTTTCAACTTGTGCAGCAGTTGAGTTCGTTGCAAATAACAGGACTTTCTATGTGTGGAAGTGAAGAACAGAAATCTTGTACTTGGGAAGAAAGAGACCACTCACTGAAAAGCAAATGGATGGAGTCGTAAGAAGGTGCACAAAAAAAAGAACAAGACTTCCTATTTATTGAATGAATGCTTTTACAAGTTAAAGTGTTACATGAAACATTGACTCACTCTCTCACCCCCCCCCCCCCCCCCACACACACACACACATACATACACACACATTCACCACATTCACATTATGTCCTTGTCCTTATCTCAGGTGCATCTCGGGCAACACTGCTTTGAGTCTCAAGCCCGAACATAGCTTGTGTGGCAGGCACATTATGAGCATCCCACACCCGAACTCTGCTCGTCTTCCTCCATTTGCTTAGTTTAATTTGCACTCATTGCTAATATTTGGGCTTGGCCTGCTGTGATCTGGCCTCTGCATGGTGCAGCCATTGTGAGGATATTTCTGAAACTATTTCGGCATTCTCAATGACAACTGTCAGTTTCTCAAAATCACTGTATTGTCTTGTGGTGCTGTAGATTTCCTGTGTTTCTTGTCGTATTTGAAGCGTATTGGTAAATAAATAAGTCAAAGTTTTTGACAAATACTGAGACTGAGGAGCTTTTGAATGAAACGTTTGAAGATTCTGGTTCCGAAGGGGATGTTTCTGAAAGTGAATGTAGTGATTTTGCTTCTGAATCGGATTGAGGTACAGATGCAACATTATTTTACCATTCCTTTGTTGTACATTTTATTTATTTATTATTTGTGGTAAGAAACATGCTATTTTGGTTACATTTGCATTGCGTTTTCAGACAAAATTTCACCTCTGACAGTGCATAATACACAGCCTAGTACTTAAGGTTGTACTGAAACTGTAGTGCCACGTACAGAGTCACCACGCAAAATAATTTTTTCTAGTATTAAAAAATTTTCAGATGCGGAACAGGATGGCCTGCATCAAATGAGGAACCTATATTGCATGAATTCAAAAAGGAAAGTGGTTGTATGGTAGAAATGGATGACAGCAGTTTGTCATGAAAATTAGTGCAGAACTTTTCTTACTAAAAAATTATCAATATCTTTAAATAATGTTATAAGAATGAAATGGTAGTTGCTTAAAGAGATGCTAGAAAATGCCAGATGTTCTGTGTACATTCATGCTCCATAGGTTTCGGGACTCAAAGTGTTAAGTTAGAGCTCTGTATTGAGGTAGTTGTTGCATGTTGGTGAAGGGTTGGAGTGTGGAACGCAGGTAGAAGGATTAGGTGTGGGTGACTAGCAGCTCATTGGAGTGGTTGACCCGGCTAAGTAGCTGGATGGGAATGTGGAGGGGAGGGGGCATAGGCAAGCAGTCCAGGGATGTGAGGCATAGTTGTTTGTGCCAATGCCCTGCAGCAGACAATCAAGGTAGCATGTGGACATAAAATGGGAATAGGAAACTATTTGGTGGAGGGTGTGTAGTGGTATGTTAACAGAGGTTAATGCCAGGCCAATGTCAAGATGAGTTGTAAGTACAGTTCCCATTGTTCAGAAAATCTGCTGGGGGGAGGGGAAGATCCAGATGGTGTCAGCGATGAAGGAGCCACCGGAGTTGAGCATATTATGCTCTACTGCATGTTATGTCACAGAATGGTCCACTTGGCTCTTGGCTACAGTTTGGTAGTGGCCATTCATTCTAATGGACAGGTGTTTGGTAATCATCCCAATGTAGAAATCTGGGTACTGGTTGTAGCAGAGACAGTATATTACGTGGCTTCTTTTGCAGGTAACATGGCCTCTGACAGCATAGTATCAGTTTATACCAGAACTGTAATAAGAAGTGCTGGATGCTTGGATTGGGGAGGTTTGGCACCAGGACCTTCTACAGGCTTATAATCTCTGATGTTGTAGATGTTATTTTTGTGATGGACTGTGGGAGGATAACGTGTCTCCATGAAAGCTTTAATGAGACATTCACACATAGACACCATACCATAACACCACACACTCATATATACATATGCATTCCTGTCCAGATACTGGCTATTTCAACCCCTTTCCTCTAGCCACTCATCAGCTCTACCAAACATTTTTTGTGCCTCCAATGACCCCACTGTGCGTCTCATAACTCCCAAACCAAAACAGTCTACCACTTCTGAAAGCAGTGGTACCTGAGACATCCAACCGGCGCTATGTAGAGATAAAGGTGTGCATATTTGATCATAAGTATGAGTGTGCTTTGTGTGTGTGTGTGTGTGTGTGTGTGTGTGTGTGTGTGTGTGTGTGATTGTGTGTGTGTGTGACAGAGAGAGAGAGAGAGCGTTAGTGCGTGGATGTTTTTTCACCCTTTTCTTCCTCCCTCCCTCTCCGCCCATTTATGCATGTTAGCTTGTAAAAGAATATGTCAAAAAGCTGGCAAGTCTTCTGACCTTTTTTTCTGGTGCTCCTGTTGACAGCTCAGAATCTCTTATTTTCAGTGAGTGGTGTCTTTATTCCCAAGTTCAACATCTAAATAAATTTCAGTTAATTGAAATTAATATTCACAGACAAAATTTGTAATAAGCTATCTCTATTCTAAAACTAAAACAATCCAGCTGCATTGTACGAGGGGTGATCAAATGAAAAGGTATGAAATGAAACTGTGGGAATAATTGAAGTTTTTATTCAAAAGTAATCACCAGAGGTGTGAGCACAACTATCCCTCTGTTTAATGAGCCAAAGGATCCCTGTTCCCAGAATTTCTGTGGCTGGGACTAGAGCCAGTCCTCTACTGTGCCCTTCAGTTTGTTGTAGGAGTTGAAATGCTTCCCTTTGAGATGTTTTTTCACCAGACCAAACAGATGGAAGGCACAGGACGACATGTCCAGGCTGTAGGATAGATGCTCAAGCTGTTCCCATTTAAACTTGGTCATTACACTTTGTGTGACACTGGAGAGGGGTGGACTTACAGTATCATGCAGCAGAATCACTCTCTCCATGAGCAGTGCAGGCCATTTGCTCTTGATGGACTTTCATAGGCTACGGAGCATCTTACAGTACACGTCACTGTTAATGGTTTTTCCTGCTCAAGGAATTCAATGAGTATCAGATCTCAGACGTTCAAAAAGATGGTAAGCATCATCTTGCCTGCTGGGTGCATAGCCTTAAATGTTTAGCGGGAGATGGTGAAGTGTGCTTCGTATCCCTAGATGTTGCATTATGTTATCTCAAATTGGTATATTCAAATTTCAGCTGATTTGGTTGTTAAGACTTTTGTACCTTTTCATTTGAAAACCCCTTTTACAGATTTCTTACAAACACTTTTCTTGCATACTACTGGATATTTTTTACTGATATTTATTTAATGTAAATTATGTCCCTGTAGAAACTAATGGAAGAAATGGCCAAGACACCAAATGTGGTGGAAGCAACTAATAAGGAGGGTGTCATACAGCAACTAGAGGAGCTTCAACGTGAACTAACACTTTGTGAGAAAGCATTAGCAGAATATTTAGAAACAAAGAGACTTGCATTCCCAAGATTCTACTTTGTGTCATCTGCTGACCTGTTGGATATCTTGTCTAATGGAAATCTGCCAAAAGTTGTTGCAAGGTATTATGTGCCACTTTTATTGCACCATTCAATAATGAAAATGAAAATATGCGCATCACTCAGTCACAAAACTGGTTCTTTGCCCAGAGTTAAATAATATCAGCATCTTTAAAATTGATATTGATTGTAAGAAATTATTTATGGTGATCAATAATTTTCACATGATATGTTTTTATTTAATTCAAATAATGTATAGATGATCTCACATATTTGTTAAAATACTGAACCTTTAGGGCACTAAGATGTATCCATATTGTCTAAAAATTACTTCTTCCTTACCCATTCTTAGAGCAACATGCTTAGTTTCATTATTCTTATGAAGAAAATTTGATAGTTTGTCTATTTTAAAGAAGATAACGTTTTTATTTTAGTTGTAACACTCATTGCTAACAGATACTAGGACATCAATACCAATATGATAGTATAGTGTCATCTTACTCACTAAGTACTTGTAATTCATATTTCTCTCTCTCTCTCTCTGTTTTTTGGTGGGGTGGAGGTAGGGGGTAGATAAGCACTAAAATTAAAATCTTTTTATT
Organism: Locusta migratoria; assembly: GCA_026315105.1. Taxonomy (NCBI): domain Eukaryota; kingdom Metazoa; phylum Arthropoda; class Insecta; order Orthoptera; family Acrididae; genus Locusta; species Locusta migratoria. Next base: position 505,300,712 of record CM048746.1, on the reverse strand, counting down.
CACAGTAAGTCCAAGTATTAATTAAATACATGTAATGTGAGCTATTTGTGATGGCTGCAGCTTGCTTTCATGTATTAATTGGATACCTTTCATGTGCTCTATCTGTGTTGGCTGCAGCTCAAGTAGTCCCTTTTATTACAGAGTTAAGACTAAGCAAGCCAAAGATACTCAGTTGCAAAAGGGAAAGGAGGGGGGAATAAAAAGTAATACAAAACTGCACAGAACAGAGACCAGAGACAATGAATTGTTAAAACAACACAGGAGGCAATACACACAAAATACCAATCTGTTTTGATGACTCATCTGCAGTAGCATGCATTTGCATTGTGGCTCAGGTTTTATCATTCAGTAAGAAATAAATAAAATTAAACAAAACTTAAGCACAATATTATTTGCATCTCTACAGTAAAATGAAATGAAATAAAGAAAAGCCGTGGTGACGAGCCGCGACAGGCACATACAAAAGACACACACAGACACACACACACACACATCTTTTGTATGTGCCTGTCACAGCTCATCACCACATCTTTGCGGTGAGTTGTAAATTGTCCTTACTATATTATTAATTCCAAGCTGGACTTTACATTATTATATTTTGAAATAAAGAAAATCAGTATTTCCCTGTTGGCAGGCATTTTAACTGTCTTTCTTAGAAGTGGAATGAAGTACAATTCCTTGCTAACTGCATTAGACTTTCGTGAGATGTAATGGCCGTTTGGATGCACTTGGAAATAATTTAACTGTCTTTACCACTAAAACTTTATTAAAGCCTTATGTGTTTTGACTTTACATCATTTTCAAAGGCAAAGCTGTGTTAAAAATCCCCTTAAATTTGTGTCACAGGCATATGTTATATAGAAAATAGAAGTTTAAAATTCATCCCCACCATCTCTTTGTAGAAAGGTCATGTAGTATGCACTTGACCTTTCTACAGAGAGATGGGGATGAATTTTAAACTTCAGTTTTATATATGACATACGTCTGTGGCAAATTCTTTTGAGGGGCATTTTTTAACATAGCTTTGTCTTTGAAAATGACATAATGTTGAAGTGAGTAAAGCTGTAATAAAATTTCAAGTGTGGTCAAGACAGTTCAATTATTCGAAAGTCAACATTATTGTTAATTTAAGTGAAAATTGCTAGAGAGTACATTCTAGAGTTCAATTAATATGTCATGTTGACATTAATTAACAGAACTCTTTATTGAATATTTCTGAGTAATTTTATATATTACAGGCATCTGACAAAACTGTTTGACTCAATGGCACATTTGAAATTTACAAAGGATGAGCAAGGAAATGAAGAAAAACGTGCAACAGGAATGATTGCTAAGGATGGAGAATATGTTGAATTTAATTCTATATGTGAATGTACAGGACCAGTAAGTAAAAAAAATAGAATAAAAAAAAAATAATAATAATAAAAAAAATAGTAACCTGACACAATTTTCACCTGCAGATATGGAAATATAATATTTGTAGCTTTGATATTTGTAGTACTCTGATCAGGTAGCATTCATCTTGCATGATCTGTAGTCTTCTCCATATGCTTACTTAAAACTGAATGTAAATAATATGAAATGTACCTCATTAAAGATAAAATTGACATTTTATAGCCTGTTGTAGGCTTTCTTAAGTGTTGCATGTAATTGTTGATTTGAAAACTTTACCTCTACACTGATATTTGTCACTTAATTCACACTGATGACCAATCCTACTTTACTTGCTGAAGGACTTTGCCGATGGCATTTATTCTTTCCATCGTCTTGAAAAATTATTACTTCTTTCAAAGTACCAATCTGAACTGGTAAATATGAACCTCATCATCAGTATTAACTTCAACAACCATCTAATGTACCATCAAATGAGAAATATGTTCTCTGATAGACTTCTTATTACTCACTTAACATTGTTATATATTCTTGTGCCACACTGAATCTTAATTGCTGCCAAGTGTCATAGATTTGTGCCACACAGCCATCCAGCACATCTGATTCCCATTCTAACACCATATTAGGTGGGTTAGGAGCAAAAATACTGGATTTGCATTCAGGAGGATAGTGCTGGTTCAAATCCCCACCTAACCACACATATTTAGATTTTTCATGGTTTACATTAATCACTTAAAGTCATTCCATTGATTCCATGAAAATGGACCTAGCTGTTTACCTTCTCCACTCTAATGTGCTCATCACAGACATGACATTAAATTTTAATCTTCCTCCTCCACTTTCTGAAACTAGTATAATATATCCCATGTGATGGTGAGCACTTATAAAAGCAGTCATGTCATATAATTATTTTGCTTCAATAAGAAGTGATCTAGGTTTAATGTGAGCTTCAGCTGTAAAGTCATCTTGAATGCTTACAGTGGTTTTTGCCTCAATATATTAGGATCTGGTTCTTCTTGTATTTTATATTCTCCTCATTCGTCCTATTGTTCTCATGGGCCAATATCTTGCATAGAGTTTCATACTGGATAGTTCATTTTTGTTCACTTACTAGTTTAGTACATAAAGTGATTATTTGTTTTTTGAACTTATTTGTTGAAGCTTTTCTTGCATTTTTGAAAGTTGCTTTTGGTCTGCATGGACACAAATCTTTCACTGTTTCATTAGCAGTCTGACACCTGTTTTTAGTAATAAAGATTGTAAAGCTTTCTGTAATTTTTCATTTATGCCAGTAGTCATTCAACAGGGACAATGTTAATCAATTTCCCTCACTTATTATTTTTATTTAGACATTGAAATTAACTTATTAAGTCTTTAACCAATGCTAATTTGCACTTGCAGTAACAGTTGTTTTCATTTGTTATTTTACCAGATTTTTTGAATCGCTACTGAATACAGCTTGTCATGAATTTGAAAGTTGTATCATGCAACTTCAGTACATCATCCTTCCTTAACTCATGGCCTAGGTTGTGAGTAATGTTTGTCTTCTGTCCACTTTCTCTTCCTTCCTCTCCTACCTGATAATGATAATATTTCCAAAAGCTAGTTTTCATCTCCATTTGCATCTTTTTTGTGTGTGACTATTGGCAGTACCAAGCTAAGGTAAGTACTGCCCAACTACTCCCTCTCTTTAGAATTATCACTGAAAAATTGTACACAATTTGTTCCTTGGATGACTTCTACAGACAATGTCACATCACATTGTACAAGTAACCATTCCTGACCGTGCAAAACCCGTCACTTGTGTGATCACAGAAATCATAACTCAGTTTTAGCACACGAGATCAAACAGCAATCTCTGACATGCATTTGTGTGGATGTAGTTGTGTCTGGTTCCAGAAAAGTTGCAGCATATGGAACACATTAGAATCCTTTTCATCGCAAACCTACATAACTCTCAAAATTTGGCATACAGTGAGATGACACTACAATTGGTAAGAATTGGACACCTTATAACCTCTTTCATCAGGGGCCCTGTATTATGACTTATATGTGGACTTGTCTGTCCATGTACCAGCAGCCTTGTCCTACTGGTAACCTTATGGCTAAACTTGTTTGTGTACACTCTTTAGTTTGCAGATGGTGGTAATGTGCCTGGTCTTGCTAGGTGCTCACAGGTGGCAGTTTCCACAAACTGTTCTGCCCTAACAAAGAGCCTCTGCCAACTGGAGCCAAGAGTGAGGCACTGAAATTGTCTCTTTTATATCTTTTTGTCCTTAATATCGTGTTGACCTTAAGCCTTCATCTGATAACTTAATTATGAAATGTGCTGCTCAGTTCATTGTGGTTGAATTCAACAAGTAGTTTGTAACCCCTACTGTATGGTTTCTATCCCACTTTCCTACAAACTAGCTTTTTGAACCTGTAACAGTGGAAATCCCAGGAAGAATTCAACAATACTTTTGAGAAGGATAGGTTGCTACTCAACACAGAGATGACCCGATGAGCCATAGAAAGGGATACATAACAGTTAAAACTTACTACATATCTTTTGGCCACTATGGCCTTCATCAGGCAGAGTAACACATACTCTCACACAAACATGATTGCCATCTCTAGCCACTATAGCCAGATTCAGAATATATCATATAAAAACTGGAATTATCTCTTTGACATATCTTTCCATCCTTAATAAATTGTTGTCCTCAATCCTCCATCTGCCGCTTCTACCATAACAATCAGTGACATTGCTTGAAGAAAGACATAATGATTTTCAATAATTTCCTTTTTGTAACAATTAGTTGGCATTAGCATAGAAGCATGTTTTAAATCAATGTGTCTGTAATGATATAATTTCTTGGTAATGTCTCCTCTCGTTAGATTGCTCTCTCACATTGTGTTATGTTTGTTGATTATTACTTGTTTCCTTGAGGTATGCATACCTGATAATGAATATTACATAGTGTTTTGTAATATTGTACTGCTCAGACAAGTGGCTTGTTCATTATTACCTTTAGAATATTCAGTTTACAGGTATGTCAAACACTGAATCGTACTTTGTGTGCAACCTTTAAAAACAATAATGCTTTTCTGTATATGATCCAGATTTTGTGTAATTAAAAAAATCTATATTTTTGAATGGTTTTCTATAGATTGAGCACATTCATTATGGTAAAAATGTCGCCTACAGCCTTGTTGTTGATGTGGTCTTCAGTCCAGAGACTGGTTTGAAGCAGCTCTTCACTCTGCTCTATCCTGAGCAAACTTCTTCATCTCCTCATAAGAATGGCAACCCACATCCATTTGAATCTGCTTATTGTATACATTTCATGGTCTCCCTCTGCGATTTCCCCCTGTACCAGAAATTTCTTTTCTCCTCAATTCTGTTATTAGTTACACGATCTACTTGTCTAATCTACAACATTCATCTGTAGCACCACATTTCAAAAGCCTGTATCCTCTTCATGTCTGAATAATTTACTGTCCATGTTTCACTATTGTACAAAGCAACACTCCATTCAAATGCCTTTGAAAAAGACTTACTAAAACTTAAATTAATATTCGAGTTAACAAATTTCTCTTTGTCAGAAATGTTTTTCTTCGCTGTGATGCGGCGAAGTGACAAAACTCATCTGCTACCTTTATTGTTTTGTTTCCTAATCTAATTCCTTCAGCATTGCCTGATTTTCTTACAAGGAAAGTACTCAGGCTCGAACAAACAGAAATACACCAAAATCGTATGATAGACAATGTAAAGGTCCCTTATTGCACTAGTGATACTCCTGCATCTGCAAAACTCTGCAGTTGCCCATTAGAGGCCTCTGCGTGTGCCATGCCACATTGCACTTTGACCTGCCGGTAAGCCAGTAGTGACGGTGCAGTGTGCCTCTGAAGTTGTGCTTTGTGACGTTATTTGTGTAGTGAAGCATCAGATGGGGCGGCGATTGGTAATCAATCCTGCTAATGTATTGCAGTTGGTTGAGATGAAATTCTGAAGAGCCCTTCTTCGTGATTACGTTCTTGGTGTAGAAGAAGAATTATTCACATGTTTTCTGGTATGTATTATAGTGCAGAAATATGAGAATAGATTAGAAACACTATAATAGATAATAGGTAACATGCGAATGATTCATATTCTACACCAATGCCATCTACACAAAGAAGATTTCTTCGTAACTTGACCTCAACCAGTCACACTATATTAACAGGATTGATTACCAATCGCTGACCTATCCGAAACCACCACACAAATAACGTCACAAAATGCAACTTCAGAGGCACACTGCACCATCACTACTGGCATACTGGCAGGTCAAAGTGCAATGCGGCCTGGCACATGCAGAGGCCTCTAATGGGCAACTGCAGGGTTTTGCAGATGCGGGTGTATCACTAGTGCAATAAGAGACCTTTACATTATCATACGATTTTGGTGTATTTCTGTTTGTTTGAGCCTAAATACTTTCCTTGTTAGACTACATTCCGTTACCCTTGTTTTGTTCTTGTTAATGTTCTTCTTATATGCTCATTTCAAGGCACTGTCCATTACATTCATTTGCTCTTCCACATCCTTCGCTGTCTCTGACAAGAAGTACAGTGTCATCAACAAAACACAAAGTTATTATTTCATCACCCTGAACATTAATTCCTTCTCTAAATTTCTCCTTGCTTTCATTCACAGCTTGCTCAATGTACAAACTACAAAATACTAGGGAAAAGGTACAACCCTGTTTCACTCCCTCCCCAACCATTGCCTTCCCTTTCATGTCTTTAAACTCTAATAAATGCTGCCTGGTTTTTGTACAATTTGTAAATAACATTCCATTCCCTATATTTTACCCCTGCTGACTTTGTAGTTTGAAAGAGTGTATTCCAATAAAGTCCAGTATTCTAACATTTCTCCTAAATCCAAACTTATCTTCCCTAAGGTTGGCTTCTACCAGATTTTCCATTCTTCTGTAAATAATTTGTTTAAAAATTTTGCAACAATGACTTGTTAAACTGATGGTTTTGTAATATTCACACTTGTCTACTCCTCCCTACAGCCTTATTATCACTCTTCTACTACCTAAACTTAATTGTCTAATTGAGACTTAATAAATTAGGATTTTCAGCATCACTGCACTACTCGTCTCACTACTATTTTTTTTAACATGCTCTCTAGCAGCCTGATCTGTAGTCATTTCTTTTGTGTCACCTTGGTCAGTTACAGAACCATTAACTTATTACATAAACAATTAAAATAACTACACCCGTTGCCACTCAAAACTAATTAACCGAAAATACAATATTCATCTCACAATTTTCCGAAGTCATGTTCTGAAGTGAAGCCATTACAACTAACTCTACATCTGACTACTGCAGATATTCCACAGAAGCTTTTTGTTGCCTTTATCAGTATAGCACTGCAGTATACTGCTTTTCTATTACCTTCTACATGAGCCATTGGTCTGCCTTTTTTCATATTGCCAACTGTGCTTACTAAGCATCATAACTGGAGTTGGCAGCGCCAGTGACTGCCCTCGGGGTCAGTTGTGCTGTGACAGTCCTGAACGACTCTTCCTCCTCCTACCTGAGCCGGTGCCCAGACATGTTAGACCACTTGCGCGATGCGCAGGCTCATTGACGGTTGGCATGAGGAATGTTGGCGAATCTGTCTTGGATATTTTGAGAGTTAAGGTTGCGTCCACCTGTTTGTTTGAGTGCACCACTGTTGTACCACTGGTTGCAGACTTGGATGAAAGAAGTCTTGGATTGTAAAATCTAGAGAATTTGTGATGAAATATTGTAAGACATGTTTTTATTTTGAGAAAGATGTTAGTTAAGTTTTGTAAGTATTCTTGAAACTGCCAAAGTGACCTGAATCGTATCAATATTGATAAGTAATTACTGGGTTTCAAAATGTTAGTTGTGTGCTTTGTTTAATTCCTTCACATTTTATTTTTCATTATTTTTAAAACCTTTTCCAGTATTAGTACATATTTGAATGTTGCCATGAAGTCTCCCATTTTAATGGCAAAGTTGTAGACAACGAAATAAGTGCTACCTAATGATGGCTAGGAAGAATGATGGAACTCTTTTTTTATATATAAAATGTAAATTTTGCTCTCGCAACAGACACAATAAAGTAACAAGTGACAATAAATCTTTTTCTTTTAGGTTGAACAGTGGCTAAACCGATTGCAGGCAGCCATGCGTGTATCTATTCGACATTATTTTGGTGAAGGAGTGGTACTTTATGAAGAAAAACCACGTGATCAGTGGCTGTTTGATTTTCCAGCACAAGTTTCACTTTGTGGTACCCAAATCTGGTGGTGTACAGAAGTTAACCTAGCATTTGCCACTCTTGAGGAGGGATATGAAAATGCTTTGAAGGACTACCAAAAGAAGCAGGTAAATTGAAATTGTGCAAATAACTATTTTCAATAACAGCAGGTTATTAACTTAACCAATGTTTTATAGGCCACCAATACATTTCTGTCAGTCATGGAATGGCAAAGTAGTTGCATATCTGAGCTTGAAGAAGTGTTCCTCATTAATAATTTGTAACAATTTACTCAGTTAGTTTCTTGGGCTTAAATAATATATATACTGATAAGGAAACAAAAATGAGAAAGGAAATAAATCACTTGCAATTATTTGATGAGTGACATCCAAACCTATTGTAAAAGCCTAGTCCAGGGGGTTCAGTTTGTGAGTACTGCTATCTCTCTCTTCCTCTCATAATTCCTTTGCAAACTTGAATTATCCGTGGAGAAAAGTACACTACGCAATGCCTTAGCCTGACATTTGTTTAGCTTGTAATTAAACTTCTTTACCTTTTAAGTGTATGGATTCAGTCTCTTATTGGCCCACAGTTTTGAGCTTTAGTTTCATTACAGTTGCAGAATGAAGCACAACTCTGCAGACCAGAGATCATCTATGTTACATTGCAGATTTTTGGTTTTGCTGACAGTCACATGTCATTAGTTGTCGCTATGTGGAACAGTGAACACTCATCTGAAAACCTGAAGTGAGATTTTCATTTGCATTACACAAAGAATTGATTTCTCCATACAACAAGAAACTATCAATAAATAACCTTTGAATACTGAAGCATAGTGTATGGTATGATTCAACATGTCAAGGTGGGACTGTGACTGCAAAGATTAATGGGAGAAAGAAGATTAATATCACACTTCAGTGTGGCAACAAAAGATGGTTTATCTGTAACTAGATGAAGCACAAGAGTAGGGCTACACAGGAAAAATAATTATGAAGCATGTCAGATACCTAGAGAACTTGGAAGAAAATTTCCTATCAAAATTCAGTTTCTGAACTATTAATTACATGAGACTACAATTCATAAGTTAACATAGTACAAAAGATGTGGCAAAGATGGTCTCTTGGTGTTACTTTATGCAGGTAATGCCAGACTCATTGGGGACACTTTCATTTCTAAAAACATTATTGATCAACACATATAAACTGCCTGCACCTGAAAATGGCAGCACATGACCTGGGTCTTCTCAGTTAGTTTTTAAGTACAGCATTTTGTGGAAGAAGTGAGAATCAGTGACATCACTGCAAAATGTTCAGTAATTGAAAATGTATGACAATGTGGTTCTTCATCAGTTAACAGTTAAGTACAACATTTTGTGAAAGAAGTGAGAATCAGTGACATCAGTGCAAAATGTTCAACAAACAAAACAACATGAGAAGGAAACAATATAGTGGTGAATGAAAATTTATTTATTTCCTCTTTGTACTTCTACCTTTACTACCAGTTACTGGTATAATTCATCAATTTTGCCAATTCAGTATTATTTGTAGAGAAAGCAATTAAAATAGTAACATTATAACTTATGTGTTCACATATTTCTGGTTATTGTTTTTGATTTGCCTCAAATGGGTGTCAGAAGACTGCTGGAGTACTTTTGTTCAGGACATTTGGTCGTTATAGACAATCATAGTGTCTGCTTATAGCAGTGATTGAAAATTTAAGATTGCTGCAAGGTTGCCACATTATAATAAGAGAATGAAAGGTATAGTCTGTGTTAAATTATTTCTATTCTACATCTTCAATCTAGGTTTTGTTACAAATCTTCAAGTCATATGATCAGAGACATCGATCTTTCTGCCAAGGAAATGACTTGATATGTTTCAAAATGTTGTACTCTTTTTAATAATATTGCAGATAAATTTTGTTTTGAACTTTATTCCTTTTATTAAAGAGTGATGCTTTCTTTATGATTTCTCATAGCAGAATCTCATGTGTCATTTCGTCATTACGGCTAACCCCTAAGTTATGTTACTCTCCTTTTATCTTCATTTTGCTTCTTTTTAAGGTGCATTTAAATTAAAAGTTATAAAGTAAAGAATTTAAGATAAAATTGAACTTCTTTTTCTTTATCAACCTCATTTAATTGTTATCCTAAATTCTCTATAAATAACACAATATCAGTAATAGATAGCAACTAACAATAAAGACGATAATTGAGCCACAGACAGGCATGTAAAATAAGACAATCATATTCATGCAATGAACATTTTTGGCATTGGCCTTCATCAGACAATGAAACACATTGATTCACTATTCACTCAGACATAACTCAAGCATACATTAAAACCATTTCTGACCATCCAGTGCTGGGGAGGTCAGAGATGGTGGTCATGTGTGCTTGAGATATGTCTGAATGAATGTTGTAATTGTTTCTTTTTCTGATGAAGGCCACGTTTGAAAATTCAAGTTGTGTTAATGTTATTGTCTATTTTATGTGCATGACTGCAGCTCACTGATCATCTCTACAGTAAGTTGCTATCGATACTTTATTACTGGGGTTCAAAACTGGATTTTTCATTCTTAAATAACACACTATAAACATTAGTGCAAATAGTTTAGTATCATCATTTGGTCACTAAAATTGCTGATCACTTATGTGTAGGAAATTGTGTCAATGATGATGATGATGATCGTGTGGCATTTATGACCGTTAGACCCCAACTGGGGTCGTGTTCAGCCTGCCTGGTGCAAGTCTCTTTATCTGACGCCACTTCGGCGACTTGCATGTCAATGATGATGGAATGATGATCAGGACGACACAACACCCAGTCCCCGTGTGGAGAAAATCTCCTACCCGACCGGGAATCGAACCCGGGCCCCCTGCGTGGCAAACAACCACGCTGTCCACTGGACTACGGAGGCGGACATTGTGTCAATAACTGTTGCATTTAATCATTGGTGTGATCAGCACTTATCTTTCATAACCCTCTAATTGCAATAAAAACAATCATCCAATATGAAGATACTTTTCTTAATTTTATTCTATTAATTTGTGATATAAAGTCATTCTTATTTCATACATTGTGTTTTCTTTATTGATGTATGTTATTAGATTCAACAACTCAGCACTTTAATTTCACTACTGCTTGGAGAACTGACAAAACAGGATCGACAAAAGATAATGACTATTTGCACCATTGATGTCCACTCTAGGGATGTTGTAGCAAAATTGATACAATCCAAAGTTGAGACTGGATCAGCTTTCCAGTGGCAGTCACAGTTGCGGCACAGGTAATAAAACTGTGTTACATCTTTGTCATGTTAATTTCAATGTTACTATACTGATAATTTTTCAGTAGTCATTAATTTTGTAGGTCATAAAATCATCTATTCAAGGGATCATGTTTCAGGAAGTTATATCCAAGAAGCACAAAATTAAAATAATTCACAAAGATTAAGTTTACTATCTATGAAAGTGTCCAAGACTTGGAATGCATCAGCCATAGATGACGCTCATCTGTTAGTGAGTTGGCATGAATAATTGGGTGAATGAAAGCTTTTGCTAAAAGCTAAGCAACCTATCCTCAATACATTGTCATCAAACAGTATTATGAAAAGAACAGATGTACCCACCACAAAGATGACACATTGGGTTGTGACAGGTGTGAGAAAAAGACTATCCATGTAAGCTTTTGGTCAAAGCTTTCTCAGAAAAGGAAGAAAAACTCTCTCTCTCTCTCTCTCTCTCTCTCTCTCTCTCTCTCTCTCTCTCTCTCTCTCTCTCTCACACACACACACACACACACACACACATTCATCAATCTTACACACATGACTATTATCTATGGCTGGTCTTTTCATAGCATTGTTGATGCTCTAACCTGGAGTTTCCTTTTTTTATTTTACAGTTGTGTAAGGTGGCAGCACCCTCAAAGAAATGTTCATTTTTGTTGTTGCTGTGGTTATTAGTTTCTTTTTGACCACATGTAAGCGTTGAGACATCTTGTCTCTCTTCTCATTCTCCCTACCTACCAACCTCCTTCCCTCACTTCCTTTCTTCCTCCCTCTCTCCTTTTATTTGTCACTTCTTGTATTGACCCTGAAAAACTCCAACTGACATTAACAACAATGTCCCATCATTGCCTCTGCCTATGGATATGACCATATGTTACAACTGTGTACCCATTGTAAATAAGTTACAAAGTATGCTAAGGTAGCACAACTTTCATCGTGTTAATTCAGACCCGACAAGACTACAAAAGGATGCTTGCATAATGATTTCATCAATCGTGCTTATGTTGTGTATTCCACAAGTATAACGGATTTTTTTTTTCTTCGACCACTCCTTGTTAACAGTAGAGTTGAAACATTTCATAGAAGGGAATGGAAACAAGGCTGTATAAAAGATAACAAAACCTGAAACCTTTATAGTAACAAAAAACAATCTGACAAATCTACCACAAGCTAGGCATAAGTAACTGGGAAAAATTATTTCAAAGGTATTTGGATCTAATGTCCAATTTGTTTTTGAAGTATTCCACAAGTACTTAATAAGTATTTTAAAAGCTCATCTTGTTCCAAAGAAATATCATAAAACAAGAAAGGGTAAATTGTAGTACACTAAGGAGTTGTAGAATCTACAAAATAAGCTAATGCTATTAAAGCACCTTGGGAAAATAAACATTTCTGTAACTGTCTAACTTATGTAAAGTAAAACAAAGTCACCTTCAGTCACAAAAATTATGATTTATAATTTATTAGTGCATGATGCATTTCAAACCCTGAGGGGTCATCTTCAGGTGCCTCTTTGATGATTAACACACTTTTAAAGAAACCTGGGCTGATTAACAGTGGTGTAGAAACATGTCTGGTGCAGCATGAGATATACCGCCGATAGTAACACAAAATGAAAAAACAGAAAAAAAGGGGACAAAGGGACAAGCTTTCGGAACAGAGTTCCTTCGTCCACCTGACGAAGGAACTCTGTTCCGAAAGCTTGTCCCTTTGTCCCCTTTTTTTCTGTTTTTTCATTTTGTGTTACTATCGGCGGTACAGCACAATGGTAAGTACTGGCCAGCCATTCTATCTCATTTCAACAATATTTATTCTCTCTGAGGAGAATTTTCATCATTAGCAGCATGAGATATATCAGTTGTCTGCCCTGTTGGACACTTGTTGTTGTTCTACATCTACATCTACGTCTACATGGGATACTCTGCAAATCACATTTAAGTGCCTGGCAGAGGGTTCATCAATCCACAATTATACTATTTATCTCCCATTCCATTCTCGAATAGCACGCGGGAAGAAAGAACACCTGAATCTCTCTGTTCAAGCTCTGATTTCTCGTATTTTATTCTGATGATCATTTCTACCTATGTAAGTGGGAGTCAACAATATATTTTCGCATTCGGAGGAGAATGTTGGCGATTGGAGTTTCGCAAGTAGCCCATGCCGCAGCGATAAGCGCCGTTGTTGTAATGATTCCCATCCCAGATCCTGTATCATTTCCGTAACGCTGTTTCCCCTGTATCGTGACAATACGAAACGAGCTGCCCTTCTTTGGACTCTTTCGATGTCCTCCATCAAACCCACCTGATAAGGATCCCGCACTGGGCTGCAATACTCCAAAAATGGACGGACAAGCGTAGTGTATGCAGTTTCTTTAGTAGTTCTGTTGCATCTTTTAAGGGTTCTGCCAATAAAACGCAGTCTCTGGTTCACCTTTCCCACGATATTATCTACGTGTTCTTTCCAGCTTAAGTCTGAAGTAATAGTGATTCCTAAGTATTTTGTGGAGTTTACGGCCTTCACATTTGATTGATTTATGTTGTAAACAAAGTTTAACGGATTTCTTTTCGTACTCATGTGGACGACTTCACACTTCTCATTATTTAGAGTCAATTGCCAATTTTTACACCATACTGATATCTTATTCAGATCGTTCTGCAGTTGGTTTTGATCTTCAGATGATTTTACTAGACAGTAAATGATGGCGTCATCTGCAAACAACCTAAGAGAGCTACTTAGAATTTCCCCTAAATCGTTTATGTAAATATGGAATAGCAGAGGACCAATAACACTACCCTGTGGAACGCCCGATATCACCTCTGTTTTAGTCAATGCCTTACCATCGATTACTACGAACTGTGTCCTCTCTGACGAGGAATCCCCTATCCAATCGCAAATTTGGGGCGATATACCATAACCACGCAATTTGATTAAAAGCCGTTTTTGAGGTATGGTGTCAAAAGCTTTCTGGAAATCAAGAAATACGGAATCGATTTGCGAACCTTTGTCGATAGCACCTATCACTTCGTGTGAATAAAGAGCTAGTTGTGTTTTGCATGAACGATATTTTCTGAATCCGTGTTGACCTTGGGTCAATAGATCGTTCTGTTCGAGATAATTCATAATATTTGAATACAGGATATGTTCCAAAACCCTGCTGCAAATTGACGTCAATGAAATAGGCCTGTAGTTTAGTGGGTTACTTCTACTGCCTTTCTTGAATATAGGTGTGACCTGGGCAACTTTCCAATTTTTTGGTACAGATCCTTCTATGAGAGAGCGGTTGTATATGACTGTTAAGTAAGGAGCTATCGCTTCAGCATAATCAGATAGAAATCTAATGGGTATACAATCCGGACCAGAAGACTTGTTCTTGTTAAGTGATTTTAGTTGCTGCACTACTCTGATGATTTCTACTTTTACGTTACTCATTATAGCATCTATTCATAATTCAAAATCTGGAATATTGGTTTCGTCTTCTTTGGTGAATGAGTTTCTAAAAGCTAAGTTTAGTAACTCTGCTTTAGTAGTGCTGTCATCGGTAGGATCGTCATTACTATCACGTAGTGAAGGTATTGTTTGTGATTTGCCCCGAGTATATTTGTTGTTGTTGTTGTTGTGGTGGTGGTGGTCTTCAGTCTGCAGACTGGTTTGATGCAGCTCTCCACACTACCTTGTCCTGTGCAAGCCTCTTCATATGAGATTACATATGGCAACCTACATCCTTTTGAATCTCATTACTGTATTCATCCCTTGGTCTCTCTCTCTGTGATGCTAAGTTGACGATTCCTTGATGTCTCAGAATGTGACCCACCAACCAGCCTAACACAAACAAACACAAATATATGATGAGAGGAAGGCAAGGAAGGGGGTGGGAAATGAGTAATGAATAAGTGAGTTGAGGATGGTGGGGGGGGGGGAGGATGTGTTGGATGACAAGTTCCCATCTCAGGAACTGGTGCTAGGTGCAAGTATCCAGATGGTGCATGTTGTGTAACATGTGCCAATGTCCCTGGAATCTTGCTGGAGGGCGTGCATTGTGACAGGATATTGGGTGTCCCCTAGGTGAACAGTCTGTCTGTGAAATGGTTGTTCGGAGAAATCCCCTCCTTATTGCTACCTCTGATATGCTGTGTCCCATCTCTCGTGCACTGACTATAGCACCATGTTGAAACTCAACCTGCCTTTGTAACAGCAATAACCAGTCTTAACAGCTGTTCCAGACACATGTTCTCTTATATAGGCATTGCCAGTCACAGTACTGTCCTTTGAATGTTTACATATGTTTAGTGTATGATGGTCAATGCTTCCTTCTTTGTTGTTGTTGTGGTCTTCCGTCTAGAAACTAGTTTGATGCAACTCTCCAACCTACTCTATCCTGAGCAAGCCTCTTCATCTCCTCATAGGAATGGCAACCCACATCCATTTGAACCTGATTGCAGTACATGTCTCTTGGTCTGCCTCTGCAATTTTTGCCTCACACACTTCCCTCTAATGCTAAATTAACGATTCTTTGATGTCTAAGAACTTTCTTTCCAGTCAATCATTTCTTTTAGTCAAGGTACACCATAAATTTCTTTTTTCCCCAATTTTGTTCAGTACCTCCTTGGTTACGCAATCTACCTACCTAATCTTTCAGCATTCATATATAGCATCACATTTGAAAAGCTTCTGTCTTCTTATCTGATCTATTTATTGTACTTGTTTCACTCCTCTGCAGGGCAACACTCTACACATACACCTTTAAGAAAGAATTCCTAACACTTAGAATTGATGTTAACAAATTTCTGTTTTATGGAAATGTTTTTCTTCCCATTGCCATTCTGCATATCATTTGTAAATCAAAAATCATAAGTTATTTTATTGTCCAAGTAACAAACACAACTACCGCCTTCATTTGCCTTGTTACCTAATCTCATTTCTTCAGCATCACCTGCTCTTCTTAGACTATTTTCCATACCTGTGTTTTGCTCTTGTTAATGTTCATCTTATATGCCTCTTTCAAGATACTGTCCACTCCATTCAGATTCTTTTCCTGGTGCTTTGCTCTCTCTAATAGAATTACAATGTCAATGCCAAACTGCAAACTTTTTACTCTTCACCATGAACTTTAATTCCTTGTCCAAATTTCTCCTTGCTTTATCAATAATAGAGGATAGATGGCAACTCCTATAAATACAATCACTGAGCCATAGACAACCATGTAAAATAAACAACCAACTTCTTAAATTTTTTGGAAGTGGCCTTCACCAAAAAAAAAAAAAAAAAAAAAAAAAAAAAAAAACATAATTCACACACTCATTAATACGTAACTGAAGAACACATGACTGTTTCCTTCCGCTACAGTGCAACAGGCATCTTGGAAATGAGTGAGGAAGGTAGAAGAGGGGGAAAGATGCCAGGCAAGAGTTCAAGATGAAACATTCCACATTGCATGATGGATTGTGAAGTTGTAAATCGGCCCCTAGTCCACAGTCTGACGGTGGCCATTTATCTTGGTCGACAGCTGGTTTCTTGTCATACCAGTGTAAAAGACTGCAATGATTGCAGCAGAGTTGGTAAATAATGTGGTAATTTCACAGGTAGTCCAGCCTGTGATTGAGCAGGATAAGTCTGTGATGGGACTGGTATAGGGAGTGCTGGGTTGGTGGATTGGGTGTAGTATGATGGAGGGGTCAGAAGGATCTTGGATAGGGTGTCTGTAATTTCAGGGGTGATGACAGATAATCGTCTTTTCACCTCCACTCCTTCACTCACTATTAGGTTGCTTGTTGCACCAGAGTAGCAAAAGGATTGCGGTCATGTGTGCTTGAGTTATGTGTGAGGAGTATGTGAATATTATTATATATAGGGAACAACCCCCGTAAAGACGGACGTTGAACTACAAACAGTCACAAATAAAAGACACACAAACATGCACACAGTTCTAATTTTTCGCCCACGGTCTTCCTAAGACAGAGAACACTTATCCACACAATCAGTCAGGCACACTCATGTACACACTTCAGCCACCTCTGGCCACCCAACACGAGAGATGGCGGCCGGGGATGGTTGATGTGTGTAGATGAGTGTGTCTGAGTGATTGTGTGGATGAGTTTTCTCTGTCTGAGGAAGGCCGTGGCTGAAAATTTAGAATTGTGTGTGTGTCTTTTATTTGTGACTGTCAGTGGCTCAACATTTGTCTTTACGGTGAGTTGTTCCCTATACGTATGAATATTATTATTATTAACATTCCTTACTGGACCTTCCAGTGTGTGAATTTATGGTTTATTTTATTTATTTTTATTTGATGAAGGCCATGGCCTAAAATTAAGGTTACGTGAGTGTGGTTTTCTATTTTACATTACTTTCTGTGTCTCAGCGATAATCTTTACAGTGAGTTCATATAAATAGAAAACGAATGACTTACCTAAAGGACCAGCTCATCGATAGACACAAATAAAAACACACACAAACACACATGCAAGCTTTCGCAACCGTTGGTTGCTTCTTCAGGATAAGAGGAAAAAAGGGGAGGAGAAAGGAAAGGATATGGGTTTTAAGGAAGTGAAAAGGAGTCATTCCAATCCCAGGAGTGGAAGTACCTACCTTAGGGGAAAAAAAGGAAGGTAAACAAATACACACACATTCACACATATCCAAACGCAAACACACCTAGACAGACATGTCTGTCTGTGTAAATGTGTTGGTGTGTGTGTATTTGTTTACCCTCCTTTTTTCCCCCTAATGTAAGTCTTTCCTGTCCCGGGATTGGAATGACTCCTTACCCACTCCCTTAAAACCCTCATCATTTCCTTTTCCCTCTCCTTCCCTTCTGCCTGACAAAGCAGCTAGGCTGTGAAAGCTTGCATTTGTGTGTGTGTTTATTTGTTTATTTGTCGCTATCACTGCCTTTGCTCCTTCGCCTGGTAAGTGGACTTCATCTATTTTTTACGTATATCTTACAAAAGGGGCACTTCTGGGGTTCTTCGGTGGAAGGTTCTGGATTTGGGGGGATGATGAGGTGGCTCTGGTAATTTGCTTATGAACCAGATCAGGAGGATAGCTGCGGGATGTGAGAGCTCTTATTAGGTTATTGAGGAGAGGAGAAAGGGAAGGATACGGGTTTTAAGGAAGTGGAAAAGGAGCCATTCCAATCCCAGGAGTGGAAGGACTTACCTTAGGGGACAAAAAGGAAGGTAAACAAATACACACACACTCACACATATCCACATGCAAACACATCTAGGCAGACATTTGTAGAAACCAAAGAAGTTGGACAGAGATACCACTTCAGGCAGAGGCTCTGTCCACAGAACTGAGGCAAAGATGTTAAAGATGGCGGGCGGGAATTAGAATTTAGCAGAGGTTGAGACCAGGTGGGCAACGGGAAGAGAGAATGTGTTGAAGGGCTAGTTCCCATCTCCAGAGTTCTGAAAGATTGGTGTTGGTGGGAAGTATCCAGATAACCCGGACGGTGTAACACTGTGCCAAGATGTGCTGGCCGTGCACCAAGGCATGTTTAGCCACAGGGTGATCCTCATTACCAACAAACACTGTCTGCCTGTGACCGTTCATGTGAATGGACAGTTTGTTGCTGGTCATTCCCACATAGAACGCTTCACAGTGCAGACATGTCAGCTGGTAAATCACGTGGGTGCTATCGCAAGTGGCTCTGCCCTTGATCGTGTACACCTTCCGGGTTACGGGACTGGAGTAAGTGGTGGTGGAAGGGTGCATAGGGCAGGTTTTACAACGGGGGCGGTTACAAGGGTAGGAGCCAGAGGGTAGGGAAGGTGGTTTGGGGATTTCATATGGATGGACTAGGAGGTTACGGAGGTTAGGTGGGCGGCGGAAAGACACTCTTGGTAGAGTAAGAAGGATGTCATGAAGGATGGATCTCATGTCGGGACAGGATTTAAGGAAGTTGTATCCTTGCTGGAGAGCCATATTCAGAGTCCGCTCCAGACCCGGAAAGTATCCGGTGACAAGAGGGGCACTTCTGGGGTTCTTCTGTGGAAGGTTCTGAATTTGGGGTGATGAGGAAGTGGCTCTGGAAATTTGCTTCTGTACCAGATCAGGAGGATAGCCGCGGGATGTGAAAGCTGTTATTAGGTTATTGGTGTACTGGTTCAGGGATTCGGGACTGGAGCAGACTCGTTTGCCACAAAGACCTAAGCTGTAGGAAAGGGAACATTTGATGTGGAATGGATGGCAGCTGTCATAGTGGAGGTACTGTTGTTTGTTGGTTGGTTTGATGTGGACGGATGTGTGAAGTTGGCCGTTGGACAGATGGAGGTCGACATCAAGGAAAGTGGCATGGGAGTTGGAATAGGACCAGGTGAATGTGATGGGATCAAAGGAGTTGAGGTTGAAGAGGAAATTCTGGAGTTCTTCTTCACTGTGAGTCCAAATCATAAAGATGTCGTCAATGAATCTATACCAAACTTTGGGTTGACAGGCTTGGGTATCCTTCCCTTTCTCCTCTCCTTCCTTCCTCTTTTTCCCGAAGAAGCCACCAGTGGTGACGAAAGCTCGAATGATTGTGTGTTTTTGTGTGTGTTTTATGTTTCTGTCGACGAGCCTACACAGATACAAGCTTTCGCCACCACTGGCAGCTTCTTCAGGAAAAAGAGGAAAAAAGGGGAGGAAAAAGGGAAGGATATGGGTTTTAAGGAAGTGGAAAAGGAGTCATTCCAATCCCAGGAGTGGAAGGACTTACCTTAGGGAAGGAAGGTAAACAAATACACACACACTCAGACATATCGAAATGCAAACACACCTAGAGAGACATTTGTAAAAAGCAAAGAAGTCGGACAGAGATACCAATTGAGGCAGAGGCTCTGTCCACAGAACCAAGGCAAAGATGCTAAAGATGGTGGGCGGGAATTTGAATTAGCGGAGATTGAGACTAGGTGGGCAACGGGAGGAGAGAATAAGCTGAAGGGCAAGTTCCCATCTCCGGAGTTCTGAAAGGTTGGTGTCGGTGGGAAGTATCCAGATAACCCGGACAGTGTAACACTGCGCCAAGATGTGCTGGCTGTGCACCAAGGCATGTTTAGCCACAGGGTGATCCTCATTACCAACAAACACTGTCTGCCTGTGACCATTCATGCGAATGGACAGTTTGTTGCTGGTCATTCCCACATAGAACGCTTCACAGTGCAGGAATGTCAGTTGGTAAATCACGTGGGTGGTATTGCAAGTGGCTCTGCCCTTGATCGTGTACACCTTCTGGGTTACTGAATTGGAGTAAGTGGTGGTGGAAGGGTGCATAGGGCAGGTTTTACAACAGGGGCGGTTGCATGGGTAGGAGCCAGAGGGTAGGGAAGGTGGTTTGGGGGTTTCATAGGGATGGACTAGGAGGTTACGAAAGTTAGGTTGGCGGCGGAAAGACACTCTTGGTGGAGTGGGAAGGATGTCATTAAGGATGGATCTCATTTCAGGGCAGGATTTAAGGAAGTCGTATCCTTGGTGGAGAGCCACATTCAGAGTCCGCTCCAGTCCCGGAAAGTATCCGGTGACAAAAGGGGCACTTCTGGGATTCTTCACTGGAAGGTTCTGGATTTGGAGGAATGAGGAGGTGGCTCTGGTATGGGATTGGTATGACTCCTTTTCCACTTCCTTAAAACCCATATCCTTCCCTTTTTCCTCCCCTTTTTTCCTCTTTTTCCTGAAGAAGCTGCCAGTGGTGGCGAAAGCTTGTATGTGTGTTTGTGTGTGATTTTATTTGTTTCTATCGACGAGCCAGTACTTTTGGTAAGTCATATCTTTTTTTTTTTATTTTTGTTTATCCCACCGGGAAAGTTTCCCTCTATAATTTTCGTTTCATCAATTTGAATCTAATAATCATGATTTTATTAACCAAACATTATGTCATATGTGCAGCTAGAGCTGCTTCCTAAAGGAAACTTCTTTCTTTTATCTTCACAAGAAATGTGTGACACTATAAGGAACTCCTTTGCAGCCTATAATGTAATTACAGAATGGATGTTTGGACACTCGTAGTAACTATTACATATTTGTGCTGTGGTGTCTTTAAATCAAAATTAGTCTGTGGGTCTAAAAATTCATTTACGTTATAAGAGACACAGACATCTAATATAGATTTTTTTAAATGTGCATTTTTAGATACTAGACAGTTATGATTGTAACAATACAATTAAAAATTAAAATTCTTTCATTCATTTGAAATGATAAAAATGAGAATGAAAATAGTTTGACTGTATTCACCTGTATATATTTCAAAAATATGTCTTAGGTGGGATGAAAAGGAACGGGACTGCTTTGCCAACATCTGTGATGCACAGTTCAGATATTCCCACGAGTATCTTGGCAACACCCCACGGCTAGTGATAACACCACTGACTGATCGCTGTTACATTACTCTCACTCAGTCTCTGCATTTAGTGATGGGTGGAGGGCCTGCTGGACCTGCTGGTACTGGAAAGACAGAAACTACCAAGGATCTTGGGAGAGCACTGGGCATAATGGTTTACGTATTCAATTGCTCAGAGCAGATGGATTACAAGGTTGTAATATATTCAATACTGACTTATGCCAAAAATTTTGTTTTTATATTTATTATTTTATGATAAAATGTAACTAGTATAATGCCACTTTTACATTTCTGGATTTTACGTTTTCCCACCATTTAAAACATTTTTTTGTCGGTCCCATGAAATTTACACAATGTTACTTTGCCCTGTTTTTTGTTAACATATTTACTAGGGATGGGTTGAACCCCAATTTTACCGAATCGAATCCGAATACTGAATCTTATATAAAACGTGACGAATTCCGAACCCAAATCAAATCTTCCGAATTTTGAACCCAAATAATCTGTCAGCTCAATTACATGTATTTAAAAAGAATTACTACTCTATCATAGCCAGTGATGAAGATAAAGCCTTCTGGAGTGGATCCCAAATGACAATATTAACAGTAAAATTTAAGATATTTAAATTTCTTGTAGAGTTTATTTTAACTCTTTGCATGAAACATTTTGATACATATGTTGTTTAGATGCTCTAAAACGTAATATGAAACTTTCTTCACTCTATTACAAACTGTTTCATTTTGATGAAATAAAAAGTAATTGGAGAATGAAGTCCTAGAAAGGATGGATTATGTATTTCTTTTCTTTTTTGAAAGGGGAAGAGAAAAAAAATAAAACCTGAAAAGATGAGTAGCTATTGTGGAAGTTAAAAAATAGATTCTTAAGAAATAAGATGTGTAAATGTTAAATAATAATATATTGACAGATCAGGCATTCCATGAGTGATGGACAGAACATTCAGACACAGAGAAACCCGCATTTATTCAATGTGTATGTACTTTTTATTGCCACAAAGACATTTCAGAACTGTGAAAAGCACTTAACGCACAGGCTGCGCATTCTAGGGGGTTAAGCAAGGATATTTTGTACATTTATTGATTCTTGCAAACGTTTAAGATCACATAACTTGTCTGCACAGAATTTTTATTCATAGAAGATTTGAAAATCAGTTCTAGAAGTCAGTTGCCATGCTTCATTTCTAACTATTCCCATTCAGCATAAGAATAATACAAATGTAAAATTAATGCGATACGTAGATTCTCCCACATTTGCCGTTGTCTTTCGGGTTTGTTAGGTGGACAGAATTTAAATGTGGTAACAGCTAACATGGAAGATTACATGGAATTGTGTTTACATTTGTATTATTCATATGGTGAAGAGAGTGTGGAATTTACGAATCACGATTCATAGGAACAATCCCTTACTCCTAATAGAAAAACATGTAAGTTGCAGCACGAAGGCAGTGGTTGTAGCGTCAGGCATATTGACGCAACACATGCTCGCCAGTCGGCTTTACGTAGTAGCTTTTAGATAAAACTTCAGATGTAAGGCTATTGTATAAAACTCAATGCGGAAATATAAAACAATTATTTTAGACTTATAACACAAATTTTATGAAACGTTTATAATAGCAATTAGATACCAGTACAGTAATTCTGAGTCACAGTTCTTTTGTATTATAGAGCATTATCCCTCGTGCAATCTAGTGCATTCGACATTGAACACTATTAAATGTCTGTGATACAGTCTGATTTGGAACCCACTATCAGGTATCATCATTCCATTGGCACACTTGTGCATTTTACATGCGTTGATGTCAGTTGTCTGTCACTTTTCGAAAGGCAGTAGGCATACATGTGTTTAAGCTTTAACTTACATAATTTATTGAAACAGATGTCAAGTGGTTGCTGAATTGACATTATCCCACCTGGATGGCACATCATTAGAACTTTTTTCCACATAATAAATAACTTTTTTCTTGAAATCCTAGTGCTTTATTACAGTTCACATACCCTAGCAGTTAACAAAATTTACCAAAACAGTACATTAAATCAGAATGAGGCAACTCATGGAAGAATCCTAAAGCATTATGTATCGTTGGTATTTACGTGAATAAATTTATATTTGGTGCTACTTATATTTGAAAGGCTGCTACATTTGAAGTTGAGCAATACTAAAGTTCTATTTCCTTCGTTGGATGGTGTATTAAAATTCAAGTCAAAAATAAAAACGAAATTAGACTCGGCTTTCTTTTTTATTTATTTTTTACAACTGCTAAAGTTTTGGTGCCAGTACAGTAGAACCTCGTTTTTACACTTTTCAAGGGACTTAAGTAAAATGGTGTAAAATGCAGGAAAATGTAAAATGCAGGAAATAATGTTTTAAATGGTAAAATATGCTTACTGCATCAGCCTTGCATTTTCGTAGTTTATTTGTGATATATGTACATAATAGTCATCTAAATACTCGCCAGGAAGTTTGTTATACAATAAAGGTTATCCAAATTTTTATTTTTTTAAGCATCAGGCAAAATGTAATTTTATGGAAAGTAGAATTTTTTGACGTAATTTTATTCATTATAATCGAGGATGCCGCTATTTTAAGTGCCAGGCAGAACTGGTAATTTTATGGGAAGTAGAAATTTTAGACGTAATTCCATTCATCAGAATCGAGGATGCCGCTATTTTGAGAGCCAGGCAAAACTGGTAATCTTATGAAAATTAGAAATTTCGACGTAATTTCATTCATTATAATCGAGGATGCCACTGCTGGGCTATGTAACATATCTTCAAAATTACCTGAACCGCTTCGATATCGTTTGGACGCTGCTGCCAGGCTATGTAACACATCTTCAAAATTACTGCCTTTTACCGGAATTACGTAATTATTTACATAGTACAACTCAAAGTTCCGTTATTTTTGTTTTTTAGATGTTTCACACGACGATATTAGAGAATTTATTCGCGTTCTCGAGTACAAACATATGCATAAGTATTTTTGTGACGTTTGCAGAGGATCGGCACCTCTCACTATTTTCGCTTTTTTGAGGCTGTGGGTATTATGATACCGAACTTTGACAGATAACGTTCTTTATTAATCAGAAATATGTATCACAAAAACAATACAACTCTTTATTCTCTCTTCAACAAAGCAACTGGTTCTGATTGTTTGAGTAGACGCCAGCTGCTCTGGCAAAGAAGCTAGCAGAAAGAGGAACTACACCACCACAAATCAGCATTATTCTCACGCCAAGCGCTCTGGCAAAGAAGCTGGTGGAAATAGGAACTACATCGCCACAAATCGGCGCATCGTAAGTCAACAACAAAAGGCGAAATATACGTTTAAATAAATGCAAAGTGTCAAGAAACTCGACTGCGAATAATTTTTAAGCGCTATACTTTATGGGGAAAGCCATGCTAGCGTCAATTTATGTACATTACATCATTTTTCTTCACGAAAATTCTTTCGAAAAGCGTAAAACGCGGGAAAAAGTGTATATATGTTAATGCAAAAACGAGGGCGAATTAACATTGTAAACATAGGAAATTTGACGGGACCAACAAAAAATGGTGTAAATGGCGGGACAATGTAAAAACCGAGAATGTAAAAACGAGGTTTTACTGTATTTATATTTGGGCCTGCTAAGCAAGCCTGCGTAGCACTGCTTATATTACTTTTTAAGGCTCCTAGTGCCATGTGTGAGAACTATTCAAAGTGAGGTCATTTTGTTTTATGACATTATGTCTTTCAGCACATCAATGGAAAATAAAGTAAATAACGCAAATGAAAGTGTACTGTTATGCAAAGTAAACTACAACATTCGTGACTAAAGATTTGCAGATAACACTTTGGATTCAGGATTCGGTAGTATTCGGCCATTATGCACCAAATCTGAAGCCAGTGTGCTAGACTCAGGGAATAATGTATTCAGCCGAACCTCTTGGACACCACCCTGATATGTACATTTTCCCCAATGATTTGTACTTGATGAAACCATGTTCAAGAAAAAAAACTGACCTAATTGATGCTGGTGTGGCTTTCACCTTCAAGCAGTGTTCATAAATGTTACACAGTCAAGTGTTTTTGCTCTACGTGCCAAGTTGGCTCATGGGTGATGAGAGCATCATACATACTTTTCCTGTTAACAATTGCTCCCATTAGCCACTGCACTGAGAATCAGCTTAATTTGCATGAATAGTAGTTGTTAATGCTCAGCATGATGCATTTTGATAATTTATTCTTATTGTGAAGTGCAAATATTTATGTAAGTATTTTTTATAAATTTTATAAACAGTAAGAATAATGGTTTTCTTGTGCGTGTTTTTCTGCACATTGGCGGGGGCAGTATGTTACAACCTCAAAAAGACAACTGCACTGTGATATGCAGACTTCGTTCCTATAAAGTTACCAGTCCCAGTTACACTTGGCACTATACATAGTACAAAATTCAAATAACCTTTATTATATATAAAAATAGAGCTCCTGGTGAGTATTTTTATGCCTAGTATGTATTTGTGCATAAATTACAAAAATGCAGGGGTAATCCCATAAGCATATTTTACCACTTAAACATTATTTTCCAGCATTTTACATCATTTTTTACGTCCCTAGAAAAGAGTAAATGTGGGGTTATATTGTAGATAAGAGGCACCACTTATGTTTTAAGTGGTAAAATATGCTTATGGGAGCATAATAAGAACACATAGTCTGTTCTGCCTTTGGCAGGATGTGCTAATGGTGGGATAATACCCACCCACTATGAGCCAATTTCTTTTAAATTTTAGGCCTACATAACTTTATATTGTCAGATTTGAATGTCAGTAATGTCAATATTGTCAGAAATATCTTTAGGTGAGAGGTGCTAACAGTGTGCATCCATCAGTCTAATGCATTTAAGTTATGCATTTGTCTAATGCATTTAAGTTATGCATTTTTATAATGCATTTGTGTTATAACTGTTAATGTATTATGTTTCTGAAGCTGAGAACCAATCTGGTTTCCCATAGTTGCATGTGTGAATTTAATTAAATCTAAGTCCCTTAGCAGGTTGAACTTTAATAGCTGGCCAAAACTCTTCATAGAATTATGAAATATGACACATAGTTCTCCATGAAATTGCCTTCAGCAAATACTGTAGTATGTTAATGTATTTTTAATTACTTCAATATGAATTGCATGAATGTTGTCAACACGTAAATGTACAATATACAAGCACATAAATTGAGAAACACATTATTTTATTTGCTGTGTTTGGTCATCATATATAACTATGGACAGGACTCTTCACATTTTCTTGATTTTTGTCTAAAGAATCATTGGAATGATGAAGAAGTTGTTGGTTATGTCACTGTATATTGTTGGTTTGGCTAAATCCTTGGCTTTTTTGCAGTTTTTTTCTCACACTTATCATGATGATACTGCTTGTGTCTCTCACAGTACCATCTACAGACATGTCTTTTTATGATATCAGTCCAGATTTTATATAGTATCTGCATTTATAAAATCTTTATCTTCCATTTACTATGAAAATTGAAACTCTTTTCTATTCTGAACCATAAAAGATCATTCATTTTTGTGAAACAAAAAACCCAGAATGGGATTTGTTGATTTATTTCTAGTGGACATTTACTGTTAAAATCTCTGTGACAGTTAAGTTTCAACTTTGTAACATGAATTGAAGATTTTTGATTTACTCATAATAACTTGTGTCATGAAATATGTAAGTATTATTATAGAGGAAAAATATACGTAAAAAGTAGATGAAGTACACTTACCAGGCGAAGGGGCACAGGCAGTAATAGCAACAAACATCATTTCCTTTTCCCTCTCCTCCCTTCTACCTGATGAAGCAGCTAGGATGCGAAAGCTAGCATTTTTGTGTGTGTGTGTGTGTCTGTGTGTTTATTTTTTGCTATTACTGCCTGTGCCCCTTCGCCTGGTAAGTGTACTTCATCTACTTTTTACGAAATATGTAAGTAATATGAAATGACTGAAATTATATCATCCAATCTCATACTCAAACTATGAATGTTAATGGAATATCAGTTTAACAGAGTTCTGTGCAAATATGACTAATAATTCAAGACACGGCTTAATTTGTGATGCATTATGTATGTAATTAATGGCTACAACAGCAGCAGTGGCCAATACAAAATAACTTTTTTTACAGTCCTGTGGTAATATCTACAAAGGCTTAGCACAGACTGGAGCATGGGGATGCTTTGATGAATTCAATCGAATCTCTGTTGAAGTTTTGTCAGTAGTGGCTGTGCAGGTTAAATCTGTTCAGGTATAGTTTACCAGAGTTTTAACTTGTGATACTCTGTATGGATAAGTTGAAATATGCATTTTTTTAAAGGTTGTCATCAAGTTTTCATGTAGAATAAAATCTAACATGTCTTAAATTTCATGAGAAGTAAGATACCTAACATTGATATTTTCTGCTTTCAGGATGCTATAAGAGATAAAAAAGAAACCTTCAACTTTATGGGAGAGATGATAGGTCTTGTTCCAACTGTAGGTATTTTCATCACAATGAATCCAGGATATGCTGGACGCACAGAACTTCCTGAAAACTTGAAAGCATTGTTCAGGTAAACTGTGTTCTTATTGACCATATTGTATCCTTCTACCAGATAATTAATGTCTTGGTTCATTAATAATCATTCTCTTTACCTTATGCCAAAGTTGGTATTGGACTTCCCATCATTAGATTGTGTTTCTTCCTTTTTTATCTTTACCTTCAATTGTCTTTCTCATCCTGGACACTTGTGTGGCCCATAATTGCCTTTTAACCTTTCCTAACACATTCCCTTTTCTTCCCCAAAGAAGAAAGAAATAATTTTGAAACCAAGGATAGTTTCTCATCTTTTTTTATGATTTCTGTAGTTCCATAGTTCCTTTTGTATTCTCTGGTAGTTTATGTACTTTTATTATTTGTCTTTTTGCAGTACTAATAATTTCAGTCCTTGATTATATGTACTGGACAGCAATTCTGTCATCAAAAGTAGCTAATGAGATTTAAATTTACTTTTTGATTTCTAGAGATGTACAGTTAAATGACTTATACCTTTGATCAGTCAACATTTTTTTCTTTTAATATATCAATTTGTAATAAAAGGGTATTTTTGACATAATTTCAGTCTTTATAATCGAGGATGCCGCTATTTTAAGCGCCAGGCAAACTGGTAATTTTATGGGAAGTAGAAATTTTTTACGTAATGTCATTCATTATAATCGAGGACGCCACTGCTGGGCTATAACACATCTTCAAAATTATCTGAACCGCTTCGATAGATATCGTTTGGACGTCGCTGCCAGGCTATGTAACACATGTTTAAAATTACTGCCTTTTACCGGAATTAATTATTTACATAGTAAAACTCCTACAGTTCCGTTCGTTTTGTATTTTTCGATGTTTCACACGACAATATTCGAGAATTTATTCGCGTTTTCGAGTACAAACAGATGCATAAGTATTTTTGTGACGTTTGCATAGGATCAGCATCTCTTACTATTATCGCTTTTTTGAGGTTGTGGGTATTATGATACCCAACTGTGACAGATAAAGTTCTTTATTAACCAGAAATATGTATCACAAAAACAACGCAACTATTTATTCTCACTTCAACAAAGCAACTGGTTATGATTGTTTGAGTACTCGCCAATCGCTCTGGCAGAGAAGCTAGCGGAAAGACGAACTACACTGCCTCAAATCAGCGTTATTCTCTCGTTAACAAATCGTTCTGTTTGTCTGAGTACATGCTAGGCGCCCTGCCAAAGAAGCTGGTTAAAAGAAGAACTACATTGCCACAAATCAGTGTGTCTTTAAGTCAACAACGAAACGCGAAATATACGTTTGAATAAACGCAAAGTGTCAAGATACTCAAATGTGAATAATTTTTAAGCGCTTTACTTTAAGGGGAAAGCCATGCTAGTGTCAATTTATGTACATTACGTCATTTTTCTTCACGAACATGCCTTCAAAAAGTGTAAAACACGGAAAAAGTGTGAATATGTTAATGCAAAAACGAGGGCGAATTAACATTGTAAACATAGGAAATTTGACGGGACCAACAAAAAATGGTGTAAATGGCGGGAAAACGTAAAAACTGAGAATGTAAAAACGAGGTTTTACTGTATGTCATTCAAAACTTGTTTGATGGTATTAAAACCAAATAGAAGCTCCTTTGTAGCATTAGCTCTGGCCGACCACCTAGTGTCCGATAACCTTTTCTAAATCGGAATTTCAGTGCTATCATTTTTCAGTGCTTTTTATTTATTTTTTATTTATTGGTTTTTTTCTGTTCCATAGGACCCAATTGAGGAGTGAGACTCCATGGTCATGGAACAAGTCAATACATTAATTGTTACACAAGAATGGTAATGGAAAAATTTTTAAATAGTCCTTAGCACACGACAATCTTAAGACAAAGTGAAAAGAATCAATAAAGAAAAAATAAATTAGCTTAATTGTTTAACTTTTCTAGGAGTTCCTCGACAGAATAAAAGGAGTGAGCCATGAGGTAACTCTTCAATTTAGATTTGAAAGCGTGTGGATTAGTGCTAAGATTCTTTAGTTCTTGTGGCAGCTTATTGAAAATGGATGCCGCAGAATACTGTACCCCTTTCTGCACAAGTGTTAAGGTGGTGTGATGCAAATGTAGATTAGACTTCTGTCTAGTATTCACCGAGTGAAAGCTACTAACTCGTAGGAATAAGCTGGTATTATTAACAACAAACGACATTAAAGAAAAAACGTATTTTGACGCCAGAGTCAAAATTCCAAGACTACTGAAAAGGGGTCGACATGACGTTCGCGAACTTACACCAGATATTGCTCGAACCGCCCGTTTTTGAGCCAGAAATATCCTTTTTGCATCAGGCGAGTTACCCCAAAAAACAATGCTGTACGTCATAAGTGAGTGAAAGTAAGCGTAACAGACTACTTTCCGTGTTGAAAAATCACTTATCTCAGATATTGTTCTAATGGTAAATATAGCGGAATTTAGTTTTGGAACAAGATCCTGAACATGGGCTTTCCATGACAGCTTACTGTCTATATGAACACCTAGAAATTTGAACTGTTCAGTCTCACTTATCACATGGCCATTATGTGTAATCAGAATGTCAGCTTTCGTCAAATTATGTGTTAGAAATTGTAAAACCTGAGTTTTACTGTGATTTAACATCAACTTGTTTTCTACTAGCTATGAACTTATCTCTTGAACTGCATTATTTGATACTGTGTTAATATTACGAGCAACATCCTTCACTACCAAGCTGGTATCATCAGCAAACAAAAATATTTTACAATCACCTGTTATACTTGAAGGCATATCATTTATATAAATAAGAAACAGCAACGGCCCCAAAACAGACCCCTGGGGCACCCCATACTTAATTATGCCCCATTGGGATTGCACGTCATAGCCATTTTCTACACTGCGGAGAATTACCTTCTGCTGCCTATTATTAAAGTAAGAGGTGAACCAGAGCTTTCAAAAGAAGATCCCATCAATAGGTAGAAGCGGAAAAAATATGCAGAGGCTTTCAAGGAAATCGAAGAAAATGGATGCTTCTGTACAACATTCTGTAGCACACTTTGCAACCAAATTTAGCGAATGTGAACCACAAGGAATATATTCAGTATACTTGTTTGTATCTTTAGTTCGTGCTCCTAAGCCGGTATACCTGCCACTCATATTACTGGCATTATCATAGCTTTTCCCTCGGCAATTTTTGATATTAATGCCATTCTCTGCTAAAAAAAGATAGTAAGCTTAGGGAGAGTTATTCAGCAGTATGACCCTCCATATCTAAAAACTTCACAAATCTTTCCTCTGGTCCGGAAGGTAGGACATAGTGCACTATCACAGTCAGTTGATCTATGAGAGATATTACAGGAGTAGAATCCCATGAGACTGAAAAGTATTTGACTCTCTTAATTTTGCAAATAATATGATCCAGTATGGCTGATGCAATTAGATGGGTAAGTTCCTCGCATGTTCTTTTTGACGAATATGACGTATGTCCCTTTCCTTTATTTGCATAAATATGTATATGTTGGGACAGAAACACATCAAGCTTCATTAGTAACTCTAATAACCCTAAGTAATTTCCATTATTGGGTGAACCAACAATTTCAACACTACCTCAAAATGCTAGCCCTCCCTCAGCTAAAAAACTTATAACTGCAACATTTCGTTTTAAAAGTGTTTGCCAATATGTTCGTTCGCTCTCAATTTGGCTTCAAAGTTGAGAATCGACATGTGCATCCTTGTTTTTGCGAACTAACAAGGAAATCATTGCTTTTCTATGCGAACTGCTTTCTTCATGTCTTTTCAGAAAAATATTTGCATTCTTCCAGTCATCTAAACCATTTTTCCTAAACCGTGGCGAGCCATCAGAATCTGTCAATTTGCAGATAAAACAGAACAGTTACCCTTTGCTTTCTGAAAAACACAACCAATCTCTCATGTAAGTTTGATTTGTTAGTTTGTGTTTATATGTGAAAAACTACTTTCTACAAAATCTTGGCTTGTTTTCCTTCTCATATATTTTCTTTGAAGACAAAAAACTATTTATATTCTGAACTTCACTACTTTCTTTCATGATCCAATAATCTCTGTCAAAGTTGTTTCACCACTCACCAATATCATTAAAATACATTTAACTTTCACTTTGTGTTCCACTTGCACAAGATGCAGTAACATCATAAGCCTGTATTATTTTTTCGGTTTCTCTTTGTCTTGAAGACCAGGTCTCATTTCAGTTTGGCTTTTATACAATATGGCTGAACTAGGAAGACTTGTTGTCTGTTCAATTGCTGTATCACTTGTGGAAAACGTAACTACATCGGAAAAAGTTGCACATTCTGATCAATCTTCTGTAGTGTAACTATCATTCTTACAATCAACTACAGCTTTTTTATTTTGTACTTCACTTTCTGTATATTCAGCAAAATCATTCTGATCATTAAAAAACTCAGACAGTTTACGTGTTTTAGATATAACAGCATCTGTCTCTCTCTCCTTTTCATCTCTTGCTTTACACTTTGCACTTCCAGAAGCTTAGTGGCGTCCAGTATCTCTCCATCTGCTGTCCAAGGTGGTTAGCCAGATCTGTGTCGAAGAGAAAGTAAATTACAAAATAAAATGGAACACTACTATTTAATCGTACTGTGTAATGCGTAAGTATCGTAAATAATAGAACTTAAATAGTGGCAACTATTTATTTGCAATTTATGTAAAAGAGGTACATGTTTCAAAGCTTTACTGTCCTTCAAAGTAGTTACCAGCATTGTTTACAATCCATTACCAGTGACGTGAAAGTCGCAGGATACTCTTACCAACACCGATTGTGTTGAAAGTTCGAGCAGAGCGGTCTATTGTCCAACGAAACTCTGTTACTCTTGAAGCGAATGCCATGAAGTGCTTCCTTCATCTTAGGAATCAAGTTGAAGTCACAGGGGCTTAATTTCTGGGAGTGTGGTGGGTGGTGCAACACTTGTGAGACAAGCAGTCGAGCAAATCCATCACCACTTGCGTCACATGCGCCCATGTATTGTCCTGCAAAATGATTAATGATTCCCACAAAAAGTGTCACTGCTTCTTCCTATAAGTTGTTCATTTTTTAACAGAGCTTGTGGCCAGCCTGGTGTTAGTAACAGTATCCAACAACTTCCACATCGCTCGTAACTGCTCTGGAGCACACTTCGAGTGAAGTTAAGTTCTATTGTGGTTAAGTGTTAGCAACTGTTTTTAGCGAAAATGGCAGAATTATGGTGCTCAAAAGGCAGAGAAAGATATATGTAAACCAAAAAAACACAGAAAATAGAAGTTTTTACATATTTAACAGTGGAAACATATTTGGTTGGTGAATCACTTTCTTCCTAGAAATCAGGAAAGAAGAGGCAGCGCCCTTTCTAACGAATCGAAAATTTAAAATAATTTCCGCTATTTAGCAGACAGGTTTACAGACTGGTGTAGGGGAAGACTCAGGAATACACAAGACAACTATGTCACATTTTCACATGTCTTCTATTATTGGGAACGTTATACGTCAACTGTAGTGTATGGGCATTTGTAACTAAACATTGTAGGCTATAAATAAACCTTATTCGTGCATTTTTCATAATTAAAAATTTTTTACTTCCTCAGAGGCAAAAAAATACAATTTTGTAGAAAAAAGAAAATAATGTTCTCTTGTTACGTAAGAATCTCTCTCATCAATTTTATGAAAATGGGAATTGTTGCTCTTGTTTCACTGCAAAGAATTTGTATTGAATCGGTATTCTTATTGTTTAAACTCTGGTGTATATATGAACAGACAAGTACCTTACCTTATGCTTGAGTGGTTCCCTCTTTTCAGTCAGCAACTTTGGAATCACTATACAATTGATGTCACTCACTTAATAATCATCTACTTTGTAAAAGAAGTTGACGGTTGGCCCCCAAGCACCGACTGTTAAATGTTGGTACCCCTCGGGACTTGTCTCGACTGCCCTTTTTAAATCGCCGTTGCGTACACCGGTGGCACCAGCGCGGCCATCTGTGCACGAGAGACTGCGCGCCGCTGGCAGCACCTGTTACCTTTCACACGTGGCATTTCGGTAGCGTACCAGCCGTTCTCACAGCACCGTGAGTATTGATACCGCTATTTGAGACCCAAGATGCAGCGAATACAGAAACAGCATTGCATGAACTAAATGTCACTAAGAAGCTATTGCTGGCCTTCAAGGTTAGCTCCGACACACCAATTACCCCCGTTTTCATGGTGATGCCAGAACCATTTGTAATCAGTTGGCAGAATTTTGAGAACTTAACCAAATGGTGAGATTATTCACCTTTTTTTTATAAATTCTACACTTGAAATAACTCAAAAAATATAAATAAATAAATTAAAAAACCAAGAGTATTCGTGCCCAGGCACGGGTTCCCCAAAATGCGCGGGGCCCGTAGCATTTGCTAACTCTTGCTACGTGGCTAATCCGGCACTGGTATCACTCCTTCCAATATTTTTAAGTGGTTCAGAAAGTGATCTGTGATAGAATACTTGATAACTGGTCTGAGAAGAATCTCTCACTTAAATACAAAATGTTACAAGAGCTGTGCTAGAGAGGTTTGGTACATTCTGTGTCTTGTTAAAGCATTTGATTGTTTGGTTCACAACATCCTCTTTATCAATGTGCAGTGTTTGACATTAATAGCACTCCTTTAGCATAAATGGAATCCTATCTCCACAACAGGAAGCAAACGATCTTGTAAGGTCCCATCTAAGATGTGGATCAAACATGAGGTACACATGATACACAACCCAGGAATCAATTTCTGCCTACATTTTCCTGCCTATGGAGTGGTGGTGCACAAATATTCCATAGTCCTTCAAACCTCATACAAAGGTGAAAAAGAAAACTTAAGCTCAGCAAGACAGTGTGAGTGAAGCAGTAAATTGACCAAAAATAATGAAGAATTAAATCTGGAACAACCAGGCTAAGTCCCAAACATCTCTAACAATGGAAATATGTTTCTAAAGTAAAAAGTTCCATCTAACACTGTTATGATAATGGAGGCAGTTTTAGAAAATTTTTAAGAAAACATTAATATTTGCAGAGTGTCAGGAGACATAAGCGCTAAATTTTACACAATCAATTCAGTAAAGTTATATACGCACTGATGGATTTGTAATGGAGATTTGTTCCCATTTCAAGCCACATAAAAAATGTCTCAGCATATATACATTGCAGCTCATTTCAGAAAAATGCAGTATAGAACACAACATCTGACACAGAAATTTAATTTCTTTGCACCAGATCTGTAAATATGAGTGGAATGTAGTTAGTGGATGCCTAACTTTTCCAGTAAGTGGTGTGGCCATGGAGCTTACAGTTCAGTGTTGAGTAACCTAAAAGGTAAAGACCTACTGGGGTTTAAAATATTTTATGACCTGTCAGGCTTTCTGTGTTTAATTGAGTAGTAATGATGTTTTGGGTGTTGTTCAGAGTTGTTGTTTTTATTTCTGCACAAAATTTGCAACTCCAGCCAGACTGTGAAATATTATTGGATTCTGCTGCTGTTTATAGCTGAATTCAAGACCCATAACCTGCCACACTCTTTATACTCGAGTTTTTTCCATGGCTTCCACTGATATTTTGTGAAAAGCAATTTCCCTCGGCTTTTCTCAACTATGATGAATGTGACAGGTGCCAAGATTTTAATAAATGTCAGTGCCAGACCTCAAGCCTTCTTTAATTTGAAACCTGTGCACTTGTTCATTAGGTTTTCTGACAAGTTTATTTCAATAGACTTCTTGCTTATAATGTTACAAAAACTTTGTGTTTGCACCACAACACTAGTTTCGTTGTACTTCATAATTATATTCAAGGCAGTTCTCAATAAGAGCAGATTTGCTTGCTTCTTTTAGCCCTGTGTGTCACTGATGATTTCTGAATATCTTCTTCACTGCCTTAATAATCTGTCCAATGTGAGGCATTCTGTATTTGCATGGGTTACTATGTTAGACACCCAGCTTTTGGATACCTAGATAGTCTTTTATCATTGCAGAGAATACTTTTTATCTTAGTCGAAGAGAATGTGTAGACAGAATGCTATGTTTCTATAAGAGTCTACCAGCATAAAGTAGACAAGTGATTTTAGCTCCTCTGTCTCCATCTCAGTCTCAATCTCTTTCACAGGCTTTTTTTATATTGACTGCATCACCCATTCATATACAAATATGAGTACACATTGCTTCAGAACATCATTAGTAAATGTTGCAATATCCTGTGTAGCTCTCTTTGAATGTGTTTTAACTATATGGGCCAGAATCATTAGCACTGATTTCTTTGTGATAGATTGTTATGGCTCGTGACCTGGAGATAGAGGTCAGTGTGAATACAGTTACTGTGTATACTGTTGTCTAGAAATCTCTCTATTCTGATGATGAACATAGCCTTGAATATAATTATTAACTGAAATGTGGTGAGACCAGTATTGTGGTGCAGACACCAAATTTCTATGACAGCATAAATAAGGAGTCTGTCAAAACAGAGTTGTTGGTAAAACTAATAAACACAGTGCTTCTACAGTCTCCATGTGCATTGAATGTATTTTCAAGTGCTTTTGTTCTATGCATTACATGTGCTGTACTGCCGACACACTCACTGCTCTGGTCTAGCTTCTTCCATATCTTTAATATAGTAATAGGACAGTTTACAACTCACCACAAAGACGAGACAATGAGCTGCAATGGAAGGAAAAAAAAAAAAAAAAAAAAAAAAAAAAAAAAAAAAAAAAAAAAAAAAAAAAAAAAACAGAACATTCATGCAGTCACAAAGGCACAAAACAGTCATCTCCAGCTGCCACATTTGTACTTGAGTGCGGCAGCTAGATCTGATGCTTGTGTGCCTGTGTTGTGTGCCTGTGTGATTGTGTGAATGTTCATATTTCTGAAGAAGACCATGGCCAATAGCTGAAAAATGTTGTATGTGTGTGTCTTTTTTTATGTACCTGTCACAGCTCATCGTCATGTCTTTGTGGTGAGTTGTAAATTGTCCTATTGCTATATTGTTAAATCCAACCTGGACTCTCCAGTATTAGATACTTCCATATCTTGGTGAATAAAAATGATAAATGTTTTCTGTATTTATCACACTACATACATGCCTCTTTGTGAGCTATCACTTGCAGAAAACCTTATTTCATTGTCTTCGACAATTTATGAAATATGAATAGTTTTATGAATGCATGATTTCCATTATACAGGGATGAAATTGGACATGTCACATTTTGAGTTAAACTGAAATGAGAATGAATCAATGATGTCAAAGATGGATTAACTACTTGTTGAGGGAATCTAATCAATTTCAATAAGGCAATTAAATATTTGTTCCCAGACTGGGCATTGAACCTGGGTCTTCAGCTTAATAGCCAAGGAAACTGTGAATATTGCAGATGTAGGAACTTCCCTGGCATGCTCTCAGCCAGACACAAATTCTCCACCTATAGCCTTCACCACCAGTGTTGTCTCCTTTGTTCATTATCTCATTTATCCGCTGTTATGGTTAACTAGTTCCTACAAAGAGAACAAGCCTCATGTGCTGTCACACAGAAATTTGGAGATCTTTTTGCTTCTCGTCACATTCATTATACAGATATATGTATGTAAATGGTGCCTGTTCATTTGCTCAGATCTACTGTTGAGTTTAAACAGTCATGCAAGATCCTGGCTGTAGGTGGTTGAGGAAGAAAAATCTGGCGAAGTTTTGTGAGCTCCTATTGGGCGCAAAGAATCATGTGAGGTCTTGTGTTGGCTTGGAGAAGGATGTGTTTGATTGGAATTCACCAATGATCTTTAATAAATGTGTCTGCATGTTTCAACATTGCAGGAGTCACAGCTACGCACATCTGACCTATGCAAAACCAATTAAGACAGGTTTGCTCAACATTATTGTGGTGACAGAACCTTACTGTGCATTTGTTCAATGCCAGGTTTATGTTGACTTCCTGCAAATACCTATGGATATCTGTGATCTTCTGGTTTTCTGCCAAAAGAAACTCAGTAACTTCTGTCTGTTTGGAATGCACCTCCATTACAGAAGTCACTTTGAAGGCTAGTTACAGTACTGCCACCTATCAGAAATTAATGAAACTGTACTAGATGAAGTGGGACTATTCAAAGATATCCCAAAGAAAATTCCAAATATTTTGTACTGAAATTGCCAAAAAATGTTGCATTGTTTATTGTTTGAGAAGATTTGTGATTTTTATAAATTTATCTGTATTTATTGTCACCTTTCAAGTTTCTCCCATATCAGTTGACAAATGTTACAATATATGAGGATTTAACATTTAAATACAACAAACACATGGATCAGACACAGGTGCAAAAGCATCGGACTGCATACACTTGCATTGTGCTGGAACACTAATAGTCGTGTTTTATATTGTCACACACCAAAGAAATTAAGCAAAAGAAAAAAAAATCTTGGATCATTTTGGCCCAACGTAACTACTTAAGTGTTAATGACTGAAAATTCTTTCTTATAACTACAGCTCTTTAGTTTTGTTACTAAAAACAACAAAAATGGAATAAAATAAATAGAAATAACAAAAGTCAGAAAACACATATGGCATTTAAACATAAGGTCTAAGTCAGTTTTACAATCAAAGACAATGAAAATTCCTGACAGGCACATAAACAAGTCAGAGAATGTACTTTTGCAGTTGCAGTTCTGGTATAATGGGAGCTGCTTGCACATTGTGGCCATAAAGGTGTGTGTGTGTGTGTGTGTGTGTGTGTGTGTGTGTGTGCACGCTTGCTTGTGAATGTAGGTACATTTAGTTACTCAATAGTTCTGGAAAAAGATGTCAATTGTGCTTATGTGTCCTTTAGTGATTCTCCACTTCAGCATTCTCATTGTTAGATGTTGAAGGGTTTATTTTATTTTATTTATTTATTTATGTATTGTAATTTTGCATCCAAGATGTATGGACAGCGATTGACATACAGGAGCTATAAATTTAATGAGGAAAATAATTTCTTTGTATTTCAGCTTTTTAATTGCCCTACCATGAGGATATATAATTAGAAAGATAACATCATAGAGCAGATGACATTTTTATTTCCCTGTCTTCAAGAGTACCTTATTTTCTTCTGTAGTGATACATTCATGTCTGTAAAATTGAAACTCTAATACCTGCACAATACACATTTCCTGTTTCTCTACTGAAACAATTCTTTTCATTGACATTTTATGTACATTATTAAATTATATAAAAATCTCCAAGTCTCTGTATTTATATATCATCCTTTCAAACATCTCAGGTGTATGGGAGGAACATATGCCATGATAGCCCTGAATGATTTTATTTCTGTTACTGACATTACTAGTTGTATTAGCTTGAACACTGGATAAATCTGTTGTACTCCAATCACTAAAAGATTAACACAAGCTTTGATTTGCTGCTGCAATTATCTGCGTTAGTCCTCTGGATTGATGTAAGTCATCCTTCTTAAATTCAAATGTGGATAATTTGGGAACCATGCACTTTAAAACTAATTTCAGCAACAGCCAGCAGAAAGAGGTGAAGTCTGATATTCTGTGAATTAGTTGCTGGTGGAGCTATGACATCTGTTGGTGCATGCTTAATTTCTGATTGTAGTTTGGAATGACCCTTTTTTTCCTACTGAATAACACAATTATTGAATTATAGTAAATGTCAATTTCTTCTTACTGAATTATGTTTGTGAAATCTTAATGTTATTCTAAAAAATTCTGAATATACTACAGCAGCTGTAATATGTTTTCTAAATCTTTGTTTCAGACCTTGTGCAATGGTGGTTCCTGACTTTGAGCTAATCTGTGAAATAATGCTTGTAGCAGAAGGGTTCCAGGATGCCCGTGTATTAGCTCGCAAATTCATTACATTGTATACACTGTGCAAAGAACTTCTTTCTAAGCAGGATCACTATGACTGGGGTCTACGTGCAATTAAATCAGTGCTTGTTGTTGCAGGGTCGTTGAAGGTAAGCTGTTTTTGGAAAGTGTGCTTAAATTATGCTTCATTGTGTTTTTATTAATTCATATGTTAATTCATTTCTAATAAGTGTTTTCAATTGCTGTATATAGTGCAGGCAAATAAATAAATATAATAATATTGGTGTTTTACATTATTATCTTTACACATACCAACAGGCCTACCTTATACTTTACATGAGCACTCATGTACAAATTGCAGGACACATACCTCACATGTAGGAGTTAATTTTGTATGAAAAAGGAGTCCAGATATGCATTTTTACACCTCATTTTCTCCAATTCAGTTAACAGATGAGCCATTATTTCAATGAGGTCAGTTTTCACAATCGGCATTTATGGAGTGATAATTCAAATAACTGTTACAAGACATCAACATTGATTTTTTGTCAATGTTTGGGCAGGCATTGTTGGTGACCACCCTGTCTTAACAGACACATTCACCATAATTGCATAGGAAATGTTCTACCTCCTCATTTTATTGTTTATGTCTGTCGACTTCTCAGTAACAAGATTGGGTGGACTAATTCCTTGATCTCTGTGATCTACAACCTTAAACTCACTGAACTTTTGTGTATGAGGCCATTATAATCATAAATAGGTACTATATGCGAAATCTGGACAAAAATATAAATATGGTTGGAGTTTGGAACTCCATGACTTCCGAAACACTCTTAGAAACACAAAATATATGGAGAGAAAGCACAAGAAAGGAGTAACTATATATTTCACATGAGAAATACAAAAAAGTTAATCTCAAAACAGCAATAAAGAAGCAATGTAAAATTGAATATAGATCTGCTATGGTACAGAATCTCATTACATACTTAAAAATAATGTGCTACATATAAAATGCTGTCATATGGACATGTCATAAAATACATTAACAGAGCGTGTTAAGAATAATGTTATTGTCTTGTGAACAGTTAAAAAGATATGTTATGAAAATATAATGTCATTAAAACAAATAAAAAATAGAAAACAGATGACTTACCCAAAGGACAGGCTCGTCGACAGACACAAATAAAATCACACACAAATAAACGAGACAATGCATAATAGCTTACCCTTGATTGTTTCTAGATGCTTATGTCCAAATGTTTAAGCCATGTGATTGCTGCAATAGATGAAAAATTTAGTTATTGTGCTCCAACAGGAAAACAACACTTTATACAATTGTTAATGATATTGTCCATAGTCTT
The DNA here is from genome assembly GCA_026315105.1 of Locusta migratoria. Lineage (NCBI taxonomy): Eukaryota > Metazoa > Arthropoda > Insecta > Orthoptera > Acrididae > Locusta > Locusta migratoria. The sequence goes on along the minus strand of CM048746.1, from coordinate 505,259,712 downwards.
GTCATTCAGTTACGTGGTGCATCATACCTCACATGTGCATCATATCCCCACAGCATCTGTGGTCAACTCCTAATTTTATATGTCTCCAGATTTTTCTTGGGCAATCCATACCTTGGAAGCCTGCTGTTATATTTAGGAATCAGTAGATTTTTCACCACTTCATGACTCAGAAACAGCCTCCTTCCATTTGACAATCTGCTCATTGCTCAGTTACTTATCCATAAAAATAGGACGGTGAAATTGAAGGTGTCCTAGGGGAAGTGAATTAATCACCTCATGAATTTGGAGACATTGCTTGTTAGATGTTTTTCCCATTCACTGTTTGCAGTTGTAGCCCTTCTAATTCGAAAGGGAGTGATGTTAGAACTGGCAGCCATACAGTGGTTAGATTTTGTTTTTCCAGTTTGTTTCATTGAGAGTAACATCCATCTTGTGGATACTATAGCTGTCTTTACTAGGCTGGTGCACAGTACTCCATTACTGAATGACACATGGCTAGAGCAGCAATTTCACGAGTTTTTCATCTGCTCCCCATGCTAGTTCGTACTATCTGATGTATAATTTTGTTTAGGCTCAAACTTTTTGCCTGGTTTGGTCAAGTATTGGTTAAAGGTTATAGATCTACCTAGTGTTACACCCAAATAAGTTGGGTATTGGTTATGTGTGATTCTCTTGCCACTAAAAAGATCAACAATTTTCTTTTGAGACTCTCTGTTATTGAGATGAAAAATGATAGCTTCTGACTTTAAAGTGTTAGTCTGAAGTTATCTTTTCTTATAGTACATAGTGCTTGAGGTCATGATTGTTCGCCTCCTCCAGTGATCGATGCGGAGATGCAGCTGCCATATCATTGGCATTGATGAATTTTTATAATGAAGTAATTGGTATGACACTTGTGTAGACATTGAAGAGGAGTGGTGCCAGGTCTGATCCTTGTGCGAGACCATTCTAAACCATTAAAGGACAGTTTGGCCTATTGTTGATGTAAACTGCTATTCTTCAATTGCTCAGCATGTTCTGGATAAGTGGGGTAATCTTTTTGTAAGGTGTAACTCGTTGGAGTTTGTAATTAGCTGTGTCATATGCTGATGTAAGGTCCAAGAAAACACAAGAAGTTTCTAGCAAATCCACCTCCATATATTATGTAATGACAAGAACATGATCCATAAAACTATGCCCTTCTCTAAAACCAGCTTGTTCTTTTCTTTTATGATAATATTGTCAATACTGGGGGAGATTCAGTTGTATAGTAAGCAGTCTAACAACTTACATGATATGCTAAGTAATGCAATTGGTCTGTGGCTTTTGGAGTTATCAGGCTATTTCCTTGGTTTGAGAATGGCTAAGATCTTAGACTTTCTGAACTCTTTTGGGATATTGCCAGAATGGGGAATGTTATTATTGAAGTCCAGGATCCAGGTCTTTGCAGTTTCAATAAGATTTTTAAGGAACTCAGGAAACACATTATCTAATCATGGAGACATTCTAAAGGAAGAACTAAGGACCTATCAGAACAATTGAAAGGGTTATGATTACTGAATTAAAGATAGTAGAATCTTCGATTTTAGTCACATATAATAATAAAAACGTTTAGAAATTCAAGTAGTGATTTTAGTATTGGGGGTTATGCATTACTGAATTTATGTACTTATATGTTGCAGAGAGGAGATCCTGGCAGGCCTGAAGAACAAGTTTTGATGAGAGCCCTCAGAGACTTCAATATCCCCAAGGTTAGTTTACAGCACTTTTCATGTAACTCATGATTTATTATATAACAATAATGAAAATTCTTGGATGAGAAATATATAGAATAAGGAAAAGGCAAGCTATTACCTAAAGTGGATTGATGTGTGAAGCACAACAACATGCAAGAGATAACAGCATTTTTACCAACCATCAGTCATAGATTCTTTTTCCAGTAGAGGTACACACATTATCCCATGCAAACACATACTCCTAAATGTTAACTCCTGTGGCCAAGATACGACGACATTTGCCTTATATACTCCTAAATGCTGCTTGACGCTCTCCAATTTATTCGGTCATTGCGGAATAGCTTTTGATAAAATGTTTTATTCAGAGGGTAAAAATGAAATTTCTCTACAATTATCAGTATCTGTTTTGTCCTCTTTTTATTATACAGGTGAATCAACATGACCTTGAATTGTTTCAGTCTCTCAGATACTAATTATTATTTCATTTGTAACCATGCAACCATCTTCAGATGGATATTATTGTTCTGTTATTATTATTTGATTTAACTGTTTGTTGTAACTTATTTGTGTGGTTTTGAATTTTCATTGGGAATATTATGATGGAATATTTAATTGCTTGATTGGTTTTACATAGCTTAAGAGCTTTATAAAATCCTGTGTGTAGCTTATATATATCCTCATTGGTAACTGTCTCTCTCTCTTTTGCAGCAAAGCATTATGGAGTATATCCATACTCTGTTGTTTCAAGATTCTCCATTGAACAGCACATTAAATATTTTTATCAGCTTGCTTTTATTTAACCAAAGAGATTTCTCCAATTGCTACTTGTTTTACTTTGATACTAGTCGTGCCTAGCTTTCTATGTTCTTGAAGTGCTTTCTCATACTTGTTATCTCACATATATGCTTTCTTCGCTTGCATTGTTTCAATTGAATTATTTCTATGAAGTTGTTTGTATTAGTATTTACATCCTTCAGCCTCTGTTTAAAATAACATTCCTCTTTCTTCAAATGTTCATTATTAATTCTGTTACTTATTTGTTCCTGATTTTATTGTATGGAATAAATCTCGGTTGAGTAATCTATATGAACCTTCATTCCTCTCTTGATTGTAATGTTCTTGAATTCATGGTAATTATATGTGGAGATTAGGTTAAGGTAAGTTTGAAACTCTCCAAAATTAGAGTTATATGGGATTCAAACTGTTTGCTTTCTAACAAATTTTTTATGTGTGTCATGATTTTAAGATTGAATGACAAGCATATATTTACCAATTTTGAGCCATTTGTGTTAGCTGTCTTGTAAGCTGGGTAGTTTCCAATCATTATACTAACTTGGACATTGAAGTCCTCTATCATGATTACCATGGTATCTTTTATGATTACTATGGTTGTACTGTCTTGCTACAGACTCAACCATAGATGTCACAATCGTAGAGATTATGATAAGTGATAGCAATAATCACAAGTGTAGAACTAAGATGAAGCTGGGCTCTGCTCGCCACTTTATGCACTTCATATAAAGTCTGGTGGCAGCCGGCTGACTCACGAGCAGAAAGCAATTACATGTCAAGAACTTAGCCAGAGTTACATCAGCTGAGGCAGTTTAAATGCATTTGTCCATCTGGTTTCTGAAAGTACATTCCTTCATTTCAATATCCCCTTTGGATTAGGGGAGGAAGGGAGGGGAGAGGATATAGCGAATGCTGTGCTGAGTGTTTATGTCCTTAAATTCTTGACATTGAATACGGGGCCATTGTCAGTAATGATAGTAAGGGGCAGGCCTTCCAGACCGAATATTTTGGACAATGCAGCAGTCACAATAGCGGAAGAAAGATATGTACATCAGGGTACAAATGGAAATTTAGAATGTGCAGTGATGACCAAGAGCCACATAGTCTACATGTTCAGGTAGGGGCTAAGAGGTAAGAGAATCTCAAGGAGCTGCCTCCCGAGTTTCACAAATGTCACACATGTTCACAAAAAGTACTACAGTAGAACCTCGTTTTTACACTTTTCAGGGGACTTGAGTGAAATGGTGTAAAATGCAGGAAAATGTAAAATGCAGGAAATAATGTTTTAAATGGTAAAATATGCTTACTGGATCAGCCTTGCATTTTCGTAGTTTATGTGTGATTTATGTACATAATAGACATCTAAATACTCGCCAGGGAGTTGATAATACAATAAAGGTTATCCAAATTTTTACTATTTTAAGCGCCAGGAAAAACTGGTAATTTTATGGGAAATGAAATTACATCAAAAATTTCTATTCATTATAATCGAGGACGCCGCTATTTTAAGTTCCAGGCAGAACTGGTAATTTTATGGGAAGTGGAAATTTTTGACGTAATTTCAGTCATTATAATCGAGGATGCCGCTATTATGACCGCCAGGCAAACTGGTAATTTTATGGGAAGTGAAAATTTTTTACGTAATTTCAGTCATTATAATCAAGGATGCCGCTATTTTAAGCGCCAGGCAAACTGGTAATTTTATGGGAAGTAGAAATTTTTGACGTAATTTCATTCATTATAATCGAGGACACTACTGCTGGGCTATAACACATCTTCAAAATTACCTGAACCGCTTTGATATATATCGTTTGGATGCTGCTGCCAGGCTATGTAACAAATCTTAAAAATTACTGCCTTTTACCGGAATTAATTATTTACATAGTAAAACTCCTACAGTTCCGTTAGTTTTGTATTTTTCGATGTTTCACACGACAATATTCGATAATTTATTCGCGTTCTCGAGTACAAACATATGCATAAGTATTTTTGTGACGTTTGCATGGGATCGGCATCTCTCACTATTATCGCTTTTTTGAGGTTGTGGGTATTATAATACCCAACTGTGACAGATAAAGTTCTTTATTAACCAGAAATATGTATCACAAAAACAACGCAACTATTTATTCTCACTTCAACAAAGCAACTGGTTCTGATTGTTTGAATACTCGCCAGCCGCTCTGGCAAAGAAGCTAGTGGAAAGACGAACTACACCGCCACAAATCAGCGTTATTCTCTCGTTAACAAGCCGTTCTGTTTGTCTGATTACATGCCAGGCGCTCTGCCAAAGAAGCTGGTGAAAAGAAGAACTACATTGCCACAAATCGGCGCGTCTTTAAGTCAACAACGAAACGCGAAATATACGTTTGAATAAACGCAAAGTGTCAAGAAACTCGAATGCGAATAATTTTTAAGCGCTATACTTTAAGGGGAAAGCCATGCTAGTGTTAATGTATGTACATTACGTCATTTTTCTTCATGAACATTCTTTCAAAAAGTGTAAAATGCGGGAAAAGCGTAAATATGTTAATGCAAAAACGAGGGTGAATTAACATTGTAAACATAGGAAATTTGATGGGACCGACAAAAAATGGTGTAAATGGCGGGAAAACGTAAAAACCGAGAATTTAAAAACGAGGTTTTACTGTATTTTGCTGTCAGTTCTTGTCCAAAAACACATGGTGCCAAGCCAAACCTTTCATATGAATAATCCCCCAGTGGTGAGTGTGAAGCTGTCATAAGACCTTGCAGTAGAGGGAACATGGAAAAAACACACAAGGAGATGGGTTTGATGCTTGTAACAGTAGTACACCCCTCCAGCATGGTAACTTGATATCGACGAGCATGATAATTACAGAGGCGGTCCGATGTGTGACGAGGGGGAGTGTCTGGCCACTCATGGTGGCCATAAGAAACCACTTGTCGCATAACAGAGTCTGCTGCCACTGCTGTGACCATGGCCATGTAATCGAATGACAAGGTAAACAGTTTGACAGTCTGTTGTGCCTCGAGATCCACCTGGAAACAGTGAAGTTCCTCCTGGTTAAAGGCTGTGCAGGACCATCCGGCAGGTGGTGCAGTGTGCTAGTGTTTGCATGTTGAGCAGTTGGGTGAAAGTGAATTTTGTAATGAAATTGTGGGTAGTCTGTGAGCAGCATTGTCTGGCACAGGAGCAGATGGATTAAAGAGTAGTACCAATGGTTTGTGATCCATAATTAAATGAAATTTGGTGTTTTAAAGCAACACATTGAACTTTTTGAGTGCATGGACAATGGCTAAGTCCTCTTTCTCAGTCTGAGAGTATTTTGACTCGATCATAGTGACAGCTTTAGAGGTGAAGACCGTGACGAATTCTGAACCAACGACAAAGCAGTGTGCCAGCACTGCACCAAGACTCATGTGAGAGGCATCCATGGCCAGATACAGGTGCTGGCAAGGATGGAAAATTGCCAAACAAGCTTGTCTTTAAGAGGAAAAAAATACGTTGTCACGTGCAGGTGACCACTGAAATTTAGCACCTGTCCTCAAAAGGTCGTATAAAGGGTACAAAATTGTTGCAGTCCACTGAATGAAGTTTTGGTAATAAGCAATATTACTGAGAAACACCTGTAGTTTCTTTACCAAAGTGGGTCACAGGAATGTCATTATAGCCCAAACATGGTCCTTAATCATGGTAACACCACAACCTGAAACTAATAATGTACACTATAGAGGGTTGAAAAAATCGGCACTTCTGAATGTTACACTTTAAGCCTACAGCTTGCATTGCAGAAAATAAAGTCTCTTAATTGTTGAAGTGATCTCCATGATCCATCTGGAAATAACAGTATCATCAAGATAGTTAATGCACCTCTGAGTTGGGGTGGTGGGCTCTACCAAAAAATGTTGAGATATAACTGGTGTGCTGCAACTCTGGAAGGAAGGTGAAGGTATTGATGTAAACCAAAGGGAGTGTTCACAACAAGCTTGCATTGTGAATCCAAGATGAGAGGGAGTTGCAAATTGGCCTCCACCAGGTTACTCTTGGAAAAGACAGTTCCCCAGGCAGGCTGTATGATTGACTGAGCATTGATGGTGTCTCTGAAGTCACCACACAATTGAAGTTTACCTATGGGATTCTTTACTATGACTAGCAGAGAGGCTATGGGCTGCAGAGTGAAGTTTCATTCTGGAAACATCCCTTAGGCTGTGGCTAAGCCATGTCTCCACCATATCCTTTCTTCCAGGAGTGCTAGTCTTGCGTGTTTGCAAGAGAGCTTCTGTGAAGTTTGGAAAGTAGGAGGCGAGGTACTGGCAGAAGTAAAGTTGTGAGGCGGCATCGTGAGTCGTGTCGGGATAGCACAGTCAGTAGTGCGCTTGCCCGCGAAAGGCAAAGGTCCCAGGTTCGAGTCCCGGTTCCTGCACACAATTTTAATCTGCCAGGAAGTTTCATATCAGCGCACACTCCGCTGCAGAGTGAAGTTTCATTCTGGAAACATTTGAGTCTGTTCTGTCAATTTCAACATAAAAGGTACAAAGCTTGTGTTTATATTTAATTTGTAATTGCTATAGCTTTTGTCCTGTCATCAATAGTATGGTATATTTTGTGAAACTATATCATTACTCTGCTTATGTGAATGTTATATCCTTTTGTAATCTGGAACACTTAAGAAATTAAAGTCCTAAAGCAAGTATATCCTACTTAGAAGTACTACTCATTCGCTGAACCTCTATCATTAACTTTAAAGAAATGTGTGAAATTTGTATTTATATTTCAATTTAAGTTCTGTATGATATATTAACAATCTGTTATCAATAGTACAGAACATTAACTGAAAGTAGAAAGTTTTTATTAGGTGCAGTTTTACTGTCTTCTACAATTTTCTACACTGCTCAATGGAAATTACCTAAGCAAACCAACTTCAACTTATGTGAAAAATATATGAACTTTGTCTTAATATTTGTATAAAATTGTGTACGCAATACTACTACACCCTGCAGTCAAAAGTATGGTAGATTACGCTGAAATATATAATTATTAAGTAAAAATGAATGAAAATCCTATAGTATCCTGAATGTTATTCATTTGTCCTGAATGTTTTGGGAATTATTTTGAAAATGTCCTGAATTTTATTAAAAACAATATGGGAACCCTAGTTATGATAAGCACGTCATTCCTGTTCTAGGACAGTTCGCCACCAGCATCCTATTGCTTGTTGGTTCTCAACATTACATTTCCAGTAGTCAGTCAAGCTACAACAGCTAACCTATTAAGTATGGATGCTTTGGAGGCTTTTGGATTTTCAATTTCAGACAAAGTTCAGTTGGTTTTGGATCAAGTGCCAAACCCGATGTTAGATAAAATTTGCTACATTATACTTGCCAGGATTAGTTTCATTCTGGAAACATCCCTTAGGCTGTGGCTAAGCCATGTCTCCACCATATCCTTTCTTCCAGGAGTGCTAGTCTTGCGTGTTTGCAAGAGAGCTTCTGTGAAGTTTGGAAAGTAGGAGGCGAGGTACTGGCAGAAGTAAAGTTGTGAGGCGGCATCGTCAGTCGTGTCGGGATAGCACAGTCGGTAGTGCGCTTGCCCGCGAAAGGCAAAGGTCCCAGGTTCGAGTCCCGGTTCCTGCACACAATTTTAATCTGCCAGGAAGTTTCAGACTCAAATGTATTTGAGTGATACTTTTTAGTGCTGTGCAACTGTTTTAGGAGTTTTATCTTCTGTAGGTATCAAATTGTAGAATTGGAGGTTAGCAAAAGTTGTTTTTATCATTGTTAGTGGTTTCACTGTTTCTAAGTTTAATTTGTTTCTTTCATCTGTCCACATAGCACTTATTGGATGATACAATGCACATGCATAACATAAAAAAAATTGTATGGTATGTAAAGTACATCTTATTGACTCTTTTCTAATATGTCAATGTTATATTTCATGTAATGTATGTAAACAGATGATGACTTCTTGTTAATTTAGCATTGATAATGGCAAGTCACTTTGCAAAATCTAGATCTGCAAAATAAAGCAATTTATTACAAATAACGAGTGATTGCTGCAAAAACACCCATTTGGATGTGACATGTTTTTGACAGGCCTTGCACATCGACAAACAGTGTGGGCATTCATTGTGATCATGAATATTGTAGCAATCAGGACAAGAAGGAAAGGGGTGCACAGTCATGAAGACAAGCCCATGGTTGGTTTGCACACACAGGAGCAACCACTGCCACCTTTCCTGGAATGTCAACACCGTGAGTTGGGAAGATGTCAGGTGGCTAAATAGCTGAAATATCACCACGTGTCAATTGTGCAGCCCACCACGTAGAAAATTGCAAAATTCTGTGCTATCTTGAGAATGTTGAAGTGCTCGATCCTGGATTTCCTTCTCGGGGGCTAAGTGGAGAGTGATGTCATGAACCATCTGATCGGCATAGAAATATTCATGTACGTTCAAGATAAATTGGCAACAATGACTTAACTCTTGTAGTAGATTTTATTGGGTTGTTTATGGCGCTGGTAGAATTCCGTGCATGAGATAATCACATTGGTACACTGACAATAGCAACTGGAAGGTAATTGACACAGGTCAAAAATGAGTGTGGCCAGATCCTGATACAACTGTGGTGAACACCACACACTAAAGAGGGCATGGCACAACTAGGGTTCATTGCCACCAAAGACCTGAAATGTTGACAAAAATGAAGTCCTTACCTGTCCCACTCCTCAGCCAATCATTGTCGGCGACAAACAGAGGAGGAAATGGAACCTGCGAGGTGAACTGTACTTGGACATCACATTGAGCGATAATAAACTTGGTCAAAAGTTCCATCTGTTGCCGGTGTTGTTCATACAGTTTTTGAAGCTGTTGTTGGTGTTGGTCATCTGTTACTGAAGCAATTGTAACAACACCTGATTTGGAGGAGTCATAGGAACCAAGGACTAACATGAAGTGTACTACTACTTAATTTTAAGTGAATGGCATCCCTGTAGTGTATGTTATTGTTTGTTTTCTAATGAGGAATGTTCAATTTACACTTTTTCATTATAGTGCCGAAAGTTGGGTATAACATAAAGAAGGTCAGGCTGATAAAAACTCTAGGTCAAATTTTCTGTTTTACAGCAGTTTTGTGAATGAGCTACTCAACTATTATAAATTTCTGAACAGTGAATATTGGCACTGAAAAGAAAAGAGAGTAAATTGAATTTTTTTTCCTATTATATTTTAGGTGGTAACTGACGATGTGCCAGTCTTCATGGGTCTCATTGGTGATCTATTTCCTGCTCTGGATGTACCTCGAAAAAGAGATGTTGATTTTGAACGTAGTGTCAAACAAGCTGCAGCAGATCTTCTGCTACAGCCAGAAGATGGTTTTATTTTAAAGGTAAGTGATAAATATATTTATTAGTGCTTATCTGAATCACTTGTATTTGAGGCAGATATATATGATGTGATTAACAGAACATTATTCTGGATAGTGATGTCACTAAATTTCTTTTATTACATTTCTGCAATCAAAATACATTTAATGGTGATGAAAAAATATTTTCATCATGTCATTAACAAAGATCTCCAGTAAGTATTTCTTTTTAATAATCTTTTTAGTTTCCCTTGGTCATTTTGCATATCACATTTTCTGAAATTAGCCAGTGATTCTGTAGTCTCTAATGGTTTCTCAAACATTCCTTATTGTGCATCGTTATGGTGGTATTTTATGAGAAAACTGTTTCTGTCTTAGCTTGTGGCTTATCGTATGGAATCAGTGTTATTTGCCTGAAAGAGGATCTGGTCTGTTTATACAAAACTTCACTACCTTCAAGCCAGTGATTACATACAAATAATCACCCATAATCTGGATTATCCGCGAATATTGTCATTCTGAAACAAAGGCATATATTTAAGTTTAGACTTTAGGCTAAGTAACTTCTCAATCCGCCACTTCACTGTGGCTGTTATTTATGTTTCCACATGTCACACTTCACTTCTTACATTCTGTTATTCATGCTTCATGTATTTTATTTATTACTAGATGACCCAGAGCAATTCGTATCACTTACCTCTTAAAATAAACCGTATTAATTTAAATCCAGTGGCTTTATAAAGGCATCATCTGGTAGTCTAAGTATCAGTTCGATAGCTGGCGGAAATAGTGGGCAAATCACACACACATGTCCAGGATAATGTTCGTGTCTCATTCGTGGAAGTTCAGGAAAGGTTTAAATGGTGATAAAATGTGGAAAAACTATATTGTAATCAGATGAAATGTACTGATATTTTATAGAAAAATCTCTATTTTTTCTGAGTGTTTTTTTGGGTTTACATTTCCAAATGTTTATTTCATAAGAATGTTACTCTTCCTTTGAATGTCAAATATGCAAACTCTATCACAATCAGATGAATTATATTAATATCCACTGAAAAAAAACTCTTTCAGTTTCCTGCGAATTTCCAAATTTTCTGGCTAACTTTCACCAATTTTTAGTTCATAAGAACGTTCATCTTTCCTTGAACGTCAAATAATCAACATTTTATCACAATTGGATGAACCATTCTCAACTTACAGTGTTGAGTACATTTAGAAACTCATTGGGAAAGGAACTTGGTTAGAATTACTTTCCTTTGTAAGTGTCTCCTTTTATTTTTTTTCCTTTACTGAAAACTCTCCCAAAACACAATGAATAAAATTACCCCTGTCTGTCTTGCGAATAGTCATAGTGCATTGAAAAATGCACTTTCAATTTTTCTCAAATTTTCCAATTTCCCAGTAGATTATATATATATATATATATATATATATATATATATATATATATATATATATATATATATATATAAAGACATAGGACTTTGTCCTGTCAAGCCTTACTCAAGTGATGCCCTTACAACCATGGGCAATTGATTTTTATTCATAGAAAAAAAATCACTTTCGGTTTTTCCTAAATTTTCCTGCTTTCTGGGCGACTTTTCCAAATTTTTATTTGCTGCGAATCTTCCTATCGCTTTAAACATCAAATGTACAACATTTTATCGCAATTGAACAAACGGTATTGATAGCTCACTGGTAAAAGCTGTTTCTGTTTTTTCCCAATTTTCCTCTTTTCCTGGACAACCTTTCCATATTTTATCACCGTTTAAATCTTCCCTGGACTTGCACAAATATTTCAAGACTAAAATGAGCCAAATCGGTTCAGTCGTTCTCGAGTTTTAGCGAGACTAACGCAATTCATTTTTATATATACAGATTATTATTAATTCTGACACGAGCATGCATGCTTCAATCTTCAACCAACCTGACTCCATTATGAGCTTCACTCACCATGTAATCATGATGAAGGCAGATTTAACGAGAAGATACGTTGATTGTAGTAACTTATTATGAACACTAATGTTGTAACAGGGCATATACACACTGGGAGATTAAAAAACTGGGAATTTTTTCTTCTGGGAGAAATCCAGAATCTAACTAGGAATTTTCCATTGTTTAAGTAATCAGTTATTTTTTTGTAATTTTATCCAGTAACAACTTCACTTGAGCCTGCTGCTGCAGAATAATACTGTACATAAATGAGAGAACAACATGAAAATAAAACATTACTTGAAAAGAAAATTTGCGATTTACACCAAAACACTGGGCGGTAGCCTACAAGTGTCTGACAATTGCATACTGTGTCAAAGGTGTTTGGACAAAGAGTATGCAAGATTTCACAACAAACAGCTTTCGATGAGTTCATGCAGGTCACGGGTAAAAAATGTGAATAGTAGTTTGAGAAGCGTTACTTTCAGAATAAATTTCCCTTTACACAAAATGAATTATGTTAATAGGAGAAGGTGCTACAAACCTCTTACATCATGAATTGTTTAACTCCTGTTCCAAACTAAACACTTTTGTAACCAGCAGTTAAAAGAAATTTAGGGCTCTCATGACCAGCCATTTATGCTATTATTAAAATAATTTATGGCATAGTTTAATTTGATGTAACTTCAAGAATAACACACACTAAAATAGACAAAGCTTCAAAGTTATTATCATATTTCTTTCAGGTCTTTGACAGATAAATTACAAATTATGCAGTAATGATGGCAAAAGTATAATTAACCTTTAAAAATATGGGAAGTGAAGGTAGCAAATCAGGAGTTTGTAAATAATTATGTGGTCTGGTTGTATTTTCATTCTTTATTTGGTTCATGCATAAAAATTTAAGCCTAAGGTGCTCTAAAATTGTGACACATTAGAAGAAAACAGCAAAATTGAGTTCCAGCCTAACAACATGCATGAGAATGTTTACTTATTCATACAAAACAGCAAAATATTCTACAAAACAATTGTCACGCTGTTACCAACACCTACAGCTCCTGAAAAAACTGCACCAACATTATAAGTGATTTTTATCACTGAGAAGATATATGCCTAAAGATTTGTTAAATTTTACTGCCCCAAGCCGACTATATAGTCACTTACAATGGAAAAAGTGTAATTTACAGAGAAAAAGGGAACTTCATCCCAAAAAAGTGTGTTTACACACAGGAAAACCTTCAATTTTTACCCAGGAAATCCAGAAAAAATCAGAATTTTTTTGTTCTTGTCTGTGTATACACCTTGTATAAGCACTAACTGCTTATCAATAAGATGACTTAGGGATTATTATACTACCTATCAGTTCATAGTTAATCACCTGTGAGGCACACTAGCTATAGGCACAAGCCACATGGCAATTGTGCCAGTCATGTAGTTGACAGTGCAGCCAGGTGATGTTGCCTCTTCAGGGATGGAACAAAGGCTTTTCACATTGGTAAAATGTGTATTGCACCCAGAAATCGAGGAAGTTAATCAGATTCTTTTGCCAGAAATGACTTAGATGGGTGCTGGAGAAAAGTTGTTGTGCACTAGCTGGGAACAGCTTGTCTCATTGGCAATGTTTTGTTAATGCATCTACATCTATTGTTGCTGGTAATGAAGGTTAATGAAGTAAGGCACCACAGTCTCATAGTCATGTGTAAAAAAGTATGAATTGCCAGTACGAAATTCCAGAAGACTGCCGATGTAGCAAAAAGACAAAAATAAGACAAATACATTTTTGAACAAGTAGAGGGAAGGTAGGAGTAATTCACTCATAATTAGTTTTTGTAGAAAAAGAAGTACAGATCTCCCAAGGATAGGTCTAAATAATGGATTTTGAATTACATCCAAAAGTCCAAATAATTTCCAATCTTCTCTTTTCTAACTTGAATGAGGAATTTAGTTGCATAAATTGAGGAGTAAAGTCTGAATTTACATCATATGTGTTTATCAGAGATTTTGGAATAGAAACTGCATTTTTGGACTGTCTAAAATGAACAACCAATCACTCTTTGCCATAAAATACTAAGTGTTGAAAGTTTGTTTGATACATGAGACACAAAACATTCCGTAATCAAACCAATCATGTTTGCAGGTTGTACAACTCGAGGAGCTGCTAGAAGTACGCCACTCAGTGTTTGTTGTGGGAAATGCTGGGACAGGAAAGACACAGGTGTGGAAAACACTTCTAAGAACATACGTAAACATGAAACGCAAGCCAGTATTCAATGACCTAAATCCAAAAGCTGTCACAAATGATGAACTCTTTGGAATTATAAATCCAAATACTCGGGAATGGAAAGATGGTGAGTCTGAGACTTCTGCAATAATTTTATTATTGATGTTCTCCTCAGTTGACCATGCATTTCTGATAACTGCTCCTATCATCAGAGGCCACTGAAATAACATCCATTGTTTTTTAGTTTATAACCCATTAGGCCTCTCTAACATCATAATCAAACTAGCTGTGCAACCCGGCATTGCCAACCTACATATTTTTCCTGTCTCAGTGTGAGACAAACCTGGAGACTCCTACAGTGCAAATTTTGTAAACATGACTATGGCAACACCTTGATAGAGAGCTCTATAGAAAGCTATTGCTTTTCCCTGCAGCCATTTGTGCTTCACAGTTCAAAGCTGTCAACAGTTCAGGAATTTCCTTCAGCTGACTGGAATACAGAAGTGTCTTAATAGTAAATAATAATGCATTGTGTGAATGTTCTATTTTCTGAAGAAGGCCATGGCCGATAGCTGAAGTGTTGTATGTGTGTCTATTTTATGTGCCTTTTGCAGATCATCATCACGTATTTGCGATGAGTTGTAAACTGTCCTACTACTATGTTGCTGGAAGTAAAAAAGAAATATATTAATATGTGGTGCATTGTGTGACATGTATTTATTCATTGCATTGTTTATGATGCCATATCTATTGATTTATCTGTTTCACAATGATATAATTTGGCAGGTATAAGCTTGGGGAAGATCAGTTTGGATTTAGGAAAAATATAGGAACATATGAGGCATATGGAGAAAGCTTTTGACAATGTTGACTAATGCACTTTTTCAAATTCTGATGGTAGCAGGGGTAAAATATAGCGACCGAAGACCTATATTAAAAAAAAACAAACAAGACAGCAATTACCATATTTACATGAGTGTAAGATGACCTCGATTATAAGACTACCCCCCCCCCTCCCCATTTTTCGAGAGACACCTCGGAATTATTATTATGTATTATTATTATTATTATTTTTTCCTCAAACTTGGTAAAACTTTACAAAGTGCTGACTACACTCTTACCTAGAAATGTTATGTTAGTAATGCCTGTCGCAAGCATTGATGGGAAGTTAAGATGGCGGAACATCTGATTTTTGTGGGTAACATTTTCCTCACACAACTTGGAACAAACATGAGGTCATTTTTCCATCACATGCTGTATCAAAAACCGCACGAACAGCTATCGACTTGCAGTCACATAAGTTGATGCAAACGTGATATGATAGTGTATTGGTTTATTTGAATAGCAATCATATCATAATAAACTTTGCTATTGGTATGATTACAGTCTTGAGAAAAAGTGATGTGCTTGCATATTGGCTTATTTAATGGTAGAATAAGAACACCTCGTTCTTGGTACAATACGTTATAAACAAACATCTCGTATCGTCTCAAGTTTTGAAACTTTATTCTGATATAGTGATTGTATGCCATTTCCATTTTCCCCCTTAATTTCCTAGTAACTTTGTACATCAAATGAAAAGGCAGTGCGCTTGATATATATCGGATGTTCGACTCTCACTTTGCTAGCAGTGACATCAAACTAAGATGGCGGAACCACTGATTTGTGTAGCTACCAGCTAATACTGATGTTGCTTCTTGACATGATAATTCTATGAAATTTCTTGGCCAATACAAATTGCAACCAGATCATGAATTGGAAAAGTACACCAATAATCAGTCACTACATGGATGTAACAGTTTGTTTTATGTGTTGTAAATTCACTCAATAATTAACTTTTACTCTTTCTCAGTGAATACAGATTTTTCAGCTAAAGTTATGTAATTAAAACAAACTATTGGTATTGAAATGATAGTTGTCGATTAAGCGTATGTCATGCTTTTTACGAATATGTCATGATTTTAAACAATGTAGTTAGGCAGGAACCTAAGAGTACAGCTTTAATTGTTGCGAGTGAACAATCCGTACTCTTAGGTTCCTGCCTAACAACATAATTTTATTTCATGACATTCCTAACAATCGTAAAATTCACTTGTTCCCTTGCAACAATTTATGATGTACTCTTACAGTCAGGCTAAAACACGATGATCCATGGCTCCTCTTGGGGACACAGCCCCTGTTGCAGAAACACAATCCAGATATATTGCAAATAGTTAGTTCGCTACCGGACAGTGTAGCCAATGGTTGCTGTTGTCTGAAAGAACTGGCAAAAGTGCAAAGCGCAGCTGGATGTGTGCATGCGCAGTGCAATATATCCATTTGACTTACTCCATTGGTCTGCTGCCACAGTTGGCACCTCAAGACAGTTGGCGCAAACACCAGGGATCATTGTATTTCGGCTTGACTTTAGATTCCTGTCTAACCACATCCTTTAAAATCATGACATTCGTAAAAATTGTGAGATTCACTTGTTCAGTATCAATCATTTCCATATGAACCCCCATTTGATATATATCGAGTGCACTGCTGTTTCATTCGATATACACAGCTTGTAGGAAATTAAATATTTTTTTATTTCTTCGCCTACATATTATTAAAATATTCTGGGACTTCCTAATGAAACTAAACTAAGCACAAAATATGGAAATGCATGTAGTAAAAGAGAAGCACAAAAAACTCAAAACAAAGAAAGTACACTCATTTTAGTGCGTACACACCATGTTGATTTCTTTGGTTCTGAAGCTAATAATTCCGCACACAGTGTTCGTATTTAATCTTGCATATTACGAAATTAAGTTTGTTCAAATGATACACTACATTAAACATTTTAATTAAAAATGTATTATTTAATATGATTAATTGTGCAGCATTAGAAGGAAGTGCGACTGTGGTATATTGAAATTTTACATAGGTGATTACATGTCATAAAAATGTCGACTTTCATTAGTCTGTAAATATAAGACAATCCTGAATTTTCCAAATGACAAATCTGGAAAAAAATAATAGATAAATAAATAAAATAAAAAATAAATAAAAAAAAAACCTCGTCTTATAATCAAATCAATATGGTATTATAGTTGAATGGCATGAATGGGTTACAGTGGTTGGTCACGGGGTTGTAGCCTTTTCCCAACGTTGTTCAATCTGTACATTAAGCCATCAGTGAAGGAACGCAAGGAGAAATTTGGATAGGGAATTAAAGTTCAAGGAGAAGAAATAAAAACTTTGCAGTTTGCCGATGATATAGTAATTATGTCAGAGACGGCGTAGGATCTTGAAGAGCAATTGAATGGAATGGACAATGTCTTGAAAAGAGGGTATAAAATGAACACCAACAAGAGTAAAACAAGGATAATGGAATGTAGCGTCAGATAATCAAGCTATGCTGAAGGAATTAGATTAGGCAATAGGACAAAAAAAAAAGTAGTAGATGAGTTTTGTTATTTGGGTAGCAAGATAACTTCTGATGGTTGAAATACAGAAGATACAAGATGCAGAATGGCTATGGGAAGAAAAGTGTTTCTGAAGATGCGAAATTTGTTGACATACAGTATTAGTTTAAACATTAGGAAGTTGTGAGGGGAAAGAGCAAAAAGATTTTAGACAGAACGACAAACGAACCAAAACTGCAGCACAACTGCACAATAAAGTCTCCTCTTGGAAAACTGCACATGTTAAAACATAAACAGAAACTGCTGTACTGTCTGTAATTTAGCCTAGGGGTATGATTGTGCACAGTTACTGCCTTTTCCCTGCATATACAACAAATAAATGAAATATTCAAAGTTCTGAAAGATGAGGATTTAATGGACATTGAGAGTAATAGTGACTAGTGGACTTAGAAAAAAGACTGAATATGAAAAGTTGCTGTATTAAACCTTTTGCCTTTTAGTAGTTTTGATTTTTATAACATTTTGCATTCTTGCTATTTTTCTGCAGTTTTTGTTCAATTATAATATATTTATAATATTTTTTCATCATATAAGAGTGTTGTGTTTGTTTTAATTACGCAGTTATCACAGTGACCTATTAATTTGAGCTATTTCGTTTCTAAAATTATAAATTCCCAAGAAATTCAGTTAATTATATTTTTTCTTAAAATATATTTCAGTTTTTGTGTTTGATTTAACTATATAATTACTTCCTTTAAACCTATTAATTACATTTTTTGGTCTATCTGGTTAATTAGTAATAAATTCCTGGGTTTCCATGAATTTTGGGAATATTGCTTGCAATATTCCCTGGGAATATTTCCTTGATTTTAAAGTCCCAGGACTTTAAGCTCATTCTCTGCACATTTGACTTCATTTCGTAATAACTGCAATGTCTCTGTCAACAAAGGAAGTATCTCACCATAATCTATTTATTCATCTTATTTTTGTGTTTAAATGTTTGTATTAGAACTTACAAAGGAATCTTCCATTCTGAAAACCAGTTTTTTTATATTCCTCTTTGGCATGTGCATCATCAAAAAACTCTTATTTATATACCCTCTTCTGCAGGCTTGTTTTCTGTTATAATGAGGGATCAAGCAAATTTAGGTGGAGATAACCCTAAATGGATTATACTGGATGGTGATATTGACCCAATGTGGATTGAATCACTCAACACTGTTATGGATGATAACAAGGTATGTAAAAGATGCAAATAAAGTAGGAAAACATTGTGCATGTAAACATAAGAAAACATCTATCATTATGATGTGGTCTAGATTCTGGTAATTTTGGCATATTAACATTAATAACACAAATAAGAAATTTAAATAAGTGCACGATAATATTTCCCTGGATATGTGTATGGCAGATGTACACACAATAAACACTACTCTGCAGTTTCATGTTAGGTGACAACTTTTATAAAATTGTGAACAACATTAAAGTTCAAACTGATTAAAGTAAAAATGAAACAATGAAAAGTCCAGGTTGGATTGTAAATAATGTGAGGATAATAAAACTTTCTTGGTTTTCAAAGAGTGTCAGGTGGTTTACTGCCCACTGTCAGGAGGTGGACGCTCCTATTGATGCCACTGCCAGATATGTCACTGATGTTGAGTTCCTGACCATATTTGGTAATGTTTTGGTCACACAGCCTCCACACCCACTTCAACTCCCCGATAACGGGAGTCCTCGCTGTACTAAGCTGCAATTTATCATCTTTATGTCAGATATTTTTATCTCTAATGCCTAAATTATGACACTGTTCCATAACCCTTTTGAGTGTTTAATAATAGATGTCTCATTGAATGCAATTCGATGTCCGTTTTCCAGAGCATGTTCAACTACAGCTAACTTTGGAGGATAGTGTAATCAAAAACACCTTTCATGCTCTATGTGGCAATGTTCTGTAGTACGAATAGTCTGACCAACTTAAAACTGCCCAAACTCACATGGAATTTTGTACATGCCTGGTGTTCTAAGACCTACATTCTGTTTCAGAGGACTCAATAGTTGTCCAATCTTAGCTGGAAGCTTGAAGATTGTGTCAATTTTATGTCTCTTCAGCAGCCAGCTAATCTTTCCTGTTATTGAGCCACAAACTGTAAAAATGCCACAAATGGTATAAATGTAATCTTCTTTGTGTCCTATTCGTTCTTCTTCTTGCTTTATGGGTTGGATGCAAAAGCCTGCAAAAATTGTCTGTTGCTATAACCATTTACTTGAAAATGTTACGTAAGTAGCTCATTTCTTTTGGTAGATTTTCAGCATCTGAGGCTATTTTAGCTCTATATACTAGGTCATCAGATCAGACTGTTTCTGGGCTAGTTGGTGGTAGCTTATGGTGTGTACATACTGATCTGTGTGGGTGGGCTTATGGTAAAGACTATGACCTAGACACCCATTGGATTTTCAGTGGACCAAGACATCCAGAAATGGAAACTAAATGTCCTTCTCTACTTCCATGACGTGTTCCAAGAACTACTATAGCTTTTCCTGTTCATGAGGCCAGGTGATTGTATTGTTGAAGTAACAATAAAAACAATGAGGCTTTGCTGCAGCCATGTCCAAGGTGATGTCCTCGAAATTCCCCATAAAGAGATTGGCTACAACTGGAGCTAAAGGGCTTCTCATTGCCGCGGCGCAAATCTTGGTAAAGATGGTGGATTGCAGCTTAGTGTGGCCTGGGAACCTGTTATTGGGAAGTTGATGTGGACGCGGCAGATGCGCAAACAAAACATTACTAAATATGGTCAAGAACAGGTGATATCACTAGTAGTAACAAGGGAAAGATGGATGGACACACACACACACACACACACACACACACAGAGAGAGAGAGAGAGAGAGAGAGAGAGAGAGAGAGAGAGAAAAGAAAGAGAATGACAGAGAGAGGGAGAGGGAGAGAGAGAGAGAGGTAAGGAAGGGATAATGAATAGGTGAGCTGAGGATGGAGGAAGGTGAGGGTTAGGGGTTAGGGGTCAGCTCACCTATTCATTATTCCTCACCTATTCATTATCCTTTCCTTACCTCTCTCTCTCTCCCTCCCACCCTCTCGCTCTCTCTGTCATTCTCTCTCTCTCTCTCTCTCTCTCTCTCTCTCTCTCTCTCTCTCTCTCTCTCTCTGTGTGTGTGTGTGTGTGTGTGTGTGTGTGTGTGTGTGTGTCCATCCATCTTTCCCTGTTTTGTTTATGAAAAACGTTTTAGAAAACCCCCCGCCCCTCCTACACCCCCCAGCATCATTCATTTTACTCATCTTCTCTTCTCTTTACTACTTGATCTTTCCTCTTTGGTTATATTGCCGCGAGAGACCACGAACACCAACTGCCGGCGTGGCGCAGGGGATAGCGTCATGGACTGCGGAGCAGAAGGTCGCCGGTTCAATCCCGCCCACCGGCAAAAATTTATTTCTTTGTAATTTACAATTTCAGAAGGTTCTACATCTTTCTTATGTTCACTTGTAAATTCTACTTGTTTCTTATGTTAACTGTTCTTTTAATTTCTTTTAAATTCTGTCTGTGTATAAATAGCAGAGCACTCTGCCTGAGAGGCAGTCAGTGCTGCGTGTATGTTGAGTTCGTAATAAACGTGCTTTCAGTATAAGTGCTGTGTTTAGTTGCCTTCGAAGTCAAACCTACTTCCATTGCAATGTGACATTGTTTGGTGGAGGCGCCGGGTACACTGTGCAACAGCTGCATCACCGTGGCTCTGATTAGGCAACGTAAAAGCCATCGCTTACACGGACTGGAACCGGAATACAAGGGATACACAGAGTACATCCTTCCAAAAGTCCGTATTATCAGAAGAACGATGGAGACAAAACCAGCAATAAGCCAGCAACACATCAGACACCCGTCGGTGTTCTCTGGAGATGCTGAACAGGACCCCAACAAATGGCTAAAAGGGTTCGACCAAGTCGCCAAGTACAACAGGTGGGATCATACTATGTGCTTGGCCAACGTTTATTTCTACCTGGATGGAACAGCCCAGCAATGGTTCGAAAACAACGAAGACAAGTTGAATGACTGGGAGACGTTCCAGGAGGAGAAGACGTTTGGAGACCGCCAGCGACAAATCTGCTCGGCGGAAGAACAACTGAAGAACCGGGCTCAACGACATGGTGAGCCGACACAATCGTACATACAGAGTGTTTTGGCCCTGTGTAACGTAGTCAATCTGAACATGACTGAAGCAGACAAAATCACGCACCTGATGAAGGGAATTGCAGAAGATATGTACCAAGCTCTTCTGATAAAAGACGTCGCTACGACAGAAGAGTTCATCAAGTGGTGCCAGCGTATTGAAGAGATGCAACAAAGGAGAGTTGGACGCAAGAAGTATGACAGACTCCCAAATGTAGTCCCCATGGCCGTTGTGGAAGACCAGCAGGACTTGGCTTCTCTCATACGACAATTCGTGAGAGAAGAATTACAACAGTGCATGGCAGCTGGGACTATTAGACCGAGCGAGCATGAGATTATGGCCATGGATGTGAGCCCTGTAAGTCACGAGGTAGCTGACGCCGCTGAGGACGAAGTATTTCAAACATTAGCTCCTGTCTGCCCCGTCAATTGCACCCGACGTGAAGAATGGCGTCGCCCTGCTATGACTTACGCTGCAGCCACCAAACGGCAGCCCATGAACCGACCGACGCGACCACAGCCAACTCCCCCGGTAACTATGATGCCCCGCAGAAGAACAGACGTCTGGAGGACAGAAGACAACACACTACTGTGCTTCCACTGTGGACGCCCCGGACATGTCGTATGCTACTGCAGAGAGAGGAGGCGAGTATTCAATGATTATTTTGCCGCAAGACGTCAGCCGTCGGAGCAGTTCTATCCAAGGCATTCACCTGCTGATGAGTTCAGTCGATCTATGGGAAGAAGCTCCCCGATGCGCCGCAGCCGTTCACCGTCGCCATACAGAGGTACCAGCCGCTTCCCTAGCCGCCGCGCCCAGGAAAACTAAGCGAGGCGACCATCTACGGAGGTGAGGCTGCCGCAGATGAAAATCCTCCATGGACGACAGTCGCCAAGATGTCGTGAAATCTCATCGACGTCATAATCGACGGCCAACCTGTCCGGGCACTTGTTCATTCAGAAGCCTCTTTTTCTGTATTATCGGATAATTACCGCCGCACACTAAAGAAGACAATGTTCTGTGATACGGGAGCAACTGTGCTGAAGGTCGCGAATGGAAAGTACGTCCATCCAGCAGGAACTTGTGTCGCAAGAATAACCATCAACAACAGGACGCAGCCGTTTGGATTTGTTGTGTTAACAGAATGTAGTCACAATGTCATCCTCGGATGGGACTTCCTTCAGGCATCCCAAGCTATCATTGACTGTGGAAGATCTGAGCTGCAAATTGAAGAATTTGTTCTGCCAGATACACGTAATACAGAATTTTCTGGGAAGTTATTCGTCGTTGACAATGTGACGATACTGCCGTTGACAATGAGAAGAGTTGCAGTCACAAACACAGATGACTGGTTAAACTATGAAGTTCTTGTTGATAGTAAAAAGTTTATCAGGCTCACAAAAGAAATTTATATACCAGCGGCTATCATAAGCATTACCGGTGGTCAAGGAGAGATATGGATCACAAATTGTCACGAGCAGTCACAACTTATTCCCAAGGGAATGTGTATCGGGACAGCTGAACCAATCCAGGACGGTGAGCTCATCGTCATCAATGAAGACCCATGCCCTGCTATTAGTACAGACAACATGCTGGAGGAAACAAACGTGGAACTGCCAATAGGTCCTGGACTGACCAAGGAACAATGCCAGTGGGTGTTAGGTATACTACGCCAATTTTCGGGTGCATTCACACTTCATCAGGGGAAAAGTCAGACGAAACGGCCCACGATAAAGCACCGTATCAGTACTGGGGACCATCCGCCAATTAGCCAGCGTTCGTATAGAGTGTCGCCAGCTGAAAGACGAATAATTCGGGAGGAAGTGGAGAAGATGTTGCGAGATGACATTATTCAACCTTCGGAGAATCCTTGGTCGTCTCCAGTGGTCCTCGTAAAGAAGAAGGATGGCACGTGGCGATTCTGTGTCGACTATCGGCGGCTGAGCAGTATCACAAAGAAAGATGTCTACCCATTGCCGCGTATTGATGACACCTTAGACTGCTTGAAAGGAGCTACATACTTCTCAACTATGGACATGCAGACAGGTTACTGACAAATTGGGTTTGATGAAGCTGACAGGGAGAAGACGGCTTTTATTACACCTGACGGTCTCTATGAATTTAAAGTAATGCCATTTGGATTATGTAATGCTCCAGCCACATTCGAACGCATGATGGACAACTTGCTTCGACACCTTAAGTGGACGACGTGTCTCTGCTATTTAGATGACATTGTCGTTTTCTCGAAAACATTTGAAGAACATCTGAGTTGCCTGTCAACTGTGTTGAAGTATGTTCAGGCTGCAGGTCTCCGCCTCAATCCAAAGAAGTGCCTCTTCGCCGCCAAAGAGATAAAAATCCTGGGGCACCTAGTCAACGGAGATGGTTTCCGTCCTGATCCAGATAAAGTAAGGGCAGTCACAGAATTTCCAACTCCTCAGCACATTCGTGATGTGAGAAGCTTTCTCATGCTGTGCTCATACTACCGACGTTTCATAAAAGGATTTTGTAACAAACAAGGCACATCCATTACAAGAACTTCTGCAGGAAGACGCCAAATTTTACTGGGATGAGACAAAAGAAAGAGCTTTCCGAGCACTTAAGGAGGCTCTAACTTCTGCACCAGTGCTAGCCTTGTACGACGAGAATGCAGAAACGGAACTTCACACAGACGCCAGTGGCTATGGGATTGGTGCAGTGCTTGTACAAGTTCAGGAAGGTGCCGAAAAAGTGATAGCCTATGCGTCAAGAGTACTCTCAAAGTCCGAGATAAACTACTCTACAACTGAAAAAGAATGTCTCGTGGTTATCTGGGCTATCAACAAGTTCCGGCCGTATTTATTCGGCAAACCATTCAAAGTCGTGACAGACCACCATTCTTTGTGTTGGCTGACTAGCTTGAAGGATCCGTCAGGTCGACTAGCAAGATAGGCACTAAGACTCCAAGAGTACGATGTCACAGTGGTTTTCAAGAACGGGCGCAAACACAAGGATGCCGACTGCCTTTCGAGGAATCCGTTACTGGAACACAACAGCATGAATGAAATTTCAGCCCTCACTGAATTAGATGACGTTACAGCTGAACAGATGGAAGATCCAGCACTATTAAAAACCATAGAGACCTTGGAGAAAGGAGAACCGACCAAAGGAGAGTTCCAACTTATAAACGGAATATACATTGTGTAAGAGCAATTACGATCCACTGGGCCCCAAATGGCTACTGGTCGTTCCAGCTCATCTCCAGCCAGCTATTCTCAAATATTCCCACGATGCTCCAATATCTGGTCATCTGGGATTCGTGAAGACCCTAGAAAGAATCAGACGCAGGTATTACTGGAAAGGTATCTACCGACCTGTCAAGCACTATGTGAGTCACTGTAAAGAGTGCCAGTGACGGAAGCATGTGCTGCAATTACCTCCAGGGCATCTCGTACCGGTTCCACCAGCAGCAGCTCCATTCCACCTAGTTGGGATCGATCTTTTATGGAGGTTCCCGAAGTTGACAACCAGTAACCGTTGGATAATAGTCTGCACTGCCTACCTCACACGCTACGCTGTCACCAAACCTGTGCCGACTGCAGAAGCTCCAGAGATCACAAAATTCCTTGTAGAAGACATTATTTTGAAGCATGGAGCACCACGTGTCATGATATCTGATCGTGGAAAAGTATTCCAGTCAAAACTAGTATCAAAGGTAATGTCACGGTGCAACTTTGTCCACAGAATGACAACTGCATACCATCCTCAGACAAATGGTCTTATGGGACGTTTTAACAAAACGTTAGCCGACATGCTGTCGATGTATGTCGATGTTGAGCAGAAGGATTGGGATACAATTCTGCCAGTCATGACATTTGCTTACAATACCGCAAGACAAGACACCACAGGCTTCACTCCGTTTTTCCTGCTCCATGGCCGTGAAGCTGAGACGACAATGGATACACTGTTCCCGTTCCAACCGGACGACACTGAGGATGACTATGTTAAACAGCTCATCACCAGGGTCGAAGAAGCAAGACAGATGGCTTGCATACGGACACTGGACGCCCAGGAGAAGGACCGTCAGCGGTATAACGACAAGCACCGACCTGTTGTGTACAGCCCAGGAGATCTGGTATGGATTTTTACCCTCGTATGGAAGGTTGGACTGTCAGAAAAGTTATTGAAGCGATATTTTGGTCTGTATCGTGTCATACG
Source organism: Locusta migratoria (assembly GCA_026315105.1). NCBI lineage: Eukaryota > Metazoa > Arthropoda > Insecta > Orthoptera > Acrididae > Locusta > Locusta migratoria. Next base: position 505,233,937 of record CM048746.1, on the reverse strand, counting down.
CCGCCTGTCAGACGTCACATACGAAATTGAGGATTATGAGCCGTCGTCAAAACGTCAAAAACGAAGAGACATTGTTCACGTCCTGCACATGAAGCCTTACTACGATCCTAAAGAGCAGGTAGACGACAATGGCTTCTTGTTCAAGGACTCTAAGGACAGTAATGTTCCTGATGAAGCCACGACAGGAACGTCTGTCGTTGATAATCGCGGAGAAGGGAACGATTCTCTTGAACTGTCATACAGAGGACCCATGACACGGTCAAGATCCAGGACATTGCAGCTGGCTCCACAGGGATGATAATAGCGGGTCGCTGTTTCTCCAGGAGAGGGAGCAATGCCGCGAGAGACCACGAACACCAACTGCTGGCGTGGCGCAGGGGATAGCGTCACGGACTGCGGAGGAGAAGGTCGCTGGTTCAATCCCGCCCAGCAGCAAAAATTTATTTCTTTGTAATTTACAATTCCAAAGGGTTCTACATCTTTCTTATGTTCACTTGTAAATTCTACTTGTTTCTTATGTTAACTGTTCTTCTAATTTCTGGTAAATTCTGTCTGTGTATAAATAGCAGAGCACTCTGCCTGAGAGGCTGTCAGTGCTGCGTGTATGTTGAGTTCGTAATAAACGTGCTTTCAGTATAAGTGCTGTGTTTAGTTGCCTTCGAAGTCAAACCTACTTCCATTGCAACGTGACAATATTTTCTCTGACGTCCACACTCCCGAAACACCACCTTCATGACCTAGGTCGTGAACTACCTTTCCTTTCTGTTCCCATCCTTCTTCTTCCCTTCTCTCCCACCTGACGAAGGAACTGTGTTCTGAAAGCTTGCCTTTTTTGTCCCCTTTTTTCTTTTTCTGTTTCTTAATTTGTGTTACTATCGGCGGCACAGCACAAAGGTAAGTACTGGGCAGCCATTCTGTCTCGTTTCAACAATATTTATCATCTCTGAGGAGAATTTTCATCGTTAATCAAATACTTTTTGTATTTTTAGATGTTTCACATGACAATGTTCAAAAATTTATTCGTGTTTGCAAGTGCAAATATATGTATGAGTAGTTTTGTAACATTTGCATGGGGTCGGCACCTCACACTGTGATCGCGTTATAATGAACTGTGCCCCTTCCATGTGCAGAAAAACATACAAAATCAAAAATTTTAAAATCTCAGAAAATAATTAGATAAATATTTGCATTTCACAATAACAATAAATTCTCAAAATGCTTTATGAAAAGTATGAAAAAATATCAACCAAGCTAAGGTGACAATCAAAAAGGACATTGATGGGACAGGGATACTCCCATCAGGCAATGCATCGTGAGTCAACTCAGTGCGTATTGCAAACGATGAAACAGGAAATATAGGTTTGAATAAACACAGTCAAGAAACTTGACTGCATAACATTTATAAACACGATAATTGAAGGCGAAAGAAGTGCCAGCATCAATTACGTCATTTTTTTCTTCACTGACATTGTTTCAAAAAGCTTAAAATGCAGGAGAAGTGTAGGTATGTTAACGCAAAATCAGGGGCAAATTGTGAACATAGGAAATTTGACGGCACTGACAAAAAATGTTGTAAGTGGCAGGAAAATGTAAACTCCAGGGATGTAAAAATGGGGTTTTACTGTAATCTGTCGTTTGAATCTGCCATACCTTTTTTCTCATTGTATTCATGTAACTTTAGCATTTAAATATAAAATTCCTCAAATATATGGCAATTAAGACATCCAATCATAATTTTTAATGAATAATGCTCTTTATTTTTCTTTGTTTATGTTTTATCAAAGATAATAACAATTGCTGCAGTCGAAAAATTTGTCAAAATTTTCATTTTTAGAGCACTAATGAAAGATAAGTTACTGGGAAACAATAATTTTTATGGCATCAAGCATATTATGTGAACTCTGCATTTTTACTGTTGTAATTGTTTTCCTGTATCAACTGGCAATCAAACTTATTTTACATTCATGTTAAATACTATTTTATTGCAAAGTGTACACACACCTGATCATTTCCCTGAAGATTACAGAGGACTCCTGGTTGTACATTAATGAGTGAAGTCTGTCTGCAATCTTCCCTATCATTTATCTCATGTGTTTGTTCAGTTATTTGTCTGTCAATCTAGAACAAGTTGGAAATTTCACCTTTACTACAGGTTCTCAAAAAACATCTATGTTGATTTTCTCTACAATTTTTGTGAATGGCTTTGAATGGCTTTTGGTGATTGCTCTTAGAGTTCTGTAGTACATACACCATAGATTTAAAAATGTAAACAAATGTGATAGCATTGTAATCTCATTGCCAGTGAGACGTCAGGTACATATTAGTGTATTGGGTTCTGACTGACAGTATTTTTATTAGTGCCTGTTTCAATTACTATATTATTAGTGCCTGTTTCAATTGCCATTTCTGTAACCATATTTGAGCTCATTTTTGATGCAGTTTCTTTATTTTAACTAATTTTTGTAGTAATACTTTGTTTTGCTATTTATTCTATCTAACAGTATCATATACATTTAATAGTATTAACTCATTAATTCTTTTCCTGTATCTTGTACATTCAGTGACAATATAAATACAAGTGATTTTATTGCAAATGCATGTCTTCTATATAAATTCTGTATGAAATGGAGCTGAAGCTATGAGGACTGCCAGAAATCAAACTCTGTATTGAAGTAACAAACCATTATTACTACAAATGTTTTATTATATCCATCTGAAAACTACAACTTTGATCTGAGTTTCTTTTTAATTTCTTTTGATTTTTAATTTTTTATAGTTTTTTCTACATAGTCACCAAACTTCTTCCATCATTTGTCATACCTTTTCACAGTTTTTTAAATACTGTCTCCATAAAGCTCTGTGAATTGCTAACTTGCATTAAACCTAGGTCTTTGGTCACAATTTCTGAGAAATTTCAGAAAAATCAGCAGAAAGTTCCATGATTGTGTACCAGTGATTTGCTCAAATGTTTTCCTCATGTTTACTAGGTCATCACTAGCAAGTGATGGCCTAATTCATCTGTCTTAATTTTGAATGTTTGTTCTTCCATTTTTAAACATTCATACCCTTTGATGGATAATATTTTCATCCATAATGTTTGGACCATAAACACCACACCATTCACAATGAATTATTGCTGCTGTGTGAAGTTTTACCAAAATAAATCTTAGAACACCACACATACATTTGGCTGGATTTACTATTGCAATGCACATATTGATAGGTTATAAGTAGCAAACATGTGATAGTATAATGCTCCACCTTGCAGATCTGGAAGCCTACTGTGCACTGATGTCAAAATTGAGGTGCTACCACCAGTACTTTATGGACTATGCATAAATGGAGGTTACTTTCTGGACGGTCCTCATTTATAAATTTAATGCTTTGTATTCTGAAAATAGAGAGTTGTCTATTTGATATATTACTGAATCTGCCTTTCTTTTACAGATTTTGACTCTGGCAAGTAATGAAAGAATAGCACTGAACCCATCAATGCGTTTATTGTTTGAGATATCTAATCTACGTACTGCTACACCAGCAACAGTATCACGTGCTGGAATCCTTTACATTAACCCTCAAGATCTGGGATGGAATCCGTTAGTATCCAAAATTTTAGTATTACTAAAAATAATTAAATTTTGAAACTATTATATTATTTGAGAGATTACTCAGCAGGGATGAGAAGGAGAACACACACACACACACACACACACACACACACACACACAAATAAATAAAAATGTGCCAGCTATTGTAACCAGTGGCTTTATAGCAAAGACATTGAAGGGTAGGGGAGAGGAATGAAGGATTTTGGAAAAGGGGAAAGTTGTGGAAAGGACACCTAGAACTGTAGGTCAGTGGAGACTTACCAAATGGGATGAGAAGGAAATTTCCTTCGTTTTCATCTCTTTTTCCCAATTTTATCAATATCTTTTACTGTTTTGCTTTCTTTCACTGTGTATTATTTACTTTTGCATTTGTTGAGAATCTATTATTTATCATTCATGTTGGACCTACTTTGGTGGAAAATAATTGGTACCCTGGAATTTGAATCTCAACTGCTGGCACAATGTTAAAGAGGTACATAGATATTAAGATATTTCAGTCATCTAAAGAGATTTGGTGTTGAAAATCCTATCTGACTTTTCCAAATAAGGTTTTCTATTGTATGACATAAATAAGTCAAATTTCTGTTCCTATTCTCTTATAATATGGTAATTTGCTCCAAATACAAAGTCCAGAGATTGAGAACATCCTAAACCACATTTTTCTTTTCTTTTTTATATCTTAATGTTGTTTCAGTCCATTCCCTTCACCTCTGTTCCTTTCCTTTCACTTCAGTCTGTCTTCTAGAAAAGGAGCCTCTTATTCTGAAACCTTGCACATTTTCCTATATGTGTATGAATTTTTTTCCTACTACTGCTTGATGAGTAGATTTTTTTATCTGTCATATTACATTTTAATATTAATGAATGATCCATTGCAAAACTCAATTTGAATGAAAACTGGAAAGTCCCTTTCTTGCAACCAAATTTAACAATAAATTAATATAATAGCTGGTGAATTCACTTTAGTCATATGACTATGATATATTGTACAGACATGACTGTTTCTTATATTTGATGACCAGCATTATCAGCTTTATCAATCTACAACACTTATATACAACACTTACCAGGCGAAGGAGCACAGGTAGTGATAGTAACAAATAAAACACACACACACACACACACATACACACACACACACAAATGCAAGCTTTCGCAACCCAGTTGCTTCTTCAGGCAAAAAGGAAGGAGAAGGAAAAGGAAATGATGAGGGTTTTAAGGGATGGGGTAAGGAGCCATTCCAATCCCGGGCGAGGAAAGACTTACCTTGTGGAAAGAAAAGGAAGGTGAACAAATAGACACACACCCACACATTTACACAGACGCAAATTCACCTAGACAGACATACTGTAGAAAGCAAAGAAGTAAAGAACTTAGACAGAGATACCACTTGAGGCAGAGGCTCTGTCCAGAGAACCAAGGCAAAGATGTCAAGATGTTAAAGATGGTGGGCGGGAATTCGAATTTAGCGGAGGTTGAGACCAGGTGGGCAACGGGAACAGAGAATATGCTGAAGGGCAACTTCCCATCTCCGGAGTTCTGAAGGATTGGTGTCAGTGGGAAGTATCCAGATAACCCAGACAGTGTAACATTGTGCCAAGATGTGCTGGCCTTGCACCAAGGCATGTTTAGCCATAGGGTGATCCTCATTACCAATAAACACTGTCTGCCTGTGACCGTTCATGCGAATGGACAGTTTGTTGCTGGTCATTCCCACATAGAATGCTTCACAGTGCAGGCATGTTAGTTGGTAAATCACATGGGTGCTGTCGCAAGTGGCTCTGCCCTTGATCGTGTACACCCTTCAGGTTACGGGACTGGAGTAAGTGGTGGTGGAAGGGTGCATAGGGCAGGTTTTAAATGGGGGTGGTTACAATGGTAGGAGCCAGAAGGTAGGGAAGGTGGTTTGGGGATTTCATAGGGATGGGCTAGGAGGTTACAGAGGTTAGGTGGGCGGCAGAAAGACACTCTCAGTGGAGTGGGGAGGATGTATATGATAAATAGCAATTTGCTGTAAAGATGATCACTGAGCCTCAGACAGTCACGTAAAATAGACAATCACATTCACATAACTGTAAGTTTTTGTCTGTTGTCTTCATTACAAAAAGATACACATACAATCACTCGGACAGAACTGGAGTACACATGACCAGTGTGTCTGGCTACTTCAGCGCAACAAGCATTCTTCAACTAGTACACCTTCTTTTGTATTTACAATTTTTTTCTTTTATTTGTACTGATTTGTCTTTGTTGTAGCTGAATCTCATCATTAAACAGCATCTAGGATGCGGAACAAAATGAGACAGTTTACTTGCAAAACAAGCAGCAAGAAAGTAAACTTGATGTTGTCCTTATTGCAGCACACCTTTCTTCATGCAAGAATGCTTCAAACTCTTCCGTGATGAAGGTTACCTGTGAATTTATACAAAAAAGAAAAATTAAAATGATATCCTTGGAGAACCCGTTTCATAATGTGTTTCTATTCAAAATATTTTAAACGTAAACCTGACAGTGACAGTTTAAAAAACGTTCTGAATAACCGGTTTTCTGGGTCCAGAAAGTCTCCAAGCTGCCCTCAAAATGTTTACTATAACGACATATTTGATGTACCTTTCAGCAATGCTACGCCAGAATAACATTGAGAATGGGAAAGGAGACAAAGAATGGTTTCTCAAAATTTATCTTCAAGAAGTACTTATGGGACATTATACACACAATTTAGTTAAACATTGAGAAATAATGTAACTGTAAAGTAGCAACTTTTTTCATAGTAGTACTTAGCAGCTTTTCATTGTTGTATTTGGTCTCACTGTCTAATACACCAATACAAAATATGTTGATGTGTGGATGTGCTCACAAAAAAACCAATAGTAGAGAGACGAAACATCAGACATTTTTTGAAGAGTAACATTCACAATAAGAACATAGTTGGTACCCAAGTGACAGGAACAGTAACATAAGCAAATCCCAATGAGAAATCCATGTGGTGACTGGGTCTGACTGGATTGAGGTGTAGTCTGTAGCTTAGGTGGTCCTACATTGAAAATAGATGGTGCAGAGTCATGAGTGCACCCGGATTGATACAACATAGACCATGGTTGGAACAAGTGGCCCTGAATAACTCCTGAGGATAACTTAATCGAGATGTGGATCTGCTGGATCTGCAGGCCTAAATACTCACATGGACTGGTATTGGAACAGCCAATTCGTTGACATGCGATCATGTACAAGGAAGTAGTCTACCATTCCTAACACTGCCTAACCAGATCAGAGTGCTGTTAGGCAGCGAAGACCATGCTAGTATTGACAACACTGTACAGATCCTCTGTCTATATTCCACACAGGAAGCTGACATGGCAGACCTGCTCTTGGGTTAGAGCAACCCATGAGTCACTGGCAATCTGTTTGTAGCCAGCTGACCAACGACTGCCAAGGATACAACACATAACTTTTTATGTTGATCTTGATAAAGTTTGTATAAAATAGAGATAATTTACCTTACCCAAAGCACAGGCTCATTGATAGACACAAAAACACAAGTAAAAACACACACAAACATTCAAACTTTTGCAACTGTTGGCTGCTTCTTCAGGAAAAGAGGAAGGAAGTAGGGGGAAAAGGTAAGGATGCAGGTTTTATTGGAGTGGATGAGGAGTCATTCCAATCCCGGGAGTGGAAGGACTTACCTTAGGGAAAAAAAGGAAAGGTAAACAAGCACACACACACACACACACACACACACACACACACACACACACACATACACACACGCAAACACACCAAGGCAAACATTTGTAGAAAGCAAAGAAGTTGGACAGAGATACCAGTTGAGGCAGAGGCTCTGTCCAGAGAACTGAGGCAAAGATGTAGAATGGTGAGCGGGAATTTGAATTTAGCGGAGGTTGAGACCAGGTGGGCAACGGGAACAGAGAATATGCTGAAGGGCAACTTCCCATCTCCGGAGTTCTGAAGGATTGGTGTCAGTGGGAAGTATCCAGATAACCCAGACAGTGTAACATTGTGCCAAGATGTGCTGGCCGTGCACCAAGGCATGTTTAGCCATAGGGTGATCCTCATTACCAATAAACACTGTCTGCCTGTGACTGTTCATGCGAATGGACAGTTTGTTGCTGGTAATTCCCACATAGAACACTTCACAGTGCAGGCATGTCATTTGGTAAATCACGTGGGTGCTATCGCAAATGGTTCTGCCCTTGACCGTGTACACCTTATGGGTTACGGGACTAGAGTAAGTGGTGGTGGAAGGATTCATAGTGGAGGTTTTACATTGGGGGCGGTTACATGGGTAGGAGCCAGAGGGTAGGAAAGTAGTTTGAGGATTTCATAGTGGTGGACTAGGAGTTTATGAATGTTAGGTGGGTGGTGGAAAGACACTCTTGGTGTCATGAAGGATGGATCTCATTTCAGGGCAGGATTTAAGGAAGTTGTATCCTTGCTAGAGAGCCACATTTAGAGTCCGATCCAGTCCCAGAAAGTATTCGGTGACAAGAGGGGCACTTTTGGGGTTCTTCTGTGAAAGGTTGTGTTTGAGGGGGATGAGGAAGTGGTCCTGGCAATTTGCTTTTGTACTAGATCAGGAGGATAGCTGCGGGATGTGAAAGCTGTTATTAGGTTATTGGGGTGCTACCCTAGACTGGAACAACTAAATCACATACTTCATCAAGGCTTTGATTATCTGTCATCATGCCCTGAAATGTGAGACATCCTACCCAAGATCCTTCCAACCCCTCCTAAAGTGGCGTTCCATCACCCAGCCAACCTCTACAACCTCCTAGAACATCCCTATGCCACTCCCAAATCCAACCCCTTACCACAAGGATCATATCTCTGTGCAAGACCCCGATCCAAAACTTGCCCAATCCACCCACCCAGCATTTCCTATTCCGGGCCTGTCACAGGCTTATCCTACCCCATCAGAGGTCGGGCCACCTGTGAAAGCAGTCATGTGATATACCAACTCTGCTGCAATCATTGCGCAGTGTTTTATATTGGTATGATGACAAACCAGCTCTCTGTCAGGCTGTGTTAAAAAGCAAGATGGACCACCCTGTGGCACAGCACACAGCTAAACACAACATTCTTGATTTCAATGGCTGCTTCACTAGCCAAGCCATCTGGATCCTCCCCTCTACCACCAGCTCTTATGAGAACAGATTTGTGTTATTTATTTCTCTTAGGGAAGTAATGGAATACCTAAATTAGATATTACAGATAGAATTTTCAACACTAAACCTCTTACAATGATTTCAGTTTCGTATTATGTCATTCAAATTAAACACTGAAATCACAAATTGTGTTAGTTCTGATTTTTTGATACTTTCTCAAGACCAGTTAAAATAATGTGAACACAAGTTTGCAACTTCAAAAAGCCTGCACTTCCTGTGTAATGTGATTAAAGCTGCAGAATTTTTGGACTTTTTCTAGATATGGTCTTGTAACTCATAAACTAACTGTTTTCCAATATTAATAATTCTTACAATTATCAAAGTACATTAAATGTGTAACAATTTAAGTCCAACTGCAGCTCTGTAAGTCCAGTAGTTTTCTAGATATGGAGCAAAATATTAGCATAATCACTCATACTGTGAGAAATGCAATGAGAACTGCAGTTGTACTAAATTTTATTTGCTTTAATTTAAGCAAAAATGAAGACTCCAGGCCCAGTAGATCCCTTGATATGGCACAAAAATTAAATGTCATATAACAGAATTTTTCAAGAAATGAGCCTAAACACAAACAAGTGACACATTTGCAGGTATTCAACAAAAGGATACTTTACATCATTGTCTTTAAAGGAAAACTCCCAATGTGTTGATTTTTTAGAGGATCCTGGTTGTTCTCAGCCATGTTCCAGGACATAAAGAGGTTTCTGGGGTGATATGTCCACTTTGGACTGCTCATTTGAAGCTGGAAGATTCTTGGGATTGTCTTCATCCTCATAAATGAGTTGTCGTGATGGTGAAGCAAATAATGCCAGAGCAGAGAGTGCACAAAGCTGGGCACAGAAGCCCAGCTGTCCAACAAGTGCAAGCTCTCATGCATCCCTTCTTGCACTTACATGAGAGTGGTCTGAAAAGACATGAGAGTGATCTAAAAAGTTTTGTTATATCTGGTTCACATAATATTGTTATTGGTATTGGCCCAATGGAGCTCTTTGATCGGATTCCAATATATAGCATCTTCCATCACTGCTATCCAATGTTGCAATTGTTGGTATGCGTGATACAAATGGGAAGAAGCTGTTTCTTTGGCTAGGGCAAATATGCCAGGTCCATCTACATATTGGCTACTTATCTGATGAACAGGGAGAACCAAAGACCGTGTAGGGTATCAGTGGATGTATACCCTACATACAGAGCAATTAGGAACTTCTCATCCACTGAATGTATGTAGGAATAGTTCAAATCTGGTAGGCATATCTGTTCCTCCACTACCTAAAGAAGAGGTATGAAGACTAAGTACTACTAGAATTACCTCTGTTATTTTTCTGGAATTAAACATTTCGGATGGTGGAGCCTAAACCACAAAGGAGAACAAGTAAATCCACATCTTCTCGAACCACGATCATATTCTTTTAAGATGTGCTTTTATCAAGGGTGATACGAATAATGTCGTGTTCAGCTTCTTCCATTGCTCTCTTAATTTCAATGTTCTTGGTCAGTGCAGCATATTTTGTTGAATAGATTGACTAACAGTTTCTCCTCGGTCATTTTGAAGACAATTATATATGTATGATGATGTTACAACGTTCAATGAATGAAATAAATCGCAATTTGCGATTAGTTATGGCTTCACTGCACTAGGTTTAGATGGAATACCAAAGTGCAGTGAATGAAAATTTGTGCCCGGCCGAGATTCGAACCCGGGATCTCCTCCTTACTAGGCAGACGCGTTGACCACTCCAGCACCGAGGACATAGTGACCAGCCCAACAGCAGAGGACTCTTCCCTGCACATCTCCCGCCACACCCAAATCTCCATTCATCACACTGTCTCTTTCCTATACCACAGCCTATTTGTTCTGTAATGCTCACAGCTGCAATACTGTATTTCCGTATCAGGGAGAACAGACCATGATGTGTCGAGACACAATTAATTGTCGTCAGGAGCCCAGCCTCGGCTTGTATACAATATATACTTATGACGATGTTACAGCGTTCAATGAATGAAATAAATCACAATTTGTAATTGAACAAAAATAAAAATAGAAAAGAGATGACTTACCAAAGGACCGGCTCGTCGAGAGAAACAAATAAAATCACACACAAACACACATACAAGCTTTCGCCACCACTGGCAGCTTCTTCAGGAAAAAGAGGAAAAAAGGGGAGGAAAAGGGAAGGATATGGGTTTTAAGGAAGAGGAAAAGGAGTCATTCCAATCCCAGGAGTGGAAGGACTTACCTTAGGGGGAAAAAAGGAAGGTAAACAAATACACACACACTCAGACATATCGAAACGCAAACAATTTGTAATTGGTTACGCTTAACTGTACTAGGTTTTCGTGATGGTGAAGCAAATAATGCCAGAGCAGAGAGTGCACAAAGCTGGGCACAGAAGCCCAGCTGTCCGACAAGTGCAAGCTCTCATGCATCCCTTCTTGCACTTACATGAGAGTGGTCTGAAAAGACATGAGAGTGATCTAAAAAGTTTTGTTATATCTGGTTCACATAATGTTGTTATTGGTATTGGCCCAATGGAGCTCTTTGATCGGATTCCAATATATATCATCTTCCATCACTGTTAACCAATGTTGCACTTGTTGGTATGTGTGATACAAATGGGAAGAAGCTGTTTCTTTGGCTAGGGCAAATATGCCAGGTCCATCTACATATTGGCTACTTATCTGACGAACAGGGAGAACCAAAGACCGTGTAGGGTATCAGTGGATGTATACCCTACATACAGAGCAATTAGGAACTTCTCATCCACTGAATGTATGTAGGAATAGTTCAAATCTGTTAGGCATATCTGTTCCTCCACTACCTAAAGAAGAGGTATGAAGACTAAGTACTACTAGAATTACCTCTGTTATTTTTCTGGAATTAAACATTTCGGATGGTGGAGCCTAAACCACAAAGGAGAATAAGGAAATCCACATCTTCTCGAACCACGATCATATTCTTTTAAGATGTGCTTTTATCAAGGGTGATACGAATAATGTCGTGTTCAGCTTCTTCCATTGCTCTCTTAATTTCAATGTTCTTGGACAGTGCAGCATATTTTGTTGAATAGATTGACTAACAGTTTCTCCTCGGTCATTTTGAAGACAATTATATATGTATGATGATGTTACAACGTTCAATGAATGAAATAAATCGCAATTTGCGATTAGTTATGGCTTCACTGCACTAGGTTTAGATGGAATACCAAAGTGCAGTGAATGAAAATTTGTGCCCGGCCGAGATTCGAACCCGGGATCTCCTCCTTACTAGGCAGACGCGTTGACCACTCCAGCACCGAGGACATAGTGACCAGCCCAACTGCAGAGGACTCTTCCCTGCACATCTCCCGCCACACCCAAATCTCCATTCATCACACTGTCTCTTTCCTATACCACAGCCTATTTGTTCTGTAATGCTCACAGCTGCAATACTGTATTTCCGTATCAGGGAGAACAGACCATGATATGTCGAGACACAATTAATTGTCGTCAGGAGCCCAGCTTCGGCTTGTATACAATATATATTTATGACGATGTTACAGCGTTCAGTGAATGAAATAAATCACAATTTGTGATTGGTTATGGCTTAACTGTACTAGGTTTAGATGGAATACCAAAGTGTGGCAAATGAAAATTTGTGGCTGGCCGGGATTCAAACCGGGATCTCCTGCTTACTAGGCAGATGCGTTGACCACTTCGCCACCGAGGACACAGTGACCTGCCCGTCTGCAGAGGATTCATCCCTGCACCTCCCGCCACACCCAATTCTCCATTCCATCTAAACCTAGTACAGTTAAGCCATAACCAATTGCAAATTGCGATTCATTTCATTCATTGAATGCTGTAACGTCATCATAAATATATAATTGTATACAAGCCGAGGCTGGGCTCCTGATGACAATTAATTGTGTCTCGATACCTCATGGTCTGTTCTCCCTGATGCGGGAATACTGTATTGTGGCTGCGAGCATTACAGAACTAATAGGCTGTGGTATAGGAAAGAGACAGTGTGGTGAATGGAGATTTGGGAGTGGCAGGAGACATGCAGGGAAGAGTTCTCTGCAGTTGGACTAGTCACTGTGTCCTCGGTGGGGGAGTGGTCAACGCATCTGCCTAGTAAGCAGGAGATCCCGGTTCGAATCCCGGCCAGGCACAAATTTTCATTTGCCACACTTTGGTATTCTATCTAAACCTAGTACAGTGAAGCCATAACCAATTGCAAATTGCGATTTATTTCATTTTGATGATAGTTTGAGTCAAATACAATCTTGCTGCAAGAAAGAGCTGCACAATGGTATGATTGATCTGCAGTTTGTACTCCTGATTGCTCCAACCTCAGGGTGTTTGTGAAACACACTTGCTACATTACTAGCAAAGTTGTTTAAAGTGTAGGTGATGAAGGTAGCAATGATTGCCCTGATTGAGTTATTTCGGTGTCAGATAGCCTTGTGAAGAAGATATTCCCCATCCACCACTACAAATGTCTTGGCTTCAAAAGAAAGTTTTGGGGTAAGAGAAGTGAAAGTGGCATGGAAAGTTGATTTTGTTCCATTCCTTGTCCCCTCTCTGTTGGACAATGTCCTTGGGAAGGGGCGAATTTGTACTTAAACTGTTCTATCAGTTCACTGTCTGATTATTTGGTGATGCACTTCATTTGAAAAATACTCAGTGGATTCATGTCAACATATTTGTTATGGCCTTTAATAGAGTTGGTGATTGTCACCAAAGTTAGCACTTCGTCTTTTCTTTTGAAAGTTATTTTCCCAAATAAGCTGCCAGTTATTTTCTCGACTCCTTCAATGCATTTTTACTGAGCTAGGTGGCAATTTAATCACCACCTTCCATGATTCCACAGTTGATGGATAGTATTTTGTCCCTAGATAGAAATGGGGAATTAAGCTTTTCCATGTCAGCAGAGTCACATATGAACTGTGTTGGCCTCATGTCAGTGTGTTGTTCTGATGATACACAGGAAATTTACCAAAACCTTTCCAGTTCTTCACAAAGGTTTAACATGTATACCATTCCTCCAGTCCATTGCAAAAGCACATTGTTGGCTATACCGTAACCATGTGTTAATCCTCCCTGGCTCTTCATTGATCTCTTTAGAACCTGTTCAGTAGTTAAATCTGTCCACAGGCCGAACAAAAATTTATCAAATCTGTGAATCATGATGTTTAATTTAGTGCAATAAGTAAATTCTTTTGGGGCCATCCAGTGTTGTAGGTTCCTCATGTTTTGTTAACATAGATGAGCACTTTTAGTGTAAAGAAATGGCCCACTGGGTGAAACAGAGCATTTTACCTATGTATCCAGTTGAAGCTTTCAGTCCCCCATCCTCTATGCTTGAATTAATATTTTCATAAGTACAGCCATTTGATAATAATGCACTCCGAGCTTATAGGTAGAACCTTCTCTTTCCAGGTTTTCCAATGCAGTTTTGAATCTGGCACTAATAACCTGAACAGTTTTATTCTCTCTGGCAAAAAGGAATAGTGACCTGTGACTTTCACTTAATATTCTTTCAAGTTCTGCTACTTCTGTCTCACTCAGCTTCACTTAATTAAAAATGAAATCAACAAATGCAAGATTTGTCAAGATATGAGCTCTCAAAAGATGCTATGTATTTTAATTTCATTGAATCACCACAATTTGTCATTTATTAAGCGTTTAGGCTCATTTCTTCAAAAATTCAGTTATATGACATTTCGTTTATGTCCCTTTTCGAGAGACCTATTGGGCCTGGAGACTTCATTTTGTGTGTAAATTAACAAAATAAAATTTACTACAACTGCAATTCTCATTAGATTACTCACAGGATGATTGATTATACTGATATTCAGCTTGAAACATGAGCAAAACTTAAAAGTTTCAGTTTGGTAGAAGATGGTCCATTTTGGATGTTCCATATCTAGAAAACTACTGGGATCTCTGGTTGGGCTTAAATTCTTAAATATTTCATGTAAATTAATAATGGTAAGACCTATTAAAATTGGAAAATGCATAGTCCATGTGTTACAAGAACATAACAAGAAAAAGTCCTAAAATTTCGCAGTTTTTCACTTATTACGTGTGAAGCATAGGCTTTTTGATGTTGTAGACTTGGGTTTATGGTATTCTAACTGGTCTTAACAACATATTAAAAAGTCATAATAACATCACAATTTGTGATTTTATGTACATTTTAACTGGCTTATTAACTGATAAATAACTCTTTCAGTGTCATGCCAGCAGCTAAGATAACATTCCCATAGTTCTTTAATGAGTTGCCAATTATCAGTAGGCAAAAGATGCTAGATAAACACTTAATATATTATGAGAAAGCTACGAAGGGAAATAATATACATTAACTGATATTGATAAAAATGAAAAAAATGTACGATGGAACAAATTTAAACCAAATTTTCAAAATAATAATAAAGACACTTTTGAAGAAACAGTAGTTTATGGCATACACAAAATCTAAAAGACAAAGAAAGAAATACATAAAATAAAGAGGGTGGGTTGGATTTTTTGTAAATTAAGATCACATTTCAGCGGCATAGTATATTTAGGAGAAACAGGTACTGTACAATTTTTGCATTTGTTGGAATAATGTATTAATAAACACAGAGATGAAAATGTCTGTATATGTGTTAGTATTGTCATAATATGCTTGAAAGAGAGTACTGCACGTGGCTGACAGTTTGTCTGTAGTTTTTCATTCTGGCTGAGAGCTTTAATTTAAGATCTTGCACCAATATAGGAGTATGACTACATGGACTTTTATGGTGTAACACTGGATGATATTTTTCTCGGGTTCCTAGCTTCATTGTCAAGTCATCTCAACACAATAGTTTGATGACACAGCTCACCACCAACTTCAGGTGAGTGTGCTGCTACAGAAACTCATAGGATCTGGATTCAACCCAAGAGCAGTGTCCCCATTATATGCTGTGAAGGACCAACAGTGTATGTTCAAGAAAGCATCAGTTCTGTTCTGTAACTGTACATGAAAGTACATCGTCCAAATGGTGGAAGATAGCATGAATTATAAAGCACTGTTGAGCACTGTTGTTAAACCTTGCTGGCTGAATGAAAGACCATTATTTTTTAATGTCTGATAACACAGCATTTTACATGTTACTTAAGGCAAAACCCTTGTTTTGTTTTGTCAGAAAGTCAAATTTAAGTTGATTCTCTTGAAACATAGTTCCAATAGCAAGATCAGAAGGCAACCATTTGTGTATCATGGCACAGCAATCTGTGTTCCCTACTGAGCCTTATTAAGCCACCACATATGTCCTTGGTTGAAGCAGTGAATTGTTTGTACAGCATAAGCATTCCCACAATGACAGGGAATTTTGTAAGTACTTGGAATCCTCCATCCTGTCAACCATTATTAAGCCAAGGAGCACTCTAACTTTGGTGGACCGAATAAAAACACTATTGATACCATATCTTCCGAAAAGTTTTCTTATTTTTGAATATATGCTTTCAGCAAAATGTAGGTAAACTACCAATTTACTTGTGTCTTCTAGTGGTTTCAAACTAAAGTGCAAGTCATATTTGTTTGTCTGTAACCAATTGTGCTTGAACAAAACATTAATTTGATCCATCCCTTTTGTCAAGCTGTGTGTATCTGAAATGGCAAAAGTTCTTTCTGCTGACATTTGCAGGACATCAGTGTGTTGCTATGGAGAATAGCTGCTTGTTGCATTTAGGTTGTGATTTGTGTACTTGGGTTTCCTGTAAACAATATGCATCACTGTTCTATCTTCCTTTCTCTAAACCAAAACATCTAAAAATGATGGAATTCTATGCCTTTCAACATCCATTGTGAAACTAATACTGAGACGAAGGCAATTATAATGATCTCTCCCATGTGGTCATATTGTATGCATATCATCAACACACCTCCAGAAACAGGTGGGTTTTAAAACACAATCTTCACCACAGTATCCTTAAAATATTCCATAAATACATTGGCGACTATGGGAAATAATGACCTCCCCATAGCCACTCCATCAGATTATTCAAAATATGTGTTGCTAAAAAAAAAAAAAAAAAAAAAAAAAAAAAAAAAAAAAAAAAAAAAAAAAGAGGTACCTCAGCATATGGTGCCAATGCTCTGTCTAGTTCTTCGTTGAAGGACTGCATGGATTCTTCTGGAGGGATCAGGGTATTGAGTGATGCTACATCAAAGCTTACAAACAAGTGTGAAGGACTAAGACACAAGGACATCTGTAGTTGCATATAAACTATATAACTGAAAATATGATGTTCACATTTTCTCATGTGAGGGCTAAGAATGGACACCAAAACTTTGGCTAACTTGTAGGTAGGAGCATGTGCTGTTCATCCTCCTTATCAAGGCTTGAATTAATTTCTGGTGAGTTCATTTAGTGGCATAGTCACCTGGAGATAGTGGCCAGTTGGATTGTTGAATTATTGTGTTGAAATGACTTAATGATCAGACTGTAAACCAAAGAAGAATATCATCAGTAAGTATTTTGAACCAGACTTGACTGGTACATAATCCTTGTTTTAATTCAAGACCAGCTACTTTATTAGCTGAACATACACAAAAACCAACATTTTCAAAAATGCAGTACATGTGTTGCTTCTTCCGGTTGACATCACATTCTAGTAATGTACTGAGTCAAAAAATGTGTTATATGTATTGAAATCAGTGAAGATAGAGAAAGCTTCTACACGCCATACACAGGTGACTCCCACATGAGGAACAGGTGACTAAAAATATTTGTTGTAACTGTGTGTTGCTAGATCTGACAACAATTATATATTCCATGTTTCTTGTATAAGAGCTAGGCATCTTGTACATCATGAATTACATATAAAAATTACTTATTTTCTGTCAGTTGTTAAATAGGAATCTATTTCTGTCTTCACTTGTTTGAAGTGCATGTTTTTATAACAATGAAAACCACAGTATTTCATCACACCATATTGCCCCATGAGTAACTGGACACTGAAATACTATAAAAAGTAACAATTTTTCAGGTATGTTACAAGCTGGATAGAAACAAGAACATCACCCCAAGAGAAATCTTGCCTTGTTGCACTTTTTGATAAATACATACCACCGTGTCTTGAGTGTCTACGGACCAGGTTTAAAAAAATAACACCGATTGCTGAGATTGCTCATGTACAAATGTTGTGCTATCTTTTGGACTGTTTGCTGACTCCTGCAAATACACCTCCAGGTAATCCACTTAATCATGTTGAGATGGTAGTTACATGATATTTGTTGTAGCTATCAACAAATAACTTCCAAACGAATTAATTTCAAAGTAGCTTCTAATTGCTTAAGATTTCAGAAATATCAAACTAAAGTTACTAGAGCCACACAAATAAAAAAGTAATTCTGAGAGGCTGCACATTTCATTTGTAGCATAGAAGGGTAGATGCAAACATGCTGTACATACACTGTAATACAGCTGCACCTTTGTGGTAAGTGTATTGCATCAGTTACATTTTTTGATACTGAAATTGGTAAATGCATCACAGCATTAAGAAAATTAATGCACTCTTGTAATTATCTCAGTTCTGAAAGTGGTCATTATGACATATTGCCTGCTTGGAATTCATTTGGATGCTACCAGCAACATATTTTGCAAGCACAAATCGTTTTGCAGGTGTCTGGAACACACAATTGATGTGTGTCAAATATTTATTTGCATTATGACTGCACTAATACTGGAATTTTAATTTCTTGAGCAGTAGAACAACTTTTCTCATGATCTCATCAAAAATCTATAATATCAAACTTCCTGGTGATAAAAACTGTGTGCCAGACCAGGATATTTGCCTTTTGTAGGCTTGCATTCTATACCATCTTGCATGTACACCAACACATCTCCTGGCCCATCCTTGATTTGTTTTCACCAGTACCTTGCCTCTCAAATTCTGAACTTTACAGAATTTCTCATTGGCACTTTGCAAGATTAGCACTCTTGGAAGAAAGGATATGGTGGCGACATTGCTTAGACACAGCTCAAGGCTTATCTCCAGAAAAAATTATTTCACTCTTCAGTGGAGTGTGCACTCATGTGAAACTTCCTGGCATGTTAAAACTGTGAGTGGAGCAAGGCTTTGAATGCAGGGCCTTTGACTTTCGTGCACAAGTGCCTTACTGACTGAGCCA
Source organism: Locusta migratoria (assembly GCA_026315105.1). Taxonomy (NCBI): domain Eukaryota; kingdom Metazoa; phylum Arthropoda; class Insecta; order Orthoptera; family Acrididae; genus Locusta; species Locusta migratoria. Next base: position 505,214,999 of record CM048746.1, on the reverse strand, counting down.
CCACAGCATGTCTCATGGACCATCCTCACAACTTCATTAAATGCCAGTACTTCATCTCCTTCCTTCCAAACTTCATAACAGTGCAGAGTGAGAATCCATAACCTGGTTGAATTCACACTGCATAAGGCAAGAAATATACTCACCAAGACTGTACACTTATAGGTGGTCAAATCAATATGTTGTAGTGCTGTTCTAATGGTGCAAAAGGTTCGTCTCACATATAAAACATGTGTTACAACACCTGTCTCAGCATGTGTTAACCATGTTGGAATACAAAAAATAATGAGGATAGACACTCTGAATAACACGTGCTGCGACCTGTGTGTGTGCCACCAGCCGTGAGCCAGTGGCACTGGTGGCAGCTGGCAGCCCCTTAGTGACTGCCGGCACCTGGACAGACGAGGCAGCTGTCCACTCGGGCAGTTGATATTTATCCCCGTAAGTGTGTGGTTTTGCAGTGTTTGGGTGTAGTTGTTGTAGTGTGACCGTTAGAACATTGGCGACGAGGTGCATTGAATTTCCATGTGTTTCTTGCCGACTACGCGGGCTACAGTTTCCTGGCCATGCCTGCCAACAGGGACTTGTAACTCCATCCTTGGGCGCAATTTCTGGCTGATTCCCTTCACAACCTGATCACAATCACGTCGTCTATCGCGGAACATTGCTACTCTGCTCCATCAGGTTCTAATGCTTCGTCTTTACCAGTTAGCACATCGTCATTGGCTCCTACTCGGGGCGTTGTTTCTTTTCTGCCTCCATACTCAGCATTTGACGATAGCATGGAAGATTGGGATTCATATGAAAAGTGTTTCTGCCAACATTTCATCACCTTGGGTGTGTCGGATTCGGCGTTGTGTAAAGCTTTGTTTCTCTCTTGGTTATCGCCATGTATCTATCAGCTGTTGGGTCAAATCCCCCCCCCACCCCTCTGCAGGAATTTGTGGCATTATCCTTTGATTAGATGTGCCGTCTGCTGGCTTCACACTATCGGCTTCAGATACATGTCATAGCAGCCAAGGTCGAGTTATATCGGTAACAAAAAAAACCAAACTAGTCTTACTGCGCTTGGGCAGTAGTGTTACATGAGTTTAGCTGTCATTGCTTGTTCACCACGGCTACACACAAGGAATCCTAAGCAGATGACATGCTTCGGGACGCCATTCTGTGTCTTGCCCCAGATAGGGAGGTTTGTCGACAACCCGACCTTAGTGGAAATTCTCTATATTGCTCAGTCTTTTGAAGTTTCCCGAGATGCAGGGGACCAAATTGAAGCCTGTGAGGGATGGGGGGGGGGGGGGGAGATAGCTGCAATTTCTGACACTGAGGAATGGAGATCGTCTAGGGAAGATGATGACGACTCGGCGGTGCAAGACCTTCCCTCTTGCCGCGCTCTCAGCCACCAGCCACTACAAAGTATACAGCAGCAAAATTCCGTACTGCATATTCAAGATAATTCACTCTCCTCCTGCCAGTACTGTTTCATCAATCATGACAGGGCATCTTGACCTCAGTGCTGGGTAATGTGCAACAAATGCCAAAAAAAAGGGCTTATGGCTTCAGTATGCCATTCACAGCAGTCTTCTACAGATATGGACGTGGAAATTAACCGTGTACAAGGGCTGCAGTCTTCTCCCTCCAAATTATTGGTCAATGTGCTAATTTTTGACAAATCTGTGCATTTACAAGTGGACATTAGAGCCTCAGTTTCCTTGCTGAACTTCCTCACCAGCTGGGGTCACCCCCATTATCTCCGGTGGTATGGGCATGCAGTTATATTCACCAACATATTCCAGTGATGGGTCAATTTACTACCCCCACAGCCTACAAATCTGTGCCGAGTTCAATCACCTTCTTAGTGGTAGATGATACGGTGGCAGTATTTATTTTTGGCTTGGATGCCTTTACTTCTTTGGCTTCACTATTTCCAATTCTGTCTCTCCTGTGTCTGAGACAGTACCATTTCAAGAGCTGCAATCCCTTTGTCAGGAATTTTCGTCACTCTTTTCTGGCGGATTGTGTGCTACCGGGCTTACAGCCCATATTCAATGAAGCCTATGGTGTGAACAAGATTTTTTTCTTTGTTCAGTCAATAGAAATCTGAGCTGGGCAGCTTTCAGTCTCTCCAGGTTTTGTGCCCCATTTCTTCTAGTGAACGGGCCAAGCCCTTGGTCATTGTTAAGAAACCGTTGGGCTACTTACGAATCTGTGGCGAAATCAAGGTGTCAATTAATGTGCAGTCGGTGATGGACTCCTATCCTTTGTCCTGCACAAACGAGTTGGCATTACTGTCAGCCTCCATGATTTTTCTCATGTGGATTTGGCAGAGGCGTACCTTTAACTTCCCCTTGATGAGGACTCCAAAGGCCTGTTGGTTGTTAACACGCCTTTTACCAGTACCAGCCGTTACCATTCGGTGTAGCCAGTGCACCAGTGATCTTCCAAAGTTTCCTGGGGCACCTTCTGTGCCCCGTTGCAGGCTGTGTAAATTACCTGGATGACATAGTGGTCACGGGGACCACTACCGCTGACCATCTTTACAACCTGTGGGCCCTTTTTCAAGTATTACAGGCCACTGGCCTCCGCTGCAATCTGGCAAAGTCTTGTTTTTTACCAGCTATCAATCCTCTACCTCAGGTTCGAGATCTCGTTGGTGTGAGTTCACTTTGCCAGATTGCATGGCAGCTGTTACGTCTTCTCCACACCTCATGTCTGCCAAGGATTTGCAGATGTTTTTAGGCAAGATCGCCTATTACGACTGTTTTCTGCTGGGTGCAGCTATTATTCCACAGCCCCTTCACTGCCTGCTCCATAAGTGTGTACCTTTTCAGTGGTCAGAGGACTGTGAACATGCATATTGTCAGCTCAAGCAGCTTTTAGTGTTAGCTCCTTGCTTTGCCCCCTGCACCCCTGTACAGCTCCCTGTCCTCGCTACCGACACATCCCAATATGGCATCAGAGCAGTGCTAGCACACAAGTACGCGGATAGTTATGAACGCCCCATCGCATATATTCTTCTAAAACATTGACTCAGACTCAACAACACTATTCCCAAGTTGAAAAACAGGTGTTGGCCATTGCTTACACTCTTAAAAAGTTTCATGTGTACCTCTATGATGTCAAGTTCCACCTCATCACAGACCAAAACACGTTGGTCTTACTTTTTCAGCCTACCACGCCATTGCCGGATAAGGCTGCGCATCCTCTTCAATGCTGTGCACTCTTCTTGTCCTGATATAATTATGAATTTCATTTCTGGGCTACCAACCAGCATTCCAATGCGAACACACTGTCACGCCTCCCCTGTGGTCCGGATGCAGATTTTGAACGGGAAGAGCTTCTCTGTTTTTATTTGGATGACGAAGCAAAGGCTACGATTGAAGGGTTCCCTATCATGTCTTCTGATTTATCGGAAGCTGTCTCTTCCAATCCAGTGCTGCGCACGGTCTTGGGATGCTTTCGTCATGGCTGGCCTGATTGACCTCTGCTCGGGCTTCAGACCCCCTGCGGAATTATTATTGTTTTTGGTAGTGTTTGTACAAATGCGAGGGGGTTCGTGCACAAAAATCTTTGGCACAGCGGCAAAGGTCATGTATGGACAGGGTTATCACATGCATGGTGGCATCTTGTTTGTCTTGTGACTGAGCAGGCAGCTCCCCAGGCATCTTTTTCCCCTTGGCGTCAGTCAAATGCATCTTGGGAGTGCATCCATGTGTATTATGCTGGTCTCTTTCTCTAATCTTACTGGTTTTTTTGTAATTGATGCTTACTCGAACTTTCCTTATGTTGTACGATGTCTATGGCCATGCCCACTCAGTCCCTTTCCAAAGTGTTTGCTGTTGAAGGCCTACCATGTATCTTGGTTTCAGATAATGGACCACAATTTAATGTCCTGACCCCAACCTTCCAGTTCCAGTCCAATGGCAAGGCGGAATGGTTGGTCTGCACATTCAAATTCCAAATATGCAAATATGTTGAATCTTCTTCAGTGGATGAGGCTCTCCTCCAGTTCCTCTATTCATACTGGTTCATTCCATGGGTGATCAAAGCCCCGCAGAATTCTTGCACAGCTGCCAAACACACATGTTGTTCCATCTCCTCTTGCCACAAGCCTGGACACCTTCTACACAGCAACCAAACTGTTACTACCTGGTCTCCGCCATCTGGATGTGGGGGTTTGGCTGCAGCCCCCACTGGCTACTGGGTATTGTCGCACCTGTTCCGTTTACAGATTTGGAGGGGGGGGGGGGGGGGGAGGGGAGGAGCGTGGTACGCCAACATTTGGATCAGTTACGCCCCCGGTCCCTGGCTGAGCCACCTCCACAGACTCTATCACCACCACCTCTGCTGCCTTCCTTGCACCCTTCATTGCTGCTCCTTCTTTGCTGGCAACCTCTTTGATGACTCCTCCAGTGCCAAGGGGCAGTGTCTGGTACCCTGCAGGGGGCCCCCTGCCTTGCCAGACAGGGCAGCATAGTCCTCCCTGGCGATGACACCCTCTACGCCTTCAGCAATGCCTGCAACCAGCGGGAGTACCTCCACACTTTGGGATGCTGTGTCCGGCTCCGGATCAACAGCAGGAGTGAGGCGCAGCACAGTACAGGCTGCTACTGCTGAGGAAAAGTCGATGGATGTTGCCTGGCTCAGTTCGGAGACCATAGATATCTCCCCCTAAGGGGGAAGGAGTGTTGTAATGTTGCGGTGTACGACACTCCGAATAATGTGTGCCATAACCTGTGTGTGCCTCGTGGCCACGAGACAGTGGTATTAGCGGTAGCCGGTATGCCACTTAGCGACCACCGGCACCCAAACAGGCAAGGCAGCTCTCCACTTGGGCAGTTGCTGTTTATTACCATAAGTGTGTGGTTCACAGCGTTCGGGTCTAGTTGTTGTAGTGTGACCATTAGAAAAAGTTCAGTTGTTATAGTAGAATTCAAGAGCTCCAAGAATGTGGGCATGTTGCTGCATAGGTCATCAACAGTGATGATATAAAATTCAAGAGATAATGGGTTAGGGTAATTCGAGAATCATTTAAGGAAGTGGATGTTTGATGTGTTAGACTAGATTTTGGGCAGTTGATTGAAGGTATTTGTCTATAAGACTCAAAATTCTTTCAGTGGGGCACAATAACCAGCCATAATTGGGTGTCCAGCATTATTTCATTTTTTATTTTGAGTGTGTGTAGAATATGGATGTGCAGGGTGTTGTTAGGGTTAGTAGAGATATGGATTCAGGGAATAAGTTTGGGAAGGTCCACAGGATTTCAACAGGCATGTTTCTGGGATCATTCAGGCTTGTAAGTTAAAGAGTTATACAATTGGCAGAAGCCTCCTGCTAGGTAGCGACTTCAGTTTATTCCAGAAGTAGTGGTACCTTTGTCTGCAGGGAGGATGATTAGGTCAGGCTGTGTTTTAAGACTGTGTATGGCTGTCCTTCTTTCTGCTGAAAGGTTGGTATTCTTAGAAGGTACTTGGAGAAGGATGGTGAATCCAATTTTGATGTGGGGTTTCCTGGCTGGTGACCAGAGGGTGATTAGGCGAGATTGAGAAGAATCCTCATTTGAATGGCAGTATGAACTGGGAGAGACTGGTTTCAGTATTGCAAATAGATTGCTCTGATTACAGGGATTGGTGGGAAAGTGGTATATCCATTGTAGGGATCAGGTGAAGGAGAGTACGTCTTTGTCCAACATGGTTAAATTGGAGTGTTAAGGGCTTAAGGTGGAACCTTTCATAGGACTGAATCTGAGGGGTTTGAGGTTTTTGGTGAACAATTTAACAACGTTGTTCTTTTGCTGTTTTGGATTTTGATATTGCAGAGTGCTGGTAAGGAGTTCTGATGAATGTGGAAAGTTGAAAAGTTCAACTAGACAAGGTACAGATTATATGAGGGTTCATGTGGAGGATCTCTGTGGGTGGGCTTGCATAGTACTACCTCAAAGGTGCCAGTAGGGAGTCAGCAGGATTGATAACTTGTGTAAGTGGATTCTGAAATTCTACACCAGGTGCTAGAGTGCAACAGTTCAGCAGTGCATGTCCAACTCTGCCTTCCAATCCATATCTTATCCCCCACCATCTGTGTTATTACCATTGTCTGCTCCACTCTGTTTTGCTCCCAGTTCCATTCCCCCTACACTGCATTCTGATGCTTCATCTCCTTTACATTAATCCAGTACATCCATGCTCCATCAAGTAATGCTGATATTACTACCCCTGACCTTTGCCCTCCATACTCTCCTCCCTCCCCGTCCCATCCAGCCACACTTTAAATTGCTCTCACCGTTGCACCTGAACATGATGGGATGCAGCTGCCAATGGGGTCATGTGTGTGACATTTGTGCCTTAATTTTTTTATGAATGCATGTAACAGTGAATTAAAAGTTTATCTCCATGTACTATGTGATATATCATTCTTCAGGCAGTGTAAGCACTTGAATATTGGGGAACAACCAACCCTGAAGTGAAATTGCGTACCTTTAATCTCTATAGTAAACAGAAGTCTTACATAACTGTGTGTCAATTGTTAAAAAATTTATGTAGTATCTGATGACGATGGTTTTGTGTGGAATTTTTGGTCATTAGACCCCAGCTGGGATAATCGGGGACTGGATGTTGTGCTGTCCTCATCATCAACGCGCAAGTAACCCATGTGGTGTCATCTAAAGACTTAAACCAGGCAGGCCATGTCGTATCTGACATTATAATAACCTTATAGCCCTTTATTAAAGAGAAAAGATGTGCAAGCATCCTTCAAATACAACTTTTTGATATTTGGTATATGCTTTAGTTTTTTTTAATTTATGGGAACTTATAATTTATTACATTCCTATACAGAATTTTTCATAACATCAATTTTATATTTTTTTTATATTGTTTTTTGTAAATATTTAATTTTTCTCTTTCCAGATTGTCCAAGAGACTGGTATGATATCTACTTTGTATTTGCTTGTGTATGGGCATTTGGAGCAACTATGTTTCAGGATCAGGTATCTGAAATATTTTTATATGCTTTATGTTATATTCTTATATACACTTCATACACAAATACAGCAAAACATAATAATTATTAAAAACCATTTGATCACAGTATTCATTTTGTGTTACCTATTGTGCACATATTGCTCTTATACACAGATGAACATGTATATCACTTTGCCTTTAAGAATCTGACAACTGTTTGGAATAAAAAATGCTGAAAAAGAAGCCATTGTATCTTAACCATGATGTGAAATGCTTGTTGTCATTCTGCATTATTCAACACAGCTTTAAAAGTTTTTTCATCTGGACCTCATGGAATGGTCCTTAAGTAGATACTGGGAGGTTAAAAAAGTTTAATTTTTATTGTTTGCTCCAGTGTAGGCCAGTTGTTTTACTTTGTCCATCAGTGTGATGCAATCACAAATTGTAACACAGTTGTACATAATATCAGCACAGAGACATTACATGTCATCTGTATCACCTTCTCCCAGACATACTATATGAATGGGCAAAGGACTTTTCTGTTCTTATGTACCCTCATGAACCAGAGACATTGTCAAAGTTATCTATATACATCTCCTGGACTGACCCATATTCCATATGCTGCATGTGTCTGCTACTCACGAGTACTTGCACATTAGATCCTGCGATTCTCATACAGATATGCATGCATCTTTGAAGGAAATGGACAGTGTGGTGACTACAAATGTCAGCAAATACAAGATATGTATTCACAGTTGTCAATCTGCCTAAGCTGTATAATTTATTTGTGATACATGAATATATTTGCTGGAATGAGACTTGAACGTGGATTTCATGTTTTTCGTAGCAGTCACATTAACCATTACAGTATGTGCACCAACATGCTAGACCGACCTGAAACTCCATATGCCACATATGTCTACTATCAGTGGATGCTTGCATATTCGATCCACATGTTCTTGGGGAGAGAGAGAGAGAGAGAGAGAGAGAGAGAGAGAGAGAGAGAGAGAGAGAAAGAGAGAGAGAGAGATATGCTTATTACTGTTGCAATGTCCTTTTTTTATTATGATATGAATGCAGTGTCCTTCAAACGCGTATGTCAAATGGAAAACTGGGTTGGTCCAGGACATGTGATGAAAACAACCCTATCACTGAAGTGTTCAAAGTAGCTGACACTCTCCATATTTCCCAATTCAAAAGAATACTCCTGTTATATCATTTTCTTCTACTGTTGATATTACCCACTATTCACAATTCCACTTCCGAATTACATCCAAAAATTCGTTTTTATGCACAATATGTTGACGACATCATTGCATGAGAAATTTTCTTTTATGAAAGAACTTCAAAATAAGAAAGGGGAACTGAATTTTCTTGATTGAGTCATTTCTATAGTAAACAATTCATTCAGTTTCAACATATTCTGCAAAGAAACCTATTCAGACAACATTATCCATGCTGACTCAACGCATTCTGAAGTCCAAAAACCAGTGTTTTTACATTCTGTTATACTCCGTGTGGTAACCACCACTTTGTTACCTGCCAACCAAGAAAATGAGTTAAGTGTGATAAAATCCATTGCAGTCAACAATGGGTATGACCAGGGTTTGGTAGATCACATCTTGAGGAAGGAAACCTCTCCAAAATGCTCGACATTGCATAACATTTCTTCAAGTGACAGCAAAAATACCAAGAAGTCATATCCATTCCTTTCTTGGGAAATACACTCCTGGCTATTAAAATTGCTACACCATGAAGATGACATGCTACAGACATAAATTTAATCATCAGGAAGAAGATGTTGTGATATACAAATGATTAGCTTTTCGGAGCATTCACATGAGTTTGGCGCCGATGGTGACTTCTACAACATGCTGTCATGAGGAAAGTTTCCTACCGATTTCTCATACACAAACAGCAGTCGAACGGCGTTGCCTGGTGAAACGTTTTGTGATGCCTTGTGTAAGAAGAAGAAATGTGCACCATCACGTTTCTGACTTTGATGAAGGTCGGATTGTAGCCTATTGCGATTGTGGTTTATCGTATTGCGACATTGCTGCTCGCGTTTGTCACGATCCAATGACTGCTAGCAGTATATGGAATTGGTGGGTTGAGGAGGGCAATACAAAACGCAATACTGGATCCCTACAGACTCGTATCACCAGCGGTCAAGATGACAGGCATCTTATCTGCATGGCTGTAACAGATCATGTAGCCACGTCTCGATCCCTGAGTAAAGAGATGGGGACATTTGCAAGACAACAACCATCTGCATGAACAGTTTGACGACGTTTGCAGCAGCAGCATGGACTATCAGCTAACAGCTGAGACAGTAAGTCTGTACAGTCAGATGGTCACACATTTGAATATGGTAACCACATCAAAACTGGCCATAATATCTCATTCAACAAGGGGTAGACCTTTAATTCTATCTTTGAGGTCTATGGTGCTTTTTTATATGCTGTTAACAGTGCCCAACATGCCTAGACAGGAGGCTGACCAGGTGTTTAGCAAGTCTGCCGGTCGGCGATCTGATGATACTCATTATCGGCCTTAATGATGTATCCTTTCACAGGATGTAGACTGCAAGCAGTCTGGATGCCTAAGGGGGGGGGGGGGATTCTTAATCCTACACTCTCTTCCAACAATTATAGTGTGAGAAGCTCTGAAGTCTTCCTCATTAGTCACAAGACAATTTTTGGTATGTATCTTTCACCAACATCTATCGGATTTTTGCATTAAAGTCACCTCATATTAAAGACTGTCTCATGACCCAATGATAAAATTTTTGAATTTTTGGTGCAATTTGAATGTTACTTTTTATTTCTGCTGTACTTTAAACTATTGATCTGATTTTAATGGTATAAACAAAAATATTTTAATAGCATTGTTAAAGTTCTGATAGTACCATTGTAAAGAAATGGTAAAAACTCCTTTTTCAGAATATCGACTACCGTGTAGAATTTACAAAATGGTGGGTAAATGAGTTCAAATCAGTGAAATTTCCAGCCCAAGGAACAGTCTTTGATTACTACATTGACTCAGAATCCAAAACATTTGTGCCTTGGACAGAGAAGTTACCTAAATTCATACTTGATCCTGACGTACCTCTTCAGGTAATGACCTCATATCATGTATGTAAATCATGTTATTTGTCTCCTTTTAGTGAGTATTGAATTTTTTAGTATGATGAAATTATTTAAAAAATCTGTTGTTATGTAATTATTGGACAAATCTCTTATGATATTGATGTAGGTTCCCAAGTGACAGCTGAAGGATTTGCATATGATCTTAAAATAAATTTTCTTTCAGCAGATTATTACCATTATTACTGATCTTAACATTCTACACCTGTTTTATGACTGAGGGGTTTTTGTAGCTATAAAAAAAAGTAAAATAAAACAGGAACATAAATTCTCATAATTGAATAACTGAAGAATATACCTAGAAAAGGGATAGAGAAGTCGTAACTAAAACATAGTGCTCAAAACACACAATGATTGGCTATGCACGAAATTAATTTATGTAAAGCAATTTATGAGATTAATTGAATTGAATTTTTGGCTATTTTCACTTTTATACTTACATGTATTTAACAGACTAAGATGCACCTTACTGTCATGAAATGAACTGTGTTTGGCTTCTTCCTGTGAGAATAGCACGAGGTCAGTTTTTTGCATGCTGAGAAGAAAGGAATCAAGCCGCATGTTGCGTCCTGCCAAGAGCTTGTACTGTCAGCAAGCTTGTTCTACACCACCTACAAAACTAGATGGCATTGGTTTGCAGCATGGAGGCACAGGAAGTGCAACAATGGCAGCATCAAGGCATTCTTCAGTGTACTTGTTATCATCAAGGTGAAGCGAAAAAGGGAGCAAAATATATGGAAATTGTAGCTAACAGTATTTCTTAAGTTACAGTCATTATGGTGGAAAGTGAAGGCATAATGGACTTTGACGCATGGTGGCCTTTCATTTTTTGTGGCAATGTTCAAAGAATTTTGCAGCCAAGATCGCATTTTTCATTTATTACGTTACCAGTTTCAGCATGCTCGACGCCATCTTCAGACCTGTCGTAATTTGCATAACTTCACGACAGTTTTTATATACTAAAAGAGTACATCCAGGTTGAGGCATCACCAAACATAAAATTAATAGTCACAAATAAAATATATACATCCATCTTCTAATGGTTCTGAAGCGAGGAACTTCAAAGTCTAAGTTCAATCATTTTGAAGTGATGTGAAAGCTGTTATCAGGTTATTAGTGTACTGGTTCTGGGATTCAGAACTGACACAGACTCTTTTGCCATGAAGACCTAAGCTGTGGGAAAGGGACAGTTTCAATTCCTCTAAGTAGTATTAATTGCACCAACAGCTGCAATGTCAGTTTTATTTGTTACTTAATACTGGGAAGTTCAGGTTGGAATTAACAGTATAGTAATAGGTCAGTTTACAACTCACCGCAAAGACGTGACAACGAGCTGCAATAGGCACATAAAAAAGATACACACATACAACACTTCAGCTATTGACTATGGTCTTCTTCAGAAAATAGATCATTCACACAGGCACACAACACAGTCACACAACGGTCAGCTCCGGCTGCCACACTTTCAATCACGATCTGCGGGCTGGAAGTAGGGAAGGGCAGGGGAGGTGTACAATGTATCCTCCGCCACACACTTTACGGTGGATTTCAGAGTATATATGTAGTTGCAGATAGAAACCTCATGTTCTGAACTGCTTGTAGTGAGTCTTTTCAAAGTTCAATGTCAATGAGTTTTATTAAACCATTTATTAATGTTTATGAAAATATCATTAGGAGACCTTTCTAGAACTATGCTCAACATACTATTGTTTCTTGTTTTCTATATTCCTGACAATGTGCATACTTAATTTAATGATGATTGGTTGAATAGTTAAGGTATGAAAGTGAAACAAACTCACATTCTATCAGGCTTGAGCTCATTATGACTCTTGTGCTCAATGACCAATTTTTGATTTGTATAAAATTGTGAGCAATCAGTTGTAAATAATTTTTATATACAAGATCTAGATTTGCATCACTGTTATCATTATCATTTCTAAGACAAATACAAAACAACCAGTTAGAATCAGATAATATACATGCCAAGTTAAAAACCAGTTGTTTAAAGTTTCAATTACAGTCAGTGATAAGATACATACCTTAAATCCAACAGTTAAAACATATAAAACTTTTGTACCACCATGTTGGAGGTTACAGTCATTCTGATGCAGCTTTTACAATTTTTATACAGCATTTGTCATTGGCGACTGCTGATTGCTGACAATTTTCTACAAACTCACATTCACGTTTATAATATTAGTTTAAATTCCAGAATGAAACTTCCACTCTGCAGTGGAGTGTGCACCAATATGAAACTTCCTGACAGATTAAAATTGTGTGCCAGAACCGGGACTCGAACGTGGGACCTTTGCCTTTCGCAGGCAAGCGCTCTACCACTGAGCTATCCTGACATGACTCATGGTCAGTCCACACAACTTGAATTCTGCCAGTACATCGCCTCCTACTTTCCAGACTTCACAGAAGTTCTCCTGCAAATCTTGCAAGACTAGCACTAAAGTTTGGAAAGAAGGATGGAGGTATGGCAGAATTGAAGTTATGAGGTTGGATCATGAGTCGTATCAGGATAGCTCAGTGGTAGAGTGCGAAAGGCAAAGGTTCTAGGTTTGAGCCCCAGTTCTGGGACACAATTTTAATCTGCCAGGAAGTTTCTTAGTTTAAATTGTTAGAAACACCATATACAATAGAACCCCATTTTTACCCTTTTCAAGGGACTTAATGGAAATGGTGCCCCACTCAATGTGCAGAAAAAATACACAAACAAACCATAAAACTTCACAAAAATAAATATTTGCATTTTGCCATATTTATGTTTTTGTTTAATAATATGCTGAGGAATTTGACACTATCTGCAGTATCTATTTTTTGTCTGTATATGTTATTTCACTTATAGACTGTGCAGATTGTTTTGTGGTGAAATGAACAATTTCTGTTTTAGTAAGGTTTAATTTTAGGTTATTATTTTTGACCCATCCCTCTACTTCCCCAAGTGTTTTTTCAATATGACGAATTAGGTCGACCTCATTTTTACAACAGACTATAGCTGTTGAGTCATCTGCATAGAGGATGGTATCAGACTGGACCTGGCTTGGCATATCGTTAATGTAAAACAGGAACAGTAGTGGCCCTAATACCGAACCTTGTGGAACGCCTAATTGAGTGTGTTTCCAGCCAGAGACAAATTTATTGCCGTTACTGTTAACAATTACTCTTTGCTTTCTGTTTGCCAAGTATGATGACATCCAACTAAGAGATTTGCCTTGAAAACCATAGAGTGCCAGTTTTTGTAGGAGGAGGTCATGATTTACTGTGTCAAAGGCTTTGGACAGGTCACAAAAGATGCCTGACACACACATTCTATCATCAAGACATCTGCTAACTTTTGTGACCAATTCATTAATTGCATGGATTGTGCTGCGGCCTTTTATGAAACCATACTGATTGCATAATATTATCTTCTTAGAGGAATTGTAATTTTCGATCTGATCACATGCAGCTCTTTCAAATATTTTTGAGAGGACTGGTAACAGTGAGATTGGCCTATAATTACCCAATTCATCTTGTTTTATTATTTCGGTGGGGATCTCATCCCACCCCACGGATTTTGAATTTTTTAGGGACATTATGATTCTTGTGACATCTGAGATAGAAACATGAGCAAACTTAAAACCTGGGCTCTTTTTGTCCATCACAGTAGACTTTGTTTTCGGTGTTGAACATTCACCAATTTTGTTACAGTTTATGTAAAAGTCATTAAAAGATTCTCAAATGGCACTGGGGTCTGTAACAGTTGTATCATTTATCACTATTTTAGAGGGACATTTTCTCTCTGGCTCACATCCAATTTCGCTTCTTATAACTGACCAAACAGCTTTTGATTTGTTTTTTGCATTTGAGATGAAGTTATTATTTGTCATACGTTTTGCTACTTTAAGTACTTTATTGAATGTTTTTTTGTATGTGCTTACATACTTAAGAAATTCAGGGTTTCGATTTACTTTTGCCTCCATATGCAGTTTCCAATTAGTTATGCTAGACACTCTAATTCCTTTTGTTACCCATGATCTACACTTTTGGGACCTTGGCCTCATTGTTACAAAAGGGAAGCATTCAATGAATATCCCTAGGAAGTCAGTTAAAAAGTTATTGTAATTTTCATCTGTGGAAGTATGTTTATTGACTGACCACTTGGTTTGGCATAGTTTTTTACAAAGTACATCCACATTTTCTTGACTGAAATTCCTAAATCTTTTTGTTGTGGAGGTTGAATTATGTTTCGGGAGTGATATGAATAGTGCTTTGTGATCTGATACTCCTAAATCTAGAAGGAACTTTTCTTTTACTTCATAATTGTAACTGCTTACAATGTTATCAATACATGTTGCAGAGGTTGCTGTAATTCTTGTATACTGATCAAAATTGAGATTTAGTCCATTTGTGGCTACCAGGTTCTTTAAGTGTGAAGAAAATTTGTCATCAGTTCTTACATCTATGTTAAAATCTGCACATATAGCAATTTTCTTGCACGGTTTCTCATTTTTAATTTATGTAGCAATGTATCAAACTTATCTAAAAATACAGAACTTATATGGTATCCAGGGGTGCGATATATGCTGATAATTACAATGTTATACTCTTTAAGTTCTATAGAACAACTTTCAAATGTACCTTCTTCATTCAGATGGCTAAAATTTTGTCTGACATCATAGTCTATCGAGGAATGAACTAGTATGCAACTGCCTCCGTACCCATCAGTTCTACAAAAGTTAGTAGCCAGTTTATAGCCTGCAAGTTTATTTAGAAGATTTATATTTTCAGATTTAAGCCAACGTTCATTGAGGCATATTACTTTTATTGATTGTTTCACACTTTCTAATAAAATTTGTATGTCATAAAGCTTACTGATCATTCCTTCGGATAGACCTCTGATGTTTAGATGCATAATGAAATTACTACCGGTATTGCATATATTATTAGGCAAAGGGTCTTTAAAACTAAAATGACTATAAAGTAATGGAACGTCCACCTGAGTATTTGGGCATACTGTATAAATTTTCATGGTGAAATGAAGAATGGGGAGAGCGAAAATACTCACTGTCAATCACAATGCTTTTGCAACAATACTACACAATTTCAATGGAGGTTTGTTTACAGTATTAAAAACAAATTTTCAGTTGTTTTTAATATTTATTACACTCCAATGAACACCAAAAAATTATCTTATTCATATTAACTGAAAATGGAGTACTTGCAAAGGCCTGTTTTTAGCCACTATGTCA
This sequence comes from Locusta migratoria, assembly GCA_026315105.1. NCBI lineage: Eukaryota > Metazoa > Arthropoda > Insecta > Orthoptera > Acrididae > Locusta > Locusta migratoria. The sequence goes on along the minus strand of CM048746.1, from coordinate 505,199,660 downwards.
AAGTGTTTCACATGTTGCACTTGTTTCTTTTAGGCTGTTTTGGTGCAAACATCGGAATCTATTAGAGTCCGTTTCTTTCTGGATATGCTTATGGAAAAGAAACAACCAGTGATGCTGGTAGGGAATGGTGGTGTTGGAAAAACTGTGCTAGTCAGTGATAAACTGTGCAACCTGTCAGAGAACTATGCAGTTGCTAATGTACCATTCAACTTCTACACCACATCAGGTAATGAAAAATGCAATCCCAAGTGATGTTTTGTGAATTTGTGTAAGATTTGAGAAACAATGGCTAACTCTAAAATACAGTTTAAATGACTTATTAATCTGTAAGTGAAACAAATGGTGCAATTTTTCAAATTCATTTCAACATTTGAAAACATTTTACAATACATATTTTATTATGATAAATATATGTGGTATCTGTTATTCAACAGAGATGCTGCAGAAAATTTTGGAGCGTCCACTAGAGAAGAAAGCAGGAAGAAATTATGGTCCGCCAGGCAACAAAACATTAATTTACTTTGTTGATGATATGAACATGCCAGAGGTAAACCATTACAAGAAAATGGAATATTTCATTATGTGCAGATTGCCTAGTATGTATTTATTATTTATTTATTTTCTCATCCATCTTTAAGCATTTTCATGCAGTTGATGTCATCATGAGGTGTGTACAAAAGATTTTATACAGTAAGATTAACATAAAACATCATACACTTTGGTACATTGTGTATAACTAAGACACACTAAACTAATTAACATAGATAATAAATGTAAGGAACTAGATTTCGTTTAGTTATGAAAAAAAAAGAGAGAGAGAGAGGGTGGGGGGACGGAAGTTACAAAATTATAATATTAAAAACAGTTAGTATATAAGGTTATCTTTAAAACAGTTTTCAAATTTTTTTAAACTGTGGAAAGCTTTTTCTTGCAACCATTTTTGAGTTTTTAAAGGTATGAAGAGAGGCAGTGTGTGCCTGTACAGTTAGGGTATGCAATAAATTTTGACATTGACTGTATGCTACACAAACTCACTGATTTCAATGTCTGTGGGTCACATAAGCTATATTGTGCTGCATGCTTCTCCTGCTTTCCTATTTCACTGACTTGCTGCCTACCTGTGAGCCAGATTTCATATTTGCTTCTCCCTGTCTATTCTCTTCCTTCATCACTCATTTCACCTAACACCATGCCCCCTTGTCTACCTATCTGTCAACCAGTACACTAAGCCAGAGCTTTTTGTATCACATTTTTTATAAACAGTGCAAGTAAATACTACCAAATAGTAACTAAGAGTCTTTTATTAATGTTCCTATATCCCATTCTATACTTTCTGTGTCCTTTCCATGTTATTGAATTAAACTGAAGGACATTTTATTTTTAAAGGAGGTGGGGTGGCTACCCAGTACTTAGCTCAGTACTGCCTATAGCAACACAGAAAGTTGAAAATAAAAGTAGAAACAATCTTTGTTGGGGGGGGGGGGGAGATTCCTCAGTGAGGACTATGATTTTTGCAAGTTAAGTCCTGAAACAACTACAAGAGGAACTGAAGACAATAAGTGATAGAATGATGAAGATCAAAATATCACTCAAGGAGACAACCATAGAGGCAATACAAGTGTATGCAACGCAGGTGGGTTGCACTTCTGACGAGAAGCAAGAGTTTGAAGAGGAATTGCAGAAGCAGATGGGCGGAAAGAATGTGATAGTAATGGGGGATTTAAATGGAAGAGAAAAAAAAAAGCTACAAAAGTGTGCTTGGACCAGAGGGTTGGGGCTGCCAAAATGTGGAAGGTGAAAGACTATTGGAGTTCTGTCAAAGGAATGGCTTGCTGGTTGGGAACTCTTGGTTCAAGAAGAGAGAGAGCCACAAGATTATCTGGTACAGTAAAGACTTAAAGAGAAAGTCAATAGTTGACTACTTCTTGTACGATAGTGAGATGAACATCACTGACATCAACGTAATACCATCAGACGCCTTGGATAGCAATCACCGTTTGCTGGTAATGAACCTGAGAGGAACAAACAATAACAAAGGGACAGAAAACCAAGAAAGACGTCTAATGGTATGGAAGTTGAAGGAGGAAGAAAGCAGGCTACAGTACCTACGAGTAGTAAAGGAAAACATCCCAAAGGCCGAACCAAAAACGACAGAAGAGGAATGGGGTAGGCCTGGTTTCAAGAGAACATTAATAAGTGCAGCAGAAGCAATATGTGGGAGGACAAGCAACAAAAAAGAGATAGAAAGAAACACCCTGGTGGAATGATAAAACAAAAAATGTAGTACAAAAGAAGAATAAATCCTTTAGGGTATGGTTCCAGAAGAGAACAGTAGAGGCAAGAGAGGAGTATCAAGAAAGAAAGAAGCAAAAAGAGTGGTGACAGAGGAGAGAAGAAAGTGGATGGAACAGTGGACCAGAATGATGGAGGAGGATAGTGAAGGTTCAAAAAAGGTATTATATGGGATGTTTAAAAGTAAGAGGAAGAATGGTACAACAGATTATGCTCAAATGGTGAACAAAATTGACCAAGTTGTAGAGAATAAGGAGGAGCTCAAGAATATGTGGAAGGAGTATTTTGAAGAACTCCTGAATCCGAATGGAGACCTTAATGAGGAGGAACAACAAATAGAAAAAGAGCTTACATGGGGAGCAGTGGAAGAGGCATTGGCCAAGATGAAGGGAGGGAAGTCACCGGGTTTGGATGAGCTAAGTGTTGAGATAGTGAGAGCAGCAGGAGAGGTTGGGATACAATGGCTCTGTCGAGTAATGAAAACTGTATGGAGACAGAAGGCTATACCATAAGACTGGAAGAAGGGAATAATTGTCCCAATCTTTAAGAAGGGAAATAGGAAAGAGTGCAAGAACTATTGTGGGATAACACTGAGAGCAAAAGAGAGAGGAACAACTGGAGTAACAATCCGTGGGGAATGATTGAGGAGAATGGAGAGTTTCAGGTACCTAGGAACCCTGATACAAGAAGATGGGAAAAATGACAGAGAATTAAATGAGTGAGGGAGAAAAGAAGAAGCATTTTGGAAGAGTTTCAGAAGCCTGATATGGAACAGGGATGTACCTCAGCAGGGATGTCACTGTGCAAAGAATTTTGAGAAAATTTTGTAACCACGAAATTAGACAAAATTAGGAGGGTTGAGAGAAGAACAACATGGCTTCAGAACAAGAAGGTCCACGGTGATCTAACTTTTGCTGTAAGGCAACTGCAGGAACAACACTATGAATATGAAATAGATCTACTAATGACCTTCCTAGACATTGAAAAAGCATATGATAATGTACTTAGAAGTAAAGTGTGGAAAGCCCTAGAGAAGAGAGGGATAGCAAAACAGACTATTTGGAGGATGAGGGAAATGTATCATGGCTGTGTGAGCTGTGTGAAAGTGGGAGGAGAGAGTCAGCTTGGATTGAACAGAAAAATGACTTGAGGCAGGGAAGTGCACTTTCACCATTGCTCTTTAATAAGTGATGGATGATATAATGAGTATAGTAGCACAAGTAATTGCTGAAGGAAAGATGAAAGCTATGGTGTTCGTGGAAGATCTGATGATCTTGCTGTAAGGCAACTGCAGGAACAACACTATGAATATGAAATAGATCTACTAATGACCTTCCTAGACATTGAAAAAGCATATGATAATGTACTTAGAAGTAAAGTGTGGAAAGCCCTAGAGAAGAGAGGGATAGCAAAACAGACTATTTGGAGGATGAGGGAAATGTATCATGGCTGTGTGAGCTGTGTGAAAGTGGGAGGAGAGAGTCAGCTTGGATTGAACAGAAAAATGACTTGAGGCAGGGAAGTGCACTTTCACCATTGCTCTTTAATAAGTGATGGATGATATAATGAGTATAGTAGCACAAGTAATTGCTGAAGGAAAGATGAAAGCTATGGTGTTCGTGGAAGATCTGATGATCTTGCTGTAAGGCAACTGCAGGAACAACACTATGAATATGAAATAGATCTACTAATGACCTTCCTAGACATTGAAAAAGCATATGATAATGTACTTAGAAGTAAAGTGTGGAAAGCCCTAGAGAAGAGAGGGATAGCAAAACAGACTATTTGGAGGATGAGGGAAATGTATCATGGCTGTGTGAGCTGTGTGAAAGTGGGAGGAGAGAGTCAGCTTGGATTGAACAGAAAAATGACTTGAGGCAGGGAAGTGCACTTTCACCATTGCTCTTTAATAAGTGATGGATGATATAATGAGTATAGTAGCACAAGTAATTGCTGAAGGAAAGATGAAAGCTATGGTGTTCGTGGAAGATCTGATGATTTGGGGGAATAAGGAGGAGGAAGTGCAAGAGCAATTGGATGTATGGGACCAACAAGTACAAGAATATGGCATGAAATTTAGTATAAGCAAGAGTGAGATGATTATCACATCAAGAGCAAAAGAGAGAGGAACAACTGGAGTAACAATCCGTGGGGAATGATTGAGGAGAATGGAGAGTTTCAGGTACCTAGGAACCCTGATACAAGAAGATGGGAAAAATGACAGAGAATTAAATGAGTGAGGGAGAAAAGAAGAAGCATTTTGGAAGAGTTTCAGAAGCCTGATATGGAACAGGGATGTACCTCAGCAGGGATGTACCTCTAAGAAGTAAAAAATTTATATACCGGTCATACTATGTCCCGACCCGGACATATGCATCTGAAACCTGGGTTCTGAAAGGAAGAGAGAAAAACAAATTACAAGCTAGTGAGATGAAATTCTTGAGGAACAGTATTGGAGTGACAAATGAGAGGATCAGAGAGTTAATGAAGGTGGAACCATTACAAGAGGAGATAGAGAAATCAGGGCTGAAATGGTATGGGCATATTAAGTGAATAGAGGAGAGAAGGATACCCAAGAGGATGCATGAGATGAAACTGGAAGGAAAGAGACCAAGAGGAAGACTGAGAGGTAGATTACTGAAAGGAGTGGAGGAAGGTGTAAAGAAGAAAGGGGAAGACTGGACCAAGGTGAAGGTGGAGAGATGGTGAGAAGACAGAAGACAATGGAGAGGCTTATGTTTCGAAGCAGACCCAGCCAGAGGCTGGAAACTATCCAAGATGATGATGAAGTCGTGAAATAACACCAACCCTTCAAAGCAATCTTCCCACACTATGTAAGTAGTCTTTTCCCATCCTCTCAAACTCTGCAACATCCTCGTAAAACCCCACTGTAAAACCTGTCCCATTCATCCTCCCACAACCACCTACTCCAAACCACCACAGAAGGTAAAACCTATCCCCCCCCCCCCCCCTTAGTTACATCTTGATCTGTCCTCGTTGGTTTGCAGTTGGTGGCATGACTCAGTACTTATTACACAATATCTCTGAGTTCAGCACATCAGCCGTGGTGAAGTAGCCGAGCGGTCTGAAGCATCTCGCTGTGGAGCGTGTGGTTGCTCGCCGTGGAGGTTCGAGTTCTCCCTGGGGCATGGGTGTGTGTGTTGTCCTTAGGTTAGTTTACCTAGGATTAAGCAGTTTGTAAGCTATGGACTGATGACCATGCAGTTTGGTACCATAGATTTACAAACATTTGAATTTGAATCAGCCCATCACCCTTCACTGCAGCTTTACATCACGGCTTTGGTTGTGAGAAACCCAAACCCACTTTCCCATTCCTCCCATATCTCTTCCCTTGTTTCTCCTGCCTGGTAGAAGAATTTGTTTTCTCCTAAAGTTCATGTCTACATTTATCTTCTACTTTTTTTTATTATTGGCTGTGTGGAGCTGATCTTTTGATTTTTTCCCCTCTATATTAGTCATATTTCAGCCAACTTCTTTCATAATGTGTTTTATTCTGGACAACTTTTGCCATAAATGTGTATACGAGGGACAGTGTAAAAGTTCCCAGAATGTCATTGCAACAGTTTACCTCAACAACATACAATTTACTTAATTGACTACAAAGTAGGCTCCTTCAGCTAATACACATGTGTTTCACTGCTTGTGCCATTGATAAAAAACAATTATGAAAGTCATTTTTTGAAGTTCTGCTATTATATATCTTCTACAGTTGCAAAATGTATACCTCCAATATATCTTTTGAGCTTACAGAAGAGTCAGAAATCTGCAGGTGCAAAATCCTGTGACTACAGTGACTAGAGACTGGTAGAGGAGTGGAATCTTTGTTTCTATGGGTCATGTCCCCATGACAAGTAATCTGTTGGAGGGAGCATTGACCAAATTTAGTGTCCATCCTCCTTGCCATTTCACAGGACATTTTCTTCAGATTACCTCCCTCAGTCAATTCAGACCTACACATAGAAATGACCATTAACAGTTTCTCCAACTAACCCAAATCATTCTTGCATCTCACATTTGTTGTCAAAAAATGCAGTGAGAATCTCTTTTGAGATTTAGGATTTGACGTGACAGTCTTGCTTTTTCAAAGGTGAAGACATTGTGTGCCATTCTTATAACTGCCTTTTTTGTTCCAGGTCATTTCTTAAAGACTGACATTGAAGTATTTAATTCATGTCAGGATCACATAAACTTCCTAAAGACACATATGGCTAGTTTCTACAATCTTCTCTGCTTGTTTCAAAACATTATGCCACAGTCAACAAATGAGCCAGCAGCAGTGGGACAAATGTTACACTAACATACTCGATGTTTAAATTATCCGACAGAAATTCATGCATGGATTGATGAGAAATCTTCAATTGTTGTGCCAACTAGTCCATGGTCAATCATTGGCCTGCTCTGATCAAGAATTTCACTTGCTTGATGATTTCCTCAAATCTAGAGGTTGATGATCTTCCTCTGCAGTGCTGGTCTTTCAATGATTCCTGTATATCACAAAATGTTTAAGCCCCTTCTAAACCATTATTTCCATTAAAGAAGCTCTCGTATAAATTGTCTGTTAGGCAAACACTGAATTTTATGTTCGCTGAAATTTTGTGTCATGCCAGCAAAGCAACACACATTCCTGTAAATAAATAAACAAAAAATTTCAAATTATTGCAGAATATTCAAGAATAATAAGTTAAATCACAGTGATTACTTCCACAAAACAGCTACAATGAAATTCGAAAAACTTTTTTACTGCCTCTCGTATTTGTTATTTCATTAGGTACAAGAAAATAAAAAACTTAAAAACATTGTTCACAGTTAAGTTTGATGTTGTCAAAATAAACACAACAATTACTACATGGCATCATTGTTCATAACTTTCCATAGAATGCGATTGACAAAATGCTCTCAAAGCCAACAGTCAGTTTTTGACACAGTAGACATTGCACATATGGTCACACTAGTTAGTCTGATTTCATCCTCTGTCTGGTTCAACATGCTGAAAGTAAAATGCTCCAACAGCATGAAGTTGTGAGGTTCCATTCAGGATTTAGGAGCTAAGTCGTTCAGCACACTTGGAGAAATATTCTTTTGTAGATTATGTGAGGTTAAAGTTAGTACAAGAAAGCACTTTAATGTGCAAAAATACTATAATTCTGTCAAACACAGAAGCTGTGTGAAAGTAAGTCCTGAAAATGAAAGTAAAGAAATGCTATTAGTTGAGCAAACAGTTCCACCTTGAACTGTGCAATATTTAAGGATTTACTTGTGTGAGATGGTTGGGTGTTCTTGCAACATCCTTCTGGAGAAGCTGAAGAATCAATGCTTTGGAAAGTTCTTGAAGATGTGTGTAACGTATCAAATTCCAGATTTATCTGCATAGAGAAAGAACTATTTTTCAGTGTGTTACTAGGAGATGGTAGAATATGAATAAAATATGATTTAGTGTTGCTCAAGAAAAGTTTAGGATACCCATAAATGAAAACATTGATGTTTCTGGGCCTTATGTAGCAAATGTTGTTGTATGTGTTCTAAAAGTTAGTTATGTTCGTGGAGATGTATTTATCTTAATGTGAGAAGTTTTGAGAGAGTAAATAAGTCTATTTTGACAACTCTACCATGCCACTCTAACTGAATTACAAGGCAATTACTGCTAGTAGCAGATGGTGTTCAATACATGACTAAAGCAGCCAGTTATCACAGTATGGTGGACATCACTTCTCTTGCACATGTGTTACAGAAAGTTGCAGAAGAGATGAAAATTTTTTTTGATGTGGATGAAATAATTTTCTGTGGCCAGAAAAACAATAATCTATGTGAAACCTATGCTACTAGTGAAGAATGTCAGTGATGTAAAACCTGCCTTATCCACCATCCCAACACCACCTATTCTGGTCAAGTCACAGGCATTTTCTATCCCATACGAGGCAGTGCAATCTTTGAAAGAAGTCCTGTGATCTAAGAATTGAGCTGCAACCACTGTGTAACCTTCTATGTGGACATAATCAACAACACGCTGTCTGTCAACAGGAGTGGCCATCATCAAACTGTGGCCAGTAGACAGCAGGACCATCCTATTGCAGAGCATTTCTGCATTATATGCCTCACTTTATGACTCCTACACAGCTTGTGTCATATGAATCTACCCTACAAATGCCATATTTACTGATTTGTGCAGGTGGAACTCTCCTCACAATGTATAGTATGCTCCCACAATCTCCCAGGCCTAAACCTTCACTAGTTCCTGGCCCAACACCCTCCTCTTCCTTTCCCTGCTCACATTCTAGCCTCACACACGTCTTCCTTTCTGCCACACACTCCAGACTCTCCCCTTCCCTTCCTCCCTGTCCGTCCAACAGCCCTGGCGTATGCCCTCACTCCACCTTGCATCCCTCCCCTCCTCTCTCCATGATGCCTCCTTACACCCACCACTGGTTCAGGCTCATACATCAGATAGTTCCACAGTCTTGCAACAGTGGCTGGAGACATGAATCATGAATCATGTTTGCGTGGTTTATGTGTTTGAGAATGTGTTTCTATTTCTGAAGAAGGCTATAATGGCCTAAAGCTAAGTATACTTGTAATCTTTTATGTGTGCTTTTCTGTTAATCATTGAGATGTTTCTGTGGTGAGTAGCAGCCTATGCTCTCGAAAATATAGTTGAATTCTTCCTGAATTTCCACTGTGGGAAAGATCTCTACAGATAGATTGTCTGTAAAATAAGGTATATTTCAGTGCTAATTTTTTAGTGGTATCAAAAGCGATCACATGACTAGAAGCCGCTGGTTTTCAACTGCGTGATGCCCTGGATATTGTGCAACATGTGCAGAGTGTCTAATGTCAAAATTGTTGTCAGGTGGCTGACAAGATGAGCAACAAACTGCAAATTGTTCATCACCAGGGTCCTGAATGTTCTACATTGTGCAAAGTTAGTGATGATAGAGAATTGAATCTGGGCTGAGATGACTTTAAAGTCACCGCCTTCAAAGATTTTCCTGTGTGCAGAGACGCTTTCCAGGTGCAAAACTAATCTCATTGACATTTGTAGCTCTTTGAAAATGGAGAATCTGAAAATGCTCTTTATGATCTGTTGCATCTCTGCAGAAACTGAAGATTGACAGAATATGTTAACTTTTGGAATACTTAAATGGTGAACAGTAGTATTAACATGATTTTATTGTTTGGAAATGTGGTAATGTATTCACCGTACTTTGTTTCTTCCTTCCCCAAACACATGAGAACATTTCAAAAATAAACTAGTTATTTTAAACATTGCAGAAAGTAAGTTTTATACTCAACAATTATTCATAAGTGAGTTTTTTATTACATGGTGTACAAAAAAATCAGCAAAACTATTTCCAAAAACCTTTTATAAAATTACACTATATGTTTTTAGTCATACTCAACAATTTTTGTGTTATAAATGGAGGCATATGTCTCTGTTTTATAGGTCATTAAAATCCGGGCTCTACTAATGGTAACCTATTTTCTAAGTGATGTAACAGACTTCATTAAGATATCACTTCTAAAATATAGGCTATTCAAGAGTACAAAGAACTAAAAATACAATATTAATGAAATACTGTATATCATTTCACCAAAAATATAGGATGGAGTAAAATGCTATCTTTCAGAACTTGTGTTCTTCCTTCCATCAAAACTGGAAAGATTTTTAGTATAAGAGAATGGTAAGACTAAAGAACACAGAAAAAGTCATACAAAAATTTAAACAAGTAATAGTCAAATTTTTGCATTCAGCTTGTCAATTCTTGTGCTCCACAGTCATGATTAACTTTGCCTTGTACTTTTCAATATTCACTCTTCTGAGAGAGAAAAAGGAACCTTCAGCCTTTCTATGTGTTTCCAAATGTTTGTGCTGGGTGCAAAATACTTTTTTTGAACACATTATAAATACTCTTGAAAGATCACCATTTGTATTTAAAAACTCTGAATTTGAGAAAATTATCTACTAAGAACACAGCCTTGCATACATAATATTTAAAATTATATTATGTATTTTCCCATATGAAACACATTGGTGTTCCAAATCTTGTGATCAGTAATATAATTAGGATAGGTTGCAACTCAACATAGAACTGATCACTTAGCTGCAGGCAGGCAGAAAGAAAATACACAACTAAAAGTTTTCAGCCACAGCCTTCATCAGAAAAAATAGTATGTGCATACATTAATATAATCACAAATGAACAATATGTGAGCACACATGATCCCCTGCCTCTGGCCACTGTGCTCAAATCATATTCTAACCTGTACTCTATTGATAAATGTTATGTTTTATTCACAGGTAGATGCATATGGAACAGTTCAGCCACATACTCTCATTAGACAACATCTGGATTATAGTCACTGGTATGATCGTACAAAACTCTCATTAAAGGATATTCACAACTGTCAATATGTGGCATGTATGAATCCCACTGCTGGTAGTTTTACAATCAACCCACGTCTTCAGAGACATTTTTGTGTGTTTGCTGTCAGGTATGTACTTAAGTTGAATACTACTTCTTCACTACAAGAACACGTTGGTCACATAGTATAATCACCTCTTATAAATAAAAGTAGGGAAGTTACCAGAGCTGTAAATTTAGAAAAGATATGTTGTAGAACTAGTTAATTTTATAAGTGATGAAGATCATCAACTTCTGGATGTTGCAGTTCTTCTTATTTCTGTGCTTTCTAAGGTAACCTGGAGAGGAATTCTGCCTTATACAAGACACCTTTTGTGTTTTTTTCACCCAAACATGTTTATGTACTTGTTGAACAATCTTCTATGACATTTTTTTTTTTTCATTAATTTCTACATGAAGCTAATGGCAGATTTTACATATTGCTATAATTAAGCAATAACCTCCTTTACAGCTTGTCATGCTTTGACCTGTGCTGTTCATCTCTTTTGTTTGCATCACTTCCTTTTCAGTTATTCTTCAAAAGAGATAGATTGGCTGGCCAGTACTTACCTTTGTGCTGTACTGTCGATAGACAGGCGAAGAAAGAAAAAGGACGAAAAAAATAAGACAAGCTTTTGGAACAAGGGGAAAGGGTTATAGATACCCTCTACAGTATCTCTGACTTCCACACTCCTCAAACATCATCCTCGTGACTTAGGTCATGAATTACCTTCCCCATCTGTTCCCATTGCTTTTTTCTTCCCTTCTCTCCTTCCTGATGAAGGAACCCAGTTCTGAAAGATTGTCATATTTTTTGTCCATTTTCTTTCTTTGTGTGACTATCAGTGCTACAGCACAAAAGTAAGTACTGGATAGCCAATCTATCTCTTTTAAAGAATAATTTATCAACTCTGTGGAGAATTTCCATTAATAATCCCTTTCTTTTAATGTTGTTACTATTATTTTTTGAGTTTTGCACCATTTGTTATCAAATCACACTGTTAATGTCACCATTTGTCATGTTGTGACACCAAATGGCATCATAAACACTGTGATTTGACAAACTCAATGGGACTAATTCCAGTGTCACTACTGTTAAAAATGTATCTGAATAAAGACTGATTTTTATAAATAAAAGACAGAATTTTCGAATAGCCTTCGTGGTATTACTTTTAAATTTAACAAAATTCAGTTGTATAATCAGTTCAAACATTTTTAATTATGACATGAATTATTCATTCAGACTTTGTATTGTAGTCTTTTACTACTTGAAATTTCAATATTTACCAAGGCATCCCTCAAGGGTACCCTTTCCTAGTGACAAGATTTTATATTTGTATCTTTGCAGTTTTCCTGGGACAGAGTCACTCAACACAATTTACCAGTCAATTCTGTCTCAGCATCTATCAGATCCAGATTATCGTTTTCCATCAACAGTTTGGCGCCTTACAGTCAATGTGGTAGCTGCATCACTGATACTACATCACAAAGTAGCGCAGATCTTCCTTCCAACTGCAGTGAAGTTTCATTACCTCTTCAACCTCAGAGATCTGTCAAGTGTTTTTCAGGTACTATCTCCTGATTTTTATGATTTTTAAACTTTGCCATTGTCATTAGTGCAAATGGTTTGATCTGCAATACACATACATTCTTGAAAGGGATCATCATAGTAATTTTTAGTATAATTTAAGACATAAAATGAACATGAACTTTTAATATCCCAAAACAAGTAGAACTGGCATAGTTATTTACAAATAATTTCAGGTGCCGTACATGAATATGGCACTCACTTCAACACAATAAATAATTTCTATGATAAAATCTTTAAAAATAAAGCATTCTAGTGGTTACAGTGAAATATCAACTAAGTTACTTAACAAGATGTTCTTTGAGTTTAGTGCAATTATGAATTAATTGTTTAACCATTCCACTATCACTGAAAAACATTTCCTGAATGGCTAAAATATGTGGATATTACACCTCTATTCAAGAAAGAGGATAAAGAAATACCATCAAAGTATAGACCATTTTGACTTTTGTCAATATTTCTTACCACCTGACCACAAATACCATATTGTACAGATCACAGCTGGTTCTGAAATCAAGAAGGCTATTTACATCAACAGTGAAAATGTACTTAATTCATTAGATAATAAATTACAAGTAGCAAGTATTTTCTGTGATTTGTAAAAAGGGATTTTATTGTGCGAATGATAACATCCCTTTCAGTAAACTACAATTCTGTCATGGGCAATGCTGCAAAATGGTTGAAGTCATGCCTCATTAAAAGGAAACAAAGGGTATCAGAGCTAGGGACTAGTGAATTAAGTCATCAGTTATTATCAGATTGGGAAGAAATTAGGTTAAATTGTACTACGCTTCTCACCGGGCTGCAGTGGTTATGTTGGCACCAATGGTGATGACGGCAACTCAGATCACCAATAAATGTTTTTTCGTGACAACTTCAATTAAAACGAAAATTATTGTTTTCTGAACGGACAAGGGTACACACAAGAACCTGTCAGCCATAGAGCAGCTACAGTATTAATTTTGCTGCGAGTGAAATGAGCAGCAATACCATTTACTCTGTAGCTCGTGAAAAATATTAATGCAATTCTACATTTCATTGTTTTTCTGTTGCCAACATAAGTACTAGAGCCTGGCGAGAAGCATAATAAAATTTTACCAAGAAATTACATTTGGTCTCACACAAGGATCCATCTTAGGGCTATTGCTTTTTCTTGTATACATTAATGATCTTGCATCAGTTACACTGCCAGAAGCAGAGTTAGGTTTGTTTGCAGATGGTACAAGTATTGCAGCAAATAGCATATTGAGCACAGTTCTAGAAAGGTCTGCTAATGATATTTTCATGTACATTAATAAATGGCTTAAAACCAATTCATTGACACTAAACTTTGAACAGAACATGTAAGAAGTATCCATCCAGCATATGCATAAAGTATGAAGAAGAACAGGTAGAAGAGGTTGACGTATTAAATTCCTGGGATTACAACTTTATAATAAATTCAGTTGGGAGGAGTATGCTACAGAACAGCAAAAATGTCTTAACAAATCTGTATTCACAATTCGAGTATTAGCAGATGTAGGACACAAGAAAATAATGAAGCATGCATACTTTAATTAATGTCATTCCATTATGTCATATGGTATAATATTTTGAGGTAATCCATTAATTCGAGCAAAAGTTTTCAGACTCCAAAAGTGTTTCATATCTATCATTTATGGAGTAAATTAATGGACATCGTGTATAAGCCTCTTCAAAGAACCAGGTAAACTAACTACTGCCTCTCAGTATATTTATTCCTTAATGAAATTTGTTGTAAATAAAGATAAATAAATAAAAAATAAATTAATTAAAAACAGCTCAGTTCATACATACAATCCTAGGAATGAAAACGATCTACAAAAGGACTTAAAAGCACTTACTGTAGTTCAAAAAGGGGTCCACTACTCAGGAACACACATTTTCAATAATTTGCCAGCAACCATAAAAAATTTAGCTACAAGTGAAGATCAGTTTAAGAGGAACCTGAAAGATTTACTAATGCCCAACTCCTTCTCCATTCACAGGTTTTTTTAATAGAACCAAGTGATGTATTTATTCAAACTAGCAACAGTGCCTCCTTATAAAATGTCTGAGAAGTTGATGGAAAGAGGCTAATGACAAGATGTTATCCACTTCTTATGGCTACACATGTTCTCACAAAGCCTTTACAAACTTTCAACAGACATATTTCGCTTCCTCATAGTTCTCGTTTTCCAGTTTTTTGTGCAATAAATGTAGTCATGGTAAAATAATTAATAGATATTCTGTGTAGTGAAAAACTTATTAACTCAAATGTCTAAATTGAATGACAGATCTATTTTATTTAAGTTTCACTCTCACCATAAATACTTTATACCTGTCATCAATATTTCACTACTTGTCCACTAGTGGATCCAAACACTTGAAACTACAAAGCTATTATAAATTATTATAATGTGAACTGACATAACTAAGTTTTCCAAATGATTGCCATCGGATGATTTAATCATTTGACTGCTGTTGGCGAGATTATTCCTCATGCTGCCAGCCGCTCCCTGGGTGCTGATGTAGAGTTTAGTCGTGGCCACCGGCTTTCCCCTGAGCATTGTTGACAAGTTAAGTCACACGGGTTTTCTGGCCCGTGAGTGCTGATGATGAGTATAGCCACACTGCTTTCTGAGTGCTGTTGACAAGTTAAGTCACACTGCAGATTTACTGCCCCATTTCTTCATCTGTTGTGAACCTAGGCTCTACGCCAGACGTGGGCAGTGAGCGAGCCACGCTCTCGGAGCCACCTGCCTGACTGGGAGCAGAGCCACGAGCAGCTGGTGTCCATCACGTAGTTCCTGCTGAAAAGACTAGATGGCGTTATGCGCAGCCCACGCACTAACATAGCCGCAGAAATGCACCTATCTGAGTGCATTATAAAATAACTTATAAAGATAATAATGCAAACTCTTCAGTATCCAACTTGAATGAACAGATTCCACTGCTAGGGGTATTTCCTGAAAAATGCTATTATGTTTATAAGTAATAAACTTATAAACATAATACTGGAAACTGTTCTCTAAAACATCCAGTGCATGCAGTCGAGCCGGCAAATATCTTATAAAGATAAGAGTGATTTTTTGTTTTGTTTCAGAAGACACCGCTAACAGTGCCATCTGTTAGTTCGAATTTTGTACTTCAGGGTTTTCGTTATAATCTATGATATTACATTATGGTATAGTACACTGTGGAGTTGAAATGGCTAGTCAAATCGGCGCGGTAAAGCGGCAATCTATTTTCCAGTTCAACTGTAGTTGGGAGTGTGATTACTTGTTCTCTGAAAGCGAAGGAGGAGCAAAATATTTGGTATGTGGTAAAATACTAGGCATAAAAAAGTACAATTTAGAACGCCACTATAGAACACATCACTTCAACCAGTATGGAACTGTAGAAGGTGAAATGTGACTTAATCTTCTTAATAATCTATGCAAGGAAGGAAGTAAAGTAGAGGTATGTATTATAACGCTGTACCTACTTACGAGACAACTTAATGACAGTGTTTTGTTTAATAAAACCAATTTTCCTTTGAAATGACAACTCTGTTAATTTCTTATACAGGAATGTGATGCCTCATCCTCCGATGCAGCTGTTCATGCTAGTTACAGAATAGCTTTGCTGATAGCCCATACTTCCCGACCATTTTGTGATGGTGAATTTGTGAAGCAGAGTTTGGAAGTCGTAGCAGACAAACTATGTCCACAGTTATCACATTCTTTCGCAAGTTTGAGTCTGTCGCGGCGCACTATAACTCACTGTATCAAACGTTTGTCAGGTGATATTGTGGAACAATTAATGGATGTCATTTTGAACTCCTTGGTGTTTTCTGTTGCATTAGACAAGAGTACCGACTTATCGGACACAGTCCAGCTGGCCATATTTATTAGAGGCGTTGATGCAAACTTAGTAGTAAGGAAGGAACTCTTTGATTTATGTCCTCTCAAAGACACCATGACAGGTGATGACATCCTCCAGTATATGGAAGATGTGTTTAAAAGGTTTGCTCTACCATGGGAGAAGCTCGTTTCAGTTGCCACTGATGGAGCACCCTGCATGGTTGGATGTCGAGCAGGGCTTATAAGTCATTTGAAAAGAAAACTTCTGCAACATGAAGTGAAGTTCGTACCTGTGCATTGCTTGATTCATCTACAAAACCTGTGCGCAAAAAACATCACAATGACAAATGTAATGACCGTAGTAGTGAGAACAGTCAATTTTATTAAGAGCCATGGACTGAACCATAGACAATTTAAGGCACTACTTAAGGATCTTGAGTGTGAATTTGGTGATATTGCATACTTTTGTGAAGTTCGTTGGCTCAGTTGAGGTAATATGTTGAACCACTTTTTTCAACTGTTGGACAAAATAGTTTTATTCATAGAAATGAAGGGGTGTCCTGTCCATGAATTCACTGACTCTGAATGGATTAACGAGTTAGCATTTCTTACCAACGTCACATCCCACATGAATAAACTTAATCTTAAGTTGCAGGGAAGCAACATACTTACTACACATTTTGTAGATACTATTACTGCTTTCAAGCAAATGTTGGAGCTTTGGCAGTGTCAGATGTCGAAAGGTGAGTTAGCCCATTTTCCCAAACTGTTGATGCGGAAATCTATTTTAACTCAAGATCAATTGCAGATATTTTCAGGTGCTCTTGTGAGTCTGGTGAAGGAATTTTCCATCCGATTTAGAGATCTGGATGATTTTGCGATGGATCTGAAAGTGGTGGAGGTGTATTACCGTCTTTAGCAACTAAATGAAAGGTGTTTTGTGTGTGCCATACGTGTTTCGCTTCTTTATTTATGAAGCATCATCAGTGGCCTGTAATACATGTTATTTTTGTATAATATTGTAGTACAGTCATAATATTGTAGGTATTTTTCACAGTATGACAGTTAACAGTCTTGTTACAATTACTAAAGTTCGGATCTACTAGGTTAGAAACAACCTCTGTAGCACTAGATTTTGGAAAGTTAATTTAATTATATAGTTTTTGGCCCTACTTACGGTTTTCTGTTTTATTCCATGTGTGTCTTCATGGAGATGTTTGTGAGGTCTTCAGTTAGATGTGGTATTTTCGGTCTTGATGAAAAACCTTGCATCACCACTTCACTCTGTACTCGTTTTTAAACGTTTGTTAACAATGTTTAGTGTTGCCAACTGTCGCTTTTCGTCTGTCTCTTGTTTGTGTTCCTTGTATCTCTGAGTGTATCAGCTGTTTTATGTTTGTGTTGGTGTCTGTGTAGGCTGTGTGTGTGTGTGTGTGTTGTTATTTGTGTTAGTTTTTTCTGAGTATGGGAGTGTGTGTGTGTGTGTGTGTGTGTGTGTGTGTGTGTGTGTTATTTGTGTTAGTTTTTTGTGAATATGGGAGTAGGGTGAGGGGAGCGAGAGGGAGAAGGAGGTAGGGCATTTCATGTTTCGTTATTATTTTTCACTGTTTTTGTGGCCAGCTTGATCAGTGAGTTGTTGCTTATGTTGATCTGATCATTGATCACTTTTTTATTCATTGCCAAAGCTCTCTGTATGTGAAAGTTTTCTTGTAGTGTCAGGATTTTTCTGTCTCGGTTGTTTGTTCTGATAATTTTCATGTCTTGTTCCATGGTGGATGGTTCGTGTCCGTGTTGTATCAGGTGTTCTGCAAAGGTGGAGTGGCTATTTTCATACTTCCAGCTTCTTATGTGTTCTTTATATCTGGTTTTGAAGTTTCTGCCTGTTATTCCCAGATATACTGATTTGCATTCTTAGCATTCTAGCTGGTATATGCCTGCCCCTTCATACTTGTCTGGTTTATTTGTTGTTTGCAACTGTGACAGAAGTGAGTTTCTTGTTCTATAGGCAATTTGTAAACCTTGCTTCTTTAGTATGTTTGCTATTTTGTGTGTTGATTTGTGTTTGTATGTAAGGGTGTACCATTTATTTTTTCTGATTGTGTTATGAGTGTTGGTGTTTTGTGTGTCTGTGTGTGTTGCCTTGTCTGTGTTTGTGAGAGTTTTGGGTGTTTGTACTTTGTGCTTCTTGGAATTTTTCATTAGTTGTGTTTTGATTTTTTGGTTGAGTCTTTCTACTGTTTGGGTGTTGTAGCCATTGTTTTTAGCTATAAGTTGTATTGTTTTCAATTCTTTCCCATAGTTCTCCTTGCTTAGTGGGATATTGTTCAGTCTATGTAACATGTGTCTTAGAGCTGCTAGTTTTTGATTATGGGGGTCGTTGGAAGTGGCATGTATTATTGTGTCTGTTGCTGTTGGTTTTCTGAAGATGTCAAATGTGTGCTTATCATTGTTTCTCTTTATTGTTATGTCCAAGAAGTGTATCTATCTGTTTGTTTCTTTCTCCATTGTGAATTGAATGTTGCTGTGTATACTGTTTATGTCTGTGTGGAGCTGTTGTATTCTCTCTGCAGATTCATCTACCATACAAATTATGTCATCTACAAATCTGTACCAGTAGACAATTTTGTATTTTTTCTCTGTAATGATTGTGTTAAATATTGTATTCTCTATGTGGTTGATGAAGATATTTGCCAGTGTTCCTGATATAGGGGATCCCATTGGTAGTCCGAGTAGTGCGAGTTACTCACAATTCGATGTGATAGTGAATTAAAAGGTAAATATGAATCACGAACAAACCTACCACAGTTTTATGAACATTTTTCTTAAACATATTTTCCAAATATGCCTAAAATGGCTGCCAATCTGCTGTCAATGTTCGGCTCTACATATCTGTGTGAAAAACTGTTCTCTGTAATGAAAATAAATAAATCTCCATGAAGAGCCACTCTAACTGACACACATCTCACTGCAGTTTTGTGAATTGCAAGTGCGAGATCAATCACACCAAACATATCTCGTCTGCTGATTGACATTTCAGATATATCTGAAGTCTTTGTTCTGTTAATGGTCAAGAATTTCTTTTTTTTCCCATTAATTTATTTCTGTGTTTAATGTAAAGTTAGTTTTTTGTTAATTAGTTCTGCTGTTCACTAAATAAATTTCTGCATGTTTGATAACTGTGTTTTCATGACTATAGGTAGTAGTAAATAGTATTTAGATATCAGATGTCAAAGTAATTACTTGTGTTTCGTACATGTACTCTAATGAAGGGAATATAATTAAACACACTTATTTAGCACCATAATCAATGCACTGAATAGCCCGAGTCATTAGACACAAAGAAAATGTGACAAGTGAACATCTGGTGTGATAGGCGTCCCTTCTCCTGTTGTTACGGCAAGCTGTACAAGCGGCTACTAGCGGTCGGCAGTTTGGCGATTTTGCTTGCTTGAACAGTACTCTGTCGATTGAGCCACGCTCATTCTTTGCTTGTCTGCAGGCTGATATATTCCCACCTGCTGACAGAACTACACACTCGTTTATTCCTGCAGGGTTACAATGTATACTATGAAACATTAAAGTCTCATAGAAAGACCTTTGTAATGTGGATGGTATGGGAATGAAACACTGCATTTTGCACCCTAGCAAGGAGAGTGACACAATTTTCAAAATGGCAGTTTTTAGGTTATCACTGATAATATGTTTGAAGAGGCATGGACCAAAAAGTCACATCTTCTTTTCGCAGTTTCTCCGCTTGAGGAGAATAGTATAGTTTCTGTTGTAGGGTACACCATAATCCATCACAGCAAGAACAAAACTGTTAATCTGAAGTACCGTGTTACATTGTTGAATTGTTTCACTATTCTTACTGGCATGACGTAAATGTTTATGCTTCTTTCCTAACACTATATAATTTATTGGTTCATGTTCAGAAACGTTATTATTTCCACCTAACATAAAGACGGAAATCTTTCCACTGAAATCAGTGTAAACGGACGAAGATCCCTGACACATTTCTACACACTTTTTAGTCACAGAATCTTTAACTGAAGCTGGTAATGCTTCAGAATGTCCTCGTTCTTGTTGTGTTCTGCAGACATGTGCCTTCAGATGTGTTGCAGTGTTTCGGTAAGGAGAGCAAAGCACTTTCCGCAATAAAGGTAGCCAACATAATTTCCATCCTTATCATTTACTAATGAAAATCTTTCCCAGACACTTCTACGACCACTATTTTTAGCAAGTGAATGAACGGCAATCAGGTATCATCGTAGACAGTGGGCAATTCAAGCATGGAATGATCAAACAAGCATGAGGTAAATCGGAATGCAGCAGCTTACAACAGGCGAAGCGTCTGCATTGACATCTACCGGACTGTCATGGAAGCAAGCATGGAGACCTCTAGCGACAACTAGGATAACTACCGGTCGAGCTTGAACGCTGCTCTTTTTCCGGCCTGAGCCGGAGCACTGCTCATTGAGTTGATTTGTGCCCACCTCTGCTCTACACCATAGTACAAAGTTCATCAGAATTTATATCAATGTTCTTCACGTCTTGTATTTTACAAAGAAAATGGCAAGATGTTGTGGGTGTATTGATGAATGGAGGTTCTTAGGAGAAGTGACAGGGAGGATGAATTATTTGATTTTGATATAGCTCTTTCATAGAATCTGAAAACTTTAGTAATAAACCATCCATGTCGGCATATGTGTCAGTGGAGTCTCATGTTTCAGCAACAGAAATTAGTTGTTCTGAATCTGAAGAATCAGAAAGTGATAGTGAAGTGCTTAAGAAGAAATCCTGTCTCAACGATGAATTCTACTGGAAAGAAAATGATTTGCAGCCAGTAAATCACACATTTGATGTTGCACTATCAGGACATGTGTCAAATAGAGAATGTGCCAAGTATTCTGTCAGTTTTCATGCTATTCTTTACATAAGAACTGATGAAATATATAGCTGACGAAGCTAATTGGTTTTATTTATTCACCAAGGAGAATACTCCAGAATCAGTGCATTCTCAACTGTCAAAGTGCAATGACACTGGATATGAAGAAATGTATTGTTTCATAGCCGTTTGTCTTATTATGCCTCATGTGAAAAAACTGAAAATTAGTAAATACTGAACTAGAGACATTCTTCTAAATACTCCAACTTTTAGTGAACACATATCAAGGGACTACATTTTGTTAATGCTGAGAATGTTACATTTCAGTGACAACTCTGCCAATACTGGAAGAGAAAGATTCTTCAAAATTAGGAACATTGCAGATAAAGTACGACAAGATTTCAGTCTTGCATTTAATCCACATCAGAAACTCTGCATGATGAAAGTTTATTATTCAAAAGATGCTTATCTTTCAGACAATTGATTCCTTCCAAATGGAGTAGATTTGGAATAAAAATATTTGTGTTAAGTGATTATAAGACTGGCTATATCTTATATTTCATTGTTTATATAGGGACATCAACATAAACTGAGTTCAATAATTTAAGGAAAAGTCGTGACATTGTGGCTACACTTATGAAGCCCTATTTAGAATGTGGACATACTCTCTACGTTGCTAATTGGTACACAAATCCAGACCTTTTTTCTTGGCTTCGCAGTCATGGGACGAATGCATGTGGTACTGTCCGTAAGACCAGACGCAAGATGCCTAAACTTCACATGAAAGAAAAGTGAGGGGACATTTAACTTATGTGTACTAATACAATGTTTGCTATAATATGGTGCGACAAAAGGGAAGTGTGGATGTTGACCACATATAAAACCATAAAATGGTTGAAATGAGAAAGACTGGCAGGCATGCTGGAGAGAAAATTAAGAAAACACAAAGCATTGTAGTTTATAACTTGAATATGGGAGCAATTGACCATTCTCATATGATGCTTAGCTCTGTTGGATGTATGTGGAAAACAATGAAGTGGTTTGAGAAGTTATTTATTCATGTTCTCGATCTGTTTTAAATTCTCATATCTTACACAGGTCACTAACTGGTCTGTCACTGATAATGGAACTCATGCAAAGGAATGCATCAGAGCGCAGGAAAACTGGCAGGGGGAGTTGTTGTGATGATAATTTTCTAAGGTTTGTTGGAAGACATTTTCCAAACATTATTACCAGTGACCAATCCAAGAAAAGTACGCTAACACATAGATGTATTGTCTGCTGGAAACAGAAAGCAGGTTCAAATATAAAACTTCCTTTGTACCATTGTGCAACTTATCCTGTTTTGAAAATTACCACATAAAAATGAATAACCAATCGCAGCAAAATACAAATACACCTGTGCTGTCAGACAAAAAAAGAAAAAATATAAATGAACCTTTATATTTGAGAACCTTGTGTTGTTAAGTTACTAATACCAAGTTTCACTTTAGTGCCTGGGACAAGAAGCTAACCTTTGATATATTTTTTGGCAAATTTGTTTAATATTTTCGGCTGAGTATGGCTTTTAAAATTCTTTTCTTTATTATTCTTAAAATAACAAATATATTTGTAAAAATATACAATTTTAATATAACGGTTCTAATTCGTCAGAAATTCACAAGCACTCTGCACAATGTCATGCAGGAAGTCAATCATATAACTATATCACATCCAGTATAAAGTGACGATTATTAAACTTCCCCAATGTTATTAGTTGATATATGAGAATGTTCATATAAAATTACTTCAAATTCTGTTTTAGTCAATTGAGAAAATGTTCCAGTATTTATTTATTTGACGTGGAATGACCCATAAGCAGTTTCAATGCATGTACTGTCTGTTCAGTAATTAATCTGCAGTAATTCTTCTGCCACAGAGGAAGTATGCAAATAGCATACATTGTGTGTTGGGTGTCAGTGATTACACTCAGAATGTGACACAGCCGCGAGTGCTCTGGCTGCAAAAATATTCAGCACCGGGCCAGGTTGGCCGAGTGACGAGCTGAGTGACTTGCGGCGCACCGTCGGGAAGCACAATAGCACAGGTGCAGAGTTTAGGCGGCCTAAAGGGCATGCATGACTTGACTGACTGGATGCTCGGCAGCAGCAGCTAATGGGTTAATGCAGAGATCTTTACTTTTGGCAAGACTGCAGACTTTCACACAAACGGGTTATGTGTTATCCAAGTATTTTCGAATATAAAAGGGTGATTCTGGGGGAGGAGTGGCTATGTAAAGACAGGTATAAGAACAATTTGTGATCTTGAAAACTGTATACTGTTTAATGCAATGGTTAGGTTCTTTTTTTAGTGTGGACTGAGTATTATTTACCTTCACTGGAGGAGAAAGGGGGGGGGGGATTATAAATGTATCTGGAACTCTTTCATGTGTATGAATTAGGAATTCCCTACTTATGAGTACCAGAGTCATATTAGGTGAAATATTCTGTAATTCTAAATTTGACAATGGGGCTTTTCTGAATGGTGAGTTATACGTCAGTCCCAGTTTGAACTTACTCAGAGTAGTTATAGGGTTGGTCAGTGTGCCGCCCAGTCTGGATATAGTTTTTATGCTGTTACCCACATCCTATTAGGTAAATATTGGGCTGGTATCCAAGCTCCACCTCAATTACAATGAATAGCAAACATTTATAAAAATAGGAGAGGCACTGAATTAAAATATTTAATATTTGTGATATATTGAGACACAATATGTCTCCAGCAATTGATTTATTATTAAGAAAATTTTTCACACACTTTTACATTTATACCACCTTATGCAAACAGTTGGGATATACATACTTCCTCCTGGAGAGGGGAAGGGAAGAATAGGATGGTGTGTAAGGAAGGGTAACTGGCATAAGCACTCGCACTATGAGCATTTTGCTCATAGTAATTTTAAAACAATTGGCATTTATAAGTTGTAATTAGTTGGATATGACTGTTTTCTTATAAAAATATACATATTAAATACATTTTGAATGGTTACTTGAGTCTGGGCAAAATAATATATATGTGAGTGATCGCCTAACTTTTAAAGGCACGAGTTCTCACGGGTTAATCTAACCACGCCAATTCCTATTAACCATTCCAACCATAAGTTATGTGAGACAAAGAATATCTTGTGAGTCTAAATTATTGAAAATCTTAATTACTCACTTAATCAACTGTGGTTTGGAAAGAATATTCAATGGAAGGCAACACTAGTTAAGTATTTTGATATTAAATATTGCTAAAAATAGTTAGTTTATGTAATGCCAAAGACCTTATGGGACAAAAGCAAAAATACATGCATCTACAGTGTTAATTTAATAACAGTCTACACATTTCACTAAAAGATAACTACACTGGTTCCTGAAGTGGAAACAACTGGCATAAAAGCTGATAAATCTAAAGGGAAATCCAAGATAGAAACAACACCTTACACAGTTTGCATCAGTGACACCAAATGCTAGGAAATGTTGCGAGAGACACTTCTCAAAGCCTCCCAGTGTTGGTTGCATCCTTGTAAGACAGAAAGGTAGGTGGCTATTCTGATGCTGCGGAGGCCTGCTGAGTTCTTAATAACTTAAAGTTTCCCTAGAGACTACTAAAATTCACCCTCTCTCACTCATTTTTTTTTTCCTTTTTTTTCAGAATTCTAAGGAAAATGTAATTTCTCTTATTTGCAACATGGTTTATTGCTGACATCAATTCTAATATTTATTAATTTTAAGAGTTAAAAAAAATTGCACTGCTCTTGGGTTTTTCATGCTGTTGATCATCATATCCCCAGCAGAAAACAGAGACAGATTTCATACTATTTACAGGGACTTTTGTTCAGTCAAGGAGATTGTGTCACTGCACCTACTGATTTGGTTCGTTTGTGGCTGCATGAGACTCAAAGAGTTTATGGGGACAAACTCACAGATGAGAAGGATATTGAAGCATTTGCAAAAATGCAACTAGATATTGTGAAGAAAAATTTTGAGGTATGAAATATTTTATGAATTACTTATAAGTAGATTGAAATGGGCAGCTATTAATAGAATAACACTTAAGTAACTGCTAAAAGTATCTTTACTGTGTAATAACAACCATGTTTGAGGAGTGGACCTGTGACAGTGCACTACAAATTGGTCCCAAGTATGTTTTGTTCAAAACATGTTAGCAAATACTGCTTGACATTCTATTTAGTACATTTATGTCTCTTGGAGAAATTTGTTCATTAGTTGGTTCATGTGTTTCCTACTTCAAAGATAAACCCATTGTTTAAATGTTAATTCAGCTAAACAATAGGTTGGAGCATCCTGTTCTGATAGTGCACAGCATTCAAATTACTCCATGAAGAAATTAAAGGAATCCAACATTCATACTACGAGTGGTGTTCAAATGAAAAGGTTGAAAAGTTTCAACAACGAAACCAGTTGAAATTTGAATATGCCGCTTTGGGATAATGTGGTGCAACATTTAGGGATGGAAAATGTGTCATCACTCCCCCTAAAAAATTAAGGCTGTGCTTTCAGCAGGAATGGTGACGCTCACTGCCTTTTCCCGTCTGAGGTCTGGTACTCATCAAATTCCTTGAGACCAGCAAAACCATTAACAGTGATACATACTGTGAGACACTCTGTAACCTACACATGTCCATCAAGAGAAAAAGGTCTAGGCTGCTCATGGAGGGAGTGATTCTCCTCAATGATAACACACATCCACATGTCTCCAAAGTCACACAAAGTGTACTGGCCAAGTTCAAGTAGGAACAGCTTGAGCAACCACCCTACAACCTGGACATGTCATCCTGTGAGTTCCATCTGTTCCGATAAAAAAACATCTCAAATGGAAGAGCTTCATCTCAGATGACTAACTGAAGGACACAGTAAAGATTGGCTCCTGACATAACCACAGGAATTCTGGGATCAGGGAATCCAACAGTGGGATAGTTGTGCTCAAGTCTCTGGTGATTACTTTTGAATAAAGAATTGAGTTATACCCACAATGCCATTTTGTACTTTTTCATTTGAACACCCCTACCTCCATGTTTAATCTATGGTACTGAAACCAGTCCAATTTTGTTCCTATTTGCCTATGTCTTCTTTCCATTTCTTCAGATATTATTTTTTTCATAAATAGCTTAAACCATTCCCTTAGAGTCTGAGGTAGGTTTCAGTTAAAGCAATTGCTTTGTATATTAATGGAATGGAATTCAGTGGAGGCACTTCAAAATTGAAAGGGTTTACATTCTTCCATATCTTCACCACCAAGAGTGTACTGCAATGAACATATAATGGATATTTGTATAGAAAGATGTACCTGATCATACACTCCTTTTTCTGTTTCATTTGCCTTGTGTAAACAACTGCAATAATTTTTAGTTATAGTAGTAGTCATCACCTGGTGTGTGTTGTTTTTTTATTGTATTTTATTTATTTATTCCAAGCTAACATTATGAGGCAGATCCTAAATAGTTTGTGTCTAATGATAGCAAGTAATGAAGTCAAATTGATCTTATAGGGCTCTTTACGAACTGTCAGGATCAACACAGCTCTCCAAGTTGACCCCTCCTGTGCCCCACCACACATCCCAAGAAAGTAGCACTTAGTTCTCTTCTATTTTCTTCAAGAAAAATTTGGAGGACATCTGCCATATGCAAGACATCATTTTATAGTTTTTACAACCCAAACATGTTTCAATAATTAGTATGGTGCTATCTTCAGTAAGATATTTGTTTATTTTACTTATGAAAATCTATTCTTACATAACAACAATAGTAGGGAAAAGATAGAGTACTACTCACCACTTAGGGCACTACATCTTCTTGCCAGTTGGTACCATTGTGTACATTTTAACTCTGAGATGTGATAATAGTGCACAATTGATGTACAAAGTCTTGGACATTACTGTGCTGTATATTATATAATTTTCAACAGACAACACAAATGATCAGTGAAACATGTGATCTCTCAGACTTCCAAAGAGGGCAGCTTCCTGATGCACTGTTAGTAGAACCATCTGTGACAAAAATGGCTGAACTGGTTAATGTTTCACAAGCAACAGTATCATCTCTAATGGCAATGTGCATGCCTGCTTCCTACAGTCAAATACAGGGGAGGTATTGTAATGATTTGGGCATCTACATCAAACTGTTTCTATTATTACCCTCACTGATCAGATAACGGTATATGAATATCTCACCAATGTTGTAAACCAGTGATTGAAATCAAGCCAGCTGTCCTTAGTTATAGGCTGTGCCATTCAGCTCTTGACCACAGTGGTGGCAGCCATTGATTCTTATGGACATCTTTTTGGTCCATGATACCATTGTATAAATCTGTGCAGTGAAAGCTGCAAAGTTCATACATCACAAGGCTGCTTTCACAACATGGCCTCTCTTGGGACAGGACAAGTCTGTGACAGAACTGGAGTAGGGAGTGCTGGGTGGGGGGGGGGGGATTGTGGAGATTCTTGCATCAGCATTTTCCACAGAGAAATGGTGCCAGTGGTAAAAGTTTGGGATTAGAACAGGAATAGGGATGGACTAGGTAGTTGTTGAGGTTGAATGGGTAATGGAATATCACTTAGGAAGGGTCAGAAGGATCTTGGATATGATGAGACATCCCTATGCCACTCCCAATCCCAACCCTTTACCACAGGAATCATATCCCTGTGGAAGACCCCATTACAAGACGTTTCCAATCCACCTACCCAGTACTTCCTAACCTAGTTCTGTCTTAGGCTTATCCTTCCCCATCAAAGCCTAGGTCACCTGTGAAAGAGGCCACATGTTTTGAAAACTCTTCTGCAGTTGCTACACAGCTTTTTATGTTGGTATGGGTACCACCAGCTGTTCATAAGAACAAATGGCCACCATTAATCTATGACCAGAAGCAAAATTGATGACCTTGTGACACAGCATGTAGCTGAATATTTCAGTAGGTTACATTACAACCCGGGCTATCTCAACCCTCACTTCCATCACCAATACTTCTGAACTGTGCAGATAGGAGTTGTCATTTTCCTCACAACACATTATACAATCCTGCAACAATCCTGGCCTCAACCTAACATAACCTATCATTCCTTCACTGCAAACCTAAGGATCCTCCCCTTTCCCCCTGCATCTACCCCATGCCGCCTAACCAACTCATGTGTCTCTTACAACTGTGTGCCACCTATTTTTTTAATTTTAAATGTTTATACATATCTCTACTTCCTCCCTTTACTGCACTCAAGCAGCGTCTTACATTATCACATATGTGTCTCATTATACTCCAACTGTCAGCTGGGTGTGATGTATCCCCACCCTTACACTGCATGAGTTACGCATTTGTTATTGTACGAATATATACATGCTGATAAAGACTGAGGCCAAAAATTTGGGTGAATGCGATTTTCTTTTGTGTGTTCCTGTCTGTGGTTCAGTAATTGTCTTTATTCTGGGTTGCTACCTATTCTCATATTATTGACTTCCAAATACAGAGTTTCCATTGTTTGATTACTCATGTTTTACATAGTTTTTAAACTGATCACCACTTATCAAAAGAAAATGTAACACTTTTTATTTTGATGCAGGAGCTGGATGAAAGTTTAATATTAGAAAAACCAAACTTATTTTGCCATTTCGCCCAAGGAATTGGTGAGCCTAAGTATATGCCAGTGAAAGAGTGGGAAGTTTTAACAAAACTACTTCAGGATGCTCTTGTTAGCTATAATGATCTGGTGGCTGCAATGAACCTTGTGCTGTTTGAAGATGCTATGATGCATATCTGCAGGTACATTTAGTATTTCTTTCCCTGCCAAAATATCAAGTAATTATTAATTTTGGATCTGTATATAAATATGCATAATGGAGATAAACAATTGTTTCATTAAGTTTTTTTCCTGCATTAAATAAATACATGCTGTAAGTAGTTAGAAGCAAATAATTTTTCTGACAGTGATTGTCACATCCTTTGTAATCATTCAAGGTTGTAATAATAAATGATCATGCTACAAGTTTTTGAGCTCTGAAAATTAAGTCTAAATGGCTACATATATGATACATATTAAATTATGTGTACCATATGACAATTTTTATTTAACCTTATCACTCAGAGATCATTTAGCTTTAGGGTGATTGTTTATTTACCACTGTGTACTTTGTTATTTCTTTATGCCCTCATAGTCTCTACAAAAATGGGAGGAGGAAGTGGCAATGGTATACCATGTGGGGGCTTGCAGAGTATGGATACAGTTGTAGAAGGCTACATACACACACTTTGTTGTTATTTCTACTACATACCTGAATAATATCTCAATAATGGTCTCAACATGTTGAAACACTACTATCCTATGTTCAACCAGTTAAAACAAATGACACTGTTCAATTGAAATGCCCACAGATATCTCAGGGTGGTACCACCGTTCCAACGCCCACTCCCCCCCCTCCCTCCAAAGTCAAACCAGCAAATATTTGACAGAAATATTCATCATGTGCTGAATACAGCAGTCCAAAGATGACAATTATGTGTGAGTGAGTTGTGGTTGTGTGAGTGTATGAATGTAGGTGTGTGTTCTTTTCTGATATCACTGTTACCAAAAGCTTAGTTGACTTTTTTATGTGTCTGTCCATGGCTCAGCGATTGTCTTTCCAGTAAGTTGCAAAATATCCTCATTGTATTGTAAAAGAAAGTTTGCAACTTTTTATTAACATTAATAATGTCAGCATCAATAATATATATATATATATATATATATATATATATATATATATATATATATATACACACGTAAAAAATAGATGAACACTTACCAGGCGAAGGGGCACAGGCAGTAATAGCAACAAATAAACACACAGACACACACACACTCAAAAATGCTAGCTTTCGCAGCCTAGCTGCTTCATCAGGCAGAAGGGAAGGAGAGGGAAAAGGAAATGATGAGGGATTTAAGGAAGGGGGTAAGGAGCCATTCCAATCCCGGGACAGGAAAGACTTACCTTGGGGGAAAAAATGGAAGATAAATAAATGCACATACACCCACACATTTACACAGACACAAGTACACTTAGGCAGACATACTGTAGAACTGTTTTTTTTTTAAAAGAATGTGGGAGCGTAATCTGGCTAGGGAAAAAGCATGTTTACGGAGGGAATGTAAATAAAACTGGATGGGGTTGTTGTAGGGGTGTTGTAAGGAAGGCATAATATATGGATGAAGGAAAAGTGAGAAATATGGGCTATGTAACAGGTTGCAATGAACGAATAAAATAATATAATAAAATAAAATAAAATATAGAAATATATATATATATATATAAAAATTTAAAAAAATTAATGTGAAAAGTAATTCAGATAAGCAAAAAGGAAGGAAATAGAAAAAAGAAGAAAAAGTCGTTAAAATTCGTTGTTGAAACTGTGGTCACCTTAAGTGGTCAACCACGTAGTGTTAATGGTTAGGTAGTGGTATGGCGGGCAAACGAGGTTTAAGGATGGTGAAAATCGGAAAAAATCGGAAAAAAATACGAGAAAATTGCGTGAGAAAGCAAGGAAAACGTCTAAATAGGATTGGTGGAGTGGTAGCAGATTCCGATATTGAGGCTAAGAATAGTCTGACGATGGAATAGTAGAGTCAAGACCAACGTAAAGTAGCTGAAATACGATCGGAAAAGTAGGAAAAACGAACGGAAATGTGGAAAAACGGGAATGGAAACAAACGTGAGGTGACTAGGAAATGCCGAAAATGGTTATAAACAATATGAGAAACTACAGTTGTGAATTAATGTTTACGTTATATAGCGAGAAAATTTAATGAGCGGCGTATTTCAGTCGGAAGAAGGAGTAATGGAAGTGGTAAAAATCATATAAAAGTACTCAAAGGTTAGGTTAGGAAGTGGACGTATTGTTGTAAGTATTGGCGAAAAGTGAACAGTAAGATAAGAAGGGAATGTAGAATGGAACTGCTATATAAAATATATATAAATGAATAAATAAAAATAAAAACAAAAACGCAAAAACAAGGGAAAGTTGGAAGACAGAAAAGATTTCGAAAGGTAACAGAACAATGACGGAAGTAATTGTTGAATTCAAATTTATGATACGAATATTATAGAGGAAAAATTCCTAACAGGAAAAAAATATACGTAAAAAATAGATGAACACTTACCAGGCGAAGGGGCACAGGCAGTAATAGCAACAAATAAACACACAGACACACACACACTCAAAAATGCTAGCTTTCGCAGCCTAGCTGCTTCATCAGGCAGAAGGGAAGGAGAGGGAAAAGGAAATGATGAGGGATTTAAGGAAGGGGGTAAGGAGCCATTCCAATCCCGGGACAGGAAAGACTTACCTTGGGGGAAAAAATGGAAGATAAATAAATGCACATACACCCACACATTTACACAGACACAAGTACACTTAGGCAGACATACTGTAGAACTGTACAGTATGTCTGCCTAAGTGTACTTGTGTCTGTGTAAATGTGTGGGTGTATGTGCATTTATTTATCTTCCATTTTTTCCCCCAAGGTAAGTCTTTCCTGTCCCGGGATTGGAATGGCTCCTTACCCCCTTCCTTAAATCCCTCATCATTTCCTTTTCCCTCTCCTTCCCTTCTGCCTGATGAAGCAGCTAGGCTGCGAAAGCTAGCATTTTTGAGTGTGTGTGTGTCTGTGTGTTTATTTGTTGCTATTACTGCCTGTGCCCCTTCGCCTGGTAAGTGTTCATCTATTTTTTACGTATATTTTTTTCCTGTTAGGAATTTTTCCTCTATAATATATATATATATATATATATATATATATATATATATATATATATATATATATATATACGTAAAAAATAGATGAAGAACACTTACCAGGCGAAGGGGCACAGGCAGTAATAGCAACAAATAAACACACAGACACACACACACTCAAAAATGCTAGCTTTCGCAGCCTAGCTGCTTCATCAGGCAGTAGGGAAGGAGAGGGAAAAGGAAATGTGAGGGATTTAAGGAAGGGGGTAAGGAGCCATTCCAATCCCGGGACAGGAAAGACTTACCTTGGGGGAAAAAAAGGGAAGGTAAATAAATGCACATACACCCACACATTTACACAGACACAAGTACACTTAGGCAGACATGAGTGTGTGTGTGTCTGTGTGTTTATTTGTTGCTATTACTGCCTGTGCCCCTTCGCCTGGTAAGTGTTCTTCATCTATTTTTTACGTAAAATTTTTTTCCTGTTAGGAATTTTTCCTCTATAATATTCGTATCATAAATTTGAATTCAATATATATAAAATGGTATAAAATAAAGATTTTTGACTTACCCAAAGTACAGGCTGGTCGATAGGAACACTAAACACACACAAAAACACACAACCATTCGAGCTTTCGCCACCAGTGGTGGCTTCTTCGGGAAAAAGAGGGAGGAAGGAGAGGAGAAAGGGAAGGATACGGGTTTTAAGGAAGTGGAAAAGGAGCCATTCCAATCCCAGGAGTGGAAGGACTTACCTTAGGGGACAAAAAGGAAGGTAAACAAATACACACACACTCACACATATCCACATCCAAACACACTTAGGCATACATTGGTAGAAACCAAAGAAGTTGGACAGAGATGCCACTTCAGGCAGAGGCTCTGTCCACAGAACCGAGGCAAAGATGTTAAAGATGGCGGGCGGGAATTAGAATTTAGCGGAGGTTGAGACCAGGCGGGCAACGGGAAGAGAGAATGTGTTGAAGGGCAAGTTCCCATCTCCGGAGTTCTGAAAGATTGGTGTTGGTGGGAAGTATCCAGATAACCCGGACGGTGTAACACTGTGCCAAGATGTGCTGGCCGTGCACCAAGGCATGTTTAGCCACAGGGTGATCCTCATTACCAACAAACACTGTCTGCCTGTGACCGTTCATGCGAATGGACAGTTTGTTGCTGGTCATTCCCACATAGAACGCTTCACAGTGCAGGCATGTCAGTTGGTAAATCACGTGGGTGCTATCGCAAGTGGCTCTGCCCTTGATCGTGTACACCCTCCGGGTTACGGGACTGGAGTAAGTGGTGGTGGAAGGGTGCATAGGGCAGGTTTTACAACGGGGGCGGTTACAAGGGTAGGAGCCAGAGGGTAGGGAAGGTGGTTTGGGGATTTCATATGGATGGACTAGGAGGTTACGGAGGTTAGGTGGGCGGCGGAAAGACACTCTTGGTGGAGTGGGAAGGATGTCATGAAGGATGGATCTCATTTCGGGGCAGGATTTAAGGAAGTCGTATCCTTGCTGGAGAGCCACATTCAGAGTCCGCTCCAGTCCCGGAAAGTATCCGGTGACAAGAGGGGCACTTCTGGGGTTCTTCTGTGGAAGGTTCTGAATTTGGGGGGATGAGGAAGTGGCTCTGGAAATTTGTTTCTGTACCAGATCAGGAGGATAGCCGCGGGATGTGAAAGCTGATATTAGGTTGTTGGTGTACTGGTTCAGGGATTCGGGACTGGAGCAGACTCGTTTGCCACGAAGACCTAAGCTGTAGGGAAGGGAACGTTTGATGTGGAATGGATGGCAGCTGTCATAGTGTAGGTACTGTTGTTTGTTGGTTGGTTTGATGTGGACGGATGTGTGAAGTTGGCCGTTGGACAGATGGAGGTCGACATCAAGGAAAGTGGCATGGGATTTGGAATAGGACCAGGTGAATTTGATGGGACCAAAGGAGTTGAGGTTGAAGAGGAAATTCTGGAGTTCTTCTTCACTGTGAGTCCAAATCATAAAGATGTCGTCAATGAATCTATACCAAACTTTGGGTTGACAGGCTTGGGTTTCCAGGAAGGCTTCCTCTAAGCGTCCCATAAATAAGTTGGCGTACGAGGGGGCCATCCTGGTTCCCATGGCTGTTCCCTTTAGTTGTTGGTATGTTTGGCCCTCAAAAGTGAAGAAGTTGTGGGTTAGGATGAAGCTGGCTAGGGTATTAAGGAAAGAGGTTTTAGGTAGGGAATTGGGTGGTCGGCGTGAAAGGAAATACTCCATCGCAGCAAGGCCCTGGGCATGTGGGATGTTTGTGTACAAGGAAGTGGCATCAATGGTTACAAGGATGGTACCTGGAGGTAACTGGCTAGGCAAGGATTTCAGGCGATCGAGGAAGTGGTTGGTATCTTTGATGAAGGATGGGAGACTGCACATGATGGGTTGAAGGTGTTGGTCTATGTAGGCAGAGATTCGTTCAGTAGGGGCTTGGTAACCGGCCACAATGGGGCGGCCGGGATGATTGGGTTTGTGGATCTTGGGGAGTAGGTAGAAGGTGGGGGTGCGGGGTGTCGGTGGGGTCATGAGGTTAATGGAGTTAGGTGAAAGGTTTTGTAGGGGGCCTAAGGTTTTGAGGATTCCTTGAAGCTCTGCCTGGACGTCAGGGATAGGATTGTGTTGACAAACTTTGTAGGTAGTATTGTCTGAAAGCTGACGCAGTCCCTCAGCCACATACTCCCGCCGATCAAGTACCACGGTTGTGGATCCCTTGTCGGCTGGGAGAATGACGATGGAACGGTCAGCTTTCAGATCACGGATGGCTCGGGATTCAGCTGTAGTAATGTTGGGAGTAGGATTAAGGTTTTTTAGGAAAGACTGAGAGGCAAGATTGGAAGTAAGGAATTCCTGGAAGGTTTGAAGAGGGTGATTTTGAGGAAGAGCGGGTGGGTCTAGCTGTGATGGAGGACGGAACTGTTCCAGGCAAGGTTCTATTTGAGTCATGTCTTGTGGAGTTGGATCATTAGGAGTAGGGTTAGTTTTCTTCGTGGCAAAGTGATATCTCCAGCAGAGGCTACGAGTATAGGATAGTAAATCTTTGACAAGGGCCTTGTGTTCCTATCGACCAGCCTGTACTTTGGGTAAGTCAAAAATCTTTATTTTATACCATTTTCCTACCTGGAAGGTCTCCTTCTATAATATATATATATATATATATATATATATATATATATATATATATATATATATATATATATATATATATATATAAAACGATTATTAAGACGAAAAATTCCTAGCAGGAAAAATAAAATATAAAAAATAGACGAAGATTACTCACCAGGCGAAGGAGCACAGGTGTGACAGCATCACAAATAAATAAATGAATACACACACACACACACAATCGCAAGCTTTCGCAACCCAGTTGCGTCTTCAGGCAGTAGGGAAGGAGAGGGAAAAGGAAATGATGAGGGTTTTAAGGAAGGGGGTAAGGAGCCATTCCAATCCCGGGAGAGGAAAGACTTACCTCGGGGGAAAAAATGGAGGGTAAACAAATGCACACATGCCCACACATTCACACAGACACAAGTACACCTAGGCAGACATACTGTAGAAAGCAAAGAAGTTAAGTTATAGAAGTTAAGAAGTTAGACAGAGATACCACTTGAGGCAGAGGCTCTGTCCAGAGAACTGATGCAAAGATGTTAAGAAGGTGGGTGGGAATTCCTCCGCTAAATTTGAATTCCCACCCACCTTCTTAACATCTTTGCATCAGTTCTCTGGACAGAGCCTCTGCCTCAAGTGGTATCTCTGTCTAACTTCTTAACTTCTATAACTTAACTTCTTTGCTTTCTACAGTATGTCTGCCTAGGTGTACTTGTGTCTGTGTGAATGTGTGGGCATGTGTGCATTTGTTTACCCTCCATTTTTTCCCCCGAGGTAAGTCTTTCCTCTCCCGGGATTGGAATGGCTCCTTACCCCCTTCCTTAAAACCCTCATCATTTCCTTTTCCCTCTCCTTCCCTACTGCCTGAAGACGCAACTGGGTTGCGAAAGCTTGCGATTGTGTGTGTGTGTGTATTCATTTATTTATTTGTGATGCTGTCACACATGTGCTCCTTCGCCTGGTGAGTAATCTTCGTCTATTTTTTATATTTTATATATATATATATATATATATATATATATATATATATATATATATATATATATATATATATATATAACCATTGATGCCACCTCCTTATACACAAATATCCCACATGCCCAGGGCCTCGCTGCGATGGAGTATTTCCTTTCACGCCGACCACCCACTTCCCTACCTAAAACCTCTTTCCTTAATACCCTAGCCAGCTTCATCCAAACCCACAACTTCTTCACCTTTGAGGGCCGGACATACAAACAACTAAAGGGAACATCCATGGGAACCAGGATGGCCCCCTCGTATGCAAACTTATTTATGGGACGCTTAGAGGAAGCCTTCCTGGAAACCCAAGCCTGTCAACCCAAAGTTTGGTACAGATTCATTGACGACATCTTCATGATCTGGACCAACAGT
The DNA here is from genome assembly GCA_026315105.1 of Locusta migratoria. Taxonomy (NCBI): domain Eukaryota; kingdom Metazoa; phylum Arthropoda; class Insecta; order Orthoptera; family Acrididae; genus Locusta; species Locusta migratoria. Next base: position 505,163,371 of record CM048746.1, on the reverse strand, counting down.
GAAGAAGAACTCCAGAATTTCCTCTCCAACCTCAACTCCTTTGGTCCCATCAAATTCACCTGGTCCTACTCCAAATCCCATGCCACTTTCCTTGATGTCGACCTCCATCTGTCCAAAGGCCAACTTCACACATCCGTCCACATCAAACCTACCAACAAACAACAGTACCTCCATTATGACAGCTGCCATCCATTCCATATCAAACGTTCCCTTCCCTACAGCTTAGGTCTTCGTGGCAAAAGAGTCTGCTCCAGTCCCGAATCCCTGAACCAGTACACCAATAACCTAATAACAGCTATCACATCCCGCAGCTATCCTCCTGATCTGGTTCAGAAGCAAATTACCAGAGCCACCTCCTCATTCCTCCAAATCCAGAATCTTCCACCGAGGAATCCCAGAAGTGCCCCTTTTGTCACCGGGTACTTTCCGGGACTGGAGCGGACTCTGAATGTGGCTCTCCAGCAGGGATACGACTTCCTTAAATCCTGCCCCGAAATGAGATCCATCCTTAATGACATCCTCCCCACTCCTCCGAGAGTGTCTTTCCGCCGCCCACCTAACCTTCGTAACCTCCTAGTCCATCCCTATGAAACCCCCAAACCACCTTCCCTACCCTCTGGCTCCTACCCATGCAACCGCCCCCGTTGTAAAACCTGCCCTATGCACCCTTCCACCACCACTTACTCCAGTCCAGTAACCCGGAAGGTGTACACGATCAAGGGCAGAGCCACTTGCGATAGCACCCACGTGATTTACCAACTAACTTGCCTGCACTGTGAAGCGTTCTATGTGGGAATGACCAGCAACAAACTGTCCATTCGCATGAACGCCTTCGCCTTCGCCTTGGGTTACGACCAGCACATCTTGGCACAGTGTTACACCGTCCGGGTTATCTGGATACTTCCCACCGACACCAATCCTTCAGAACTCCGGAGATGGGAACCAGCCCTTCAGCATATTCTCTCTTCCCGTTTCCCACCTGGTCTCAACCTCCGCTAAATTCGAATTCCCATCCACCATCTTAACATCTTTGCCTTGGTTCTCTGGACAGAGCCTCTGCCTCAAGTGGTATCCCTGTCTAACTTCTAACTTCTTTGCTTTCTACAGTTCTTCAGTATGTCTGCCTAAGTGTACTTGCGTCTGGTAAATGTGTGGGTGTTTGTGTATATGTTTACCCTCCTTTCCCCCCAAGGTAAGTCTTTCCTGTCCCGGGATTGGAATGACTCCTTATCCACTTCCTTAAAACCCTCATCATTTCCTTTTCCCTCTCCTTCCCTTCTGCCTGACGAAGCAGCTAGGCTGCAAAAGCTTGCGTTTGTGTGTGTGTGTGTGTCTGTGTGTTTATTTGTTGCTATCACTGCCTGTGCCCCTTCGCCTGGTAAGTGTACTTCATTTATTTTTCCTGTTAGGAATTTTTCCTCTATATATATTATAGAGGGAAACTTTCCCGGTGGGATAAACAAAAATAAAAATAGAAAAGAGATGACTTACCAAAAGGACCGTCACGTCGAGAGAAACAAATAAAATCACACACAAACACACATACAAGCTTTCGCCACCACTGGCAGCTTCTTCAGGAAAAAGAGGAAAAAGGGAAGGATATGAAGTCTACCTACCAGGTGAAGGAGCACAGGTAGTGATAGTAACAAATAAAACACACACACACACAAATGCAAGCTTTCGCAACCCAGTTGCTTCTTCAGGCAGAAGAGAAGGAGTGGGAAAAAGTAAATGATGAGGGTTTTAAGGCAGGGGGTAAGGAGCCATTCCAATCCCGGGAGAGGAAAGCTTTCTACAGTATGTCTGCCTAGTTGTATTTGCGTCTGTGTAAATGTATATGTGTGTGTGTGTGTGTGTGTGTGTGTGTGTGTATTTGTTCACCTTCCTTTTCTTCCCCCAAGGTAAGTCTTTCCTCTCCTGGGATTGGAATGGCTCCTTACCCCCTCCCTTAAAACCCTCATCACTTCCTTTTCCCTCTCCTTCCCTTCTGCCTGAAGAAGAGAAAGCTTGCGTTTGTGTGCGTGTGCGTGCGTGTGTGTGTGTGTGTGTGTGTGTGTGTGTGTTTTATTTGTTGCTATCACTACCTGTCCTCCTTCGCCTGGTAAGTAGACTTCATCTTTTTTTTTTTTTCCATAATTTTTCCTGTTTGGAATTTTCCCTCTATAATATTTGCATCTATATCTAATAATGTACACAACAATAAAAAATAATAACAAGTAGAGATACATGTTGATTTCACCGACAATATTAGTATGAAAAATACTTATGCTGTTTTGGTAACAAATTAGGCTTCTGTGAAGTAAAATCATCTGACTTAATGCCTGCCATAGCTAAATAACTTACACTTGTCAATAATTCTGTACTCTGATCATGGTATTATATTAACAAATATATAACTTTGCACATGTAAAAGAACATTTAACTTAAATAAATTACCATATCAAAATATTTACTTCCTTCATTAATTTGCAGAATCAACCGCATTCTCGAAACACCTAGAGGCAGTGCTCTCCTTGTGGGTGTTGGTGGTTCAGGAAAGCAATCTCTGTCTCGCCTTGCTGCCTTCATCTCCAGTCTTGAGGTAGCTCAGATACAACTTCGCAAAGGTTATGGAATTCCTGATCTCAAGGTCTGTACAAGATTATTGCTGATACATAATTCTTCTATTATTTTAAACATAATATTAATAAAGGTTATTTTTTTTAATTTACTTATTTAATTTGTTTGTTGAGAATTTGGTGAATATTATGTTTCCTTTGCCATAAGGGGTATGATATCTTGTAAAAGAAATAGTTTGATGTAGATTCATGCATCAACCCCTGATAAATATTGAAAAGAATTATTTAAATTGTATCTCTGCTCTCCGTAAAACAGAATACCATATTATGAAAACTGTTTTGATTGTATATACTTGATATCCTTTTCCAGTGCATGAAATTATAATGCCATTGTTTCAAATATTTTCCACAATGTTTATATCCTCCCCAAAAAATGACTGTGAATTTCTGTTATTAATACCGAGCAATTAACTCTTCAAGAAAGATTATGTAAAAGATTAAGTAAATGAAGTCTGTGTATTGGCATGGATATCAAATGGAGCTTGTAACAGAGATCAACATAGGGTGACCAACTTTTGATCATAGGTTTAAGGGAGATGACCAAAATCTGATCATGATAGTAGGGGAGAATAAGGGAGATTTAGTTACAGTAAAACTCTACATATTTCCTTAGAATGGATGACAATGTGGATGTGAACATTAAAAAAATCAGACATGTTTTGCTTATTTTTAATCATTTTATCATATTTTTGGTAGCTCTACAACCTGAGAGTGGGTTTTCGAGAGAATAATGGTATTAATAAGGCTCATTTCTGGAGCAAATTCAGGAACAGTATGTCAAAACCTTTTGATATATCGATTTTTTGTTTTATAATTATTTCAGCTGTGTTAGAAGTTGATAAAATCATCTCTGATGCATTTTCTCTTGTTGGATTTAAGCTGTTCAACAATTTTTCAGTGGTACAAACAAACTGTCTTTAATCTTAATTTTCACTGCAAGAGCACAGAATGAAAACCGATTTACTTTAATGCAACTGAAAATTCACACAAACAGTTCGCAGTAGGTATTAAGCGAAAACAAAGAAAATAGCCCAAATCAAAACGTTTTGTTGCTTACTTTCCTGGGTATTCGATAGCTAACAGGCAATCTATCAGTACTGGTTCTTTCAAAGCATTGCAAAATATTGTGTGAATGAACTGAGAAATAACTAATGATACATTTCTGTTTAATCTCCATAAAGCACTTTCATGAGTCATTACTTCTGTGTTTTGTTACGGTATAAAAACTTTAACTGCTGATAGGTACAACATGATCACATCCTTGAGTTGCCAGAATTGATCAAGAAACCAATGAACATTTCTTCACAGCCCTATGCATTTCAAAGGCTGAAGAAGCACAAATAGTAATCTGGAATAGTATCAATTATTATACAAAAGCTATTTGGGATTACTTGTTGAGAGAATTTCAAGTATCAATAGTACTTCAGGGGTTCAGGTATAATAGTGATCACTGACAAAATATATGGGAGAAACAGGCAGAGAATAATGGACACAGGAGAATCTTTAAAAAATTGCTAAAAAACGGGAGATCCCTTATAATACAGGAGATATGGTCACCCTAGATCAACAGAGAGAACAGCATGATCATTTTCAGATGAAAACTGGTCTTTACCTAGGTAATAGAAGGAAGGAAACAAAAGAAACAGCTTTCAAATTTAATAATGGAAAGTCCATGTTGTAATTAATAATATAGTAATAAGGAAAGGTTACAACTCACCGCAAAGATGTGGCGACAAGCTGCAACAGGCACACACAAAAAACACACACATACAACACTTTGAGCTATCGGCCATGACCTTCTTCAGAAAATAGAACATTCACATAATCACACAGGCACACAACACAGTCATACAACCATCACCTCTGGCTGCTGCACTTTGAATCACACTCTGTAAATCGGGGAGGGGAGAGGGGATAGGAAGGTTGTGTCATGGTGATGGAGATGGGTACAGCACGGCCTAGATGGGAATAATCAGATGCAGCTGGAATGGAGTGGGGAGATGGGTGAAGGAGGAAAAATAAAATAAAAATAATAAAATAAATAAGTAATAATAAAATGAACGTACACACGACTGCATACACGAACACACACACACACACACACACACACACACACACACACACACACACACATTCACGCACCACTCAAAGTAGGAGAGGTTTAGGACAGAGGGAGGAACTGTAAGGTATGGAAAAAAAGGGAAGTTATCATAGGTTGAGGCCTGGATGATTTCAGGATCGGAGAATGTACTGTAGGGATAACTTAGATCTGTGCAGTTCAGAAAAGCTGGTGGTGGATGGGAGGATCCAGATGGCCCGGGTTGTGAAGCAGCCATTGAAATCAAGCATGTGCTCCAGTGCATGCTGTGCCACAGGGTGGTCCACCTTGTTTTTGGCCACAGTTTGGCGGTGGCGATTCATCCTAATGGACAGCTGGTAGTAGTCATGCCAATATTGAAATCTGCACAGTGATTGTAGCACAGTTGGTAAATTGCTTTCAAATTTAGAAAGACTTACAATAGTTTAATCCTTACAGTTTTCTACCAATTAGTGTACTCTGTAATAGTATTTGCAGTTAATGACAAAATATAATTTAGCATGCACTCTGTATTTTATAACCACAGCATTGGGAGTAAACATTATTCACATATGGAGTAATTATCCTTGTCTAGGTTTTAGAATGGAGTTCAATATTTTGATGTCTCATCTGTAATTTCCACCTCTATTGACAGCTGATCTAGCTGTGGAGAGCTACATATGTGATTTTATTTTTATTTCAAATACTAGATAAAAAGAACTTGTTTTTTTCCCTTAAATTTTCTCTCTATACTTACCCCATTAATGTACATTTATCAAACTTCCCAGATAAGATCACTATTTATACCAATCATAGTGTAGTATTTAAACAGGGATAGAGAACACACTGTTCTCTGCTGCCTTACTTCCAAATGCCTTTTCTATTCTGTTAATTGTGACATAACCTCATTCATATGTTTATTTTTATATGTTAGGGGCAATCAAATGGATACCAAACACCTGCCATATTGGGAACATGGAATGGTTTCAAATAAAGTTATAATTACTACACACATGGAGACATTTATCCAACAGGAAGATGATTGAAACTGACTTCCACGCATGTCTTTCCTAATGGCAAAAATTATCTCAATACTGTACAGTGAAATATCCTGGCTGTACTGTGGAATTCTACCCCCATGAACCACAGACATTGCCAAGGTGGGGTGGCTTGCGTGCCTCAACGATGCAGATAGTCATACCATAGGTGCAACCACAGTGGAGGGGTATCCGTGGAGAGGGCAGACAAACATGTGGTTCCTGAAGAGGGGCAGCAGCCTTTTCAGTAGTTACAGGGACAACAGTCTGGATGATTGACTGAGCTGGCCTTGTAACATTAGCTAACATGGCTTTGCCATGCAGTTACTGTGAACAGCTGAAAGCAAGGGGAAACTACAGTTGTTACTTCTCCCGAGGACATGCAGCTCTACTGTATGACTATACAATGATGGCATCTTCTTGGATAAAATATTCCGGAAGTAAAATAGTCCCCCATTCGGATCTCTGGGCGGGGACTACTCAGGAGGATGTCGTCATCAAGAAAAACAAAACAGGCATTCTATGGGTTGGAGCGTAGAATGTTCTAACCCTTAATCGCGTAGATAAGCTAGAAAATTTGAAAAGAGAAATGGATAGGTTAAAGTTAGATATGGTAGGGATTAGTGAAGTTCGGTGGCAGGATGAACAGGATTTCTGAACAGGTGAGTACAGGGTTATCAATACAAAATCAGTTGGTCTAATAATGAATAAGAAAATAGGAATGCGGGTAAGTTACTATGAATAGCTTAGTGAATGTATTATCATAGTAAAGATAGACACAAAGCCAACACTGACCACAGTAGTGCAAGTTGTGATGATACTGCTGGTCCTCTCATCTCAACGATATTGTACGATACCGTCTGCATTGGACTCAGAATCATGTGGTCTAATAGTGATATATGTTGCGTGTGAAGTTAGTTACAAACATAATAGCCAGCCTAGGAATCAGTGTAGGTCAGTGTTTCAGTGACACTGTGATTAGTTAACAAGTGATAGATTTCATTAATTAAGAGATTCGTTTAGGTGCTTTCCAGACAGTTCTATAAACAATAGTTTCGTCATTTTACGTTATTTCAATAACTAGACAGACGAATTGTAGAAACTTTTGTAAAACAAAAAGACATGATAATAAATAGCATTGTATATATGTTAGGCTTATAAACAAGTTGTGTTGACCAGCTGATTGTGTTAATTAATGTAATAGTCAAAATTTCAATATTGTGATTCTTTGTATATATTGACTGGCATGAGATTTTGAGCCTATTTTGAGAATTGCCAAGATATTTGATAGTTAAATATATGTTAGGAACATGTATGATGTACTCATTAACTAATTAATTGACATTTAACATGGCGCTTTGTTGTCAAACAAAAAGGACCAAGATGATATGCGTCATCTAAAATAATTTTTTGTATAGTTTTCATTTTATATTGCGATTATTTTTGTGTACATGAAATGTTTTACTTGTGCATTCACTAATTGTAAATTAGTATATTCAATTGTTATGAACAATATATAATCTAATGTTATTGTCAATGTTATATATTTGCCTCACCGCCTTGTATGGGGTAGTTCCAGTTTTGGCATTTGTAAAGCGCTCTGGAATCTACGTCAGTCCGTGTTTTAAAATAGAAGTACTATCAGTTAACTTCTGGTGGATTGTATACACAAGTTATGAAGTTGTAATGTTTTGCTGGAATACAAAGCAGTTTGATTGCAAATTAAATAATAAGTGAAAAAATGTACCTGCGAGTATTTATTTCTACCACGACGCCCCAGGTGAATAATTTTGCAGTGAGCAGAACCCCCATACATCATAATGTTGTAAAGCTGAGTATCCTATTTGATATGTTTGAAATTGGTAGAATGACTGAACTGTAATTACTCAATAACCTAGTAATGTTGTAAAGTTTATATGCCAACTAGCATGGCCGATGTTGACATCGAAAAAATGTATGAGGAGATTAATGAAATAATTCAGAAAGTTAAGGGAGATGAAAACTTGACTGTGATGGGGGACTGGGACACAGTAGTAGGAAAGGGAAGAGAAGGAAATGTAGTAGGTGAATATGGACTGGGAAAAAGGAATGAAAGAGGAGATCCCTTTGGTAGAATTTTGCGCAGAGCACAATTAATGATCACCAACACTTGGTTCAAACATCATGAAAGAAGGCTGTATACATGGAAGAGACCAGGAGACACTGGAAGGTACCACATTGACTTTATAATGGTAAGGAATAGATTTAGAAACCAGGTTCTAAACTATAAGACATACCCAGGGGCAGATATAGACTCTGACCATAAGTTATTGGTTATGACTGCAAATTAAAACTTAAGACTGCAGAAGAGTTGAAAGGTTAGGAGATGGAACCTGGACAAATTGAAGGAACCAGAGGTGATTGAGAGTTTCAGAGGGAGCATTAGGTAAGGATTGGCTGAAACGGGGGAATGTAATACAGTAGAAGAAGAATGGGTATCTCTGAGAGATAGGATAGTGAAGGCAGCAGAGGACCATATAGGTAGAAGGACAAGGCCTAATAGAAATCCCTGGATAACACAGGATATACTGATCTTAATTGATGAGAGGAGAAAATATAAAAATTCATTAAGTGAAACAGGAAAAAGAGAGTACAAACGTTTGAAAAATGAGATTGACAGGAAGTGCAGACTGGCTAAGCAGCAGTGGCTAGAGGACAAATGCAGAACCGTAGAAGAATGCATAACTAGGAGAAAGATAGATACCGCCTACAGGAAAATAAAAGAGATATTTGGAGACAAGAAAAGCAGCTGTATGAATATCAAGAACTCAGACGGAAAACCAGTACTAAGCAAAGAGGTGAAAGCTGAACTGTGGAAGGAATATATAAAGGGCCTATACAAAGGAAATAAACTTGAAGTCAGTGTTTTAGAAATGGAAGATGAAGTGGAGGAAGATGAGATAGGAGATGTGATACTGCAAGAAGAGTTTGACAGAGCGCTGAAGGACTTGAGTCGAAACAAGGCCCCTGGAGTAGATGATATTCTGTCTGAATTACTGATATCATTAGGAGAGCCAGTCATGAAAAAATGGTATGCAAGATGTATGAGAAAGGGGAAATACCCTCTGACTTCAAGAAGAAAATTGTAATTCCAATTCCAAAGAAAGCAGGTGCAGACAAGTGTGAAAATAACAGAACTATCAGTTTAATAAGTCATGGTTGCAAAATACTGACACAAATTATTTATAGACAAATGGAGAAGCTTGTTGAATTCAACCTCGTGGAAGATCAGTTTGGATTTGGGAGAAACGTAGGAACACGTGAGGCAATACTCACATTACGACTTATTGTAGAAGATAGGCTAAGGGAAGGGAAACCTACGTTTTTAGCATATGTCGATTTGGAGAAAGCTTTTGACAATGCAGACTGGAATACACTTTTCCTAATTCTGAAGGTACCAGGGGTAAAATATAGAGAGCGAAGAGTTATATTCAACCTATACAAGAACTAGAAAGCGGTTATTAGAGTCAAAGGGCAAGAAAGGGATGCAGAGGTTGGGAAGGGAGTAAGTCAGGGTTGTAGCCTTTCCCCAATGTTGTTCAATCTCTACATTGAGCAGGCAGTGAAGGAATGGAAGGAGAAATTTGGAGAGGGCATTAAAGTGTAGGGTGCAGGGAGAGGAAATAAAAAACATTGCAGTTTGTCGATGACATCGTAATCCTGTCAGAGACCGCAAAAGATCTGAAAGAACAATTGAAAGGAAGATATAAGATGAACATTAAGAAGAGTAAAATGATGGTATGGAATGGAATGTCAGAAAATCAGGTGATGCTGAAGGAATTAGATTAGGTAATGAGACAATAAAAGTAGTAGATGAATTTTGTTATTTGGGAAGCAAGATAACTTCTGATGGTCGAAGTAAAGAAGATATAAAATGCAGAATGGCTATGGGAAGAAAAGCGTTTCTAAAGAAGCGAAACTTTTTAACATCCAAATTAATTTAAATGTTAGGAAGTCCTTACTGAAAGCATTTGTCTGGAGTGTATCATTGTATGGAAGTGAAATGTGGATGATAAAGAGTTCAGATAATAAGATGATAGAAGCTTTTGAATTGTGGTGCTACATACGAATGATGAAAATTATATGGGTTGATCACATAACTAATGAGAAGGTGCTTAACCAAAATGGGAAGAAAAGGAGTTTCTGGCATATTCTAAGTAAGAGAAGGGATAGATTGGTAGGACACATTCTGAGACATCAAGGAATTGTCAACTTAGCATTAGAAGGAAGCGTGTGGGGTAAAAATCATAGAGGGAGACTGAGGGATGATTATAGTAAGCAGATTGAAAAGGATGTAGGTTGCCACTTGTATTCTCTGATGAAGAGACTTGCATAGGACAGGGTAGCGTGGAGAGCTGCATCAAACCAGTCTACGGACTGTAGACCACAACAACAACAACTGTGGAATTACAACTTTTTTACGATTTGTACATTGGGGGCAGTTATGAAAATGTAACAGAATGATTCCATTCAAAAGCATACCTGGGCATTTTGTATGAATGCTGCATCACAGTTTCTGCAATGTGTTTTCATGGTACTGCTCGCTGATTGTAGTTCTACATTTGAGGAACTCGAGCAGAGGTTCCCTGCAGTGAAAGAAGATGGTCATGATGATTTTGACCAAAATGTGTGTGAACAGCTCTGGATTTCTTTGCTAGGGAATATGTGTGGTGTTTCCACCGTTAGCTTTTCCATTTGCTCTTGTGCACAGTATGGTGGCACCATGGTTTGTCCTTTCTGGTGATAGAAGACAGAAGCATTGCACAATAATGCCCACCATCACACTGCCACTACACTTCTGCTATTTGATCTGAAAACAATCCAACATCCTCCATACAACTTGAATATTTCACAGTGTGATTTTCACATCATTTCCAACCTCAAGAAAGACATGCATGAACGTTGTGTTTCAGTCAGATAAGGGGGTGTAAGTGTGGATGCCATTGTGTATCTGTCCATGGCCAGCTGCAATCTATGAAACAGGAATTGTGTTGTCTCCTAGTGGTATAAATGTCTTAACATGTGATAATTGTTTTTGAATGCCCCATTGTGGCAGGAGTTTGGTTTCTACTTCACAACCACTTAATTTTTTTTTCCTTTTCATTGTAACTTTTCTTCCTCCATCATAATATTTAATATAGCATTTTTGACTACTAATGAAGTGATTAATGAAACTTGGCATTTATTTACAGATGGAGTTGTCAGGTTTGTACCTGAAGTCTGGTCTGAAGAATGTGGGTATTATGTTCTTAATGACAGATGCACAAGTTCCTAATGAGCTCTTTCTTGTGCTTATAAATGATATGTTAGCATCAGGTGAAGTTCCTGATTTATTCTCAGATGATGAAGTTGAAAACATCATTGGTGGAGTTCGTAATGAGGTATGCTAATTGTATTACTGCCTTGGAAAAAAGAGAATAAAATCGTTCATACCTGTAATAGTTTCAAGAAACAATTATGAACAGTGATTTTTTGTAAGTTTAAGTAGTGTTTTATTAGAAGGTTATTACTGAGTGTTGCCTTTGCAGTTGAAATTAATTTACTTATATCTCCATTACACCTTATCTGTGTGCCTAATTAAAATATGATCAAAGACATAAATGAGTGATCTTATTTTCCTTAGGTGTCTTTATTCAAGAATTGGTTGTTTGAACAGTATAAATTATTTCTAGAGTAATGCACAGTCAACAGTAGCTCCTTGTAGCTGTTTTTAATGACAGCAGATATTTTTATTTAAACAGATACTGATGGGCTACATTTGCAACCAACCAACAGTTTTTCATAATTTCCATTGAAGTTAGCTATGATAAACAGCAGAAAATTTGTAGTGATTAAGAAGAACACAAATATGTATCAAACTACAATGAAAGTTTTGCATTTGTATATTTTATCATCCTTCTCTGTATTTATGGTCAGCCATCAGTATTTACAAATTATACTAATATTATTGTACGAGAAACTTCACTGTCTCTGTGCAGCTTAAGACAGACACTTGTTTCCCCCTTCTCAAGTCTAAATGGCCAATTATTTCTTCTGTCTTGTTATCACACAAAGCAATAGTTGGATTAGAACATCAGAAACTTCATATGTATATCGGGTGGCGTCAGGCTCGGTGGACTTGGGGTAAACTTGCTTGTCTGGAAACCAAAGGGTCGCATGGTTTGAAACCCTGATGGGCCTCAGATATTTTTCAGTCTGCACTTTAACCCATCTTTCACTTGTCAACAATGTGAGCAGTTGCCAGAAACAACACGTGGTTCGGATTCCACGTTAAGCTGTAGGTCCCCTTTTCCCGGTTGGATAACTGGGGTAGGCTAGGGACACGCAAGTCGCCGAAGTGGTGTCCAGTTGAAAGATTTGCACCAGGCCAATGAGCCACAAAAAATTATTATTATTATTATGTTCAGTGGAAAAATACCATACCCAATGATTAGAGTGTTATTTTAAAAATACTTATTGGGATTGGGAGTGGTGTAGAGATTGACCTGAATATGTGGATGTGGGTATGTGATGGAACACCACTTTTTTGGTCAGAATGATCTTGTGTAACATGTTCCTCGTTTCAGTACATGTGTGTGTGTGTTTTGTGGTCTTCAGTGTACAGACTGGTTTGATGGATCTGTCCACACTACCCTGTCCTGTGCAAGCCTGTTCATAACCAAAGAAAAACTGCTACCAATATTCTTTTGAATCTCCTTACTGTTTTCATCTAGCTTGGTCTTCCTCTACAATTTTTACACCGCATGCTACATTTTAATGCTGAATTGTTGCCTTAACAAAGTCTTAAGAATGTGTACGACCACCCTATCCCTTATGTGAGTCAAGATATGCCAGAAATTCCATTAAGTACTTATACCCATCTAATTTTCATCATCCCTCTGTAACCCCACATTTCAAAAGTATTTATGATCTCTGAGTTTGTAATGGTTGTCATCCATGTTTCAATCCCATACAATGCTACACCTCTGACAAATGCTTTTGGAACGGACTTCATAACATTTAAATTAATATTGGATATCAACAAATTTCAACTCTTCATAAATACTTTTCTTCCCATAGCCATTATGCATTGTATATATTCTTTATTTTGGCCATCAAAAGCTATTTTGCTACCCCAAAAAACAAAACTAACCTACTACTGTTTTTTCTCTGTGCCTAATCAGATTTCTTCGGCATCACCTGATTTTCTGGAATGTATTGTGTGATGACCAGGGTGCTACTTTGTGGCTGGTTATAGGGAATGAAGGGAAGATTGAAAGTGTCATGCTCATGGCACAGGAAAGTGTTTTGCTGACTAGGTCTGGGCGATATGCCTGCTTTGAAGGCATTTGTGAGACATTCAGAATATTGGGCAAGGGAGTTCTCTTCACTGCAAGTATGCCATCTACAGATGGCCAGATTGTGTGTTGGGGAATTTATAGTGTGGAAGGGATGGTAGCTGTCAAATGTATGTAATGATGGTGGTTTCTGGGATTTATGTGGGCAGATGTGTGGAGATATCACTGACATGGAAGACTAGTCAATACAAAAATGGTGGTGTATGAATCACAAAATAAATAACCATATTGGATGTAAGAGCTTAGAATTGTGCCCTACATTAAACAATTTGGATTGCAAGCAACCTCTTGTTGCATATAGTCTTACACCCAAGTGTACATTTTCCTAGTTGGTATTACTTTTTGGTCAAGTCTTGATGGCCTCGGTGATCCCTACATTTATTTGCAGGGTATTGCTATACCATGGGTATGTCTAGATAATATATTTTGATTTGGCTTTCCCTAGTCATTTCTTCATGCCAGTGATCTAATTTTCTAGGAAACATTTTTTGAGTATAAATATGCAGTTTTCATTTTAGAGAACAATTTCAACTCACCATGTTAATGTGGTTTTTCATACTTTCAACATAGAATTTGTTGGTAGCTTTATTACCAGTTGGCTCAGCTGGCCTACCATTGTCATTGTCATTACAGGTTAGGCCTACATTTATCCAAGCATACACTCTTTACTCTGCCTTTCTTAAATTTGACTACCATGCAGTACACAGTTAAATATTTTATTACATTGTTGACAGAGAAGGTTGTCTCATCTGCCTCATACCTGGGCTAAAGTTTGAACTAAATGTGAGTACTTTTTTCCTATACCATTTCTGTGTGCTATTCAGTTACAATAATAACCAAATCATGACTGGTATATGTTTTGCTGTGGTTTGTATCTTGGTGTAACCATGAGTATGTGGTTATAACACCACAAAACTAATTTTGTCAAATAAAAATTATCTTACACCTGAAACAGTATTCTCATAATGGCCCAAGCCTACAGCTGCCAATGCCCACAATACAAATGTTTTACAATTAAATAATCAATTAATATGAAAGGAATGATGCTACTAAGACATAAAAAAATATTTTAATGAGATCAAGTGGCTGGCCATTACATTCCTCAGCTCCATACCATTGGTAGTAATACAAAGAAGACAAAAATATATGTAGAATTAAGCTTTCACAATTAAAATCCTTCCTCATTTCCTCTGCCTGGTGAAAGCTTGATTCTAGATGTATTTTTGCCTTTCTTTGTGTTGCTATTGATGGTACTGAGATAACTACTAGCCAACTACTCTTAAAACTAAAAAAGTAAAAGGATATATCTGTTTATTTTAAAGTATATCTTCTCATTTCAGGTCAAAGGTGCTGGCCTTCTTGATACACGTGAAAACTGTTGGAAGTTCTTTGTGGATCGTGTGCGGCGTCAACTGAAAGTAGTACTGTGCTTTTCTCCTGTGGGTTCAACTCTGAGAATACGTGCTCGGAAATTTCCAGCTATTATAAACTCCACATCAATCAACTGGTTTCATGAATGGCCTCAGGAAGCCTTAGTGTCCGTTTCCAAACGGTTTCTTGGAGAATTGGACCCCTTGCCTGTAAGTAGTAAGCATGAAAATTTTTTAGAATGTACACAGTTCAGAGTAACTGCTTTTAGTTAATCATTTACAACATTTACAATCATACGAATCATTCACAGCCTTCTAGATCTGCAATATTTACAATTCTCCCAGTTTTAACACGTGTTTGTTGACATTTTCAGAAAACAAGTTTGTGAAATGCTAGAATTACAACAGTCTTGTAAACGCTTTAACAAATGTTACATTACATTTGCTAATGCCACTTTTAACATCTGTTGGTGAAAACGGCCCTTAATGTTTTAAAAAGATATGCCACTTATATCTTGCTATAGAAATAAATTTATAAAAATAAATTGGGAAAGATGTATACAACACACATATAGTGTTTATTTTAATCAAATGTTTGGTGACTCAATTCACAATGGTAGGATGTAAATAATATGGAATCTATACTTATGCTCCTGAATACCTTTCCTTGTGGTGCTTTGATGGACCCAGTCGGGACCTTACTTGTGGTGTTTGCATAATGCTTTTCCTGGCACCCAAGTGTCTCCCAATGAGCTGTGGGCTGTGCATTTTTGCCCACAATCTTTCTCTCCACATTTGACACAATGGCCCAGTGTGCATGTTGGAGTACAATGGTAATTACAGTACAAATATTCACTTTACAGTTATTCCTGACTTGTTTGGTGTGATTTTCTTCTTTTTCAAATTTGTAGATGTGCTTCACATGATATCTTGCAAAGTGTCTCTGATTCTTAGGTGGGAATCCCAGACCTATCTGTTCACGTTAATACCATTATAAGAGAGTTGATGATGGTGCCAGTTAGTTCTTCATTGGCACAATCTTTGAGAGGAGCTGCAGAGTTGCATTAGTGTTGATGGTACATACCACATGTGAACAGTTGGATTAATTATCAACCACCATTGACAATATCGTATAAAAAATATTGAAAAAAATAAATAAATAAAAAATAAATAAAATAAATAAATAAAACATGTTGGTGTAAATGCTCTCATGTTTCTCTTAGAGCAATCCAAGGATTGAATGATTTCAGTAAGGCTACATGATATATTGTGGTCATTTGAAATAAATAAACTATGCTTGTTACAAAATTCTTCCTCTGTGTAACACTTGGGTTTTATAATTTGAGAAAAGGTCACTTGATGTCTATCAGTCTCTTTATTTGAGATGCTTCTTTCACTAATAAAGTCATTAGCAGTTGTTGTTGTGGTTTTCAGTCCACAGGCTGGCTTGATGCAGCTCTCCACGCTACCCTGTCCTGTGCAAGTCTCTTCATCTGAGAATACGTTCGGCAGCCTACATCCTTTTGAATCTGCTTACTGTATTCATCCCTCAGTTTCCCTCTATGATTTTTACCCCACACACTTCCATCTAATGCTAAGTTGACAATTCCTTGATGTCTCAGAATGTGTCCTGCCGATCTATCCCTTCTCTTACTCAGGATATGCCAGAAACTCCTTTTCTTCCCAATTTGGTTAAGCACCTTCTTATTAGTTACGTGATCCTCCCATCTAATTTTCATCATTCATTCGTAGCACCACATTTCAAAAGCTTCTGACAGCTTTTTGTTTGAACTCCTTATCGTCAACATTTCACTTCCATACAATGATACACTCCAGACAAATGCTTTCAGAAAGGACTTCCTAACATTTAAACTAATACTGGATGTCAACAAATTTCGCTCCTTCAGAAACACTTTTCTTCCCATAGTCATTCTGCATTTTATATCTTCTTTACTTTGGCCATCAGAAGTTATTTTGCTACCCAAGTAACAAAACTCATCTTTTATTGTCTCATTACCTAATCTAATTCCTTCAGCATAGCTTGATTATCTGATACTACATTCCATTATCCTTGTTTTACTCTTGTTGGTGTTCATCTTATTCCCTCTTTTTAAGACATTATCCATTCCATTCAATTGCTCTTCGAGATCCTTTGCCGCCTCTGACGGAATTACTATATCATCGGCAAACTGCAAAGTTTTTATTTCTTCTTTCTGAACTTTAATTCCCTCTCCAAATTTCTCCTTGCATTCCTTCACTGCTTGGTCAATGTACAGATTAAACAACATCAAGGAATGGCGACAACCCTGTCTTACTCCCTTCCAAACCTCTGCATCCCTTTCATTTGCTTTGACTTTAATAACCACTGTCTGGTTTTTGTATAAGTTGAATACAACTCTCCGCTCCCTATATTTTAGCCCTGTTACCTTCAGAATTTGAAAGAGTTTATTCCAGTTGACATTGTCAAAAGCTTTCTCCAAATCTATAAATTCTAAAAACTAAGGTTTCCCTTTCCTTAGCCTATCTTCTACAATAAGTCGTAATGTGAGTATTGCCTCCCGTGTTCCTACATTTCTCCTAAATCCAAAGTGATCTTCCCCAAGATTGAATTCCACAAGTTTTTCCATTTGTATGTAAATAATTCGTGTTAGTATTTTGCAACTATGACTTATTAAACTGATAGTTTTGTAATTTTCACATTTTGTAATTTTCACATTTGTCTGCACTTGCTTTCTTTTGGATTGGAATTATGACATTCTTCTTGAAGTCGGAGGGTATTTCCCCTGTCTCATAAATCTTGCATACCAAGTGGAACAATTTCTCATGTCAGAATATAATCTATTCCAAGTGATGCAGATGAAATGAAAAATATCTATATATTACTCCTTCTGTTGGAGAAAGTAGGCTTTAAAAATGCTGAGGTATGGAAATCATACTACCCGTTACAGACTAATGTTGCTCCTTTACGCTATTTTTTTACTACTACACATGAAACTTTGTAGTTTGAACATATAATAAGGACAGTTCACAGTGCATCAGAAAGATAACGAGCTGCGACAGGCACATAAAATGACACACACATACAACACTTAAGCTATCATCCATGGCATTCTTCAGAACAAAGAGCACACAATCACACTGTCCACTTCAGTCACAAAACTGTCATCTCGGGTCACCACACACTGAATCGGATTTGGATGGCAGTGCATTAAGTTTCCCTTACGTGGTGTGTTTAAAAAGTTCAGTGAACAGTGTCATGACTGAATGGCACATGGGTTTTCAGAGACTTGAGGAGATTTGATACGCAACATGCACTGCTTGTGACTGGTAGTGTAAACAGACTGCAACAAATTGAACATTGTCAGTGTGAATGGAAATCCATAGTGCAGTGGAGCAATGTGTATACATCAAGTTCTGCTACAAATTTGGGAAGACTGCAATGTCTGCAGATATATGGAGGGAAGTCGTGGCCAGAAAAAGTGTTTATGAATGTTTTAAATGCTTCGCTGGAAGGGAGGAAACAGCAGAGGATGAGCTATGTCTCATTTCCTATGATGATGGTGTTCAGAAGCAATGGATCCTGGTCACACATGGAAATGAAGTCACCAGAAATTTTCATCGGTTTTGTTTTCTGCTCATCTGTGAGCTTTTGTGGCACAATCAGAAGCAGAGCTTCTGCTTATCCAAATCATTGCAGTTGATGGTGTGCACTGTGTCTGTGCTAATGCCCAGTTCCTTCTCAGTCAATCTGAGAGTTTGCTGCTGATATTGTGCCAGCATTTTTAGCACTTTCTCAATCATTTCTGGTGTCTTCTTGTTGATGTTACTAGATCTTGTTCTGCCCATCAAAATTATATTTTAATGAAGATTGAGAAAAACGTGATATCACTGGATCTGATGACGGTCAGGTTTTGTTTGTATGACAAGTGGCATATTCAATCTATAAGGACATAAGAATTTTTGCTGTTTGTTGGGGCAAGTTTATGAGTGCCTCAATTCAAGGAACCCCACCACTTTCAGTGCCAACAGATGTGTCCTTGATGAGGGTCTGTGTAAACACATCACTCACCAATTCATTGATTTATCACAACAGTTAATAATAAGAATCTATATCCACAACCAGATTGTTGTTATTAAGGTACTGAGAAAAGTATTGCCTCAATACTGGCAATACCAGATGCTCTGATGCAGTAGTGGTGAGTTCACAGTAGAGGGGCGGGAGGAAGGCAATCAAATGAGTCTACATGCACATTACACACTGGACATACGCTACTTGTTAAGTAGCAATACATCATCATTGTCATAAACTCCTGGCTGGGTCTGGAGTATCTTCAAAATTTTCTGTCCTCTGACCAACTTTCTCCCTGTACTCTGTCTCATTCTGCTGCTCTTTTATGCACTCCTTCTGTCATTCCCACACTCTTACTCTCTTGCCCTGCATTTTCATTTCATTTACTTTCCTTAGTATCCTGCCATCTTTCATTCTCTTGAATGTCAATTTTATCTCAGTTTTGATTCCTCTGTGGTCTCCTTTAGAGGTCTCTCTTCCAAAAATTCTCTTATCTTCTCAATTTATATTCCACCCCTTGTTAATTGTAATCAGTTTCTCTGGAATTTCGTCTTGCATACCTGTACCCTTCTTGCATTTCTCAGTTTCGTTACTGAGATTTTGATTGCATATGTATCGGTGTATAATGTGCTCAATACATCATTTGTTTGCTCTTGTGGGTACATGTCAGCTCCATACTAAGCTTCTTATGTACTGCATGAATCCATCAGCCGCCCTTCCTCTTTAGTCGATTTCTCTGCCATTTCTTTCACTTTCTTAAGCCAGACTTCCTTGATACTTAAAACTGACCACCATCTTCAAGTTGTCATCCCAATCATTAAATCTGTTACCATTTTTGTATCTCTCCTTCTGTATTGCCCCACAGAATTAAATAATCTGCAAACACCATTGCTCTCATATTTCCTTTGCCTACTTGTAGTGCCACTTCTGACATTTTGCTGTCCATCACAGTGATGATAAGTAAAGAAGATAGTGAAATTCCTTGTTTCAGTCCTTTTTATGCCTGAACCTGTCCACTTTGTGTTCTCCCAGTTTCACATAGCTCACACTTCCTTGGTAAATCTCTGTTATTCCTCCATTAGTTTTTCTTTCAGCTCCAGATTTTTCTAGAGTTTTCTTTTTATACTGTCATAAGTATTTTCAGTATGGAGGAAAGCCGTTTTTGTTTCTTCACCCTGAACTTTAATCCCTATTCCAAATTTCTCCTTGCTTTCCTTCACCACCTGCTCAATGTACAAATTGAATAACATCAGAGAAAGGCTACAACACTGTCTTACTCCCTTCCCAACTAATTCTTCCCTTTCATGTCCTTCAAGTCTAATAACTGCGGTCTGGCTTTTGTACAAGTTGTAAATAACTCTCCTTTTCCTGTATTTTACCCCTGCTGAGTTTAGAATTTGAAAGAGTGTACTCCAATCAACATTGTCAAAAGCTTTCTCCAAATGTACAAAAGTTAAAAGTGTAGGTTTTCCTTTCCTTAATCTAAGATAAGTTGTAAAGTGAGTACTGCCTCCCGTGTTCCTACGTTCCTCCTGAATCCAAACTGATGTTTCCCGAGGTCAGCTTGTATCAGCTTTTCCACTCTCCTGTAGATAATTCGTGTTAAAATTTTGCAACCATGACTTATGAAACTGATGGTTCTGTAATTTTCACACATGTCTGCACCTGATTTCTTTGTTATGGGGATTATTACATTTTTCTTAAAATCTGAGGGCATTTCACTTGTCTCATACATCTTACACACCAGGGGAATAGTTTTGTCTTGGCTGACACTCCCAGAGACTTTGGTAGCTCTGAGGGAATGTCATCTACTCCTGGGGCCTTGTTCCAACCTAGGTCTTTCAGGGCTCCGTCAAATTCATCTCTCAGAATAGTATCTCCTATTTCATCTTGATCTACTTCCTCTTCCCTTCCTACAACATTGTCTCTTAGTAATTTCCTTTCTAGAACTGCTCTATGTACTCTTTCCACCTCTCAGCTTTCCCTTCTTTGCTGAGAACTGGTTTTCCATCTGAGTTCTTGATATTCATAGAGCTGTTTTTCTTGTCCCCAAATGCCTCTTTTATTTTCCTGTAGGCAGTATCTACTTTTCCCCTTCTTATACATTCTTCTACAGATTTGAATTTGCGTTCTAGCCAGTCCTGCTTAGCAATTTTGCATTTCCTGTCAATCTCATTTCTTAGTTGTCTGTACTCCATTTTGCATGTTTCATTTACTGCATTTTTATATTTTCTCCTTTCATCAATTAAATGTAGTATTTCGAATATTATAGAAGGAAACTTTCCTGGTGGGATAAATTTATATAAAAAACAGAAATCGCATAATTTACCCAAAGCAAGGCTTGTCAACAGATACAAATAAAAACACACAAGTGTTTACTTTTTTTATAGAAATTTAATATTTCCTGTGATATCCAAAGATTTTCTGTAGGTCTTGCCTTTCTACCTATTTTGTCCTCTGCTGTCTTCACTATTTCATATTTCAATGCTACCCACTCCTCTTCTCCTGTTTTATTTCTCCCCATTTCTATCAATTGTTGCCTAAAGCTCCCAATGAAATTCTCAAGAACTTCAGGTTCCCTCAATTTATCCAAGTCCCATCTCCTTATTTTCCTACCTTTCTGCAGTTTTTTTCAGTTTCAGCCTACAGTTCATGACCAATAAGTTATGGTCAGAGTCTTTATCTGCCTCCGGGTTTGTCTTATTGTTTAATACCTGGTTCCAGAATGTATGTTTTACCATTATAAAATGTATCTGATACCTTCCGGTGTCTCCTGGTCTTTTCCATGTATACGACCTTTTTTGTGATTCTTAAACTAGGTATTTGTTATGATCAAATCATGTTCCAGGCGACTTCCTCTTTCATTCCTTCTGCCCAGTCCATAGTCACCTACTATTTTTCCTTCTCTAAAACTAAGAGATGAAGACAGTATGCAGATTCAAATGGATGTAGGTTGCCTTTCTTATGAGGAGATGAAGAGGCTTGCTCAGGATAGAGTAGGGTGAAGAGCTGCATGAAACAAGTCTCTGGACTCAAGACCACAACAACAACTCATTATCATTTATGTTTAAACTTTCAAAATTAGTTAGTATATTTTATGAAAACTGTCTCAACAGCACAATGGTTTGCTAGGTGTGCTCCTATTGGAGGTGGTGTCCTGTGCCCTTCCGGTACTTTCTCAATTGATTACTCAGCCAGTTATTTGGCGCCTTCAGATGAACATGTAATCCAAACAATATTGCAACCTGGCATTTTGGTATTTACAGTGTGCTGCTAGAATGGAAAATGTGATATTGATAGAAAAGTTTAGATCAACTGTAGGTTGAACCCTTAAATTATGAATATGTACTCCTTTACAGTGAGTCAAACACAAAGTCACTCAGTTAAACCATGTAAGTGCTGAACTAATGTACTCTTTTTAACTCCAATTCATTTTAAAATTTATATTGACTAGCTAAACTTGGCCATGATCTGCTGTGGGTCAGTCTGATATGATGTTAATGGGTAGGTAAATTAAAGAAGTCTTGTGAACATCAAGAACATACATCAATTAAATCAATACTGTTTTGTTGTACTTTTTTTCTGCATAGACTTAAAGATCAAATAGTTTACTAACTCAGCTGAATTCAAAATATGATTGTCCTTCAGAAAACAATAATTTTCTATGTTCTATCCATCTACCCCTCATTCCCTCTGCCCATCCATTTTCCTCTTTTTCTCCTTTCCTCTCCTCCTGGTCAGTTTGCCTTTTTCTATTTTATTGCTACTGGACATTTCTAACTGTACAAATGTTGCAATACACCTTAGAAATCTTGGAAATAAAAAAGAAAAAAACTTGAAAATATTAATATTAATGGAGGATAGATAACAACTCACCGTAAAGAGACTCACTGAGCTGCTGACAGACACACAAATAGATTATCACATTCACACAACTTAAATGCTTGGCAATGGCCTTTGTCAGAAAAAGAAACACATACATTCACACAATCACTCACACAACTATACACAGACAACAATAATGTCCGGCCACCCCAGCAACACAAGCTTAGACTATGAGTGAGGTGGGGAATGGAGGGGGAAAAATGCTGGGTAAAGGTGCGAATGGAAAGTTTTGAATTGCATGATGGATTTTAAAGGCTCTTATAGGCGGGAATTTGAATTGCAGCAATGAATCCAGTGAAGGGAAGGGGCGGAAAAGGTTATAAGAGACATGTAGAGGAGTGTGGGGAGGAAGTGGGGAGATTTGAAATGATAAGAGTAATAAGGAAAAATAAAAATAGGAAAATAAGGAAAAATAAAGTTAGAAAAAAAAGGAAAAAATTAAGTTAGGGGAAAAAAAGTAATGTTAGGAAAAAATAAAGTTGAGTAAATAGGAAAAAATAATAAAAAATAAGTAAAAGCAAAAGTAATTACAGTCCTCTACACCTCCCTTTTATCCTTTCCCCCTCCTTTCCTTTACTGTATTCATTGCCACAATTCAAATTCCGGCCTATCCAAGCCTTTAAAATCCATCATGCAATTTGGAACTTTTCATCCCCACATTTACCCAGCAAACTTCCCCCTCCACTCCCCACCTAACTTACAGTCTAGCTTGTGTTGCTGGAGTGGCCAGAGATGATAATTGTCTGTGTATAATTGTCTGAGTGATTGCGTGAATGTGTGTGTGTGTCTTTTTATGATGAAGGCCATGGCTAAAAATTTAAGTTGTGCGAATGTGATTATCTATTTTCATGTCTGCCAGCAGCTCATTGAACCTCTTTACAGTGAGTTGTTACCTATCCTCCATTATTGATATTCCTATCAGATTTTTCATAGTTAAAACTTGAAATTATTCTTTTATTTACAAAACCTGTTACTCAAAGAAGGAATTACCATATTTACTCAGCTATAGTACCCCACCATCTACAGTACCCCCCCCCCCCTCCCCTTTCCCCTTAATTTGTGACATGAAAATACCGAAGTTGAAAAAAAATCTAAAAAATTCATGACATTAGTAGTAACAAGAAGTTTGCCAGCAGTAATCAATGCGAAATTCGACAGTATTGGCTGCCGCTGGTATACAATGGTATTTTTACAACATAATGGTAACAATAGCTATCTACCCCACCTCCCATTCTCCATGCAATATTGTCAGGCTTCCATTTTCCCACATTTAGTGTTGAATTCAGATTTATACTTTGAAAAACGTACAAAAATGAATACCAGTGATTGGAGAATTATTGTTCCAGCATCTTTTAAATTGAGAGCTTGTGAGTTTTCAATTACTTATTGAATAACATATTAGTTGTGTGGGTATAAAAATAAAGTTTTAATAAAATAGATATTTCATATTATGTAGTGTGATAAAGTGATTAATAAATGTAGCCCATTTTGAACTAACAGAATGCACTGTTGTATTGATGAAGTTTGCACCTACAGTACCCTCCCCAATTTCAGAAGTAAAAAATTGGAAAAATTGTGGTTACTGTAGCAGAGTAAATACAACATTCACAAAGCTGTTTCTGTATACATATGCAATAAATATATTTCTGAACAGAGCAACAAACTTATTTTGAGTAATTTCTTACAATTTTCTATTTATGGGATAAATTTATGAAATAAAAAGGATGTATAGTGGAAGATCAATGTTATGTTCTCTATGTTTTTCATGATTTTACGCCATAAATTTGTAGCCCCTGTAAAAAACTGTAAGATCAATATTAAAAATTCCCCATTTGTGTGTGTGTGTGTGTGTGTGTGTGTGTGTGTGTGTGTGTGTGGGTTTTTTTTTTTTTTTTTTTTTTTTTTTTTAAATGTTTCTTCTTAGTAAGGCTTACCTAAATTCTACATTTTTACTTGACATCCTGCTTTACTTTGTCCTTTTCTCCTACTGATATTTGATGTCACTGAACGAGTTATAAGTGACACAAAAGACAGATGGTTTTCACTGTCTTTGTTGATGGAATTAAGAGGTATACATTTTTACTTGACATCCTGCTTTACTTTGTCCTTTTCTCCTACTGATATTTGATGTCACTGAACGAGTTATAAGTGACACAAAAGACAGATGGTTTTCACTGTCTTTGTTGATGGAATTAAGAGGTATGCAAAGATCCACCGTGAATTATATGGTTAGTCTCTTCAGACCAAAGACATTAACACAACAGACATCTACTGGCAAAATAGTAAATTAGCCAGCGCATCTACATTAGACAGAAATAATTCACTCATGTGCAAAAAGGGATACTACAGTACACTTTCTAACATTGTGTTTGATTTGAATATTGCTTAATAATAAATTACAATAGAATCTGCAGAGACATAAAGCCATCGTTCACTTTAAATCAGATTTTATTTTGCAAGTACACTTTATAATCCAATAGACAGAATTGTTTGCAATAATGCATTGTATTTTTGATGCATCAGTTTTATTTTATTTTTTCTGATCACTATGTGGTATCTATTAATGAGGGTGTTGCAAGACATTAATGAACCTCTCATAAAGTTGTACCACATTCTTCTATTTGTATCTTGTGTTTTTGCAACAGAAAACTACAGTGTGCACTACTTTTATTCAATTTTCTCTCAGTATGTATATTTTAAAAAATGCCAAAATTATAAAAACAGCTACTGCCCAAACAATACATAGATAGTGGAGTGCAGAACTCGGATTATTGAAAGTTCATTGGTGTTGATTCAGTTGTAATGTGTGTTTGTGAGAAGAGAAAGTGCAAATCCTGTTTAAAATTTGAACAAAAAATGCCAAGTGTTTTTGTTAGTCTCTAATATAGAGACTCATGTACAGTGAGCTTCATCTCTTAAAATTCCAGTGATGTCTGTAAATACTATTGTCATTAAATGAGAGGAAGACATTGAGAGGAAGTTCTCATTGAGTAATTTTTTCTTATGAAAAGAGAAAATTGTTGAATTCATCAAAATCTCACATTTCATCAAACTTTTCCTCATATCTCAGAATCTGTCTCTTGTCCCATTCCATGCATAGAACACCTGGCTCACACTGCTTTGTTCCCATCATTCCTCGTGGCGAGCACTGATAACACTCTTGATAGAGAGCCTATATATAGGTGCTCTCTCCTATGCCAAATGCATTATCATCCCATTGGTCCTATTCAAAACTTAATTTACATTTAATTACCTTCACTTACACATATTTTATACAACATAGGCCTGCTGGAGAGGATTATGAGTTTTAATCATAAACTGTATGCTTGTTTTTGCTCATATTTTTGGGACTTTGACGTTTTTCTTGAGTGTGCATTTTTCTCAATTTTGTGTTTTTTAAGTCTGGACTGCATGGAAACATAAAATAGAGTTTTCTCTGTATACAAGTCCAAGTTAATCTGCATTGGGTACACATTGGTTACTTTCTACTTAAAGGTTTTTTACAAATAAAACATGTTTGGTCATGTAAGATGTCCAGCAGATTTTTATAGGTAATCAAATCTTCAAATATTTGGCATGTGAAATGTACTATATGTGACAAGGAATTTGTACCACCAATGTCAAGCTGTCAGTAGGAAATTGCCTTTGTCTACAGAAGGGTTCTTCTAGCCATGTAATAGTTTGTGCAAAGTTGATCCAATAAGTCCACATGAATCTTATTGCCGTTGTAGTACATAATCATCTTTATTTTTCCTGTTGTACTATCTATATTACAATTGAGGACACCTACATTACGTCACTGCAAACAAAAATGGTTTGAATGCTGTTGGTTTCTTTAGCATAATCTTTTTGAATTTTCAATGTCCACAAAATCCTACTAACATTTCATCAACACATGCTGATGACTCAGTACTCCTGTAGTTTGTAATAAAACCATCAGAAACCTCAGTTATAGGAACTGCAGGGTCCGTTTTGCATCATTCTTCTCTCGTTTATTGATCGAACTGTAATGCTAACAGCAAGATTTACAGTCTGTTTTTAGAAAAAATAGACCTGTCTATCTCTCTAACAGCCCTTTTGACTTGTACTAGTTAGTGAAATCTAGTACAATTTTCTTTGAAAATTGTGGAGTAATAATAGCATACTGAGAAAAGCTCTCAACTCTGTGACATCCACCTTGTAACAATTATTTTGTGTGTATTTGAATATGTGATGATTTTGTTTAGAAGGTCTTCATAAAATAAAAGATTCCAAATATATTGTGGGTTTGATCGTTTATTTATTTGGTCTCTATACTCACAATGAATACCAGCTTTTTGTAAACTATGCTGTGCTACTGTCTTTTACTATGAACTGTACAGGGACATCCATGGCCTCGTCTGGGAGTTTTTTGGAGGCTCCTCTTCATCTGATGCAGAATCTGAAATTTGGCATTCTTCAGATTCTGAATCATAAGATTCTTGAAATACACAATTCTCTGAAATGTTAGTCACTTCCATATAAATGCAGGCATCATCAGGATTATTCACATTTTCACAACTTAAGTGTTCTTCAAGCCACTGTTTGATCTGCCACAATTAATCACATTCATTTCTGTTTGGGTAAAATTAAAAATAGAGTACACAACAAGCCAGGTGCGATGATGTTGATGAAAAACTGATCAGAAAGGAAATAACAAAATAACAAGTATGCATACAGTCCTAATAATGGGACTGTCAACATTAACAGAGGAATTTAGGGGGGAGGGAGAATGAAGCTATTGGGTACCATATTGAACAAAAAATAATCTGAACATATATGTGCCAATCACATGACTCACACGTAGTCTGTAGAAGTTTAAAAATTGAACTTCAGTTTTCATGTTTACAAATTAACATAATCATTTATTCATTTTCAGAAAGACTTCTTAGAGTCTTCAGCCAGGTTTATGGCATATGTGCATACATCTGTAAATTCTATGTCACGGGTGTACCTGCAGAACGAGCGTCGATATAACTATACAACTCCTAAGTCATTCTTAGAGCAAATTAGCCTTTATGGAAAACTCCTGTGTCAAAAAAGTGCTGAACTTCATGGGAAGGTAGAGCGTCTTGAGAATGGACTGGAAAAACTGAAGTGCACTGCTGAGCAGGCAAGTATAGAATCTACATATACAGTAAATAACAGAATATGCATTATGGTTACTTAATGTAAGAACTAAGTAATTATTGTCGGTAACATTTGATGTATTCTTTTATAACATTCCCTTTGATTAGTTATTTATATAGTATGTTTTACCAAATGGAAATATCCTAGGTTGATGATCTGAAAGCCAAGTTAGCTGTTCAGGAAATAGAGCTGAAACAGAAGAATGAAGCAGCAGATGCATTGATTGAAGTTGTAAGGGTAGAGACTGAAAAAGTGGTAACAGAAAAAGCAGTTGGTAAGTAAAAATAAATAGATAAATAAGAATATATATATATATATATATATATATATATATATATATAAATGGTATAAAATAAAGATTTTTGACTTACCTAAAGTACAGGCTGGTCAATAGGAACACTAAACACACACAAAAACACACAACCATTCGAGCTTTCGCCACCAGTGGTGGCTTCTTCGGGAAAAAGAGGGAGGAAGGAGAGGAGAAAGGGAAGGATACGGGTTTTAAGGAAGTGGAAAAGGAGCCATTCCAATCCCAGGAGTGGAAGGACTTACCTTAGGGGACAAATCTCTGTCCAACTTCTTTGGTTTCTACAAATGTCTGCCTAAGTGTGTTTGGATGTGGATATGTGTGAGTGTGTGTGTATTATAAAGTACACCAACAACCTAATATCAGCTTTCACATCCCGCGGCTATCCTCCTGATCTGGTACAGAAACAAATTTCCAGAGCCACTTCCTCATCCCCCCAAATTCAGAACCTTCCACAGAAGAACCCCAGAAGTGCCCCTCTTGTCACCGGATACTTTCCGGGACTGGAGCGGACTCTGAATGTGGCTCTCCAGCAAGGATACGACTTCCTTAAATCCTGCCCCGAAATGAGATCCATCCTTCATGACATCCTTCCCACTCCACCAAGAGTGTCTTTCCGCCGCCCACCTAACCTCCGTAACCTCCTAGTCCATCCATATGAAATCCCCAAACCACCTTCCCTACCCTCTGGCTCCTACCCTTGTAACCGCCCCCGTTGTAAAACCTGCCCTATGCACCCTTCCACCACCACTTACTCCAGTCCCGTAACCCGGAGGGTGTACACGATCAAGGGCAGAGCCACTTGCGATAGCACCCACGTGATTTACCAACTGACATGCCTGCACTGTGAAGCGTTCTATGTGGGAATGACAAGCAACAAACTGTCCATTCGCATGAACGGTCACAGGCAGACAGTGTTTGTTGGTAATGAGGATCACCCTGTGGCTAAACATGCCTTGGTGCACGGCCAGCACATCTTGGCACAATGTTACACCGTCCGGGTTATCTGGATACTTCCCACCAACACCAATCTTTCAGAACTCCGGAGATGGGAACTTGCCCTTCAACACATTCTCTCTTCCCGTTGCCCACCTGGTCTCAACCTCCGCTAAATTCAATTCCCGCCCGCCATCTTTAACATCTTTGCCTCGGTTCTGTGGACAGAGCCTCTGCCTGAAGTGGCATCTCTGTCCAACTTCTTTGGTTTCTACAAATGTCTGCCTAAGTGTGTTTGGATGTGGATATGTGTGAGTGTGTGTGTATTATAACCTTCCTTTTTGTCCCCTAAGGTAAGTCCTTCCACTCCTGGGATTGGAATGGCTCCTTTTCCACTTCCTTAAAACCCGTATCCTTCCCTTTCTCCTCTCCTTCCTCCCTCTTTTTCCCGAAGAAGCCACCACTGGTGGCGAAAGCTCGAATGGTTGTGTGTTTTTGTGTGTGTTTAGTGTTCCTATTGACCAGCCTGTACCTTAGGTAAGTCAAAAATCTTTATTTTATACCATTTTCGTACCTGGAAGGTCTCCTTCTATAATATATATATATATATATATATATATATATATATATATATATAATATGTATGATACGAATATTAAGACGAAAAATTCCTAGCAGGAAAAATAAAATATAAAAAATAGACGAAGATTACTCACCAGGCGAAGGAGCACAGGTGTGACAGCATCACAAATAAATAAATGAATACACACACACACACACACACACAATCGCAAGCTTTCGCAACCCAGTTGCGTCTTCAGGCAGTAGGGAAGGAGAGGGAAAAGGAAATGATGAGGGTTTTAAGGAAGGGGGTAAGGAGCCATTCCAATCCCGGGAGAGGAAAGACTTACCTTGGGGGAAAAAATGGAGGGTAAACAAATGCACACATGCCCACACATTCACACAGACACAAGTACACTGGCTTTCTACAGTATGTCTGCCTAGGTGTACTTGTGTCTGTGTGAATGTGTGGGCATGTGTGCATTTGTTTACCCTCCATTTTTTCCCCCAAGGTAAGTCTTTCCTCTCCCGGGATTGGAATGGCTCCTTACCCCCTTCCTTAAAACCCTCATCATTTCCTTTTCCCTCTCCTTCCCTACTGCCTGAAGACGCAACTGGGTTGCGAAAGCTTGCGATTGTGTGTGTGTGTGTGTGTGTGTATTCATTTATTTATTTGTGATGCTGTCACACCTGTGCTCCTTCGCCTGGTGAGTAATCTTCGTCTATTTTTTATATTTTATATATATATGTATAAAAATAAAAATAGAAAACAGATGACTTATCAAAAGGACCGGCTCGTCGATAGAAACAAATAAAATAAATAAAATCACACACAAACACACATACAAGCTTTCGCAGCCTAGCTGCTTTGTCAGGCAGAAGGGAAGGAGAGGGAAAAGGAAGGGAGTGGATAAGGAGTCATTCCAATCCCGGGACAGGAAAGACTTACCTTGGGGGGAAAAAAAGAGGGTAAACAAAAACACACACACCCACACATTTACACAGACGCAAGATATGGTTTCTACAAATGTCTGCCTAAGTGTGTTTGGATGTGGATATGTGTGAGTGTGTGTGTATTTGTTTACCTTCCTTTTTGTCCCCTAAGGTAAGTCCTTCCACTCCTGGGATTGGAATGGCTCCTTTTCCACTTCCTTAAAACCCGTATCCTTCCCTTTCTCCTCTCCTTTCTCCCTCTTTTTCCCGAAGAAGCCACCACTGGTGGCGAAAGCTCGAATGGTTGTGTGTTTTTGTGTGTGTTCAGTGTTCCTATCGACCAGCCTGTACTTTAGGTAAGTCAAAAATCTTTATTTTATACCATTATATATATATGAAACGATTATTAAGACGAAAAATTCCTAGCAGGAAAAATAAAATATAAAAAATAGACGAAGATTACTCACCAGGCGAAGGAGCACAGGTGTGACAGCATCACAAATAAATAAATGAATACACACACACACACAATCGCAAGCTTTCGCAACCCAGTTGCGTCTTCAGGCAGTAGGGAAGGAGAGGGAAAAGGAAATGATGAGGGTTTTAAGGAAGGGGGTAAGGAGCCATTCCAATCCCGGGAGAGGAAAGACTTACCTTGGGGGAAAAAAAGGAGGGTAAACAAATGCACACATGCCCACACATTCACACAGACACAAGTACACCTAGGCAGACATACTGTAGAAAGCAAAGAAGTTAAGTTATAGAAGTTAAGAAGTTAGACAGAGATACCACTTGAGGCAGAGGCTCTGTCCAGAGAACTGATGCAAAGATGTTAAGAAGGTGGGTGGGAATTCAAATTTAGCGGAGGTTGAGACCAGGTGGGCAACGGGAAGAGAGAATATGCTGAAGGGCTAGTTCCCATCTCCGGAGTTCTGAAGGATTGGTGTCAGTGGGAAGTATCCAGATAACCCGGACGGTGTAGCACTGTGCCAAGATGTGCTGGCCGTGCACCAATGCGTGTTTAGCCACAGGGTGATCCTCGTTACCAACAAACACTGTCTGCCTGTGTCCATTCATGCGAATGGACAGTTTGTTGCTGGTCATTCCCACATAGAACGCTTCACAGTGCAGGCATGTCAGTTGGTAGATCACGTGGGTACTATCGCAAGTGGCTCTGCCTTTGATCGTGTACACCTTCCGGGTTACGGGACTGGAGTAAGTGGTGGTGGAAGGGTGCATAGGGCAGGTTTTACAACGGGGGCGGTTACAAGGGTAGGAGCCAGAAGGTAGGGAAGGTGGTTTGGGGATTTCATAGGGGTGGACTAGGAGGTTACGGAGGTTAGGTGGGCGGCGGAAAGACACTCTCGGTGGAGTAGGAAGGATGTCATGAAGGACGGATCTCATTTCGGGGCAGGATTTAAGGAAGTCGTATCCTTGCTGGAGAGCCACATTTAGAGTCCGCTCCAGTCCCGCTCCAGTCCTCAAAACCTTAGGCCCCCTACAAAACCTTTCACCTAACTCCATTAACCTCATGACCCCGCCGACACCCCGCACTCCCACCTTCTACCTACTTCCCAAGATTCACAAACCCAATCATCCCGGCCGCCCCATTGTGGCCGGTTACCAAGCCCCTACAGAACGAATCTCTGCCTACATAGACCAACACCTTCAACCCATCATGTGCAGTCTCCCATCCTTCATCAAAGACACCAACCACTTCCTCGATCGCCTGAAATCCTTACCCAGCCTGTTACCTCCAGAAACCATCCTTGTAACCATTGATGCCACTTCCCTATACACAAATATCCCACATACCCAGGGCCTTGCTGCGATGGAGTATTTCCTTTCACGCCGACCACCCACTTCCCTACCTAAAACCTCTTTCCTTAATACCCTAGCCAGCTTCATCCTAACCCACAACTTCTTCACTTTTGAGGGCCAGACATACCAACAACTAAAGGGAACAGCCATGGGAACCAGGATGGCCCCCTCGTACGCAAACTTATTCATGGGACGCTTAGAGGAAGCCTTCCTGGATACCCAAGCCTGTCAACCCAAAGTGTGGTACAGATTCATTGATGATATCTTCATGATCTGGACACACAGTGAAGAAGAACTCCAGAATTTCCTCTTCAACCTCAACTCCTTTGGTCCCATCAAATTCACCTGGTCCTATTCCAAATCCCATGCCACATTCCTCGATGTCGACCTCCATCTGTCCAACGGCCAACTCCACACATCCGTCCACATCAAACCTACCAATAAACAACAGTACCTGCATTATGATAGCTGTCATCCATTCCATATCAAACGTTCCCTTCCTTACAGCTTAGGTCTTCGTGGCAAACGAGTCTGCTCCAGTCCTGAAGCTCTGAACCAGTACTCCAACAACCTATTAACAGCTTTCACATCCCGCGGCTATCCTCCTAATCTGGTAGAGAAACAAATTGCCAGAGCTACTACCTCATCCCCCCAAATTCAGAACCTTCAACAGAAGAATCCCAGAAGTGCCCCTCTTGTCACCGGATACTTTCCGGGACTGGAGCGGACTCTAAATGTGGCTCTCCAGCAAGGATACGACTTCCTTAAATCCTGCCCCGAAATGAGATCCGTCCTTCATGACATCCTTCCTACTCCACCGAGAGTGTCTTTCCGCTGCCCACCTAACCTCCGTAACCTCCTAGTCCACCCCTATGAAATCCCCAAACCACCTTCCCTACCTTCTGGCTCCTACCCTTGTAACCGCCCCCGTTGTAAAACCTGCCCTATGCACCCTTCCACCACCACTTACTCCAGTCCCGTAACCCGGAAGGTGTACACGATCAAAGGCAGAGCCACTTGCGATAGTACCCACGTGATCTACCAACTGACATGCCTGCACTGTGAAGCGTTCTATGTGGGAATGACCAGCAACAAACTGTCCATTCGCATGAATGGACACAGGCAGACAGTGTTTGTTGGTAACGAGGATCACCCTGTGGCTAAACACGCATTGGTGCACGGCCAGCACATCTTGGCACAGTGCTACACCGTCCGGGTTATCTGGATACTTCCCACTGACACCAATCCTTCAGAACTCCGGAGATGGGAACTAGCCCTTCAGCATATTCTCTCTTCCCGTTGCCCACCTGGTCTCAACCTCCGCTAAATTTGAATTCCCACCCACCTTCTTAACATCTTTGCATCAGTTCTCTGGACAGAGCCTCTGCCTCAAGTGGTATCTCTGTCTAACTTCTTAACTTCTATAACTTAACTTCTTTGCTTTCTACAGTATGTCTGCCTAGGTGTACTTGTGTCTGTGTGAATGTGTGGGCATGTGTGCATTTGTTTACCCTCCTTTTTTTCCCCCAAGGTAAGTCTTTCCTCTCCCGGGATTGGAATGGCTCCTTACCCCCTTCCTTAAAACCCTCATCATTTCCTTTTCCCTCTCCTTCCCTACTGCCTGAAGACGCAACTGGGTTGCGAAAGCTTGCGATTGTGTGTGTGTGTGTATTCATTTATTTATTTGTGATGCTGTCACACCTGTGCTCCTTCGCCTGGTGAGTAATCTTCGTCTATTTTTTATATTATATATATATATATATATATATATATATATATATATATATATATATATATATATATATATATAACTTCTTTGCTTTCTACAGTATGTCTGCCTAGGTGTACTTGTGTCTGTGTGAATGTGTGGGCATGTGTGCATTTGTTTACCCTCCATTTTTTCCCCCAAGGTAAGTCTTTCCTCTCCCGGGATTGGAATGGCTCCTTACCCCCTTCCTTAAAACCCTCATCATTTCCTTTTCCCTCTCCTTCCCTACTGCCTGAAGACGCAACTGGGTTGCGAAAGCTTGCGATTGTGTGTGTGTGTGTGTGTGTGTATTCATTTATTTATTTGTGATGCTGTCACACCTGTGCTCCTTCGCCTGGTGAGTAATCTTCGTCTATTTTTTATATTTTATTTTTCCTGCTAGGAATTTTTCGTCTTAATAATCGTTTCATATATATATATATATATATATATATATATATATATATATATATATATATTATAGAGGAAAAATTCCTAACAGGAAAAAAATATACGTAAAAAATAGATGAACACTTACCAGGCGAAGGGGCACAGGCAGTAATAGCAACAAATAAACACACAGACACACACACACTCAAAAATGCTAGCTTTCGCAGCCTAGCTGCTTCATCAGGCAGAAGGGAAGGAGAGGGAAAAGGAAATGATGAGGGATTTAAGGAAGGGGGTAAGGAGCCATTCCAATCCCGGGACAGGAAAGACTTACCTTGGGGGAAAAAATGGAAGGTAAATAAATGCACATACACCCACACATTTACACAGACACAAGTACACAAGTGTACTTGTGTCTGTGTAAATGTGTGGGTGTATGTGCATTTATTTACCTTCCATTTTTTCCCCCAAGGTAAGTCTTTCCTGTCCCGGGATTGGAATGGCTCCTTACCCCCTTCCTTAAATCCCTCATCATTTCCTTTTCCCTCTCCTTCCCTTCTGCCTGATGAAGCAGCTAGGCTGTGAAAGCTAGCATTTTTGAGTGTGTGTGTGTCTGTGTGTTTATTTGTTGCTATTACTGCCTGTGCCCCTTCGCCTGGTAAGTGTTCATCTATTTTTTACGTATATATATATATATATATATATATATATATATATATATATATATATATATATATATATATATATATAAAATCTAGTACTTGATGGTTTGTTGCTTTAGATGTATTTATTATTATTATGTTTTTTAAACTGACATTCAAACAACCACTGGTTGAAAGATGTAAAGCTGCAGCAGAATGGCCATGTGCATTGGGGCACCATGCAGTGGTGCAATCGGCCATTCCCAGTTGGGAGTTTGAATCCCCCCTTTAAGTTTAGGGACTGATGGCCCCCCAAGTTAAGTTCCATAAGATTAACAAAAAAAGAAGAAAGAAAGATGTAAGACAGAATCTTTCCACCTTGAAAGCGAAACGGTCCTACTATGATATAAATGTCCAAAATATGTAAATAAAGCACATCAACAGTAGTGAAGTCACTGTTCTGTTGAAAATCGGTTTTATTTTGTTATGACATTTTCACCATATAAGTGATAACAGGTTTCCTATTCAGGTGCATTATTGCAAACTGTGTTCTCATTCAGGACATTATCATTAAATTCGATTAAACTGATGAATGTTCTCCAATGAGATCAAAAATATTATTCAAAGGATATAACTTTACCAATGAAAATTGATAATCAAAAGATATAGGGTGGCTGGCTAGTACGTATCTCAGCTCAGTACTACTGATAGTCACACAAAAAAGATAAAAATATTGACAAAATAAATGTAGACACAAGCTTTCAGAATTTTTTCCTTCACCACATAGGAGAGAGGCGGGAAGAGAAAGCTGATAAAAGGGAAGGTTTACTCATAACATAGCCTGTGAAATAAGGATGGTATGAAGGATGAGATGAGTCTTTTCTCAAATAAACACATAATTAGCAACCAGAATACGAGAGGCAACATAAAAACACTATGAACTGATCCAACAATATAATACTAAGCAACTATCTCACTACCCAGATCAGTATCAGGTTGCCTATTTAACAGATTCCAGGGGCAAAAAGATGTAATTTTAAATAGTTTCCACAATTAATGATCAAATTTTAAAAACATAAAAGTGTGTCTCTTATGCAGCATATGACATTTGTAGTGGTTACAGTACATTCTCTGGTCCCAAAGTTATCCAAGCTGCAACCTAAGTTAGAAATGTAAGTTGGTGGCAGTAGAATCATTCTCCAGTCAGCTTCAAATTCTAGCCATCTAAATTTCTCACTAGTGTTTCTCAAAAAGAATGTTGCTATCCCTCCAGTGATTCCCGTTTTGGTTCCTGAAGCATCTCTGTAACACTTTTACGTTGACTGAACATACCACGCAGAAATAAAGTAGCCCACATCTGAATTGCTCATGCCTTCGTTTGAGCTGACCTGATCTTGACAATACTCAAGAAGGG
This sequence comes from Locusta migratoria, assembly GCA_026315105.1. Taxonomy (NCBI): domain Eukaryota; kingdom Metazoa; phylum Arthropoda; class Insecta; order Orthoptera; family Acrididae; genus Locusta; species Locusta migratoria. The sequence continues at coordinate 505,127,038 of CM048746.1, read as the reverse complement.
GTCACACAAGCTTTCCATGTGTCATCTACTTTACAGACGTACCACTTCTTCTCAAAATTCCCCCAATTAACCTAAGACTAGCATCTGTCTTCCCCATGACTGTCCTTACGTGCTTATTCAATATCGTATCACTCTACAACATTATGTCTAGATATTTAATCAGTATGACTGCGTCAAGCCAAGCAGCTCATTATTAATACTTTATGTGGGGAAAAATCAGTTTCTCATGCTCTCTTGCCTCATATTACATTTTTCTATATTTAGAACTAACTGCCATGGTTATTAGATTTGGACAGATGGTAGTGGCCATGTGTCTGAGGATGTAAACAACCATAAATGGCATAGCTCCCTTTATTTCTAATTGGTCTTCTGTCTTTAGTCAATGGACTGAGTTATTTTGGTGGGTATAATGGTATCCAGTATACCAACAAAAACAGATTTGACTATTGGTAGTATGATGACCACCAACGGAAGATGATAGATCCATAGCTTATTACAGAATTCAGGAAGAAGGAAGTACTGAGTAGCAGATCCTTTGCATATTAATGTAGTTAACAGTGGCAGACAGAATTAAAAGTTGAAATCTATAAAATAACCCTTGGGTGACTTATAGAGAGAGGTATTTACCCATCAACATTGTATGAATTCCACAGAGTAACACTCCATACAGCAGGAACAAACATCGCTGGGTGGTCACTATAGTTTCGTATAAGTAAACACCAAAAGCACAATAACAGATGCAAACCTCTTTGGGCAGGTATAGCTGTTCAATATGAACAAAACCACAAGCACTACAGTAGATAATAACCTCTCAGGAGAGGTCTAGTTGTTTTATATGTTCAAAGACAAGTACAACAGCAGGTACAAACCTCTCTGGGGACATTGCAATTCTACTTAGTGGAAAGTAAACAAACCTATGATGAACAATCAGGTGATCTGTCTATGATGTATGTAATACTATATTTAGTGCCACTGGAAATGAATTTGAACCTGTGTTGTGGTATTTTGCTTCTCAAAGTAGAGCAGTGCATTTCTGGACACAAGTTTCTGTACTAGAGTTAACAATATAATGGGAATAAGTTGCAACTCTCCGTATTTATTATTGGTGAACCACAAACTGGCACATAGAAAGATAATCACAAATACACACACACACACACACACACACACACACACACAACTTAACTTGTGAACACAGCTGAAGAAAAGAATACACACACATCCATACTAACATGCATGCCCAACTCACCAAACTTAACAATCTTGATTCTTAATTCCCACTACAAAATTTCAAACTCTGTAAAGGAGGTTTAGTTGCACCCTTTTAAAAAGAATTTCATCTTCAGTTCATAGTAAAAATTAAATATAAAACCAAGCATACACATAAAAGTACATTAATTCATATACTTTGTTTGACTTACCCAAAGTACAGGCTCACCGATAGTCATAAAAAAACACACACACAGACATTCAAGCTTCCGCAACAGTTGGTCGCTTCTTCAGGAAAAGAGGAAGGAAGTAGGGGAGAAAGCGAAGGATATGGGTTTTAAGGAAGTGGAAAAGGAGTCATTCCAATCCCAGGAGTGGAAGCACTTACCTTAAGGGGAAAAAAGGGAAGATAAACAAGTGCACACACACCCACACACATGCACACACAAACACAACAAGGTAGACATTTGTAGAATTTGGCTTTCTACAAATGTCTACCTTGTTGTGTTTGCGTGTGCATGTGTGTGGGCGGGTGTCCGCTTGTTTAGCTTTCCTTTTTTCCCCTTAAGGTAAGTCCTTTCACTCCTGGGATTGGTATGACTCCTTTTCCACTTCCTATATCCCGTATCCTTCCCTTTCTCCCCTCCTTCCTTCCTCTTTTCCTGAAGAAGTGACCAACGGTTGCGAAAGCTTGAATGTCTGTGTGTGTTTTTATTTTTATTTATTTATGTATCTATTGGCGAGCCTGTGCTTTAGGTAAGTCAAACAATCTTTATTTTTACACATATTTTTCCCACCATCAAAGTCTCCTTCTATAATATTAATTCATATACTTTTATACTAGTTACCCACTGGTTCTTAGTTTTCTAGTTTGTGAAACAACCTGATAATTTGTGGGGAATGGAAAGATTATCAAATTTGTCTCTTTGTTGTAGTGATGTATTTGTGAAGTCTCAAAACAAGCAGTCACTATCAGTGGTACAAAACCTTAATAGAGTTCATTTGTAAGAGACAATGATGTACACTGCAATCATAGGAGACTATTGAAAGTAACAGTTTGTAGTTGAGATGTGATATTGTTGTGTAGAGTAGTAAGGTTTCTTGGAGAGTAGCTACAAGGTGAACCTTGAGTAGTCATTGGGGGTTGGAAGGGCACTTTATTGGCATTCTGTAATCAAAAATGTCCACCCCCATGAACCACAGACATTGCCGAGGTGAGGTGGCTTGTGTGCCTCAACGATGCAGATAGCTGTACCATAGGTGCAACCACAGTGGAGGGGTATCTGTGGAGAGGTCAGACAAACGTGTGGTTCCTGAAGAGGGGCAGCAGCCTTTTCAGTAGTTACAGGGGCAACAGTCTGGATGATTGACTGAGCTGGCCTTGTAACATCAGCTAATGTGGCTTTGCCATGCAGTTACTGCGAATGTCTGAAAGCAAGGGGAAACTACAGCCGTTACTTTTCCCGAGGACATGCAGTTCTACTGTATGAAAATATGATGATGGCATCCTCTCGGGTAAAATATTCCGGAGGTAAAATAGTCCCCCATTCGGATCTCCAGACTGGGACTACTCAGGAGGATGTTGTCATCAGGAAAGGCAATACTGACATTCTATGGATCACAACGTGGAATGTTAGATCCCTTAATCGGGTAGGTAAACTAGAAAATTTGAAAAAAGAAATGGATAGGTTAAAGTTAGATATGGTAGGGATTAGTGAAGTTTGTTGGCAGGATGAACAGGATTTCTGGATGGGTGAGTACAGGGTTATCAATACAAAATCAATCGGTGGTAACGCAGAAGTAGGTCTGATAATGAATAAGAAAATACGAATGCGGGTAATTTACTATGAACAGCACAGTGAACGCATTATCATAGTAAAGATAGACACGAAGCCAACACCGATCACAGTAGTGCAAGTTTATATGCCAACTATCACGGCCGATGAAGAGGATATCGAAAAAATGTATGAGGAGATAAAAAAAATCATTCAGAATGTTAAGGGAGATGACAACTTGATTGTGATGGAGGACTGGAACTCGGTAGTATGAAAGGTAAGAGAAGGAAATGTAGTAGGGGAATATGGACTGAGAAAAAGGAATGAAAGAGGAGATCACTTGGTAGAATTTTGCGCAGAGCACAATTTAATGATCACTAACACTTGGTTCAAACATCATGAAAGAAGGCTGTATACATGGAAGAGACCAGGAGACACTGGAAGGTACCAGATTGACTTTATAATGGTAAGGAATAGATTTAGAAACCAGGTTCTAAACTGTAAGGCATATCCAGGGGCAGATATAGACTTTGACCATAACTTATTGGTTATGAACGGCAGATTAAAACTTAAAGAGATTGCAGAAGGGTAGAAAGGTTAGGAGTTGGAACCTGGACAAATTGAAGGAACCAGAGGTGGTTGAGAATTTCAGAGGGAGCATTAGGCAAGGATTGGCTGAAACGGGGAAAAGTAATACAGTAGAAGAAGAATGGGTCGCTCTGAGAGATAGGGTAGTGAAGGCTGCAGAGAAAGATAGATACCGCCTACAGGAAAATAAAGGAGATATTTGGAGACAAGGAAAGCAGCTGTATGAATATCAAGAACTCAGACGGAAAACCAGTACTAAGCAAAGAGGGGAAAGGTGAACTGTGGAAGGAATACATAGAGGGCCTATACAAAGGAAATACACTTGAAGGCAGTATTCTAGAAATGGAAGATGAAGTGGAGGAAGATGAGATAGGAGATATGATACTGCAAGAAGAATTTGACAGAGCACTGAAGGACAAGGCCCCTGGAGTAGATGATATTCCGTCTGAACTGCTGATGTCGTTAGGAGAGCCAGTTCTGAAAAAAATTGTATCACCTGGTATGCAAGATATATGAGACAGGGGAAATACCCTCCGACTTCAAGAAGAATATTTTAATTCCAATTCCAAAGAAAGCAAGTGCAGACAAGTGTGAAAATTACATAACTATCAGTTTAATAAGTTATGGTTGCAAAATACTAACACGAATTATTTACAGACGAATGGAAAAACTTGTGGAATCCGACCTGGGGGAAGATCAGTTTGGATTTAGGAGAAATGTAGGAACACGGGAGGCAATACTCACATTACAACTTATCTTAGAAGATAGGCTAAGGAAAGGGAAACCTATGTTTTTAGCATTTGTCAGTTTGGAGAAAGCTTTTGACAATGTCAACTGGAATACACTCTTCCAAATTCTGAAGGTATCAGGGGTAAAATATAGGGAGCGAAGAGTTATATTCAACCTGTACAAAAACCAGACGACTGTTATTAGAGGCGAAGGGCAAGGAAGGGACGCGGAGGTTGGGAAGGGAGTGAGACAGGGTTGTAGCCTTTCCCCAATGTTGTTCAATCTGTACATTGAGCAGGCAGTGAAGGAATGGAAGGAGAAATTTGGAGAGGGCATTAAAGTGCAGGGAGAAGAAATAAAAACTTTGCGGTGATTCTGTCAGAGACCGCAAAAGATCTGAAAGAGCAATTGAATGGGATGGACAGTGTCGTGAAAGGAAGATATAAGTTGAACATTAACAAGAGTAAAACGAAGGTAATGGAATGTAATGGCAGAAGATCAGGCAATGCTGAAGGAATTAGATTAGGTAATGAGACAATAAAGTAGTGGATGAATTTTGTTATTTGGGTAGCAAGATAACTTATGATGGCCGAAGTAAAGAAGATATAAAATGCAGAATGGCTATGGGAAGAAAAGCATTTCTAAAGAAGCGGAACTTGTTAACATCCAATATTAATTTAAATGTTAGGAGGTCCTTTCTGAAAGCATTTGTCTGGATTGTAGCATTGTATGGGAGTGAAACGTGGTCGATAAAGGGTTCAGATAAAAAGATGATAGAAGCTTTTGAAATGTGGTTCTACAGACGAATGTTGAAAATTAGATGGGTAGATCACGTAACTAATGAGGAGGTGCTTAACCGAATCAGGGAGAAAAGGAGTTCCTGGCATATACTGACTAATAGAAGGCATAGATAGGTTGGACACATTCTGAGACATCAAGGAATTGTCAACTTAGCATTAGAAGGAAGCGTGTTGGGTAAAAATCGTAGAGGGACACCGAGGGATGAATATAGTATGCAGATTCAAAAGGATGTAGGTTGCCGAACGTATTCTGAGATGAAGAGACTTGCACAGGACAGGGTAGCGAGGAGAGCTGCATCAAACCAGTCTGCGGATTGAAGACCACAACAACAACAATCAAAACTGTGATAGTAGTGGCCAAATTGTGGTCTAAGAAGAACAGCTGTATTCCTGCATTATGAAATGTGTGAATGGACACAGAAGATTCATCCATAACTGCTTTATTATATTCAAAATAACTTGAAACAGACATCATGTTCTGTAAAGAGGCTACATTATACTGTTTGTAGTATTTTCCTTGTATGTATCTGTTCATTTGTAATTTTAAATCATCTATGTTCTGTAAATGAACGACTTGTTTTGCTGTTAATTTTCCATCTGCTGTTATCATATGGGTATACATTTACATAACCCAGATGTATGTATAGAGAATCAAATTTATACTAACTTATTTATGTGCTTCCTATACCGTAGTTGCATACAGAGCATTTGCAAAAGAATGCCTGTAAATTTTATGGTGGAATACCTAATTTTCAGCTGATGAGGAGGAGCAAAAAGTTGCATGTATTGCAGAAGAAGTGACAAAAAAACAGCAGGACTGTGAAGAAGACTTGGCTAAAGCTGAGCCAGCCCTTACTGCTGCACAAGAAGCTCTTAATACTCTAAACAAGGTAAGAAGCTTAATAATGGAGCTGTAATTTGTTTATTATGCTAGTCAACTAGTATATATTGTAATTATTCCGTTTTATTTTTCATAATATTTTACAGAGTATTAACTGTATTTCTCAAAAGGCAAAATCTGCGACACATACAGTGGTATCAAGATGTTATCTTCAAGTTAATTTCTGACTCAAGTCTATGCTGCACAGTGTCAGATCTCAAATGGTGGGCTTGTAAGGAGGATTTGGTGAAGGCAGATTGTATTTAAAATGTTGTCTACCTTCACCAAATCTTCCTCACAATTCTGCTGTCAAACATAAACTTTAGTAGTGGGTGTCTACCTGTGGTAAAAAAAAATGACAGTTTGTTAATATGAAATTCAGTAACCTACATGTAAAGAAGTACTATTTTGTAATTTAAAATTGTTATATGAAGTTATAGGTTGTGTAATTCATTTGTGTACAGAACAATGTATGTCCAATCCTTGAAAAAAATGTATATTTTGTTGAATGTGGTCTGTAGAACCATGACTTAACGAAAGGAAATTCATTTGTGTAAATAATATTATAAAAATATTAAATATTATAGGAGTAGTGTGAAAAAGTGTGGACAGAGAAGAAGTGTGGAATGAGTTACGTTGGCAGTTGTAAGCATAGCAGGTGAGAAGTTTCTAGAGTGTTAAATGAAAACCTTAAAAACTTTTTAAAATTTTAAAAAGTTGAGTAATGGATTTTATAGGTGAAAGTAGTGTTCCTTGATGTTCACAATTTGTCTGAGAGGTGACAGAGTGATACTACAACAGAGGACAAGACAGCAACATCCAATACATGATAATTGCCTTACTGTAGACAAGCACCCCAATTGAGCAGTGATTCATGGTGCCTTCTATATGTAGTTAAGGTGTCAAACCAATCAAAATTCATCATAGAATGATGACAACAGAGTGATTGGTGTGTATTATTCCAGCAAGTATAAGAGGTGTAGCAATATTTAAAGCAGTGTACCTTTGAGAAGAATACCCCAAGGCCACATCTCGCTCAACAGTTAGTAGTGGACAAAAACATGGTGTTAGTGGTGGAGACAATAGACATGTCACTCTGAGCAAAATAGCTACACGTTTTAAGATTGGTATTGCTTCTGGGTATATATTGTGCCCAATGTAATGTTCATAAATAAGGTGTTTGCAAGATCGAAATATTTTCATGTCACTGCCCATGAAGAACTTTTGCATCATTTCCATGTTAAAGGTGATTTATGGGGAAAATTGTTACAGCCAATGAGACTTGGGTCTACCTTCACCAACCAGAAATGAAAAGATTAAGCAAGCTTATTATTGAAACCATAAAAATTTGCATTCAGTACACTGTTAGAAAAGTTATGCTCATTCTCTTCTGGGGTGTGAATGGAATAATTTTTTAGCATTATGTGGATAAGAGAGCAATGGTAACCAATTATTCAGAGATGCTGAAAAATCAACTTCCCCCTGCCATCAGGAGGCATGATACTTCCTGACCTCCTACATCCTGTAAGACAGTACAGAATATTCAGGAAATTAAATTTGAATGTCTTGTACATCTTCCTTTTTCACTAAATCTTGCTCCTAGTGACTTTCATCTATTCAGTGCTATCAGAAGATCAATGGGAAGCAGTCATTTCATAAGTGACAAGTAGTTGAAATCCACGGTTCACGACTGGCTACATGCACAACCAAATGAATTCTTTCAACATGGTATCTGTGCACTTCCAAAGTAGTGAAATACATACCTACAATGTTAGGGAACCATTGTCAAAAAAAAAAAATGATGTAAAATTTTTGTCCAGTGAACAATAAAAAAATATGGCATTTTTAACTTATTCATTTGCATTGTCTTAGTAACTAAGGTGTGGAATATGTCAATATCTCAGGGGTAACTGGAAAAAAAGACAATGAATGAAAATACAGTTGATTTTGTATTGAGTAGCAGGTTTGGTATTGCTTGATGCAGGTGGATTATAGGGACCCTCAGAGAGTGAGGCTAGTAGGCTAGCAAAGGCATAGAATATGATGAGAAAACAGTTCACATCTGTGAAGCAGACGGAGGCTTAACAGCCGAAAGCTCCCCCCCCCCTTTTTTTTTTTTATGTGTGCCTCTCTGCAACTCATTGGGCGTCTGTGGTGAGTAGCAGCCTATCTTTTCCAAAATATTGTAGTATACAGATGTGGTTAGTTGTGAACCAGCATTACATTGAACTGTACATTTCAGTGGTCTAGTATGTGCTAGGTTAACTGTTTGGCAGCAACATCTCATGCAATAGGATGGTTGCCTTTTGTCATATCCTTGTAGAGACCATGACATGGCTGATTTTGCTGATGGCCATGTTTCTGTTGGGACATGAAATATCTGTGAGATGAGCAGAATAGGTTGCAATTCACTTTTAAATGCTTTGCAGACAATCCAGCATATAATTTCCACTCCATTTTTCTACAATTTCATTTTCAAAGAGTGTACTGGTAAAAGAAACATGAATATTTTTCAGTGATGACTCTTATTGTATTAAAATGATCAATTTTTCCTATACAGGTGGGTGTCAATAAAATATTTCAGTATTTGGAGGTGGAAGCAGCTAATTGAAAAATGAAAAATCCTTAGTTTTAATTATTGCCATCCTAACTTATGTATCACACACATTACACTCTCTAATCTATTTCAGAACAGTACAAAATTAGCTGCCATTATTTGGGTTTTTTTCAATCTCCTCTGTAAATATTGTCGGGTAAAGATCTCATGCTGCACAGCATTACTCTAGGAGAGGATGGAAACGCATAGTGGATTCATTGCATTTTCAGCCACTAAAATGCATTCTTTTGATCATCATTCATGCAACATTACCTTTGTGATTATTCAAATGTAAGTTTTTCATAATTCTTATTATTTATAGAATGATTCATGAACAATGTCAGACTGTGCATGTATAAGTGGCAACATAGTTTGCAATGTTGGTGGTTCTAGGCAATATTTGAGGTATGCACATCCATTTAATTCAAATATTCTAATTCAGTGATTCCCACTGAGTAGTGCCCAACTGCTATAAAAAAGAGTATTGTGTAGGAATAACACAGTATAGAAACACCATGTGTGACATCAAATAGAAATTGAGTCATAAAACATCCTTACTGCATTATTTTCTATTACCTTTCAGGCAAATCTTACAGAATTGAAGTCATTTGGATCTCCTCCAGGAGCAGTCACAAATGTTACTGCAGCAGTTATGGTTCTTCTGGCTCCCAACGGAAAAATTCCAAAAGATAGAAGCTGGAAGGCAGCAAAGGTCAGCAAATATGTAAACTACTGCTTTAATATCATTCTAATTTATTTTTTCCCCTCTTTATTACTTACCATGAATGTTATAATAAATGATGAGCAGTTTTTCAAAAGTATACAAATGCTCAGTTTTTCAAAATTCTGACTTTTGTAGATGCTTACTATGCTTGTTGCCATGCCTAACCTGCTGAAATGGTTTGATCAAAATATGATATTTGAAGGTTTTATAGCTTCTTGAAGAATATGAGATTTTACAACTTGATATTTGCTTTCACTGGTTAAAGTAAAATTAACAACACAAATTGTGTTTTGCTTCTCAGAGACCTGAATGAAGGATATTAATTTAGGCGCCATTCTCACTAATAATGTGTGAGAGTTTTCTGCAAAAAGTAAAGGATATAAGCTGTAGCTGTATGTAAGTGCTTATTGTCAGAAAAACCCTTTTTCCGGCCCTCTACGATCATTTTTCACCGGCACTTGGTAATTACATTTTCATAGAAATTTCTTTGGTTGTTTATCAGCAGTTTGACCATAAATTTTATGCCACTGGTAAGTTTTAAGGTGCCGCCAGTGATCTTTAATGGACCGTAATTACCTTTTATGCGCAGCTAGCGATCGTTTATCTGCTGCCAAAAACCCTTTTTTCGGCCCTCTACGATCATTTTTCACTGACACTTGGTAATTACATTTTCGTAGAAATTTCTTTCGTTGAACTTTTATATATTCGATTTTTTTTTTTTTCAATATATTTTCGATAAAGTTTCACCCTATTATTCATCCAAACAATATTAAATTTAAATTTTCCTATGTTCTGCCCCTCTTCACACACGAGAATCCAACCACCACCCCTTTGTGTGTGCTTGTGTGTGTATGTGTATATTATTATTTTTTAAACCAATTATCCATCATGTATCCCAACCCTATACCACAGTACCTTCAGTCATTCCGCAAACATGCATTTGCTATAGCCAAACTGCAATCCCACATTCTTTTCCTCCAATCCTGTTTGTCATTTGGAACAATCCCCAAAGGACTCACTTTAAAAGTTCCCATCTCTGGGTGTAATCCTTGTTTCCATCACTCCCTCCTACAATTTCAAATTCAGCAGTCCTTAGCTCTCACCCGTCTTATCCTCCTACAGTATGTTGCCTTGTGTAACCACCACTCCCAACAACTCCTCTCTCTCTCTAAAATACTTCTCCTCTCAGCACCTGGCTCAAATAACACACTTGGATCCATAATACAACAAGCCAACTGCAAACTTGAACTGTATGCCACACAACACCTTAGAAAACTATCCAACCTACTGGTCCATCATCTCAGAAGTGGTATCCCTCTTCCCATAATTCACAACTACCCACCACAACACCACCCTCAAAACCCCCCACTCATTGGCAACAAACCAAGCCTGGCTTCCCTACTGAATCTTCCAATCCCATCACACACCCCTCCCAGAACCTATCACAACCGTCACCACATGCAGACACCACCCAATACCAATTCCAGTTCAGTCCTTAACCTCTCATCCAAATCCCTCTTCATTCCAGAAATATCTGTCCCGTCTAAAGGCTTAACCTTCTGTCCTACACCTAAATTTAATCACACTGCCCTGGTCAAGGATCTCCTCTTATTAACCCGTAACCTCAACTGGAAATACCGCTTCAGCACCCAGTCACAACCCCCAGGCAGCAGAGCCGCTGCTGAACCCTGTCTTGAACAATTCCGACCTCCCTCCCAAAAAGATCCTCCTGCTCTTCCTCAAAACCATCCCTTGCAGGCATTCCAGGAATTCCTCACATCCAGCATTGCTTCCCAATCCTTCCTGAACAACATACCAACCACTCCTAACATCAGCCCAGCTGAATCCAAAGCCATCCAAGAGCTGAAAGCAGACCGCTCCATTGTAATTCTCCCAGCGGACAAGGGTTCCATAACTGTGGTACTTGATCGACTGGAGTATGTGGCAGAAGGGCTGCGTCAACTCTTGGATACCTCTACCTATAAACCTATTCCTTATGACCACATTCCCTCAGTCCAGGCTGAACTACAGAAAATTCTTAAAACCCTAGGTCCGTTACAAGGTCTCACCACTGCCTCCTTATAACTTCTCTCTCCACCTGAACCTCGCACCCCTACCTTCTACCTCCTCCCTAAAATCCATAAAGAAAATAATCCTGGCCGTCCCATAGTAGCAGGTTTCAAAGCTCCAACAGAACGTGTCTCAGCTCTGGTAGACCAACACCTCCAACCTATAACCTGCAGGCTCCCATCCTATATCAAAGTTACAAACCACTTTCTGGAATGCCTCAAATCCATCCCTATGCCCCTCCCACATGATAGCTTCCTTGTCACCATAGACGCTACATCCCTGTATACCAACATACCTCACACCCATGGTCTATCAGTTCTGGAACACTATCTTTCCCAACGCCCACCTGAAAGCCTCCCAAAAACCTCATCCCTTGTCATACTCGCTAATTTCATACTCAACAATAATTACTTCACCTTTGAGGGCCAGACCTACAAACAAATCAGGGGGGCAGCTATGGGTACCAGGATGGCCCATTCCTATGCCAACCTCTTCATGGGCCGCATGAAAGAGGCATTCCTTAAGACACAAAAGTTGCCTCCCCTAATTTGGTATAGATTCATAGGTACTATCTTTGTGGTCTGGACTCACGGTGAAGAAACCCTTCTGAACTTCCTCCACGACCTTAACTCCTTCTCCAACCTTAAATTCACTTGGTCCTTCTCCAAAACTCAAACCACCTTCCTTGATGTTGACCTTCATCTAGTCTCACATCCACACCTCAGTCCATATTAAACCCACTAACAAACAACAGTGCCTCCACTTTGACAGCTGCCATCCCTTCCATATTAAACGATCCCTTCCCTACAGCCTGGGCATCCGTGGGAAATGTATCTGTTACAGTTCCGAATCCCTCACCATTTACAACAATCTATCCAATGCTTTCCTCTCCCGCAACTACCCTACAGACCTCGTCCACAAACAGATCTCCTGAGCTGTCCATTTCTCTCCCTCCAACAACAATGTTCCTAACCCCAGACCATCCAGAAGCACCCCCTTAGTCACCCAGTACCATTCTGGCCTGGAATGCCTCAACAAATTCCTTAAACAGGGCTATGACTTTCTCAAGTCATGCCCTGAGATGAGACCATCACTCCAAACTGTTCTTCCCACACCACCCAGGGTAGCCTTCCGCCGTCCTCCCAACCTCTGCAACATCCTTGTCCAACCTTACAACATCCCAAAACCACCCTCCCTACCTAATGGTTCCTACCCCTGCAACCGATCTCTCTGCAAAACCTGTCCAATGCATCCTCCCACTACCACACACTCCAGCCACACCACAAGAAAAACCTACCCGATTCAAGGCAGGGCCACATGTGAGACAACACACGTCATATACCAGCTGACATGTGTCCACTGTTCAGCGTTTTATGTTGGTATGACTACTAACAAATTGACTGAGCGGATGAATGGGCACAAACGGACTGTTCGCCTGGGGGACACCCAATATCCTGTGGCAGAACATGCCCTCCAGCATAACTCCAGGGACCTGGGCACGTGTTACACCACACATGCCATTTGGATAGTACCAACAAACACCAGTCCCTCAGAGCTACGGAGGTGGGAACTTGCCCTCCAACATATCCTCTCCTCCCGCCACCCCCCTGGCCTAAATGTACGCTAACCCCTCCCCTTCCTCTATCCTCAGCTCACCTATTCATTACCCCTTCCTTACCTCTCTCTCTCCCTCTCCCTCCCACTCTCTCACTCTCTGTCTTTCTCTCTATCTCTCTCCGTGTGTGTGTGTGTGTGTGTGTGTCCATCCATCTTTCCCTGTTAATGAAAAACGTTTTAGACACCCCCCCCCCGCCCCTCCTACACCCCTCAGCATCATTCAGTTCACTCACCTTCTCTTCTCTTTACTACTTGATCTTTCCTCTTTGGTTATATATATCCTCTCTGGCTTGGCTCAGTACATACATGCAGTATCTCTGACGTCCACACTCCCGAAACACCACCTTCATGACCTAGGTCGTGAATTACCTTTCCCTTCCATTCCCATCCTTTCTTCTTCCCTTCTCTCCCACCTGATGAAGGAACTGTGTTCCGAAAGCTTGTCCTTTTTGTCCCCTTTTTTCTGTTTCTTTATTTGTGTTACTATCAGCGGTTCAGCACAAAGGTAAGTATTGGCCAGCCATTCTATCTCGTTTCAACAATACTTATCATCTCTGAGGAGAATTTTCATCATTAATCAGACAGTAAATGAGTTGTTTACAGATTTTTAAGTCCTGATTATTGCTTAGTTCCAGCCAACTTTGTCATGGAGAAGTTTCTGGTAAAGGAGCTGAGTCTTAAACTATAAAATGGATGTTAAAGTAACTGATTTCAGAAAATATTTTTGAATAAAAGACTGTCTTGATTTGCTACCAACCATATGGTTTCTGTACCACATCACAACAATGGGATGGAAAGGCTTTCAGAAAAGGTATACATATAACTTGAGTGTTCAGCTATCAGAAAGTCCAGGTTGAGAGTGAAAACGTGCAACAAGTCCATCAAGCACATGAAACTGCCAGCTATTGCTTATCCACATTAGCTACCAGACATAACATTGAACCAAAAGCTTCAGGAAGTAAAGAATGCTGAGCAGGTGTTTTTCCTTATTATGATATCACATTTCATCATCATGTAAATACTTTAAAGGAAACTGGCCTGGATAAATTATTGCAAAAATACATGGTAACAGGACAGTAATAATGTAAGTCTTATGAAGATTGCAGTACAGAAAACCAAAAATTGCAGCCAGGAACTGAGGAAAGCAGCCATCGTAGGAAAGAAGAAAAAGGATAGCAATGAAAATGATATTTAAAAGCATGTCTATAAAGACCAAACTTTGAACTTTTGAAAAACTTGGAAACTTTGTCCCTCTATTCTAATATAAACAATGATTTTTCCAGAAGTCATACAATGGGATTCAAGCCTATAAAAAGCAGTTTAAATGTTAAATATTCTCATTTATATAATTATACGAATATTAAGACGAAAAATTCCTAGCAGGAAAAATTACAGTAGAACCTCGTTTTTACGCTTTTCAAGGGACTTGAGTAAAATGGTGTAAAATGCAGGAAAACGTAAAATGCAGGAAATAATGTTTTAAACGGTAAAAAATGCTTACTGCATGAGCATTGCATTTTCGTAGTTTATTTGTGATATATGTACATAATAGGCATCTAAATACTTGCCAGGAAGTTTATTATACAATAAAGGTTATCCAAATGTTTACTATTTTAAGCGACAGGCAAAACGTAATTTTACGGGAAGTAGAATTTTTTGACGTAATTTCATTCATTATAATCGAGGGTGCCACTATTTTAAGCGCCAGGCAGAACTGGTAATTTTATGGGAAGTAGAAATTTGACGTTTCCATTCATCATAATCGAGGATGCCGCTATTTTAAGCGCCAGGCAAAACTGGTAATTTTATGGGAAGTAGAAATTTGACGTAATTTCATTCATTATAATCGAGGACGCCGCTATTTTACGCGCCAAACAGAATTGGTAATTTTATGGGAAGTAGAAATTTTTGACGTAATTTCATTCATTATAATCGAGGACGCCGCTATTTTACGCGCCAAACAGAATTGGTAATTTTATGGGAAGTAGAAATTTTTGACGTAATTTCATTCATTATAATCGAGGACGCCACTGCTGGGCTATGTAACACATCTTCAAAATTACCTGAACCGCTTCGATTTTCGTTTGGACGCTGCTGCCAGGCTATGTAACACATCTTCAAAATTACTGCCTTTTATCGACATTACGTAATTATTTACGTAGTAAAACTCAAAGTTCCGTTATTTTTGTATTTTTATATGTTTCACACGACGATATTAGAGAATTTATTCCCGTTTTCGAGTACAAAAATATGCATAAGTATTTTTGTGACGTTTGCATAGGATCGGCACCTCTCACTATTATCGCTTTTTTGAGGCTGTGGGTATTATGATACCCAACTTTGACAGATATCGTTCTTTATTAATCAGAAATATGTATCACAAAAACAATGCAACTCTTTATTCTCACGCCAACAAAGCAACTGGTTCTGATTGTTTGAGTAGACGCCAGCCGCTCTGGCAAAGAAGCTAGCAGAAAGAGGAACTACACCGCCACAAACCAGCGTTATTCTGACGCCAAGCGCTCTGGCAAAGAAGCTGGTTGAAAGAGGAACTACATCGCCACAAATCGGCGCGTCGTAAGTCATCAATGAAAGGCGAAATATACGTTTGAATAAATGCAAAGTGTCAAGAAACACGACTGCGAATAATTTTTAAGCGCTATACCTTATGGGGAAAGCCATGCTAGCGTCAATTTATGTACATTACGTCATTTTTCTTCACGAAAATTCATTCGAAAAAGCGTAAAACGCGGGAATAGTGAGAATATGTTAACGCAAAAACGAGGGCGAATTAACATTGTAAACATAGGAAATTTGATGGGACCGATAAAAAATGGTGTAAATGGCGGGAAAACGTAAAAACCGAGAATTTAAAAACGAGGTTTTACTGTATATATAAAAAATGGACGAAGATTACTCACCAGGCGAAGGAGCACAGGTGTGACAGCATCACAAATAAATAATAATAATAAATATAAAAAATAATAATAAATAAATAAAATAAATAATAATAATAATAAATAACAAATAGATAGTATGTGTGCCTAAGAGTGTTTGCGTTTATGTAAATTTATGGGTGTGTGTGTATTTGTTCATCTTCCTTTTCTTCCCCCAAGGTAAGTCTTTCCTCTCCCGGGATTGGAATGGCTCCTTACCCCCTTCCTTAAAACCCTCATCATTTCCTTTTCCCTCTCCTTCCCTTCTGCCTGATGAAGCAGCTAGGCTGTGAAAGCTAGCGTTTGTGTGTGTGTGTGTGTGTTCTATTTATTTGTGCTGCTGTCACACCTGTGCTCCTTTGCCTGGTGAGTAATCTTCGACCATTTTTATATACATTTATATAATTAAATATAAAAAATAGAAAACGGATGACTTACCCAAAAGGACCAGCTCATCGATAGACACAAATAAAAATAAAAATCATACTCAAACACACATCCAAGCTTTCGCCACCACTGGCAGCTTCTTCAGGAAAAAGAGGAAAAAAGGGAAGGATATGGGTTTTAAGGAAGTGGAAAAGGAGTTATTTCAATCCCAGGAGTGGAAGGACTTACCTTAGGGGACAAAAAGGAAGGTAGACAAATACACACACACTCACACATATCCAAACGCAAACACACCTAGACAGACATTTGTAAAAAGCCACCTTCCTTTTTGTCCTCTGTACACACTCGGTGCGCTTTTGAAGGCGGCATCATCAGAGGACTACACCAGGTTACTCCGCTGTCATTGACTGGGCACTGTCACACATCTAACCGTAAAGTAGTGCCGCAGCACAGCGCCGTCTGTTATGCAGTTGGTCATTGTTCATGTTTACTGTTTTTGTGTGAGCGCCTACAAAGGAAAGCTAAGCAGCCTGCATTGGCTGCCTATTGTGTGGGCACTCTACACAGTCAAGCACTGCCACAGCATTCGTCCCCCCTACAAAAGTGTGCACAGCACCACAAATGTCCATAGCGATGGAAACATCATGGTCGATATCCATGGGTTTGTGACCTTCATGAAGCGGGGGCGGCACTGCACCAGAGTGGCCGGTAGATTGGGCGGCAGTGGAGGTCCCACCACAGGGCGCTTGGCAGCATGCACTGGTGGCTCCCCCTGGGCTGCTTCGTTCACCAGTCGGGGGCACAGTGGTTGAGGTGCTGGCGGGCGGTGGACCCGTCATCCCACAGCAACGATACCATCGCTCGACCACAGAGTTTGGTGATGACAGCAGATGCCCAGCAAGCCTGCTGATGGGAGAACACCTGCAGCCAGACCGCCTGGCCGATGCAAAAAGTGAGTGTCGCAGGACGGGCGGAATGCCTGAAAGTCTCTAAAACAAGAACAGATAAGAGAGGGCGGAATGGTCACCCATGAAGTAACTCCGCTGGACTTTTGCTGGCATGCAGGTGGCTCGGTACGATGCCACAGACATTACCACAGCTTCTTCCATCGGGTAATAACACAATAATTTATTAAGTTGTGTCTTGCATGTTCACTCGAAACATTCTGCCTGGCTGTTGGATGCCGGATAGAATGGAGCAGTATGGACGAGAGAAATCCCATTGATGGAATAAAATTGCTTGAACTCAATTGAAGTAAACTGGAGACCGTTATCAGAAACTATCATTTTTGGAAGCCCTTCAATGGCAAAGATGCGTCAAAGAACTTTGATTGTCAGGGCCGATGTGGTGGCCGCCATGCATGATACATACGAGAACCATGATCCAGAGTCTATCAGAATGAGCCATTGGGATCTGTGAAAAGGACCTGTGAAATCCACACGAAGGCGTTCCCAATGAGCAGCTGCATCAGGCCAAGAAAAATACTGGCGCGGAGGTGCTACCTGGCGGGATTGACACATGGTGCAGACAGATATGAGGTGAGCAATGTATTTATCTTACCCATGCCAATAAAGGTGTCAGCGCACCAGCTGTTTGGTGAGAACGATTCCCCAATGACCAGTCTGGGGAGGTCAAGAACACAATGTTGCATTGCCCGTAAGATGACCACTCGAGGAATGTCTGAGTCACTATGCATGAGGATAACTCCACTATGAACGAAAGGACTGTGCATGTTCCCAGAAATTGTGGTTCGCTGGATCATGGATGCTATGATGACTATCCGGCCAACCAGCACTGATTTGGTGGTAGAGGCCCTTCGGACAGTGTTGGCAAGAGTTGGCAAGAGCTGTGTCTACGTCTGGCTCCACATGGAGGCAAACCAACAGCGAGGCGTCAAATGCTCTGTCTGTTCCAACCGCCAGCCAGGAAAAGAAATCAGCATTAGCATGCCTGTAAGAAGCGTGATACAAATGTCAAAGTTGAATGTTGCTAGGAAGAGAGCCCAGCATTGGAGATGGCATGCTGTATGGGTGGGCACAGCACCTCCGTAGTGAAACAGAGATACCAAGGGCTTGTGGTTGGTCTGCAGCGTAAAGTGATGATCATAAAAGTAATTGTAAAATTTCATCAGGGCGAAATCCAGTGCCAAAGCTTCCTTTGACTATATGTCAGTTGAGCATCCGTCATTTTCTTGGAGGTGAAGGCTACTGGCCTCTTGACGCCATCCACCACTTTGAAAGGACTGCACGCAATCCATAGTCTTGAGCCTTGCAAAAACCTGATCACAAGTTGTGTCCCAGTGCAACATGCACCTTTTCACAATAACCTGGAAGGAGTGCAGATAGGTCAGCAGCATTTGGTATAAAACAACGATAATAATTCATGTACCCAAGGACAGATTGCAATTGTTGCACATTAGTGGGGGAAGGCAAGTTCTGGATCACCTCGACATAATCCTGGGTGGTGTGGAGGCCTTGGGCATCATTCTTGAACCCGAGATAGCTGACCTCCTGTGCAAAAAATATGCGCTTCTCCTTCCGTCAATGTAGGTTAGCCTGGGAGAACACCTGGAAAAGTTGATCTAGTTTTTTCTCAAGGTCCACTGCAGATGAGTCGCCAACAGTGTTATTGTCCAGATAGTTTGCAGCACCTGGGACCTGGTTGGTGAGAAGCTCCAAGTAACATTGAAAAATGATGGGATACTGGCAATTCCGAATGGAAGGCGGTTGTACCAAAAAGGCCACACAGGGTATTGATGACCAGGATATGCTTTGATTTCTCGTCCAACGGTAGTTGCAAATAAGCATCGCGAAAAAAAAATATAGTAAAGACAGTTCAGCCCGCAAGACATGCCAGGATATCATCTATTGATGGTACTGGATATGCATCAATGACTGACTGTGCTTTTACCGTGACCTTAAAATCACCACATATGCATAAGCCTCCATTCGGCTTCTCGACCAAGACCATAGGTGTCGCCCGGTGACTGTGTGCGACGGGAGAAAGGACGCCTTTGGCGTGTAGACGGGTCAGACTGCCCGCACCTCATCCTGTACTGACAAAGCTAGACGACCAAAAATGTCTAAGCCAAGAGATTTGAGGCGCCAGCCACATGTAGTGCAACAATGCTGGACAGTCCAATCGTTCATATGTGGCACCATCCATGAGAGATACGCAGGAAACCGTGTCAAAGTGGAAAATCACAGAAGTATTTGCAAGCTCCAATGTGAGTAGGAGCCAAGCTCCAAACTTGGGAATCACAGAAAATACTTGCCTGCTATCATAATGCGGTTCTCCAAAGTCTTGTGGAAATAATTCCTCAGCTGCCTGTTCATCTTCTGGAATTGTGGCGTCAACGCGGTGTTTCTGTGAAACCTGGCAAACAACAGCTATATGCCCTGTTCGTTGGTAAGCTGTGCACCTAGACTGCTGGTGGGGGCATTTCACCTGTTACTGTATATGGAAGCTGTCTGAACAAGAAGGAAGACATGCGGAAGTCTGCAAATCACGTCCTGTGTCCATGGTCGGGCAAGATGCAAAAACAGCCAGATCAATGTGCGGTGATGGTGGCCAGAGAGCCTGTTCAAAGGCACGGATGATTGGCAGACAGGTGTTGAGAGATGGGTCCTGTGACTTCAAAACCTCAGTTCAAAGACCTTCATTCAGTGCGCGAAACACCACCATATCAATAAAGGAGCATAGGACTGCTCGCAGGCAATGTTGGGGCACCTGAATTTACAATCATGAGAGAGACCCTGCAGTGTTGTAATCCATTCCCGATATGTGTGATCTGGGGACTTTTGACAGGAAAAGAAAACCTGGCGAGCGGAGATAACGTGTATTTGCACATCAAAGGACTTAGACAAGCAGTTTTTTATGTGGGCATACGAGAGATCATAGGTGACTGCTCCAATCATTCCAAAACCCTATCGAAAGCGGGAAATGTCGGCGGCAGACTGTTCAATTTTCTGGCAATGAAATCTACTCTGTGAGTTACATCTTGCAACATGTGGGAGTGTGGGTGGTGCGCCAACCCTGTTAGTGCCACCTGTATCTGGAGGAGAGTTTCCGTCAAGAAGTGAAGAAATTCCTCTAAGTGAGGCATTACTAATAAGACAAAGTTTAGTCCTTGTTGCCAGTACTGTAATGTCCTGTGATCTGCAGGAAAGACAACAACTGATGAAAATGATAAACTTTTATTAACAAAAGAGCCTTCTGGGCGTACGACAACAAATGAAAATAGTGAGCACAAAGGACAAGATAACCAATCACTTAGGGACAACCAAACACATACATTGGTGTAAGCCTCACACAAACAACTGTTATTTACAAGCGGCAATAGGCCAAAATAAATACAATACTATGACACTAAAACTATGGTCTACACTGAGTGCCACTGTAGCTTGATCCGGCATAGGAGCAACGAGCTCTTTGGTATGTGCTGGCTGTCTATACTCCGTCATTGCACTTAAGAAGCCGGCATCAGCTCAGGGCTACACCAGGTTACTCCGCTGTCATTGGCTGGACACTGTCACATGTCTAACCATAAAGTAGTGCTGCAGTACACCGCCGTCTGTTATGCAGTTGATTGTTGTTGATGTTTACTGTTTTTGTGTGAGCACCTACAAAGGAAAGCTAAGCAGCCTGCCTTGGCTGCCTGTTGTGCGGGCACTCTACACAGTCAGACACTGCCGCAGCAAAAGTCAGCAACTGTTGCAGACATTGGCCAGGAGCACTGACCAATCACATAAATCAGTGACACCCACACCCTGTAGGATCATCTCGGTAAAGAGTGGGAGGATGAATTGTGACATTGTCCACAGTGTACTCTGGCAGGACTAGGAGCAGGGTTCCCCATGCCCCACTGCTTGTGCCCTCTGACATCTATCCTTTGATGGTGGCCAAGTTTACCAAGGCTCATGTCAGAGCCTATCAAAGCAGAGCCAAAAGAATTTGGCCTGCTTTCTGCCCTATACCTCCCCTTAGACTCCCATCTGTGAGTATGACCATGATCATACTAATCAATCATTGGCTATACTCCATGCAACATGTGATCATATCATTTGCCGATACTCCACACCTGTTAAACTCTCCTATTGTATCAATAGCATCAGTTCTGCCTCCTGCTTTGTTCAGTCAACTGATGATATCACCACTGTTTTGTCAGGTTCTTTCTTGAACGTCACAGCCTAATCCTAGCCACTTCCTATCCTGCGTGGTTCTCCAGGGAAGGGGGCGGGGGCGAGATTCAGAGTACAACCCAACAAAAACGGGGGGGGGGGGGGGGGGGGGCAAGGGGGGGGATGAAGGTTAAATATGAATATCCTGTCAACAAAATGGTCACTAGAGGTGGCTTCACTGCTGGAAGCTAAAGAGTTGGCATTGTGGTTAAAGCAGCAAACTAGCATTGTAAGCTGCCATGGGCACTAAAGGCAATATGTGACATGGAATGAACCACTGGTGTTTATATTTAATCATAAGTGGCACTAGATAGGCCAGACAGTTGCTTACATGCTTCTGAGACAATGGATTATGCTGTAATGAACTGTGTAGTGTACTGTTCCTGACCTTTGAATGCTGTACTTATTCAGGCTATAGTCGGCGTCAGCTAGGAATGCAGCCCAGTTTTCAGCCATTCTGCACATCCCCCTCCACTACTGCACTGGCAGCCAATAATATTCATTCCATAGGCACACGGGTGGCTGCGAGTTATGCAATGTTTCTCCCTCAGGCTCAACTGTTTGCTTTTGCCCATAGCTCCTCCCCTCCTCGCTTCACCTATCACCCTGCCTCTGTGCACGGAAGTGCCTTCTTACATGATGCCAGGTATAGCCACATGTGTGGCTTACCACGTGGTTTAAGATTCTTGCTACAGATTGTCTCATGCAATATGTACCTGTTATCTCAATGAGTTCTGTTCCCAGCTTTGGTCTAGCTGCTGTCTACCAAAATAGCTACACACTGATAAAGTTTGCATTGCAATGTTGTTTCATCCTGGTTTAGATACAAAACATAATTTATGAGAAGTTGTATCATTTATGAAAGAGGAAAATGGAGCAGTTTATTGATAATACTATAATACAATATTATCACTTCCATTATATTATACATTTACAACTATATTGCAGACAGTCATTTCTTCTTTGCATATGTCTTTATGACAGTAGACTTAGCCAACGATTTAGTTTGCTGTCATCAAAAACATTTTTAAATTAAGTTTTGACATATTGTATGTACGTATGCTGAATTTGCTTACAGGTTGTAATGGCAAAAGTTGATGCTTTCTTAGATGCTCTTATAAATTATGACAAAGAAAATATACACCCTGAAATTATAAAGGCTATTCAGCCATATTTAAAGGATTCGGAATTTGAACCTGAATTTGTTCGCAGCAAGTCTGCAGCTGCTGCAGGTCAGTCAACAAATGTAAATTTATTGATTAGTCTGAAGATCTAGATTACTGTAGATCATTATTGTAATTATCCATGATATGTTTTAATTAAATTTTGTGTGTTGGCAAATACAGCTGGTTTTACATTGTATTTCTAAACTCCATCATAACAGATTACAGTAATCTAGTTTGCATTTTTTTCCCTTCAAATTTAATGTCTGCAATTTGGATCATATCTAAAAAATTTATTTTAGGCAGTTCAACACCAATGAAGATTTATAACATTTGGTTCAGATTTATAAAAGAAGTTGACATCCTTAATTTTAAAACAGATGAGAAAGAAATGACTGAATTCAAATGTGGCCATAATCTTGATTATGGGACAAACATTCCAAACCGTAACAACTGATAGAGGCATAGAGTATAAAGAGTGATAAAAAAAGGCTACATTCAGAGACTGTACAGTTGAGATTCTGTAATCCAATCAGACAAAACTGCCATAATAATTGAGGGAATCGATCATCTCCTGATGCACCAGGTTGAAGGTAGCTGTTCAGTAAAACTCTGTTTCCTGTGAAGATGTCCTTACTTGCCTGCTGCACACACTTGTGACAGGGATCATTTCCCCTTTACATTCTTTTCTAAGGGACCAAAGTACGATACTCACACGGGAAGAGATCAGGACTATCGGGCAGATCCTCAGATATCTCCCTTTTCAGGGTGTAACTTGTAAATCACAAAATTTTGACATAGGAATGTGTATTACCTTCAAACGGTAGCATCTCATCACAGTTTTCCCAGATATTTTGCTATAATTGCTTGTAATTTATCCAGAACTGTACAGTACTGTTTTCCAGTGATGGACTCTATAGGCACATTGAAATCAATAAACAATGAGCTCCAGTAATCAAAATGCAGGGTGAACCTGCTTTCCCAGCAGATGTCTGGCTCTTGAACTTCTTGGGATGAGGGACAATGGATGAAACCACTGCATCACCATTGTATTCAAGTAAGCTTGGAACACAACTCAGTGAGGCTGCCATCAGTGCACTACAGCATTAACAAGTAGTATATTTATATCTGTTTTTAACATTTTAATTCTTTAATTTATTGTATGTTCTTGTGTGATAGCATAGTGTAAGTCTTAAAATACCCATGTATTTTTGTATTTGGGAGGGTTAGTATCCCCTCTTGGGAACTGAAATTTGTGCAGCCATTAGTTATTTGTTGTTGTGAACAGCCAGTCAAGTTTGGACACATGTCTGTCAGACCACCATTATTGCACCATTGTAGTAGAACCTCATATATTTAGTTTTATATATCTGTTTAATAATGGAATATTCATGTTGGAATTTAACAAGATAATGAAATACTGTTTTAATAGTTTAAGTTTTATATTCCTTGTGTGTTCTTGTGTGCTAGTGCATTGTAATCCTTAAAATTCTTATGTATTACTACATTTGTGAGGAAAAGTATCATGACAGTAAATTTAATGTGAAAATTGATGTGTTTGTTTGTCATTTGTTTTGGGCAGCCAGTATTAATCACAATGCAGCCAGTCGTTGGCTGAAATTTGTGGAGGCTCAGCGTAGTACCGAGTTGCCTATTTAGCTTCACATTGGTTTTTACTGGTTCATTCTTAAGGTAATAGTGGGAGGATGGATACAGTGCATGTGGACCAAGGAGCAGTTGTCAATAGTTTTCAAACAGTTTTAGACCGTGGGCAGTTATATTCAGGATGCTGCCTCAGGAATTAGTGGTAGGGGAGAATTTAGCATGCCACGTTTTTGCTGCTGAGGCACCTTCCTGTGTACCTCATATGTTGAGGCTGCTCTAAATAGGGCTAGAGGTGGGTTTTAAAACGTTTGTGTCACTTGGGGTGGAGGGAAAATATGGTGGTTGCTCATCTGCACCATTTCTAATAACTACACTACTGGCCATTAAAATTGCTACACCAAGAAAAAATGCAGATGATGAACGGGTATTCATTGGGCAAATATATTATACTTGAAATGTGATTAGATTTTCATGCAATTTTGGTGCATAGATCCTGAGGAATCAGTACCCAGAACAACCACCTCTGGCCGTAATAACGGCCTTGATATGCCTGGGCATTAAGTCAAACAGAGCTTGGATGGCGTGTACAGGTACAGATGCCCATGCAGCTTCAACACCATACCACAGTTCATCAAGAGTAGTGACTGGCATATTGTGATGAGCCAGTTGCTCAGCCACCATTGACCAGACATTTCCAATTGGTGAGAGATCTAGAGAATGTGCTGGCCAGGGCAACATTCGAACATTTTCCATATCCAGGAAGACCCGTACAGGACCTGCAAAATGCAGTCCTTCATTATCCTGCTGAAATATAGGGATTTGCAGGGATCGAATGAAAGGTAGAACCACGGTTTGTAATACATCTGAAATGTAACGGACACTGTTCTAAGTGCCGTTGATGTGAACAAGAGGTGACCGAGACGTGTAACCAATGGCACCCCATACCATCACGCCGTGCGTTCACCGCAATGTCGCCAAACACAGATGCGACCATCATGATGCTCTAAACAGCACCTGGATTCATCCGGGGGAAAAAATGACGCTTTGCCATTCATGCACCCAGGTTTGTCGCATACAACATCGCAGGCACTTCTGTCTGTGATGCAGAGTCAAGGGTAACCATAGCCATGGTCTCCGAGCTGATAGTCCATGCTGCTGCAAACATTGTCTTTCTGTTCGTGCAGATGGTTGTTGTCTTGCAAATGTCCCAAACTGTTGAGTCAGGGATTGAGACGTGGCTGCACAATCCATTACAGCCATGCGGATAAGATGCCTGTCATCTCGACTGCTAGTGATACGAGGCCTTTGGGATCCAGCACAGAGTTCCATATTGCCCTCCTGAACCCACCGATTCCATATTCTGCTAACAGTCATTTGATCGCAACCAAGGCAAGCAGCAATGTCGCGATACGATAAACCGCAATTACGATAGGCTACAATTTGGCTTTTATCAAAGTAAGAAACATGATGGTATGCGTTTCTCCTCCTTGCACGAGGTATCACAATAATGTTTTACCAGACAACGCCGGTCAACTTCTGTTTGTGTATGAGAAATCGGTTGGAAACATTCCTCATGTCAGCAGGTTGTACATGTTGCCTCTGATTCCAACTTTGTGTGAATGCTCTGAAAAGCTAATCATTTGCATATCATAGCATCTTCTTCCTGTTTGTTAAATTTCGCGTCTGTAGCACGTCATCTTCGTGGTGTAGCAATTTTAATTGCCCGGAGTGTACAATGTTGAAGGGACATTAAACCCTAATCTTCCTTCCTGGTCATCAGTTCTTACCTTTTCACCCTCTCATATGACACGTTACTGCTCCTTCAACAAAATCTGAACAGACACCCAATGGTAGGGGTTTGTTAGTTATTGGGGGCTGCAATTTAGGTGGATTATAAAGCCCCTTGGGGATATAGCATTTGGGCTAGAGAGAATTCCCATGTGCATGACTGATAGGGCATTTCATCTAAGTTGTAGTGTCCTTGCCTGCTGCTACTGAGCATACTGACGAGGGGAAGTCAAAGGTTGGATCTCACTGATTCGTCTCATACGATGAGAGAAGAAGCTTGCAGGTGATCCTTTTAAATTCCTAAAATATCTTACCTGAGTGTGCCGTAGGAAAAGAGAAAACACTCATGAGAGATTTTCAATTACAGTTTTAGCAGAATATAAGCTAGTTTCTGTAACAATTTGTTCATCGCTAGTGTAGCATAGTGGATAACCGAATAGATTGCTAATTTTCGATCTGGGTTTGATTGCTGAAGTTTTTCATTGTATATTATACCTTTCAGTGTTAAACTTTTAATTATTACATTTAAATTTACTTAAACATTTCCTTGCAAGATGCAAATAAAATGCATATCATCATACAAGCTCAATTCAGTATTCCTGTTTTCAACCCAATGGTTCAGTATGCTTGGTAAAATTCATATAGTCCTATTTCATTTAGTTCAAATCATAACGCACTCGGTTGAAGTCACACATCAAACTGCCGAATCGTTGCACTGTGGGTGAGCACCTTCTCATATAGAGCGGGCTCTGTGCAGCGCCCATGGCGCACCAAGTGGCGGCCTGTAGCACTGGTATTGGCACTGTTTTTAATTACACAGTACGTGGACATTTCACACCTCTCCCCTTCGAGGAGCTGGAGTTCACAACACTGAATGTCCATTTGCTCACAGCCACTTTCACTATCACTACCACTGTTGCACAGACACCAAGGCTGAACCACTGTATATGTCTGCAGTAGGTGGTTGTGATGTGTTGCTTGCCGCAACGGTTTCCAGCTGGAAATGATAGGTGATGATGTGATCGATTGCAGGTGAGAGGCCAGGGCCAAAGGTGACTGTGTAGATGGCAGCAATCAAGTGGACAACAGACTCTCTGACGAGGGTGGCATTGACTCCCCTCAGGCGCCTTGTTCAGGATTTGCACTGAGATATGATGGATCGGGCTGCTCGACTACTGGTGTCGAGTTAAAATCTACAGGAGAGATAGGTGCGTCACGCTGCTATCCAGAGTTCGGTGACCCAGCAGGAACTCGTGAGTGGAGTTGCCAGAGATGCCGAGTAATTTCCCCATCCGGCGTACGAAGGACGAAAAGACGGAAGTCTGCACTATTCTCCCAACCTCCCCATTAGACTGTGGGTGGAAAGGTGGGGCCAGGACATGGCAGATACCCCGTTGCTCACAAAACTGTTTGAATTCATGAGAAGTAAATTGTGGTCCATTGTCTGTAACCAGGGTAACAGGAAGCCTTTCCATGGCAAAGATCTTCAAGAGTGCTGCAATTGTCACCGAGGAAGACAGTTGTGAGCAACGTGTAACAAAAGGAAACTTTGAATATGTGTCCACAACAAGGAGCCAGTACAAGTTCAGAAAGGGTTCTGCTTAGTCAACATGTATGTGTTCCCAGGCTGAGGCCAGTTGAGGCCAAAGTGTAAGCAAAGCACAGAGGGGCCGCCTGCTTTGTGGCATATATCTCACATGCATTTACTAGTTGTACAATGTCAGTGTCCATACCCAGCCAGAAAACGTGATGCCACACCAATGCTTTAGTGCAGTTGATGTCCCAGTAGATCACGTGCAAGAGGCGAAGAACCTCACAAGGGAGAGCAAGCAGGAATAGCTGTGGAGGGGGTCTGAAACCCATCAAGGAATAGTCTCCGGCCACCCATATTTAACATAATGCACTACTTGATGCAACACCGGATCTGACGCCACTGCTGCAGCAAAGCAGTTTTCAAGTGAGGGGGAATTCCTCAATTGTCTGCTGCACATCATTGTCAATGTGGAAGCACAGAAGTTCATCGTGATCAAAAGCAGCATCCGGTCCAATCAGCAGATGGGTCAATGCATCAGTGTTTGCATGCTTCGCTGTAGGGCGGAAATGGATATCATGGTGAATACGAGAAAGAAACAATGAAGCCTGTGTGCCGCTTTGTCTGGTAGTGGGGCTGAGTGGTTGTATAGGGACACCAAAGGCTTGTGATCTGTCACTAGATGAAAATTCTTACAGGCAAACATAGAATTTCTTAAGAGCATACACAATTGCCAAAGCTTCTTCTTTGCTGGAGGGTTTGACACTGATTACCAATGGTGTGGCCCATTCACTAGCCGCAAACTGGCAAATAATGCTGACACCTGTAACGCAGTCCAATTCCTTTTTTACCTCTGCTTTTAAGGGCAACGGATATCTCACATGCCCGGAAGAAATGAGGATGGGCTGTTGGTTTCATGGTAATATGAGCTTGGAAGAAGGAAACACACCCCAGTGCTGGCGAGAAAAGAGGAGCATATTCAGAACATAGAGACTCTAAGGATGGATACGGTACTTGGTCCAATACTAAATGAAAGTCATCGGATATAGACAATACGAAGGCTTGAAAAGCATCCATACCAAACAGGTTGGCTCTCAAGGCTTGATCCACTACTAAAGATATGATTATACAGACCACTGAGCAATAATAGGTCGCTGGGGCTGGGAATTGACCCAACACAGGAATAGATTGCTGGTTGCAACTCAGAAGCTTCCAAGATGCCAGTTGCAGTGGTGGGGATCCAAGAGATACGTATGTCTGAGATTTCAGTAACATGGCTGCCATCCCCCCATGTCTACTTGCATCTGGACCGCGAGGTTCATAACAGATACTTCAATGAAAAGCTTGGCAGGAGTGTTAGTGAGTGCCGCAATGTTATTAATTTCCATAGCCGTATCACATGGGGGTGGTGCCGGTGCCGAGCAGCATACTGAAGGAATGTGCCCCTTTTTCCTACAGTACTGACATGTGGCCCAATGATGCGGACAATCATTACGTTCATGGCTAGATAAACATTCGGGGCAAGATGGAAACGGCGCCGCCCATTTACCGGAGCGAGAAGGCCATCGACTATACTGTTGAGCTAAGCTGTTCAGTCATTGGGCTTGTGACTAGAGTGGATGGTTTGTGGTAACTGTCGTCACCTCCCCCATCATATCAGCGGAAGGGTGTCAAGTAGAATTGGGTGGTTGAATGGCGGAAACATTGCCCCATGTGTCGATAGTGTGGGCCACCACCTGCATAACCTCGAAAGCCTGAGCAATTCAAAACATCGGCCAAGGTGGGGTCATCCTGTGGGAGGGCATGATCGCAGATTTCCCTTTCAGGAGCCAAGCATAGGATAATGTCCCAAACCATGCGATCTGCATAAAATTTCCTTGTGAACGTCCGAAATAAAATAACAACGATGGCTAAGTCCCTGCAATTCGGCCACCCAGGCCCTGTACGTATGATTGGGTTGTTTAGGACATTGGTAAAATTCCATACTAGAGATCACTGTATTTGTCTGCTGGCAGTAATACCCAGAAAGCAAAGAACACATATTGTCAAAAGCAAGGGTAGATGGATCGTGCAACGGCGTCAGTTTACACAAAACCCGATACACCTGAGAAGAACACCATGAAAGAAACAAGGCGTAGGGTCTTTAACAACGAAAGCCTGAAAGTGTTTATGTAAACGGAGCTCATACTTGTCCCATTCTTCCATGGCCTCATCATAGGAAAGAAGATGAGGAAGACCAGATGGCACTGCAGCTTCATGTGACGATGTAAACAATTTAGTTAAGAGGTTTATGCTGTTCATGGTGCAGCTGCAGCAGTTGCTGTTGCTGTTGCAGCACCTGAAGTAACTGGGGTCTGGAGTAGTCATAGAGGCCGAAGGAAACACACATACAATAGCCCAGAGAAACAAGTAAGAGATCAGACACTGTCCCCGTAGAACAGGGTCGGTACATAGGCCGCAGAACACGTGTGCAATATGATTGAATTGTCGCCAAGTGCTATGTAGACGGCTAACACATGAAAACATAACACACTCGGTTGAAGTCCCACATCAAACTGCCTAAGAGTTGTGCCGTGTGTGCGCACCTTCTCATATAGAGCGCACTCTGTGCGGCGCCTGTGGCGCACCAAGCGACAGCCTGTAGCACTAGTGTCGGCGCCCTTTTTAATTACATGGCACGTGGACATATCAATAATATTTCTGAAAATTCTACACTTAAGTATCTTATAAAGTTATAATAAAATGTTTAGGGTGAAAACTGTAAGAAAACATTCACACCATGAAGATTTTATGAAAGCATTATTGAGCACAGACATTTTTCTGAAATATACTTCACTGAAAAATATGCTTCATTCAAGTTTTTCAATAAAAGTCTTTCTCTGTTAATTTTGATGGATACCAAACATACTGAATCATTTGGTTGAAAATAAGAGCAATGAATGATGTTGTACATAGGAACGGTTTTTAATTGCATCTTCTATTGATTGTGTCTCTTACTGTTGTTATACACATTCAGAGGCGAAATGTTTAAGTATGTTTCAGGCTCACACATAAAAGTTTAATATTGCAAGGAATATTATAAAATGAGTAAAAACAAAGAAAAGTTAAGAAAAAGTGGGAATTGAACTTGAATCACAAAATTACCAGTACCTTTGATGATCTACTGCACTAGGCCAACCATGAATGAACTGTTCCTCAAACTAGTTTATATTCCATTAATACTGTAATTAGAAATCTTTCACAAGTATTTTTTTCTTCCAAAATATTTTAGGAATTTAAAATGTTGATACACATGCTTCTTCTCACACAATTTGATCCAAATCTTTGAGGGCAATCCAACCATCACTGGTAAGTGCAGTCATTCATGTCAAAACCAATGACACCAGTCGAATGAGTTCTGAGTCTGTCCTTAGTTCAGGTGTGCAGCTGATGGAATTAGTGAAGGCTATTGGCCTCGTAGACACAGTATAGGTGCACGTGTAGCTCACAATTTGCAGCAGTGTTTCCAAAAATCGGATCCTTTGGTGGGGAGTCTACTGGACAGTCTCAACCAGAGGCTCTGAAAACTCTGTGATGGTGTTGGCTGCATATTTATGGAATCTTTTATTGGGTTGATAATTGTATGATTTCTCTTGATAGATCACAGATGCGCCATACAAAGGAATCAGTCACTTGTTTAGCAGAGTACTTGTGGAATACACTTGCGGTCTTTCTAGGCCAGGCAGCAGTTTGAGATGTTCTGATGAACACCTGTCAGATGACACACAGATAGTAAAATCGGGCTGCATTCTGAGGAAAGACACTGGTCTGTCCAAATATTAGTATTGAATTATCAAACTATTTGTAACGAAGTTTTCAAATTTATTATGTTGCAGCAAATTTGTTGCACTTAAATTATTCTCCAGACTGAGAGCTGGCTGATTCCTCCAGTAAGAAGCTCTGGAATATTTAGTGAGTCATGGAATGTGTATTGGAAAGATAGAGTGGACACCATAAGAGGGGGTATATTCATTGCAGTTGACAAAAAGTTGGTCGCTACTAAGGTTAAAGTGGATTGTAACTGTAAATTATTTGTAGTGTATAACAGAGCTAGGTGAAATAAAGTTCATAGATGTGTGTTATCCAACAGCCACCTGGTTCCTGTTTGACAATTTATATTCAGTAGTGCAGAAATTCCTAGATCATGCAATTTTAGTTGGGGGTGACTTTAACCTACTGAATGTAGACTGGGACATCTATGAATTCTTTGTAGGTAATATTGTGCAATGATACTTGAGGGTTAAATGGAGCCAACATGTTCCAATAAATGTAATGGGAATTTGCATTAAATAGTGAGTCAAGTGTAAATGCTGAAATGGAACTCCAATTTCATGTTGTTTACGAATTTCACCTTGATCTTTGGAGAGCAACTGTCTGAGTATATTAATAATCATATATGATAGTGGTAATCTGGCAGTAAATAACAGAATTGCCACTGGTTTTTCACCTGTAAATGTGTGTGTAAAATCACAGAAATTGTATTAAGTATCTTTAAATATTGTCACTAATGTAAATAGATAACATTTATAACAGTATCAAACAAAATATGAGCAGTTTCTATTAGTAAACAGTCTCTTTGAATCATAAACAGTCACATAAGTAAATGGTACAAATTAATGTAAATATCTGGGAATATGCTAAAATTACAGATATTCTTAGTACAGGTAGATTTATATGTAGCATTAACAGCATATAATAAAAGCAGTTGAGAATTACATTAGAAAAGAGTCAAAACTGATGTGCACACATACTGGAGTCTTATGTTTTTGTAATTGGGATTACTATAAAATGAAAGGAATGCCATATATCATAACAACAGACAGGCAGTCTTGTGAATTACTTTTGAATACACATTCTGAAAACTGTCATAAGCTGCTAAATTGCCAGCTCAAGTGCAGTGGGAAACATTTTAGACCTTGTAGTTACGAACAGGCGTCACCTTATTAATGTTGTTAATGTAGAAACAGAGATTAGTGATCATTATGTCACAGGAATGATGATCACTTACTAAATCAGTCAAGAAGGCAAGGGAGAGTGTATTTGCTATATAAAGGGGATAAGCAATTGTTAGTGTCCCACTTATTCTCTGAGTGGACAACATTTAGCTCTGGTACATTGTGCACAGAGGAATTATGGACAAAGTTTATATGCTGTTTAAATCACAACCCGGCAAAAGTACATCTGATCAACCTTCTTTCTAATTTGCTTCACCTGGTGCTCCTTATTCCAATAAGCCAGTTTACTCAATATTGACTTCCACCTTAAAGATAGCTACATTAGCTATCTCTGTCCATATCGAACTTACCAAACACCAACAATACCTCCACATTTGTACCATTTGTAATTATCTTCTGGCCCTATAGTGATGAGCTACCTCTCCCTAAATATATCGAAGGTCTCAATGAGACCTTCACATAATGAAATTAGCCTCCCAATTTGTACAAAAATAAAACTCCTGTTTTTGTTTTCTTAGTTACCTATCACCACTCATATTTCCACATCCCAGCTCAGAAAGAGAACTTCTGACACAGAATCATACAGAACTGGAGCAAATGAATCACATTCTCATTATATGTAGAAATATGAAATATCCTGCCCACTATGCTCCCTTCCCCCTCCCCGCTTGCTGACATCATGCTGTCCATCGAACCTGCACAATATCTTTGTCCATCTCCTCCACCCCTGCTCCCAGCACCTGGCCTCATGTCTCATATCACTATAGTAGACCTAGATTGAAGACATGACTCATATTTTCTCCCACTGTCACATCACTGCCACATACTCAAGTACTGTCACAGATATCTCATATTCATTCAGATGCAGGGCTACCTTTGAAAGCAGACATGTGGTCTATGAACTTTGGTGCAGCCATTATACTGTTTTCTATGTAAGCATGCCATCTAACAAGATGTTGTTTGCAAGAGTGGATACTGCAGTACAGTGGCCAAGAGACAATTGGACCACTCAGTTGCTGAATGTGCTACCCAACACGATATACTTCACTTCAATTACTGCATCACTGGCTTTGCCATCTTTATCCTCCCTACCAATATCAGCTTTTGTGAATTGCACAGATGGTAAATCTCCCTAAAATGTGTCACTAAGTTCAGAATCCCCCTGACTATAAACCTTCACTAGTCCCTGTCCTTCACTTCTCCCACTTCATCATTACATGCACGTATAATTTCACCAAAACAACTGCTGTTTTTCCCCCTCTCAATGTCTCTTTCTCCCCTTACCCCTCCCTTTCACATCTCTCTGACTCCCTTCCCATCCCATCCATCCTCTGCCTCATATTTTCTCCTTACTCCCTACACTAATTCTGGATTGCTGACATGTCAGGTGCAGTCACAGTCTGAAGTTGGGCCTCAGCAGGTGGAGACAGCAGTAGTGTGTGCGAGTTGAGCTTGTGTAATAGTGTGTGTGTGTTTTCAGTTTTAAAAGCCAAATGCTATGTAGTCTTTTAATTGCGTATGTGACTCATTGCCTCCTGGATTTGTGTGTAGCAGTTTATGTTTTTCGTAATGTCATTATTCCATCCTGGACTATTCATTTTTTAATTCAACTACTATATTATTACATATTCTGTATATATTTATTTACTATGATACTATCTTTGTAATTGAAGCCTCACTAAGATTTAAACATTATTTTATGTTTTAGGTCTGTGTGCTTGGGTTATCAACATCATAAAGTTCTATGAAGTATATTGTGATGTTGAACCTAAAAGAAAGGCTCTGGCACAGGCAAATGCAGAATTAGCAGCTGCACAGGACAAACTTAGTGTCATCAAAAAGAAAGTCGCAGTAAGTTATTTATTATTTTAGCACTACTAGAAATTTCTATTGATTCTATTTGACATGGATGTTGTTGTTTATGAGTAATTACATCTGGAGTAAATATAATAAAAACCTCCAGAAACAAGTTGTGGTATTTCATCCTGAAAAGTTTTGAGACTATAGAATGTGTAGTAAGGATAATGTTGGCTGTGCAGTTCAAAAAACCTGGAGGGTGAGGCAAGAATGCAGATGCTCCCAGTTGTGAAAGTAGCCATTGAAGTAAACCATGTTATGCTCAGTTGCATGTTGCATCTCAGCATGACCTACCTTGTTGTTAGCCACGACTTGACAGTGGCCATTAATTCTAATGTACAGCTGTGCAGAGTTGCTAAATGATGTCGCTGCTTTCACAGGTGGGCTGTGATGGGGTATGGTAAGACTGTGAAAGGACTGGAATGTGAAGTGCTTGGTGGGTGAGTTGGGCACGTCTTTGTTTGGGATCTTCATCGCAAATATTATCC
Source organism: Locusta migratoria (assembly GCA_026315105.1). Classification (NCBI taxonomy): domain Eukaryota; kingdom Metazoa; phylum Arthropoda; class Insecta; order Orthoptera; family Acrididae; genus Locusta; species Locusta migratoria. The sequence goes on along the minus strand of CM048746.1, from coordinate 505,092,121 downwards.
ATGTGGCAAGGGTTCAGAATTGGGAATGTCATAGGGATGGACTAGGTGTTGTGGCAGTTGGTTGTTTGATGAAATACCTCTTTGTGAGAGGTGGAAAGGCTCTAGGGGGCATATCTCTTCTTTTAGGGCATACTGATAGATAAATTAAGCCTTGATGAAATTTATGGTTCAGTTGTTACAGTCGGGGGTGGATTGGATGACGAGGAGGGGATATTGGGGTCGGAGGGAGGATTGTGAGATTGTGCAGATGTCTAGTTATGGGTGATAGTGCCTGTCTATGCGTAACCTTTGTGAGACCTTCAGCATATTGGGTAATGTGATTCTCCCTGTAAAAACATCATCCACAAGTCTTCATGTTGTATTGCAGGTGTTTTTTTTTTTTCCATCCCTGAACCTGACCAGGAATTTAAGGTTTTGGGATTCTAGAGAAGCTTTTTTTAGGTGTCCAACAAAAAGGTTAGCATAGGTCTGTTCCATATGAGTGCTTGCTGTGCTGTGCATTTGCCTGTACACCTTCTCTTCATATGAATAATAGTTCATAGTTCTTCATCTTGAAAAATAAAACTATCTTAACATAGCTGGTAAGGGCCCCTCTAGCCCACCCCTCCTCTCAATTTATGTCTGTCTCCAAATTGTTTGCAACTTTTTTCTCATTCTGTGCCCCTAACACCCTTCACAATGTTCCAGAGCTGCATCTCACATTTCCACTCACCTAGTATCTGCATCCCTCTCCATACACTTTCCACCCCTTATAGCTGGTCCCACTCGCTTCCCACTGTGCTCGCTCTTGCTGGCTGACAGCACGTAGAGGGGAAGCCATGACGTCACACTGCTGAGAGCAAGACACGTTGGCACTGAGTGAGTCCCAGTACTCCCGCGTTCACGTTGCACCAGCTGGGCCGAGCTGAGCCACCTCAGCCTAGTCGGCTGCATGTTCACACTGCATGCCAGGCTGAGACGAAAAAAGGGGGCAAATACACTTTTTCCGATTTTCAAATTGTAAAAATTGTTGATGATATACACTACATCATTTTATGAACTTATTTTTTCCTTACAAGCTTTGCTTTGCCTGTGAAATAATACTTTTCATGCCTCGCTAGTTTTTAGTTCCGTAACACTTGTCACTCAATTTTGATGAATGTATGCGGCTAAAAATTCAGATTTTTTGGGCGCATTGTAGTAAAACATCTTAGCTTTCGAATAAAACATTCACCTTTTCATAATTCATATCAGTCGTTATCAAATGACACTATTTGTCAAGTGCGTATGCTTGATTTACAAATCGTATATTGAAAACGTTGGATAGCAGGCAGCTTATTGTTCTGTGCATTTTAGACCCTACATTACAGCAAGTGAAATGGAGATAAAAGTACAAAAAAGTTTTAGAAATGGTAATTGCACTGATATCTACTTCCTTTCACAAGTAATTGCGAGTCATCTGAGCTGCGTCATGCTGCGATCTCATCTTTACAAATTCTGCAGTGCCGAAAATTTTGAAATGCTAGCCATGTGTGTCGGTCCCTCCTGATGTGTTAATGATCCATAACCAGAAAACAATTATGAAATTTTACTTGGGTGGCGACCAATTGCAATGGACAACGATCTGCAAATTTTTTTTCTTTCTTTTTTTATTTTATTTATTTATTTATTTATTTATTTATTTTCCAATTCATGGAATATATATTTCGTGTTTGGAACTAGAAGAGAATAACAAATTAATGTAAACTGTGACTTTGTTGTTGGTGGACAAAAATAAAATCTTCTGACATTACATTTAACAGCCTTTCAGTTGTAAATGAGAAAGCCCAAAACACTTATATTTATAGCTGCATCTACTCCTAAGAAATTTCACGTTTCTTTCAGAAAATGTGTACCATAAAGTGAAAATAATTGTACAGCATGTCCCTCATGTCTGAGATTAAAATAAGAATGAGCTAAGTTGTTTTTTAGGAACCTTTCTTAGGGAAGCAACATTTCTACGAACATTTTGCTGAATCATTTGAAGACAATTTTCTTTGTCTGCAACATGGTGCTTTCAGATTTTCTACATATGCTGGCTTAATTTAACCTCAGACACTGCAGGACAGGTCAGTAAAGGATGAGAAGCATGTGTCACTCCCCACCCCCCCCCCCCTCGATGTGATGGGGCACTTGAACCCAGCAACAAGGAATCCCCACCCACTGTCAGCAGATCAATTGCCGTCTACTTCAAGCCAGCTAACATGTAACATTGTAGTGATTAATCAGATTTGATGCACATAAGAAATATGTGGCAATGGACTCATCCCATGAATTTAGACTAACATTTAGGAAAGTCTTTCCTTACATGAACATTCAATATGTTTAATATTGCCAGTGTGAGTCGGCTCCAGCACAAACCGATTGGGGTATGGTGTTGCTTCTGCATCACAAGTATATTACACGTCTCCAGCCTGCTTTCAGCAGAAGCTTTCTCTGCATGATATTTTTTCAATTACACTTATGAAAAAATGTTTATTTTTCTTCTATTATTATTAATTCTGTAATATGAATAAAAAATTTTGGAGCCGCAGCGGAGTGGCCGAGCACATTGAGGCGCTATGCTCCGATGCGCGAGGCCGTTCCTTATCAGGGGTTCGAATCCTCTCTCGAGCATGGATGTTTGTCTTGCCTTTAGTATAAGTTTAGTATAAGTAGTGTGTAAGTTTAGATACTGATGACCCTGCAGTTAAGTCCCATAAGCTTCACAAAGATTTAAAAAATTTCAGAAATGTTTAGTTGTTCACATAAGGAAAAACTCTCTTAAATAATAGTTGAAATTAATGGGATGAGTCAGTACTACATATTTCTAATGTGCTTATAATTCTATGAGTCACTATAGTGTGCAAACAATAGTAATAAAATAACAAAGTCAATTAACAGTTGGCTGGCTCTAAGTCGACGGCAGCGAACAAGTATTGGTCACCTCTGTGTTTCCTTTGATCGTCCACTGACAGTATTGGTCACCCCTGTGTTTCCTTTGATTGGCCACTGACACTGGGTGATGATCGCTTGTTGCTGGGCACAAGCCCACCAAGAAAGAAAACACAAATCACAACATGAAACAAAATGACACCTGATTCTCATCCTTTATTGTTATGCAGTGTCTAAGGCTAAACTAAATATTTGATTATTTCTTTCATTTAAAGTAGAAAAATCTAAATGAAACTATCATGGAGACAAAGAAAATTGTCATCCGGTAATTCAGGAAATGTTCATAGAAAAGCAGGTTCCATCAGACAGCTTCCTAACAAAATAAATAAAAATTCTGAGAACCATGTAGAGTTCTTTGAATGTGGAGATGAGTTGAAACATAGTACAGCAAGTCACACATAAAACTGGCACACCTCACATACCCCCAGGCCATAAGTTGCAGCATCCCTTATCAGGAGGTAACTAAATGTTTTTAATTTTACTGTTCTGTATTCATTTTTACGTAGTTCCTTCCTACTTTAGTCTCGGGGATGAGGGATAGTGCTTTTATGTATGACACTGTATATAAATTGTTTCACCTTGTGGTACAAAATTTTCTGAGAGCTACAAAAGTGAAAATTAAAAGAAGGACGTCAGAGATACTGCAGTATCTCTGACGTATACACTCCCGAAACACCACCTTCATGACCTAGGTCGTGAACCACCTTTCCCTTCTGTTCCCATCCTTTATTCTTCCCTTCTCTCCCACCTGACGAAGGAACTCTGTTCCGAAAGCTTGTCCCTTTGTCACCTTTTTTTCTGTTTTTTCATTTTGTGTTACTATCGGCGGTACAGCACAATGGTAAGTACTGGCCAGCCATTCTATCTCATTTCAACAATATTTATTATCTCTGAGGAGAATTTTCATCATTAATCGAAATTCATTAAGTAGCATTTCAGAAAATTTTATTTCCATCCATCAACAGCAAATTCGCAGTGTACATTAATTTATTCTTCTTTTGTAGTTGCAAACACGAAATATGTATTCCATCAGTTGTACAATGTGGATAACAAACTAGTTGTATACCTCTTATTAAGTAAAACCATAGCAGATCATTGGCCATTGTAATTGATCGCCACCCAAGAAAAATTAGTTTATAGTTATTTTCTGGTTATGGATTATTAGCACATCATGAGGAACCAACATACGTGGCCGGAAAACAATTTTTCGGCACTGCAGTGCTTCACGCTAATCTCAACACATGCTGAGTTCATAGCCTTGCGATCGAGGCATTGTTGCCACTCAGATAACTCACAATTACTTGTGAAAGGAGGTAGATATCAGTGCGACTACTGTTTCAAAGACTTCATTGTTCTTTTAGCTCCATTTCACTCACTGTAATGTATGGTCTACAATGCATAGAAGAGTAAGCTGCCTGCTATCTAACTTTATCAATACACTATTTGTAAATCAAGTGCACATACCTAACAAATAGCGTTGTTTAAAAATGACTGTTTATGAATTACGAAAAGGTGAATGTTTTATTTCAAAGCTAAAATGTTTTACTACAATGTGTCCAAAAATCAAAGCAATATGGGGTGGTCTTTATATACCATCAACGAATTTCATCGTGAAAATAAAAATGTGGATTTTCCCCCCTTTCTTCTGCCTCGGCCCGGCCGGCAGTGTGAACACAGCCTTCATGTAGATGTATGCCATATGGGTGCAAGAATTACAGCTTGGTGATGAGGGCTAGCCATCCGCATGCACACTGCTGTCGGCTGTTCTATGTACATGCCTGCTGGGATTACTGAGTCGCCTTTCTCCTGGGACCAAGGCACAGCAGCTGGACAAACGTGTGTATGTTGTGCCTTGTGGTTGTGTGTGGTCTTTCTTTTCCTGATGAAGGCGATGACCAAAAGTTTTCAATTGTGGGAATATGATTGTCTTTTCTATGTGCCTGTCTGTATTCAATTTTGGATGGTAGTGAACATAATTATAAGCTCATTGCACAAACAATTTGTCACTGCAGTAGATACACACAAATGGCAAAGTGATTTAATTATGAGCAAAACCACATGGCCATGGCCTCTTTGTGAATATAAAGCAGTACTGACTAGTGAAACATTTATGTAGGCCTAAATACTAGATAATGAAGATTTAAAGCTGTATACGTCTTATCATATCCTATAATAAATGAGGTCATATTCACTGCAGATAATGCATTTTGAACATTCCTTTGAATTAAATTACAATGATTTGTGTTTCATTTTGCTCAATGAACACCTATCTGAATTGTAGCAACTTGCTGGGAAATTTATTCTTTAGATTGGTAATGAAATCTTCCATTCTTTGTGTGATCACTACATTGTGTTCCTGAATCTTGGCAGTTGTTTTCCAAAAGTCATTGCAATATGATTGTTCTCTACATGTTGGCATTAGAAGCAAATGTGAGTACAATACTATGAAGTAATTAATACAGCCCAGTGAACAGTTAAGTAAATTAAAGTTATGTGTGGCTGCTTGAATAATTCTGTTATTGAAAATAGTGTTACTTCTAAGTACAGACTGTACTTACTTTGTAGAAAATTATATTTATCTGAGTTGAGATTCATGTCTTCTCAGAAAGTGCCAGGTAGGAAATGGTACCTATTAATAATGGCAGTTTTCATTAGTTAGTTAATTGTTCATATAAGATTTTGATCTTATTTTACTATATCTGTTGTAGAGCCTTGAGGAGCAACTAGCACAACTGACTGCAGACTTTGAGAAGGCAACAGCTGAAAAGTTACGTTGTCAGCAAGAGGCAGATGCTACAACACGCACCATTGAGTTGGCCAATCGACTCGTTGGAGGTTTAGCATCAGAAAATGTGCGGTGGGCTGAAGCTGTTGCCAAGTATGTTATAGTGTGTTTATTATTGTAGGATTAACAGATTTGGGAAGAATTTTTGTGTTTCTTCTGCATACAGCCTCCATATTTACATTTGGGATTATTTTTACTGACCATTGCTGTACTGTACAACATAAATAGCTATTTTGATGATAATACATCTTTTTCAATGCAGTGGTTCACTTTTGTTGTTCACAGTTATATGAAACAAGGGACTACTCTTCCTGGAGATGTACTGCTTGTAACTGCGTTTATATCATATGTCGGTTGCTTCACTAAACAGTTTAGACTTGACCTGCTAAACAAGATGTGGTTGACATTCCTGCGCACACTTGAGGTAAGTTTTAGTGTTATTATTTATGTGTTAAAATGTATGTTTTTCTAAGTTTTTGTATTTGATTTTCATACAACAGTACAGTGCTTGTACAGTTTTATTTCACTTGGTTAAATGTATCACTGCATTATCCTGAAGTGTTTTCCTGTTAATGAGGTGTTGGATTATAAAATAATAATTGTGTCTTGTGAGTAATTGTTTACAGTTATGTTACATGGTGATGCTGTGTTGGTGATTGTGGGAATGAAAGGAATACTTATGGTATAAAACTTAGTCACAGCATACAGCCTTGTTCTATTGTTCTGCACTAATGGATCCATTCGATGAAGTGGTCACTGTCAAAGAAAGAAGGAAATAAGGAAATTTGATGTCCCATTGACAACAAATATGCAAGACAAGTATGCCAATTCAGAAGGCAATGCATTGTCCAGTATACCAAGCAGCCACCAAGCCAGTGTTACATCTCTTAAATGTTGGTCCTGTTATCCTCTCATATCTCTGGAGTTTGCTAACAGCCTCGCTGCAGCAGGATAATAGTGACCACACATGAGGTGCAATATTCTTCTTCATTGCCAGACGAATTTGTTGGCTGCCTTCAACTCCCTGTTCTGCTGATTTCTCACTTATCACTATTGTGGACTTGGCATTGTCCATTGTTGTGCTATGGATTCCATGTTTTCAGGGATAAACCCTGATACACCAATTTTAAATTTGGCTACCATCCTCTGGGTGCTTGAAGATTTTATTATAGGTGAACAGAGACTGTTGGGCTACCTTAACAAATAATGGAACTAAAATATAAAATAATGGTCAAACCCTCACAATGTGGTTGTAATGCCACAAAACTACAGTGAAATCCCTATTTTAGATTTTTGTGTGATCCACACTTGAATTGAGGAAAAACATTAAAATTCACAAAATACCAGAAAAACAAAAAAACAAACAATGCAATTGACATATATACATGATTAAAAATTGTAATTCTCTCCAATAGGCCTACATTGTATATTGTCTGTGTAAGTGAATGAAATTAAATGAACAATAGTTACGTCTAGATGCCAGTGGTGTACTTAGGTGTGTGGTGCAGGAATGTTGTCAGTGGTCACCGTGATTATGGAATGAGACAGTTTGATGAAAATTGAGGTTTTTTACTACGCACAAGAAAAGCAATCTCCATGTCAAACAATCCATGTTTCAATTTTTATTTCATTTTATCTTTAATTAAATCATGGCACTAGGTATGTGATGAGTGAAAAAATATTCATTGGTTTGTGTTGTAAAAAGTAATAAAAATTCATGTAATTAAATCAATTTAATGGAATGGGCCACAAAAAGTACACAAAACTATGACACACTGCCACAAAAATGCACTTCTGAACACAGCAAATCAGACAATTGATCAATTCTATCACTATAAATTCATTACATCTTTCCTTATCTCTCATTGGTTATATGAAAGTAACATACCATTGGTTACACGAAGTGTTACATGTTGCCAACCTATGAGCAATAGGAAAATGCCACTGGCCCTGTGAGACTTAAGCTTACATTACAATGTTATACAATAATTTGTGGAAATGAACTTATCATCTGTTCTTAGAAATCACGAATATGTGACAGCAAGTATAAGCCTGTCAAAAATTGAAATTGATATTTGGGTACAAGGTAACTGAGCTATTTTCTGATATGCTGAAATTACAAATCATGTGTCAGAACACACATTTTTGAGAGTTCATTCCATCCATTGGATGCTCATAAATTATCGTTCCCCAACTTGGCAAAAATATGTAGGGGCATTTCTATCAAGACAGTGCTATTTGTAGCATCGTTTGTGTTGGGGTTTTGCTTGAACCAAGTCACGAAAATTGATTTGGGTGATGACATTGATTTCCTCTTCTTAGAAGAAGATTTGCAAATGGTATAAGTACTTCTCAGCCAATGGCCATGCCACAATAGATACACCAATTACCATTAGATCTCTGACGTTAAGCTCTGTCGACTTGGCTAGCACGTGGATGGGTAACCATCCGGGTCTACCGAGCGCTGTTGGCAAGCGGGGATGCACTCAGCCCTTGTGAGGCCAACTGAGGAGCTTGATGGAGAAGTAGCGGCTCTGGTCATGAAAATTGACATAACATCTGGAAGTGCGTGGTGCTGACCACATCCCCCATCTTACCACATCCGTTGACACCCTCAAGCGGAGGTTGACACGGCAGCCAGTCTGTACCCAGTGGGCTTCTCGAGGCCTGGCGGATGGAGTTTAGTTTAGTATGTCTCATTGTCTTCATGTTTCTTCACAATATTATTTAAAGGTGTCACTGGAATTCCAGGAGATGCAACTAACTGTGCATGAGTCCCTGTTAATGTTCACGTATAAACAAAATTTTTCACTTGGACAACTTACAAATACATATATGTACAAATATATATACAACAATGAACTTTCAATAATCCGTACTCTGCTCTTCCCCATCTGTGGAATATTGTGGGTGGTTTTTTTTTTTTTTTTTTTTTTTTTTTTTTTTTTTTTTTTTTTTTTTTTTTTTTGCCTCCACATTTTAAAATTTTTTATCTACTAATAAAAAATGAATAAAAGTAACACATTTTAGTTTCCTGTTGCAAATAAGGAAGATGCAAATAGAAGAGCATTGTACTAACGTATCTAAGGTTCATTAAAGTCATGGAACTCCCTCTTTAATAGATACCACCTACTATACCATAATTTGTAAAAAATGTATCAAAAACACTATGCATTATTGCAAATATTTCAGTTTACTGGATTACAAACTACAAGCATAATAAAGTCTACTTTAAGTGAGTGGTGGCTTTAGCCTAGATTTTTGCAGATTCTACATAGATTTATTGCTTAGCCAATATTAAATTCACAACTTGTAATTTTCTCATTTCATGATACAACTTTCTCAGCAATGAATTATTGCCAGCTCCTCCTTGCTGGTGTACTAGAATTAAGCAAATGATACTATTAAATCAAACTTGAAGTTTAGAAAGTTTACTACTGAATCCCCCCTGTGTGCATGTGTGAGTTATCCCTGTGTAGACTATATAATAAGGACAGTTTAAAACTCACCACAAAGATGTAATGATGAGCTGTGACAGGCACATAAAAAAGATGCTAATACACATAGAACTCAAGCTTTCGGCCATTAACTTTTATCAGAAACAAATTAAGTGGGATAGTAGGGGAGAGGAAGGCAGCAAAACAAACAAAGACACACACTCACACAAATATACACAAACACACAACACGCGAAATGGGAGAGTTATAGGAGTAGAATAGGAACAATTGGCTGTGGGTAAAATGGAGGGTATCATAGATTGAGGCCTGGGTAATTTCTGGATTGAAGAATTTACTATAAGCATACCTCCTGAATTCAAAAGACCTGGGTTGTGAAGCAGCTGTGAAAATCAAACATATGATTAGATGTTTGTTCTACCTTATTTTTTACCATAGTTTGGCAGTGGCCATTCATCCTAAAAGGATATGATTCCTGTGGTAGGAGGTTAGGGGTGGTATTTGAATGGACTAGGTTGTTATGGAGGTTGGTTGGGTGATGGAAAACCACTTTAGTAGAAGGGGTAGAGAGGAACTTGGGCAGGATGTCACTAATGTCTGGGCATGATGACAGAAAATCAAAAACTTGCCAAAGGATATGGATTAATTGTTCCAGTCCATGGTAGTATTCCGTGACAAAGGGAATGCTCTTATGTGGCTGGTTACTGGTGGTGAAGTAAGGATTTGAAGTGTGTGGGGTTGTGGCATGGAAAATCTGTTTACAGTCTAGGTCTGGGGAGGGGGGGGGGTGTAGTGTCTGTCTGTGAAGGCCTCTGTGAGATTTTGAAATGGAATTCTCATCGCTGCAGAAACATTATCCACAGGTGCCTGTCACAGCTCAAGTGTGTTGTAAACTATCCTCATTATATTGTTGAATTCCAACCTGGAGTTGATCAACAAGTAATCCTGCAGGTAATTTTTTCGTGTCACAGACAATCCCAAATTCATGAAGCTTCTATTCCACTCATGTGATGCCAAATGGACTGAAACAGATTTATTCATGTAGTCTTTCATATGTCTGTGTTGTTGTTCCTCTCCTTTTCCTTGGCATAGAGAAGATTCTTCTGGTGTTATGTCTTTGACTTCATTGTTCTGTGCTGATAAAGTTATAGGAATGCTGCACATTTAGTTCATAGTGGTCTAAGTATGCCAAAGCCTAACTTACTTGAATCTAGTAAATGTCAGGACAACAGAACACTCCACGCTTGTCTAGCAGTACTTGAACTTTATTTCTTGTGACTTTGGTATCAGCTCAACATTAAACTATAACTTTCTTTGTTTCTTTCATTAGTTTGTGCACTCTGCATATTACATTTATTGGTGTCACATATTGTTAGGCTATTATTTCAAAAGTCACTGAATACTTTTGTTTATTATAACCAATCACATCTCCTACAATGAAGAAAGAAGAGCAATTTTGTTTCAGCCCCCTATACCAATAACAGAAGGACTAGACCCATTAACATTGCTGACTGATGATGCATTAGTGGCTGTCTGGAACAATGAAGGTTTGCCCAGTGACCGGATGTCTACTGAGAATGCAACAATTCTTACAAATTCTGACAGGTGGCCACTTATGATTGACCCACAGGTGAGACACTTTTTGCTAAAGGTGCTAATTGAAGTTTTGTCAATAGTAATCCTTAAAAAAAATAAACAAATAAATAAATAAATAATCATTCTTCTTCGTTTCAATTTTCTGTAATTTTGTATTTTCAGCATCATGCAGGCTTGGAAGATAATCTTTAAATTAATGTCATCTGCACCTATTAGCTCTATACTGTATTTATAAGAATATAAAATGTATGTGCTATCTCTCCCCAGGTGCTCATTTCATTTTTGTCACTCTTTATTTATACGTGAGAAGGGACCACTATTCATTTAGGAGATCATCATGATGATGATAATGAAATAAATTTGTGTAGAAAAGAATTAATTTGACTACAACTAAGATTTACACGAAAGCTGCTATTTTTTATTTCATTTTTATGATTATTAATGAATATTTTGCTACCAATCTTGAAACTTACAAATTTGTGAGATACATAAAAATGTATTCTCAGATACTGTACTGTACACTATGACTTATTTCCCACAAACAGTTGCAAGGTGTGAAATGGATAAAGCAGAAATATGGTGAGCAGTTGACTGTTCTTCGCCTGGGCCAGCGTGGCTACCTTGATTTAGTGGAGAAAGCTCTTAACACAGGAGCTACACTGCTCTTTGAAAACATTGATGAAGATGTTGATCCTGTGCTGGATCCTCTTCTTGGGCGCAATTTGATAAAGAAAGGCAGGTAAGGCATCTGTGACTGCACTACATAAACAATGTTTGGTTGAAATTAAAGACTGGCTTCTTAGGCTGGTAATTTGAGCAGTGATGTCACATACAACAATATGTATCAGTGACCACAATGCATAAACAATTTTTGGTTGTCGTATAATGACTGACTTCTTAGTGTGGTCATAAGGACAGCACTGTCACATATAACAATATGTCTGTGACAGAGAAAAGAACTTTCAAATAGATGATGTAGATGCAACCTGAAAAGGACCAATATGTAGAACAATATTTTCAATAGGATAGGTAGCTACTCTCTCATATTAAGTGTGCCTTTCTGTGACTCATTGTAACAGCTGTGTGGTGAGTAGCAATCTATCCATTTCCAAACACTGTTTATACGAACATTATAGAGGAAAAAATTCCTAGCAGGATATAAATAAAAGACACACACAAATGCAAGCTTTCGGAATCATTTTTTGCTTCTTCAGGCAAAGAGCAGGGAAGGAGAGGGAAAAGGATCGGATGTGGGTTTAAAGGAGCAGGTGAGGAGTCATTCCAATCCCAGGAGAGGAAAGACTTACATTTGGGGAAAAAGGATAGGTAAACAAACCCACACATATACACACGCACACACACCAAGGCAGACATATGCAAAATGCATTTTGGCCTCTGTGGGCCACAATTATCAACAGTGTCTGTTTTTTTAGTGTTGTTAAAAACATGAAAATATTAATTTTACAATCAGTTATCTTAATCTTAATAACATTTCATATTCTATAAAGAAGCTTAAATATGACAGCACCTTTTTGTAACATTTAATCATTCGTACATGTTTGTAATAACTGAAAATATACTAAAATATGAAAAGCAACAATGAATATTACATTTATCATAATATTAATCAGAAACTGTTCATAACATTTATGTAACTATGATTCACAAGTATTTTCAATTCTTTAACAAGATTGATTTGCATGAATAATGCATACTCTAGAGTTTATCTACACAGTGGATTTGGCATTAAGGATTTATTTTGTTACTCTGTCAAAATTTACTCTAAAATTTATTATTGCTAAAAGGTTTCATGCTCACATGTGATCTTATTTACTTTACATAACTTTATATTGGTGTTTGAGCTAAAATTCATGTAGTCTATTTAGTCAGCCATGTGCTCATCTATATTTGAAGATTTAGATTAAATTATTTCATATTGCACATTTACTTTTGATACTAGTTAGACAATCCACTATGTACTTGGATATCTCTCATGGACCTTTTCACTGGTGTATAGAAAAAAAATTAAAGTTTTAATTCAGCATGTTCAGCTCAGAAAATGGGGTGGTAACTGTATTTAAATAGTGCTGTGGTTTCTACCAATACTATCATATAATAACACACAGAAATGCTGGTAAAAAGTCACTTTATTCGTGTACTACAACCAACAGAGACATTTACACTTTATCTTACAGAGAAGCTCTCTTGCTTCTGAGGCAGTGATCATATACCTCGACCAAAGAGGTTACTTTTGGCTCCTGTTTGTAATATCGATTCAAGGGACGACACAGTGCTATAGGTCTTGTCTGTTACATGGATTTGATAACATTTTGCAAAGTGAGGTGATCTTGCTAGTTACAATAATTTTACAAACTACAGACTTTTGAAGAGAAACATTTAACTAAGGAAGAAGACACTACACTATGTACTGAGTAATTCTACAATATAAAATCTGTTTTAGGGGTCCATGTATCATAGAGTTTTTGCAAGTGGCCTATTGACAACTTCCAGAGGCAGCAAAAATTACATTTTCCATGGTTATTGAGTGAACTAAAAAATTTAAAATTCCAGAATAATCTGCTTGTGAAGAGCTGTAATCTTGTGTCAAGTTTAACACAATAAGACAAGTATTACCATTAGAAACTGTGTGTCTGTCTTGAAGCTGAAAGTGCTCAAATATATCAACTCTCTTCAGCCAATAATTGAAAATGATATCACTTAGTTGTATCCAACAAAATTCACATAGAATTTCAAGCCCTTACAAAAACAATAAAAAGAAAGAAAATGTCTATAATTTAACAGTACTACATTTTCCTGTTCATGTAGTCAAACTTAAGTATCTGACATGACATTTTAATTTATTATTTTTAAACTACTAAATATATTGATAACACAATTTCCAGAAGGTACCAACATACATCAATGAATGAACCTGCAAGACAAAATCACTGTACAGCATGTAGTTTCAGATATATAACATGATAGACACTTAGACATATCAAAAACTATCTACTGCTTACATTGGAGTGCAGTAAAACTTTTGCTTTATACTGATGAAATAATAAAATTTTTAGATGACAGGTTTGCTGAAAAGTAGGCGTATTAAGATATATATTTTTTAATACTTCACTTTTGGGAATTTTTAAGATATGCATATTTCTTCAAAAAGAAACAAGTAACAACGCAAATTGATTGCTTTAAGATTATCCATTTCCTTACCCGTCACTGAAAAGTGAGAAGCTCCAGTTGCAAGCAATTTCGAATCTTTATATTTCTGACTAGTTTAGATTTAACACATAAAAGCACTCAGTAAGGGTCACATTGTAAGTACAGGTTCTAATCCATATTGGCATATGATACTAAAACTTAATGTCTTGTGTAAATGTTTCCTCTCAAATACATTGGATTTAGAACTGAATTACTGCACTCACTACTTCATAACTATCTTTCACCACACTTTGAGTGTTAAGGAACAGCAGCAGCGATTTCTAATGCATATGTAGTTTGTTCTCTGTGGTTTATGAAAGAGCCACAATTCATCATATTAATCAGTTTTCAGTGAGATTTAGAAAACAGTATTCTTACCTGAAAATGGCAACCACTCTGACTGCGGAAATACTGTCAAGCTGATTGTATGATCTTGCTGTAACAATATTATTAGTTAATATGCTGATAAAATTGACATAGACACACTATATTTGCTTCTATGTACATTAAACATGCTTTGAAAATATGTACTATCATTAGCACATACATCTATTAACAGGGCTATTAAGATTGGTGACAAGGAAGTTGAATACAATAGCAACTTTCGGCTTATCCTACATACAAAACTAGCAAACCCACATTATAAACCGGAGATGCAAGCACAAACAACCCTTATCAACTTTACAGTCACAAGGGATGGTTTGGAAGACCAGCTGCTTGCAGAAGTTGTGAAAGCAGAACGGCCTGATCTGGAGGAACTAAAAGTGAGTAAACTAATTATTGTTAAAACGGTAATGAAATACCAGTCTCTAATTTCCAGATTTTTTAGTAGAAATGGGAGGCTATAAGCTTCAGAAATCTATGTTTCTATTTTATACATTTAATTAATTTGTTATGATACGAATATTATAGAGGAGAAATTCCTAGCAGGAAAAATATATATATAAAAAAAAATAGATGAAGATTACTTACCAGGCGAAGGAGCACAGGTAGTGGTAGTAGCACAAATAAATCAATAAATTCACACACACACACACAAATGCTAGCTTTCGCAGCCTAGCTGCTTCGTCAGGCAGAAGGGAAGGAGAGGGAAAAGGAAATGATGATGGTTTTAAGGGAGTGGGTAAGGAGTCATTCCAATCCCGGGACAGGAAAGATTTACCTTGGGGGAAAAAAAGGAGGGTAAACAAATACACACACACCCACACATATACACAAACACAAGCACACCTAGACAGACATACTGTAGAAAGCAAAGAGGTTGGACCAATGAGGAAGTGGCTTAGCAAACAATATAATAAGAACAGTTTATAACTCACTGCAAAGATGTAATGGCGACCTGCTACAAGCACGTAAAAAAGACACACACATACAATACTTCAGCTTTCAGTAATGGCCTTCTTCAGAATAAAGAACACTCTCGTAATCACACAGGGACACTTCATAGTCACACAACCATAATCTCCGGCTGCTGCATCCCGAATCATGCTCTGCTGTGAGGAAATAGGGAAGTGGAGGAGGAGATAGGAGGGTTGAGTCATGGTGGTGGGGATGGATACAGCATGTATGTATTAGATGGGTGGAATGAGATGGAATGGGGAGGCGGATTAGGGGAGGAAAGCAAAACATAACAAACACATATGTGTTTGTGCACACATAATCACTCACACACACACAGCACATGAAATAGGAGAGATGTAGGGTAGAGGGAATACAAACTGTTGGGTGTAGAAAAAAGGGAAGTTGTCGTAGGTTGAGGGCTGGATAATTTTGGGATTGGAGAATGTACTGTAAGGATAATACCCATCATAGCAGTTCAGAAAAGCTGTTGGTAGGTGGAAGGTTGCAGATGGACCAGGTTGTAAAGCAACTATTGAAATCAAGCATATGCTCCGCTGCATGTTATGCCACTGGGCGGTCTACCTTATCTTTGGCCATAGTATGGCTGTGGCCATTCATCCTAATGAACAGCTGGTTAGTGGTCATACCAATATAGAAAGTTGCACAGTGATTGCATCACAGCTGGTAAATTACATGGCTGCAGAAATGGAAAGATGCAAACTCCAAAGAAATTTACTTGTTTTTAGCAGTAACCACACTAATTTCTAGGAATAAAAAGCCAAGTCTAAATTACTGTTGGTCTACCAATAAATTACTGCAAACTCCAATTTTTGGTGAGACAATGCTGAGAGATTGCTGTTTGTTGCTACTTAGGCTGCTGCTGTGATAATGAGCAACAAGAGCCAAATAATAGTCTGTATAAGATGGCATGGTGTTGAATGAAATTAGATAAGTCTGTAGTGAAAATAACCATATGATAATCTTTGCATAGATGAGTCATTAGTGCTTTACAGAGGGATCTTTGATCTTAAAACAGTACATAAATTTGGTATAAAAAATTTTGTTATTGTGGATGTCAATAAGGACTATATCTTAGACTTTATAATTATTATAGGTGTATCAACAAGGCTGAATGTATTTGATAAAACAGTTGGAATGTCTGGCAACTCGTGCAGCTATTCCTTGACAAAGGTCACAGTCTATAAACAGACAACTGGTATACAAGCCCACTAGTTACTGATTTTTTGCACAGAAACCAAGTGAATCTGTGTGGAAAAGTTAAAAGTGATAGAAACAAATGCCTGCCTAAGAGAAACCACAAGTAAAACGAGAGTCACAAAGTAAAAATTGTGGACATATTATCACTGTGAAATGACTTGACAAATAAGCTGACACACTGTTACCTACCAACAAGCAAAACAAACAAAAAACTGGGAAACCAGTTATGAAACCTCTATGCATTCAAGTCTATAATAAAAACATGGGAGCCATAGACAAAACTGATATGCTTCTAAGTTCAGTTAAATGTTTGCAAAAAGCAATGAAGTGGTACAAAAAAGTATTTTTATTTTATTTTTTTATTTTATTTTATTGTATTTTATTTTTCTCCATTTTTTTTTCTCCTATCTCATAGACTTTGTCATGATGAATTCTCATGTTATGTATAAATTAAAAACAGGGTCAAAGCTACCATTAGCAAAATTTCAATTAGAACTGATAATACAGCTCATCAAGAAACACGACAATGAATTGAAAATAAATAAATAAAACAATTAGGGTTTCTTCTGTTGACTTGCCTACGAGACAGACAACCCGGCACTTTCCGCACCACACCTGAAGGAAAGCAAAAGCCTCAAATATAGTGTTACATGTGTTCTAAATACATAACTGGCTCGAAAAAGAAGAAGGGACATGAGATATCAATGTATAGAGTGTAGTGTTGGTTTGTGTATTATTAATTGTTCTCTGAAGTATCAAATGTCACAGAAATACTGGGCAAATGTTTTGTAAAACTGTTATATTTAGCTTCCTATAAGAAAAATAAAAAATAAAAAAATCAACTGGGAATAAGACTGCTTTTCCCATGCCATAGTGGACAAAAATTTGCCTACTAGAAAGGCCATGGCGCCACATACGGTATTGCACCTGCTTTCCTGACACTGCAGTGAAAGGGTTAAGCTAATATGGTGGAAGTACAGTCAAAAATTTACTATAAAGTTAAGTGCCATGAACCTTAACTGTTAGTTGTGACAGTAAATGTACTTCATCTTAATCCTCGAGACTAGTTATCACTAATCTCTACAGGCTAGCAAAGAACTTTATCTGTATACACAATTTGCCAAGTATGTACATGGTATTTTGTAAGTGTGAATTAAGGCAATTCGAAGCAGCAGTGTCAGTCATCTGTTTGTTAAGTAGTGCTAGTGGTCATTGCTTCAGCTAGTCAGTCAGTCTGGTGGCAGCTAGCCGCCTGTGTTACTCTAGCAGGCCAGCAAATTACATGCGCAATTTTTTCTATGGTTTTCTTTGTAGCATATTATTTGCATGGTTTTATTTATACAAGGTTTATTCTCATACTTTTGTAACTGAAAGTGCAAATTCAAGCAGTCTGTAGTCAGACATTTATTTGTTTGAAGAGTCAGTGATTGTTTTTTTAGTTAGTCAATCTGTCATTATAGGAGGAAAATAGCTGGATAGATATGGATAGGGACTTGCCTGCTTTTTATAGGTGCTTGGAAATTGGCCACTGTCCATAAACAACTGGAATGCTGTATTTGTCTGTGCTGGCACTGGGACACCTCAGTCAAATGTTTTGGTTCATCTGGAGTCAGTAGTGCCACCGGAGATTCCTTATGTCACTGTCCCCACTAATTCCCAAAACTTTTCTTCAGAAGTTTACATTGTATGTTCCCACACCCGTGTTAGTCAACAGCTACCTGACAGTGTCCAGCATGACAGGATAGTGAATCTCTTCAAAAAAGGCTGAAGTGGGATCTGGTCACAAGGCTATTGCTTGTTGCAACAGTGACCAATCTTCATGAAAATGTCTCAACAAGTACAAAGGTTCGATTTGTTCATCACTGGAACCTTGAATGTTAGGCAGATGATGGAGTCACTTAGGGAAATAGCTGTGACCACTTGTTTACTTGCTGGGGTATCTCATCTTAGATGTGGAGCAGTCGCTGCCAGAGGCTATTGAAAACACTGTATCATCAAACTGCAAATCGTGCCTCATGTCAGAAACCATGATGCCTGCCACCTTTGTTCAGAGGTCATCCTTGGTTGCTGATCTATCTGGTAAAGACAGCATGTCTTGCTCACAGGATGGAAGCTATTAATCTGTAGTAATGTTCCAGAAATAATACTGGTCCTCTGATTTGGAGTTGAGTGGAAGACTAAAACCAGATGATCGAATTATTCTGTGACAATATTCGATGAAAGTTTCTTCACCTACACTATCGGGTACAGAAATATTCCCCATTAATAGGTAGGTTGTAATGTAACATAGTTCACTAAATTCCTTTAGCTCGACCCAAGGTAGTCAAATAGTTTATTTGTAGGGAATTAAATAAGTGGAGGCCAGAAACTGCCCAGGAAATTCTGTCTGTGCAGGTTCTGGGCAAATGCACAAAAGTTGAGCACCCAGAGAAATCATGGAACACCCATGAAACAAAGAAGAGCTAAGAGTTACGTGATAAATATTCTGTGCCTCAAATCTCCATTGATTATGAACATTGTCCTTTTGTTTGGTGTATGAATGGTTTTAGTTTTTTAAGGCAGAACATGTCAGACTTTCAAGCTGAATGTAGTAGAACGTAAGTTTCTGCAATAGAAACATACTTGTTGACCTATGTAATCATTCAGTAGTGATCATTGAAGTCGTTCCCTAAATTATTTTGAACTGTGATCTTTAAGATATTTGAAGTCAACAAGGAACTGCCCCTGGTTAAAAATGGGCTCGTCAGTTCCAAAAGAAGGGAAACACCTGTCATTAACATTATCAAGTACAAGAAGGATATAATAAATGAACATTGCGTGGTGTGTTAATGGAAATACATGGTCAGGGAACACTGCAAGGAATGCACTACACACAGGAAGCAGCTGTTATGGTAGTGGAATATGTGTGGCATGCATATTTGGGTTTGTTGGATAAAGAAGTCCCTTCACAGGCCCAAAAACACATCCAAAGACCAGATAAGGAAGCATTTATCAGAATTGAACAGAGAAAAAAATGTGAATATAAGGATGGAAAGTCCAAGTTGAAATGTCAGTAATGTTAGGATATGTAGCAACTCACCTTAAAGATGATACTGAGCCACAGACCAGCACAGAAAAAGATGATCACATTCTCGCAGCTTAATCTTTTAGCCACAGCTTTTATCAGAAGAAGAGCATACATACATTCACAGTCACTCAGTCATAAGTCATGCAGTCTAGACCCAACTTGCGTCTTACTGGTGAATCAGAAGGGTAGGGAATGGGAGTAGAGGGGGAAGGATCAGAGCAGGAGTAGGGACAGAACATTGCATACTGGACTGCGTTGCATAGAGGCACATATAGGTGGGAATGTGAGTTGTACCATGGAATGCAGAACATCCTCTTCTGTACCTTCCTTTTTTGCTGCTGCATCCCCTCTGTTACTGCATTGCAACCCGCATCATGCATTACATTCATTGTTAAGATGTGAGCTGGCTTGTAGCAGTAACAAACTGTGGTCATGTAAACATGAATTGTGATTTAGTGATTGTTTGCTCTTTTTCTGATGAAGGCTGGGGCTAAAAATTTAAGTTGTGTGAATGTGATTGTCTCTTCTACATCACTGTCTGTGACTCTGCGATTGTGTTTATGGTGAATTGCTACCTATCCTCATATTATTGACATTTCAACCTGGATTTTCCACTGTTAAATCCTAAGAAGTTTTGTTCTTATGTCCAGATACTCTGTGGCCATTATGGAAATTGAAACATAGGATGGCACATAAAAGACGAAAATAGTTGACATCATTTCCTGAACATATTTCACAGAGGTGTGATCTCTGACATCTGTCTATTGTAGTATTTGTTATTTGCTCACATATTAAGACATTTATTGAGACAGAAAATATTCTCATAGAAATCAACACGGGTTCTGAAAATAATGATGTCAAATCCAGCATTTCATCCACAAAACCCAGATAGAAGTGGATACAAGCTCTGTTTACTGCTCATACAACATCTCTGACTTACACATATCACCCATCCATACCTCACAACCTAAGTTGTGAGTAACCTTTCCATTCTGTCCCTTTCTTCTTCCCTCTTCCTTCCTACTTAAAGATGGAAAACATTTCCAAAAGCTTACGCCCCCTTTCATTTTTGCTTGTATTTATATTTTTGTGTGACTATCTGTAGTACTAAGCTGTGGTAAGTACTGCCCATCCTCTCTATATCTTTTGAATAAAATTTCTTTGGTAATATGACCAGTCCATTTTTACTGTGTTTAATGTTTACTAGACAAAATGACCTTGTTACATACCAATACTCCTTATACCTTTCTTCTCTTTGTCATAATTCCTCCCCCACCCTTCAATGTTTCTCTGTGATTTACAGTTTGCTTGTACAATCATCCATCGCTCACCTGGACATTTATAATATTTGTAACCTTAAGTGATGTAAGATGTACCCATTCGGACCCCATTTGTGTCTGGTCCTTTTTTTAATGCTCATTCTGTGGTATTGATACTCATGCATAACAAACCCACATTTTGTTTCTACTATTACCTGCTGACAATACTTTCTTATACGATTCCACGGTTTTAATATTTTAATACCATTGTAACCCAAGATATGTTCATTTAAAATCCATTTATTTTGTAGGACTACGTTTGTTATGTAGTATTGGTTCTTACACATAAGAAATTTGCAGTTCACATATCATTGAAAAATCATCTTTGTACATATAACCTCAGTGTTACATGTGGACTATCTGATAGTATGAAGTTATCTGACGATGGCCTAAGAAGCCGAAAGCTGCTAATAACAAGCAAATAAATAATATTGTGGAACAAAAATACTATGTATTTAAGTTTTTGATAAATCACCTTGAAATAATTTTTATTTTGTTTTACATTTTTTAATTACAGGCTGACTTAACAAAGCAACAGAATGACTTTAAAATAATGTTAAAACAGTTAGAAGATGATTTGCTGTCAAGGTTGTCCTCTGCTGGTGGCAACATATTAGGTGACACAGCACTTGTGGAAAATCTGGAGACAACAAAACGGACAGCAGCTGAAATAGAAAGAAAGGTTGCTGAGGCACGAGTGACATCCATTGAGATTGACCAAGCTCGGGAACTGTACAGACCAGCAGCAGCTCGAGCATCACTCCTGTACTTCATCCTCAATGATCTAAATACTATCAACCCTATCTATCAGTTTTCTCTAAAGGTATGTTCCTTTCTCTGATTTCTGCATTATTGTTAGTAAACAATTGCGAGTCTAGTGAGAGAGGGAAACTATGCCTCTTTGAGGAGAAATTGAGATAAATTGAGTTTTCTAATGTGTTGTATTAAGGCATTATTTGTAGAGTAAAGGGGTCCTTTTTTTGTCTTAACGTATTGCTAAGTAAATTATGCAACAGAAAAAAAATATAAATTTCAATGTAAATAGCAATGATTATTACTTTGTAGGCTTTAATTAATTCAACAATATTCCAAAAACACAAATTTTATACACATGTCAAGAAGTTTTATTCTGGTTGAAGTACTGTTACCCAAGTGCAAATCATGTTAACAGGCTTAGACACTAAATACAAACAACCGTAAACTACTGCATATCTCTTCTGGAATATCCTCACTGTCACTGTTTCTGTGGATTTCAGTTTTTGGTAAACACCATAAAAAATTAGAGGAATATATGCATAAGTGTCATGAGAGCTTTTAACTTCAAGACTGATACAGATCTTCTGTGAGACAGAGCAGTGGTATTTCCTCAAGAAGTGTAGTCATATAAGGATGATCAACCATGGGGTCTTTCCTGTTCCTGTCTTACAATCTGGTATCTTCTTGAAGAGGGATGTATAGAAGCAACAGTTACAGTTTTGAACATTATGTTCTTTGGTTATCACTGGTCAACCAATCTGCAACACTTCTGTGTTGGTACATCAGCACATGAAATAAGCGACAACATCAATAAGTGGCATAGTTCCTCCTCTCACTCAAAAGGATAACAGGGGCACATTCAAGAACTTACAAAAACTGCTCCAGAAAGAGCAGAAGCTATGTCACATGGTTCTAGTTCACAGGGCTGATGCAAGATGGTATGAGCATACTAAAAATGATCAAAGCTCAATTTTTCATGTTATGTGACATAGCCCCCTCTCTCACTAGACCCCTCAATTGTGTTAACAGATAATTTAATATGCAGAAATTGTATTCAATTAATGTTTATAAAAATTCTGGCACGAATTTCATTATACAACAATATGACTTCCTTATATGTATGCAACATATTGAGCATAATGTTTTCTGAATAGTAGTAGTAGTAGTTGTTGTTGTTGTTGTTGTTTTGGGGTTTAGAGGGGACTAAATTCTGAATAGTAAGTATGTATTGGGCATGTGAAATGTTCCTTGTCTAATGCATAAAGAGTCCCTTAGGAATTACACACACAACTGTAACACAGTTGAAACTACAGTTGAGAGTCAGGCAAGCATATCTTTCCTGAAATTGGGCTGCAATCTTTCCAGTAGTTGCAGGGGTAATAATGGGGATGAACTTGTAACTTAATAAACACCGGGCTCTACTGTTTGAATGAGGATGACATAACCTTGGGTAAAATACTCTGGAGAGATAATAGTCCTCCATTCAGAACTATGGGAGAGGAACATCCAAAAGGTTCTTATCACTGGAAAAGACAAAACTCATGTTCTATGAGTCAGAATGAAGAACATTGCATTCCTTAATGGATTATTGAGTTAGAGAATTTAAAAACAGGAATGATAGGTTGAAGTTGAAAATAGTGGCTACATGCTGTGCCATGGCAAGAAGTACTGAATTTCAGGTCAGGTGAGAACATGGCTAGAAACATTAAGTTATATGGGAGTAATGCTGCAGCAGATCTAATAATGATTTATATCTTAGTTAGTTCCATAAAAGTTGAAGGAATATGAGATAAATGGAAATTATTCGGATAGTGATAGGAGATGAATTTTTGTGATGGGAAACTGATATTCAGTATTAGGAGAAGGTAGGGAAGGAGAAATAATAGAAGAAAATCAACTGGGTGAAAGGAATGAAAGAGGAAAACACCTAATCTACAATTGCTCCAAGAATAGTTTAAGCATCACTAACGCTTGGTTTAAGAACTGTAGAAAATTATTGCATATATGTAAAATACCTAAAGACACTCAAAGAGTTTTAATTGGTTATATAGTGGTAAGATAGAGATTTTGATAATAGGGTTCTAACTGTAAGGCACTTCCAGTAGATAATTCAGACTGTGACTGTTTCTAACTGTAAGGCACTTCCAGTACATAATTCAGACTGTGACTGTAATTTATTTGTTATTAACTGCAGTTTAAAGCAGAAGAAATTTAAAACAATTGAAAATATGAATTAGGATATCAACAATATCATGAATGAAGTAGTTTGCATCTCATTGCTTTGCTGATACACCAAGTAGCAGACAGGTATGTGAAAAGAATATTCTAATGATCTTTTGGCCAAAACCTTTAACAGAAGAGAATGGGAAATACATACAGTTAACAGTCATACACACACATCTCATGTGCACATGAGCAATTAAATTTCATGCATAAGAAGTAAAAGCTTTGAGATTTGCTGGTGACTCTATAATTCTGTTAGAGAGATTTTAACAATGGAAAATCCAATTGGAATGTCAATAATGGAGAATAGATAACAACTCACTGTAAAGAGGCTCACTGAACTACCGACAGTCAAGAAAATAGATAATCACAATCACAAAATTAAATTTTTGGCCATGGCCAAACACATACATTCATGCAATCACTCGGACAACTGCACACACACAATCACCATGACTGGCCACTCCAGGCCATTCCTGAAAATTTAAATTGTGTGAATGTGATTATCTATTTTCATGTCTGTCAGCAGCTCACTGAGCCTCTTTACAGAGAGTTCTTATCTAGCCTCTGTTATAGAGATAAAAGATTAGATGAATGAAGTTATAACACTGTATCTGGAAAAGAGTTCATAAGATGCAAACAAAGGTTCCTTCACTGTTGTGATAAATCATAATGATTATGTGACAGAAGGGCTACACCAATTGTCTCATTCCTCTATCTCCAAGATGTACCAGTACGACGTCATCCCAAAAGTCCAAAATTACGTACAATCCCTATTGAAATTTTATGGCCCTTCCCAGAACCTCTCCCCTGAGTCCATCTCCCTTCTCACACCAACAGCGCACCTACCTATTACATGCTCCAAAAAATCCATACACCTAACAATCTAGAATGCTCAATTGTGGCTAGTTAATGTGCTCCCACTGAACAAATTTCAGCCCTTGTTGTCCATCACCTCCAACAACCAACCATTCAAAATCTAGTTTCCTACATCCAACAAACCCACCACTTTCTTCACCTCCTGGATCCCTACTTGTCACTGTTGATGCAACTTCGCTATATACCAATATTCCACATGTCCATGGTCTTGCTGCTCTCAAACACTACCTTTGTCAGCTTACTTCAGACTCCAAGCCCAAAACTTGATTCCTTACAACCCTTACTAATTACATCCTAACAAATAACAACTTTTCATTTGAAGAAAATGTATACAATCAAATCCATGGCACAGCCGTGGGGATCCGTACAGCACCCTCCTATGGCAACCTATTTACGGACCGTCTAGAAGAAATCTTCCTAGCTTCCCAAAAGCCCAAACCCCTGGACCTGATTTGGACTCAGGACCAGGACATGCTATCCTCATTCTTTCACAACCTCATCTCCTTCTTCCCCATCAGCTTCACTTGGTCCTTCTCAACCCGACAAGTCACATTCCTGGATGTTAACCTCCACCATACTAATACAGCTCCATCCACACCTCTGTCCACATTAAACCCACTAATTACCAACAGTGCCTACACTTTCACAGCTGTCATCCATTCCATTTCAAAAAAAATCCCTCCCAAACAGACTTGCTGCCGTCGGACAGCTAATTTGCTGTGATGAGAAGTCCCTCACCCAATATGCTGAAGCCCTCACAATGGCCTTCACAGGCAGACATTACCCTCCAAACCTTGTCCACAAACAGATTTCCCATGCCAAATCCCCACACACCACCAATCCTCCCTCCAACCCCAATAACCATTCTCAAAGGAGTCTCCTTGTCACCCAGTACCACCCCGGACTGGAACAGTTAAATCACATCCTTCATGAGGGCTTTGATTTTCTGTCAACATGCCCCGAAATGAGAGACATTCTATCCAAGATCCTCCCTTCCCCTCCCAAAGTGGTGTTCCAGTGCCCACCCAAGCTCCACAACATCCTAGTCCATCCCTATGTAATTCTCTCTCCCATCCCCTAACCATCGGGATAATATCCCTATGGAAGACCCTGATGCAAAACCTGCCCACCCAGCACTTCCTATTCCAGTCCTGTCACAGGCTTACCCTACCCCATCAGAGACTCTTCCACCTGTGAAAGCAGCCATGTGATTTACCAACTCTACTGCAATCATTACACAGCATTTTATATTGGTATGTTGATGAACCAACTATCCATCAGGGTGAATGGCCACTGTCAAACTGTGGTAAAAAGCAGGATGGACCACCCTGTGGCACAGCATGTGGCTGAACACAGTACTATGGATTTCAGATGCTGCTTTACTACCTGAGCCATCTAGATCCTCCCTCAACCACCAGCTCTTCTGAATTGTGCAGATGGGAATTGTCCCTCCCACAACCTTCCTGGCACAACACAAGGTAACTTACCATCCCTACACCCTATACCTAATTGTATTCCCCCTTTCCACCCTCTCCTACCCCATTCATTATCCTGTATCCATGTAATTTATGTCTTCCTTGCAGCTGTGTATGTCTTGCCTTACAATGTCCCCTTAATTAATTACTTTTTTATTTTTCTTATTATTATCTTTTCCTTACTATTTTCATCATTTCAATTTTCCCCACACCCTCCCCACACTCCTCCACACATCCCTTTTATCCTTCCCGTTACAGTATTCAATGCTGTATCTCACATTTCCACCTATCAGAGCCTTTACAATCCACCATGCAACGCGGAACTTTGTAATCCCCACCCTCACCCAGCATCCTTCCCCTTCCACTCCCCACCTCACTCACAGTCAAAATACTTGTGATTGTATAGTTGTCTGAGTGATTGTGTGAATGTATGTATTTCTTTTTCTTATGAAGGCCATGGCTGAGAATTTAATGAATGTGATTGACTATTTTCCTTGCCTCTCAGCAGCACAGCATGCCTCTTGACAGTGAGTTGTTATCTATCCTCCAACAGGATTCTCCATTGTTGAAATGTTTCACACAATACACCTTAGGTGCACATATGGGACTATATCAAACAATTTTATTTTACTCTAGTTAATAATGCGATGTAAATCTATTTTTTTTATGAATTCCAGGCATTTAGTGTGGTTTTTCAAAAGGCAATTGAAAAAGCTGTACCAGCTGATGACGTGCCCACAAGAGTTCTGAATCTAATAGACTGTATTACATATTCTGTTTTTGTGTACACAACAAGAGGGCTATTTGAATGTGACAAACTTATATTTGCTTCCCAGATGGCTTTTCAGGTGAGAGCAACTTTTCAGTGTATGAAACTCTCTTTTGCTTTTATGTATATCTTCTTATGTTGTTTCTTTAAATTCTCAGATTTTATTGATGAATGAAGAAATTCAGACTGCAGA
This sequence comes from Locusta migratoria, assembly GCA_026315105.1. Taxonomy (NCBI): domain Eukaryota; kingdom Metazoa; phylum Arthropoda; class Insecta; order Orthoptera; family Acrididae; genus Locusta; species Locusta migratoria. The sequence goes on along the minus strand of CM048746.1, from coordinate 505,064,886 downwards.
ACTGGATTTTCTGTTACGCTTTCCAATAATGCCACATGTGACTAGTCCAGTTGACTTTTTGTCTGACAGCAGCTGGGGTGGAGTTCGAAGCCTCTCATCTAAGGATGAATACAGGTTATATTGTGAATCTACAAGTAGTTGCCTTAACCCTCTAGCCTCAGTAGTGTCTGCTCCATTGATTCAGATGATCTAAATAGATGGTGAAGTTTTATACAAATGAATTAGCGTACTTATTTTTGCATTTATTGTTATTATTTTTTAATTTGTTATCAGATTCTGGTTACTCAGTTCTGTTGTTAGTTATGTCTAGTCTGTATTATAGTCAGTGTAATTACTTTGTAACACAATATTCAGTCAAACTAATATTAGGTGAGAAGGCACAGAAAATACCCTGGACTCTAGCTCAATATCTATTTCCTTAGTCAGATTTCACACATCTGCAGTTAGAACAATAGGCTACATTACCAACACATCTTGTTATTTTATGAACTTTCAGTGTGTTTTACTGGCTGAGTCTCTGTAGAATCAGTTGCTGAAATTTTCTTCGATTTGTTGAATCTTCATGCATGCTGTCTCATATTTTTCTTGTTGAAACTGATGGTGAGTGTTATTTGTAGAAGTTAACATGATACCATCGCAAACTAAATGAAATTCTCAACTTCTGATATTGTTGTTACCATGTGACACATGATTAGAGTTTGAAATACCTTTTGATTGTACAGCAATGAAATTATATAATAAATCATCATAAAATGCAGCAGATTGTTAAGATAACTTTTGGTTTTTAGAAGTCTGGATCGTGACATTGAAACCAACCCTAAGCGGTGGAAGAAATTAATTGAGTCAGAGTGTCCAGAGAGAGAGAAGTTACCACAAGAATGGAAAAATAAGACTGCACTGCAGCGGCTGACGATGATGCGAGCATTTCGTCCTGACCGAATGACATACGCTGTGATGTAAGTTGCAAGGAGCTATTTAATATCTCTGAGATATCTGAGTACTGTTTTGTTATTCATGTGTTATATGAGAGGATCTTGCTTTTTTATTTTATGAATGTGTTTACTTTGTAGAACAAATGTGTCAACTCCTGGGAGTGAAGTTAGAGAATGTAATGAGAATATTCCAATACATTACAATCTTAAGAAAATGAATAATAGGGAAAAGTACATACAGAACAGTAAAATTGCAGGATGATATTGATCATATGAATAAGTAGCTTTTTTGCTGATTATAATGCTGATATGGTTGAGATCCCATGAGTTCTTGGAGCAGTACCAATGTTGTAATAATGAGTAATTCGTTTTTGCCTGTATGAATTTCATGGAAAAATATTTTTCCCTAATTATAATAGAATACAATAATATATTTCCACACTGAGTTAATTTATATGCAAGCTGAAATATTGCTAATAATTTTAACACCAGTAAAAACATTAGGAAATCCCCATCGTTTCAAGTCTGCTCCTACAACAATATAGATTTTATCGAATGCCATGAAGTGCAAAGAAATCATAAAATTAATAGTGCATGAGTCTTCTTGAAACAAACAGAAACATAGACTACTAGAGCTGGACTTCTCTTGACCATTAAAGTATGCTGAGTATTTACTGAATTATTAAAATATTAGTGCTGGAATACACTAAAGTTTGTCCTACTGGGGAGAAAATTAATGTGGGCCACTCTCTCAGAGTAAAAATATCATCAACTCATGGATTTACAGAGCACAACATGCAGTTGAATGACAACAGCATCATATTATAGAAATAGATATGTCCTTTAGCAAGCAAATGTCAATGGCAGAGAATAACAAGGTCCTTATTAGTGTTGACAAAATAGCCAAGCTTCCAGAGTGCATATTTACTCAAATTTAAGCTGCATTCAAATCTTAGTCACACCTGAAAATGAGACTCAAATTTCAAGAAAAAAAAGTACTTCAATCTAAGCCGCACCTGAAAAATAAGACTCAAAATTCATGGAGGAAAAAAGTTTTAGGCCACATTTCGAAATTGAAACAAAAGTTTTTATTCTAACATGATATACAAATTAGGCAGAAAAGATGACAATGCAGCTACAGCAGTTGTGTTTGAGTCGTAAGTTTAGCAATGAAGCTTTTGATGAAAATACGTTTTAGGTATTGATGGTGGTTGTCGGTCATGCCACGATGAATCACGGGAAGAATTCATGGGTGGTGTTGTAGACAGCCATTCCTTCCAAATGCAAACAAATCTGTTTTCTGTCTTACTTTGGCTTTGCTTCTATGTTCAACCTAACCACAAACTTAAAAACCATGAAATATTTGTACATATGTATCGATAAATGTCTGACAAACAAGTGTGTGTGTGTGTGTGTGTGTGTGTGTGTTAGCTGTCTTATACATGGAATGATGCATGAGACATACCATGTTCTGAAGAAAAGAGTGATTAAATATGCAAGAAGAAAACATTGCTTGAGCACAACACACACCATCTGTAATGACCAAGCTATCAACGGGACATTAAAATTTAAGCTTCCATCCTTCCACAACACTCCGTTAAGCGATGTTTCTAATGATTAGTAAGTAGATCATGAATAGACCAGCAGTGGATCAGTTTGTATTGTGACTGTAATCACAAGGAATTATGACAATCACTAATACCCACTGCCAAAAACACCAAACAAAACAGCTTCAATTTTGGCTACAAATTTGCTCCATCTATTCTCCCCCACTGATTAGTTACATGAAATACATCAAAATACATGTGAATATTTCTGAGTTGCAAAACTGTGTATTTTAAACTCATAGAAAAATCTTAAAGCCTTGTTTAATTGTTAGTATTGATGTAAAGAAATTTATTTTTTGTTGCTATGTTTATTTGAAATGCTGCTACATTCGAAGATTAGCAATACCATACTGAATTTCTCTTTCCTTTGGTGCATTGATTCATTTGTATTGTGTTGGTTCAGTGGTTAAAGCAGAGAAAACGTAGTCTCATCTTCTACCAGCTACCATATTTTTGTATTAGAGTTTTTACTAGCACAGAAGTTTGGTACCAGTAGGTCTATTTATTTTGGAGTCTGCAAAGCATGCCTAGCACTGCTTATGTTTGATGGTAAAAGTTAGTTATGGTGGCTCTTTGCACCATTTTTCAGAACTATCGTTTGCTTTGCACTCAGTTCTAAGCTGCAGGCAGTTTTTTGGATCCAGAAAACTGGGAAAAAAGTGTTGCTTAGATTCGAGTAAATATGGTAGTACACATCAGCTTAATGACAGAAGTAAGGCTGAGAAATTCTGGAGCAGCCCTTAAATCTACTGCCAGTGTTTATATACATGATGTGGCTACAGTGGGTGCATTATTTTGGGCTGCACCCAGCAGGTTCACCGAATGTTTGCATTATTATATAAGTTGATCCAGTGATACATCTACTACATTTTATGAGATCCCTCTTCATTCAAATTATTTGTAGGGACAGAAACATTTTGTTTGGTTTGGTAAGGACAAAGTAGATGCAGCCTACTGTGTTTATGAGATGGCAGTTGCTTATGCTGCAAGTAGCATAGGACCCACTCTTGGGTCTCATGTTGGAGATGCAGAAGACAATGGGGTGTTGAAATTGGGACTTGCTCCTGGGTGTACATTGGTAGTCCTGCTATGTCTTATCTAGTTGTTGTTGCATATGAGAGATGGGTGACAGCTGGAACAGAAATACCACAAGTCCACTACCTAGGATATCATCTTAGAAGCGTGTCTGCTTTTGTCAGCATTGGAGTGAACAATATGTGTTGCTGCTGCAGGTGTGACATATTCAGAGGGACAGCTTGCACCAGGTAGTGTAAAAAGGCTGGTTCTGGTTTCTCTAGATAAGACCATCAGGAACAGCTGGTTACTTAGCTGGGCGAAAATTGAGTTATGTACCTGGCTAGGCATATATTTAAACATGCATGCCCAGATGGTGTTGTCCACCTTAAAAATGTAAGATGGTATGTCCACCATAAAAGATGCAAATTATTCTCCTTGTTCTTCCTCATCTACAACTGATGGAGACTGCAACAAAACTAGAAAGGACTGGTGAGGGTGATCTTACAAAAATGCCCAGAAGATTTTGTCTCAGAACAGTTTTAACCACAATGAGGATAAAAGGGAGATCAGTGCAAAATCAATAATAGTGAAAGTTTTCCATCTGCATCTTGAACTTATTCACAAAATATACTGCCAGGCCATTAGGTGCATGTGAGATAGAGGTTCTGTAATGCTCAATTTGATTCAGGAAACTGGAGGAAACATGAGAAACAAGAACTCTTCAGGCTTCTTCAATATAAAAATATATGTGATTACCTTAGTGGTATTATCCCATTAGGATATGATTCTATCAAAATCAATCACATGGTTCAATGAAATGGCACTTCAGAAATTTGCATGAACCTTATCCCACAACTGATGAAGTGAAGGCTGTGGATGCTAGATTTGGGGTAGTCCTGGTTGTTGAAACTGACAAGGCTAATATTTTTGAGACACATGTGCATTTTCCAAATCTATATACTGCATTCTACAAATTCTGCCTTGGGATTGATGCAGGAGTTGCAATATATGGCAGTACAACAGAATATTCAAAATCATTACTTAACTCTGGCAATCATTCTGATCAAATAGTAGAACCCTTTTGATAAGATGAAGAGCAAAACACGAGGTTTCATAGACGATTAATGATGGGAATTCTCCTCAGAGGTGATAAATTATTTTTCAAAAGAGATAGATTGGCTGGCCAGTACTTACCTTCATGTTGTACCGCCAATAGTGACACAAATGGAGAAAAAGAAAAAAAAAGGGATAAAAAAGGACAACCTTTCGGAACACAGTTCCTTCTTCAAGTGGGAGAGAAGGGAAGAAAAAAGGATGGGAACAGAAGGGAAAGGTAATTCACGACATAGGTCATGAGGTAGTGTTTGAGGAGTGTGGAAGTCAGAGATACTGCATATTAGTACTGAGCCAAGCCAGAGAGGATATATATAACCAAAGAGGAAAGAACAAGCAGTAACAGACAGACAGAGAGAGAGAGAAAGATTTTTTTTTTTTTTTTTTTTTGGGGTGGGGGGTGGGAGAGGTTGGTAAGGAAGGGATAATGAATAGGTGAGCTGAGAATGGAGGAAGGGGAGGGGTTAGCATAGATTTAGCCCAGGGGGGTGGCGGGAGGAGAGGATATATTGGAGGGCAAGTTCCCACCTCCGTAGCTCTGAGGGACTGGTGTTAATTGGTAGTATCCAAATGGCACGTGTGGTGTAACATGTGTGAAGGTCACTGGAGTCATGCTGGAGAGCATGTTCTGCCACAGGATATTGGGTGTCCCCCAGGCGAACAGGTCTATGAACAATCATCTGTCAGTTGATATATGTTGTGCGTTGTCTTGCAAGTTTCAAGAGATTGCCAAAGGAAAAGTATGTGGTCAGCTCGTTGGTACTAACTTGCAAACCTCTCTCAAGAGTTATCCCCTTATCAGTGGCTGCTGTAAAATCTCTGAATGTGGCAAAAACTCTTATGGCTATTGTAATTGTGATGTGGAATCAAAGTGTCTCTTGCATATCAAGTTCTCTTACACACAACCATTATCCAACATCATGGTTGTGTGTCTGTAAGGTGCACCTATGTGATTGTATGAATGAGAGTATGTCTTCTTTTTCTGGCGAAGTCTGTGGCCAAAAGCTATGTTGTGTGTAAACGAGTGTCTTTTTTATGTGCCTGTCACAGCTCAAAGAACATCTTATTGGTGAATTGCAAACAATCCTCATTATAATGTTGAGGTGTTATAAGGGTAGGTAGCAACTCACCATAAAGATGATCACTGTACCATAGACAAGCATGTAGAAAAGACAATCTCATTCACAGTGGTCACTTTTACATGTCTTGTCTCTTCTACTTGCCTGTCTGCAGCTCAGCAGTTGTTTTTATGATAAGTTGATACCTATCCTCATACTGTTGACATTACCACCTGGATATTTCATTGTTTGAGTTTCTTAAAGGATAAACAGTAATATGTGTTTATAATTGTCACTCACTTAACAAGAGGATATTTAAAAATTATTAGAGGATAATCCATGCCATTCCACTTATTTTGTGCTGCCCTTGCACATGTGCACGTGCACACACACACACACACACACACACACACACACACACACACACACATTTATGTTTCATTTGTCTTCCTATACTAGCTTCTTTCCATTATTATTATTTAACAAAAAACAGATCAGAGTAGCCATGGAAATTAAGTCAAATAAGCAGAAAATAGCTTTGGCTAAAATATGACAGATTTAAATTATTGACAACCACTATAGCAGCGTACTTATATTCAATCCAGAACTTCTGAGTATCATATAAAGTGCAGATGTCTTAGATTTAACTTAGCAGACACTTTATGCATCACTAACAGATGTCAGTTGAAACTTACAAATCCTATAGCAATTTCGGATTTCAACACGGTTCTAAAAAATACTGATTCCGGTGAAGTTGATGATGAGTATTAAGTTTTGCATTAATTTGATGGAACTGTGTTTTGTTATCAGTGAATGAGTAACGATATATTTCCTGACTGGGTTAAACATTTGGTAGTATCATCCACCTGTAACTCTGATTTCCTCGTGAGTCTCCAGCCGCCTGGAGACAAGGCCTCACAACAGTCCTTGTCACGTCAAACCCATTAATTACAGACACATTTTGTTACAGTTTTTTTGAAGAGGTTTGGAGAATATAACATACACATCATAATCATTTCTTTGACATAGCCAGTTAACTACCTCTCAGTTCAGCTTTCGTTAAAGATTGTCCACAGAGAATGCCATGCAGGACGTCAGAAATGAAGTCGTGAATGAGCTAAGGGAGAAAATTTGTCTTATTCATGTCTTCAATGACCTTTTGATGCCAGACCAAAATATCATACATCTATCTTTCATGAATGTAGTCTTACCTTAATAACAGAAACAAAAGAGTTAATGGTCAGACTGCATGATAAAAACAAAACCAACCATAGTATAGTGGAATGTGGCATATGGTGGCCACACAAGAATTGTTATTATGTCCATCCCTATACCTAATCTAGTTAAATTATCCTCCAGTGATGTTAAAACATTCTTCAGAAATTACAAATAGCAAATAGTTTTGTCTTATATTCTATTGATTAGTTTTCTTTAAATTAACATTCTTTATGTAAAAGATATGTCTTATTTGTTCACATGCTTTTGAATAATTCTTCACAGCACAATACTCTTCCACAGTGTATTGTAACAATGATGAGTTTCCCTGGAAAATTAAATGTACTTCTTAAATAGAATTCATGTTTCTAGCACAAATATTTGAACAATGGAAATACCTTGAAGGAGTCAACAATATTTTGGAAAGGAGAGGTTGCTAATCACCACAGAGACACCTGATGAGCTGCAGAAAGGCCCACATATCAGAATAAACAAAACAAAACAAATGAAGCTTTCGGCTGTTAAGTATTCATATGCCATAGAGAACACACACACACACACACACACACAAACTCACACTCACACAGATCCAACTGCCATCTTCGGGCTGTTGCAGCCAGACTGCAACACACAGGCACAGCTGAGGTGAGAGCAACAAATGGTGGGGGTGAGGAAGCGGCATGGAGAGGGAAGCAGGAAGGGAGGGAAGGGATGCTGATCAGGGTTGTGTCCGAGTGGTTTGGCTGAATCCATTATTCAGCTAATCTAGCACACTGGCTTTGGATTCAAGATTTGATGCATAATGGCCGAATACTACGGAACCCAAATCCAAAGTGTTATGTGGAAACTTTCAGTTACAAATGTTGTAGCTTACTTTGCAAAACAGTGCACTTTTGTTTGCGTTATTTACTTCCATAGATCCGCTGAAAGACGTGACATCATACAACAAAATGATCTCACTTTGAATTTATTCAAATGAAAGCACTACAAAACTTACACAATTGTGTCTATTGTGAAAACAATCTAGCATATTTACCAAAATCTAAGCGGCACTTTTTTCCAGCTTTTGGTATCCAAAAAGCCTCCTGTGGTTTAAATCAAGTGCAAAGTGAACGATGTTCTGAAAAATTGCACTAGAAGCCACCACAAGTAACTTTTCCCACCTAATATAAGCAGTGCTACACAGGCTTGCTTTGCAGGTGCGAATATAAATACTGGTGTTGAAACTTTTGCAGTCATAAACATAAAAAAAGTAAGATTAGTCTAATTTCCTTTTTATTTTTGACACCATCCAATGAAGGAAATAGAACTGCAGTATTGCTCAGCTTCAAATGTAGCAGCCTTTCAAATATTAGTAGGAACAAAAATAAATTTCTTTACGTAAATACCAACAATACATAAGGCTTTACGATACTCGCATAGGTTGCCTCATTCTGATTTCACATATTGTTTCCGCGAATTTTGTGTAGTGCTGGGGTGTGTTAACTGTAATGAAGCACTAAGATTTCAAGAATAAAGTTATTTCTTATGTAGAAATAAAGTCCTAATCGTGTGCCATCCAGACACAATGATCTCAATTCAGCAACCACTTGACATCTGTTTCAATAAATCGTTTAAGGTCAAGCTTAATCACATGTACACCGACTGTGTTTCGAAAAGTGACAGGTCATGTAAAACGCGCAAGTGTGCCAGTGATTGATACCTGGAAGTGGGTTCCAAATCAGATTGCATAACAGGCATTTAAAAATGTTTGATATCGGATGCACTAGATTGTACGAGTGATGATGCTCAGTAGTACGAAGGAACTGAATAACAAGAAATCATGTGATAGTGATTGAGAATTACCGTACCAGTATCTAATAGCTATTATAAACATTTTGTAAAATTTGTATTATAAATCTAATAAAATCGTTTTATAGTTATTTCCATTCTTATTTAGTAAGTGTTTAGTGTTGCTACAATAGTCATACATTTGAAGTCTTATCTAAAAGCTATTATGTAAAGCCGACTGGCAAGCATGTGTTGCGTCAATATGCCTGATGCTACAACCACTGCCTTCGTGCTACAACATCCATGTTTTACTATTGCGGACAAGGGATTGTTTCTATGAATCATGATTCATAAATTCCACACTATCTATTCCATAAGAATAATACAAATGTAAACATTACGCCATGTAATCTTCCGTGTTAGCTGTTACCATATTTAAATTCCATTACCTAACAAATCCGAAAGACAACGGCAAAGATGGAAGAATATACGTATCACATTAATGTTTACATTTGTATTATTCTTATGCTGAATAGGAATAGCTATAAATGAAACACGACAATTAACTTCTAGTACTGATTTTTAAATCTTCTACGAATATAAATTCTGTGCAGACAAGTTACGTGATCTTAAATGTTTGAAAGAATAAATAAATCTACAAAATATCCTTGCTTAACCCTCCAGAATGCACAGACTGTGTTCTAAAATGTCTTCCTGTCAATAACAAGTACACACACATCAAATTAATGTGGGTTTCTATGTGTCTGAATCTCCTGTCCGTCACTCATGGAATGCCTGATATGTCACTATAAAATTATGTAACATTTACACATCCTATTTTTTAAGTATGTATTTTTCCAACTTCCAAAATATCTACTCATCTTTTTAGGTTTTATTTTTTGACTCTTTCCCTTTGAAAAAAGAAAAATATGTAATCCTTTCCTTTCTAAGACCATTATGAAATTATTTTTTATTTCATCAGTTTGTAATAGAGTGAAGAAAATTTCTTATTTTCTTTTAGAGTATCTAAACAACATGTATCTCAAAATGTTTCGTACAAATTTGTTTTAAAGGAAGGGGATATTAAAAATCCTCAAGATTTTAAAATAAAAATCTAAATAAAATTTTAATTTCTTAAATTTTACTGTAATATTGTCATTTGGGATCCATATCAGAAGGCTTTATCTTCATCACTGGCTGTGATAGCAACATACTCCAGTCCCTTCCTATCTGTCAGACAGCGCTGATGTATTGCTCCATTCACACCTGCATGCCCTCCCTCCCTTCCTGCTTCCCTTTCCATGCCACTTCCTCACCCCCACCACTGGTTTCTCTCGCTTCAGCTGTGCTATGTGTTGCAGTCTGGCCGCAACAGCCAGAGACAGCAGTTGGATTTGTGTGTGTGTGTGTGTGTGTGTGTGTGTGTGTGTGTGTGTGTGCATTTTCTCTATGGCAGACAAAGGCTTAATAGCCGGAAACTTCATTATTTTTTTTTTGTTTATTCTGTTATGTGTGCCTTTCTGCAGCTCATTGGGCATCTCTGTGGTGAGTAGCAACCTATCCATTCCAAAATATTGTAGAACAAATTTTTTGAGGCAACATGTAAGGAAAATTTATCTCTATTGTCTCTTACACATCACTTTTTTGTGTTTTCTTCATGTAGAGCATTTATTGAAGAGAAGCTTGGCCCAAAGTACGTAGAAGGAAGAACAATAGAATTTGCCAAGTCATTTGAAGAGTCAAGTCCTTCTACACCCATATTTTTTATATTATCACCTGGTGTTAATCCCCTGAAGGTAAGAAAACTCATACATACATTTATATAAATGTGACATCATACCCTCATTTTCCTCCAATTTATACTGTCATCAAACAATATCATTTTGTATCTTTAATTCTATTTGTTATGCCTGTACATGCAGGTATAACAAAATATATCCATATTGATTAGTCAAGGTACTAAGCAGCCTTTACATACATTTGACAACTTTTTCTCTCTTTCAGGATGTTGAAACACTTGGTTTCAAACTAGGTTTTACAATTGATGCCCAGAATCTGCATAATGTCTCTCTGGGCCAGGGTCAAGAAGTAGTTGCTGAACAAGCTATGGATATTGGAGCAAAGAATGGACACTGGGTTATACTGCAGGTAGTAACACTTTTGATTTTTATATATCCCAGACTTACAGGGTTTTATATGTCAAAGAGTGTCCTCTCTGTTTTGGTAAATGCACTGGTCAAAACAATTACGGGATCAGTTGAGATGTCAAGTTTCTGAAATATTGTCATCGGCACAATGTACTAAAATTGTTCAACATCTGTCTGTCAGTTCTAAGGAGTGGAGATAACAACATTACTGCAACCAAGATAGTGGTAATAACAGAAATTTCCTGCACAGTGGGTTGGTGTTCACTTGTGTTTACTCTACCAAATGAATTACACAAGCAGTTGGATTCAGATAGTGTAGTGAGCAAGTAGTGCAATGCAATAACAATGTGACTCACCCGAAGCTATGGAAGGGGAGCCATTGGAAGGTTGGAAAAGGTAATATCAAAGAGGGAGGTGGCTGCAGCTATTAGATAGTGGAGTGTCCCAAAGTATAATTTCTAGGACCTGGACACAGTTTTACAACAAGAACTGTTAAAAGAAGGCAAGGTCAAGATAGTCCATTGGTAACATCAGCAAGAGATGACTGTTACTTCTTGTTAACAGCCTGCCGAGACAGGAGGCTGAATGATACTCAGCTACATCACACTCTCCAGGCAGCAACAGGACACACATTATCATCACAAACAGTCTTAATCTCCTTTGGGAATGTGGACTGTGTGCACAGAGGCCTATGGTTTGTGTCCCATTAGCACTGCAGAAACTGGGTGGAGGAACATCAGGAAAGGAGCTCTAACGAATAGCACCAGTTTCTGGTCACAGATGAGTCAAGATTTTGTGTTCAGCCAGACAGTCATCATTCCCTCATCTGGAGAGTACGTAGAATTCAGAACAGTCCTGGTTATGTGCATCTTTATAATACTATGAACGGGCCCCTGACTCCCAACTTGTCTATTGTCTCTGTACATTTGCTATTACTCTGCTGTTTCGAGTGTCATTCCTTGACTTAGTACATAGTGTTTATCATACATTCATGCGTTTCATTATGTTCCCAGTGTAAAAGCAAATGGTGATGATGACTATTGAATTTTAGTGTGTATTACATTCTCAGGGTGTTTTTTTTTTTTTCCCTCCATAAACACTTTTTAATTCAGTCTGTGGCAGCTATAGGGCTGTGGTATAATAGTTGGCTACATTGTTAGTTCTGGCTTACCGGAAGGTTATTTGCCCGTTTAAGTTCCCTCCCTATGATGAATCAGCTGAAGATTATGATGTTTACAAGACATGGCTTCACCACCATTTTTTGATATTAAAGTTTGTTAACACAGAAGTGTGTAAGAATCTTTCCTTTTAATGGATACCCTCCTCATGTCCAAGTGTTACTGTGCCACTTACCTCGTCTGATATATGAAGTTTGTTCTCCTGGCTTTGCAAGCATGCATATGTGTTTGCTTCACATATCGAATTCTACAAGTGTCGGAAGCAGCTGCAGAAATTGTCTCAGAAGTCTTATGTCTTATGTCGACACCATGGTCAGCAATGCAATCTTTCATTGGCCTCAGATAAGGACATTGACATGCCATTTAGTGTGAGGTCTTTCATTTGAAGAGGTCTTGAATATTTCATAGTTATTCAAGATGTCATGTACCAAAGGCCACCAACTGGATGCTTCAAGTGAAGTTGCTGTTGTTGACAGCAAGTGATCCGGGCTAATGGAATATAGTGTGCTGCATGAAGAGGGGGTTGTCATGGTGCAACCAAGCTGACTGCAATGATGTGGGCAAGCACAAGATTGGACAGTGAATTTCACTTCTGTCCTGCAGCATAAGCATGCGGCCTGCCCAAAGCGGTGGTCTTCAGGCCATAATTCTCAGAAAAGTTGTTACAAAGCTCTGGTAAATTGATCACTTCATCTATGAGAGTCATTGCAGGAATGAATGGAGATATATGGGTATTCATATAGTTTTGTCATTGTGTCCACCTTTGAAGTTTCAGTGATAGATAATCCATCAGTCCTACATGTCGGCATGGGAACTGTTGTTTCACTACTGCCCCATATGTGTATCTGGCTGAGGTTGCCCTATTTGCACATATACATAATTGTTTGGTAAGTAATAATAAACAACACATTTTTCTTCTCAGTCAGTCCACACCCAACATACTTCACAAATCAGTTTCTTTATTTACTTCTTTCCTGATCCTGTGAAACTAGGAACATTCCTGTCATAATACACTTATTTAAACTTTCATGATACTTTATTGCTCTATAAACTTTACAATACAATTTTAATTAGTGCTAGAGTTTTTTCTGTTAGATATTGATCTACTGTGTAGAAGTGTACTTCACCAAGTAAAGCTTAATGGCAGTTTTGAATTTTTTGTCCTTTATTGTTTTTGTAGCTGGCTCATTCAATCCCTAAAATAAATTTGCAGTATAAAAATAAACAATTAACTTAATGTGATGATCCAAAGTACCTTGGCATCTCTCTGGACATGGGTAAACCATATACAAAATACTGTTGAAAAGGTCAAGAAAAAATTGGACATCCTTAAGAGATTAGCTGGAAAAAAGTGGGGCAGCTCTCTTGAAGTTCTAAACTCTACCTATAAAATTTATATAAAACCCAGTATTCTATATGGATATGAAGTATTACTCCCAGTGAATGTATCTAAATTGGAGGTTCTTCAAAATCAAGCTCTATGCCTGAGGAGCAGTAAAAACATCACCAGTTTCGGCTCTTCAAGCAGCGACTGGCATTCCACCTCTAAAATCAGAAATTATGAGACTGGCACTACTCCAATATGAAAAATTAAGCAGATTACCCAGTGACACATATTGGAACAACTACCAACATCATGCTAATCAGCTGAAAACACAGAAAGGCTTTATGCAATGTATTGATGCAGTAAGACAAGACCACTGTCCACCAATCAGTAAAGAAGACTTTGCTGCACCAGTCAGTCCACTTAAACTATGCCCAGTCATATTCAGATTTCAACTAAACGAAAAGGTTGTTAAGACAGAAACGAATAAAGAACTTCTTAAAAATATGGCTCTAGAAATGATAAATGGTAACTACACACAAACAGAATGGCTTCATATATATATATATATACAGATGGATCCTTGACTGAAGCAAATGGTATCACTGGTGTTGGAGTCTACAGTGAAATATTTTGTTTTTACAAAGCTTAAGGACAGTAATACTCCTCTTTTGATGGAGAGTTGGCGGCAATAATCCCGGCACTAAAACAATTTTTGTCCATATCCAAAGGCCACAAAAAGGTTGTTATATTTTGTGATTCAACTTCTGCAATACAGGCAATTGCAGCCTTCCAAACACCTCAAAGTGCTTGCATAAATGAAATAAAAGCCTCAATCACCAAAGCTGGAACAGAAATAGTTTTTCAATGGATACCAGCACATACAGGTATACATGGTAATGAAATGGATGAAATAGCAGACTTTCTAGCCAAAAAAGGAACCAAGATTTCTCAAACAAAATGCCCAAAATTATCATACATCTCCATTAAAAGACTCATTAACAACAGTTTCAAGAAGAAGTTTTATGACCACTTGACAACACAAGGGCAAGGAAAAACATGGCTTCTACTTCCCAAACACCCACGAAGGGAAAGTGTGGCAGTATTTCGAAGAATTAATGGCCACGACTGCCTTGTGGAACACCTGCACAGGACTGGAATCTTACCTTCACCGAAGTGTGTTATATGTGAAAGAGAAGACATCATTATGAATTGGGAGCATCTCAGAAACTGTGAAAGACTGCAATATTGTGACGGGATGTGAGATGGTCAATTGTATTGGTAAGTTAGAAGACTAATGAATATTTATCAAATGTCTGAGCATTAAATAAATAAATACAATATTGTTTTTTGTAGCTTTGTGTGAAGCATTGTATTGTTTGATTATCTAATCAGTACTATATTTGCCTGTTGTACATAATTTTTCACTGTAGGTGTTGCATGTACTAACACTGTTTAATGTGTATAATTACACATTACATTTTCTAGTATGTGTATACATCGAAAAGAGAAATTAGAGCTTACAAAGAAGGATCAAAGTGTTCATTTATCTTTCAAGATATGGAAGGTGAGGATATTGGTTTAAGGAGATATGAACCCTCAAGCAGATAGGCAGAAAAAATACATAAGCTGACAGGATGAGTTTGGACCTGCTGTTTATTTATGTTTTCGAATACGCTCAGAGGAGGAAACCCTGGAGCAGCTGGATGCTTTGGAAGAAATAGTGAGACAATATGGATTGCATTTCAACTTCAGTAAATGTGAGTTCATGTTAACCACCAGGAAAAAGGATATATATACCACTTTGAGTTCAACAGCTGAAGAAGGTAGAAAGTTCAAATACCTAGGATGTGTAATTGAGGAAAATAGGAGAAATAACAAGAAGATTACAGAATGTGGCAGACAACCAGAAGTATTTCCGAGAATCATTAGTAGTTTAGTGTGGACTAAGGACATACCACAGAAAAGCAAAGGACTATTATACCAAAGTTACTATATTCCGTTACTGAGCTACACGTTGGAAACTTGGGTAAAGAAGAAAAGAGAGATGAGCTAATAACAGAATACAGGCAGGAGCAATGAAATGTTTGTGAAGCAGAATGAGGGTAACAAGAATAGTCATGATGAGGAATGAGAAGATCAAGGAAGTAGAGAGGAGTCCTTACAGGATAAGATTGAGACATCAAGACTACGGTGGTATGGGTTTTAACAGGGAAGAAGGAGAAGAGGATCCCCAGGACAATAGACGAAATACAGATGCAGAAGAAACAACCAAGAGGAAAACCAAGGGAGAGATTACTAAAAGTAGTGGAGGATTGTGTAAAGAAAAGTCCACTTTCTTATTTATTTTTGAAAGGTCACTTCCTTATAAGTTATGAATTTATGACTATTACACAGTATTATGAATTTTAGTGCATAGTGTAATATAAAAAATAGTGAAAGACACTCGTTACACTAAACATGTTACTTAGCCTTATTTTCTGCACAGTCTTCAATAACATTACACAGGAGAACAGACGCAGCCACATTCTGCAAGATTTACAAAAATATTTGGTATTTTATAACAATGACCACATTTGCCTTCTGGAACACCCTCCTTCTCAATAGTAACCCGAGTTAGCCATCCTGCAAGCTGGTGAATGTTCCTTGAAAGATGCTTCTGATAAGCACACTGTGCCATGTGTGATGTTATCTTCTTAAAACCAAGTTTTCTGAGAAATAGTCTTTCTGGAATATCCAGTCCAGTATTTGCTTTGTGTACTACATTTGCGTTCATAGTGGCAATGTTCAAAATGGCATAAAACATGCACAATGACCAGTGTTTTGTCTGCCTTCCAACACTGTATACTGAGCACATGGCATCAGCCGCATCCATTCTACCCTTTTCTGTGTTATGAAACATACTGATCTCTGGTTTCTTCAAATTACCTGTTTCTTCACAAATGTTATTATTTGTGTGCATTGAGACAGCAAAATTACTCATGTATTAATCTTTGGAACATATGATATCACTGTGAAGCTGTCCCTGAATCCAAAAATAAATGACTTTATTTCTCTCATTTTTTTAGGCAAGAATTCCAAAGAAATTTCAATTTTACTTTTGTGCATTGTTCCAACAGTTGTGAGATTAAAGTCTGTTAGAAGTTTTCTAGTGAGAGAGTAGCTTGTGGACCAATTGTTAATGGTGATATTTCTTCCTGACCCCATCACAGGCTCAACAAGTCTCAGCACAACATCATTGGCTGTGTCATTCACTTGGAAGAAACCTGCAGGTTTTTAGCCCACATATACTTCCAAATTCTTTACATAATACGTTTTTGCATCTGCCATGATAAATCAGGCGAAGGAGCACAGGTGTGACAGCATCACAAATAAATAAATGAGTACACAAACACACACACACACACACACACACACACACACAAACTCAAGCTTTCGCAACCCAGTTGCTTCTTCTGGCAGAAGGGAAGGAGAAGGAAAAGGAAATGATGAGGGTTTTAAGGAAGGAGGTAAGGAGCCATTCCAATCCGGGAGAGGAAAGACTTACCTTGGGGGAAGAAAAGAAAGGTGAACGAATACACACACACCCATACATTTACACAGACACAAACACTCCTAGGCAGGCATACTATCATAGCCAGAAGGTAGGGAAGGTGGTTTGGGGATTTCATAGGGGTGGACTAGGAGGTTACGGAGGTTAGGTGGGCGGTGGAAAAACACTCTTGGTATACACTTCCTACTCCACCGAGAATGTCTTTCCGCCGCCCACCTAACCTCCGTAACCTCCTAGTCCGCCTCTATGAAATCCCCAAACCACCTTCCCTACCTTCTGGCTCCTAACCTTGTAACCGCCCCCGTTGTAAAACCTGCCCTATGCACCCTTCCAGCACCACTTACTCCAGTCCCGTAACCCAGAAGGTGTACACAATCAAAGGCAGAGCCACTTGCGATAGTACCCACGTGATCTACCAACTGACATGCCTGCACTGCGAAGCGTTCTATGTGGGAATGACCAGCAACAAACTGTCCATTCGCATGAATGGACACAGGCAGACAGTATTTGTTGGTAACGAGGATCACCCTGTGGCTAAACATGCCTTGGTGCACGGCCAGCACATCTTGGCACAGTGCTACACCGTCCGGGTTATCTGGATACTTCCCACTGACACCAATCCTTCAGAACTCCAGAGATGGGAACTAGCCCTTTAGCATATTCTCTCTTCCCGTTGCCCACCTGGTCTCAACCTCCGCTAAATTCGAATTCCCACCCACCATTTTAACATCTTTGCATCGGTTCTCTGGGCAGAGTCTCTGCCTGTAGTGGTATCTCTGTCTAACTTCTTAACTTCTTTGCTTTCTACAGTATGTCTGCCTAGGTGTACTTGTGAATGTGTGGGTGTGTGTGCATTTGTTTACTCTCCTTTTTTTCCCCCAAGGTAAGTCTTTCCTCTCCCGGGATTGGAATGGCTCCTTACCCACTTCCTTAAAACCCTCATCATTTCCTTTTCCCTCTCCTTCCCTTCTGCCTGAAGAAGCAACTGGGTTGCGAAAGCTTGCGTTTGTGTGTGTGTGTGTGTGTGTGTGTGTGTGTGTGTGTGTGTGTGTGTTCATTTATTTATTTGTGATGCTGTCACACCTGTGCTCCTTCGCCTGGTGAGTAATCTTCATCTTTTTTTTATATATAAAGTATAGGTTTTGTACTACATAAGATAAATTATTTGTGTTACCTGTATGAACTGCAAGCTTAATCACTAACAAATGTTTCTAGTCTGCTATTATATTATGAGTTCAACTTCAACTCTGTGCAGAATATTCACTTAGTGAAAAAGTGGTTGCCAGCACTGGAGAAGAAATTGGAATTTTATTCTGTGGGCTCACACCCGAGTTATCGTCTGTTTATGAGTGCAGAACCTGCAGCATCTGCAGCTGCTCACATCATTCCACAGGTAATATAATAAAATCTGGAGAAAAATTGGTTTCATTATGTTGAAGACAACTAGATTATATTTTTTTTCTTAGAGGTAGTCCTACTGGTACTTTTATATGTGTTCCTACATTATTAACTAACGCAGAAACTTAGAGACTTTTAAAGACCAGAAAATATAAACTTTTTTAACTTATTCTGGGATCCTCATATTAATTGTTCTAAATGAGCAATCCATTATCTGGTGAAAATTACTTGGCTAAATATATTATTCATACTTACTAGACTTCCTACCACTTAAATTGATATTCATTGTTTACAAATTTCTCTTTTTCATGAACACTTTTCTTCCAATTGTTATTCTGCATTTTATATCCTCTGTGCTATGATCATTGTGTGTTATTTTACTGCCCAATAGCAAAACTCATCTACCACCTTTATTGTTTTGTTAGCTAAACTAATTCCTTTAGCAGTGCCTACAGTACATTCATATAATAATGGAAAGTCCAGGTTGGAATAAATAATATAGTGAGGACAGTTTACAACTCACCGCAAAGACGTGGCGACGAGCCTCAACCTACGATAACTTTCCTATATATATATATTTTTCCATACCTTACAGTTCCTACCTCTCTATCCCAAACCTCACCTATTTTGAGTGGTGTGTGAATGTGTGATCGTGTGTTTGTATATATATATATATATATATATATATATATATATATATGTGTGTGTGTGTGTGTGTATGTATATGTGTGTGTGTGTGTATGTGTGTATATATGTATATGTGTGTGTGTGTGTGTGTATGCGGTCTTGTGTACTTGCAGTGTGCATGCATTATATATATATATATATATATATATATATATATATATATATATATATATATATATATATATTATTTTACTTTACTTTATTTTACTTCATTTTATTTTATTTTCTCCGCTCACCCGCCTCCCCACTCCATTCCTAAGCTGCATCTCGTTATTCCCATCTAACCCATCCCCACCACCGTGACGTAACCTTTCTATCCCCTCCCCCTCCCCTCCCCTCCCGTCCCCGATTCGCTGCAGAGCGTGATTCGAAGTGTGGCAGTCGGAGGTGATGGTTGTATGACTGTGTTGTGTGCCTGTGTGATTGCGTGAGTGCTCTATTTTCTGAAGAAGGCCATGGCCGATAGCTGAATGTGTTGTATGTGTGTGTCTTTTGTATGTGCCTGTCGCAGCTCGTCGCCACGTCTTTGCGGTGAGTTGTAAACTGTCCTCACTATATTATCTACAGTACATTCAGTTATCCCTATATTGCTCTTGTTAATGTTTATTATATATGCTTCTTTCAAGACACTGTCCATTCCATTCATTTGCTCTTCCAGGTTCTTTGCTGTCTGTCAAAGAATTACAGTGTTATCAGCAAACCACAAAGTTTTTATTTCTTTGCCCTGAAGTTTAATTCCTTCTCCAAATTTCTCCTTCCTTTCCTTCACAGCTTGCTCTATGTGCAGACTGAGTAACAATGGGGATAGTATACAGCCATTTCTTACTCCCTTCCCAACCAATGCTTCCCTTCATGCCCTATGACTGCTGTCTGGTTTCTGTACAAGTTTTTTTCCTCCTTTCTTTAATTTGCCTTCCATTTTCCTACATTTCTCGTAAATCCAAACTAATATTCCCCAAGTTCAGCCTCTACCAGTTTTCCCATTCTTCCATAAATAGTTTTTGTTAAAATTTTGCAACCATGACTTATTAAACTGATGTTTCTGTAATTTTCACACCTGTCTGCACCTGCTTTCCTTGACATTGTGATTATTAAATTTTGCTTGAAGTCTGATGGTATTTCACTTGCCTCGTACATCTTGGATGCCATGTGAAATATATACATATTATAGAGGGAAAATTTCCTGGTAGGAAAAAATATGTATAAAAAATAGAGTTTGTTTAACTTACCCAAAGTGCAAGCTCGTTGACAGACACAGAATCAAATAAAAACACACACAAACACAGATTCAAGCTTTCGCAACCGTTGGCCGCTTCATCAGGAAAAGAGAAAGGATGGAGGGGGAAAAAGGAAACAATGTGGGTTTTAAGAGAGTGGATAAGGAGTCATTCCAATCCAGGGAGTGGAAGGACTTACCTTAGGGGAAAAAAGGAAAGGTAAACAAGCACACACACATCCACACATATACAGATGCAAACACACCAAGGCAGACAAATGTCTGTATATATGTCTGTTATCCCACACTGAGCACTTGGTGAACACACCTGAGCAATTTCTCTTTTGATTTAGGGTGATTAAACAAGTAATTACAGTGTTACTTAACTCCTATTCAAGGTGTCTCATTTTATCAACAGTTACAGCATTCTGTCTAAAGTTAACTACTGTTAAAGTGGACCTAGGTACCCAGAAATATCCTCAAAATATTTTCACACGCAGTATTTGCTCATTTTATGAGAAAAGAAAGTGATAGAAAAAACTATAAATGAACTGAACCAGGTACAGTATGCCCTGAATTCAACTACTGTAATAACTTCTAAAATTATACGTGTACAAATCCTGCAAGCAATGTCTAAGCAAACAATCTCACCATTTGATTTGCCAACACAAAAAATTAATCTTGTGCCAAAATGTTTCTTGTGACTGTAACAAGAAACACAAGGTTTTCAATTTTAGCAGGCTGTGTAATTTTAGGGTACTTTCCCGTAATTGGTTAAAAAATGAAAAATTAAGACAAAAAGACAATGGAAATTCCAGAAAGGGTTCAAAAACAGAAGGGAAAGGTAATTAACGACCTAGGTCATGAGGGTGGTGTTTGAGGAGTGTGGAAGTCAGAGATACTGCATGTTAGTAATGAGCCAAGCCAGAGAAGATATATTTAACCAAAGAGGCTATATGTATTTATATCCTTTCCCTTCTGTTCCCATCCTTTTTTCTTCCCTCTTCTCCCACCTGAAGAAGGAACTGTGTTCTGAAAGCTTGTCTGTGTTTTTTTGTCACTATCGGTGGTACAGCACAAAGGTAAGTGCTGGCCGATCTATCTCTTTTGAAACATAATTTATCATCATTAATTAAATGTGTATTCACTAATTTTATATGCGTTAAACTAGTAACAAATTGTAAATTATATTTTTAGGGAATCCTAGAATCATCCATTAAAATTACAAATGAGCCTCCAACAGGCATGAATGCAAATGTTCACAAGGCTTTAGACAATTTCAATCAAGACACTCTAGAGATGTGCACTAAGGAAGCCGAATTCAAGGCAATTTTATTTTCATTGTGCTATTTCCATGCTGTTGTTGCTGAGAGGCGGAAGTTTGGCCCACAAGGCTGGAATAAAATTTATCCATTCAATGTTGGTATGTATTAATTATGACACAGATGTTACTTTTTCTGTAAACAAGTGACATGGTTTGCATGCGCACATGTGTGTGTGTGTGTGTGTGTGTGTGTGTGTGTGTGGGTGGGTGGGTGGGCGGGTGGGTGGGTGCTTCCAAATATTATTTTCTTTGTTGGTTGTATAGAGTAACACAGTAGAAGCATAATTATGAACCCTATCCTCTTTTTCTTATCTTTTATTGTGATTGAAGAGTTTTTGATTGGTTTTTATATTTGCCTTTCCCTGTAGATGTCTTCCTGCCTAACTTTTTCTCCTTTCCAATTGGTTTTGTGCTAAATGCTGTAAGAGATCTTAATTCTTCCTCAAAAATGTTCAAATGTTTGTAGAACTTGTTGGACTTAACTACAGGATCATCAGTTCCTAAACTTAGAAACTACTTATGAACTAGCTAATACTAAGGACAGCACAAATATCCATGCCCGAGGGGGGATTCGAACCCCCGACCGTAGTGGCCGTGTAGACCTTGACTGGTGTGCCGCAGACCGCTTGGCCATCGCGACTGGCTAATTATTCCTCAATTTCTACAAAAATTACCAATTAATTTCTTCCTTTTTCCCCAAATATATTAAATATTTTGATAGATGTCTAAAACAGTTCATAAAAAGATGAACTTAAAATGTCATATCATGCACAGTCAATCAATTTAAGATGGAAAGCATGACCTTTTGTGTGAACAGGTTCAAGCAAAGATTAAAACAACTACGTGTACTTATTGTTAATTTGGAGGATCCCAAATTTCTATTCCATTTATCTATTTACTTACTACTAAATTACATGACATATTTAATTTTTCATTCATGTCATACTTTTTTCTTTTTTGAGTCAATATATAGTGGAACTTGCTTATGTTTCACTACAATTACTGTCAGTGTCTACTGATGTACCATTGTATGAAACTGATGATAAACAGTCATGATATCGCTCTTCATGGATGTTATAGTATGATAGTTGCATTCGTCTTGTTCACTTCTGAGTGAAAATTTTCCATATTACTGTACATAACCTTATTTTTGCAGGAGAACAAATAATTTATTCTTTGTTGAATCAATCAGTGCATTGTCTTTACACATCACAATTCAAGGACACATATTTACTCTCCTTGGTTTATTCCTAGTACATTCTTTGCATATTTGCAATACACAGTTTTCCATCAAGGTATTTTGTGTTTCTTTCTCCTCTTGTGTAATGTGAATACACACAAGGAAAGCTTTTTGTATCTCCATTTATATCTCCCTTCTGTAACATTTTCTTCTCATATCAGTTAACAGAATTCCATCTGCTCGCAATTTTGTAATGGCACTTCTCATCCGTGCTAATTATTTTTAATGTTTAATTGAGTACATAATTAGTTAAGAAAAGAATTATTTATATAAATTTTAAATTAGCAAACTTAGAACCCATCAATTTAGCCATTATCAATTATTATTACTATTGCTGGTTATATTCATACTGATGACCTTGCCTATAAAGAGCACAGCTATTATTGGCTACAGCAAACTGTGGGTTACAATGTTCCCTACATAATAGCAAGATGATAAACATTTAATAATTATAAATGGTAAACTTTCACTGTATATAAATTGTTACTAAATCTAGGATTTTAATTATAATACCAATCACCCAGAAAAACATCATAATTTATGATTATCATCATTGATGAAAACATTCCTTGCATTTAGGCGAACATTGTAAGTCAATTTGGACATTTTTGCTCTTACAATGTTAAAAATACCAGAGATCTGATCATACTGGAAAAAGTCTGACTACAGAGACAATGCACTTCCTTCATCTCAGAGAGAGCCTTTATTGCTTGCTGTTGGGCAATCACTGCATAATTACAATATCTGTGAATCAAGGAGCACTAACAGAACTACAATAGACCACAAGATCTCCAAATGGCTAGTATAAAAAGAAAAGAAAAGAAAAAAAAAACAGAAACTTCTGTAGTAGGCTGAATTTAATGATTCTCTAAATTTGAATAAGTGATTTTTGTTCTGCATTTTACACTGGTAAGTTGAAGCAAGACAGTAATGGAGATGAAAGAGAGTACTTAAGACAGTGTTATGATATATATATGCACCCAACAAGTAGTTGACAGTTCCTGCATTGATGCACAAATACACTTAATCCCTTGTTGTAAATAGTTGAGCTGCGAGCTAGAGGCAGTAATGGGTAGGAGGCACCACCTTTGTGGTGTGTAATATGTTGAGAATTTGAGCAGGACAGGAAGCATGCCTTGATAACAAAATTGGTAAAGGAGACTGATGGCCTGCAGTGGGAATCTGGGTTCAAATCCCAGTCCAGCTCAAAGTTTCAACTTTGCCACAGAATTTATTTCAGTGCCTTACAATGGTTGAGATGTCTGAATATTTTGAATTCTTAAATTTACAGTTGTTAATGTCAACCAATTCTGCCTTTTCTTACAGACTTGTCTGAAAGAAAAGACACCCTTTTTTCCTGTACCGTTAATGGATAAGATATTTTGTTATGTCAATTTAGTCAATCTGAGTGCTGTGAATTTACAAGTTGTGGCCAGTTATTTCTCAAATGTATCCCATGAACCAAATACTATATTAATGTGCAGGCTATAGGATACTGCTCTTTTGAAGAGGGACACATGTGGGAATTGAACATACAACATCAGAGATGAGCCATTGCTTTTCAGTTAATAATTCACATTTCAGCTTATCTGCAAATAGAGCGCCCTTATATCTAGTGTAAGAAGTTGCTGGATTACAAAGTTACTATTATTTTCATCCCCTTTGACATTGTCTTCCAGTTTGTCTATACACTGCTGCAAATGTGTCTCCTCTTGTTCAAAGAAATACTAAATCTCAGCAGTTGTCATTCTATTCATCTGTTGTACAGACAAAAATGTGTTCTCTCCACTTCAGTTTTCACCTTTAGGATAGGCAGGACTCAACACTGCTCCATATAAGGTACTGTAAGCCAGGACTGTATCCTTATGAAGAGTCCACAATTTTTGCCACAATTGTGATATTTTCCTCCTGACTTATACCACCAATTGGTACGACCTTCATTGTTGTATTGCCATTAGTTTTGACTTACTTGTTTACATTTTTCTCTTTCTTGATAAACAAACTGGATATCTACAACTGTATTGACTGACGCTTATTTATTCCTAGTTGTAATGTATTTATATGTTTCATCACCTAAATTGTTATTTGATGACAAGACTGATTGTTCTGCAAAGTGTTTCACGATAACAAAACAAACCCATATTCTTGTGAGCATGATATTGTTACTGAATATATTTTATCAGGACCGTTTCTGCACAAAGTTCTGTTTTGCTAAACTCATAATGTTACATTTATTTTACTTTTTGTTTCTTATTATTTTTCATATTGATATTCATCCACATTCTTAGACGTTACTATCCACCAGTCCCAAAATTTCATTAATTTTATGGTTCTTCAGTATACACAAAGGTCAACTGTGATCTATACCTTCACTATGCATTAGCAGTGATGATGCTACTGGTGACAGTGCTAAACACAGCTTCCCAAAATTCCTTCACCAAAGAAGACGAAGTAAATACAACAGAATTTGAATCAAGAACAGGTGTGAGCATGCATAATTTAAAAGTAGATATTTCAGGAGTACTAATATAGCTTAAATCACTTAACAAAAGCAAGTCTCTGGTCTAAATTGCTACACCTAGGGTGTTCAAAATCTGCTACCTCTTCCCTAACTACATGATACTATTTGTCTCATTAAAAAACTTATACATGTTATATACAATTATTGCCACTTCCTTTAATATTTGCAAACATGATGTTCGTAAGTCTTCTTAGTTTATTTACTTATTTAATTTATTTTTTAATAACTTGAAGTGGTACTGATAAGCAGCACTTTCATCCCTAACCAAGGCTCAAAAGAACTGATAGTAAACAGGATGAGAAAATTGTGGTTCTTGGTGCGAAAACTATCCAGGTCCGCTGTATTACCAACATAGCTGATCAATAGGAAAAATCATAGTCTCATTATTTGCACATCACTCTTCAAATTTGAGAAGAGTGTTTCAGGTGCAACAGCATACTTTCTGACTCCATATTTTCTAAACTATTCAGTATATTGCTGCACAACTGAATACATCCTTGTTATTAAATATTTCAGGTGACCTGACAATTAGTGTGAATGTCTTGTACAACTACTTAGAAGCAAATTCTAAGGTTCCTTGGGAGGACCTGCGTTACCTGTTTGGTGAAATTATGTATGGTGGACATATAACTGATGACTGGGATCGCCGACTCTGCATTTCCTACTTAGAAGAATTAATGCAACCTGGCCTTGTAAGTATTCTCTCTTTTACATCAAAATACAGTCACAATTTTAATTGTAATGCATAAAACATTTGCAGTATGTGTTAATAGTTATGATATTTGGATGGTTATTGCAGTTTTTTTCTCTGTTTATTTGAATCCTTGTCTGAAATAATTTAAGCTGAAACTTTTACAAAGGGAGAAATGGTTTTCAGAAAGGATAGATTGAATAAATTACGTGGTGGCATTTTTATTGCTGTCTCAAGCAGTTTATCTTGTAGCAAAATCGAAGCTGATAATTCGTATAAGCTGCTAGGGGAAGAGGTTATACCTAAAAACTGGAACAAATTAACGATTGGTTCTTTTTATTAATCCTCTGACTTAGATGATTCAATTGCAGAAGTGTTCGAAGAAATCTTGAATCAAATTTCAAAAATGTACCCAAAGCTTATAAATGTAATTGGTGGTGACTTTAACTTATCATCACTATGTTGGCAAATATACATGTTCAAAACCTGAGGCAAGCATGACTGAAAACTCGAGCAAATATTTCATGAACCCACTACAACAGTAAATGGTTGTGAAAACATTCTTGACCAACAAGCAACAAATAATCCAGATCTAATAAAGAGCATTGGGTATGGTATCAGTGAACACACAATTGTCATACTGAAACTGAATATAAAAATTCTCAAATCCACCAAGATTAAACTAAAAATATATTATTGAAAAAAATTTCACTTGCCACTTCCCTAAGTGACAGTCTCCAGTCTTTCAAAACTAACAATGTGAGTGTAGATCAGATGTGGCTTACATCCAAAGAAATAATATTGAGAGCAGTTGAGAGATTTGTACTGAATAAATTAACAAAACAGGGGGCTAACTTTCTGTGGTGCACGAAACTGGTTAGATCACTCTTGCAAAAGTAAAGAAAAAAGCTTGCCAAATTGAAATGGACACAAAATCCCCTAGGCTGGCATCTTCTACAAAAGCTTGAAATTTTGTGCCAACTTCAATGCAAGAAGCTTATAATAGTTTCCACAAGTAAATCCTGTCTCACAATTTTGTAGAAAATCAAAAGATATTGTGGTCATAATTAAGTAAATTATAGTAATGGCAAAACACAATCAATACCTTCACTACACAATAGCAATGGTGATGCTACTGATGACAGTGTTGTTATAATCTGCTTCATGTAGGAAGGCACCCCAATTTTCAGCTGTTCTGTGGATCCCCATCCATTACTGCCCTGGTAGCCAATAATATTCATTATCTAGTCACTTATCTGGCTGGCCACAAGTTAAGACAGTGTTTCTCCCGCAAGCTCCACTATTGTCACTCGGCCGTAGCTCCTCCCCTCCACACTTCCCATATTGTTCCACCTTCCTTCATGATGTGAACTATAAAGCAGCATTGCTAAACATAGTTTTTCCAAAATTCCTTCATCAAGGAAGACAAGGTAAATACTCCAGATTATGAATCAAAAACAGCTATGAGCATACATGATTTAGAAGTAGATATCCCTGGAGTATTAAAGCAACTTAAATTACTTAACAAATCAAGTCTTCTGGTCCAGATGGTATACAAATCACCTTCCTTTCACAGTGTACTGATTCAATAGCTCCATATACAAATACCCGAAGACTCTAAAGTTGTACAGATCACTCTAATATTCGAGAAAGGCAATAGGAGTAGAGGTCTGCATTAGGTCCTATTTTTACCGGCGAGTCCCGCTCGCCCCTCTGGCTCTCAGGAATATGCGGCCAAGCATCCTCTTTAACCAGTTGTGGGCAACCGATCGCCAGCGCTCGGCCAAGCATGCCCAACACTCGGTCGGTCGCCAGTAACCAGGGGACTCAGAGCCAGCCAGCTGCACCACGTCACACTGCTTACATTAATACTTGTTCCACAGGTCATGAATACGACACTTCGTAATAATGTGTAATTTGTCAGTGTAATAACAGGTGTCTGTACAAGATATTACATTGCACAAAATGTTATATGACACAAATATATTTTGCATTATTATTATTTTTTATTTTTTTATTTTCAGTTTTACTAATTTATATCTAAAAATTCATCCATTGAGTAGAAGGAGTTGTCATTCAGTTATTCTTTTAATAAATTTTTAAATGCTAGTTAGCTATCTTTCAGTTTTTGATGCTGTTTGGTAGGTGACTGAAGATTTTTGTGGCAGCATAATTAACCCCTTTCTGTGCCAAAGTGAGATTTCACCCTGCATAGTAATATCATCCTTTCTCCTGGTGTTATACCTATACACACTGCTATTACTTTTGAACTGGGTTTGCCGCCACAGATTAGCCATGCGGGATGCGCATGGCTGTTCGCCATCTTGGGTTTGGGTCCCCTCTCAGGCATTGGTGTCTGTGTTGTCCTTAGATTAGTTTACCTTAATTTAAATTGTTTGCAAGCTACGGACTAATAACTAAGCAGTATAGTCCGATAGATTTACAAACATTTGAACATGTGTGTGAACTGGGTTGGATAATTAACAACAAATTTCATAAGTGAATATATATACTCTCTGAAGTAACTGTGAGGGTACCTAAATCCTTAAATAGATGTCTCCAGAACAATCTTGAGCGGGCTCCAGTAATTATTCTGGTTACACGATTCTGTGCAATGAGTACTTTTTTACTCTATAGTGAATTACCGCAGAATATGATGCCATACAAAAGCAATAAATGAAAATAGGCATAGTAAACTGTTTTACTGAGATTCTTATCGCCAAAATTTGCTAAAATCCTAATTGCATACATAACTGAACCCAAACGTTTTAGCAGACAATCAATGTGTTGCTTCAAGTTTAATCTCTCATTAATTCACACATCTAAAAATTTTGAAAAACTCTGGTTTCCCTTCAAAACGAACTAATAATTTCGAGAAACCTTAGCTACAGTCTTCTGTTCAAAGTCTATATTTGTTACTGGAGTTGTGCCATTTACTGTACGGAACAGTATATGCTGTGTTTTATCAAAAGTTAATGAGAATCCGTTTGCTTAGAACCCACCACTTCATATTAACAACTTACTTATTTCTTTTACAAATGTCTTTCGTTGTTTACTATCAGTTCTATAACGCAAATACTACAACTGTATATGTCACATTTGATGTTTGATAGTTGTAAGTTTAGGGAATGATGATCTCATAGTTAAGTCCCATGAACTTTACAAACATTAAACATTTGTAAATATACTTTCTACGAGTTTTGCCATTTTTATTTTAAGTCGTATGTATTCCAGAAAATTCCCCATTATTGTATGTGACAAGGGGGAATTTTCTGGAATACATACGACTTAAAATAAAAATGGTAAAACTCATAGAAAGTGTAAAATTCAACAAGACCTGTCTCAAGAAGAAAATTTTTAAATATTTTGCAAACTACTGGAGTTTCGACCACTGAGGTGATGATGTGTTCCAGTAACTGCACGTTAAAAACTGTAATTTCTGTATATAGTATTTCGTTCCTTTTGGTAGACAAACGGTAATACAGTAGTCTAATCGTGCTTTATGTGCAGCGTATCCCCTTGTAGTTATCAGACCACAGATCAGCATTTAAACAGCACATTTTGTTCTTTAAAGCACATATTAGCTTGGGCACCATTGTCACCCGTATTTTGTCGTCCTTTTCTTTAATATGCCGCGATACAGTGGTAGGGTGTGAAAGAACATCTTCTACATTGACTTTGCCATACGTTGCGCGAACATTGATGAGCTCCTGCAAATAATTCTTGAAGCCAATCTTACTACAAGTATTTAATGGTAGCAAATATATTCCGCCCATATTGACCAACCTATCAACAAGAACTTTCTTTATGCTACTTGGTACTGCAAGTGGTCGGTGTAATTCTGCTCCGCATTTACTTTTGCAGTGCCAAATTATACCTGTTGTGTTTGACTGGTACGAAAGTATAGTATCGCATGTGGTACATTGCACGAAACCAGCAGAATCCTGTGTGACAGGTTCCACTACCAGTGCAAAAGATTTCCAAGCATCACTTTTCGACTCCTCTTCCGACATGTCTTTCTTCTTCAGGACTAACGAACCACTCCTAATTGTCTCCACAATACTTCTTTTTGTTTCATGAATGGAGCATTTACGACCTATAGTTCGTTGATCCATAACGCTGTCTTGTGCTGCTCATGCGATTCCGCAGTGTTGAGCGCACGTCGGTTGCACTGACACCGGCCGAGACTGCGAGTGCGCTCGAGCGCCCGGCAGTGCTCGACACTTCCGCTGGTAACCGAGAGGCGAAGGGTGACCAGCCACATGGGACATTAGACAGCCACAGCCGTGTCGCAGCGTGCGCCTGCCCCAGCCGTCGAGCAACGGGAAATGCTCAAGCAGTTGTTTTCATCGAAATGCAGAGCTCTAAATAGGAGTCATCCACAAAATTACAGGCCTATATCATTGATGTCAGTTTGCAGCAGAAACTTCTTTAAAACCACCATGAACAACTTTGAAGATAATAACGTTGTGAGCAATAGTCAAACATATTCGGAAATTATCGTTCTTGCAAAACGCACCTAGCTCTATTCATATGTAATGATGAGTGCTATCGACAAGGTGTCTCAAATTGATCTGTATTTCTAGATTTCTGAAAGGCTTTTGACACTGTACTCGCAAGCGGCTTCTAATCAAATTGTTTGCTTATGGTATTCACCACAGTTGTGTGATTGGATTTGCTATTTCCTTGCAGAAAGGATACAGTACATAGTAACTGATGGAAAGTCATCAAGTAAAATGGAAGTGATATCTGGCATTCCTCAGGGAATGTTATCATTGATTTAGAAGACAATCTGAGCAGCTCCTTTAGACTGTTCATGGATGATGCTGTCATTTATCAGTTAGTAAAGGCGCCAGAAGATCAAAAGCAACTGCAATACTATTTAGACAAGATATCTGCATGGGATGAAAATTGGTAATTGGCCTTAAATAATGATAGGTGTGAAGTCACCAATATGAGCACCAAAAGAATCTGTTAAAATTCAAGTACGGGATAAATCAGTAACATCTACAGGCCGTAAATTCAACTAAATACCTAGGTATTACAATTCTGAACAACTTTAATTGGAAAGAACACATAGAAAATATATCACAGGAAGGAAGAACCGAAGGCTATGTTTCATTGCCATAACAAGTAGAAGATGCAGCAGCTTTTCTATGGAACCTGCCTATATATCACATGACAGCCGCAGGGAGTGGCCGTGTGGTCTAAAGTACCTTGCAGTGGAGCACACAGTTGCTAGCTGACAGAAGTTCGAATCCACCCTCTGGCATGGATGTGTGTGTGTGTGTGTGTGTGTGTGTGTGTGTGTGTGTGTGTGTGTGAAATTTATAAACACATTGGCATTTATTTTGATGCACTAATAATTGGGTAGCCATCAAAATTAAATTAAAATCAGACTTGCTTCAGTAAAGTCATATGTCCATAATATCATTTACATCGCACAATCACAAGCAGCTCCTAGCTGCGCTGGTGTTTTTTCTACAGACAAAAGGCCATGTTGGACATTTTTTCTTTTCCCTCCAAAACTTGATCATGTGACCACTGCTCAGTTGAAATTCACAACTAAATTCTCAGGCACCGATATTACAGAATAACCATATTAAAATTTAAAATTGTACAAAGTCATATTTTACATTAATTATAATGATTTGTAGCAGCTGGAGCTGACAGTTGTGTGACTGTGTTGTGTGCCTGTGTGATTGTGTGAATATTCTAGTTTTTTATGTGCCTGTTGTAGCTCGTCATCACGTATTTGTGGTGAGTTGTAAACTGACCTTATTGCCATATTGTTAATTCCTAGACTTTCCATTATTTGATTACTAATTAATTCGCAGTA
This sequence comes from Locusta migratoria, assembly GCA_026315105.1. Classification (NCBI taxonomy): domain Eukaryota; kingdom Metazoa; phylum Arthropoda; class Insecta; order Orthoptera; family Acrididae; genus Locusta; species Locusta migratoria. Next base: position 505,033,056 of record CM048746.1, on the reverse strand, counting down.
AACTTTGCTGACAATATTTACATATATCACTGAAGGCACGTTTCATTGCGCATCATTCAGGATACATAAAAGACTTCCTTCTGCTTACAGTGGTGTGGATTAAAATGACATCACCAGGCTTCATATTTAAATTTACTGCTTCTTTATGTTTTTGAGACATTATGACATATTATATCACAGTTTCTATCTGTATAATTATACCATGGTACCTACCACACATGGTTCAGAAAACATGATGTCATAAATATTAAGCTATATGCAAAACTAGCTTACAAAAAAGGTATTATTGAGGCATTTCGCCTTGTCATTTATTTGTGTTGGAAAAGGTGAAGCAGTCATGAGATGTATTTTTTGATGGGTATAGAAATCATGTGAACTTTTAGACACAAATTGTGGACCATTATCACACATAAGCATATATCGCAACCCTTTGTACTCAATTGCAAATTATTAAATTTCTCTTAAGTTGACATTAACACATTGTACTTTTCACCAGTATACATTCAATTCATATTTAGTAGAAGAAGGAGATTGTTTGTTTTCAACCCTAAATATGGAATTGTTCTACCAAGAAGTGATGGAAGAATCCATTTATAAGATTCAATTCATAATTTATGCATACATTTCAATAATTATAAATAACAGAAATGTAGTCACACATTAAAAATATAAACAGCACTATACAGTATGTTGTGTTCTTTATTAATCATGGATTATATATTACAATAAGTGAGTATCACTCAGTTACATTACATAGTACAGCTCATGCAATACCTGGATTTTTCATATACAGTATTTATGCAACATTTCTTGTAGTCACAAATTTGAATGTTTCAATTACAATATTCAGTTGCAAATATTTTCATTTTCATCAAAAAAATTGGAGTTTAGTAATATGATGATTGTAAGTAAGTATAAACCCATTTTTACACTTTTCAAGGGACTTTTTTTAAAAAAATGGTCTAAAGTGCTGATTATAGGAGCCCCCTTCCATGTTTGAAATTTATATATGATAAATATACATAATAGGCATCAAAATGCTCACCAGGAGCTTTATTTATTATGTACTACAGGACATCTGAATTATGTACTATTTTAGAAGCAAAAATAACTAGAAATGGTAACTTTATAGGAAACAGAAACTTTTGAGATAATTTTGTTCATCATGTTCGATGTTCTTGGCAAATGTAAATGAAGGTTAACTAACAAGAGCAAATCAAGGTAATGGAATGCAGTCTAAGAATATCAGGTGATGCCGAAGGAATTGATTACGTGGTGCTGACGGAATTGATTAGGTAATGTAGCAGTAAAGATGAAAGATGGTTTTTGATACTTGGGCAGAAAGTAATATATGATGGTCACAGTATAGAGGACATAAATGCAGAATGGCAATGGGAAGAAAAGCATTTTTGAAAAAGAGCAATTTGCTAACATCGAATATTAATTTATGTGTAAGGAAATCTTTTCTGAAGGCATTCGTACAAAGTGTTGCCATGTATGTGAGCAAAACATGAACGATAAATAGTTCAGACAGGAAGAGGATAGATACTTTTGAAATATGGTGCTACAGAAGAATGCTGAAGATTAGGTGGGTAGATCGCATAACTAATGAGGAGGTACTGAACAGAATTAGAGATAAAAAGAATTTCTGGCATACCTTGACTAAAAGAAGGGATCGATTGGTACAACACATTCTTTGACATCAAGGAATTGTGAATTTAGCATTGGAGGGAAGTTTGTGGGGGGAAAATTGTGGTGTCGCACAAGTCCAAAGTGCGCGCCACCTACTTTTGCCGCGCGCTGCCATGCACGCACGGCGCGGCTTTCTTACGACGACACCCACGAGCGCCCTCTGCTACAACTCCGCTCGTGACAACTCCGCTCGTGGCCACCACTGAACGACGTCGTTCACTTGGGACTGAGATAGCTACCAGTTAGGACCTTCGGAATCAGATGAAGACTTGGCTATCGTACAGGCACTAGGCAGACCTCTAGCTCAACTATGTATCAGCAGTCTGCAGTACTGATCTATGTAAAAGTTAAGTATTGTATAAATGCCGTGCAATATATATCTCGTTCTAATTTACTCTAGTGTTTCTAGTTTCTGGCTGCTTCCCTCCGTACCTACACCAGCATGCTACCTTTATTCCTGTGTCGGTCTCATTCCACTCGGTCACCGACACCTACGACGGAAACGAGACACAAAAGCGGCGACGAGGCTGGGACACAAAAAAAAATCACAGAGGGAAACCAAGAGATGAATACAGTAAGCAGATTCAAATGTTCAAAAGGAAGTGGGTTGTCATTTTTATGAGGAGATGAAGAATAGGTGGAGAGCTGCATCAAACCAGTCTTCACACTGAAGACCACAACAAAAACATATTGTGCCCCCTCCAATGTTGAAAAAAACACACACACTCAAACAATCATTCTCACTGTTTATAAAATGTCATAAGAAATAATAAATATTTGCCCTTAACAATAAGAATGAATTCTTGAAAAAAGTCATGTTAAGCATGAAAAACTACTAGTCTCACAAAATAAGCTGACACTTGATACAATGACTGATGGGAGTGATAATCTAACGCTTGACACAGTGATTGATGGGAGTGAACATACAGAGAAAAGCCTTCCCGATGCTCCCATAATCCACCGTTTGCAGAAACAAGACTGCATAATGTTTATGAGATTCTTCAGATGCCCATATCTCTCGTCCTATTCATCACAAATATAAAGTGGAAAGTATTTTGGAAAGTCCTAGGGCTAATGATCATTTTATACCTGCCAAAAGAATTGGCATATTGTAGTTATAATACACAGTCTTGCTGAGACCTAGACAGACTCATGTGTACTTTTTCATTAAATTTGTTTTATTCATATTGTGTAAGTTTAATATACACAATATATTATCCTCCCAAGTTCTCTACTACCATGCCACAGTAATTAAATCTCCCATTTCCCAAAATTTCTTAATATATTGTTAGGAAAATTCTCCCAATATTCATATGTTGCCTGATAGATATTTTAGTAAAACCTAGTTAACATGGAAACAGGAGAATTTTATATAGAATTTCAAATATTCATTGTCTACCCAAACACAGGAGAACACTGTATAGGCTTAATGTTCTCAAGCAATATATGTGATTATAACATGACTAGCCATTGTTTCACTTCATATTCTTATGTATTCATAATTAAACATTTTCAATGGATTTAAAGTAACTGATAATACTCAGCAGTAAAAATCAAAGAATAAAATACTTTTTTATACAAATTATACTCAGAATATGTAGTATTCAGAAATGTCCAAAAAGTGAGTAAATCATTGCTAGGCCCATGTTTCAAAAGAATTTATTTTTCTGCAAATAAGAATCAGTTGAGTAACATGTAACTACAGATGCAAGCTATAAATTTACATAGGAACTTTTGACAACAATATTTGATGGTAGTATTCTGAAGCTTTATATTAATTCCAACATTATACATAAAAGTATGTAATTCTATATTTGTATAGTTTTAGTAGACAATTGTCAGAGGAGAATATGGTGAAGCCCACTGTAATGGAAGAGAAGCTCATAGTCTGTGTGCAAACTTTGCAAATCATGTCACTCTGTCTTCTGCTATGATTCCCATAGTAAAACAGTGTCTGCAGGATTTTCATGAATGATAGAACAAGCTATGGTGCTCCAAGAAGGCAGTGCATTGTCGTATTGGAAGAAAATGTGCTTCATTATATTGAAGCAAACTCATCGATGGTTATTAGAGCCACTACATGTGTCTCACTCAGATGTGTGGTATATTCTGCAAGAGTAGCACCTCCACCCATATATTCCTCAGAATATATATGCTTTACTCCTGGTGGAGTTTGTACCTCCTGTCAAATTCTGTACTTTGTTTATACACATTTGTTTGAATTTTTCAAAGATGCATTTCAACAGGATATGTATTTTGAATACTTGAAATAGTCACATTTGATGCCCTGAAGACTCTAAATCCGAGTATACTTGAAGATTTCAACACACCTTTTGCATCATTGTCCCGGCAGATTTCTGTGGTGTTCATGTGATTAGGCCATTAATCGTTCATCCCCATGAAATAGATGTCAGGTAAGTGATATTCCTGCTATGAGTAGTAGCAACAATTTTGGAAGATGTACCATTAGACATTCTGTAAGGTTTGTGGTTATAGCTTGCTGTTTACATCTGAAACCATTTGGATGTAGTTTTATAAATCTACAGGAGAGGTGGAACACTCTAGAAATACCATATACCCCCCACCCCCCTAATACCCCTGGATGTAACCCACCCCTTTGGACTTTTCCTTGTGGGGCTATATAGAGAGTATTGTTTACAATGCTCCTATCCAATAGGTGGAAGATTTGCCTGCACAGAGCATGGCTGTGGCAAAAGTCATTAAACCAAACATGTTGGACAGAGTTAATATAAACTTACTGTGCATATACATTGTGTGCACTGAACTTGGTGGTGGTCATGTCAAACAGATTTTTTAATTTCACTCTAAAAAGGAGTAATATCTGTACATCTTGTTTTGCTTTCAATATGGAAATTAACCCATTTTCTAAAATATGTTCTATGTAAAACTTGATATGTCCCCCTCTACAAGTGTGTAACATGAATTGTGAAATTCCCTGGAACAGAAAAGGTCACATATGAGATATAATTTGTGTGGGTTCAAATATTTATACAGTGGTAGGAAGGTGTGCCAAGACAACATTCTAAAAATACAGATCAGTAGTTGGTGACATTGTGGTTGGGGTGCAGTTAAAGGTCACTTTTTGTGTGTGTTTCTGTGAGTGTATGTGTGTGTGTGTGTGTGTGTGTGTGTGTGTGTGTGTGTGTGTGTGTGTGTGTGACCTGAAAATTCTGTCACCAGTGAAGAAAAGAATATCAGTACAAAATAAAACTATCATACATTTTGTGCTAGGACAGAGAGAAAACATTGAAATGCTGCCACAATGAACAAGCACTGTAACTGAGATGGCTTTTGTACATTAATTTGTGGTACTTTCCTGACTTGATAACCACAGGTATCCTGTATCAGATTCTTTGGTTTCATTTCTTACACACTAGTGTGTGGTATGTTGTAAACAATAAAGAGTAATTGTTTATACCCTGTGTATAATTTCAGTATTCAATTAAATATCCAAAGCATCCATATACAGGTAATTTTTTTATTTCAATGCAGTGTATCTTCACTGTACATTTTATAAAATTTTTAGCTGTGGAATATTTGACTTTTGTCATAGATCAATACTCTTTCAGGTCGATGGTGAGCTAATGTTGGCACCAGGATTTCCAGCCCCTCCAAATACAGACTACCAAGGCTATCATACATATATTGGTAAATATATTCTTTGTCTTGGGTATTCAGCATGGTACATAGCTTTTGATGACATTGTGATTTTTTGAGTAGTTCTCAGAATGTGCTAGAATAGCTGTTATGTATTCCTTTTAATATATTATGGTCACCATCAGGCTATCTGCAGGTAAACATTTTTCATTAACATTTGTATAAGTATAAAAAAATGAATGTCTAAATTGAAAATATTTGACTTATGTTGAAAATATAAACACAACATTATTGAAATAGCTATCAGTGGAAATTAATTCCAGTTTTGGCTAATTTTTGTCTGCACTTATATTCATTGTATATTGTGATGTGCTGTCACCTCTTTTATTTTTAATTCTGCATATCAAAGCAGGCTGATTTTATAATTTGGCGTCTTTTGTTCTTCATTTGCGTAATCTAACATAAAGAAAAATTACATTAAACATAAATAAAAAATGCATATATAAGAAATAATACTGCACAATGTGTATAAGTACAGACAAATAATTAACCAAAATTGTAATTAGTTATACTTTTACAAATGTCAATGAAAAATGTTTAACTGCAGTTAGCCTGATGATGATCATAGTGCCAAAATAAGTGTACTGCTAATGTATTAAAAGCAATAACTAACAGCTATTCTAGCAGCATCCTGGTGTTAATTACTCCTATTATCATGGTAAATATCTATATGTTACCATACATTGGTTATGTGAATATTATATAGATTATCTTTATAAAGAGTAAGCAGATAATATTCTCTATCCAGGATTTTCAAACATGACGCTGGGTTTTTTCATTTATCTATGTGAAAACAAAGAAAAAGTATCACATTTCAATATAATAAAAGATTAGAGAACTGACTCTTGAGACTTTTGTTATTGCTTTGCTTTAAGTAAATTCAAACTTCTTGGAATATGAAGCAAAATTGGAAATAATTTCATTTGGCGTTCATGGAACATATAACATTAAGGATCATTCTAATATCTCCTAGAGTACTAGAACCCATATGCTAATTCCTTGTGTTATGTTTCTGTTATATTCCATTTTACCTACTACTAATGGGCTTCTGAGTGGCTACTTTTACCTTTTTCTGTAAATCTATCTTCTGACTTATATGTAATAAATAAGTAAATACATAATTACTGTTATGCTGTTTATGTATTGCCTGTGTTGTGAAACTAAGAACTTGCCAATGAATCCTCAAACCAATTTTAATTTTTCTTTAGTTATTTACCTTATTTTGCTCTGATTCAGATGAAGCCATGCCTCCAGAATCTCCATACCTTTATGGTTTGCATCCCAATGCTGAAATTGGTTTTCTTACAACAACGTCTGAGAATTTGTTCCGAACAGTATTTGAGATGCAGCCAAGGGATGCTGGGGCATCTGGTGGTGCTACAGTTACTAGGGAAGACAAGGTACATTCATAAAATGAATGCCTAAATTTAAGATATTTTACATTTGTTGAAAATATAAACAATATATTATTAAAATATCTATAACTGGAAAGCTCTGGTTGGAAATCAACGATATAATGTGGATAGATTGCAACTCACCACAAAAACATTCATGGAGCCATGGCAGTCACATAAAAAAGGCACTCATATACATGCAACTTAGTCATACCAATATTAAAAGCTGTGCAGTGATTGCAGCACAGTTAGTAAATCACACGTGAAAGAACCTTACAAGGGAAAGGGACACATTATACAGACATCTGCTACAGCATCCACATAAAGTTAACTTGGCACTGGACAAACCAATGAGCGAGAAAGGCAGTGTGAGTCGATGAAGACTGATACATGCTATTATAGAATATTTAATGAATGATGGAAATTCTCCTCAGAGATGGTAAATTATTTTTCATAAGAGATAGATTGGCTGGCCAGTTCTTACCTTTATGCTGTACCGCCAATAGTGACACAAATGAAGAAAAAGGAAAAAGGACAAACTTCTGAAACAAAGTTCCTTCTATACATAATTCAAATTATGTTAATATATATATCTTCGCTATGTTAGCTGTGCTATTACAGTAGCTGTTAAGGTAGCGCGTCTGCGGAGGTAGGCATTCTGCAACTGCTCTGCTTGACCTTCGCTACGTTCCAGCTGCTGTGGCCAGGCCAGCCTCTCATCATACTGCATCTCAGTAGCTCTGACATCCACACTCCTCAAACACCATCCTCATACAGTATCTCTTTCTTCCACATTCCTCAAACACCATCCTCATGACCTAGGTCATGAATTACTTTTGCCTTCCATCCCCATCCTTTTTTCTTCCCTTCTTTCCTACCAGAAGAAGGAACTGTGTTCCAAAAGTTTGTCCTTTCTCGTCCTTTTTCTTTATTTGTGTCACTATCGGCGGTAGAGCAAGATAAGTACTGGCCAACCAATCTATCTCTTTTGAAAAATAATCTATTATAGATTATGTTGGATGTAGTAATTACTTTGAGATGAATAGATTAGTGTAAGCCAAGAAAACATTAAGTGTAGTTTGCACATCTTTAGGGCGTGATCTGCTTTAATAGAAAAATGATGCTAAAGATCGCTTTTTTGCAAATTTTTTATGTTTGCGCAACCAGTTTCAGCAATCTAGCTGCCATCATTAGGTGCTGATTTACATCAAATAACACAAGCTTGTTTATGGAGAGTGGTTAGTTTAAAAAACTTACTTGTTTCATCTTATATTTTAGAATACATGTCACTAATATGTCCAGTATGCTAGGAGACATTTTCAAATTAATGCAAACCTTGACAGCTGCGGGAATGTATTCATTATCTGGACCTGTTCACGAAGTATTACTGGTTTTTGTTATATGTGTTCTCCTTTACAACAAATTGTCAATTTTATGTGCCTGTCAGAGGCTCAGTGATTGTCTTTATGGTGAGTTTTTTCATGGTTATCTGTCCTGTATTATTGACACAGAGAAGCTATTGGAAGAGTCACTAGGTCTGTGTTGTATGCTCGTTTGGTTTACAAAGTGCACTCTACAGATTTAACCTTTTCTTTAGCTTGCATTTATCACAAATCTCTTCCCCATAGTCTGTTGTTACCACTTCACAAGAAAAGACATGCAAGTTTTGTGCTATCGAAAAGATAAGGGAATTTGAATGCAATAAAACATAATTTAATACTAATTATTAATTAAATACCTATAGTAATGTGTGTTTCATGCCGCCCATTAAATGTTTCACTTTTCTTTGCATATTATTCCAGAAAACATAAAAATATCATTAAGCGAGTTTACAGGTGAATTTTTTATTTTATTTTATTTTGGCACTATAAAAATAAAGTTTCATTTTTTCTTCGTAGGAAGTTAAGTACAGAGTATGTCTTCATTATTTTATTTCTTACTTGGAAAATGCAGTGTACATTTTAATTTACTATGAGTGAATTCAACCTGAATTACCAGAGAATTGATGGCTCCTCAATTTGGTGTAGTGGCTGCAGTATCCCCCCCTCCCTCCTCCCCCCTCCCCTTTTCCATAGTGGTGGTGCGGTAATTGAGAAAGTGAATCAAACTCATCCATGGTTCCGAAGAATACATAACAGTGATAAGAAGTTAGTGTCAAATGAGGGAAAAATTGCTGCTCGTCAGGCTGTGTTAGATTGGGCGAGGAAAGATCTGGACAGGTTAAAGAGAGATAAGGGTAAAGAGAGGTGGGAAGTGACAACAGGTCACAGAAGAAACAGCTTAGAACTTAGTAAGACAGCTTTGTGGTGAATGTAAAAGATAAGTTTGCCCCCTTGCTTCGTAATGATGAGTCTCAAACAGAGGTGAGTCTAGACGGTACAACAAACTTTCAGTAGAAAATTGAGTAAGAATATAGAGAAGTCAGCCAAGAGAGAGAAAGTTTTGATGTTAGTTCACATGACAAAGGTATAGTCCGACCTCTGCAGGATGAATTGAGATCAGAATACCAGGCCACCAACTTTTTTAAACATAGTGCTGGTCTGGGTCAGGTGACAAAGAATTTATGTTCACTCTATAAATTCATTACCTAGGAAGACTCCATGGTTATTGTGGGAGGGCATGACTACATTACTGACACAGACCCTGGTTCCAGTATAGAGTGTGACCTGGCAAAGTTTGCATCTGCATCAAGAAATATCATTGTTGAGTTTCTGTGTATACTGAGGCACCATACTCTCATATGTACTCTTCAGTCGGGAGACTTAATTTGGAGTGTGTACGGCTGCTTGGATCATGTTGTTGAAGATCCTGTTGATTCTCTCAGTTGTTTGTTTTATACTAGGCATGGCCTACACCTCAAAAGGGAAAATGAAGGGGCAACTTCCTGGGATAACAGCAGGAAATCTAATGGGGGAAGCATTGTTGTAAGTGTTGCAGGTGTTGGAGATGCAGCTATGTTTGGGATAGGTAGGATCGAAAGTTGTCAATTCTAAGGGAGATGAGGAATGAGGATTGAAATGAACCTTCAGTTTGATAAATAAACGATAAAACATAATCTGGCACCCTGGATCAGCAAACACTGCTGTATATTTTCAGCCAGTTTTATAGCAATAAATGTGAAACATGAACTATCTTTAGTGTATCAGAATATTTGAGGTTTAAGGAATAACTTTAATAAACTAATTACCTGTAGTGATGGTTTAGCAACATCCAACTGGCTTGTCATAATATGTCTCTCTGAACATCATGTGATTACTGGCAAAGATGTGTGAAGTATTGCAGGATTTAGGTTAGTTTCTCACTCTTGTTGAACAATTATGGTGGATTGAGGAGTTGCCACAGTCATCAGGAATTTAATACCATAAACATTCATAAATTTTGCCTTGAACAGGAACCTGTACAACAGAAATCAATTTCATAATTAATCATTCATAATAGTAAATGTATACTGAGTACCAGCAGGTAATTTTAATCTCTTCATAAATCACTTTGAAGCTCTACTGCACCATTAAACAAAAAGTAAAGAATTGATATTGGTTGGTGATTGTAATATAGATTTTCTTAAACCCCTTCCTGTAAGAACTTATTTCAGTTAGTAGCACAATCATACAACTTAATTCATACTGCTCACTTTCAAAATAGAATAGTTAAGAGCTCAAAGATGGTCATTGATAATAGCTTTACAGAAATGACACGTAGTTCCATTTGCTAAATGTTGGTACTCATTGGAATATAAAATCATCTAAATCTGAAGTTCCTGAGGAAAGGCTGTAAGCCAAAAATGGATTGAGGAAAGTCCTTAAAGACAGAATTGAAGTGATGTGTACAATGCACATACCACATATGAAAAATACATAATGTCCTTCGATGCATAATGTCCTTTAATTATATGAAAATTTTTTCTTCTATAAATAAGCCAGATTAGATCAAAGTCTATAGAGATGCTGCTAGGTTTGATACTTGTAAGTCAATTAGCATATGATCATTACAGAGATGCCTTAGAAATTGAAATCGGAATAATTGGAGGAAAGGTGATATGTTTTATTATTTATTTTATTTTATTTCTGAGGGATACTTGTCTGGAAGTTTTAGAGGGCTGGAATTTGAAGCTGACTGCAGAATAATACTGCAACTGTCAATTTAAATTTCGCATACAGACAGAAAGATAAGACAAAAATTAGGCCCATGCAGAGGCACACAAGCATTGGTTTTCTCCCTTTCTCTGCTGGGAGTTGAAGAGAAAAGGAAATGACTAGTAGTGGTACAAGGTACTCTCTGCCACATATCTTATGGTGTATTTTCGATTAATGATGAAAATTCTCCTCAGAGATGATAAATATTGTTCAAACGAGATAGATTGGCTGGCCAGTACTTACCTTTGTGCTGTACCGTCAATAGTACACAAATGAAGAAACAGAAAAAAATGGGACAAAAAAGGACAAGTTTTCGGAACACAGTTCCTTCATCAAGTGGGAGAGAAGGGAAGAAGAAAGGATGGGAACAGAAGGGACAGGTAATTCACGACCTAGGTCATGAAGGTGGTGTTTCGGTACAGCACAAAGGTAAGTACTGGCCAGCCAATCTATCTCATTTGAACAATATTTATGGTGTATTTTGGAATACATACATAGCTGAAGAACTAATAACATGTGGTTTTCCCTAAGGTTCCAACTTAAAGAGTCCTTAGTTTTTCTTCTGTATATCGATGACTTTTTGTCAGTAAAATTACTGGGAAGCCAAGTTTACTTTGTTTTCAGATGAGAGATGATGGTCATGTGTGCATTATGTACAAGATTTCTCTTAAAAGTTTGGTGAATGGTGGTGTATCTGAACAGCATGTGTGTGTGTGCATGTGCATGGGTCTTCAGAGACTTGAGGAGAATTGATGCAGAGCATACACAGCATATGACTGGTAGTGTAAATGGACTGCAACCAGTTGAATGTATTCAGTGTGACACAAAGTGTGACAACACAATGGAGCAACAGCATTATCCAAATTACCAGACTGATTTGAACCTATAGCATATCCTGCTGATTCAGTCAGAGTTGCACAGGACTGTAAAATGGATGCTGCTTCCTGACAATGTCCCTGCACACTGTGCAATCTGTGTGTGCCAATTCCTGGCACAGAAGATGGTAAGTGTTCTTAAACACCCTCTATACTCCCCTCATCTGGCTCTTGCAGATTTCTTCTCCTTTCCCCACTTGATGGCAGCCATGAAAAGTGAATGTTTTGTGGACATGAATGCCATTAGAGATTGTGTGACAGCCATTTTGTGATTAATTCCGCTGGAGGCATTTCCTGATAGTTTCCAGGAGCTGTACGAACATTGTCAAAGTGTGCTGTAGGAGGTGGGATCTATTTCGAAGGGTAATAAAGAACATTTGTTTCTCTGTATTGTTTTGTTTGTTGTCTCATATCATTCATCACACTTTTCAGACACACCACATATGTCTGAAGGACTGTGTGAATGTATGTGTATGTTTTCCTGATGAAGGCTGTGGCAGAAAATTTAAGTTGTGTGAATGTGATTTTGTATTTCACATGCTTGTCTGTGGCTCAGTGATCATCTTTAAGTTAAGTTGCTACCTATTCTGTATTACTGTCATTAAAAAGTATATATTTTCTTTCTTAAACCAACAACTCACTTCATGGAATCTGTACTAGAATTGAGAATAACTTTCATCGAGATTTAAAGCCACTTGCTTTGGTTGAGAAAGGTGTCCACTGTTCAGCAGTAGACATTTTCAATAACATACCAGCAGCCATAAAAACGTAACTCATGATGAAATTCAGTTTGAGAAGATCTGAAGGATTTATTGGTGGCCAAGTCATTGTATTCCATTGGATTGTGTATTCTTCTTTTCTGTCATGTTCTACATTGAAGAGGATTTCCTAACTAAGAACCAATTGAAACAAAAAGTACATCTAATCAGCATAAGAACTGGAGAAAAGTGCATGTGTTTCCTGTGTATAAAAAGGGTAAAAGAATGGAGTGAAGACCAATAGGAAGATTTCAGATTTATCAATTTCTGAAAAGCATTGACATATTCTTCCACTGCAGGCTACTAACAAAGGTACAATAATACATAGTAGGTTCCCCACAGATATGTGAGTGGCTCAAATACTCAAAAAAGACAACATTTAGGACTCTAGTGCAACCCATTCTTGAGTACTGATGCTGATAGATTTCTAACTGATAAGTTTGATCATTACATGAGTATTATGGAATTGCTTTGGAAATTCAAATGAGAATTCTATGTGGACAGATGATTTGTTTTAAGGAAAACTTTGAGAAACTTTGGAGGACCAACATATGTTGTTGACTCCAAAATGATTTTACTGCCATCAACTAAAATTTTGTATAAAGATCACTAAGATAAGATGAGAAATTAGGGCTTATACGGAGGGATAAAGACAGTCATTTTTCCCTTACTCTATTTGGGAGTGGAACAAGGGAGGTAATGGCTTGTATTGATAGAAGGTAACTCAGTCATGCATGATAGAGTGGCTGGCATATAAAATGTTCACCAACTCAGTGATTGTGGTCTTCATGTCTTAATAAATCTCCACAGCATCAAAGTTCAGGACAGTTACCTTGATATCTCGTGAATGTAGAATCTTCTTAAAACACAGCATCTACATAACTTGCTTACAGGAATCCATAGAATTCATTCTGAATATGTGCATCTAGAGAAATTTTCTGTATTTTATGTGTGCATCAAAATTAAGGCAAGAACTCAGAGCAAACACCAGGTATCTGAAAAGTGGTTTAATTTCATCACTTTTAGCCTACAATGCATTACAACAATATGTACATTGGTGTCCAAACCGGCATATTGGCAGCTTAGAAAGCTGTTACAAGACTGCCATTTTTGATCTTTGTGTGGCCTCCTTTTATAGTCTGGCCTTCAATATCGTACATTGTTACAACTATTAAAGATATGAAAAACAATTAGTTTGGCCCAGTTATGATAAGATAATAGCAGCTTTACATTTAAAATTAAGGTAATTATCAACTACAATTACTTTTCAAAAGAGATAGATTGGCTGGCCAGTACTTACCTAGGTTGTGAATTACCTTTCCCTTCCATCCCCATCCTTTTCTCTTCCCTTCTCTCCCACCTGAAGAAGGAACTGTGTTCTGAATGCTTGTCCTATTTCGTCCTTTCTCATTTTTTTTCTTCTTCTTTTTCTTCATTTGTGTCCCTATCGGCAGTACAGCACAAAGGTAAGTACTGGCCAGCCAATCTATCTCTTTTGAAAAGTAATTTATCATCTCTGAGGAGAAATTCCATCATTAATCAAATATTAATTACCAATTTACATTGATTCATAATAATCCTGCTTTCATATATTGGGTTGCGGATCTGAAATATGCGTAACTATAAAATACAACAATACATTGTTTGTTTATACTAATATTTTGAAAAATAGTGAAGGGAAAATGTTCCTACCATGTATAGAATAATGAGATAAAGTATTAGTTGTTTTTCTATTTACAAGAACACAGGATATTTCATATAGGCTTAGTTAATCTACAATGCTGCCCATACTGACAAGTTTATATTTAAAACATTTATTATATTTATGTTTTCATGGCCAGTTCCTACTCAGATATACAATAGAATATATTTCTAAGCCTACTATTTCACTTTATGTTTTCCTAAAGTGCATATTAGCGGGTTTTAGTTTCATGGCCATGTGCTCTTGTTTATTTTCCTATTTTATGATGAAATATTATTTGTTTGTTTTTCTAGCAATGTATGTTCTCTTAACCATTACTTTATCTAGAAATTATGTTTCTTATATTACACATACTCTGAGATTACAAACTGGCATTTAGCAGTTGAGGTTATAATAAAATAATTTGTTTAATTTGTTATTTGGGTGATGAAGCAGTAAACATTTAGCTTTGTAGCTTGCCTATTACATCTCACATAGTATGTATTTAGATGCAGACTGCAGAAGCCAAGATCTGCAGTACTGGTATTTTGTGTGTATAACTACTACAATTACAGGTATATCCTATTAAATTTACAGTGAAATGTGTTTTTGTGCTTAAACATTAAAGTGGACAGCTTATCTGTAAACTCACATTATATATTCCAATGAATCACACATCTACCAATGAGAATTCCATATTTTCAAACTGACTTATGTAACTAACGCATCTCATATCTTTGCCATAGAGTGAAGGCTTTTACTTATTAAGTGATGTTTCGGAAACTGTTGACTCAGGCTTATAGTTACCTTCACAGTTATTTTGTGATTTTAATGGTTTCATACTTTTCACACTGTCTACATGCATTTCATAAATAATTTTGCCAGTTTACGCTCATCATTTAAAATAAGGAAAATGAAACTGAAGTTATCTTTTTCTTAATTTTGTAGGTTAAACAAATTGTGGATGAAATCATTGAAAAATTGCCTGAAGAGTTTAACATGCCAGAAATAATGGGAAAAGTGGAAGAGCGTACTCCATATGTAATTGTAGCCTTTCAAGAATGTGAGCGCATGAACTACTTAACTGGAGAGATGAAACGCTCACTACGAGAACTGGATCTTGGTTTGAAGGTAATAGTTGTGTGTTGCTTTTCACTATCAACTCTTCATATATAAGAAATCCTTTTAAATGAAAAGATGCAAAATAATGAGTTTTCTTTAGCCCTAACAAGACCAGCATCAAAGACCCTGTTATGGTAGTCAGCTGTAGTTCAGTGAACCCTCTACTAGGATGCCTTAGCTGTAAACTTACGTCAAATCTTTCAGTGAATCTCACATCTAACCTTAAGAATTCCATATTTTTAAACTGACAGGTATAACTGGCTCATCTCTTATCGTTGCTTTAGAATGAATAATTTTACTCATTGATGTCTGGGGAAACTGTTCACTCAGAAATATAGTTACCTTCAAATTGTTGCCAAAAATATGTGCAGAACTATAGACTTATATCTCTGACATCAGTATGTTATACTCATAGAATCTTCTAACAAGTATTATGACATCTGGAGACTGAAAATCTCCTCTGTAGTAATCAACATTATTTCCAAATCCCAGCTCACTCTACTCATCCATGAGACCCAAAAAGCATTGGATTCAGCCACTCAAGCTGCATTTCTTGATGTTAAGAAGTTGTTCAGTACAGTTCTCCACTGTCACTTGATGAACAGAATACAAGTGTACGTAAAATCACACCAACTGTGTGCTTGGAGTAAAGACTTTCTATATAACAGAATGCAGAATGTCTTCCTCAATGGAGATATGTCTTCAGACATGAACGAGATTTCTGGCATCCCCCAAAGAGGTATTGTAGGACAGTTGTTCTTCACAGTGAGCTTGTAGATAACATTGGAAGTTGAATGAGGCTTCTCATGGATGATGCTGCAGTATATTGAGAAGTCCCAATACCTGAAAATTGTAGAGAAGTGCAAGAGGATCTACAGCGTATTGAAGCTTGGTGCAATTGACTTTCAACATAAAAAAGTAACATATTCCAAGTAAATAGAAAGAAAGAGCCTTTATTCTCTCATTACACAATTGCAGAACAATCACTGGTAACAGTTGCATCCATAAAATACGTGGGAGTAGACCTAAGGAGTAATTCGAAGTGGAACAATCACATAAAATTAATCATGAGTAAGGCAGATGCCAGACAAACATTCACTGTAAGAATGCTCAGGAAGTGTAATCCTTCAACTGTGAAATCACTCAAAATGATGGTAGGGTGGAGTAGAAAAGCAATGGTAGACAGTTCCAAAATCTCCTTCTCATTATGGATCAATTTGAATGAAAAGTATATCTAATGTACTACAATCTCATCAAAGGAGTGATTCTTTAAAGAAAAGCAGTTTCATACAGAGACAGAAAAAGAAGAAAAGACCAAATGAGTGGGGATACATGGAAGAGAATGGAAAAAAAGAAACAATATGTAACTGAACTAAAGATGAACATAGGAAAAACCAGGAGACAAAAGACTGAAGATCCACACAGAATATACCAGAGTATGGCAAGATGTGAGAGTATACCAGAGTACAGAGACAGAAAAAGAAGAAAAGATCAAATGAGTGAGGATGGAAAAAAGAAACAATATGTAACTGAACTGAAGATGAACATAGGAAAAACCAGGAGACAAAAGACTGAAGCTCCACACAGAATATACCAGAGTATGGCAAGATGTGAGAGTATACCAGAGTAGATCCAGAAGTGAAATGGAATATGAGTCAGATGGAAGGAAAGGACAAATTATCTTACAATACAGGCTAAGAGAGCAACAAGAAAATGAGACTTAATGGAGTTTTACCAGTCCACACAACTTTTAGAGAAAAACAAGGGACCATTAAGCCTCACAGTGAAAAGCAAGGCAGAAACCTAGCTGACAAATGATAGATAGAAAGGTACAGATAGAGGAAGAACAACAAGATGTAAAAGGGCAGAAAAAAGTATTTGAAGATGAGAATCTGGCTAAATATGAAATAGCTGAAAGAATCAAAAGTACTGTGCCTAGCAGAGAGGAGATCCAGAGTTGCACTAAAGCAAATGGAGTATGGCAAGGCACCTAGGTAGGCAATATTACACTAGAAAGATCTGGAACAGGGTAAGAAATGGCAGAAGAATAGAAAACAAGAAACTTAGTGTACCAACAGAAGCTGACAGTATCTAATAATGTGAAGTATCGGGCAAAATAGGGATGTCTTCTCTCACCATTTGTCTATTTAATTTAAAGTGACATAAAATAAGTCTTCTAGTGACAGTGTGTAATCTAGGAGGTGACCAAGAAAGAACAAACTTTATGAATTATTACTTATGAAAAAGTCTGAGAGGTGTTTGACCAAATGCAATATCCAATAATGATTTGAAAAATAACCTATTGTATACACATAAAAAGTCAAAAATGTGTTGGACACACACTGTGATACTATCAAATGTCAGTAGAGAGACAAGACCTGAATTGTAATGTCAAGATCACTTCAGGAGGGGAAAAGGGGGCAGCAGAGAGAGAAGCAACAGAAGAAAGAAAAATATTGGGAGTGATGAAGACAAAGGCATAAAATAGGTCTGTGGTGATGGTTCATCACCGCATGGGAGTAGCCGTGCAGTCTGGAGCGCCATGTTGTGGACCGCGAGGCCTCCCATGTTGGAGGTTCGAAACCTCCCTCGGGCATGGATGTATGTGTTGTCCTTATGTTAGTTTAAGTAGTTTGTAAGCTAGAGTCTAATAACCAAGGAGTTAACTCCCATAGATTGGGTTCTACCACATTGAGCTGTCATCAGATTATTATTCGTCTATCTGGTCCTGATAGTTAAACTTTGATTCAAGCAGAAAAAAGTCTAACATATACAGTCGTGACACTCACTACTGTGTAAGTTGTTACCAACTGACAGTTGCATCGACACTAGTGCTCCTAGCGGTGGGCAAGCCGCCATAAGAGAAATGTTTGTTTCTGCATAATTAACCAGATAGTTTCTGTAATTTTTGCTTTCCAAGCATTAGTAAAATATCGTGAAATAAATGTACAGTAGTAACAAACGAATTTTGCTGATTCAGTGGTATAAACAATAACTTATTCATGAAGAAATACTTACAAATATGGGTGTATTTGTAGCTTAATCCGCTGAAAGTAAGTAGAATATAACATAAGAGAACCGTAAATTTGTGTTGTGGTCTGTTCTTAGATAATATGCAGCTTCTTTGGGGTGTAAAAATTCGGTATGGAGTGTAATGATTTGTAAATTTTTACACTTCAGTCATCTTTCATTTAAACGCGTATAATTTTCAGTGTAGTTACTTTTGCTTACAAAATAAATGTCTTGAAGTTTCATGCCGGTTGTGGTTCAGATGTAGCAATAATTGCAGATTGGTTTCTACTTTGTTGGGGAATGGTGTTTTCTGATTTCGATGTTTTATGTGACATTTATGAAGATTTTCCTTCAGCTACAGCTGTTGTAGCTGATCTGGTACACTAAATGATATAGGTATTGTACACCATATGAGTTCCTTACTTTCAATGCCTACTGATTTTATTGGAATTGTAGTGACGTAACCTTGACATTTCTGAGTAGAAAACTGGTGTCTTTCTGCAAATGGTCGGATATTCTATAGTTAAGTAGCCATTTCTTGTTCTTAATAGAAAAGGAAAATCTTTATTAAAAGCCATAGGTTTCAAGAGAATTTTAAATAAACTGTCCTGCAAAATGCCATTTCATACCTTCCATCGGTTCTTAGGAAACCTAATAAAGACAAATGTGGAGTTATTTTGTAGTTATTGCCGATATTAATGTCACTACATACCTCCTCTGTTGTAAAAAGAATCTTAAAATTGATTTAAACAACACTATTACACTCATCAGATACCGTATTCAGAAATGTGGCCAGCCAACCGCTTGGAGCGCTGCTGTTGTGGCGTATAACAAGAATCACTCAGAGTGTCATGACTGTATACGTTAGACTGTGGTTCTACTTTTCATTTCATTTTTATTGGTCCATTTGATTCATACTTAGAGTACACTGATAGGACAAGTCAAAATTTGGAAAAGATCGGGACAGAGAGAGAGAGAGAGAGAGAGAGAGAGAGAGAGAGAGAGAGAACATTAATTACAGATAACAATGATAAGTTACAAGTAACAAGCAACATACGTCGGATGTAACTAAAATTACATACTCATTATTTACAATGCTATTTTCCATAATTAAAGAATAAAAAACAGAGACTCGTCACTCTCATTTACAAGGCTATTTTTTATAGTTCAAAAATTATTTCACAGACTAGAAACACTTTTTCACCAGAAATGCCTTAAGTTTATATTTAAACATATTTGTATGTCACTGCAATTTTAAATCACAAGGTTGGCTGTTATAAAGCTCAACTGTTATGTTTGATACACTTTTTTGATAGAATCTTGTTCTACACTGAGACATGTGGATATCATTCATGTTTCTTGTGTTGTGGGTGTGAATATGCTTATTTTGACAAAGATATCCTGTTTGGTTTAAGAGATAATCATTTGCAAACAAGATGGACTCGTATATGTAAAACTCCAAACTGGAGAGCCTTGGCAATATTGCTACAAAATAAAATCAGGGGAGCATTGAAGCAGAATTGAAATTTATGTTAGAGAGGGCAACATACATAGGTATTCTGTGCAG
Source organism: Locusta migratoria (assembly GCA_026315105.1). Lineage (NCBI taxonomy): Eukaryota > Metazoa > Arthropoda > Insecta > Orthoptera > Acrididae > Locusta > Locusta migratoria. The sequence continues at coordinate 505,013,144 of CM048746.1, read as the reverse complement.
TGCCATTATCCATAAGGCCTGGGTGGCTGAGTGAATAATGTAAGTGCCTAGTAAGCAGGAGACCTGACTCTAAATCACGGCATTTTCTTTATTTTTCTTCTAAATATAATGCTAGTTCATTTTGTAAACTAAATCCCATCAAAAACAAAAAATGTACAAAACTGGAAGTCTCGCGATGAATTCCTTCCATTATAAAAAGTCATGAGATCTCATGGGAAACCAAGTTGTTTATTTTAGTTAGTGTTCATGGAACCACTTATTCAACACTTTGTCATAATTTTTTATCTAATTAGTTAGCTACCAACATCTGTAGTGACTATATCAAAATTCTACATCTTTATTTCTGTAATAAATATAATGACTTGGCAATCGCACCATAATATAATGACATAACAATAAATCTAATGATCTGGAAAAATTTAACATCATCATAATGACATAACAATTTATATTCCAGCATGTAACCAAACATAATCACTTAAGAATGAAGGACACTCACATGTGCATAAAGTATTTGTGTATGTTGCCATGGAAATCCAACTCGGTTATTTTAGTTAATGTTCATAGAACCACTTACTTGTTATCAAAAAACATTTATAGAGACTATATTATTATAATACATCTTTAATTCTGTAATACATGTAATAACTTCACAATTGCACCATAATGTAATGACATCAGAATACATATAATGATCGGGCAATTACACATCGACATATAAAAATAATTTATATTCCACTATGTAACCAAATGAAATCATGTAGGAATGAAATACCTCACATTTGCATAAAATATTTTAAATATTAGTTTACATTGCCATGTGATTGCCAAGTCGATATATTTATTATAGAAATTAAAATGTATAATTTTGGTATAGTTACTACAGATGTTGATAAATAACTAATTAGGTAAAAAATTATGACAAGGTGTTGAATAGGTGGTTCCATGAACACTAACTAAAATAATCGACTTGGTTTCATCGCGAGACTTGCATTTTTGTACATATATTTTTTTTTTTTTTTTTTTTTTGATGGGATATCATTACTCCACCTGTGGTGGATCACTATACAAATATCAACAAGTTAGTGTTGTATTTCGCATCAGTTTGTGAACTTCACAAAACACGGAAGTTGCAAAGTTGCGGATAAGTGAATGTATTTCTACACAAATATCAACAAGTATGTTCAGTACAAGACAGAATTTTACTTACGGCAGTCATGGCATAGAGTGCTGAAGTTGGCAGCAACTGACAAATGAGACACTCAGGAAAACCAGTCACGTAGAATGGGGGCATAGTCTTTCGTGTTGCCCATGAAATCAGCCAAAATAATTAATTTTGTTCCTGCTATGTAGCTGGCAGGTTATTGTATGTACCCATCATAAAGCAAATATTTCATTGCCAACATTTGCACACTATGCCACCTCCTTAACTAAAAGTACAGCTGTCTGTGTGAATGTGTGGGTGTGTGTGCATTTGTTTACCCTCCTTTTTTCCCCCCAAGGTAAGTCTTTCCTCTCCTGGGATTGGAATGGCTCCTTACCCCCTTCCTTAAAACCCTCATTATTTCCTTTTCCCTCTCCTTCCCTTCTGCCTGAAGAAGCAACTGGGTTGCGAAAGCTTGCATTTGTGTGTGTGTGTGTGTGTGTGTGTATTCATTTATTTCTTTGTGATGCTGTTACACCTGTGCTCCTTCGCCTGGTGAGTAATCTTCGTCTATTTTTTATATTTAATTTCTCCTGCTAGGAATTTTTCGTCTTAATATATATATATATATATATATATATATATATATATATATATATATATATATATATATATATATATACACACAAAAATGCTAGCTTTCGCAGCCTAGCTGCTTCATCAGGCGGAAGGGAAGGAGAGGGAAAAGGAAATGATGAGGGTTTTAAGGAAGGGGGTAAGGAGCCATTCCAATCCCGGGACAGGAAAGACTTACCTTGGGGGAAAAAATGGAGGGTAAATAAATGCACACACATTTACACAGACACAAGTACACTTAGGCAGACATACTGTAGAAAGCTTTCTACAGTTTTACAGTATGTCTGCCTAAGTGTACTTGTGTCTGTGTAAATGTGTGGGTGTGTGTGCATTTATTTACCCTCCATTTTTCCCCCAAGGTAAGTCTTTCCTGTCCCGGGATTGGAATGGCTCCTTACCCCCTTCCTTAAAACCCTCATCATTTCCTTTTCCCTCTCCTTCCCTTCTGCCTGATGAAGCAGCTAGGCTGCGAAAGCTAGCATTTTTGTGTGTGTGTGTGTCTGTGTGTTTATTTGTTGCTATTACTGCCTGTGCCCCTTCGCCTGGTAAGTGTACTTCTGTTTATTTTATTTGTTTCTCTCGACGAGCCGGTCCTTTTGGTAAGTCATCTCTTTTCTATTTTTATTTTTGTTTATACCACCGGGAAAGTTTCCCTCTATAATTTTCGTTTCATCAATTTGAATCTAACAATCACAATCGTTTGTTATTACTCTGTTACCTTTCGAAATCTTTTCTGTCCTCTTACTTTCTCCTTCTGTTTATTTTATTTGTTTCTCTCGACGAGCCGGTCTTTTTGGTAAGTCATCTCTTTTCTATTTTTATTTTTGTTTATCCCACCGGGAAAGTTTCCCTCTATAATTTTCGTTTCATCAATTTGAATCTAACAATCACGATCGTTTGTTATTACTCTGTTACCTTTCGAAATCTTTTCAGTCCTCTTACTTTCTCCTTCTGTTTATTTTATTTGTTTCTCTCGACGAGCTGGTCCTTTTGGTAAGTCATCTCTTTTCTATTTTTATGTTTGTTCATCCCACCGGGAAAGTTTCCCTCTATAATTTTCGTTTCATCTATTTGAATCTAACAATCACGATCGTTTGTTATTACTCTGTTACCTTTCGAAATCTTTTCTGTCCTCTTACTTTCTCCTTCTGTTTATTTTATTTGTTTCTCTCGACGAGCCGGTCATTTTGGTAAGTCATCTCTTTTCTATTTTTATTTTTGTTTATCCCACTGGGAAAGTTTCCCTCTATAATTTTCGTTTCATCAATTTGAATCTAACAATCACGATTGTTTGTTATTACTCTGTTACCTTTCGAAATCTTTTCTGTCCTCTTACTTTCTCCTTCTGTTTATTTTATTTGTTTCTCTCGACGAGCCGGTCCTTTTGGTAAGTCATCTCTTTTCTATTTTTATTTTTGTTTATCCCACCGGGAAAGTTTCCCTCTATAATTTTCGTTTCATCAATTTGAATCTAACAATCACGATCGTTTGTTATTACTCTGTTACCTTTCGAAATCTTTTCTGTCCTCTTACTTTCTCCTTCTGTTTATTTTATTTGTTTCTCTCGACAAGCCGGTCCTTTTGGTAAGTCATCTCTTTTCTATTTTTATTTTTGTTTATCCCACCGGGAAAGTTTCGTTTCATCAATTTGAATCTAACAATCACGATCGTTTGTTATTACTCTGTTACCTTTCGAAATCTTTTCTGTCCTCTTACTTTCTCCTTCTGTTTATTTTATTTGTTTCTCTCGACGAGCCGGTCCTTTTGGTAAGTCATCTCTTTTCTATTTTTATTTTCATCTATATATATATAGATATATATATATATATATATATATATTGAAGAAAAATTCTTTAGTTCTTCTTTTAATAAAATCACAATTTTTAGATAGTATAGCAAATTTTCCAATCTATAATTAATTTAATTTACAATAAATGAATTCCTCTTTTGATGTCTACCTTCTTCATTATTATTACTATTAAATTTTCTTAAAGTTGATCTTATGCAGAGTCTAACTTAGTAAGTGCTTCAGACTTCTCACCCCCTTCCCCCTTGTTTGGCATCAACTGCATAATTTGCAATGCCACAAGTATTCAATAAAAATTTTCTCTTTTCATTCTGCTGCTCTTCATTGGTGACAAGTTTGGAGATCATGCTAGCCAGGAAAGTTATTGCACTTCTTTCAGAGCACATTGAGTTTCACATGCATTGTATGGACAAGCATTATCCTATTGGATTACTTTCCTGTTGAGTCCCAAGAATGGGCCTTACAACTTTCTGCATATACTAAGCACTGGTCAGCTTTAGCCTTTACAACACCAAAGGTGCACGACAGTTGTAGCTTATCACACCCCAAATCATAAGACCTGAAGTGGGGCCAGAGTGTCTTTATGGGACAGTGCTTACTAGGTACAAGTTGCATGCATAAACGACTATACTTGAATGCCTCGGGACTCTCCCTTCAATAATGAAGACTATGGCCCTACAAGCTATCTTCAAATAATCCTCTGACAGCGCCAGTCAAATCTTGCGCACAGATGCTGTGGCAAGTGTGGAAGACAGGCATAGGTGTGCATATCCACAGTCCCACTGCTAGTAACCAGTTCTCAACAGTTCATGCTGACACTTCTGGTTGTATTCTGGCTGCTGCCACTACTGTCCTTACAATAAGACAACCTTGCCAGACTTCTGTGCTGCAGGGCCATCAGAATCCAATCACAGAGTGTGAGAATTTTCACATGAAAATTTCAACCAGATTCATTCCACAACTGATTCAGCACATCCAACTTATATGGAAATTCACCAAAATCACAATTCCATCACCCAGAAAGCCAGAAGTTGGTGTCTTTCAAACTTGCTCAGTTGGCAATAGGCAGTATGAGTGCATCTCTATGACATGATGGTGCATGTTTGTTCACAGGTTTATATCACACTGAGCCTGATGGCTGTAAATATTTCCTATTAAAGGTTACACACAGTTGGTGCTCTAGCAGATGTCACTACACTATCTGTTGCCAGACAGTGTTGAAATCATTATCAGTACAACTACCATTCAACAGGTGACATCTCCCATCATTGGATCAAAATCAACTCCATCTTTCCTGGTGTACCTTTTCTTTGGAGGAGGGGGGCGCAGTGTAATTTCAATTTTTATTTGATTTATAATTACAATATTCTGATAAGAAAATGAATGATTAAAACAAATTGTAAATGAAATTCAGTTATTTGAAAGAGTTATTTTCTTGTATTACCAAACTACAAATTATCTAATATTTTTGTTGTGTTCATATGCTCCCAGTTGATAGTGGCTGAAGCTAGTGACTATGATAATAATTTGCAAATTAAATACGGCCTTCATTGTACTTTATTAATATACTCCCAACTCATTTCATCCTCTTTGGTTATCTTCAGAACAACAGGTATGTGTCTGCTGATGTGCATAAATGAAATTATGAAGTCAAAAAATATTTGAGCCCAAAGACTAAGCTTTGTGTATATATTGTTCTGTAGACCTCAAAAGAACGAAACACATAAGCAGTAAAAAAAGTCTGTACTAAAACACTGAAAACACTGACATCAATCATTTCTGTTTGTAATATTGTGTTAATAAGCATACTCATTTTTCAGGGTGAACTGACAATAACATTTGTCATGGAGGAACTGGAAAATGCACTTTTCTTAGATCAGGTAAGATCTTTTTTCCTGACATACAATAAAATGTGCTCATATTTGCTTCATATGTTGAAAGTCTGAAACATCCAGAAAAAAATTGGGATGGATCCATAAGGAAAGATATATTTTGTCTTACAAGGGGACCTTCAGGTCTTGGAAATTCAGTTCCGGATGAGATTTTACAGGTTAGTAATATACCTCAAGGGTGGCCTCTCGTCGTTGTCTTAGAGTGAAAGTTCTGAGAAAAATGACACCAAAGTTTTAAGCACAGCTCATAAACAGCTTATATACTAGTTGAAGGAACATGGGTGCAGCCATGTGGGTTAGTTCAGGCAATAGCATGTGGAACTGTTACATAGCTGATCTAGGTTCGATCCTATCTCAGGGACATATTGTATTTTTAATTTTGATTTTTTTAAACATTATAACTTGTAAATAAATTTAGTGACTTACATGCTATCAATTAAATCACAACTAATTTTAGTTTGTTTATAAAATGGTTGTCACAGCTACTTACATTTGAATTTGACATCTTGCATAATTTATAAATGATGATTGATTACAGGAACAACTTTTTTTAAAAAGATGTTGAAAAATATACTTCGTTGACATTGCTGAAAACTCCTCTTTCATCAAAAAGCCTGGAAGCGTACCAGGTATATCGGATCATTTCCTTAAAAATTGGCAATGACAGCTGATGATGGACTATTGATTGTATCTTTATACAATCTTCATGAGTATTGATTTCTCTGTTTCTTTCAATAAGATAAGCGGAATTTTTTAGATGCTTTATCAGATTTTTTACTTGTCTATAAAAATAGATGTCGCATGGTTGAACAAGTGGAGTACATTTGGAGGAATCACTTTAACTGTACATGTTGGTGATTTCTCATCATCCTGGAAGATTTCTATTTCAGGCTTTTCTTGTCCACTCCAAGAGTCAATAATTAACAGAAACCATTCTTGTCCTACATAATACTTCACACAATGTTTTACAAAGTCAGTATATAGTTCTGTCATTAGCTTGCCAGATTTGGAAGACGTTACTACAAAATTTTTACACTACTTCTCGTACCTTATTCATTTACTGTTTTTTGAATATTTGTCTTTTTTAAAAATAATGAACACTTGAGGTAGAGTGTTTCCAGATAGAGTGAAAGTATATTGAGCAGTATAAGCATCCAATACTTTATTTATGTTGTGTCTTTGGACAAAACTATTTTTACTTCCTTTGACAGCCAGAATTCTGTTGTACACTGACTGATACTGACTTCCTGGGAAATAAATAAATAAATAAAAATGAAATTGATGTATTTTGTCAGACAATCGTAAAAATAAAAAGCAAAATGAATTTTTAAATAACCTGCAATAAATACCTGTCTGGTCAGTGTCGAAAACAAACTGTTTGTTAAAATTTGGTATCAGTTTATTCATTTGGATGCGAAAAGTATCTGCAGCAGCCAAGGTTTCTGCGATTATTGCTGTTTCTTTCTTGAAACAAATTTTGTCACTTTTCGCTGAGAAATGATGTGTTTATTTTTGAATCTATGAACCCATCTATCAGACGCTTTAAATTCAAAATCATTGAACTGTTGTGCTGCTGTTAAAGCCCACTGCTGTAAATTCCTTGTAGTCACTTGCTGATAATTCTCTCGGGCTTCAACAAAATGATCATACATCCAGGAACAGATTGCTGCATACTTATCGAAGTGATTGCCTCCTTTTATTTCTTCTTCCCATTGGGATAAATATTCCTTCTTTCTTAACTGGCTGCACCTTTTTTTCTGTAATGTTTGTAAGGTCCTAGTGGGATGAGCCTTTGTGATATTAACAACTGTAATTTAGTAATCCAAAGAAAGATGGTCTACTTCTCTTGTCTTTTTTCCTTCTGGTTCGCATTAATCTACTGAACCATGGTTTTTTACTTTTTCAAAAGTTACCTCTTCACTGATTTCATTTGCGTGAAAAATTTCTTCTTCAGTCACAAATATTATTTTCTCCTACATGCCCATAGTTTGTTTGTAAATTTCTTCACCCATCAACTTTGCTTCATGAGAAATTGTTGTTGAAGATTCCGATGCATTGAAATTCTTTACAGCAAGCAAACATTCATAATGAATGCTGCATCTTTTAATATCACCTTTGACACACCACTGTATAATGAATCAGTAGCTTCTGATACTTCAGTTCCTGCTTTGACAGACATTTTTAATTCACACTATTGTAAACACACGAAACTCTGTGGAAGTCAGGAAGGCCCATTTGTCTACGTATTAGTTCCGTGCAGCTCTTCACACTTCTTGACTGTCTGCCTATAGGGCAACAGCTATACTCTGCTTTTCCTCGAAGAAACCGGTTCCTCTAATTTACATTGGATATTTATAATATTTCCACAGATTATAATATCACTCAGTTAACATTGTAATGACAATAGTAATAACTCTTTAATTTACATCCACAGGGTGGCCACCGAACCTTGAAACCGGGAAAAAGCCTTGAATTTGAAAAAAACGGGGTAAACCGGGAAAAAACCTTGAATTTCAGCCAGAAACCGGGATTTTTAACCCGTGAGATCTCGCGGCTTTAAGATTTAAATGATCGTTCGCGTATATAGCCTATTGCTCAGATTACAAGACCATTAGAAATGTACTTAATACATGTAAATAAGTAATCCCAGTGGTTTTTGTAAGATAAAACCTCAAAGTTTAATATTTGAAAGTAACAAAATGCCAGTCGTTTTAAAATTACGGTGACCTAAATGCTCAGATCGCTAGTACCCGTGGGTTAAATAATATTCATTGTTTTATTTTTGTGTAGAAAAACATTTCGAATAAATAAATATATTTCTGCGCGGTTTAAAAAGATTTATAATTATAGGTTACGTATTCCGTTATCTATTTCTGTATTTATCTCGAAGTGTTGTTCAACCAGGCGACTCTATTACTCGCGATGTACGTCGAAGAGACGCGATGTTATTGTAAGGCGCGACTACGAAATCGCAGCTACAATGAAAGGCGATATTTATTTGTACGAAATTTGCTGTAACTGACACCCCCCCCCCCCCCCCCCCCCGTGATATCTCATCAAAACAGATCTCGTTTGTCTGATTTCGTGTTGAAAAATCTCTTCACCGAAGCATTTTGTTCATTTGACCTATAAACTCCGTAAAAGTTGGTATTGTGATGCTTCGTTAGCATAGGCGCCGACTACGGGTATGCTCGGTCGCTCAATCATACCCCAAAATTGGAGTGGGTATGCTTGGCGTACCCCACTGAAAATGTTGGTATAATTTTTTTCTTTGCGTTATATTTCTTGACTGTAATTAAAATCGACTCTATCATCCCATTGATGGCCGGCTGGCTTTTGTAAGACACCGGTCTAAAAAGATTATTTTAAATGGGCAATTGAATTCGTAGGCATTAAAATCCACATTCACATGTGAGTGAAATGACCGTTTTCTAAATAGTTCGAATGTTAATGGAATTCCGCTTATTCTGTCAATATTGTAAACTGAAGGCGGCAACCTTTAATTGTATTAAGTAACTAGAAATAAGTGGCTTTGGTACGATACATTGAAAATGTTTACACTACGAATTTAATTCCCGGTATCTTTTGAGACAACCTTTTGTTGCTGCGAAGACTGCCCTATTCCTTTTAGCTAAAACAATGTGTAAACAGACAGTCCTCATAACTTGTGAAGGTCTTGTTTTAATTGGCAGCCCTACAAAATTCTCGAAACGCAACAGCAAGATTTTTTTCTGAATTTGAATTTTCAGGCTTCAAAAATTTGTCAACAATTGAACGTAGTAGTCGGACGTCAGTTTCTGCTCTTTTTGACCTGTGTCACCTGTGCATGGAATTACGTCTTAACCCTTTTCCTCCCATCATCTTTATCTGTCCCTCTAGCCACAACCATTTGTTCAAAGATTGTAAATACCATTGCTACGATTCCAATAATTCATTGACTAGATTGTCTATCATTACCTCGAGGAAACAGAGCATTAGGCTACAATGCATTGTCAAAATATATATCGTTGCTTGATGTCTAAGTTGGAGTAAATGCAACAATACTTCCATATAATTTTATCAAGGTAAAGGAAGCAAAATAATTTATAAACTTTATTACTAAATAATTGTCCAATGTCTAAATTAGTAGTCAACAGTTTGAAAATGTTATTAGTTACGGTATAGGAAACATATCCTGCACACTGATGCCATCTGTAGTCATCCCAAATTTTTCTCCAAAAACTAAAATTAATAAAAAAATCTGTCAAATATACATTAATCCAATCATTATTTATAGATATACGGAAAGAAATATTTTTGTTCATAAATCAATAAAATTTGGGGTTAAAAGGGTTAATGTTTTGCGTGTGAAAATCGTTAATATGAATAAGTATACAGTGATATACAAAAGGACTTCGACTTATAATCGTGATGGTGACGGTGATATGGAATCGATAGCGTGTATGTTTTGTATAAGTTTTTGACTTTGCGTCGTATTTATTTTGCTTTAGAAATACCCGGGTACGCCACTGAGCATACCCCCAAGATTTTCAAAAGTCGGCGTCTATGTTCGTTCGTAATAATTATAGACGACTGCTGTGACTGAAATTAGAGCTCCTAATGTTTTCCCCAACATGGTTGGAACTGCGCCGCATCAACAGCATAAAGACGCACTTCCTGCCATCTTTCACAAACGATTTCGCGAAAACTAATTGGTAGAAAAATTTATTTTTTCGCTACTTAAATCTTTATATCTCAACATTTTGACGAAATCTGCATAATTTCGTGAATAGCCATAGTTAGTAAGATATTGGCTTTGAAATAAGAGACAGCGCTAGGTTAGGAAGAGTTTGAAATAAAAAATAAGGGCTGCATGTTAGACCATACGTTGCTGCGAATGAAATTTTCCTAACGTATTAAAATTTATTTTAAACGTAGCAGATCTTTACCTTTCACTCAAATTGCTAAAATTCATTTTATGTTTCGAACTCATTTCCGATGGTGACGGGGCCAGCATGAAATATCTGTGCGTCTCATATATGGTTAGAGGTGTTGTTGTTGTGGTCTTCAGTCCAGAGACTGGTTTGATGCAGCTCTCCACCCTACTCTATCCTGAGCAAGCCTTTTCATCTCCTCATAAGAACGACAACCCACATCCACTTGAATCTGCTTACTATACGTGTCTCTTGGTCTCCCTCTGCGATTTTTACCCCACACACTTCCCTCCAACGCTAAATTCACAATTCCTTGATGTCTAAGAATGTGTCCTACCAACCTATTCCTTCTTTTAGTCAAGGTACGCCAGAAATTTCTTTTCTTCCCAATTCGGTTCAGTACCTCCTCCTTAGTTACGCGATCCACCCACCTAATCTTCAGCATTCTTCTGTAGCACCACATTTCAAAAGCCTCTATCCTCTTTCTGTCCACACTGCTTATCGTCCATGTTTCACTCCCATACAAGGCAACACTCCATACAAATGCCTTCAGAAAGGACTTCCATAGGCTTAAATCAATATTCGATGTTAACAAATTTCTCTTTTTCAAAAACGCCTTTCTACCCATTGCCATTCTGCATTTTATATCATCTGTACTGCGACCATCATTTGTTATTTTACTGCCCAAGTAACAAAACTCATCTACCTCCTTTATTGTTTCGTTACCTAATCTAATTCCTTCAGCATCACCTGATTTTCTTACACTGCACTCCATTACCCTAGTTTTACTCTTGTTAATGTTCATCTTATATGCACCTTTCAGCACACTGTCCATTCCCTTCAACTGCTCTTCCAGGTCCTTTGCTGTATCTGACAGAATTACTATGTCGTCGGCAAAACGCAATTTTTTAATTCTTCACCCTGAACTTTAATTCCTTCTCCAAATTTCTCCTTGCTTTCCTTTATAGCTTGCTCAATGTACAAATTGAACAACATTGGGGAAAGGCTACAACCCTGCCTTACTCCCTTTCCAACCACTGCATCCCTTTCATGCCCTTCAACTCTGACAACCGCTGTCTGGTTTTTGTACAAGTTGTAAATAACCTTACGCTCCCTATATTTTACTCCTGCTTGCTTCAGAACTTTAAAGAGTTTATTCCAATCAACATTGTCAAAAGCCTTCTCCAAATCTACAAAAGCTAGAAATGTTGGTTTGTCTTTTCTTAATCTATCTTCTAGGATAAGCCGTAAAGTGAGTATTGCCTCCCGTGTTCCTACATTTCTCCTGAACCCAAACTGATCTTCCCCGAGGTCGGCTTCTACCAGCTTTTCCATCCTTCTGTATATAATTCGTGTTAATATTTTGCAACCATGACTTATTAAACTGATGGTTCTGTAGTTTTCACACCTGTCTGCACCCGCTTTCTTTGGAATGGGGATTATTACATTTTTCTTAAAGTCTGATGGTATTTCGCCTGTCTCATACATCCTAGACACCAGTTCAAATAGTTTTGTCATGGCTGGCTCTCCCAGAGACTTCAGTAGCTCTGACGGGATATCATCTACTCCAGGGGCCTTGTTTCGACTTAGATCTTTCAGTGCTCTGTCAAATTCATCTCTCAGTATAGTATCTCCTATTTCATCATCATCTACATCCTCTTCCCTTCCTACAATAGTGTCTCGAAGTTCATTTCCTTTGTAGAGCCCCTCTATATACTCTTTCCACCTTTCAGCTTTCCCTTCTTTGCTGAGAACTGGTTTTCCATCAGTGTCCTTGATATTCATAGAGCTGTTTTTCTTATCGCCAAATGTTTCTTTTATTTTCTGGTAGGCTGTATCTATTTTTCCCCTATTTATACATTCTTCTACATCCTTGCATTTGCCTTCTAGCCATTCCTGCTGAGCCATTTTGCACTTCCTGTCAATCTCATTTCTTAGTCGTCTGTACTCCATTTTGTCTGTTTCATTTACTGCATTTTTATACTTTCTCCTTTCATCGATTAAATTTAGTATCTCCTGTGATATCCAAGGATTCTTTGTAGGTCTTGCCTTCCTACCTATTTTGTCCTCTGCTGCCTTCACTATTTCATCTCTCAATTTTACCCATTCCTCCTCAACTGTTTTATTTTCCCCTGTTTCTGTCAATTGTTGCCTGAAGCTCCCTCTGAAATTCTTAAGAACTTCAGGTTCCTTCAATTTATCTAGGTCCCATCTCCTTATTTTCCTACCTTTCTGTAGTTTCTTCAGTTTCAGCCTACAGTTCATAACCAACAAGTTATGGTCAGAGTCTATGTCTGCCCCTGGGTATGTCCTACACTTCAAAACCTGGTTCCGAAATCTATGTCTTACCATTATAAAATCTATCTGGTATCTCCCGGTGTCTCCTGGTCTCTTCCACGTATACAACCTTCTTTTGTGATTCTTAAACCAGTTAGAGGTATCAAAATGATATTTTGGCAAATGATAACATGCAAAGAGGGTCGTATTTTGCCATATGGTTACTACGCAAAACTGTATTAACTGTCGCTTTATTCAAGGAAACGTAATTTTTTTTAACGAAAAAGAGTGAAGTTAGGGATTTATTAATCAGTGTTAAGGTATTCCTTCATCAGTCACAAACGTTTATTTCTTTGCTTGATGTCCAACGAGTATCAGACCTACTACTCAGTTTGCAAAAACTAATAGGAGTTACATTCCCTAGCAGTAATAGAACGAAAATTACTAAATCTAACGTGGATTTTATGCGAGAATACTAGAAAATGGCAGATACCAAGAATTTCTTCACTACCTAATGAACTGACATGTTCTCATTTCCTCACATAACACTCAGTATTGAGATATTTACAATGACCTTTTGACATAACTGAAAAACTGAAATTTAATATTACATAGAAACACAACACTTTTGTAGTTTGCAACTATTGAATTTAATGGATTAAGAAGTTAGTACCACTGTCTTCAAGTATGGACGTTATGCAGTAACAAGCTGTGCTTAGCTCTAATACTAAATGCTGAAGCGCTAGCCCCTTACTTAACAGCCATATACAACCGCTCTCTCATAGAAGAATCAGTACCAAAAGATTGGAAAGTTGCACAGGTCACACCTATTTTCAAGAAAGGCAGTAGGAGTAACCCACAGGCCTATATAACTGACGTCAATTTGCAGCAGGGTTTTGGAACATACCCTGTATTCAAATATTATGAATTATCTCGAACAGAACGATCTATTGACCCAAGGTCAACACGGATTTAGAAAGTATCGTTCATGCGGAACACAACTAGCTTTTTATTCACACGAAGTGATGGGTGCTATCGACAAGGGTTCGCAAATCGATTACGTATTTCTTGAATTCCAGAAGACTTTTGACACCGTACCTCACAAAAGGCTTTTAATCAAATTGCGTGGTTATGGTATATCGCCACCTATTTGCGATTGGATAGGGGATTTCCTGTCAGAGAGGACACAGTTCGTAGTAATCAATGGTAAGGCATCGACTAAAACAGAGGTGATATCGGGCGTTCCACAGGGTATTGTTATTGGTCCTCTGCTGTTCCTTATTTACATAAACGATTTGGGGGAAAATCTAAGTAGGTCTCTTAGGGTGTTTGCAGATGACGCTGTCTACCGTCTAGTAAAATCATATGAAGATCAAAACCAACTGCAGAACGGTCTGAATAAGATGGTGTAAAAATTGGAAATTGATTCTAAATAATGAAAAATGTGAAGTCGTCCACATGAGTCCGAAAAGAAATCCGTTAAACATTGTTTACATGATAAACCAATCAAGTGTGAAGGCTGTAAACTCCACAAAATACCTAAGAATTACTATTACTTCAGCCATAAATTGGAAAGAACACGTAGATAATGTCATGGGAAAGGCGAACTTAAAACATGGATCACTACAAAAGAAACTGCATACACTACACTTGTCCATCCATTTTTGGAATATTGCTGCCCACTGTGGGATTCGTGGGTTGACGGAGGACATCGAAAGAGTCCAGAGAAGGGCAGCTCGTTTCGTATTGTCACGATACAGGGCAGACAACGTTACGGAAATGATACAGGATCTGGGATGGGAATCATCACAACAACGGCGCTTATCGCTGCGGCGTGGGCTACTTACGAAACACCAATCGCCAACATTCTCCTACGAATGCGAAAATATGTTGATAGGTAGAAATGATCATTAGAATAAAATACTAGAAATCAGATCTCGAACGGAGAGATTCAGGTGTTCTTTCTTCCCGCGCGCTATTCGAGAATGGAGTGGGAGATAAATAGTATAATAGTGGTGCGATGAACCCTCTGCCAGGCACTTAAATGTGATTTGCAGAGTATCCCATGTAGATGTAGAATACTGAAGACGAGGTATTACTAGACAGGCGAGCGAATCCCAATGCTGCATGTTTAACTGACATTATCTGAAGATATATATTTCTCACATAGTTCCTGTTTGGAGACGATGAAAATTCGATGTATTTTGAACATTTCATTCACTTAATGTGTTCACCTACCTTCAACAGAAAAAAGTACCTCGCATGTCGAAAATTCCGTAACGTTGTCAGTAAGTGTATGTTCGTAAACTGTCAGTATATCCTCTTAATAAACTATTACCGCAAAAGAAACTAAAATGAAAATGTAGTGTAGTCCTTCACGAACACATTCATGAAAATTGCACGTTCATACAGCGAGTAGTTTGCGTGTATGAGCGAGTAGAATCAAACGGGAAGTAACGCGTGAGCTTCGTTCAGAACATGGCAACTACTACAGCTTGCCGCGGTGGAGTAGCCGAGCGGTGTAAGGCGCCTCGCTGCGGAGCGCTGTTGCTCGCCGTCGGGGGTTCGAGTCCTCCCTAGGGCATGGATGTGTGTGCTGTCCTTAGGTTAGTTTACCTAGGTTTAAGTAGTTTGTAAGCTACGGTCTGATGACCACGCAGTTTGGTCTGATAGATTTACAAACATTTGAACATTTTTTACTACAGCTTGGGGAAAAATGGCGGACCGTTCTGCTCGGGTTTATAGGAGTCTTAATGGTAATATATAAATAGTTAACACAGTCATCATGTACGTATTGTTGATGGCTGAACTGTTTTTCATGTAGGCCCGGCTAGCGCCAATTATGAGGATAATTAATTTACGGGGGGAATGTCAAGTGTAAAATTTTAAATGGGAACCCCGATTATTTATCGCAGATTCGCATTCTAAGGCCCACATCATGTATGGCTGGTTGATAATTTTTTGTTGGTTTGTTCGTGCTTTTGTTTTTTCGACAGATGGCGCTGTAATAGTAAGAATACTTGCCATACTGGTGAAGAAAAGTACTAAACAGGAAATAAAATAAATGAAAACCATGTTCATGATGCTTCAGAACGCTACCAAATGATCTCCAAAGTGATCACTCCCTCTCCCCGCAGTTGACAGAGCAGTCTTCCAAAGTGATACCTTAGTCCAGATTGCCCTTGTCTGAATACCAGTTATGACTTGCCGAAAAAATACTTAATTGTACTAGCCGGGAAGAAATGTACATCTAGTATCATTTAGTTGGATTCTGGAGCATCATCAATATGATTAACCTTTATTTTCGTTCCTGGGTGGTCCATGTCTTCAGCAGTATGGCAAATAACTCTTACGTTATAGTGCAATATGTTGCCAATTGAAAAAAAAAAAAAAAAAAAAAAAAAAAAAAAAAAAAAAAAATTTCAACCAAACTATACATGATTTGGTCTGTAGAATCCGAATCTGCAATAAAAATGGGAGTTTCCATTTATAATTTTACACTAGACACCCACACCGCTCCCAAACGGTGGAGACAGGTCAAGTTTAGTATCATTTCCTAAGCCTCTGCCTTCTGTTCATAATGGTGAAAACTGTTGTTGAATATATACTGTTTTTTTTAGTTATTCTGGTTTAATTTAGAATATACACCCTGTACTTTACATTGTGTCAGTGTCGAATCTGGGGTGGGAGAGGGGGTCTATGGGGCTGCAGATCCCCCAAAACCATGAGGAAAACATCATAACATGAGCGGGTTCTTTTTAGATCAGTTTGAGGTACAATGCAACAATTTTTATAAGCTCTGTCCCTCCCCCCCCCCCCTCCCCAACACAAATCCTGGATTCACCACTGCTTGGTGTACATTACAGCGTGACATGGTTCAAGTTGGATGACATGTGTTTTAAAAATAGGTAACTAACTTGTTCTGGCGTAGTTGTTTGATAACCCCTTTGAGCAAAATTGGGTTTCGTGTAAACCTGGAAAATAATTATTTTTAACCTGGAAAACCTGGAAAAAACCTTGAATTTGAAAATGAAGATTTGGTGGCCACCCTGAATCCATTAAAATGCATTTGGCACCATTCTACTTTTAAAAAAGGATACATTGAAATTCACATATTAAGTAACTGTGACAGCCATTTGATAAACAAACTTAAGTTACTTATTTTTTAATTGATAGTACTTAAAGTGGATTACATTTATTTACAAATTATAATTTTCAAACAAATAACGAAAACTAAAAATACAATGTTTCCTGGAGGTAGAATCGAACCCGAGTCCACTGCATGGCGAGTGAACACGCTACTGCCGGAGCTACTCCACCTTACATAAGACTCGCCCTTTTAACTACTACATCAGATTTATATGAGCTGCAATTAAAACTTTAGAGTTGTTTTTGTCATACTTTTATGAGAGGACAGCCTAGAGGTGCATTACTAGTCTGCAAAGTCTCATCCCGAACTGAATTTCTGTGGACCTGAAGGTCCCCTTGTTAATGTGTTGTGAAGCGAGTTGGTGAAGAAATAATTGTTACAGGATTAATGGGGAAGGATGAAAGTGATACATAAATAGTATTATATCTGTATGCAGACAGTTTGGTCAGAATATGACAATTAAGAAGTAAAGGCAGCAACTCCCTGAATAGTATAGCCATTGAATCATTTACTGAGACATATACCGTATTTGTGTGAATATAGGCCGCGTGCGAATATAGGCCACACCTAAACTTTTGACACGAGATTATAGAAAAAAAAATCTAGAGTATAGGCCATAGGTTTTTTAATTTTTATTTTACTTATTTTTATTCTTTGTATAATCGAACTTTTTTCGTAATCAGAAACACAATGTTAACGAAATAATGTTCTCTTTTCAATAAAGTCAAAACAAAAATGCAAAATTGTAAGTCAACGAATAGGTAAAATTTTACGATGCTTCTCGCCGGGCTCCAGTGCTTATGTTGGCAACAGATAAACAATGAATTGTAGAAACGCGCTAATATTTTTCTTAAATGTTATTGCTGCTCGTTTCGCTCGCAGCAAAATAAATACTATACCTGCTCTATGGTTGACAGGTTCTTGTATGTACGCTTGTCCGTTCAGAAAAAAATAATTTTCGTTTTAATTGAAGTTGTCACGCAAAAACATTTATTGGCCATCTGAGTTGCCGTCATTACCATTGGTGCCAACGTAACCACTGCAGCCCCGCGAGAAGCGCCGTACAATTTAACCCAACAAATAAGAAAGCGAGACGACAAGCCGATCCGGGCGCCCCAAGTGAGGGGAAGCTGAACCAAGGCGTGTTACCGGGCGTTTCAAGTGTTGTATAAAGCGTAGGCGTGCACTGCAAAAATATAGTATTTTTTGGTGTGTGTGAGTGTGTGACGATGTTTTGGCTTGCACGTTTGTAGCGGGAAACGAATGTACGGGTTACACTGCCTAAAAAATGTAAGCTTCAGGTTACCTAGTCACACTAACGGACATGGAAAATGGGAGGTTCGACGTAAATTTGACACTGGCGAAAAAACGTTCGACGCTGGTATGTAAGTGAGGATAAACTATTAAAATGTTCAAAGAGTCATCGTGCATTTCAAGGGCTAAAATGTAAATATACCCATGTTTGCTTGACTTCATAATTCTAAACAGGAACTGTGGTTTTGCTGTTACAACAGAAATGATTCAGTTGCAAGGCTGCAAAATAGCCCCGAGTTCCATGTACATCGTTTCATGGAAATAACCCCCAATGAATGTGAACCCAGTGAATCTGGACGTAGTAAAAGACGTTATTTTAAAAAGTAGCATTGGAGCTCAACATCAGCATTAGCTATACAAATCAGTTGTTCCGCTCTCTTAACCTCCCATCACCGTTCACGGTAGGCATTATCGTACCAACATAAACGTCACGGTAAAATCTCTCGCATCACACACTAAACTTTTATCGCGAAGACTAGCTTCATTGACTACATCAAATTAAAATCATTTGTGTATGTTACGTACTATTCTTGTTTTAAGGCCACGCGGACGTGTTAAAAAGACGGTCGTCAACTTTTGTTGGCTGCAGTACAGAATGACACCGTTCGATTTATATCGAAATATCGACTTCCAGGAATTCCCGCGCCATTTCCCTGAATATGTACAAAAACATATATGTAGTTCTGCGAAACTGTTACTGTAGCATTTTTGAACATTATCTGGTTTATTACGTTTCTCAAACCAAAATAAAAGTGAGCGTGTAATTTTTGAAACAAACGACTTTGGGAAAAGGAGCGTTTGGGGGGAGAAAGACTGAATCTCGATTATAGGCCGCACCACGATTTTGTACGCCGAAATTTGGGAAAAAAAGTGCGGCCTATATTCGAGCAAATACGGTACAAGACTGAAGGTACAAGGAAGTTACTTTAGAAAGTATATGGGATATGAATGCGGGTGGCATAGTAATAATGTGACACACAGACAATGATCACATTGACATAGGAGTCGATCGGGAGAGGATGATAGAACAGAGAACAGGGATGATTGGAGGAAGAAGAGTATGAAGGCATTATGAATAGTTTTAGTATACTGAGGAAGCATGGAGCCATGTTTGGGGCAGGGCTTAGTGGAGATTTAGTTCCAGAGGATTCAGTGACTGTGTTGAAAGAACAACTCTCATCTTTGTGTAATCAGAAAAGAGAAAAATCCTCAGCATTTTGAAGAACCTGACAAGACTGATCTTTACCAACAAAGTACAGTCATTGAGTACTTGCCATATGTTGACTCTACACCTTAACTGCATCAATTTAGTGATCTTGGCATCCGAAAAGATTATAATCAGGAATGAAGACAGCAGTCAGTTGCTTTTCAATCTGTATTATATTGCAGATCTAGAACCTTTTAATTTAATCAATACATTCACTGAATTCCTGTATGGTAGAAAAGTCATATTACCATTCTGCATAGGTAAAGTGTCAAGGGTGATAGAATGTGGCGAATTCTATGTACCAGGAAGTACAACATAAACAACTAAACCAAACAAAGCAAATTCATAAAACAAAAATTGGACAAATGATAAGTAACTGCCAACACAACAAAGAAGAAATCTGCTGTCCACTCCAGATATCTGGAGATGCAGTCTTAATGGTATATCACTTGGAATGCTACCTTCAAAAGTGTGAAAGCAGAAGATAACTCCAACTGTGTATCCCATTAGATAAAAGACAATAATCCAACTTCAAATAGTTAATGGTGTCCAGGTGTCCACTGCACAACTTCCATGTGTTGGAGATATATGCCGATCACCCAGAATATTAACACCACCTACTTATTATTGTTATTAACTGCCTAGGCATTAGCAACTTCACCTGCATGTCTCACACCACTAGTGAGACACATGCACAGAGCATGCAGTATTTGTGAGTTTGCTTTCTATGTGTCGAATGGGGTAGGCATGCAGTCAAACTGAGTTTGATGGAGAGTAGATTTTGATGGTATTGAGGTTCAGCCATAGCCAGCACAAGCCGAAATGCTGCTCATGTGAGACACAAAATTGCCGCCCCTTTATAAAATAAGTAAATAAAAACGTTTGTCAATGTCAATTATTTTTATGACAGGCCTGTTTCCCATGTTTTGATAATAAAAAAATGTGTTTGATGGTTGGATTTGTACAGAAGAGTGAGTACACATTTTGATAAGTACCTCATCTCCATAAATTTCATCCAGTGACACTTATGAGTACCTTTTTATATCTGTCACTTAAAAACAAATCTATTCCAATGCAAGCTCTTTGCTTCCCATAATTTGGGAGGAGTTAACATGGACCAAAACAAGGATAAAAGTCTTGTAAACATGGAGTCTACATTGCTTACCTTAAGAATTATGACCACTTGACCAGAATAAGAGATGTGACACACTAGTGTAATGTAACATTTTAGAATTACATGTTCTCTAGATTGACTCAAGAGCATCAAATAATTTGTATTGTTTAAAGATTATCATTTAGAAATAGTAACAGGCATAGGAACCTTGTTTTTTTGCACAGGTTCATGGTGTCAAAGTACTGGAAAAAAATGTTATAGAGAAGCTGAATCTACAATGTATCATGAAGCAATTATTCCATGGACATACGTAACATCTGTGATCTTGAAGAACATTAACTTCCATAGTTCTTTTTTATGGAGGGGGACCTGGTCAGCGCCCCGCACACCTTTGTCAGTTTTCGTGACCATAGCCACTACTTCTCAATCAAGTAGTTGTGCAATTGGCTTCACAAGGGCTGAGTGCACCCTGCTTGCCAACAGTGCTCGACAGACTTGGATGGTTACCCATCCAAGTGCTAGCTAATCCGAACGACGCTTAACTTCGGTGATCTAACGGGAACCAGTGCATCCACTGCAGCACAGTTGTTGGCAATAAGTGTTTCAATATAGATGTATAAAATTAAGTTTTATGTTTTTCTTGTCAGATATGTTATACTGGAAAGAAACCCACACTACTAAACTAGCAGTGTTTCACAACTTCAAGATATATGGATGAAATGTTTGAACTCTGCTGAAGTTCAATGCCTTATCCTACGTAGCTATGACTTCTAGAGTAGAGGCACTGAATATTACAACTTCTAACAAGGAGCTGAAAGTAATTTTTTGTAATATTTTGGTACAACCTATGAAATGATGGGACACTAAGGGGTGTGTTGCTGTGGGGATACACGGTCACAAGCATTCAGGCAATCTCTAGAACCTGTAACAACTCACTAGACAATGCTTACTAGACATTTTGTTCTTGTTTTGGTCCCTATTATTTCCTTCTGAAATATGAAAGCAAAGAACTTGCAGTAGTCCTGATTTGATTCACAGTACCATCAAACAGGGTCATTTCGGACAACAGGGTGACTTCCTACAATGTGGTTTATCTTCTCTTTCCCGCCAAACAGCAATGCTTTAGCGCTAATTTCCACCACTGCGCACTGCTTATTTTATGCATGAGACTGTAATTGCCACTCTCCCACAGTCGGACAATCTCATTGTCGAAAGTTCTCCCTGTGTTATGGAGTGGAAACTTACTGTTGTTGCGACTGGCAGAAATGTATTATAGCATCAGTTGCCAACAAGATCAATAGGCTGCGGCACTGTGAGAAGTTATGTACCATTTTGTCAAGAGTTTTGTGTGAAGTTTCAAAGTAATGGAGGTATTTTTGAAATTGTGTACTTTGTGGAGTCATTTTGGACACTGCCGAGAATGTTTAAAAGTAAGAAGGGTGTTCAAGATTGGTATATTTATGACCCCTTAATTTTAAAGAAAGCAGTTCGAGATCTTCAGTGTGGCAAATTAACATATAGAAAAGACTTTAAAAAATAAAGTTCCTTATCTCAGTCCTCATCCATTATCTTAATGATGGACATCCTTAAAATATTTCAAAAGATATTAAAATAAAACAGAAAGAATGTAGAATGTTAGAAAAAGTCAATTTGTGTCCAAAATCTCCCCAGACACTTCGAAACATTGGACAGAGACTTAAAATACACGTGTGCCCCAAAATCACCACATCTGTGGGCTGATTTTGGACACTTTAGTTGTCTGTCTCAGGCAAAAATAGGTGGACATAGACGTTCTGTTTCTAGGATAGGACCCATCACTTCCATAAAAAACAACTAAATCTGACAAAACCTACAAAAGTTATAGTTAAAATAATCTCAAAACTGTCCAAAATCACCCCGTTTGACGGTATCAAAATGTAAAGAATTGCTCATACCATCAATGGATGACAAACTCAGACATGGGTTCCTTATTAAATGATTATATATTCATCCCCCCCCCCACCTACAAGTGCTCAAAGTTTGTAAAGATAATTAATGAGTAGTCACCACAAATCTGGAGAAGTACTCAATTGGTTTAGTTCAAAATTATACAGCATCTTCTACTGAACATTCAGTCAGAAATAGATAGAGATGGGGGAGGAGGTTCTGCACAGTCAGGTGAGGGGAGGAGGAGATAAACGGAGAGAGGGAGGTGGGGCTGAGAAGATGGGCTGAAACATTGTCGTCGTTTGAGCTAGTCACTTCAACAAGCTGTGTGCTAGATTGCTTGTGTATGAAATGAAATTTGCAATCCAAAAGGCACAATTGTTAACTTAAAACATCTTAAATCCCTCTTTCTAGTTGCACTTTTTTACACCAAACACACTGATAAGAATTTAACATTCCCATACGATAACAAAAAAATTGTTACAGAAAAGTGCATACCAATGAGAGGATCTGGTTTCAGACATCAATTAGGCTCAGTTTTCATCACTTTATTCTGACCTTGCTGTTCCAATGTAGTGCATAGCAGAAAATACATGATTAGTAGTAATATCTACAGCTATATGGAAAGGATTTCTCAAGTAGGATGATATTATTTTCCATTTTCATAATTTTTTTGCTTTATAATGCTGAAATTAAGAATGTAGTGGAAGGTAAATTTAAAAATATTAACAAACTTCACTGTATTCATTCATTAGAAAGAACAGACAGTTGGACAAATATCATCTTTTTCCTGCAATTGTTTCCTGCTTAATTATTCAGTAAGTGCTAACCGACTAGTCTCCATCACCCTATCACTTCAGTTTTCTTACCTTTATTCTTCATTCTAGATATGGGAAGATGCGTGTTTTTATGACACCTTACCAGTTTTTCAAATAATAGATGAAAATTTTAGCTGTCTTCAGATTGAAGAAGAAAAAGTCTGACTTACGTGAAACATGTATGAACTATTCTAATTGTTCTTGACATATGGTCGAGATTTGTCTACATTGTCTTGACATTTCGCATAATGCCCATGCTCCAGACAATATACAGAATCTGATGACAAAATTCCTCTAGAAAATTTCTGTATAAGAAATTATATTATTATTTTGCGTTGCTCGTCAATAGTGTGTGGATACGTCATCATGTCTAGCAGGAATGTGCTAGGGTAGTCAGTGCAGATGTGATCACTGGGTGTGAATGGTGTAGAGGGCAGCATTACTGCCTAGTAAGCATGGAACTTGGACTCAAATTTGATCTAGCATAAATTATTATGTTTTCTCCATTTATTTAAATCAAAGCCCATTGGAAGCTAAAGTCAAAAATTCCTTTCTGTGTTGCTTCAATAATTAACTTGAAATTTTATGCAAATTGTTTGAACTTTAAACATTTCTGAATACTATTATAGGATCCATGTCAACTGGCTGTATAAAATCCACAACCAAGTACGAGTGGAAACATAGAAATTAAATGCAAATTAATTACCTGCCAGTAGTGTTAAAATTCCCTGTAGGAAGTTGATTTGAACAGTAAAACTTAACAGTTTAATTTATAAAATTTGTTGATCATATTAATAATAACTAAATCCAGACGTCTGATTTATTTTACTCTTTCCATCTGGCAAATGTAATTGAATTATGGAACACATTCCTATTACATCAGTTATAGTCTATAACAACAAATGATGATGCACATCTTTTTCCGAGATTACAAAAAGCAATGAAATTGGCCTTGACTCCATTGGTCATCTGCTGTTACCAACTCTGTATTTTTCATTCCTTTAAAAAAAAAAAAAAAAAACACAATGGCTAGAATGGCTCTTCTAAAAATAAAGGCAATGATTTAAAAAAAGAAAAAGAAAAAAAGCTTTCATAGTCAGCACCCACATAAACGCCATAATGGCTACTTTCAAACCAGAGAAATGAGTTATCAGAAAATTCCCCTAAGCTCCTCTGCCTCACCTCGTCCACCAAACACTGCCGGGCTTGCCAATGTCCCTGCCTCTCAAACATTACTAAAAGTGCATGACCTGTTGCAATATCTGAGGAATGCTGTTGTATCTTCAGCAAGTTGCAAAATGAAGGTGAAACCTGTACAAGTATTGAGTGGTTGGGTGGCCACCCATCATTATAGATATCAAATTGCATGGGCTGGGAAGACTGGTAAAACAGTACATTCAGCAAACTGTGGCAAGAATTAATGTAAAACTTTAATGCAGGAGAGGGTACAAGTAACGAGTGTTTCTGCACAAAAAACACCCAAAACACTGCTAATAATGTGTCTCCACATCTGACGACCATTGCATGTTCCAATGTCAATACTACGACATCATCAATTACAATTGAAATGAATGCATGACCATTGTCATATTGCTAGATAAATATAAAAAGATACATTGATCTTGCCAAAAGTCGAGAGCAATTCTTGCTTTTGTAGCTCTTAGGGGCACTCTGGAATGCTCTCTATGTCAGGCATCTCTGAGACATGACACATGATTTGTGCATGCTAATGTCTTATGTAGGCTTGGAGAGTTCAAACACATCTGATACGGTTGAGCTGCTGCACAATAGTATTGCTAGGCATGAACTGTGGCGATGGAAGTGATAAGCATGGCAGATAAGGTGTGACAGTATAAGCGGTGGTGACTTCCTGTCACACTGCCAAACTGGTTCAGGCTGCTGCTCAGGCAACTGCATTGGACATCTCACAGGATGCAAAAATTTAGAAGGCATAGCACAGTCGCACTACTGTTTTTAGGTCTGTTGACAATATTATCTTTATATCTATTGATGTTACAAGAGTAATAAGGTGAAGATTAAAAGTTATGGATCTCAGGTCCTTCTGTTTTTGTTGGCACTTCTTTGAATTTTAGTATCAAGAAGAATGAGACTGCTCATGCAGGTTATGGATGGCTGACTGTAGCAATCATTCTTGTTGGTACTTTGAATGGGATTGGTGGTCTTGAAAGCTTCAGTGGTCATGATATTATTACTTACAGGACATTAATGATGGTGTCACTGGATATTGGTGCAGTGGTAGAGTGTTGCATGGTCTGATGAATCCTGACACCTTTTTCATCAGATGATGGGTGGATGTGAATCTTTCATTTTCCAGGGTATTAGCTCCTTCACATCTGTGCTGTTGGCTGGAAACAGCTGGCAGCAGCTCAGTTATGCTCTGGTTAGCGTTAACTTGTGCATCCTTGCGTCTGGTGTAGCTTGTGCAAGACATCATGGTGACCAAAAAGTATAATACACTAGTTGCTGATCATGAACACCTGTTCGTAATATGTAGTTATCTCACTGGTCACTTATGTTCCACGTTATACCAAGAACTGAGGAATTCTCTCTTCCCACTGCACCTGGGGGTGGGGGGGGGGAGAGGAATATCCACCAAAATCCATAATTGCTACTCATTTATTCGCTACTACTTAAGTTACTTTTGTTAATTCATTATTTTTCTCTTTATAGCTCTCTGAAGTTCCTTCCTCATTATTTCATATACTTCCCCCTGTCTCCCACCCTTACCTTCTCTTCCATTTTCAAATTCTCTGACCTTTTCATATTTATCTGCTTACCCCCTTGTTTCCCCTTTACCAATTTTCTTACTCATAATTACTTCCATCCATCCTATACCAACTTTTTTTTTAATATAAAAGTATTTCTTCCATTACTGCATTTATCTTAAATTTTCGATACAAGTATAGCTATAGTGCCTGACAAACAGGAATTAACTGATGAAATTGTAAATGATGTCTTTCAGAAAATTATTAACAGGTTCTCTACAAATGGACTCTCATTAAACTTCAGTAAAACCCAGTATATACAGTAAATAGCATGACACCATTAATAAATTTAGACTTTGAACATAAATCTGTAGTTAAGGTAGATTATTCAAAATTTTTAGGTATTTGCATTGATGAGGGATAGAATTGGAAGAAACACATTGAAGATCTGCTAAAACGTTAGAGTTCAGCTACTTATGCTGTCAGGGTCATTGCAAAATTTGATACGTCTTAGTAAATTAGATTACTATGCCTATTTTCATTCACTGCTTTCGTATAGGATCATATTCTAGGGAATTCAACATTTAGTAAAAAAAAAAAGTATTCATTGCACAAAAGTGTGTAATCAGAATAATTGCTGGAACTCATGAAAGATCATCCTGCAGACATTTATTTAAGGCTTTAGGGATCTTTACAGTAGCTTCGCAATATATGTATATTCACTATGAAATTTGTTATTAACAATTCAACTCAATTCAGAAGTAATAGCAGTGTGCATAGCTACAACACTAGGAAAAGGGTGATATTCACTATTCAAGGTTAAATACAACTTTGACACAGAAAGGCATGAATTATGCTGCCACAAAAGACTTCAGTCACTTGCCAAGTAGCATCAAACCTCTGACAGATAGCCAATTGGTATTTAAAAAGAAATTAAAGGAATTTCTGAATGTCAATTCCTTCTACACTTTAGATGAATTCATAGATAAATCTTTAAAAAATAAAAATTATTTTTTTTTAATGAAAATTAAAAAATCCTTAAAATAGACACCATTTAAAAACTTACAAGTTCCACATCATTACGAAATGTTATATATATATGATGTATAGAACAAGTATTAATCTAATTTTATCTAATCAAGTGAATGTTATGATTTCTGCTCAGTTTTCAGTTCATGTCTTTTCCAAATATGTTTAAAGAAGAATAGTATTGTAATAGTATTCATTAGTCCATATTGGACCCAGTTATATAAAAAATATAAAATCAACAATGTAATAAGGATAATATACAGCTCACCACAAAGACGTACATTAAGCAGTGACAGGCACATAAAAAGGACACTCATAGACACAGAAGTTAATGCCATTCTACTCTCTCACTGAGTGGCACAGATATTACATTAAATAATGTATGATAGCATTAACTACTTTGTGCAGGTACCAGCTGTGTGGGCACAGAGAGCATATCCTTCTCTACTAGGTCTCACTGCTTGGTTTGCTGATCTTCTACTTCGTTTACATGAGCTTCAAACATGGGCTGCAGATTTTGTGGTAAGTGTAAAAAATTTTGCTGTTGTTGACGTAAACTAATTGCAGATAAAAATATAATCTTTATAAAAAGTAAAGAAAGTTTGACTTGCCAGGTGAAAAGGCACTGGTTCGTTGACACACACATAAATAAAAACATACACACACACACGGACACACAAAACTGAGCTTTCTCAACCTTAGGTTGATTCTTCAGAAACAGCAGGGAAGGAGAGGGAAAAGGAAAGGGTGAGGGTTTTAAGGGAGTGGGTAAGGAGTCATTCCAATCCCAGGAGAGGAATGATTTACCTTGGGGGGAAAGGGATAGGTAAACAAACACACACATATATGCATGCCCACACACCAAGGCAGACATATGCAGAATGCCAATTTAGCCCCCAAGGTAAGTCTTTCCTCACCCAAGATTGGAATGACTCCTTACCCACTCCCTTAAAACCCTCACTCTTTCCTTTTCCCTTTCCTTCCCTGCTCTTTCTGAAGAAGCAACCTGAGGTTGTGAAAGATCAGTTTTGTGTGTGTGTGTGTGTGTGTGTGTGTGTGTGTGTGTCTTTATTTATGTGTGTGTCAAGAAACCAGTGCCTTTTCACCTGGTAAGTCTAACTTTCTTTACTTTTTATAAATATTTTTCCAAACAGGAATGTTTCCCTCTATATTAAAAATATAATATCCTAAATACGAAAAGAAATGTAGCAAAACAGTGGGAGGAGACTCAGAGGCTTGTTCATTTATTGCGAACAATATTTAGCTATCTCTCGCTTTCTCTCCCTCCCTCCCTCTTTCTTCTCTGTCCTTGAAGGCATGGGAATGACTTATAAATTTCCAATGGCTTAATGGCAATTGTATTCATGTGGTTCAAAAAGAACCTTCACAAAAAGTGCCATTTTAACATATCATAAATACCGTATATACTATATAATAAGGGCAGTTTACACCTCACTGCAAGGACAAGATGGCAAACTGGGACAGGCACATATAAAAGACATACACATACAACACTTAGGCTATCAACCATAGCCTTCTTAAAAAAATAGAACATTTACACAGTCATACAATCATCATCTCCAATTTCCGCACTACAAATCACACACTCTGGTTTGGAAATAGAAGGGGAGTGGGGAGGGGCGGATAGGAATGTTGCGTCATAGTAGTAGGGAACGATACAGCATGGCCTTACAGAGCATTTAAGTATTAGATAGGAGGAATGGGATGCAGCTTAGGAATGGAGTCGTGATGAGGATGAGGGGAGAAAAGCAGAACGAAACAAAACAAACATGCGCACGAGTTTGCATGCTCGCACACTCATTCACACACACACACACACACACAGACAGACAGCACACAAAATAGGAAAGGTTTAGAATAGAGTGGATAGGAACTGTTGGGTGTGGGAAAATGGGGAGTTGTCATAGGTTGAAGTCTGAATCATTTTGGGATCAGAGACTGTTACTGTAAGAATAACTCCCATCTGTGCAGTTCATAAAAGCTGGTGGTGGATGGGAGGAACCAGATGGCCAGGGTTGTGAAGTAGCTATTGAAATCAAGCTATATGCTCTGCTGCATGCTGTCCACAGGATGGTCTACCTTGTTTTTGGCCACAGTTTGATGGTGGGCATTCATCCTAATGGACAGTTGGTTAGTGGTTATGCCAATATAGAAAGTACAGTTGCTATATTACATGGGTGCTTTCACATATGGCTTGACATCAGTTTAGATAGGATAAACCTGTGACAGGACTGGAGTAGGAAGAGCTGGGTCGGGATTCGACAGGTATTGCAGTGGGGTCTTCCACAGGGATATGATGCAGTAGGCAGTAGGCTGGGTTTCATGGTGGCATAGGAATAGACTAGGATGTTATGGAGGTTGGGATGGTGACAGAACACAACTTTAGGGGTTGCGGGAAGGATCTTGTGCAGGATGTCTCTCAAAACCTTGGTGAAGTATGCAGGTTAGTTGTTTGAGTCCAGGATAGTACTGGGTGACAACAGGAGTGCTCTTTTGCAGATGGTTACTGGTGGTAAAAGGAGGATTTGGGGTATGTGGGGATATGGAACGGTAGATCTGTTTGCGGCCTAGGTCTGTGGGGTAGTTTCTGTCTGTGAAGGCCTTTGTGAGACCGCCAGTATATTGAGAAAGGAAGTTCTTGTCACTGCAGTTATACCATCCGCAGATGGCCAGACTGTAAGAGAGGAATTTTTTTATGTGGTAGGGCTGGCAACTGTCAAAGTGTAGATACTATTGGCGGTTGGTAGGTTTAATATGGAAGTGTTGATTGATCCATTAGTGAGGTGGAGGTTAACATCCAGGAATGTGGCTTGGTGAGTTGAGGAAGACAAGGTGAAGTGGTTGGGAGTGAAGGAGTTGGGATTTTGAAGGTAAGAGGATAAGATCTTGAGTCCAGATTATGAAAATATTGCCAGTAAACTTGAGCCAGGCTAGAGGTTTGGGTTTTGGGATGCTAGAAAGGATCCCTTCAGACGGCTGATAAACAGGTTGACATAGCTGGGTGCCCATGGCTTTAATTCCAACCTGGACTTTCCATTCATAAATTTATACTGCTATATTTATTAAATTGAATTGTTAGCTTCTGATATCAACAGACTTTCCTAAGTTAATAAGCAAAATGTTCACAGAATTGGTGTGATCACTAGGAATTAGTTTTCACTTGGGCAGTAGATTTTCCACATTGCATAGTCGACCAACATAAGAAACTTAAATATATACACTTTGTATTTCATTATGAACAAATAATGTACTAGAGCAGTTTGATAAGTCTGGTAAAAGTAGAATAAAAAAATTATTTCAAGATAAAAACTCACTTAGTCTCCTTGCAAGGCTATACACTTGGTCCAGCAAGTTTCCAATTTTTTCAACAGGTAAAGTAGGCCTTGTCATATACTGCAAAATAGTCTGTCAAAGCGGTGGACACTTCCTCATTCGATGAAAATTTCTTTCCACCAAGGCAAATATTCAAGTTTGTGAATAAGAAGAAGTCACTCAGAGCCAAGTCTGGTGAATAGGGTGGGTGAGGAACCATTTTGAATCCCAAGTTGTACATTTTTGCCATTGTGATAGCTGCTGTGAGGGCTGGAGCATTGTCCTGATGAAACAGCACTTTCCTCCGTGCCAATGTTGGATGTTTTTCAATTAGTTCCTGTTTCAAACAATCCAGCAGAGCAGCATAATAGGGCACAGTTATGGATCTGCATTTTTCCAAATAATCTATCAGGATTATATTCTGGGAATCCTAAAAGACAGTAGCCATCACCTTTCCAGCTCACAAAACAGTCTTCGCCCTATTTGGTGCTCTCCTCCCACTCTTCGTCCATTGTTTGGACTGTTGTTTGGTTTCTGGAATGTTAATGGTGGATCCATGTTTCATCCACAGTTATGAATCTGCGCAAAACATCCTGTGGATTGCACCTGAACAGGGTGATATTCTGAGCAGGAATGTTCTTTTGTTTCAGTTTTTGGTACAAAGTGAGCAGGTGCGGCACCCATCAAGCAAGGAACTTCTTCATGGCCAGTTTTTCATGGAGGATGTAATGCACTCATTCAGTTGAGATGCCTACAATGTTAGCTGTCTCACAAACGTTTAATCTTAGATCTTATATTACCATATCAAGGACATTATTGATGGTTTTCCGTGTGGTGACTTCAATGGGAGCGGGCTCCATCTTCTGTGTTTCTCCGTCCATGTTTAAACTCATTGATCCAAAATTAAATGGTCTACCATGTTGGTGCAGAAGCCACATGGACCTCATTCAATTCAAATGTGATGTGTGCAGCTGCCCAACCCTTCAAATAAAAATGTTTAATGACTGCACAAATTTAGTTTCTGTCTTTCCTAAGGAACTAACTACTCAGTTACCACATCAGCTGGCAGCCAATAATCAACTAATAACAGCTGCTGTTCAAATCTTGCTGTAATATACATGGAAATTTCGGGCTTACCAACAAACATTGCAGGTTCTGGAAATTTCCCGCTCTTTCATACAAATTTACCAGACTTATCAAACCACCCTCATATTTATTGCTTGAATAATTCATTAATATTATAACAAAATACACAATGTTTTAATTCAGTATGAGCTGTAATCATTATACGTATATTGTAAAAGTAAGTGCCGCAAAAACTCAAAAACAATTTAAGGTATGATCAAGGGACCTACATGGGACGATAACGATGCAAAAACTCATAAACAATGTAAGATACGATCAAGAGACTTACATTGGACTATAGCCCTCTATCTCCTCTCAATCAATTTTTATGTAATGGGCGTAGAGAGTGTACCTTCGGAAATATAATTTTGAATAGGCATTTGAGTTGCGTTTGCAGTTGGAGTTGCCGTAGGCCGCACATGTGCAGTAGAGGTAGTCAGAAACTGGCAACTGGTAAATTTCTCACTTTTCAAGTAAACCTAATATGACAGCTGACATTTCTTTCACATACAATACTTTCCCTTATATATTACATATTATGTTTAATGTTGACTGCTTTGTCATTGACTCAGTTTTTTTCGTTACCAAGAACCCTCTGACCAAGAGCTCTGAGCCAACACACCGAGCAAGTGTCAAACCACCATCGAAGATGTTTGTGCATCACACACTAATTTGCTGCCCATTACACTACACCGAATAGCTGTGAGAATAATCCATAATTCTCATACCATCTATGGCAGGTGTTATGTGATAACATGGCATTTTTAGACATTAGATTGTAATTCATTGTCCTAACAACGACATGTTTTTGATAATTTTCAGTGTGCCATTGCTTTGAAATGACAACGCTTGAGTTGAGTCGTAAACATATTGTCCATCAGTTTTTATTATTTGTGTACAAAATGTTTGCAAAAATCATAAACATGCAGGCAAATCTATAGTGGACCGTAAAACCTGCCTGTTGCTGATAGTAACTGTTAGCAAAGATTTGCACCTATCTAAACTGTTCTGCGAATACTATCTGAGAGTATTAAACTCTCCAAGAGCAAAAAACTGTTACATGTGTCCCAGCTGTAACATTACTTGATGGCTCTTATATGCACGAGAGGCAGACAGTAAAATCTGACCAGAAGTGCACCACAATAAGTGCTTCTTCTATATCTCTAATAACCACAATGTCAATGGGGCATTAAATCCCTAATCTTCCTTCCTTTATATTCCTTCCATTTTGTTTCAGGTATCTAGATAATTCTGCATGAACTGCTGTAAATAGTTTCCATGATTAGGGATCTTCTTGCTTTACATCTCTCAGTTGTAGACTTTCCACTTTCAGTTGACGCATTTATTATTTTCAATGCTTCTATTGTTTTCTGGGCTTTCATTTGTGTTGCATTACCAAAAGATGAGATAAAGAAACCAATAAAATCACATTATTTGTTGATTGTACATCTATCATACATATGGTTGCATTTAGACTGAGTGCTTAAATGCTTAATTTTTCTACAACTTAACCATTTTGTTGTCATGGTTCTGTTTGCAGCTTCCTGCATCTGTTTGGCTGGCAGGATTTTTCAATCCACAGTCATTTTTGACAGCCATAATGCAATCCACAGCTCGCAAGAATGAACTTCCTCTTGACAAAATGTGTTTGCAGTGTGATGTCACAAAGAAGGTGAAAGAGGATGTTGTGTAAGTTGTACAAAAATTTAAACAATTCAAATAGACCTCATTATGTAAAAACAATACATTAAAATAAATATATCCAATATAAGAAGATGATATGATTTTCATTGCTTGATTTTGAGTTTATAGATTATGATGCTGTAGAACAATTTTCTGCCAAGAAAAATTCAGTAATGGATTATAGTAGGTAGTGTCTAATCCAAATATTTCCTGTTTGCTTGACGATTGGTTCTTTACACTGTTTGCACTGACTAAACTGAATGTATAGAATGCATAGTAAGGTTCAGTAAAGTTGAAGTTATGGACAAGCACAAAACAGAAAGTGAGAATAACACAGTTTCAGACAGTGTTTTTGCAACAGCAATTGCCGACCATATGAATGACATAATACCTTCATGGTGTAGCAGATACTGCCTTCTTAGCAGCTTCTTCTTTACATTCATATGTTTGAGAGAACTGATATTTTCATCATGACAATTTATAGTATTACCTAATAATGGGAAGTCCAGGTTGCAGTATCAACAGTATTATGATGATGATTGCATTGCATTGTAAAGACAATCACAGAGCAGCAGATAGAAAAATAGAAAGGAGAATGACACACAGCTACAATTTTCAGCCACAAGAGAT
Organism: Locusta migratoria; assembly: GCA_026315105.1. Taxonomy (NCBI): domain Eukaryota; kingdom Metazoa; phylum Arthropoda; class Insecta; order Orthoptera; family Acrididae; genus Locusta; species Locusta migratoria. The sequence continues at coordinate 504,979,420 of CM048746.1, read as the reverse complement.
ATCAGAAAAAGAACATACACACAGTCATACAATCAAACAGGTACGACTCACACATACATGACTGCCATCTCTGGTTGCCTCACCTCAAGTTTTACACTGTGAGAGCAGTTCGAAATGGTGAGGGGGTGGAGGAAGGGGAAATGACAGGGGAAGTAAAGGCTGCAAGGCAAGGATGTGAATAGAGACATCTACTTTGCCTGTCAGAACTTACATGGACAAGATGAGCAGGAAAGGATGTGCCATGCACCTTTGGAATGGAGGGAGTAGGGGTAACCAGATGGGAGGAGCAGAGTGCTTCACGTATCAAACCCACTAGGAGGCAAAAAAAGTCCTAATTCATTGTCAGTTGGGCATATGACAATTCTGTAGATATGAAAACATTGCTTTCAAACTATAATGTGTTTCTAGTTATAGCACCATCAGTTGAAGTGAATCACTATAGGAACTAAACAAACAACTGGCATTCAACTACATGTAAAAACTCTCTAAAATAAAATAAGAGCACTAAAAAAATAAAAATTGAAAATATACATACACCATGAACAGAGGAGTAATGGAAATTAGTCACAAATTGATATTCATATTGGTATTGACAGAAAATGAAAAGTGTAAGCTCTGGAAGCCGAAAGATGAATGTCTGCACCTGCAGTGTATTATTGCTGCACAGTTGACAAGGATAGTAGACAGAGGACAATTTGATCCCTGAGCATAAAGTCTATGAATTTCATCCCATCTACTCAGTTAGACAGTAACTATGCCGTGCAGACAGGTGTGTGTACAATATACACATATGTCAGCATTTCAAAGAGGATGTGTAATTAGGCTTAAAGAAGTTAATTGGAAAAAATTGGTAAATCACTTGACATTTGACTTTGACAAATTACATTATTTTATGATGTTGACAGAAATGAATGAACAATGGCCAAACACAGTGTCAAATAAGAAGAAGTGGACCAGAGAGACTACAGAATGTGAGAACCATTACTCATCAAAGACACACTCAGAGCTCCAGATTCAACACTATTATCTATCCTACATGCAACTGGTGCAAGTCACCATAAGGATCATTAATAAGTGGTTGACAGAAAGAGGACTGAAATCATTGCACCTCTTGAGTCGACCACCATTGATCTCTGTAAGAGTGGGTAGATGCTAAAGTGGTAGATGCAATCCACCTGGAATCTCATTTCCATAGTTGTCTTCATTGACAACTGTCATATCAAAGTGAGCCCCAATTAGCAGTGACAATCTGTGTAGAGATGACCTGGACAGCAGCGGGATACCATATGGCCCAACATCCAGGAATGATAGCCTGGAATGCCATTTCATTTCGTATGAGGACATCTTTGGTTGTGGCTTTCCACACATGGCAAGAGTTTCTACTGCATGTCTCTGTGTTTACCAAAGCATACCTTGCACAGCAATGTTGCTGGATCTCTCCCCAGTTGAAAATTTTTGGAGCATTATGGGCAGGGCCCTTCAAAATCAGCTGTGGGTTGTGATTGTCTGACACAGCAATTGGGCAAAATTTGTGATGATATCCCTCAGGAGTACATCGAACAACTCAATCAGCATCAAAGTGAATTATTACTTGTAGGAGGACCAGAAGTGGACCACCGTGTTACTGACTCACTAAATTTGTGAAGCTCCTTCTCTTGATAAAATCATTCAATTTTTCCGAAACTGCTATCCTTTGTACATCTACAGTTGTAAATCACATCTACCAATCTCTGTCCAGGATGTACTAGAGATTCATTCTTTAACCATGAACAGGCATAGTGAATCTTTATAAAAGTTTTATTCTGTCCCATGGCATTCTACTTCTGGATTTGTGTAACATTTTCTTTCATTTTTAACTAGTTACAGTACAAAAGAGTTAATATACCAGTACTAGCATATAATAATAGTCCCATAAGAAGTATGGATTCAAGAATTTGCCTAATGATAATCAGTTATTAATGTAACATCATACTTAAAGTTCATTTTTGTTTGGAATAAACATTACCTAAACTCCAGTAACTGCCCTACAAAATATTAATTTCTGAAATTTGCAATTAATTTTTGTCTAGAATGAGATTAGGTGGGCAATATACTGGATGGTTATAATTAAACCTTGCTATTTAAATAAAATATAATATGAAAACTAATTACTGTACAAGTACCAAATTTGGTAGCATTAATATCAAAGATGCGGAGGAGAAATAATGCAGAATCAATTCAGTAGAAACACTTTTTGCGTGATGTGATGTACATCATACCATTACATACCTATACCATTACTGCTATAAAAGGACTCAATATGTGGCCATCTGGGTCTAGAAGAATATGAAAGCACAACATTGCATGTCTGTAGGTATGCTGTGCAGTGTTCCTGGTGAGACAGAAGTTGCAATGACCATGATGCTACAATCGAACTCTTCTCCTGAGACACAGCACCCAATTATTGTGTGGTTTAGTTCATATATACACCACATCTCACCAAATTAACTTGTTTGTACTTTCTTCTTCAAAAGTTTATGATTATGTAAAAGATTTGGCCTGTGAGCTAGCACCTATAATTCAGGCTAGGACTTCATTCCGCAGCAGGGAGGGAACACTCAATGATAATACACTTTGAGTGAATAAAACCCACAAGATAGTTAACTTTTATGAATATCTTGTATTATGCCCTATCGGCTAAGGTTACTTAGGATCCGTACTGGACCAAGTCTCAAGAACAACCTAACTAAAACTATGTCTATAAAGTTCAATACAATATTTATTTATTTATTTATCTTAACAATGTATGTATAATCTCCATGTCACAGCACTCTCTTCTGAAGCTCGTTTATGTTTTGCTATGTTGAGCAACTGCCTCTTCTTCAGCCACTATGACTGTCTTTGGACCGCCTCACCTGCTCGCTCCCACATACCTGCACACACAAGTGCATGGCACACAGTAAACTTCTTATATAACTGCTTTTCTGTATATGGTGAATCTGCACTTCTCGTAGTGAGACTATACCATAGTGTACAGCTAAATTAGCTGTTACACTAAAGCTACTACATCTCTTCCTGGTAAACCCTGTCCTTCAGGTACCCCCTCAACCAGAATTCACAGGGAATGCGATAAGGGGATCCTGCTGGCCAAATATTTGGAAACTTATTGTGTTCTACTGTTCAGTCAATAGATAAGCTTAAGCTTTGTGGTGTTAATGGGGCAGTGCACAAAGGATTTAATTCATACTTAACTGGAAGAGTGCAGAAAGTTGAAATAAGTGGTGCAGGTAAACTGCAAAAATCAGCTGATTACTCAAATTGGGGAACTATCAAGAAAATGTTTTAATATGAATAAGACCAATCAAGCTCGCACAAATTATACACTTTATTTTTTAAGGTGACTGGTTTTGATGTTACATAAGACCATCTTTAGACCGATTTGTCTCAACTTCGTGCTGCTCAAAGGCAGTATTTAGTTGCCATACACTCATAGTGGCAGCACTTGAGATAAAGTAAGATCAAAACTGGACATCTTTAAAGATAAAGTGTATAATTTCTGTGAACTTTACTGATTTACATACTAAAACAAGTATTAACTAATGAAATTGTAAATAACGTCTTTCAGAAAATTATTAAGTGGTCCTCTGCAAATGGACTGTTATTAAATTTTGATAAAATGCAATATATACAGTTCCATTCAGTAAAAGGCATGACAATATTAATAAATAAGGTCTGTTGAGAGACGTCTGTAGCTATAGTAGAATATTAAAAGTTTTTAGGTGCGCACACTGATGAGAAATTGAATTGAAAGCAACACACTGATGATCTACTAAAACCTTTGAGTTCAGAAACTTATGCTATTAGGGCTATTCCAAATTTCAGGGACAAAAGTCTCAGTACATTAGCTTACTATGCTTATTTTCGTTCAGTGCTTATATGGCAACATATTTTGGGGTAACTCATCACTGAGCAAAAAAGTATTCATTGCGCAAAAGTATGTAATGCGAGTAATTTCTGGAGCTCAATCAAAGCTCATCATGCAGACATTTATTTAAGAGTCTAGGGATCTTCACAGTAGAATGACAACTCCTTCTACTAGTAGTTGAGTTTTAAAATAGAATTAGTAATTTTACAAAAAGCATTGTATATCATGTAATGTTATCTTTTACTAAACTGACATTTACCACATCCTTACAAACTCTTGTATTCAAGATCTATGGAACAAGTATTAATTTAATTTAACCTGCTTTGATGCAGCTCTCCACACTACTCTATCCTGAGCAAGCATCTTCATCTCCTCATAAGAACAGCAGCCCACATCCGTTTTATCCTTCTTACTGTATTCGTCTCTTGGTCTCCCCCAGCAATTTTCGCCCCACAAACTTCCCTCCAATGCTACATTGACACTGTCCATTCCATTCAGTTGCTCTTCCAGGTCCTTTGCTGTCTCTGGCAGAATTACAATAGCATCGGCAAACCTCAAAGTTTTTATTTCTTCACCCTGAATTTTAATTCACTCTCCAAATTTCTCCTTGCTTTCCTTCACAGCTTGCTCAGTGTATAGATTTTTGGTGAAAGACTACAATCCTGTCTTACTCCCTTTCCAACCAGTGCTTTCCTTTCATCTCTTTCAACTCTTACAACTGTTTTCTGGTTTCTGTACAAGTTGTTAGTAACCTTATGTTTCCTATATTTAACCCCTGATGACTTCAGAATTTGAAAGAGCATCTTCCATTAATCATTGTCAGAACTTCTAAAGCTACAAATGTAGGTTTGCCTTTTCTTAATCTGCCTTCTAAGATAAGCCTTAATGTGAGTATTGCATCACATGTTCCTACATTTCTCCTTAATCCAAACTGATCCTGCCTGAGTTCAACCTCTATCAGTGTTTACATACTTCTGTAAATTATTCATGTTAGAATTTTTTTTTAAACTTTTAGCTGATAATTCAATCATTTTCAAATGGGTTTTGAAGAAGCAGTTGAACTTGACGAGTGATGTGCGGTGAGACCCTATCTTGCATGAAAACTATTGAGAGCAATGCATCTCTTTGCTATAGGAATGGGGTGTTGGGTGGTGTGACATGCTGGCAAAAAAAAAAAAAAAAGAAAAAAAAAAAAAAAAAAACATAATGCTGGTCAGTCACACTGCATGTCTTTGGTCCTTGAGTGCCATCCTGTTCATCTGTTCATAAAATAATGGACCATATGGAGACATGTTCAGCATACAGAGGAACTTTATACATAGTAACTGAAGGTGAAGATCCCCACACTTCGCAATTCTGTGTGTCTGCCCATATGGTGGTCCAGGGCCAGCCCTCATCAACTTCAATTCTTGCAATGAAGTGGAGAACATAGTCAACACATTTTGTGACTCCTGTGGTGCAAGTTGCTGTATGATACAGATCTTGTTCAAGTACCATTTGAGAATGGTTTGAAGCACCTTTCATACAATGGAGCAAGGGATCTTCAACTGTCATGAAACAGCATGTGCACTGCTCAATGATCAGGAATTGCATGCAGTGTTGTTTGGCATAGCAACAGCGATTTCTTCAACCACCTGTGATGGACCTGGTTAGTGACCTCTTCCTGGAGTGACACCCAGTTCTCTAGTTGACTGAAATTACTCCATCGTGCTCTGCATATCAAGTGAAGAAAGAGAACCCTTCCATAATCCTTTCACCAGTGATATTTTGTTGTTTTGATAGTAGACCTTCACCAATAATGCCCTGTTCCTTTTGTTCAAGCTGATATTGATGAATCAAGAAGTGCACTGTGATTGGCCATGTGTATGAGACTATGAAACATGATGACTGATCACAGTACCTGGTGAACACTGTTGGAACTGGACACATGGAAATAATGTTCCCCATACTCTGGACATTAATGCTACTACGTTTGGTACTCATACAGTAATTAGTTTCCTTATTATAACATGTTGAATAGGGAAAGTTTAATTATAACCACCCAGTATAATTAGTCTAAGATACTTTGTAGTTTATGTCAGAAAACAGTAAGCCCATAGTGGCATATCATGGAAGCATGATTTACTAAGGAATTTCCAGTTGACAATGCAAGAGAAAGAAGGTGTAGACTTACTTACATTTTTTCCTATATAGTGGAAAAAGTGCAACATCACGTGGTGGACCGCGTGATGGAGCATATGTGCATGGTTTATTTATGGAAGGAGCACGTTGGGATATCCAGGCCGGTGTGATCAGTGAGTCACGCCTTAAAGAACTTTTTCCTATGCTGCCAGTTCTCAATATAAGAGTAAGTATTGCTTTATTACTTAATAGTCTAGCAAATTCACTTTTGTAATTGAGTAATGAATATTTAGTAAATTATGCTGTAAAGGACAATGGAGTTTTGCAAGTTTAATTTTATCATCATTTACCAACTACATTTTCATGTCTATACTTTTTCCTCAGGCTATTACACAAGACAAGATAGACACTAGAAACATCTATGAATGTCCTATCTACAAAACAAGAACTAGAGGTCCAACATATGTATGGACCTTTAACCTCAAGACTAAGGACAAACCAACAAAATGGATATTGGCAGGAGTTGCGCTTCTGCTTCAGATTTGAAATTATTGCAGTAATGCTGTAATGCCTTCCTTCCAAATACTGATATTCAGTACAAAATTAGAAATTATGGGTGCTTGCTGTTTTTATTTATTTTATATATAATGTTTTGTTTTTGTAAATATCTGTTGTAGATATAAGGAACCAACTTGTACAGTAATGTTATGATTCTTAAAGTGAGCATATTTTGGATAACTACCCTGTAACTATCAACAATAATTCAGTTCCTTGAGACAAACGTTGTCTCATTATACCAAAAATATTGAACATAAGGAGAGATGTTGAATAGAAATTAAGATTTGTGCTGCAGTCAGGATTTGAATCCTGGCCACAGCACAAATTTTAATTCAACCCATCTCCTTATATTCACTATAATTGTCTAATTGGAAAACATGTGCTTTATTGTTTGGTGCACTGTCACATGCAGCCATACTGTTGATTCTATTTTTGTGTTCAGTATATCAATGACCTGCAAAGTCATATTATTCAGCTGCTATTACCTGTGTTGTTATGTGTATGTGCTTCCTGGTCACTAGACTCTTCAGTATTATTGACACTCACTGTTAATTACATTTGGGTTCTACAATCGGCCCTACTAATCCTTTGCCACAATTTGGTTTTCAAAGCCTGTTCTGTTATTCCATAAGAAATTATTCTCCCAGAGTTTTCCAGTGCTGACGATTGAGATGACCAGTGAAAATAAAACACCAGTGGATCACAAACAGCCCTTAAATTGAAACCTCTTTTGTGGATTATTTCAATAGACTAATTATGTTATCCTGGAAACTCACTGTTGGCACCACAGTACTGCTATTACTGTCCATGGCACTCAATATATTTCACCCCACAAAAAAATAAAGAATCATCTTTGTAATTTTAAAGAGTATATGTCACATTCCATGCAAATGTGGTAGATCTGGAGTAAATTGTTGAAATAGTTAAGTTCAAGTCTGAGGAACATCAGTGATACATCCAGCTACAACAACGAAACATATCAGTTGTTGCTGAACAAAAAATAAATAGAAAAATATCACTAATGTGTTACACACACCGAGCAGCTTGGACAATACAATTATGGAGTCTACAGAAATGAAGATGTCGGGAAACTTTATACATTATGGTGCAGGTTTTAATAAATAAGGCTAGGGACCTTGCACTCACTTTGTTAAAATCTCATTTGCAATGTAGTGCATCAGAGTTGGAAAATACGTAAAAAATGTGTGTTTTGCAGAGTAAAATTGCAGGCTCAGAAGGATGACATCAAAAGTCTTATCAGACAAAGAAAAAAAAAAAAACAAAAACTCTCCTCTGTAGCCTTGTTGGAGTCCATGTGGCAAGTATGATTGTAGTACCTGCAAAGTGGACTTGGTTTGAAAATACCCAAAAGCAAACCATTATTCATTTATGCAGAGAAAAACTGAGTGATCATGTTGCTTTATTGCTGATAAAGTAAAGCAGCCATTTTCATTATATTTTGTTTATAGTGGCATATTTTATTATGTTCCTGTAGAGAAGCCTGGAAGCCCTCACATTAAAGTTGCCTTTTATAAATACGATACATGAAAAGTGTATTTTGTAGATAATTTTGTTTGTAACCTTTGTTTTGGTAAAATCTAATTTTATCATTAAAAACTGTTTGAAACAAAATTTACATACATGTAGGAACTATTTTCCAGTATTTTACTGTATTTTGTTTAGATTCCATACCTTTACATTGAACACGATTATATGCTTAATTAAATATTGTTGTGATGATGACAATTAATTGACATACTGCAGGAAAAATAAAACTGTTTATGTATCTAATTACAATTTATGACTTAATTTCCTTCCTGTCATTTTATGTTTTGCTCAATACTAGTAATAATTAAAGTAGGAGACAAGGTACTGGTGGAAGTAAAGTTGTAATGTGGACTGTGAAGCATGCCAAGATAGCTCAGTCAGTAGAGTGCTTGCCCACAAAAGGCAAGGGTCCCAAGTCCGAATCCCAGTTCCAACACAGAGTTTTAATCTGCCAGGAAGTTTCAGTAATTAACTAGTTGATAGTTTGAGTGGCATTTATGCATTCACAACAGTAAAGAGCTATGATGTTGCTTTCTTCCCAATACTTATCTTTTGGAAAATTTGTAGTCATGAATGGATGTTGACTAAAGTGGTGACAGCATTAGAGATAATTATTATCCAGTCAATAAGAAATCTCTGTTTTCCCTGACAATGTAAGTATTGGTAGGTACTAAGGTTTAAAAAAAAGTTTAAAAATTACTTGGAAAATAAAAATGCATGCACAATAATGCACAATACTGAGTTATTCTGGGACCAAATTGTACAGTCACAAAATATTCAAAACATAATACAACCTGGTGTGAAAAATAAATAAGTTAAAAAACTATTAATGTAGTGATACAGCTTATTACAACACTATATTCTTAATGTCATGTTGTTAAGAAACTAATGCAACATTTTTTACAATTTCTTTCTTCACATCAGTGATAGTGAGAGGATGAGTTTTGAATGTGGCCCTAATGCCACAAGTAAGAGTCAAGTGGTGTCAATCAGGAGGCTTGTTATGCAATAACAAGTTATTCTGTAATTGAACAAATTAATCTAAAAATGGGCAGCTGGCCCAAAACCATGTGCAACGAAATAAAAAAAATCTAGGGACTTCCCTTTCCCCTCCCCTTTTTTCCTCTTTTTCCTGAAGGAGCTGCCAGTGGTGGCAAAAGCTTGTATGTATGTGTGTGTGTGTGTGTGTGATTATTTGTGCCTATCGACAAGCCGGTCCTTTTCGTAAGTCATCCGATTTCTATTTTTTATATTTGTTTATCTCACCAGGACCAGGCAAAAGAGCACAGGTAGTGATAGAAACAAGTAAAACACTCACACACACACACACACACACACACACACACACACACACACACACACACACACACACACACACATATATATATATATTCCATCGTCATTCTCCCTGCCGACAAGGGATCCACGACCGTGGTACTTGATCGGCGGGAGTATGTGGTTGAGGGACTGCGCCAGCTTTCAGACAATACTACCTACAAAGTCTGTCAAGAAGACCCCATTCCTGATGTCCAGGCAGAGATTCAGGGAATTCTCAGATCCTTAGGCCCCCTACAAAACCTTTCACCCGAGTTCATTAAACTCATGACCCCACTGACATCCCGCACCCCTACCTTCTACCTACTTCCTAAGATTCACAAACCTAATCATCCAGGCCGGCCAATTGTGGCCGGTTACCAAGCCCCCACAGAACGAATCTCTGCCTACATAGACCAACACCTTCAACCCATCATGTGCAGTCTCCCATCCTTCATCAAAGACACCAACCACTTCCTCGATCGCCTGAAATCCTTACCCAGCCTGTTACCTCCTGAAACCATCCTTGTAACCATTGATGCCACCTCCTTATACACAAATATTCCACATGCCCAGGGCCTCGCTGCGATGGAGTATTTCCTTTCACGCCGACCACCCACTTCCCTACCTAAAACCTCTTTCCTTAATACCCTAGCCAGCTTCATCCTAACCCACAACTTCTTCACTTTGAGGGCCGGACATACCAACAACTAAAGGGTACAGCCATGGGAACCAGGATGGCCCCCTCGTATGCAAACTTATTTATGGGACGCTTAGAGGAAGCCTTCCTGGAAACCCAAGCCTGTCAACCCAAAGTTTGGTACAGATTCATTGACGACATCTTCATGATCTGGACCAACAGTGAAGAAGAACTCCAGAATTTCCTCTCCAACCTCAACTCCTTTGGTCCCATCAAATTCACCTGGTCCTACTCCAAATCCCATGCCACTTTCCTTGATGTCGACCTCCATCTGTCCAACGGCCAACTTCACACATCCATCCACATCAAACCTACCAACAAACAACAGTACCTCCATTATGACAGCTGCCATCCATTCCATATCAAACGTTCCCTTCCCTACAGCTTAGGTCTTCGTGGCAAAAGAGTCTGCTCCAGTCCCGAATCCCTGAACCAGTACACCAATAACCTAATAACAGCCTTCACATCCCGCAGCTATCCTCCTGATCTGGTTCAGAAGCAAATTACCAGAGCCACCTCCTCATTCCTCCAAATCCAGAACCTTCCACCAAAGAATCCCAGAAGTGCCCCTTTTGTCACCGGATACTTTCCGGGACTGGAGCGGACTCTGAATGTGGCTCTCCAGCAGGGATACGACTTCCTTAAATCCTGCCCTGAAATGAGATCCATCCTTAATGACATCCTCCCCACTCCTCCGAGAGTATCTTTCCGCCGCCCACCTAACCTTCGTAACCTCCTAGTCCATCCCTATGAAACCCCCAAACCACCTTCCCTACCCTCTGGCTCCTACCCATGCAACCGCTCCCGTTGTAAAACCTGCCCTATGCACCCTTCCACCACCACTTACTCCAGTCCAGACTCCTTATCCACTCCCTTGAAACCCTCATCATTTCCTTTTCCCTCTCCTTCCCTTCCTTCCCTTCTGCCTGACGAAGCAGCTAGGCTGCGAAAGCTTGTATGTGTGTTTGTGTGTGATTTTATTTATTTTATTTGTTTCTATCGACGAGCCGGTCCTTTTGGTAAGTCATCTGTTTTCTATTTTTATTTTTGTGTATATATATATATATATATATATATATATATATATATATATATATTATAGAGGAAAAATTCCTAACAGGAAAAATATACGTAAAAAATATATGAAGTACACTTACCAGGCGAAGGGGCACAGGCAGTAATAGCAACAAATAAACACACAGACACACACACACACACAAATGCTAGCTTTCGCAGCCTAGCTGCTTCATCAGGCAGAAGGGAAGGAGAGGGAAATGGAAATGATGAGGGTTTTAAGGAAGGGGGTAAGGAGCCATTCCAATCCCGGGACAGGAAAGACTTACCTTGGGGGAAAAAATGGAGGGTAAATAAATGCACACACACCCACACATTTACACAGACACAAGTACACTTAGGCAGACATACTGTAGAACTGTAGAAAGCTTTCTACAGTATGTCTGCCTAAGTGTACTTGTGTCTGTGTAAATGTGTGGGTGTGTGTGCATTTATTTACCCTCCATTTTTCCCCCAAGGTAAGTCTTTCCTGTCCCGGGATTGGAATGGCTCCTTACCCCCTTCCTTAAAACCCTCATCATTTCCTTTTCCCTCTCCTTCCCTTCTGCCTGATGAAGCAGCTAGGCTGCGAAAGCTAGCATTTTTGTGTGTGTGTGTGTTTATTTATTGCTATTACTGCTTGTGCCCCTTCGCCTGGTAAGTGTACTTCATCTATTTTTACGTATATATATATATAATAGAAAACAGATGACTTACCCAAAAGGACCGGCTCATCAATAGACACAAATAAAAATAAAATTTACACTCAAACACACATACAAGCTTTCGCCACCACAGGCAGCTTCTTCAGGAAAAAGAGGTAAAAAGGGGAGGAGAAAGGGAAGGATATGGGTTTTAAGGAAGTGGAAAAGGAGTCATTCCAATCCCAGGAGTGGAAGGACTTACCTTAGGGGAAAAAAAGGAAGGCAAACAAATACGCACACACTCACACATATCGAAACGCAAACACACCTAGACAGACTTTTGTAAAAAGCAAAGAAGTTGGACAGAGATACCACTTGAGGCAGAGGCTCTGTCAGACAGTGTTTGTTGGTAATGATGATCACCCTGTGGCTAAACATGCCTTGGTGCACGGCCAGCACATCTTGGCACAGTGCTACACTGTCCGGGTTATCTGGATACTTCCCACCGACACCAACCTTTCAGAACTCCGGAGATGGGAACTTGCCCTTCAGCTTATTCTCCCCTCCTGTTGCCCACCTGGTCTCAATCTCCGCTAATTCAAATTCCCGCCCACCATCTTTAGCGTCTTTGCCTCGGTTCTGTGGACAGAGCCTCTGCCTCAAGTGGTATCTCTGTCCAACTTCTTTGCTTTTTACAAATATCTGTCTAGGTGTGTTTGCGTTTCGATATGTGTGAGTGTGTGCGTATTTGTTTGCCTTCCTTTTTTCCCCTAAGGTAAGTCCTTCCACTCCTGGGATTGGAATGACTCCTTTTCCACTTTCTTAAAACCCATATCCTTCCCTTTCTCCTCCCCTTTTTACCTCTTTTTCCTGAAGAAGTTGCCTGTGGTGGCGAAAGCTTGTATGTGTGTTTGAGTGTGAATTTTATTTTTATTTGTGTCTATCGATGAGCCGGTCCTTTTGGGTAAGTCATCCGTTTTCTATTTTTTATATTTGTTTATCCCACCAGGATAGTTTCCTTCTATACTTTTCGTTTCATAAATTTGAATCTAACAATCACGAATGAAAAGTAGATGAAGATTACTTACCAGGCAAAGGAGCACAGGTAGTGATAGAAACAAGTGAAACACACACATATACACACACATAAATGCTAGCTTTCGCAGCCTAGCTGCTTCTTCAGGCAGAAGGAAAGGAGAGGGAAAAAGGAAATGATGAAGGTTTTAAGGGAGTGGGTAAGGAGCCATTCCAATGCCGGGAGAGGAAGGACTTACCTTGGGGGAAAAAAAGGGGGTAAACAAATACACACACACTCCCACACACATACACAAATGCCTCTTTCTTAGTGGCGGCGGCTCCCTCGTGACTTACAGGGCTTACATCCATGGCCATAATCTGATGCTCGCTAGGTCTAACAGTCCCGGCTGCCATAAATTGTTGCAATTCTTCCCTCACAATTTGTCATATGAGAGAAGCGAAGTCACGCTGGTCTTCCACAATGACCATAGGGTCTACATTTTGGAGTCTGTCATATTTCTTTCGTCCATCCCTCATTTGTTGCAACTCTTCAGTACGCTGACACAACTTGATGAACTCTTCCGTCGTAGCGATGTCTATGATCAGGAGAGCTTGGTACATTAATGAAGTCTTCTTGGGTAATCAGCCGAATGATGGCGTCGTCTTGTTGCAATGTTTCAATGAGCTTCATGCTCATCATCTTCTGGTGAAGTGACGGGATGTTGTATGCCGCACACCTTATATAGTCGCTGTCCGCTAGTCACCACTAGTGTCCAGCTAATCAGGCTCCTACAGAAGAATGTGATGCGTGCCAGCCGGCAGCCCATGCCACTCCTCCAGAAGACGCTGCCACGTGACGAGGCGTTCCTGACGAATTTTGTCAATTGTGAGATTCCATGCTGCACTGAGCTGAAAGCCACTGACTCGGTTTACCAAGTTGTTTTGCAAACGTATCTCCATTGCCTCTTTGAAAATTGAGTCCCAGAAACCACTGGCACTGCACAACTTTCTTGTTTTATTGAATTCGAAGGTGTGACCTTCGAAAATGATGTATTCTGCTACCGCGGACTTGTTTGCCTGTCCTAGTCATACATTCCTGATATGTTTGGTAAGGCGTTGGGAGATACAATGTTGCATCTGCTCGATATATTCCATCCCACATTCGCATTTAATGCTATAGATGCCCGGCATCTGCAGCCCTAGCTGATCCTTGGTCGAGTCGAGGATGTCTTTAACTCCTTGCGATGTGCAGAAGTAGTTTCATGCTTCTTTAGAATTCTAGTGATCTTCGCTGTTGGTGGTCCAACATACGGCAGAAACACCACACATTTTTCTTTTCCTTCTTCTTGGTCTTCGTCTGGTGTCTCCTCCCACCACCTGTCTGTAGAAAGGGCGTGTCTAATTTGTGTCTCGGTGTAGCCGTTTTTTCAGAAGGTTTCTTGCAGATGTGCTAACTCATGCGGCAGGCTCTCGTTGTCACATATGGACCTGGCTCTTAGTACAAGTGTGTTTAGTACCGAGTTGCGTTGCGCTGGATGGTGGCAACTGCAAGCGTTCAGATATAGGTCTGTATGTGTCTTCATCCTATACACCGAGTGTCCCAATGTACCGTCTGGATTCTTCTTTATGAAAATATCCAAGAAGGAAAGGTATCCATTCTCTTCTACCTCTATGGTAAATTTGGTATCGTCATGTATGCCATTAAGATGTCTCAGGAATTCCTGCAGGCTCTCTCTGCCATGAGGCCACACAACAAACGTGTTATCCACATATCTATAGAACACCTTCGGTTTATGTCGGGCAGTGTTCAGAGCCACATCTTCAAAATGTTCCATGTATAAGTTGGCAATACCAGGGGATCCCATGGCAATATCCTCTATTTGTTCATAAAATTTTCCTCCACATTTGAAGTATGTTGTGGTTAGCACATGACGAAAGAGTTTGAGTGTCTACTCATCAAAGTGATCATCCAGCAGAGCTAAGGACTTGTGCAGCGTTACCGGAGGGGGGGGGGGGGGGACAGAGAGACGACATCAAAGCTGACCAGTAGATCCTCCTCTTCCAGACGTAACTCTTTGAGTACCTTCACAAATTCTGTTGAGTTCTTGACATGATGGGGGCAATGCCCCACAAGAGGTTTAAGCAGCTAAATACTTAGCTACCCCATATGTCGGAGAATTTATAGTGTTTAATATAGGACGTAGTGGGACGTTCTGCTTGTGGTTCTTTGGAAGGCCATACAGCCGTGGTGGCGCCGGTGCTCTCAGATAAAAATTTCCTAATGGTGATTTTGTAAAGCCCTGATTTGTTTAGAAGCTCAATGGTCTTGCGAGTAACATAGGCAGTCATATCCTTCCCCACTTCTTTATACGCTGGATTTTGCAGTAAAGTGTCAACCTTCTGCCAGTAGTCTTCTGACTATAGTAGAACTGTCACATTCCCTTTATCTGTGGATAAGACCACTATATCTTTGTCATCTTGAAGGGCTAACAGTGCCTTACGTTCTTCTGCCGATATGTTGTTCTTCAGCAATTTTACTTTCTCTAGTACCCTGCTGGTCTCCCACCTCACTTCTTCGACTGCCCTCGGTGGGAGTCCACGTATGGCTTGCTCGGCGTCACTGATTATGTCACGCTTTGGTAACGGTCTCAGAACCAGGGCGAAGTTCACACCTTTCGACAACTTGGAGATAGTTGGCTCATCCAGTGTTCTCTCCGTCAGGTTGATAACACTCTTCATGTTGCTGACTTTCACCTCTTGTTGCCATCTGCCCGGAAGTTTGAGGAACTTATCACACTGTTTTTGGTGGCATTCTTCTTGTGGAGTTCACCACTTGCGTAAGTGTTACCATCCAGCCACTCCCAGGTGTGTGATGGGAGAATGGCAGCCAGGAACAAGTGTTGAGTGAGCGACTTCTTGGCATTCTTGTCAAGTTCCACTCTCATAAGACGTATGTGTTCCTGTGTCAAGGCCAAACCAGCCTTTCGTAATGTGCGATTTGTCCTTGGCATGCTGACTGGGTGCCACAAGTTGGCAGAATGTGGCAATACTTCTTTATCCCAACACCTTCACAAGAAGGCTAGCTTGCTGAGCAGCTTTCCCTTCTTGATTCGTAGTTTTTGCAGCATCTTGTAGGCGTCCTGGGAGGTGTGATATATGCGATTGTTTACTTTCTCGGCGTATTCCATTAATGAAGTCTTCTCGGGTAATCAGCCGAGTGATGTCGTCGTCTTGTCACTACGTTTCAATGAGCTTTGTGTTCATCATCTTCTGGTGAAGTGTCGGGATGTAGTATGCCGCACACCTTATATAGTCGCTGTCCACTGGTCACCACTAGCGTCCAGCTAATCAGGCTCCTTTAGAAGAATGTGCCGCGTGCCGGCCAGTGGCTAATTGGATTCCTGCGGAAGCTGCTACTGTGTGCAGGCCAGTGGCCCATGCCAATCCTCCGGAAGAGGCTGCCACATGTCGAGGCGTTCCTGACGAATTTTGTCAATTGTATGATTCCACGCTGCACTGAGCTGAAAGCCGCTGTCCCGGTTTACCAAGTTGTATGATATGAGTGCCTATGTTACTCGCAAGACCATCGAGCTTCTCAACAGCTCAGGGCTTGACTAAATCACCATCAGGAAATTTTATCCAAGAGCACCGGCACCACCACGGCTGTATGGCCTCTCAAAGATCCACAAGCAGAACACCCACTATGCCGAGAAAGTCTACAATCGCATATAGCTTGGTACATGTCTTCTGTAATACCCTTCATCAGGTGCATGATTTTGTTGGCCTGAGTCATATTCGGATTGACTATGTTACATAGGGCCAAAACTTTCTGTATGTACGACTGCATCGGCTCACCATGTCGTTGGGCCCGATTCTTTAGTTGTTCTTCCGCCAAGCGGATTTGTCACTGGCGGTCTCCAAACGTCTTCTTAAGTTCCGCCTGTAATGTTTCCCAGTCATTCAGTTTGTCTTCGTTGTTCTCAAACCATTGCTGGGATGTTCCGTCCAGGTAGAAATAAATGTTGGCCAAACACATTGTATGATCCAACCGGTTATAGTTGGCGACTCGGTCGAAACCCTTTAGCCATTTGTTAGGGTGCTGTCCAGCGTCTCCAGAAAACACCGACGGCTGTCTGATGTGAAGCTGGCTTACCACTGGTTTCATGTCCATGGTTCTTCTGATGATACAGACTTTTGGAAGGATGTACTCGGTATATCCCTTGTATTCTGGTTCTAGTCCATGTAAGTGATGGTTTTATGTTGCCTAATCAGAGCCATGGTGATGCAGCTGTTGCACAGGTTACCCAGCACCTCCACCAAACAATGTCGCGTTAAAATGGAAGAAGGCTTGACTTCAAAGACAGGGTTGTCAACTGAACACAGCACTTACTCTGAAAGCTTGTTTATTGCGAACTGAAACGTACACGCAGCAGTCATTCTTCTATAATGAAGATAGCTCTTCATTTATGGCTTCAAACCACTTCTCTGCTTCTGGACTCATTATGGCTTCCTGATAAGTTTCTGCAATGGTCCCTATAGCAAGATTTGCTTGGTACTGTTTTGGCAGTTTGATTCCACTTCTGGAACGAAGATCATACTTTTTTCTTGCTGGTTGGCCACAGTTTTGAGTCTCTTTTGATTTTGGTTCTTCTCAGCTTGGTCTTCTGTGTTTTTATCATCTTGCTGCTGTTCATGCTCAGACTGTGCAATTTCAGGACAACTATTTTATTCTCCTGATAGATTCATATCTTCAAACCTCAGCACTGTAGTATTTTCTCTATTGACAGGTGTTTTGCTTGATTCATCAAACAGAACATTTCTTGATACTTTCACTTTATGTGTTTGGAGATCATACAGACGATAATTATTTGAAGTGCCTTCATACCCAACCAGGTCCATCTTGATACTTTTTGGTTGCCATTTTGATCTCAGCTGATCTGGGACATGCATGTAAGCCATACAACCAAACATTCGGATATGAGACACATCTGGTTTCTTTCCTGTCCACAATTCATAAGGCGTGGAGTTTGACAGTTGTTCTGATGTGGATTCTACTCAGAATGTACACTGCAGTATTTACCGCTTCGGCCCAAAGAGTCAATGGTACTTGTTTAGCATAAATCATTGACTTTGCACTTTCAACAAGTGTTCACATATCCCTCTCGGCTCTTCCATTTTGCTCTGGTGGGTATGGAGCTGTAGTTTCAAGTTCAATCCCAGAATCTGCCAAGTATTTCTTTACTTCACTGTTTATATACTCTCTGTCATTGTCAACATGTAGACCTTTAACCTGGAATTCATACTTCTTCTCAACAGTTTTTACATAGGTCTTTAAACACTCCACAACATCTGATTTGTGCTTGATAAATGAAACAACTCTATAACTGTAAAACTCATCTTTAAAAAGAACAAAGTAGTTTGCTCCACCTATTGAGGACATTGACATTAGGCCACACACATCACTGAGGATTCGTTCTCCTCTTTTTGCTTTTACATGGTGTTTTTCAGGAAAAGATAGTTGATGTTGTTTTGCAAACACACATGGCTCACATAAAAACTGTTCAGTTTCTACCATTTTCAGTCCATCCACCAGACCCTTCTTTTTTATTTCACACAGTCATGATTGATTCACATGACCAAGACGATCATGCCATAATTTCAAAGCATTAACTGTGGTTACATTAGCTTTATCTGTAACAACTGTGTTAAACTGCATTTTGTACAACCTGTCAGCTTGATATATCACACTTGCAACCATCTTATTTCTGTCATACACTCGTGCACAGTCTGTCTCTTTTACAATTTGAAATCCTTTTTCAGTGAGCACACCTTCAGAGAAAAGGCTCTGCCTCAAATCTGGAATGTACAAAACATTTGTTATCACTGCAATACTTTTGTTTTGTGTTTACTAGTATTTCCTTGTGCAACTGACGATGCAGCAAATGCTTTTTCGGTTTCTTCCACTAATATCAAATTTGCCTCTTCATAAAATAGACGAGTTGTTAGATTTGAGATGGTCTGTCATTCCTGTGCCTGAGAAAACCAAGCTTGTCTCACGTTGCGGTACTTTTGTGGCAGTGTACCCAAAATTTAAATCATTATTGCAGCATCACTAATTGCCTCACCTGCATCCCGAATTTGTCGAACTAAGTTTTCAATTTTTGATATGTGCTGTGCAACTGAATTGTTGATGCCCATTTTATAGGCATGATATTTCTCGTGGGCCAGCATTTCGTTTAGTTCACTTTTCTGTTCATATACACTGTCCAGCTTATCTAATATTGCCTTGGCCGACTCACATTTTTCAATAATTGTAATTTCAGAAAATTCCAAAGCAGATGTGAAGACACATCATCGTTTGTCCAGATAGCCAATGTAGCACTTTCCACTGGTTTCGGTGCTGTACCATTAACAACATCGTACACACCTCTTGCACGTAGAATACACTTTATCTGGAATTTCCACTGTCTACAATTGTTCCCATTGACTTTGGTTATATTAAAGCATTTGTGTCCCAGCCTCATCGCCACTTTTGTGTCTCGTTTTCGCCGGTTGTCGTAGGTGCCGATGGCCGAGTAGAAAGAGATCGATACAGGAATAAAGGATGCACGCTTGTGCAGTACGGAGGTGACCAGCCAGTGGGACAGCAGAAACTAGAGTAAATTAGAACGAGATATATATTTCATAGAGACTTAGTAATACTTGAGTTTTACATAGTTCTTGCCTGCAGAATGCTGATACATAGATAGAGGCCTGCCTACTGATGATTCCTAGTGCCTATCTGATAGCCAAGTCTTAACTGGTGCCTATCTGATTTCCAAGTGACAGATGCAGCAGTCGTGGCCACGAGCGGAGTTGCAGCAGAGGGCACTCGTGGCTGACTTCGTAAGAACGCCGCTCCGTGCATGCATGGCGGCGCGCGGCGTAAGTACGTGGCACGCACTTCATACTTGTGCGACACCACACCCCTCCCCCCCAAACCGCCGCGCCGTCATGGCGTAGGGCTGAGGGCCACGGCGACGACACTGGGAGGAGGGCCTGGGCGGGGTCGTTACTGGTGGGACGGGCGTCGTAGCAGAGGCAGGGATCGAGGCGCTGTCCGCGCCCCGGTATCCACCTTGCGATCCCCCAGGAAACCCACCAAAACGAGGGGAAGGGCGCACACCTCCGCCCAGAGGGAGCAGGTCATCTTCTGAGGTGCGTGGCCCAGGCGGCGGGGGCACGCATGGTCCTGGAGTTCCTCTCGGTGACGCTGTCATCTGTGGTGGCAACAGAGGTGGAGGTGTGTCGACTTCCACAGGGATGATCTCGTAGTCCGGAGACGCTGGGCCCGGCGGCGAGCGATGTGGCTGTGCTCCCTGGCTGTGAACTGGGTCTGGAATCAAGAAACCAGACAGGATCGCGCAGCCTGTGCAGGTGCAATTGGTTTGCGTGGCGCCGCAGCTCCGACCCTGTGGAAGAATGTACAACATACATATTGCGACCGAGCACACGCTGAATGGTGCCCGGTAACCATCTCTTCTTGTTTCCAGCAAACACCTTGTACAGCACCGGCGTCGAAACCTGAAAACGCGTAGCACCATACGAACCGACTCGGTGTGTGGGAGGCTACAGCAGGTGAAGGAGAGTGCGGTGACGGCGGCCGTGTAGTATATCAGCAGGTGACTGGCCGTCACGTGGCATGCACCGATACGTAGACAGGAAAATTTGAAGAGCTTGCTGCCTGGAGTTCTGACCTTTCATCTTTTCTATGTGAGACTTGAATGTTCGAACAAAACGTTCTGCTTCACCATTGGACTGAGGGTGAAAAGGTGCGGTGGTGATATGCTGAATATCATTCACACGACAAATCTGTTGAAATTCCGCACTAACAAACTGAGTTCCATTGTCACTGACGATAGTTTCAGACAAATCTTTGATGCAAAACACTGAAGTTAAGGCAGTGATTGTACTAGATGCCGTTGTTGAGTTCATGGCAATCACAAAAGGAAACTTCCTGAAAGCGTCTACAACGATTAACCAGTACATATTCCAGAAAGGTCCGGTAAAGTCAATGTGTAACCGTTGGCATGGTCCCTTGGGGCGTGGCCAGTCTGAGAAACGTTGCGGAGGAGCCGCCTGATGCTCCGCACAAACAGTACACTGTGACGTCATCCTCTCTATCTGGGCGTCCATACCAACCCAGGTACAATGATGTCTGGCGAGTTGCTATGTCCTAACAATACCCCAACGTCCTTCATGCAGGAGGCGTAACACTTCTCGTTGCAGGGAACGAGGAACAATCACTCTTGTTTGGTCATTGTTGGTATGTAACAACAGAACACCCTGACTTAAAGACAATGCATGATGTTGTGCAAAATAACGTCAAACCAGAGGCTGATCAATGCCTTTGGCTCTGGCAGGCCACCCAGACCGAACAAAACGTGCTACCACACCTAGGTCTGCATCCGCAACTGTTTCCTGTGCAACCCGACGAGAGTTCAAAGAGAAGTCTGCGACAGCAGAAGCATCTCTGGAGTCTATCTGACAACATGCCATTTCTGAAGAATCAAAGGACACATCCTGGCCAACCGGAAGTCGGGAAAGTGTGTCCGCGTTGGCGTGTTTAGTGGTAGGTCGGTACAAAATCTCATACTGATAATTTGACAATATCAAGGACCATCTCTGAAGCTTTTGTGCCGTTCGCGGCAGAATTGGCTTTGTGGGTGAGAACAATGACGTGAGAGGCTTTTGGTCTGTCAACAAATAGAATTTTTTGCCATAGACATAATTATGAAACTTTGTGACGCTGTAAATGATTGCTAAGACCTCCTTTTCTATCTGACTGTAATTCTGTTCGTTGGCGTCAGTAGCTTGGATGCAAAGGCAATAGGTCAGTCGTAAGATCCAATACGATGTGAGATTACTGCACGCAGACCGTACGACGAGGCATCCACTGCTAGCACTACAGGCTTCTGTGGGTCAAAGGGAATCAAATATGCATCACTGAGTAGTGCAGACTTTAATTTGTCAAAAGCAACCTGGCAATCCTTAGACCATACAAAAGGAACATTCTTCCTACGTAAGTGATGCGGTGGAGCTGCAATCTGAGAGGCATTGGGAATAAATCTGAAATAATAGTTAAGCTTTCCCATTACTGCTTGCAATTCGTGCACATTCTTAGGAGGAGGCAAGTCTTTGATGTCTTGAAGATGTGACTGTAAGGGATGGATTCCTTGGGCATTTATCACATAGCCTAGGTACTCTATTTCAGTCTGGAAAAACGAACACTTTGCTTTATTGCAACATAGACCGGCTGCAGTCAACACTTTGAAAAGGCACTCCAGATTAGATAGATGTTCTTCAACTGTGCACCCTGAGACCACAATATCATCTAAATAGTTTGAGCAACATGGTACAGAAACTGTCAGCTGTTCCAAAAAACGCTGAAAAATAGCGGTGGCGGAAGAACTGCCAAAGGGTAGGCGTTAAAATTGAAAAAGGCCCATGTGAGTATTAATGACGAAAAACTTTTTTGACCCGTCATCAAGCGGAATCTGTAAAGTATGCCTCTGCTAAATCAATCTTAGAAAAGAAGCGAGACTGTCCTAATTTGTACATTAGTTCTTCAGCTCTGGGCAGGAGGTAAGTGTCTACAACTGTTTGTTTGATGTTGATTTGAAGTCCTGACGGCTTGGTTATAATTACTAAAGGCGAGACCCACTGACACGCAGAAACAGGAGAAATCACACCTCTATCCTGCCAAGGTTTAAGTTCGTCAGCAACTTTATCACGAATTGCGATAGTCACTAGTCTAGCTTTACGAAATTTTGGTACAGCAGATTCTTTTAAAGTTACATGGGCCACGAAGTCTTTTGCACAACCTAGTTCCAGCGAAAACAAGTCACTATATTTTTCACACAATGCATTGATTTTGTCCTGAGGCACTACTGTCGAAATTTGAAGCACATCTCTTTGAATTGATAATCCAAATAAGTCAAATGCATCGAGTCCAAAAATGTTCTGTGTAGATTTGGCCTGAAGAAGTACAAAAGCAACTGTTTTTGTTACACCTTGAAAAGAGGCAGGCGGGCTACACGTTCCTAGCACAGGAATATTTTGTCCTGTGTACGCTGTTAATACTTGCTGTGATGGCGACAATTTTGCGAACCCAGAAGTTCATAAATGTCTTTATTAATTAATGTGAAAGTGGAACTAGTATCAAGCTGAAATTGCACAGTCTTATTTTCTATAGAAAGAGTCACAAAAAGTTTTTGCTTTTGGCGCACGACCGGTGCGCGAATATGGGCAATGTCTGCTGCAGTTTGTTTGCTACACTTGCGCATGCGCGGGCTGTGTACGGTAGGAAGCAGCGCAGAATCGGCACACAAGAGATTAATATCACTGTCCTTAGATGGCATTACTGCCGGATCGGCGTCCACGCAATGCAAATCTACTGCACTAAAATTACTTTGAGTAGCTACATCAAGTCTACTGTCACTAGCTACACAGTACTGGGCACTATTACAATGAGAAGTTGCAGAAGGGCACTAGGTTCTCTACAGGATTGCACTGTACATAGTCATTTTGCTTGTCCCGAACCCTTTTCCGTTGCACAGTTTTACTCACTCGTCGGCACTTGCGACGTGGCTCACTACTTAGTTTTGCAGTAGGCGCAGAACTTTCTACAGAATGTATGACATTGACCGCATGAACTGTTCTCGCACTCTGTGAAGCACTGTTCCTAACGGCACCGTTATTAGAATCTTTATTCTGCATACATACTGTCTGCACATGTCCTGATTTGCCACATTGATAACAGATTCCGTTGCAACTAGGGCATTGCGCACGCTTGTGGCGAGATACACACTGGGGGCAAGACTTACGAACGTTTTACTGAAATGAGCGTTGGCGCCCGTTATTCAAATTACTTTGTCTAACGCGATGGGGCGACCTTTGTGTCACACTTTTACACTGGCTACTATTCACTGTCTGTTCAGCACGGCCGGTAGAATTATTAGAATCACTTGGGCTAGAATAAGAACTGTGACTAGGAAAATGTCCGTTATAGCGCATTGAATTAACACTGTGGATTTGCATTTCTATGTCTGCTAAGTCAAAAGTATCATGCACTTCAATAAGTTGCAGTACACTGTCTAATGAAGGGTCAGACTGTTTTAGAATCGCTGCCCTAATTATGGGGGTCCTGAATGTTCTCCGTAATTGCATCTCTCTACATCACGTCGCTATAAGAGTGTCCACAAGAGCAAGTAAATTTACATTTCCGGGTTAAGCCCTTCAGCTCCGTTCAGCTACAAGAACTTTTCTCTCATAATGAGCATTCAGTGCTTCTACTATTGCCTCAAAGTCTAGATCACGAGGATATGTGTGGGGGAAAAGTTTCTGCAGTAACACAAATGTCTTGGTGCCAACTATGGCGAGAATGAAGTGTATGATAGTCTGACCTGTAATTTGATGAGACGCGACGAGTTCTTGAAATTGCGCCAAATAATCACTCCATTCTTCCTCACATTAGTTGTACTGACGAAATGTAGGAAGCATTGTAGCGGCAGATGTGGGCGGCTGATGCGACGGCTGGTTTTGAGCTGCTTGTGCCATCAACTGGGACACCGCCTGGAGTAGTTGCGTGATTTGCGCTGTCTGTAACTGAATAATTTCCAGTACGTTTGGGTTCGGGGTACTGGCCATGCTGACCGATTAGGCGCTGAGCATACAAGTAACTTATAACAAAACACAAATGCAACAAAAAAGTCCACAAAACACGTAATAGAATGTTCCCCCAAAATTCTTATAATAAAGGTGGGTGGGCAGGAACAATTTCTGCGTGCTCCAACTGCTGCTGTCTGGCTGCTGCAAGCGGGCTGGTCCACGGTTCTTCTATCACTCCTTGTCGCCACTTTTGTGTCCCAGTCTCATCGCCACTTTTGTGTATCGTTTCCACCGGTTGTCGTAGGTGTCGGTGGCCGAGTAGAAAGAGACCGACACAGGAATAAAGGATGCATGCTTGTGCGGGTGCGGAGGTGACCAGCCAGTGGGACAGCAGAAACTAGAACACTAGGCTAAATTAGAACAAGATATATATTTTGTGGAGTCTTGGTAATACTTAACTTTTACATAGTTCTTGACTGCAGAATGCTGATACATAGTTTAAATGTTCAAATGTTTGTATAGTCTATGGGACTTTACTACGGGGTCATCAGTCCCTAAACTTACATACTACTTATGAACTAACTAAGACTAAGGACGGCACAAATATCCATGCCCAAGGGGGGATTCGAACCCCCGACCGTAGTGGCCGTGCAGACTGTGACTGAAGCGCCTCAGTCCCCTCGGCCACCGCGGCCGGCCATAGTTTAGATAGAGGCCTGCCTACTGATGATTCCTTGTGCCTATCCAATAGCCAAGTCTTAACTGGTGCCTATCTGATTCCCAAGTGGCAGATGCCGGTCAGTCGTGGCCAAGAGCGGAGTTGCAGCAGAGGGCGCTCGTGGCTGACATCATAAGAACGTCGCGCCGTGCATGAATGGCAAACGAAACAAATAGTACTGTCAGTGACATAAAATCCAAAAGATAAAGATCAACCAAAAGTAGAAGTACATCAATATATAAACACAGGCTCAAAATTAAGAGCCGGCCACGGTGGCCGTGGGGACTAGGGCGCTCCAGTCACGGTCTGCACAGACCCTACAGTCGGGGGTTCGAATCCCCCCTCGGGCATGGATATTTGTGCCGTCCTAGTACGTAAGTAGTTCATAAGTAGTTTGTAAGTTTAGGGACTGATGACCCCGTAGTTAAGTCCCAAAGACTACACAAACATTTGAACATTTTTCAAAATGAAGACAAAATATACAAGTAAAACACCTATACATATATTAAAAGCCAGTACAGAACAACAACAACGAATAGACACCAGGTAAAAATCAAAGCAACCAATGAAATTTGAAACTTTAGCTATGATTTATGATACACTTATTATAATAATTTGCAGTGAAGCTGAAGAAGAGGAGATTTTCCGAACGAGGTAAGTGGATGAGCAAATGAAGTATGATTTTTAGCAATGAAGAAGGTAGATGGTCTGCTGTTTGTGTGAGATGATAAGGAACAAGGGATCATTAGGTGCAACGGAATATGAGAAAATTTATAAAACGACAGTAAGTCGACAAATTTACGTAAGACAGGTGGTAGTATTATTATAAGGAGGTATTTAAGGCGACTATAAGTCGACCAATTTCGTAAGGTATCGTAGGTAGTTGTGGTGAGTTGAAGTAGTTTCTAGTGACAAGAAGTCGACCAATTTATATTATGGAAGTGGGAGTAGTGAAGGAGGTGCTGAGAATGTTTAGGCGACCGTAGTGGCCGTGCAGACTGTGACTGAAGCGCCTCAGTCCCCTCGGCCACCGCGGCCGGCCATAGTTTAGATAGAGGCCTGCCTACTGATGATTCCTTGTGCCTATCCAATAGCCAAGTCTTAACTGGTGCCTATCTGATTCCCAAGTGGCAGATGCCGGTCAGTCGTGGCCAAGAGCGGAGTTGCAGCAGAGGGCGCTCGTGGCTGACATCATAAGAACGTCGCGCCGTGCATGAATGGCAAACGAAACAAATAGTACTGTCAGTGACATAAAATCCAAAAGATAAAGATCAACCAAAAGTAGAAGTACATCAATATATAAACACAGGCTCAAAATTAAGAGCCGGCCACGGTGGCCGTGGGGACTAGGGCGCTCCAGTCACGGTCTGCACAGACCCTACAGTCGGGGGTTCGAATCCCCCCTCGGGCATGGATATTTGTGCCGTCCTAGTACGTAAGTAGTTCATAAGTAGTTTGTAAGTTTAGGGACTGATGACCCCGTAGTTAAGTCCCAAAGACTACACAAACATTTGAACATTTTTCAAAATGAAGACAAAATATACAAGTAAAACACCTATACATATATTAAAAGCCAGTACAGAACAACAACAACGAATAGACACCAGGTAAAAATCAAAGCAACCAATGAAATTTGAAACTTTAGCTATGATTTATGATACACTTATTATAATAATTTGCAGTGAAGCTGAAGAAGAGGAGATTTTCCGAACGAGGTAAGTGGATGAGCAAATGAAGTATGATTTTTAGCAATGAAGAAGGTAGATGGTCTGCTGTTTGTGTGAGATGATAAGGAACAAGGGATCATTAGGTGCAACGGAATATGAGAAAATTTATAAAACGACAGTAAGTCGACAAATTTACGTAAGACAGGTGGTAGTATTATTATAAGGAGGTATTTAAGGCGACTATAAGTCGACCAATTTCGTAAGGTATCGTAGGTAGTTGTGGTGAGTTGAAGTAGTTTCTAGTGACAAGAAGTCGACCAATTTATATTATGGAAGTGGGAGTAGTGAAGGAGGTGCTGAGAATGTTTAGGCGACAGTAAGCCGGCCACTCTTGCTAGAAATAAAGTAGTAGTATTAAGGCGACGCAAGCGTCGACCCTAAAATGTAATAAAGTGGATCCCCTTCCTTATCATTGCACACTTAGTATTAGAAATGTTACCTCTGTTATTAAGAACGACAAAGTACAGTAATATTCACAGATTTAGCAGAGTAAAAACGAGGTTAGTTGAAGAGTATGAAGTAATGTTTCAATATGACATGAAATAAATAGGCCTACACGACAGATGAAACATCATATCACATATAACTTTTTGAATTACTTTAGGAAACAAGAAACCTGGCTGTCGATTGGGGCTACTGGCTGTCCATTTTCTATGTGTACTGGGTACTACTGGTTTTTGATATTAACATAAAATAGAAACGTTCGCATTCTCGCAATATGCGATGAAACGTATTTGTATGCCTGTATGAAAATGAGGTCATAGAACCAAAGCAACAATAAAGAAAACGTAATAAGAATTACTACTATGTACAGTAAACGAAAAGGAAGGACGCCAATATATCAGTAGTCTTGGCCGCAGCGCCAGCTGACGCTGTAAACATGGTACGGTGGAAAGGGGATCTCCCTACTTTCACGGCGTTGGCCTTCGCAGTGACGTTCAAAATGACGTAAGCGTCAAACTCGAATACTTATCGACCGCAGTCGAGTTTTTGAGGTCGAATCGAGTAAGTCGTGGGGAGTGCGAAATGCTTGCTTGTCAGTTGTCACTTGTCACTACACTCGTATCCTGACCGTAGTGGGCAGTTGTACGTGTGTTATTATTAGGAAAGACTTGCGAAACGAGTGGAGAATTTGAGTGCAGTGCAAACCAGGTGTTACTCATAATGGCTGGTGTAGTTATTCGATTTTTACTTCTTCCTTTGCCCGATTGAATTGATCTGTTTGTGTATTGAAGTAACATCTGTTGCATAAAGTGTACTTTACGAAAGCTTGTAAAAATTTATACACCTAAATAATAAATGCAGTGTTGCCTTTATACACCCCAGAAACCAATATTTAGTACTGTAAGAAGAGGTGAAACTGGCATTGCGTACTAAACGTAATTATTGTCGGTTATACAGTCCAATTTCTTTCTTTCTTTCTTTTTAAGAATTCAGTAAGTCTTTCATAAAAGTGTCGTTACAAGGCGAATAAATTTTTCATATTAGTAATCACCAGAGCTCATTTCTCACTTCTATATTGTCCGCCTATCTTGCGTGTAGTGTTTTGAACTAGCTAGCGATCGAAAATGTGCGACGTTTACGAAAGTATATTTCGTGAAATTCTGAAAGAGTTTAGCGTTTCAGAAGGAGGCCAGATTTCTGGCTACTGATTCGTCGGAGGAGGTTATAATGCCTTTATTTTGACTATTAGAAGTCGCTGGTGAATGTGGGTGCCTTTAGGCCTAGAGACAATGGATCTAGAAAAACACACACACACTAGGTGCAGAACATGAGCTTGGTATTGCATTGCTCAGTAAGAATTCGACAGTGTTTAAATATAGGCCCGTTAACGTAGCAGAATGACAATTCATCACCTCACACATAGAAAACATCGTACAAATGAACAGGAAAAAGAAATCGTTAGCAACAGAACAAAGTTAATATAGCAATCCATTGTCTGTAGGCCTGTGCAGACACACGCTTTCACAGCCTCTTACAAATTAGTATAACTCCCCTAAAGCTTACTGAACACACGAAAACGCGTCGTAAAAAAGCAAAATAAATCTTTGCAGTAGAAAAAAGTTCTCAGAAACCACTCCATTGTCTCTAGGCCTAAAGGCACCCACATTCACAAGCGACTTCTAATCTCTATATATAAAAGGAAGTGTCCCGATTGACTGACTGACTGACTCATCATCGCCCAGCCCAAACCACTGAAGACAGAAACATGAAATTTGTGGAGGGTGTTGATCTTACTCTGTAGGCGTCATTTAAGAAGCGATTTTTCGATATTCCGTCCGTAAGGGGGTGAAAAAGGGGATAAAACGTTTTTGGAAAATACGTAGCTATTTAGGCAATTTTGAAGCTAGAACTACAAAATTTCGGATTTTAATTCAGGTTTCGAATTTAAAAGACACGTGTTTCGGCATTTTTTGAAATTCGGCAAATAAGGGTGTAAAATAGGTGACGCAAAAAATTGTTTTCAAAAATATGTTGCTGTTAATTCAGATTTTAAGCTACAACTACGAAACTTCGGATATGGAATCTTGGTCAGGATTAAAAATCCATGATTTTTAGTATTTTTGGAAATTCAACAAGTAAGAAGGTTAAATAGAGGATCAAAAATTCTTTTTGAAAACATGTTGCTATTGTTACAATTTTGAAGCTAGAGCTGCAAAAATTGATATTTGTATAGTTGGTTAGACGTTAAAAAATACGTGTTTCGGCATTTTTGGAAATTCAACCATCAACGGGGTTAAATTGCAGAAGGGGTGTTTTTCAAAAATCTGTTGTTATTTAGGCAATTTTGAAGTTACAACTACAAATTTTCGGATTTGGATTCGTGGTTCAAATTTAAGAGACACCTGTTTCGGTATTTTTGGAAATTCGACCAATGAGGGGCTGAAATACGAGATGCAAAAATAGATATTCAAAATATGTTGCTGTTAACTCAAATTTCAAGCTATAACTACGAAACTTAAGATATGGATTCTTCATCAGGATTAAAAAGAAGCAACTGGTGCAGACCAACCAGTCTACGCATGCGAAGCAGCGGGGGAGCAGCTAGTAACTAAACTAAAGCTATTACTACCTCCTCCGACGAATCACAGTAGCCATGGTAGTACAGTGAAAGCCCTGAGTGGTTTGGAAAGTGCTAATGTAGAGATGTTATTGCCTATCGTACGTTTAATATTATTGAAGTAGGTAATAAAACTATGAATC
This sequence comes from Locusta migratoria, assembly GCA_026315105.1. Classification (NCBI taxonomy): domain Eukaryota; kingdom Metazoa; phylum Arthropoda; class Insecta; order Orthoptera; family Acrididae; genus Locusta; species Locusta migratoria. The sequence goes on along the minus strand of CM048746.1, from coordinate 504,949,263 downwards.
ACTGCAGAATTAATGAGATGCAGTCTTTTGCCATCTGGTATTAAAGATTTGATGTGTCTTCAAAAATAAAAAATTTGCAAGGAGCGGAAAGTTGAGGACAGAGAAGGTAATAGAGTTTTTCAAGCAAGAGATAAGGGAGTGAAATTTTTGCAAGAATGGTTACAAAAACATCATTCTGGTAGTACAACTGAACGTTTTGTCTTTATGTGCATAGTCCACCTGTTCAAATATATTTTGTACCTTGAAGAGGAACTATAACGCTACCTGCCGGTTTAACTATTGATAAACGTGAAATGTATCCTAAGTTATTGTGTAAGTCTTGTACTATAAAGAAGTTTGTTTCATTGACAAGTGCAAAGAAGTGTATTTCTATTAGTAAATTAATAGCTGCGGGTCAGCTATCTGATGTATATGAAGCAATGGAAATTTGTGATTCTTTTGAAAGTTGAAGGGCAGACATTTCAACATCTGATTTAAAGACTAGGTGGATGTATTTGGTTTACGTCTCAATTATTGTGTGAACTTTGTATTCAAATATTCTGGGCGACATCTTGATTTACAACGATAAACGAAGTGAAAGAAAGTTCACAGACAGCGCTTCGAGTAATGCAGCAACAAGTGTACCAAGACTGCTTCCGGAAACGGCGTACCCATATGAATCATGTATCCTGTCCTCTCCTCTTTTAATTTCCACACAGTGTTTATTTACCTGGCCACAGCAGTTTCCCGCCGTCGCAATCGGCGTTGACTTGCGCTAAGGAATGTCCTTTCTGCACAGTAGTAGTTGTGTGACAAGAGACAAGCTTGCAGGTGGTTGTAAAACGGCAACAAAAACACGAGGATGGCATAAAACGACCGATCCAGAAACTATTAAAAAAAGAGAAAGAGAGGACTATTTAGAAAGTGACTTTGAAAAATAACTAATAGGTAAGCGTAGAACAATTCTGTGGACAGAGTTTAGTAATTTTTTGTACAAACTTGAATGTTTTTAATGCAGAAAAATACTCCTTGTGTGTGCACAACGTGATTTGATAGAGAACTGAGTTATGTCACTCGAAATGAAAAATAAGTACCGGTATCATGAATCTGCTATTCCAGCTATGAGATTAACACAGAAAAAATGAACATTATGTGAAAACTGTCCTAACGTGAGACACGGCGGGAGCCAAATTTCTCGTCTGTGTGTCACGGTGGCATCAGACAATATCACGCCACGTTGCTAAGCTTCATTTACGACAGTGTGTGTAAATCATCCCGGCCTGACTGCTATCGCTTGGTGTCGCACTTCCGAGCAAATTATATCAAAACAAACGTGATGATAACAATCTCTAGATACTAGACAGTCATATGGTGGTATCTTCTCCATCTATTGCGTTATCGCACGATAGCCCCCAAAGCTACACAAAAGTGAATTATATCACAGAGTCCCGAAATTTTCGCTAGTTACGGCAAGTTGGGCATATAAGATATGGTATTAATCTTTGCATTTCGATATCAAATATATATATTGGAAAACAAGTATCAGCTACGACTTCTCCACGAGTTATACTTTTTGCCTCCTTCCGAAATTTTCCTTTTAAATTTAGTTACCAATTATCCACTAAGTATTACCCCCTATCGCGTAAGTTTCTTACGTGATCTAGGGTATTACTCTCAGTACATGTGGCAAAAAGTTCCATCAAAACTATCTGTTTTCACATAAAAGTTAAGTAACAGGAATAGAATTAAGATTTTCTTCTTTCTTCGTTTCTAAGGACCACACACCAATTTCAATGTTTCCTCCTTTGTTCTTCTTTCTTTTTCCTCCAGTATTCTTCCATCTTTTCACTATGCATGCTTTTTCTCTCCTCAGACCACTTTACTCCTGTCTTCTTTTCCCTACTGCCTTGGAATCCTTCCATTTTTAACACTTTATTCTTAAAAGTTTCTCTTTCTGTTGCATCTATTTCACTTATATTGTTTCTTTCCAAATCTTTCCTAACTTCTTGAATCCATGCTATTGTTGACTTCTTGTCCCAGAGATATTTAAAAATCTGTTTGGTTAACTTGTTGCTGTTCATTCGGTATAAATGTCCAAAAAATAGCAGTCACCTCTTCCGTACTGTAGTGTTTCGGTTATGTTTTCTATGTTCCAATAAACTTCTGCATTACTTCTTAGTTTACATACCTCTGTATTTCTTAGTGGACCAAGTATTTTTCGAATGATTTTTCTTTCTAGGACTTCAAGTTTATGTAATTTGTAATTCAGTATTAAATATTCACTTGCATAAAGACACTATGGCTTTACTACTGTGTTGTAGTGCTGTATTTTCAGATTTATAGACAGAGACCTTTTGTTGTAAATGTTCCTTGTTATACCATATGCTCTCTCCATTTTATATACTCTTTCTTCTACAGCAAATTTTTCTAAGCCATTTTCCTGAATCATTTGTCCCAAATATTTAAATTTATTTACCCTCTTTATCGGCCCAATATCTGTTACTAGGATTTCTGGAGCATTTTTTATGTTTGTCATACATTTCGTTTTCTCTACAGAAATTATTAAACCTGCTTTGTTGGCTATTTCTTCTAAGAGATTGATTTGGATTGCTGCATTTGTTAGGTTTTCAGAAAGAATGGCAAAATCATCCGCAAATGCTAGACAGTGAATTTCAATACCTTTGTGTTTAGTCCCCAGTCTGTTCGGTGATAGCTTATGATCTTTTAGTTTTTGTGTTTTAAGATTTTATTTATATACTTATTTTTAATTCGAAGACTTTAATGCCTAACAGCAACAAATATCGAAACTTTTAGCTTGCAATATTCCCATTTGTAAACAGAGTCCCAAATCGCTATCTTTCATCTCAACATATCTGCTACTGTACTGTACATGTGTTTCATTTGTGTTATGCTGTCACGAGGTTATTCACGATATTAACTTTCCTTTACATTACTCCTGGAATTGAAACTTACAGTTGCGTGTAAATACTTCATCTTATAACGATAGAACCTTTTACACTGAATCAGTAGCTGTTGTGATCGTAAATAGAATTTTTACATATTGCTGTATTCGTAGTGCTGATGCTTCTACATGTTTATGTAGTAGTCTCCGGTTCTGCAATAGAGATAGTAAAAGTTCTTCCTTTTGTGGGTCAGGCAAGAAGCGTGTAGTAAAATTTTGAAGAGGCTTAACCTTAAAATTAATCTACACCTCTGATTTGACAATATAGAGTAGTACTGTAGGGTGACCAGACGACCCGTATTGTACGGGATCGTCCGTTAGTTAGCCCAAGTGTCCCGTTCTCCCGAAAAAACTCATACGGGACGTATTTTGTCCCGTTTTCCGTTAATCGTCCCATATTTTTGAAACATTGTGTTTTTAAGTAACATGTACCACTATACAACGGAGAACTCGATATGTGATCTTAGCCAAAGGATTAATAAAATCACACTTTTTAATTAAAGTAAAATGTAGGAGGAACGATTTATGAAGGTCTTTGTTTGGTACTATACAGGGTGTTACAAAAAGGTACGGCCAAACTTTCAGGAAACATTCCTCACACGCAAAGAAAGGAAATATGTTATTTGGACATGTGTCCGGAAAAACTTAATTTCCATGTTAGGACTCATTTTATTACTTCTCTTCAACTGACATGAATCATGGAATGGAAACACACAGCAACAGAACGTACCAGCGTGACTTCAAACACTTTGTTGCAGGAAATGTTCAAAATGTCCTCCGTTAGCGAGGATACGGGCATCCACCCTCCGTCGCATGAAATCCCTGATGCGCTGATGCAGCCCTGGAGATTGGCGTATTGTATCACAGCCGTCTACAATACGAGCACGAAGAGTCTCTACATTTGGTACCGGGGATTGCTTAGACAAGAGCTTTCAAATGCCCTCATAAATGAAAGTCAAGAGGGTTGAGGTCAGGAGAGCGTGGAGGCCATGGAATTGGTCCGCCTCTACCAATCCCTTTGTCACAGAATCCGTTGTTGAGAAGCGTATGAACACGTCGACTGAAATGTGCAGGAGCTCTATCGTGCATGGATCACATGTTGTGTCGTACTTGTGAAGGTACATGTTCTAGCAGCACAGGTAGAGTATTCCGTATGAAATCATGATAACGTGCTCCAGTGAGCGTAGGTGGAAGAACATCAGGCCTAATCAAGACATAGCCAACAATTCCTGCGCAAACGTTCACAGGAAATCTGTGTTGATGACGTGATTGCACAATTGCGTGCGGATTCTCTTCAGCCCACACATGTTGATTGTGAAAATTTACAATTTGATCACGTTGGAATGAAGCCTCATCCGTCGCATGTCAACACAAGCACGAAAGTCAACATTACCTTATTTCAATTGGACCAACTGGTGGTGAATCGAGGAAGAACAGTACATAGTAACGAAAGAATTGGGTATTTTGACAATTCTCTGCACGAATTATTTCAACTTACATTTAAAGAGAAATACTAAAATGAGCTAACATGGAAATTAAGCGTTTCCGGACACATAGATCTAACATATTTTCTTTCTTTGTGTGTGAGGAATGTTTCTTGAAAGTTTGCTCGTACCCTTTTGTAACACCCTGTATAATGCTTTACATGCCGATCCGGTTGTGCATTGGTTATTACTACAGGACATATAACTTAAATTGGTCGTTTTAAACCATTAGGAGACACCAAATGCATTACTTTTTTACATAGATACCAAAAGTAATGCGTGTTTTTGACAGAATTAAAGTGAATTTTCATTTTCGAAATTATAATAGCAAAGCAAGAAATAATTTTCACGTTGACTAAAAGTACCCTGCTTTTTCAGTAGACAAAAAAATTGTTCAAATGCTTGTGAAGCCTAAGGGACTTAACTGCGGGGTCATCAGTCCCTAAACATACAAACTACTTATGAATATCTTATACTAAAGACGACACAGACATCCGTGCCCGAGGGGGAATTCGAACCTACGACGGGGAACGGCCTCGCACATCGGAGCATAGCGCCTCCATGCGCTTGGCCACTCCGCCGCGGCTTTCAGTGGACAGTGGAGGCCGGTTTGACGTTGAGCAACACACGCAGCCTAACTTCGTCATAAACTTTGCTTTTGTTGCAAAACGCGTGAATAGTGTCATGGTAAATCATGAAACAAGCGTCTTTCTGCTAAGGAAGGCATCCTTGCCTTTTCATGCAACAAAACATTCTGTTTCCTCAAGTCAATGGAGATTACTAAGTGATCAATGTTAAAAATGTGAAACGGTAAAGAATGATTTCAGAAATATGTTTAAATTTATTTCATGTCGTGATATCTGCTGTAAAAATTTGCAGCACATAATTACCTTTGCAAAGTCTCTTATCTTTATGGGCTGATGAAAACGAGAGGCTTAGTGTTGAAGGTGTTAAGGATATAACAATTATAAATAAAAGACATACTCTTGATGGTAATCATTCACCCGAAAAATGTAGTTGAGAAAGTGAAAAATATGTAACCTACGTATAAAATAATAGCTATCAGCCGTAATGAAAGCTGTCGTTATATAAAATGACATATTGAAAACCGTGAAATATTTACGTCACTAGTAATGCAACAACGTATTTTTACGCTTTTTCAAGTGCGAGTCTAACCAAAACCGTATAGTGATAATGTAGGTGTAGTATGGACCAAATATTTGAACACAATTTTATTTAACTGATTCAGTATTTAAGAAACGTTTCACAAAATGTGGTTTCATTTCAACTTCTAATATCTGTCCCGTATTTTCTGATCTTTTCTGATAACCCTATAGTACTGCACTAAATTTTTTTCTGTAAGTTAGGAAACTGGCTGTGATGAAGAGTAGTTTGCTGTTGGGCTATTACAACGTTGGAATAGGGAACAATTTTTACTCTAATTTTTTTGCTTCAACGTGGAAAATTTTCACTAAGGAGGGTACTGCGAAAATATCAGGGCACATTTATGTATTCTATGTTACCAGTGGCGTACTAAGGCTGTCAGAGGTCCAGGGCGGCAGCAAAACAAAATGAGGTTCCCTCTCCACCTGCAAATACATGTATTAAGCCTACTATAAAAGAGTCCTTGTGAGATATGGAGGCCCCCCAGGACGATAGGAACGGGACAATCTACGATTTGGAAGCGCCAGAACGGAAAAAAACTGCTTTTGAGCTGGACGATAGGCTGGGGCGATCCGCCCCCTCCGCCATCCCCCCCCCCCCCCCCCAATCCCTTAGTCCGCCAATGTACGTTACACGTCTTTTGTTTCATAGAAAGCTTCGTTAAAAGCGGAATTGTATTTGATTGAACAGACAACAATAAATCCCAGAATCAAGGTAAAATATGCAGTTTGTCACTTTAAAAATACATTTAAATTATTGCAGGGTGTTATGAGATGATGTCGTTCTCAATTCTCTGTACGGTAAGCGACATTCTAACATTAAATTACCACCAGTGCTGTGAAATAAAAATTTGACACGGATAGTTAAAGTCATCAGCAAAGTTAGTGCAAATGAGTGGTGTCAGATGTATGACCAAAAGGTAAACACAAAGAAAATTATACAGTTCTCCCTCCAAAAAGTAGCTGAATTCTGCAATCTGTTATAATCACGCAAGTGAATAATCCAAGTTTATCCCGATTTCTGAGTGGAGCTTCAGCTGTGACGAAAATAAAACCATAAAACTATCTAATATTTACTGGTTTTTGCCATATAACGTCAAAAGTAAACGTTTTATCAAAAACGCTAAATACATGGAGGATTGAATTCTGCATCGACCGCTTATTAGTGTTTCTATAGAAAAATTACGCCAGAAAGTCAGTTTCGCACAATTTTCGAAGAAAAACCTCGTTTACGTCGCTTTAAAACGTACAGAATCTGAAAAGTGACCAACTTGCAGGAAAGTTTTAACGAGGAATCTTATAGAACATCAAGTTGTGAAATTTCCAAGAAGAAATCGAGTCCTACGTAGAAAAAGTGTGGCAAATAAAATCATAATTCACGATGTCAGTCGCGCCGGAGTGGCCCAGCGCATTGAGGCGCTATGCTAAGATGCGCGAGGCCGTTTCCCGTCGGGGGTTCGAATCCCTCCTGGGGCATGGATGTTTGTGCTGTCTTTAGTATAAGTTTGTTTAATAAGTAGTTTGTTAGTTTAGGGACTCATAACCCCGCAGTTAAGTCCCATAAGCTTAATAAACATTTGAACATTTTGAACACGATAACGTCATGCTTATCAACGCCGAAACGTTTTTTCGCAACGAAGAGCTTCAGCATTTATCTGATTATGAGCTGCATTTATCCTCTATGCTTAACGACGTAGGTATGCGGAAGACACAAAAAGCTGTGTTTCACAAGTTGTCTGATTTCTTCAAAGACGTGATTGACTTAAAAAAAAGCAAAATTCGAAGTGAATGGAGGATTTCTGTTAAACAGAGTGGCATGGGAGAATAAAGAACTGTTTTCTGCCATCGCAGAACCAAGTGATGGTATGCCAGAGAGGTCATATTTATCGGATACCATTTCCCAGATGTGACACGGGCCAGGAGCGGGCCAGCTGAGCGACAGTGCAGAACGGTTAAGGGAACACGAACCGCCACGTTTAACGAAACAACAGTAATCAGAGAAAAGTTCGTCTCCGTTGGTCAGTGGCGGTGTTGGGTGAAGACATACATCCTTTCACCTATTTCATTACTACAGTTTTCTTCTTGTTATAAGAGAATTAGCCGACACTATGAAATTTTTGTGGACTATAACCCTGAACCCAAGTGAATCGTGAACGACAAGCAAATCGCTCAAGAAGAGGTTGGAAGCTTGCAAAATACGGTCCTAATGTTGATGTTCGAATGTTTATGAATCTAAGGGACTTAATATGTTGGTCATCAGTCCCTAGGCTTACAAACTATTTACACTGACTTATGTTAAGGACAATACCCATGCCCGAGAAGGACTCGAACCCTCGACGGCGAACGGCCGCGCGCACCGCAGCAGGGCGCCATAGTGCGCATGGCCATTCTGCCGCTGCTAATGTTGATGAATATTGTGGTAGATCGAAACAGTCATCAAGAGCTACTGGATCAAACTCGACAGACAAAGTAAATTCATGCACAACCGGAATAAAAGAGGAGATTATTTTATAGGACATGTTGTAAGACATCTTACAACAGTCAAATTGGTAATGTAAGCAAAAATGGGTTTAAAGACTGACGATAGTAACAGGCTGAAATAGATGTGGCTTGCAGTTCATATCAAATATTTGTAATTCTATGGTACCAAACTACGTTGGTCATCAGTCCCTAGTCTTACAAACAACTTAAACTAAGTTAAACTAACCTGGGGACAACATAGGCATCCATGCCCGAGGGAGGATTCGAACCTCCGACGCGAGAGGCCGCGCGAACTGTAACGTGGAGTTCTAGTCCGCTCGGCTACTCCCTTGCGGCTGGCTTGCAGCAACTGAAGATCTACATATTTGCTCTGCAAATCACATTGAAGTGTATGGCAGAGGATTCATCGAACCCCTGTTATATTTCTCTACCGTTCCATTCTCTAATAACGCGGGGCGAAAAGAAACACCTAAGTCTTTCCATTTTATATCTGACTTGTATTATTATTATGATCAAGATTCCCTATGGAGGTGGGTGCTAACGAAATATGTTTGCAGTTCGAGGAAGAAGTAGCTGAAAGAAATTTCGCAAGTAGATCTCATTGCAATCAGTAATGCGTTTCTTTTAATGATTCCCACCCCAACTCGTGCATCATATCCGTGACACTCTCTCCTCTGTGGTAATACAACACGAGCTGCTCTTTAATGAAGTTTCTCTATTATCCTCTGTGAGTCTCAACTGGTGGGGATCCCACTATGCGCAGCAATACTCCACAATAGTTCGGAGAAATGTAGAGTAGGCAGTTTCTTCAGTAGAGATGTTGCTTGGTTCCACAAGGTATACTAGCGTGGAAAAATCCATCAACCTACTCTTTGTTCGGAATCTCACAAATGTGACAGTAATGTAGATAAATAAAAGGCTCCGTTGTATACTGAAATAATTGAAAAATGTAGTTACAGAGCAATTACATCTTGTGAAGCAACAGCAAACTCGTGACAATAGTAGACATAGAATATCGTAAAAGTAACATGGACTAATCCACTGCATTTTTATTTGATGTATTAAAAGCTGTTAAAAAAAGTCGATCGTTCCTTAGAGAACACAAAGAAAAATAAATAAATAAACAAAAGAATCCGTTGCTTACAAAGTTTGGATATCCTGTACTTTTGTAAGGTGTGATGATTCCTTCGACCACAATACGCCCGATGAATAGTCGAAACATGGCCCTACCCGCCTGTCGCATGTAAATACCTTATCTTGAATATGGAAAGAGGTATCATTCTGCTCTCAACTTCATATACTACTAGCTGAAAACTCGGCGTTGCCCGGGTATTTATGTATTTATTCCTGCCTGGAATTAGTATTTCTCCTACCGTTTTCTCTCTGCCCATCTTCATTTTTCTAAAAATTTGTTATCTTTATCGGAGAACATATAAGAAATAACGCTGTCTTGGATAATGTACAAAATTATAAGCGCATTATTCAAACAAAGAAAGACAGAAGTCAAAACACAAATGACATATAAAATTCGCACGATCTCATATTTATTCAGTTATATGTAGCACAATTGTATAATTTTTCAGGTATGTATTCATTTGTATAAGTGCTGCATGTCTGTAAAATTTCTTGGGAATACTATTGGTGTTAAAGAAGTAATAGATTACTACTTGGTGCGTGATAGCGCGGTTTTCTATGAACGTTACTGTGATATGGGCTCATATCTCATGAACTACAGCTCGCACTGTGCTACAATTTCGGAGGCACATTCAACGATATGTGTGTACATTGCCTATAAAGTTTCCTGCGGCTTCAAGTTGTAGTGCAGAAATTATAAGTTGTAACGTCATACCGAATGCCGTAGTTTTACTCCATAAATAGCGGAAAAGTAGTAAGCGAGAAACTTTTTTACTTTCATCATTTTACTATGGTTTCCAGAGAGAAAAAGTTTAATAAAGGTTTGAAATTATGTTTAAAGTTTGTTGCAAGTCGCTAAGTACTCTCATTCTCATATAGTGTATTTGTAAAGTCTCATCGCATTATGGCAGTTTCTTGCAACTCCTATCGTTTACGGAGTTATATCTCTTGAACCATGTGTCGTATGTGGTTTGTACTCCTACAGAAGATGTTATCTCACGTAAGGAATATGTATACCAAATTTGGATGAAATCGGTCCAGTGATTTAGGAGAAAATGAGCAGCATTGTCGCTTATGGCAGCAGTTTTCCGCGCATCTCATTGTTTATGACATCATATCTCGTGAACTATATATCGTATGTGATTCTTACACTTACGGCGACCGTCCTCATGGATTGAAGCTTACGTGTACAAAATTTCATAAAGATTGGAACAAAACTGTAGATTTGTATGCAACACGTACAAATATACGGACACTCTGCTTTATATATTAGATTTCGATATGCTAGCTCAAATTCATTCGCAATAATGTATGACCTACCAAAAAAAAAAAAAAAAAAAAAAAAAAAAAAAAAAAAAAAAAAAAAAAAAAAAAACCATACGCAAAGTCTACGCATTGAGTTTTTATGTCTGCAAACTCTTTAAAATCTTCGTAAAGTTTTTTACGTTCTCTAAGGAACGAAGTATGATCCATTATGTTCAGTACAGTGTGACGAATAAATACAGACCTTTCTTGAGCAAATATGTCAAGCTGTAACATAAAAGAGACTCAAATTTTTTCACTGAATAGTTTTCTTAAAATCGTGTCAGTATATCAGCTCAGGCGCCATGTTCGTACAGCTCTTCGCCGAGAAAGCGCTCAGCGCTAGCCGCTGTGAACGCGGGGCCAAGTATTTCTCGTTCGCCGCTGTAGACACTGTCTACGTCTCGCTCAACGCCCTCAGTGATTGGCCGGAGACCTGGAGCGTCGTTCAGATATGACAACATTCACCGAAATTTTTAGACACTCTACTTCTACTACTGGATCGCAGCACGCAGAGATCGGTGCACCGTGTCCTGTGTGCCCAAGCTGGTTTTCATCTTCGGAGTGCAGAACTGCTATGACCTTTTGTCCAACATCATCAATCTCTTCAGCAGCAACACATGAACTACTCAATATCTCTGCTGCTTTCTGCAGGCTGTTTTCTGTCTCAAGTATCTTGCGAAGTTTCGGTTTTCCTTTGCCGAAAAACGACAAAGTTGTGTCGCAGCCACTGAGGGCATGTGAAATGGGATGTTCGTCGACCCAGCAGAGGAAAATTTCATTGACACATTCTTGAGTATGTACACTACACACGATCCCACAGAGCCATACCCACGTGAGTACAGTCGCCAGAGCGTGCACAATTTCCACAATAGTACCGTTGATACCCTTCCTTAGCAGCAATGCAAGCTGCAATTTTCCCACGGAGACGATCGTAGATGTGCCGAATGTAGTCTTACAGCCCTTCATGACCTGCCATGAAATTCCCACCTGGTGCCTTAGTTGGGCCAGATTCCGTGTCTGTAATGCAGACCGTGCAAGATGCCGGTTCATCTGGTCCCTATTGGAGTAAAACTTTCATTACTGCTTACGTGTAAACCTGTGTGTCTTTAATTATGACTTTGTTAAACGAACTTATAAATACTTTGCATTTTCGTTGTTCTTTGGTTGTGTCTGAGTCCGGTTACTGTATGAAACCACGTGTAGTGTGTATCCTGTACATTCGTTCAGTTACTAATTAAAACATGTTAATGGTACACTGTTTATCGTAAATCATTAACATGGTAGCAGAGCGTGGCTCGGTGTACGTTAAGTGACTTATTTTGTAGATACAAAGTAAAAGATAATTCTTTTCTGCTTACCGTTTTCTGCGTGTTAGATCGTGTGATTGAACTGCTTGCTGGAATTTTTTAACGGAGTTTGTCATGGAGCTTTATGGTGTTGAGAAATTGCGAGATGCCGAGAATTGGAATATATGTAAGTTTATGGTTCGTAATTGGCGTTGATCTGAAGGAGCCTAAGAAGTTTGCATAGACAATATCACAAACAATTTGTATAGATTAGGTAACAGTCTTATGCAACTGTAAATTAGTCTAATTACAATTATGTATATGACGCCCAGTTAAGCATTTCCAGGAGGCCTTCACCTGAAACAAAAACCACTGAACATGCTTTAGAATAAAGCGAAACGCGTCGGGTCTAAATTAGACTAATTTACAGTAGCAGAAGACGGTTACCTGACCTATACAAATTGTATAACTGCAACTGCGGAGAGAAGAGGCCAAAAACAAAGAAGAACTATGTGTAATATCACAAAACCGAATCCTTTGGAAAATGGCGAGACTTCAGAGCAAGCTGCAACCTACAATCCGAAACTCAAAGAATGGGATAAAGTGGGTCTATCAGCAAGTCAAATTATTGTGAAGACAATAGAAGTTTTAATATTACCTGACATAGTCGGGTTTCGAGGCGTACTGATTGTTTTATAGTTTTCAAAATGAAAAGCCAAGATCGCACAATAATAATTTATTAAATGACGACCGGTTTCGGTGCACTGTGTCACCATCATCTGGTCACATAAATGTTATAAGCTGTTCATCTGGTTAAAAAATTGGATATAAAATAACAAGTGCAACATTGCACTTAGTCACTATATAAAAATGCACAAGTTAATTTTTTTTTAAAGATGACTGGTCATGTTTTTAACTTGTGTATTCTTATATGGTGACTAAGTGCAATGTTGCACTTGTTATTTTATACCCAATTTTTTTAACAAGATGACCAGCTTGTAACATATATGTGACCAGATGATGGTGACACAGTGCACCGAAATCGGTCGTCATTCAATAAATTATTAATGTGCGATCTTGGTTTTTCATTTTGAAAAATATAATAGACTTGAAGTTAATGTAATGGCTTTGTTGGTATCGTGTGAAACGGCCCGAGATATGTGGGTAAAATTACATGCAATTTTTGAGCAACAAACAAAGGAAGATTCTCATGCTGTCCAAACGGAGCTTTTTAGTTTCAATATGAATCTGGCCGACGATATGGTGACTCATACAGGCAAATTCGAAGGCGTAGTGTTACGCAGGCGCCAGTTAACCGTTAAACTAGATGATTCTGCATTTATGGTTAAACTCTTGGACACATTGCCGGATAGTAACGAAAGTTTTCGTTAGGCTTGGTGGTCGCGACCAGCAGAGGAGCGAACACTAGACAAACTGACGGCTGTTTTAACATCTGAAGAAAAGCGGCGACAACAGTAGGAGCTTTGCTCAAAACACGTTACGTGTATTAGTGGCTGCCAAACCTAAAGGTGATTATAATAAACAAGTGTAAGGATCGAGTAAACCACCGAATCAGAAAGGTCAGATATCGTGTTTTAAGTGCTTCAGAAGTGGTGTGAAAGGACGTATTAGAAGAGACTGTCCAAATCCAAAGAAAAGGAAAGAGTTTAAAAGTGATCCATGTACACCTGGAAGTGTTTCAAACAAGCCCTTGTCAATATTACTAAAATTTTCCGGCCTATTATGCCGTGGTCTTATGGATTTATTATTTAAACCCAACGTTTCGTCTCCAACTGCGGAGAACATTTTCAAGGGGGATAGTGGCACTTTGGTTAAATCTGGATTCCGACGTTGAAGAAGGAATGTAACAATGTTCCAGACAAAACCATGCGAAATTGGCATTGGTTTCTCCACATATTTACAACTTTGGAATAATTGGACTAAAAGATTGAATAAGACTGACTACATGAAAACTCAAATTGTACAATATGGTCAAAAATAAGTTTTGTACAATGATGCCCACAGGATTATGGTATTAAATGTGCGAAATGAATAAATAGTGACTGTACAAAAACCTAGGGCATATGGTTCACAAAAAATAAAAATAAAAAATATTAAAAAAAGTTCAAATGCTTGTAAACCCAAGGAAAGAAACTACTAAGGTCTCGGCCCCTAGTCTTACGAATTACATAAACTAACCCATTCTAAGGACAACACGCGCACCCATTCCCGAGGGAGGACTAGAAAACCCTGGCGGGAGCGGCAGCGTACTCCGCGTCGATGCCCCCCAGATCACACGGCCATTATCGCCAGGCGCACATTGTTTGTCATTTTGATAAATGTAGAGTTCCATACTCCCGATACTCTTTTTTTATTTTCTGGTAAATTTTTAAACTTTTCACTGTTTAATGTGGCTGAATCATTGTAGTATTTTTTGTAGTCATAGGCTCTTGACAATGATGCCATAGTGCGCCGGAACTAATAGTGTTTTGGTAGTTAGATGGAAATATATTAATACGACAAGTGAAGACGATTTTACCTGGTGATGCCAGGAGCAGAAAACACCTGCACTAGTTGCAGGACATTCATTTATTTCGGAGCGCTGTCAACGTTACGCTGTCCTAGACACGAAATATTACTGCACACATTGTTACGGGTAACGTAACGTTTCCAACACTGCGATGCTGCCTTTCGCTCACTTCTCCTCGCCTCCCAGCAACTATGCAACTATGGTACACAAGTTGACATATAACTAGACTAAAAGATTGAATAAGACTGACCACTTGAAAACTCAAATTGTACAATATGGTCGAAAATAAGTTTTGCACAATGATGCCCACAGGATTATGGTATTAAATGTGCCAAATGAATAAATAGTGACTGTACAAAAACAGTACAAAAGTTTATCAGAGTGATAAACTTATTACCGAAATCATCTGAATGGGCCAGCCTGAACGCAGCCCTAGAAATTCACGATTTTTTCACTTAGTTAAATCCTTTAGCTTTATTTACGTAAGAATAAAATGTACACAATGTCAACTATCTCCCAACCAATCACAAAACAATAAAAGACGTTTATTTATTTTTATCGTAAATTACTGACAAAGGAGCAAGAAGCAATTAAAAGGAAGCATAGAAAAGAAATCAACTTCCGTTATGTTATTTACAGGGATTTTGCCTTTTAAGTTCACATGATGTCTGTAAGTAAAAGTTAATCATTCTTATGCTGAGACATTCTCCTTCTCCCCCCTCTCTCTCTCATTTTTTGTCAGGCTGCCTCGGGGGGGGGGGGGGGGGGGGAGCACGGGGCCCCCTTCCCCCTCCCCCCTCATTTTTACGTGTGATTTGATCTCCCAACACGCGAGCGGAGCCGCGGGTTTCAGCTAGTATCCTATATGTTAAAGAAAAAGGAGGAATTACTCTTTGACGATGATTATTAACGCATTGTATATAAATAGGTGTAATTTATGTGTTAGTGCATACCAATATATTTTTGGAAGTAGGATTGGTCAGCCATTAAGGGACTGGGACTTTCGTTCGTAGCGAGGCCTTCACTCCCGCGGGTGTTTTGTCATCCCTCCCAAATTTCTTGCCTCCGAGGTCTTCCTCACTGCACCCAGTCTGTCGTTAGAAACGGCCGTATTCGGATCTGTGACGAACGTTTCAAACAAAAATCGTCTAAATCTCGATCGTGGTGGTGTTTTAAGAAGTTGCTTTTTTACAATATGTCGGAGCTACCCCCGTCGGATGTTTGTAACGGGGTCGTCGGGAAGTGCATGGAGAGGGAACAGTGACAGTGAAAAAGCGTGGAATTTATATGCTGATAAAAGTGTGTCAGAAACGTAGGCTTGAAAGAAACATGAGGTTTTCGTGCAATTTAAACGAATTATCCGAACATGACGCATGCAGGAAGAGGTACACTGTGGAAAGTAATGTGAAAGAATCTATCCAGCGAGGAGGAGATGTATCATCTGCCCAACCATTGTCTTCCTGTGGGGAAAGGCTGAGAAGTGCGTCGGGTTCAAGGCGTCACATCATTGGAGATTTTTGTTTCCCTTGTGGTGAAAAATTCTGCAAGGAATATTTCGAAAAGCAGATAAAATTGTTAAATATCTACGGCATGAACTCCATCAAGTGGAAACACTGGAAGTGAAAGAATCGATTGTGCAAAAAGCTAGGCAAGCTGGTGAATGAGGACAACAGATTCATAGGCATCTTTCATGTATAAGTCAACTTGTTGCTGCTGAGGGTAAGAACCACAAACATTTCTACCTAAAATTGCACACTTTGTCGCGATCTGCTGGTGCAGGGGGTAAACGAGGGCGTCCTGAATGTCCCCTCCTTATCGAGGGTATGGATCGTGTATATGCATACCTTGCAGAAACTAGAGAAGAAAAGCAATTTTCCATGACTTGATTGCAGATAACTTCACAGGTGATTACAAACCAACAGTTGCAAGTGTCCAAGCTCGTCTAAAAAGGCGATATGGAGGAAAAAATATTTTTCCGCAGATTGGTCCGTATCAATCAAAGAAAAAGAATGTTCAAATGTTTGTTAAGCTTATGGGACTTAACTACGGGGTCATCAGTCCCTAAACTTACAAACTACTTATGAACTCTTACGAACTAGGACGGCACAAATATCCATGCCCGAGGGGGGATTCGAACCCCCGACCGTAGTGGCCGTGCTGACCGTGACTGGAGCGCCTCAGTCACCTCGGCCACCGCGGCCGGCTCAATCAAAGATTTAGCGATCCTGCTGAAGAGTGGCTTAGAGTTGTCAGAGCTACAGCAGAGATTATCCTGAAAGACATTCGTTCCCAAGCATTTGAGACTACCCCGTCAGATGCCTTTTTAAAAGACGCAAGGACATCAGTTCCTGTTTCTCTGTAACTGTTGCTTGAACAGATTGTCCTGAAAAACAAACGTTCTTCTCTCTAACAGTGGAAAAAGAAGTGCATAGGATTTACTCATGGAATCATGGAATCATGGCTGCAACGAGGCCCAAATCTTCCCTATCCTCAATTCAAATAAGCTTTGGAAAGTATTTGTATAGAAAATTTGGATCAAAGCATCTTGTTGAATTTTGCCACAGTATGGGGATTTCTTGAACATATACGGAGGCTATGCGTTGTGAAAGTTCCGCTATCCTCCGTGGAGAAGTGACCCACCTATTTGACAAATGAGCTTTTATGCAGTTTGTGTTCGATAATGCCGATGTGATTTTTAACACAATTGATGGAGAAAATACGTTCCATGAAGTGAGTGGGATAATGATCATGACCCCTCACTCATCCGTTCACCCAGACAAAACCATACCACGTTTGAAGTATCTTTCTGCAGAGTCTATCAGGATCACACACTACCAGACACATTAAACATTTTTCTATTAGAAAGAAATTTGGCTTGTCAGTCATTTCAATTAGTGAGTGAAAATCGCTGAAGACATTTTGCCAAAATCCCCAGACCTGCTGTGGTTGTTTGGAAAAGCAACTAACATGCCAGGCATCCCAGGATGGAATGGATTCATGGAGCAAGTGACAGAAGATCTTCTACAAACGTTCAAAGATTGTATATCTCCATTTTATCCATGCTCCCCCAATGACTACGACATTGTTTTAACGTCACTTTTGGAAGCCAGTTAAAGATCAAGCATTTACGGCCAGGAAACATGTTTTGTGACCTACGACCAACCACTGTACTTGAAAGCCCGAGACATTGTGGAGAGTCACCAGCATCCTCAGCTCGTCAACATAGCTTGGAGGTTTTCACCTCCTCATGTCATTCATGGGGGCCATCGGTGCCATAATGGGGGTAAGTGGAGTCAAGGAACTTCTCTGTTCAATATTTGCTAAAAACAGCGTTGAAAAACTTCTATTTATATACAATGCGTTAATAATCATCGTCAATGAGTAATTCCTCCTTTTTCTTTAACATATGTAGGGTAAGAGAACTGTAATTCATCTGGGTCAGTTTATTGAATAATTCGAGTTTTCCAACTTTTCGTTTTTTTACGATAACTACAAATCTGCCTATGGACTTCGTTCTGTGCTTAAATTAAAGCTAAATAACTGCTCTATAACTTTGTTTTGTATGACTTTCCCCGTGGGATGATCATTAGAGCCAATATTCTAGTCGAAAGATGACTGAAATCGGAAATTTGAACTTTTTGGAGAAATAAGTCAATATTTGAAGTCCAATATCTCGCAAACTATTGGACTTACAGAGCTGCGGTTTGGCTTAAATTTTAGAATATTTTATCTATATTAATAGAGGTGCAAGTGAATTTTCGTCAAAAAACCACCCTTCACGAGTTATAAGCCAAAACCAGAAAAAAATCCGAAAATTTCGAGTTTTTTTGGCTCTTAAAAGTCAAGCTAAAGGATTTCGAAGCTGCAAACTTGGTTTAACAACGTCCTAACAACATACCAAAATTCAGCTTCCTGCAATTTTTTTGGACCTAAACATACCTGGCGACTGACATATATACTTACAACAACTGTACTGTTGGTTTGAAGGTCAAATGTGGAAAATTTCATGAAGATTGGAACAAAACTGTATATTTGTAAGCAGTACTTGCACACAAATATAAACACGCGGACATACTGCTTTATATGTAATGAAACAGAAAAGTTTTCTAACATCAAAACTGATATTAGGAAAAAACGAATAAAATTCTTTGGTCACCTCAAGCGACAACCAGAAAAATCAATTGACGAAAAGAATAATAGATTATTCAACCTCACATAAGAATTCCACACCTTGGCTAGATGAAATTCAAAAAGACCTAAAAATTCAAAAATAAGACCAACCGACATTCTAGAAAGACACCTTCAGACACAAAGTAGAAAAATGGAAAGTACATCAGAGTAACCAAAAGAAAAACAGTAACCTACAGACCGAAGTGGTCAGATGAGCGTAAACAAGCCTTTTCGAAAAGAATGGAAGCCTACTGGAAAATAAGAAATCAAAGAAAAATTTATCGGGTTATGTGCTTAACGTCTTCTGTTTCTGGGGAGAATTCACCAATATTAATAATGATAATAATAAGAAGAAGCGATACTACGCTATCTGCATGTGTGTATATCGCTATCCCATGACTTTTGTCACCACAGTGTGCAAGTATGTCTATCTGTATAGAGTTACAAAATGCGATAACAGAAGCTTTTTTAAATGTAAGTTACTTTGGTGGCTGAAAAAAAACTAATCCTTTTGGTTCTATCTCTCAGAATATTTATTTCTTGGGAGATAATTACCCCTAGTTTGGGATCGCTGCCTTAGGAGACTGTTGGAGTCTAACGCTGTTAGGAGACAATTTGCAGGTTGCAATCTAGCATAATCTTTTGCTGTCAGAGTTAAGTCGTAGTCATGTTATTTCTGTGAATAGCAACTGCCGTTTGTTGCTTTATTGTTTTAATGTGAATAACACGTAGACTATTCCTTAAAGAAGAAAATTTAACCAACTAGGAGACCACATGGTTGTCGGATTTTATATATTTTTTATATTCATGGTACATGAAGTTCAAAACTCAAATACAAGCAGCCAAAGCCATTCGACGCAACTTTAAAAAATCATCGACTTTGAAGTTTTGCAAAGTACACGTAAGTGACAATAATTAAAACGGTTACGGTATCTGTTAGTGTAGCTCACGCTACAACGTAAATAAACTTCGTATTTTTAGCTCCTCATAAATATTAACAAATACAAGAATTGTATTGTTAGTGCTGCGTTAATTGTGTTCGGACGTGAAATATCACGTGTTTTCCATTCGAGTCGCAAACGCTGTGTGGGACAAACGTGTGGCGGAGCCGAACGTCTCCCAGAAGTAAACAACGGCTGTGGCGCTGCGTATCAGGGTAGCATGAGCCGCTCACTGCTTGCGCTTTGTTCACTTGCTTTGTATTGTAGCTTGAATTGAAAAGATCAATTGTACGAATTAACCTAGGAAAGATACTTATTTTTGATCGAAATTTTGTACGACCTAGAGCAATGAAGGTTAAATTATGGCTTTGTGAAAAAATTGGAGTACGTGAAGATGACATTATGGGGTTTATTTGTCATTTGTGACTAACTTGGCGTTTGTTAAGATGAAATTGCTGATTTATGCTGTTCAGTTGTCGAAAAATGCTGAGATAAAACTAAATTCAATCATTCAAATGGATTTATTTGTGATGTCATTGTGTCTTATGCTGGTTTTGCAGAATTTTCGAACTTACCACCAGATATATTGAGCAGCATTGGCCGTTAATGTTATATTTAAAAAAAAAAAAAAAAAAAAAAAAAAAAAAAAAAAAAAAAAAAAAAAAAAAAAAAGACGATTTCAATCACATAGTGACCATCTTCAGTGTCCTTCAAACGAATGCCCTGAATGTAACTGCAACGGCAAACATAAAATTGCAGTGTCAAAGTTTGAAACTTTTTTGGACTTCCTTTTGAGGTGCTTGCTGAGGAGATAAATGCTGTTTTGAAATGTTATGGTAGGATTATATCGAATACTGCCGAGAAGTGGTCTGAACCACACATGTTTCCTGTCTTGAATGGTGTTCGATAAGTGAAAATTGAATTACAAAACCACATTCCGTCTTTTGTCACTATATGCGAGTACCGCGCTCTTGTCATGTATGAAGGTCAACCAAGAACATGTACATTGTGCAGCTCCCCAGATCACGCCCGTGCCGAGTGCAGCAGGAGGCGCGTGACGCAGATTGCTGCAGGTGAAGTTCCAACTCGAAGTCGGGTAACAACTGTGAAGTTGACACATGCAGACGTAGCGACTATTCGTTACCTGTCTGAACAGGAACTGATAGGACAGGATGACGAATCAGCAACAAAATGTGACTTGAACACAAGTATCGAGCAGGTCCCGAATAACACAAATCTACAGACAAATGCAGCTTCTATGTCAAATGAAATGGTCTGTACCGAACCTCTGTCTGTAGAATTCGTGAATACGCAGTTGCCCTTTGAACAGGGCATTGTTAGCGTTTCAGTCTCACGCGGAACCGTCCTGTGAAAATAACGTACAATCGATTAATTACGAAGCACAAGATGAGCAAAGAGTAAGGCCGGAATTGCATGACACCTTCTCAACAGCCGAAGGAAAGCAGAAAAAGAAGCAAGGAAAGGAACATATTGGAAAGAAAGAAAGGCAAGTAGTAGAAAGAAAATGAAATCGGCACAGAATACTGTGCTGGCGGCCACAATTGATGCTACCAGTTTCCTGAAAGATAAAAATGTGCCCCCAATGATGTCTTCTGTCACATCACCGACCGAGTCGCCAATGAGATCTCCAAAGAAGTCTCGCAAGAACAAAAAACGGAGACTTGCGCATGAAGCTGCAAAGAGTCTAGCTCCTGCAATAAGAGGGAAGTTACGCGAAATAGTAGTGAACGGGGAAAGAAGACCAAGCAATGGAACAAGGCACGGAAATGACGACGAGGAAAACCGGTCAGACAGGTATCGACGAAGTAGGAAGCGTTACCATGGAGTCTCAGAGTACAACCTACCCGGAAGTATCGGATGCGTCTGAGCCGGAAATTGTGACGCCTGGAGGCGACTGGGCAGATGACACTGTAGAACGGACAGATCAGGAAATGGAGGAAATCGACGAAGAGGCAACGGCGCGTGAAGACCACGCCGATACCAACCACTGAATCGCGTAGTAAACAATTAGGAGAGCCGGCCTACCAGCTGTCGATTCGTTCATTTTTAGTAATGGTAAATAGTGGAACAAATGTATATTACTACTCTTAACATTGAGATACAAAATGAAACGAAGGTGTCGGCTTTAAAAAAGTTTTTGTATGTCAGAAACGGACATAGCTTTGCTTCAGAAAGTTTAACTCCAAAATCTACAGGTTCCTGATTTAACGTGATTTTAAATGTTGCAAAAGAAAATGAATGTGGTACGGCTATTCTTGTGAAGGAAAGGATACCAACTAACGACGTTAATTATTTAGACTCGGGACGAGGTATTAGCTGTAGAATTTTTAATACTACTGTCATCAATGTATATGCTCCCTCTGGCAATAAACTTAGAGAAGCAAGAATACAGTTTTTTTAAAACCGATATAGTGTATTTGCTTAAAGATAACCCCGCGGAGGTCTTAAGTGGTGGGGACTGGAATTGTGTCATACACAGAAAGGATCAGTGGCCAAATTTTAATTTTTCGTTAGAGCTAAATAGTCTCGTTACCGATATGAGTTGGCAAGACGCGTGGGAAAAAATGTTTCCTACTGTAGTGAAATGTACGTTTTTTACTGCTACGTCAAAGAGTCGTATCGACAGAATATACGTGACTGACAATTTGGGGAGCAGAATCAATGGAATAGAAACCATACCTGCTATTTTTTCGATCCATCTAGCTGTGAAATGTTGCATCATGCTTCCGAAGCAAGAAACGTACTGGGGACGTCCAATTTGGAAATTCAACGTAAATATGTTACACGATAATGATTTAGCTCAGAGGATTACTTGCACTTGGCAGTATTCTTTAAAGATGTGTCATAAATATAGATCATTAGAATGGTGGACAATATGCGCTAAGAGGAAATTACGATCAACATTAATGGTTTATGGGAAGGGTAGAGCGAGGTGGCTGAAAGACACTGTCGAATTTCACTATACATGTCTGCGTGAGCTCTATGAACAACCAGTGTCACAGGATAACAAACTAAATATTAAAAAGGTTATGAAAAGGCAAAAACTGGAGGGATTGAAAATCAAGTCCATGGTGGAAGACGAAAATGCATCACTCTTCCGTTTAATAAATCAACAAAAGAATAGAAAGAAAAATTTTATAGAGAGTATGCTAACAGAAGACGAAGGAGTTTTGACAGAACAAAGAAGGTTCATAGGTTTTATGAACTTTTATACAGCGAAAGTCAGGTTAAACCACGGTTAATTAGGGAATTGCTGCAAAATAGTGGTGTACAGAACACCATAACGGAAGAGCACAATATGAGACTAATTGCGGATATCACTTCTGAGGACTTACTAAAGATTATACAAAGTACCCCCTACCAAAAAGTCGCCAGGTCCTGATTGGACTTCCTATTGAGTTTTACGTTACGAATTGGCATCTAAGAGGGGAGAAATTCACTGAGGTTGTAAATGATATACTGAAATGAGAGAAGGTACCTTTATAATTTAAAGAAAGTGTCACTGTGCTGCATCCTAAAGAAATAAATACAAAATGTAAAGATCTTTCCAAAATGAGATCGATATGCCTTATGAATTCCGATTACAAAATTGTTGCTCGGGCACTGAAAGGCAGATGCAGATAACTGGAAGTCATCAGACGTGTCTCCCTGCTCGCAATATTTTCAAAACAATTAGCGAAAACCGCAATATAATAGTCATCTTTTCCACAATAACGGCAAAAGCAGGATTGATTTTTATAGACTTTTCGAAAGCGTTTGACAGGGTGAATCACCAGTACTTACTCCCACTCCTGATAGAAATGGGTTTTAATGGTAATTGTGTGAAAGTTTAGCCAACGTTGTGAAAGGATTTCAGACAAAAGTTTCCATAAATGGACACCGTACTCGAGTTATTAACATTAATAACGGCGTCCCTCAAGGCAGTCCATTATCAATGTTAGTATTTATAGCTGCTCTAGAGCCGCTTCTGAGAACTCTTAAGAATACAGTAGGGGGAATTAAAATATCAGGAATCAGCAGGGTGTCAAACGCTTATGCAGATGATGTTGGAGTTGTGACACTAAGTGCATCAGCCGCGAAAATAAATGAAATGAAAAGTTCTTTTTTAAGTTTAAACGGTTTCAGCAATGTCCATTTAGGATCGGCAAAGTCGATAGATCACCATTAGGCATGACTTTCTAGTTGTCCAATCCAAAGGAACACTTACAATTGGAGAAAAATATTAAATCAAATTAGAGGAGCCTTAATGCTTAATCAAACTAGGGATTTGAACATAATTCAGAAGGTCAAAATAATTAACTCCGTAATTCTGTCTAGGGCAGAATATGTGGCGCAAGTTCTACCAATTCTTAAGGCAATTGCAAAAACTATAATGAGTCATGTTTGTCGATACCTATGGCACGGTAAAATAATCAGAGTGGCTGCAGATGTAGCTACTCTAAAACGTGCTGAAGGTGGAATCGGTCTTACTGATATACGTCGTAAAAATATGGTTTTATATAATAACCATTTCAGACCTAACTTTTTTCTCTATCAAGGAAATTATTTTTAATGCTGTAATACACTTCAGTTAAATTTTCAATGATTTTAGAAGAAAGATTTATGCAATTATATGCACCCATTTTCATACTACAACACTGCGCATACTGAAAAACAAGTCTTTTTTTACGAACTACATTAATTTTGTAGTACCAACTGTTGTACTAAATAAACTGATCGTTCAATAGTTTCATCGCAAAATAACAACTTCTAATTTCAGTTATACAATGGAATACAAGTAACCCACAATTTTCGTGATCTTTGAAGTTGCGTAGTGCAACACTCGCTTCTTAATATTTTTCTAGCGATCTTCCTCAGGTGGCAGTAATTGTGCGTGATGAAATGATTGAACACTCAGGTGTCGTATACATGTTCTTTCAATTGAGAAAAATGCTTCTGAACCATCTTAGACACCGTAGAAGTTATGTACACATTTGTAGCCAGAGGTCCGAAAGGGTTAAAAGGACGATCCAACTAATTGCTCACCATCAGAACAGCATCACGTCGAAGCTTTTCAAAATTCTTACGCCTGAAGGCATGGTTCCACCTATAAATATTAAAAAGATAAATTATAAACTGAAACAGAGAATTTTAGCTAGAGTTAAGCTACCTTCAGTGCTCTGTGGAAGAGAAAAACAGAAGAAATAGTAAGTACATCATGGATGTACTCTACCCACTAAGATGCCGAAATAGAATGGAAATGTAAAGGGAGAATTCTATAAACTATACAGGTGGAAGGATCATACAAAGAAATTTGGCAAAATGTTAAACATTTTGCTCCTCGAACATAGAATAACATAAAGGCCTAAACTGAAGTCGGCTAGCCTGATTATGGCTTCCATGCTGAAGTAGGGGATTGCTGCTGAGGGTGAAGTACGGTGGGCACTTCGTGTGTCCCGTGGCCGCTACGGTAGCCGTGAAAGCCTCAACAGAACCCTGAAACAGCTTTGTGAGCTATGATTAGGCAGACATCACTACTTCGATGAATGCTTTCGATACAATAATATTAGCATGAGACAAAGGAAAATAAGAATTAAGATCGGTCAAGGGAAACTTAAATGTACGGAAAATGTATGGGAAAAAAGGTGGTTAATGCTTTGGAATGTTTATCCGATGTGTTCTGCAATCGTGGGCTATGACGCTGGCTACTAAGTCACAAGAGAAAAACCAGATTTGGACAACCATGGCAACTAACTGAATCCAAGTAATCCTCGTTAGCAAGGAGGAACCAAGTGAGGAAGAGTGGATGGTTCTCGTGTCAGTTGTTAACATAAAAGTGATGAAACCAATGTAACTCTTTATTAATATACTTTTAATTTTTATAAGGTGGTAGCGTTCTAGCCTTCCGACCCTACTGTCGGTCGTTCGAATCTCGCTGTGACACACTCTATTTTTTCCCGTTGTGAAGAGCTACGACACAGTATTTGGAAAGTCATCTCCATAGCTACTAATGGCTTTCCAAGCAGCTAACCTACACGACCATCGTTTTGACAAGTTATTCAGCTCGTCTACATACATATAAAGAAAAACTGACACAACACGTGGGATTAGATATCCCAAAATGTTTTATATAACTGAATTCGAAAACGAAAAAACTGCATGTCACAGTGGGATTAGAATCACCGACTCTACGGTTGTGAAGCCAGACGCTACCACCTTTTCTTTCTTCTGCTTTTTTATTTTTTTTAATTATTTTTAGCTACTCCGGCGGATGCTATGACTGTTTTTATTATTAGTACTTACGTGCAGTTTGTAAAACTTCAAAGTCGATTTTCTCGAGAAGTTTTGGGAATTACGTCGAATGGCTTTGGCTTATTGTTATTTGCGATCTTAATTTCACGTACCATAAATATAAAGAAATTCTAAAATCCGATTCCCATGTGGTCTCCTTGTAAGACATACGATAGTTTTTTTCTCATGGGCAACAAAGCACTAACACACAAAACAAACCTTGAAGCTTCCGTAAATCCTTAAATCCCAGGAGATCCCCAGTTGAGCTACTCTGTCGGGCGACTGCGATAGCCTACAGGCACATTATGAGATAAGAGCAGAATGCAGACGTGATAAGTGCACGTACAGGAAGAACATCAGATTCTAGAGTAACGGCAGCAACGAGATTTCTGGACAAACCACAAAGCAAATCCCAGTGAATATCACACTCGAACGCGAATCAGAGATGTCCACTTATTATTAATCAGATGGCAGTCACGTGAAGGGAAGCTGTTGGGAATTCTCCGGCTGTTTTGCTCAGGTCCAATGTTCATTCAGCCAATCGAAATGTGTCACTGATGATGCAAGTCACGGATGAAATACCATTGTAGTACGAAAGCGGCACGTGACAGGTACTGTGGATTCTTATCTGATCCGACTATATGTGATTATTAACTCTGATTTGTTCGTCGCACTTTGTGTGCTAGTCAGGAGTTTGTTTCACAGCCCCCGTATAGGCTTGTAATGCAATGTTTTCAGTTTCAGGGTTAAATGAGCTATTAGAACATTTTCAAGTGAAGAAAAGACTGATAGTTGTGCCTCAGAGAGATCAGCACTGCTTTCCTGTATATGGAATCAGGATGGTTTGATTTGTACGTAGAGTACGTAGTGGAAAATTTGTGATGCATCCCTGTTGCCATTCTTTTTCACTGACTGTTAGGTGTGTGGGATTATAGCCATCACCCATTGGGCGTCTCAGTATCCCTAATTTTGCATTTTTAGTCACTGTATACGACATGAATGGAAAAAAATAAAGTGATTGTCAACTTTTATGGTGGGATGCTATACATCGGGTCCGAGATGTCCTCTGCTCGGGGACTGGGTGTTGTCGTCCTCTTCATCACTGACACTCAAGTCGCCGAAGTGGTCTCAGGTAAAAAGAGTTGCAGCAGGCAGGCCAAACATGTTCTCGACCACAGACGCCACTAGATCAACATCAACAAAATCGGAACGTGGTCTCTCTTAGCCTCACAATAGAAGTCCCCGTGGTGTAGATGTAAATGTGTACTCCCCCACGTACTCCACATCATACCAATTGAGATCTGTTTAATCTTTTGTCACATTCTATTTCCGAATGAGCTAACGCTTGAATAGCAAATCATTATTTCAGTCATCTCTACTTCCTATGTTGATGAATCCTTATCAAGAATCCTAGGATGAGGAACAAAACTCATATTTGCGAAACCGTTTTTTTAAAGCGACATTATTATTAAGGGAGTTACATTTCAATGGATATCTGATAAGTGCATTTCCTATTACGTTATTTGGTTGTCCTACTTTGTATCACAGCGTACATTCAAGCTGCCAGCATGAGTAATTTAGAAGTAGATACCCCTGGAGTATTAAAACAACTGCAATCACTTAACAAAAATAAGTCTCCCGGTTCCAATTGTATATCAGGTTGCTATCAGAGTATGCCGATGCAATAGCTCCAAAGCTATCATATAGAACAACTCGCTCAGTGAAATATCCGTACCCAAAGAGTTGCACTGGTTATTCCAATATTCAAGAAAGCCAATAGGAGTGATCAGCAAAATTACAGGCCTATATCACTGACGTCGGTCTGCAGCAGGATTCTGGAACAAATACTTTCCTCATATATTATGAACTACCTCGAAGAGTACGACCTATTGACCCATAGTCAACACGGATGCAGAAAGTATCGTTCTTGTGAAACCCAGTTGGTCTTTACTCACATGATGAGTGCTGTCAACAAGTGATGTCAAAAATGTTTGTATAGTCTATGGGACTTAACTACTGGGTCATCAGTCCCTAAACTTACAAACTACTTATGAACTACTTACGAACTAGGACGGCAAAAATATCCATGCCCGAGGGGAAGTGATGACAAATAGATTCGGTTTTTCTAGATTTGCGGAAGGCTTTTGACTCTGTACCTCACAAGCGTCATCTAATCAAACTGCATGCTTATGGAATATCTCCACAGTTGTGCAATTAGATTCGTAATTTCCTGTCAGAAGGGACACAGTACGTTATAATGACTCTGAGTAGCTCTCTTAGACTGTTTGCGGATGATGCTGTCATTTATCGGTTAGTAAAGTCACCGGATCAAAATCAACTGGAAAATAATTTAGATAAGCCATCAGCATGGTGCAAAAAATAGCAATTGGTCCATAATAATGAGAAGTGTGAAGTAATCACAAAAAGAAATCCGTTAAATTTCTTTTACGCGATAAATCAGTCAAAACTACAGGCCGTAAATTCAACTAAATACCTAGCAGTAAAAGTTACGAGCAACTTAAATTGGAAAGAACACACAGAAAATATTGTAGGAAAAGCGAATGAAATACAACGTTTCGTTGGCAGAACACTTAGAAGATGCAACAGTTCTACTAAAGAAACTGCCTACACTACACTTGTGCCTCCTATTTTGGAGTATTGCTGGGCATTGTGGGATCCACACCAGGTGGGACTGACGGAAGATTTAAAGGAAGTTCAGAGAAGGGCAGCTGGTTTTCTATTATCGCGTTTCAGGGGAGAGAGTATCATGGAAATGATGCAGGATTTGGGGGGATTCGTGTCATAACATCCAACTTCAGTGCATAATGGTACAAGGATATAGATATATGCATAATAATCACTATTAGCTGAAGTTACAACTAGGTTACATATTATAAGTCACAATTTAGACTGGTTTACATTTATAAGTGAAGGAAATGATAAACAAGGCTAGCAAGGAAAAATAATATTTGACAAAGATTACAATTTAGGCGACTTTAGCCCAGAATTTGGCAGTCGCAACACCTTCGGGGTTTGCGGACATCAGATCATCAATGGTGCATCTTGATGGACATAGTGCACACTGGTATAAGTGGACTGTAGTCGGACTGAGGCGCTCCAGTCACCGTCTGCACGGCCACTACGGTCGGGGGTTCGAATCCCCCCTCGGGCATGGATATTTGATATTTGTGCTGTCCTTAGTTTAAGGTAGTTCATAAGTAGTTTGTAAGTTTAGGGACTGATGACCCCGTAGTTAAGTCTCATAAACTCTACAAACATTTGAACATTTTTGACTGTAGTCTGCTCAACTCAGCAGTCACAAAGGGTTGATGGTGTAGGGTAACCCCATTTCTGCAGGTTGTCTCTGGATCTTGCGACAGCCGTTCTGAGCCGATTCAGGGTTTTCCACGCAGGCCATTCCTCGGTGAAACCAGCAGATAGATTTTCTGATGGTGTCATCCAGTGATGTTCGGACCTCTTGTTCCACGTTGTTAGGCGGGAACACATCTGTTCCGTGGTCATACTTGTTGCCTGCATAAAGCTCTTTCTGGACTTCAAACGTGGAGGAGGAAGATTGTGGTCACATAGAGGGTGCTTGTCATAGGTAGATATCTTGAGCCTTTCTTTCCAGTCATTTGGAGGTAAAAATCATTAAAAGGAAGGCGTTATTCGTTGCTGGAAGATGTATTTAAAAATTTCCTTTACCAACTTTCTCTTCAAAATGCGAAGATATTTTGTTAGCGCCAACCTACATAGAGGGAGACATGATCATCATAATACAAGAAGAGAAATCAGATCGAAAACAGAAAAGCTTAGGTGTTCATTTTTTTCCGCGAGCTATTAGAGAATGGAATTCTAGACAAATTTCATAAAAGCAGTTCGGTGAACCCTCTGACATGCACTTCAATGTGACTTACAGAGTATTTATGTAGATGTAGATCGAGATGTACATACGCCAACGATCCAAAACTTCAAGACCACCTGCTTCATAGTGTGCTCATTCACCTTCAGAATGCAAGAGCGATTTTAAGTCGCATGGATTTGACGCGTCTCTGTCACCAGATGTCTTGCACAGGGTTATGTTGCATTTTATCACCAAAACCTCACGCAACCTACCGAAAGTCAAGGGATAGCGGTATGCACAGATAAAGATGGCGGTGGTATAACATCCACCACGTATAAAAGTGCGGTCAATGCCAGAGCTCTCATTTATTATCCGGTGATTTCTGTCACTATGGCCGCACGACTGGAATTCGTTGTTTTGTACAGTGTACCCTTCGGCAGGCACCTTACGGTGAATTGCGGAGTATACAGTATATGTAGATGTTTGTGATAGGGGGACAAGACTGCAAAGGTCATCAGTCCCCCAGTGGAGAGGGGAAGGTGTGATTACAGGAAATGAGGGGAAGGGAAAGGAAATGCAGTCCAGGGAGAAAGAAGTTAGGCAGACCGCACTGCATCCACATACATACTCCGCAATCCACCGTAATGTGTGTGGCGCAGAGTACACTGTACCACTACTAGGCATTTCCTTTCCTATTCCACTGCCAAATAGATCGAGGAAAAAATGCCTGTATGCCTCTGTACTAGCCCTAATTTCTCTTGTCTTTGTGATCATTGCGCTAAATGTAAGTAGACGGCAGGAAGATTGTTCTACAATTACATTCAGATTCCGGCCCTCTAAATTTCCTCAACAGAATTTCTCGAAAAGAACGTCGTCTTTCCTCCAACGATCCCCATTCGAGTTCCCGGAGCATTTCCGTGACACTCGCGCATTGGTCAAACCTACCAGTAACGAATCTAGCTGCTCGCCTCTGAACTGCTTCTACTTCTTCCTTCAAACTGATCTGCTGCGGGTCCCCAACACTTGAGCAATAAGACGTGGTTGTACAAGCATTTTATACGCGGTCTCCTTTACAGATGAAGTACATCTTTCCAAAATTCTCCCAATAAACCGAAGTCGGTTGTCCGCCTAACTCACAACTATCCTTACATGTACGTTCCATTTCACATCGCTATGCAATGTTACACCTAGATATTTGAACGTTGCGACTGCATCACGAAGCTCAGTACTAATGCTGTATTCGATCACTATGGGATTTATTTTCGTATTCATGTGCATCTCCCTACATTTTTCTAAATTGAGAGGTAGCTGCCATTCTTCGCATCAACTAGAAATTTTGTCTAAGTCATCTCATCCTGTATGATATTACAGTCAGTTAAAGACGACACCTTCCCATACATACTTTTCCTTTACCAGTTAATCCTTACGTTTTTCTGGGTTAGGTGACCGAATCTCCGTGATTTGTACGCCTTGATTAATGTTCAAAAATGTTCAAATGTTTGTATAGTCTATGGGACTTAACTACGGGGTCATCAGTCGCTAAACTTACAAACTACTTATGAACTACTTACGAACTAGGACGGCACAAATATCCATGCCCGAGGGGGGATTCGAACCCCCGACCGTAGTGGCCGTGCAGACCGTGACTGGAGCGTCTCAGTCCCCTCGGCCACCGCGGCCGGCAACTTGATTAATGTTGTGATTATCTACTTGCTGGACATTTCCAAATTCTCGAGCACGCCAATTTTGCCTTACGTCTCCTCCATGTTGAAAATAACTTTGCTGTTGACCATTCCCTCTGTTTTGGAATCCGTAACCTCCCCTGTACGAATTGCCTTCGTTTCTGTTATCAAATCCTCTTTGTGACTGATTAAACCCATAACCTCCTCTCTGAAAATTACCGTCGTTGTTACGTGAACCGTAATTCATGTTTCGTGGGACAAAATTATTATTCCCGAAAAAAAAATTATTGTTATTACCATTCGTTTTGAAATTTTTCTGTTTACCACCATTCCACGATTCATTGCCAAACCTATCACTATTATTATCTCGCGTAATGCGCTTTTTCCTGGTTTCATCCACTGAAAAAATGAACTCCAGCTCTCTAAGTATGCCCTTAAATGCTTGAATATCATCTCCACCTCGTCCAACCAAAGATTGCTGGTAACGAAGGGGTAACTTCATTGTACACATACGTGTAAGTTCTCCATTACTGTACGGTGTATCTAAACATTGATTTTTCTGGTCATGTTTTCGAAAAACTTCACTGGACTCTTCTCCCCTACATTTTCGTATTGTACGTTTTGTAACAACTCGTACTTAATACGATTCTGTGCCTCTGTATCTCGACAAAAATGCCGTTCGAAACTCCTGGTACGACTTGCAAGTCTCTGCAACTTTTTGCATACTTTCTGCTACCGCTCCCGACATATGTGCGCAAATAAAATCTAATTTGTGTGCCAAGCTCCAATGTTCAGGTATACCTACTTTAAAGTGATCAATAAATGTCCTCGCAGGTAATGAATTTTCTTCTTCGCGGTTGTGTTGGAATTGTCGTGCCGTGAGAAAATTATCCGTGTCATATCGCGTCATCATTCCGACTGCGGCTGCTCCACAAATCCGTACTTTCTCGCAAACATGGCATTGTCTGGCTGTGCACTCGGTACACTAATCCGTGGCTGTGCCTCATTTATTTCCTGATCTATTGCTGTATTAATGTGTTACATAGGCATAGAAAAATTTTGTTCCGTTACATGTGGTTCTCGTGTCTGTGACCTCGAAAAAATTTCGCTTTTACAATTTGTTGGTTGTGTTGCTGGTTCTCTTATTTGATCCAAGACTGAAATTGGTTGTGCAATCTCTCTCTTTCAGTCTGTCTCGGTATTGAATCTACAGTTTGCATTGGCCGTGTAGTTCTTTGACTATGAAATGTTTCCGCATGAGTATTCATTACTTTAGTTTGCCCTCCGAAACTGTGATTTGAAGTATCAACTGTCTGCGTAACTTTAATGTTAGACGAATCGGTTGAAACAGTACTAACACTATCAGTCTCTATCTTTCCTTGAATTGTCTGTATTAACTCCGTAATTTTTCTAATTCATCTTTAGCTTTGTCTAAATTTTTGTAATGCGCTGATCGTATTTTTTCAATGCGACCTTAGTGTCGTTCTTTGGCGTACTTTGTTCTTTACAAATCTGTTGTGCCGTACGTGTAGCCTTCTTTGTAATTTTATCTACCTTCTGATTTACTTTTATTACGTCCGATTGGACTCTGTCAACATCGGTATTCTCAATAACGTCGCGTGATTTCTTTGCGTCATTATTGATCTGTGTAATTTGTTCGTTAAACCTAGCCATACTACTTTCCATTTGCATTCTAAGTTCACTGGTTTGTGTTTTTATTTCGCTGATTAATTCTTGCTTTTGTGTTTCAAAAACTGACGTAATATTTTACTCTAATCTTTCAGTGTTTTTAATTTGCTGCATTAACAGCTGTAACATCATATCTGTTGGCACCGCGTTACTTTCTGTCACTCCTTTTGTTTGCGATCTACCGTTACTGAATGTACCAGTTGTGGCACTCACTGAGCTCCACACTGGCGTCTGCAAATTCGTATTTTGCGTTTGACCTTGTCTTTCTACATATGCTTTATATACTGTAGCTTCTTCTGACTGTAACTGCATGTTTGGTTGTAAAAATTCACGTGGTGTACAGGACCAGTTACGTATGTCGCAGAACCTTGAAATGGTGCTTGTAACTCCGCCGTCTGAACCTGTTGGTACTTTCTACCGTTTACAATATATGTAATTGGTTCTGTTTATTGCAGCTGTGTGTTTTCTGTCTCACTCTATTTTTGGGTTATCACAGACGCGTATTATGTACTTGGATACAAAGACTGTGCATCCTGTTCACCATCTCGTTTCGCTTCTTCTCTTTCAATATCCATCATAGAAGTGTCGATATCCGACTCGGAAAACGCCCTCCTATTATCCATAACCTCTGGAATCTCCGTATTCACGCCCAACCTATCTTCACCTGTCGAAACAAACTCTGTTCTATTCCTATCATTGGAAGATGTTGGCTCAGTGGCTTCTTCGTTTTTGTCCTCCATCTTGTTTACCTCTGCCTGAGACTCACGTAATTTCTGTGCCTGCAACCTAGTCCACATATGACCGTCACCTCCATATTCAATTCCACAAACCAACACCTAACTACAAAACTTACAACCCACTCACCATTTGGATGAACCAAAATCAACGATGAATTGCTGCGTCAACTTGCACCTGTGCGCCAGCAAAAGAAAAACTTATTACCATACACAAATCACTCGATTATACAAAATTTACCTATCTATTCGCCAGCCAGACAACAAGCGACCTAATATGACACCTCTTACATCTATGCTGCTCCGTGTCTACACAATTAAACTCTCAACAAATCAAAACTTCAAACAACGATAATTTTCCAACAGGACAACACTCGACCTTTACCAAACTATTTTCTTTTATCTATCATGGCCTGTATCTTAAGTTTTATCTATCCTGGCCTGTATCTTATCTTTTATCTATCCTGGCAGGGTCGTCATTATCTAAGGCTCTGGTCATCACGTTCCGTCTCTTCACTTGGACAGACGACTTATTCAACCTTGTAATTCGCGCAAGAACTGATCTGTAATCTTTTTTGTACCTTTAAACAGTTGGCTCTGCAGGTTGAACAAATCTGCCGTGACTCCTAGGCTTAGAAATTAGCAAATAATGCCCATCTCAATTCAAGACAGATAAGTGGTCCTTAACTATACTCAAAAAGATCTGAAGTACCACTCCTGTACATTGAAAATTATGAAAAATTAAATAATTACTGCTAAGTGACCTCACCGGGTATGGGAATCTGGTATTGGCAGTTTCTCATTAAATAAAAGTGAACTAATTACTGAGAGTTAAAACGTAATTTATTATTTCAAAACAATTAAAGTTGAAATGCAAATATTATAAAATAATAGTCAAAGAAATTTAATAGGTTCTTAAGTCAAGATTAGATAAGATACGATACTGCCGTACAATATTATTGAAATATAATTTTTAAGAATGCCTGACGTATTGCAATTACGCGTAACTCGTTCTTTAATAAACTGAAATACCGGACGAGACGATGTCGCCGTAATATCAAGAATAATGTTGTAGTGGTGTGGCGTTTGCACGGACCCTACGCTACTCAAATATCGTCGTTCACTCGTGTTGCATATGCGCGTCGATGCTGAGAGCGGCTGCGTCTCTGAAACCTGTAAAAAGTCATCATCATCATCATCATAAGAGACTGATTATGCCTTTCAGCGTTCAGTCTGGAGCATAGTACCTCTAATAAAACTCCTCCATGATCCCCTATTCAATGCTAACATTGATGCCTCGTCTGATGGTATGCCTTTTTACTTCAGAATCATTCTGCACCGAATCTATGTACTTTCTTCATGGTCTACCTCGACTCCTCTTACCCTCCGCTGCCGAGCTCATGAGTCTCTTAGGTAACCTTGCTTCTCCCATGCGTGTAACATGACCCCACCATCTCAGTCTGTTCGCTCTAACTGCTTCATCTATGGTGTTCATTCCCAGTTTTTCTTTGATTTCCTCAATATGAACACCCTCCTGCCATTGTTCCCATCTATTAGTACCTGCAATCATTCTTGCTACTTTCATATCTGTAACCTCTACCTTATGAACAAGGTAACCTGTATCCACCCAACTTTCACTCCCATACAACAAAGTTGGTCGAAAGATAGAGCGGTGCACCGCTAACTTAGTCTTGGTACTTACTTCCTTCTTGCAGAATAGATCTTAGCTGAGCACTCGCTGCATTAGCTTTGCTGCACCTCGATTCCAGTTCTTTCGCTATGTTGCCATCCTGTGAGAAAATACATCCCAGGTACTTGAAACTGTCCGCATGTTCTAACTTTGTTACTCCTATTTGGCACTCAATCTGTTTAAATCTCTTTCCCACAGACATTACTTTCGTTTTGGAATTGCTGATCTTCATATCATAATCCTTGCACCTCTGATCGAGCTCTGAAATATTAGTTTGTAACCTTTCAATCGAATCGGCCATTACAACTAAGTCATCCGCATATGCGAGACTGCTTATTTTGTTTTCTCCTATTTTAATCCCGTCCTGCCAGTCTACTGTTTTCAACATATGATCCATGAATAGTATGAACAACAGTGGTGACAGGTTACAGCCTTGTCTTACCCCGGAAAATACCCTGAACCATGAACTTAATTTGCCATCTACTCTAACTGCTGCCTGACAGTCTACGTAAAACCCTTTAATTGCCTGTAAAAAGTTAGCTGATTAAATCGATGGCTGGGATTATTCAGCCAAAAACTTCCTATTGCGCTTGGTGACGCAAAGGCTCGCTATTCTCCCTAGTCAAACTAGGGGGTACGCTAATCTAACAAATTAGCCCACCGGAAGATGCCGCTCAAAATCGTCCTTGCGGATTAACTATCAACGTTAACTATCAAAATTATGGACTGTCAAAATGTCCACCGTTCTGGAATCGTACCGTAGTTACACGTTATGCATGTAACTCAACACTTGGGACCGCAAACTTAGCTGTACACGCAATCAGGCGTAACCACAGCAAGTCGCTTTCAAATTCACAGAGCGCGCGATTCCGTCGCCTGCGCAAGGCGAGAGAAGACGCATAAGTGAGTCTGCCAACAATTTCCTCTGGCAGCTCTCAATTTCTCCTAACACGTATCTTTCCTCAGCAGCCAATCAGCGTTATCGTAGCAACACGCCTTCTGCTAGCCTTCGTCAATAACAGCGCGCGTCACATACAGTCTGGGCAATTCTGGTAAACTTATGCGGCGCCCAGCTCGCCTCTCATTGTCTGTCTAAAGCTCTTCAGACGAGACCCCCTTCTGTTTAAAAGCAGTCGTCTTTTGTATGACATCGCCTTTGTGTTCCACCTGCCTGACTCACTATCGCTTCCTCGTTCCGGCTACGCCGTGAAGTGTTGCTTGTCTGCATACGGGATCCTCCCGTTAAATGTTAAACGCAATTGACAATTTCATGTGTAACTGCTCATTTCACTCATGACCAATATGAATATACATATGACGTGTGAGGTATCAAATGAATCGGAATGAAGAGTAGAATATGATTCTCTACACAAAAATGTCATGGAAGGAAGTCAGAAAACCTTGACTCCTTACACCTTTCTCTGTCCAGTTTCCTCCGCCCCTCCCTCTGTTCCTCTCCTTTCACTTGTCTGCCACCATCTCCCCTCTTTCATTCTCCTCCTCTCCCCTCTCGCATTCTCCTCCTCTCTGTCCGTCTCCTGTCCCCGCCCCTCCCACCTTTCTGTCCGTCTCCTCCTCCACCTACTCCTCACCATCCTATATATGGAAACATAAATATGGGCCAAGTTTCATGGTAATAAGTCAAGTGGTGTCAAAGTCGCAAGGTACCCTCCACCATGCTAAATTCAGTCCTGGAGATTATAAAAAAATCTCCTTCATGAAAACATAGATTTATGTGCTGACTTTCATGACCAGTCAAACAATTTGAACGTTTGTTGTAACGTACCATCCGTCAAGCACCTACGTAGGCTTACGAAAGGTAGCCCATGTATTAATTTGGGATATAAGCTATCTACCTTCCACATTTCATTCAATTCTGGCCAGCCGTTTCAGCGTGAAGAGAAATAAATGTATTAACCTATTGTAAGGTACCTTCCGCCATGCACCATACAGTGGCTTACGAAAGGCAGCCCACGTATTAATCAGGGTATAAGTTACCTGTTCCAAATTCATATCCGTCCAGACATTTCAGCGTGAAGGCATAAGGAACGAATTAGCTGACAGTAAAGCACCCTCCGCCATGCATCATATGAATTCAATTTTAGTATGCGTATAACCTTCGTGCGTGTGCAAGAAATGGGTTAACAAAGCTTTATTGTAATCGGATCTACAGCATGGCCGTGCATAAAAGACGAATAAAGAATAAAAAAAAAATAATTAAATAAAGTAAAAAATAAACATTAATTTTAAATATTAGATATGTCCTGAAGTAAGTGTCGTATAGTGATATAAATTTGATGGCACATTTGGTGATACATATCGTCACTATTGCAAAATACGTTGCGAAGACAGTCAGCAGTAATCAAGTAAAACATCACAAGGTCATGCCTGATGCGACAGTTCTACGGCGTCTACAGCGAAACTGTTGTGAGTGGGAGACTTCTTTTCGTTTTATCATTTTGTGAGAGGGTGGCAGGAGATCAGTTACAAAACGCTTCATAAACGTCCGAAATTACATACAAACTTTGTTCCAGGTCCCTAACTACTCACATTTTCCAATGATTGACGCATAAATCTGGGTATTCTCACGCGGTGGCCTCTCATTATTTATGACGTCATATCTCCTGAGCTATGTGTCGTGCTCTTTTGTTTTTGGGTCAGGAACCTTCGTGGGCGTTCGGTGAACAGTTCACTAAAGTTTCATTGTAATCGAATGAATGGTTTATGAATACATAGACGACATACAGACAAACATTCATTTTTATATACATAGATAATAATAAAATCATTTATTTTACATTAAAATATTCAGTTGTTCCCTGTTAAAATATACACACTCTGCCTGCCTTCATTTTCATAGACTGGCATAAAGTCTCAATTCAGTTTCATTCTGAAATTCGTCAGATTTTTCAATATTTGCTTTGAAAATCAAGTCCTGGATTGTTTGTGAAGGATAGCAACCCTTTAGTTGTGATCCTTTGCAATCTGGCCTTCTTTCACAGTGGTTTTGGTGATGTTTCTAAATGTTCTAAACGTGCACTGGAAGTAGCGGTAAATTCATTTTC
Organism: Locusta migratoria; assembly: GCA_026315105.1. NCBI lineage: Eukaryota > Metazoa > Arthropoda > Insecta > Orthoptera > Acrididae > Locusta > Locusta migratoria. Next base: position 504,910,833 of record CM048746.1, on the reverse strand, counting down.
TTCTATTTCTTTTTGAGTGGCATTATTGTCTTCCGATATACCCTAGAAAAAAGGAAAAGAAGTCTTCAAATTTTTGTATCTTTTTTCAGGTACCGAATACTGAAGCACAATGGAAAAAAATTACACGAGAATTCTAGACTCGCTGGAGCACACCAGAACCTTTTTCTGGAAGAACAGTACCCAGCCCCGACGTAATTGTCGCTGACGATGCCTTTACATTACAAAATATATCATGAAAACCATTCCCAAGTAATCATAATAACGGTAGCAATGAAAGAATACTAATTACTGGCTCAGTACATTTTGACAATTATTTTTGCCATAAATAATTGCAAATTTCAACTATGGATAGCAAATCATACTATTATATAAAATAGAAGCACTTTTTTCCTCTCTCTGTCCCTTTAACCTTTTATAACTCGGTTCGGCCTCTTATAATTTCTTCTTTAGAATCCTGGGATAATTTTCGCCTATATTTAATGTCAGTACAACTATCGTAACGCAGAATCATTTACCGCTTTTGGACTTTAGTCAGCTCTCAATTATAAGAGCTAGGCTAGTGTACATAGTATAAACTGGCAGAACTCACAAACATCTCCAGAAGAAGAAGAAGGAAAAATACACATCTATCATATTTTTTTTTTTTTTTTTTTTTTTTTTTTTTTTTTTTTATGGCTTCAGACTACAGATATAGTGATTTGGGAGATCTGTAAAAGTTAGACATATGATCTCGCGGTCTTTTTTTATTATTATTTTTTAATCGTCGTGAGTTCTATAATTCTATACTACGTACTTTCGCACAGGTCTCATAGTTTACGCTACGAAGGTCACGAAAGCGCGGAAGTGGTAAATCATTCTACGTTATTATTTTTATTTTAATTATATCTCATTTTCGTATTGGCATTTCATATAGCCTACGTTGAACATAGGATTATACCAAAGAAATTGAAAGAAACCGAATCACGATACGTTCTGCAGTTCTCGAATTAAAGTAGTTTAAAGATTACCCGTGCAAAGCCGGAGCGGCTCAGCTAGTTAGTAATAAAATAAATAAAAAGTGTCAAGTCATAATTATTGGACACCGAAAATTCTATCCCAAATTTCAAACGTTTATCAATATTGGTTACAAAGTACCAGGTGAGTGGGCAACAGAATCTGTGCTCGCTAGTAGGCAAGCTCGCCGAAAGTCACGAGTAGAATTTGAAAAGTCCAAATTTGTGAGAAAACCAGGGGAGCTATAAAAAAGTTGTTTAAATAAAAAGAAAAGTCCATTTCATTATTTACAACTTTCTCGCTGGCGAAAATTTCCTGGCCACAAAATAATAATAATAATAATAATAATAATAGTAATAATAATGTGGCAGGCAACTAACTTTTTCTTGTCGTGATTTTTATTTCATATAAAAGTAATAGTTTTAATCATAATTTTTATACAACCGCAATACGTATTGTACCTGCTAAGAACACTTTTGCATTCCTTCAGTATTCACCTGTCTACGTGAAAAATTTGGTAATTTTTTTCCAATCCTGAGGGGTTCAAATGACAATGTAATTAAGGCGGGCGCCACTTGAAGAATGACGCATTTATTAGGCCCAACTCAGTTTATACATCCAACCAAGATGGCTTCAATGCCTGCAGGCTGATGTAGGTGGAGTAGCCTCTCTGTTATTCTGGGCTCGCTGGGTCCGACCAGTAGTCTAAAATACATTTGGGATCTTATTGTCTGTTTTTCGAGTTCTACGAAAATGTATTCACCTTGATCCCCATAAAGCAACAACGGACACTGTGTTGCGTTTATCTTCACAAATTTCTAAAAAGAAATCGAGAAACTCGACGGATTTACTCACCAACAGGCACTTCCGAGTCTGAAAACACTGAAACAGGGACCGCAAAGCATGAGAGATGGAGAGACCAGCCACTACCTACATCGTTATCAAGACTCGATAGAGAAATATTACTGAATATGCTAAACGAGTGAGAAATGATTTTGCAGCACATTTTGTCACTGCCGACGGCATTATTTGTTTGCTTATTGTCGAAGATAATTATCACTGAATTACCACATTTTCATCAGGTTAAATTTTACTTATGGCAGCGGTGGCGTAGTGTGCTAAATGTTGGCAACAAAATGTTTACTTTACAAGGATAATTAATTTACTGGTGAGACAAGGTTACATGAAAGAACATAATCAGTTTTTTACTTCACGATGAACACAAAAGATTATTCCCATTATATTATGTGACTGAGTTTTCAATGAGCGTTCAATGGTCGTTGCCAACATCAGAACACTATGCTGCCGTTAGTAAAATTTTACACTCCTCCATACACTAATATAAACACATTTACATTTTTCAGTGTTCCGTAAATAAATATTTGTGACAAAATCATGAAAGATAAATGTGAATTAACTTACCACTTACCTCAAACGTGTCTGTTTATATCTTCCAGGAAACATATAGAATTTTAGGCATACCATTTTGATATGGCAACATCTTCTCTTCCTCATCAAGATGTCTTAGAATTACATTTATTAAGTAATTGTGACATCAGGTCAGTGGCGGACAATGGCTGTTGGAGGCCCGGGGCGGGGGCAAAACAAAATGAGCCCCCCCCCCCGTCCACTTAGAAATACTTGTATTACTATAAAAAAGTAAATTTTGAGATTTGGAGGCCCTCCAAGACGAGAGGCCCAGGGCGGTCCGGGCGTTAGCTCGCCGCCTCGCTGCTTATTCTATGGGCCGACTGCTGTGCCGTTCGGTCGGAGGTGCCCACGCCGTGGCGTCTGGGGGTCGAAGCAGAGACTGACAGAAGTCCTCGGTCCCTCCTGCAGTCTAATGCCGCTGCATGTGGGTCCAGCTTGGAACCACAGTAGTCGGATGCCTCTGGTAAAGTTAGCATTACAGTGCAAGCTCGTCGACAGGATCATTGGCCTTCAGGAAACCAACCAATGAAGACTTAGCTGGCCTCAGGCAGCAACCATATTCAATGCTTCACCTTTATCTTTAACCAGCAGAGATAGCCTGCTTAACCATATCAGGCGGAATTAGCAGCACACCAACTGCTGGGATGGAAACCATGCTGAATATGCCCCCATTACACCTTTGGGTCAAGATGGAGGCAGCGGCTGGTGCATACAGACTCAAATCTGGCAACAACTGGAACTCTTTGGGATATCCAGAATCACACACTAAAATAGTTAGTAAGGTAAATATAGGAAAGGTTGGGGAAATGCCAGCCGACTATATTATAACCCCATGCTGCTTCAACAAGCCTTTCAATATAACAATTGGAAGTAGGGAGCAGTGGGAGAAAATAGTTCGACACCGTACGGGGAATATTGTCTGGTTCACTGACGGGTCAAAATCCGACCAAGGTGTTGGGGCCGGGGTATATGGGGTGCAGCCAAGACTGGAGGGCGTCATCTCTCTAGGAAAACTGGCCTCAGTATTCCAGGCCGAAATCACTGCCATCAGGGCGTGTGTGGAGGAGAATTTGCATAGATGCTACAAAGATCATAGCATCTATATCTATTCAGACAGCCAGGCAGCCATGAGATCACTGGCAGCTCCTGCAACAAGGTCTAAAATTGTTGCAGAATGTCACAGGGTTCTGGTGGAGCTAGGGGATAGCAATAGAGTAAACCTACTGTGGGTCCCTGGCCACTCGGGGATCAGTGGCAACGAACATGCCGACAGATTAGCCAGGATGGGGGCAGGGACTCCATTTATTGGACCGGAACCTGTCCTGACAATCACCAAGGCAATGATCAAATTGGAGCTACGTAAATGGCTCAGAAGACAGCACGTAGAATATTGGACCAAAGTCCATCAACAAAAACATGGCAAGGTAATGATGCCAAAGCCATGTTTTAAAAGAAGCTCTGCAATCCTGGGTCTGAACAGGAGAGAGATTAGACTCATGATTGGATTGCTGACAGGCCATGGGAATTTCAAAAAACACCTACGTACAATGGGAATAACTGAAGTGGACCCTAAATGTAGGATCTGTGATGATGGTGATGAAACTGCATCGCATCTAATCTTCGAATGCATTGCATTGGAGAGCAAAAGGCACAGAACATTTGGGACAACCAGACCCAAAAGAATTGTGTCTAATAAAGAACTGGTAAAGGGACTCCTTGCACTGTTCAAGGGCATTGGTTGGCTTTACTAGATATACAGGGAGCGATACTGCACAATAAACTTAGTTTCGGTGCAGGCAGTGGCGGGTTGGACCAAGTCTGTTTTGGCTTCCCTGGAAAAAATCAATTATCTTTAACCATATTCAGCTTCGTGAAGAGGGTTGGCAGCAGTTCAACATCTCTCCGGATGATGGTCAGTTTGAAGCGTGGTAGCTGTCTCCGAACTCCATCTCCCACTTGTGACTAGAGGCTGCACTGCTTTATCTGAGACATAAGCTGAATACAGTGATTAGATTATTGGATCGACGACAACCCTCCTGAGCATCATCGATTCCAAAGACCACGTGAGTACAGTTCTATACTCCATCGAATCGAGACAGTGAGGGTAAACAATGCTACTCACTGAGCTGCCTCACAGGAGCGTAGCGCTGGGCCTGATCACGTGTTCATCAGGAGTGAGCAAACGAAAGGCGAGTTGGCTCGACAGCTGAGCGCTTAGCATACGTAAAGCGTACCACTTTGGAACTGAAGAACAAATTCTGGAATAAGTATTCACTTCTTCCTGCTCCCACCGGCCGCGGTGGCCGAGGCGCTCTAGTCACGGTCTGCACGGCCACTACGGTCGGGGGTTCGAATCCCCCCTCGGGCATGGATATTTGTGCCGTCCGAGTTCGTAAGTAGTTGATAAGTAGTTTGTAAGTTTAGGGACTGATGACCCCGTAGTTAAGTCCCATAAGCTTAACAAACATTTGAACATTTCTTCCTGTTCCCCGTGAAACAAGCGCTTTATTTGGATTTGGAGAAAAAAAACTGCAACAAATAAATGAAACTACTCATCAGTAATTTTCACGGGCAATCTCTTCATTCATTTATTATTATTTCTCTGAGGAGTCAGATAAGCTCTTTACTACTAGTTTACTCTAATTTACTGTTTACTACTTACATTAATAATTAAACTGTCTTCTTGAGATTCCACAATGTTATCCATATCCCACATTGATTTTTCAGTTTTTTGTACATGCTGCACACATTTCTGCCACACATCCGGCCTTACTTCAGCGAGTGCTTCAGGCAGAAGAACTTTCACTTCATCCAATTTGAAGGTTTTGTTCCTTGCTGCGACATAATTTATAATATGTGTACACACAGGTTCAATCGTATTTAGTTCACAGTGGTATGGCGGAATTATTAATACAGTTTTCTTTGCTCAACTTGCCGTATATCGTCTACAACATAAGCATTATAAGCTGGTTTGTTTTCCTCGACGATAGTCAGGAGTTCTCGCTTGAGCATATCATCCTTAAAAGGAATTCTTTTGGACGAAAGCCAGTCAATAATGTTCTCTTTACTGGCGCCTGTGTTCGGTATTTTTTCCCTTTTGCTGGAATGGTATAGTGCATCACATACAATAACACAGTTATCACCAAGGCGAGGAAGAACTTTGGAAAACCAAGATTCGAAAGAATTATCTTCATGATAGTCTCCAGTCTTTTTCCACTCGAAAGCCCACAAAACCTGTCTCGCTTCCAGTATGTGTTTCCTTTCCCAGATGGCGCTTTGTTCCCTGTAGACAAACCCGACAGGAAGGCTTATTTAATTGATGATACCGAATCATCTCTCCAAATTTTATTTCGTGTATGGCCTGCATTTAGCCAGGCCTCGTCCAAGTAATAAATTTTCCTGCCTCCCTGGCGTCCTGACTTTAATGTCCTTAAATAACGCCTTCTTCTCAGAATGACCTCTTCTTTGCATGCTTTGACGCCCACGGCTGACGTACCTGAAATATTTCTTTCAATAAAGAGTACAAGGTCGTTCTTCTGAAGTCTGCAAGATCAGGGTCTTCGTTAACGGAAGCGAGGATTTTATCAATGGTAGGCAGTTCATTGCGAAAGTAAAACTGGTACACTTTCCTCCTTATGGCGTTTCTATCAAAGTCGTCGACATTTTTTTATTATTTTTTTAAACTTTTTATTTTTATTTTTATTTTTATTTATTTATTTATTTATGTTTTTGGGGCTTTTCTTTATTTGACGATTTTATAGTGTGATTAGTTTTCTGTTCGTGAAGCACTCGATACACGGACGAGTCACTGACCCCAGTGGAATGTGCAGTTTTAGCAACGATGTCTGATGTAACTGTTGCTGGATTAAAATCACATTCTGTCTTATAAACATTCAGGATCATTCTCTTCTCCGAACTGCTTAAAGCTGATATTTTAACTCGCTTCTTCGGAGGACTGACAATGCCTTCATTGACTGCATTTTCGGTAGAACTTGACATTTTGAAGTTTAGCACTGGAGGAAAGAGAAAATATACCAGAAAAGACGTAATAGAGAAAACGCATCGGCAATAAAAACCGAAGTCATACGAAGATAATATTATTTACATTTCCTTGCTTACATTGTAGGAATTACACTTGCACAGTTTCGGGGATAGTTTTAACAGTAGAGCGCAAGGCGACACATCCGAACGATAAGAATGGCGCGATTGTCTATAACCCTGGCAGCAGCTGCCAATGTGATTCAGCACATGATTCAAACTGCACTGTCTCGTCTCCAAGAATCTTTACCTATAAATGTGAATGTCTGTTCGGTGTACGTTTATCACGTCTGAACCACAAGACATAAAGAGCTAAAAATTTGTACAGTTACTAATGTCTACCCGGGGAAGGCTTTAGGCATGGTTTTATGGCGATCGGATAGCTATATATATATATATATATATATATATATATATATATATATATATATATATATATATATACCTGAGGAATAATTTATACCTGAGGAAGGTTTTAGGCACGCTTTTATAGCGATCTGATAGATATTTAGTAATTTGAAGAATATAACGCGAAATGTGGAACAATAATTACTCTTTGAAAATGGATTTAATGGTTGCATTGTTGCTTGAGGGTTGATAATGATAAAAGGGTGGAGTATATTGGGATGGAAAGTTATCGGCGTATATAAAATTCTGCGTTTGTGTGAGTTAATATTTTGCTCTGCAACGAAAACTACAGAACGTAAACGAATGGTTTGTGTATAATTGTCGGAAATCTCGCGTTGTACACCATAGCAGTTCCATGCCGATAGCTATAAAACTACGCTATATGAGAATGAGGGTACTTAGCGACTTGCAACAAACTTTTAACATAGTTTCAAACCTTTATTAAACTTTTTCTCGCTGACAACCATAGCAATATGATGAAAGGAAAAACGTTTTTCGCTTACTACTTTTCCGCTGTTAATGGAGTAAAACTACGGCATTCGGTATGACGTTAAAATTTATAATTTCTACACTACAAATTGTAGCTGCAGGAAAATGTTACAGACAGTATACACGCATATAATTGAGTGCACCTTCTAAATTGTATCACAGTACGACACACAATTTATGAGATAGAGCACATAAACACTAACGTTCATGGATAACCGCCCATTCCCGCACCAAGTTTTAATCTATTACTTCTGTACTACTAACTGGATTCCAAGAGATTTTACCGACCTACAGCCCTTATAAAAATGAATCTATACCTGAAAATGGCAGGAATAAATTAATAAATACCCTGGCAACGCCGGGTTTTCAGCTAGTGAACTATAAAAGCCAGAGTACGTATACAGAAATCGGCTGAAGCTATGTTGTATGGGGCAGTTCGTAACGACGGAATGTGTCCAACTTGTGAGAGCAACGTTCAGTGAATGAGCCTTTTAACTACTGACGTATCCTCGGTCGTATTCATTCTTGTCACGTGTAGTTATCAGATGTTTACAAGCTGACGAATTTACCCTCTCGCTCTCCAGGTCGTCCGTTGCAGTGAACGGTCTGCTGACTGCAGGCTTTCAACTCGCCGTCGCAGCATCTGCTGTCGTCACGTAAGACTGGCGTCGCAATTACGACAGAGCCGATGACCTGCTTCCGCCTAGCTTGGCTGGCGATTGCTTGAGCAATCTAAGATTGTCACAATTTTGTGCTGTAACACCAAATTTTTCAAGATCCTCTACCTTATACTAAGCCTTGAGTGTGTGTGTATGCCGCGGTGGAGTAGTCGAGCGGTCTAAAGCATCTCGGTTCGAGTCCTCCGTGGGGCTTGGGTGTGTGTGTTGGCCTTAGGTTAGTTTACCTAGGTTTAAGTAGTTTGTAAGCTACGGACTGATGACCACGCAGTTTGGTCCGATAAATTTACAAACATTTGAATTTTTTTTATTATTTTTATTTATTTATTTATTATTTTTTTTTATTTTTATCTGTGTGTGTGTGTGTTTGTATGCTTGATCAGGAGTCCGTAGAAGATGACTTAGAATGTGTACAAATTTACTGCAAGTATGCCAACTAGATACCACGAAATGACAGATCCTGGACAAGACTGCCACAATATAAAATACGTAGAAAGTAATTTGTTTGCTTCCATAAATTACCTTTACAATTTTTATTGGGATCGCTGGCTATATATAACCATCTTCTGACCCGTTTTTATTATATATTTTTTTTTAATACGCTTGCAAAACATGTTAGAAATAGGCTTATCTTCATGAATATTACGTAGTTAACATCATGCATCAGTTATATTCGCCATTTAAAACATTTATTTCATGATCATTCATATCTCTGGAGAATGGGCTGAGGCATGGAAAGCTGAAATATGATAAGTAATAAGTATTTCCATAATGAAATAGAAATAGCTCTGAAAACCATTATTATTCTTACGGTTGGCTCTCTTTCCGTTAGATGCGCTATTGTCGCTCCAAGCGTGAGACTTAAACCAAGACCAACTACAATATATCAACTTCCATAGCAGTTGTACATATACGTTAGACTGTGATATCAGTATGTAAATATATGGATTAAACACGGCGATGATTGTATCAATTTTATATTCATTGTGTTCAATCATATTTCATAGAACATAGCAACCAACATAACGATTTTCAGAAATCGTTCAGAAATATGGTAAATTTGAAAAGTCAAAGAGTAAGTAGTATTTTCAAAGAGTAATAACCCGATCGCTGCTCCGAACTTGACACGAACAGCTGCAGCGTTATCTATTAGGTCTTTGCTGCCTTACCCTTTCTTTCCAAGCATGAAATACACCTAGAACTTCAAATTACGATATCTTTTACTTTCTTGGTCTGATTTTGATTAAATGAGGCCTATAAGTTGCCGCAGGAAAGTCTCTATTTATCTGTGATGTCCCCATGAATGTTCATGTACTTTTGGAGATACTCTCTACAAATTGACACATGAAGTTGCTTTCAGAAAATGTTTTAATTGTGCTATCTTATTTTTCCTGATCCGATTTTGTGAAATGAAGTGTTTCTGTAACCGCAAGATACCCTCACTTTTCCAGTGAGAACCCCCTGAAAATTAGTCTATTAGTTTTGGAGATGAAAGAGAAAGATAGACATGACGGTTGTCGTTGAAAAACGTTGAATTGTGATGCTCTTTTCGGATCTGATTATATGAAACTAAGTCTATATTTATGAATAGCAGTGTTTGTACGTCTTTGCAACTAAAATAAAAATGCGATTTTTCTCACCAGGCGCGTTTCGTTTTAATGACAGTAAAACATCTTCAGTGGTCTGTAATAATAGAAATCTGCAGTTTGTTTTGTTTTTAGATCGAAAACATTCGTTAACGAAACATGAAAAGTAGGCCTAATGTTTTGTTACTTACGGAAATCTGTTTCATGCAGAACCGCCGGTTCTGCATTCTGTCTCATTGTTTTTCCACTACTTCCATTGTCACTTTTGCACTGCCCATAACACAAACGAAGAATAAGTCTATATGTTGTCCCAAGATACGCTGAAGTTCCCTGTGAAACCCCCATGCGAATTCGTGAAGTAGTTTTGGAGAAGTGGTTCTTAACAGATGAACGGACAGACACGACGGTCTGTGAAAACACTTCATGATTCTATTTTGAAGAAATCATGTCTAGATCCTGAACCAATCTTCGCTCATGTTTCCTGTGAAAACCGCATGAAAATTCGTAGATTGAAGCGAACAACGACAGGCCTACATTTACAGATTTATTATTAGTATAAATATGTTTTACAATTTTAAAATTTTGCTGGAATATATTGATTTGTATAAGTGCTGTATGTCGATAAAATCTGTTGCGAATATGGTAAATAACAAAGAAGTAATAGATTAAAACGTGATGATTGATGGGGCGGTTTTCCATGAACGTTACTCTTTACGTCCTCATATCTCATGAACTACGTGTCATACTGTGATACAATTTTGAACGTACATTCAGCTTTAAGTGTGTATTCTGTCTGCAAAAATTTCATGCGAGTACAATTGGTACTGTAGAAATTATAAATTGTAACGTTATACCGAATGGCATAGTTTTGCTCCATGAAGAGCGGAAAACTAGTAAGCGAGAAACTTTTATCCTTTCATTTCTTTTATGTGGTTGTCTGCGAGAAAAAGTTTAATAAAGGTTTGAAATTATGTTTAAAGTTTGTTGCAAGTCGCCAAGTACTGCCATTCTCATATAATGAATTTATGAAGTCTCGTCGCATTATATAGCAGTTTTTTGCGGTTCCTATGTGTCATATCTCCTGAACCATGTGTCGTATGTGGTTCGTACTCCTACAGCAATTGTTATCTTACGTAAGGAATATGTGTACCAAATCTGGTTGAAATCGGTTCAGTGGTTTTGGGGGAAATGGACACCACTGTCGTTTGACGCAGCAGTTTTTCGCGCATCTTATTGTTTATGACGTCATGTCTCCTTACGTATGTGTCGTAGGTGATTCTTACCCCGACAACGATTGTTACCTGATATTAAGGAACATGTGTACGAAGTTTAGTTGAAATCGGTCCAGTAGTTTAGGAGATGTGGAACATACATACATACACACATACAGCCTATTTTATAAGATGTAAGATTATTTTACTGTAGTCTGTCTTCAGATATTGCCAGTCATCGCAACGAGAGCTGACGGTCAGTGAATCTGCAGTCGTTAATTAACAAAACATGGTAATTATAGTAGCGAATGTGAAACTGCACAAAAAATTAACGATATTGCCAAGAGGCAAAAGTCGTCGAGCTTCTCGATTCTCGGAACGAATGAACAATCTGCACACTTAATTAAGTGCGTACGAAACCGTGGACGTGCGAGTCTTCCTCGTAGTTATCCGTATCTTTATCGACGTTTACCGAATGACCATCCAGTTCCTGCTTTTGCATGAGCTCTATGAACCACTCCAGGCAGATGTCGGGATGATTCCTTTAAAACGGCTCGGAGCATTTTTTTCCAATCCTAGACAAAAGCAATATGAGCTTGTACAGGGTGACTTTAATTCAAAATAACACCACTCGTCAGAATGACGTCAAATTGCGACGTAATATTATCGGAGAATGGGGAAAACGTATGTCAGGCGCTGTAAGCATCGTAATTTAATAGTGGTAGACTACAAATGACAAATGAATCTTACATCAATGCCTAAGGCGTAAGACGTTAAACAAACTGTACTACTCAGGGTGCATGGGTGTACAGGTGTGATAACTGTTAGTTACGTAAATCCATTCATCACGGTAAGATCGAATCACATCGAATTTTTAATTCATCGCATCACAAAATCAGCAGAAAAAGCATCAATCAAAATCAAGTCGTATTTTTAATCTCCGTGTGACTTGTGCAAAACATGTTGAAATCGAGAAGCAGCATGTTCAACAACTCAAATGATCGAAGTGTTTCCGGGATCACGTTCAGAGCGTGTTGCGCTATGTGTGTCTTCAGTTCGCAATCGGGACGCTTAGCACACCATCTTTCAGACAGCCTCACAACCAGAAGTCTCACGGATCAAGATCAGGTGATCCAGACGACCAGGCTGTATGGAAATGGTGGCTAAAAATCCTAGCATTACCGAAGTGGCGCTTCAACAGCCGCTTAACTGGATTTGCAATGTGCGGAGGTACGCCATCTTGCATGCACATTATCCCATCCACACTTCCACGCTGTTGAAGAGCTGGAATGACGTGGTTGCGCAAAATACACTCTTAGCGCTTACCAATTGCCGTACGATAAATGATACCGTAAACCCGCATCACACAGGACCTTTTCAGAATGAAGCGGTACTAGTTTATTTGCGTGTGGATTTTCTGTTGCTCATATTCGACAATTCTGTGTATTGACATATCCTGTCAGTTGGAAATGGGCTTCGTCTGTCCACAAAATCCCATTCATCGTCTATTTCCAAGGGAGCAAGAAATTTTAAAGCAAAAGTCTCTCTTGCTGCCAGGTCAACAGGTAGCAATTCGCGCACAGGGGTAATTTTGAGTGGATAGCAGAGATGATGTTTGGTAGGATTTTCCACACACACGTTTGTCCAATGTTCGGGATATTCTGCACTGCACGTTTGCATACTACCACTCGACTCCTCCTGCATTGCTGTCGGCACTGCTTCCAATGATATCAAATCAATTCCTTCCCTCTCGCTACCAGGCTGCATAGCAAAGGAATCATTTTCTCAAGACGTATGGTAGTCATCGGCCCAAAGTATTTTTTTTTTTTTTTTTTTTTTTTTTTTTTTTTTTTTTTTTTACCCTTCAGTGTCCGGAATTTCTGCAGAGCGACTCGTGCAGTCGTCGTTCTTGTAAAATCTTGTAAAACAGCTTTACAAGCAGAGCGCCATCCTGCAATGAGACAGACATGGCGAACGTCTCTGACGCGAAATGAGGATAACCGTCTACTCGGCGTGTTTATTCCAACTTCAGTCGGTCGTGCACATGTAAGGTGTTTTCATTTCATATGCTGACACATACAGTGCAATCTATTTATCAGCTTTTTACAATACCTATTTTTCTTCTACCATACGTTTTCCTTCTTCTCCGATAATATTCCTTTGCAATTTGACATCATTCTGACCAGTGGTGTTATTTTTACAGTGTTTTTAAAGTTACTTATAATCACCATGTACTTCGTCTATGATTACCACTTTTGCGTATTTCAAGCAGTACATTATTACAGCTCGCCTTAAAAATCAATTACTTCATCAACCAAACCAATATTTTGTTTTATCTCAATCACCATAATGCATACGTAAACTATGGCACTCCTGTGTATTCAAATGTTTGTAAACCTATTGGAAAATGTTCAAATGTTGGTAGAGCTTATGGGACTTAACTACAGGGTCACCAGACCCTAAACTTACAAACTACTCATGAACTAGCTAATACTAAGGACGGCACAAATATACATGCCCGAGAGGGGATTCGAACCCCCGACCGTGCAGACCGTGAGTGGCGCGCCGCAGACCGCTCGGCCACCGCAACCGGTATTAAAAAAAAAATTAAAAAAAATGAAAAAGAAGGTCCTTAGACTTACAAACTACTTAAACTTACATTAAGGACAACACACACCCGCACGCACAAACACACATTGGAATGATGACGTTGTTAGAAGGAAGCTTTTCTTCGATTTCAGCCTTGATGGAAGAGGTTGGATTACAAACATTGGGTGGCACGGATCTAGTTTCTGTGAATTTAAATTCTCTATTTGGTGGCTTATAAACAGATGTAACAGTGCAAGATCCAACTGTTAGGATTTCGGTATCATCAACACAGGTCATACTTGCAGATAATATAGAAGTGTCGAATTAATGAAAACTGAAACTCTTCAGGACAAGTTTCATTCCGTTCACCCTCGGTCGATCACCGCTTACCGCGCGGGAGTAGCCGAGCGGTCTGGAGCGCCTCGTTGCGAATCGCCGGGCTCCCGCGTCAGAGGTTCGAATCCTCCCTCGGGCACTGATGTTCGTGTTGTCTTTAGTATAAGTTACTTCATAAGTAGTTTGTAAGTTTAGGAACTGATAACCTCGCATTTAAGTCTCATAAGCTTTACAAACATTTGGACACTTTTGATTGCCGCTTGGTCCTCTGTGTGTATCTTGGACGAGTAATATGTCACATTTATGTTTCTTGCAGGTTTCAGACAACAGTGACTCTTTCTCTGCTGATATCCCCACAATATCTATTGAGATTATTACTAGTGCTGGCTGTTTCAGTAGGCTCATTGCAGCTATAGCATCTAGTGCCTTTGGGAGGAGAAGATTCGGCCGCTGAGGTTTTGGTTTCCTCAACGTTGCCCAGGGTACGCCCAATTGTTTTGCATCTTAGAGGACATAAGTAAGATGTGAATGTCCCCGCGCTACTGACTGTGGAGTGCGTGCGTCACGCCGCTAAGGATGCTGTCAGCGTAATCAGGACGGTAGGCAGTGCGGACTCAGGGAACAATTATCTACTCGCTGACATCCGTAGCGTGGCAGCAATCTTGCGACAGTTAGACAGACCGCAGCGACAGATGGCATTCAAAGAGGATTACAGGAGTTAAACTTCCCGACGCATGAAGACTATAATCCCGTTTGTAGTCACCGCTTTTGTCATCCTATACCAAAACAGAGTTTTATGAAAACACGCGTTAAGTAGTACACCTACGCTTGCGAATTAAGTCTTTGACTCAACAGTATGTCTTATATTTCCCAAGTTTTTCTGTATTTCTATGGTGTTCTCCGTTTCCAGGAAGTTACACGATGGGGAAATTAAAGATTTGTTACTTTGAAACAGGGTAGTTCAAAAATGAAATGTTCAAATGTTTGTAAATCTATCGGACCAAACTGCGTGGTCATCAGTCCGTGGCTTACAAACTACTTAAACTAAGGTAAATTAACCTAAGGACAACACATACAAACCCATGCCATAGGGAGGACTCTAAGCTCCAACAGCGAGCAATCGCGCGCTCCGCAGCGAGGCGCCTTAGACCGCTCGGCTACTCCACCGCGGCAAACAGGGTAGTGTCTCGAGGTAGAGAACGAGTAGTAGTCGGAGAAGGTCTATAAAGGATGCCACACGATCTTGTAAAATGTTCGTTGTATGGGCACATCAGGACAGGATCTGCGAGTTTGTTCTTCGCAATGCATACCTGGCAAATCGGAAGGGTATCGGCCAGATGCCTACTGAGGCTCTATGACATTGCAAAGTTATAAAACTTGTACTATAATTTACAAATTTATTAATATTTGTTTTAGAACGGGGCGATCAACCATTGACAACATTACAACAGGTTGTAGAAAACTGACAAAAATTTAATAAGGAAATCTATATTGCTTTTACAGATTTTGAAAACGCATTTAATAACGTGAACAGAAAAAAATACTTATGAATGTAATGACGGAAGTAGGTTGACACCTAATATATAAATGCTCCGGTCTATACACAGACTCCGAAATTATTGTACAGGGTGTTTCACACTTCATATTATACACTTCAAGAAGTTGAAGAGAAGACTCAGTAGATCAAGTTTTCCACTAGAACCATGACCGAAAATGTCATCCAACGACGTTTTGATACCGTCTAACCCATCGCTTCTACTGCAATCTCTTTGTTTTCTATGTTTTGCGAGCAGATAGTATGGAAAAAAAATGGGAATTGTAGGTTCCAAAATGCATAAGCTAAGAGTTATGAGCACTTGACCAGTAGAAGAGACGTGTTCCGCACTGTCGAAGAATAAGTAGCGCTCATTGCATCGTTGGATGACATTTCCGGACACGGGTCCCATGAAAAACGTGGGTCTAGTAAATCTCCTCTATAATCTATAGACGTGTGTAACATGAATTAAGCGTCCGTCACCTTGTATACAGGGTGTTACAAAAAGGTACGGCCAAACTTTCAGGAAACATTCCTCACATACAAAGAAAGAAAATATGTGGACATGTGTCCGGAAACGCTTAATTTCCATGTTAGAACTAATTTTAGTATTTCTCTTTAAATGTAAATTGAAATAATTCGTGCAGACAGTTGTCAAAATACCCAATTGTTTCGTTAGTATGTACTGTACTTCCTCGATTCACCGTCAGTTGGCCCAATTGAAGGAAAGTAATGTGACTTCAGTGCTTGTGTTAACATGCGTCTCATTGCTCTACAGTCTAGCATCAAGCACATCAGTACGTAGCATCAACTGGTTAGTGTTCATCACGAACGTGGTTTTGCAGTCAGTGCAATGTTTACTAATGCGGTAAATCGAGGAAGTACAGTACATACTAACGAAACAATTGGGTATTTTAACAATTGTCTGCGCGAATTATTTAAATTTACATTTAAAGAGAAATACTAAAATGAGCTCAAACATAGAAATTAAGCGTTTCCGGACACATGTCCACATAACATATTTTCTTTCTTTGTGTGTGAGGAATGTTTTCTGAAAGTTTGGCCGTACCTTTTTGTAACACCCTGGAAACATAATCACAAAACAAATGGACACAATAAAGGGGGAAGACAACTACAGTCAGTAGTTCTATATTGTTGAATATATACACAAAATAATGTGATCGGTAAACGGAAAATGGCGCGTAAAAAGCTAGTATTTTTGTATATTTTGATGGTTATACTAGGCTAAATGCAGTTATATAGGCATATGAGCTAACACTGATTGCAGAGAATGAAGATGCAAGGATCGAATCTGTTAATTGCAAAATACATCCTCGGTATACAGTCTAAAATTCTTAATAGATAAAGCGAAGGTGATGTAATGCCAGTACAGTCAGCTCAAAAGTAGTGTTGGATAATAAAATCCTAGAGCATGTGAAACGTTTGAAATACATAGGATGGAATATCACTATTAAATACACCCATGACTTGGAAAAAAAAATAAGTAAGTGCAAGAAAGAGTCTGTCTTAAACTTACGTAAGGAACAGATTTTATCTTTTATCTGACGATCCATTTTGGTGAGGTATATTTTAACATATTGACCAGGCATTCTTATTCATTTTACATTTCTAAGTGAAGATCTCGTAAACCCTTCTAAAGATGATGATTTAAATCATCGAAACCGATATCAGTGATCTTGGCTTACCAACCTACAGAAGGTGTATTTTTATTTACATTTAAACAGATCGCTCTCCACATGCAGAACAGTTGTTAAAACAATTTTCAGAATAAAACCATGAAAGAAATCCAGTTGAAGCTTTACAAAAACAAAACAGCTACCAACCTTTACTTCTAGAAGTGAAGTGTGGATGGCAGCATACACGTAAGTAAAATACAAGCTCAAAAATGTGCTGTCGAAGAAGAGTGGAAAAAAAGTACAACAGCAGATCGTAAAAATATGAGAATACAAGCAGAGATTTAGGAATATACAACCTGAACGAAAACAGGAGAAAATGGTGGCAATGTGTAGACGTATTGTGGTGTCCTGTTCATGAGTATATATATGCATTCGTAATTGCAGTATGCACTCAATCCACAAAAGTAAATACTGTTTTTTTTATACGTTACACTGCAAAAAAGAACAGTAAAACAAGGAAGTCTTCACCTTGTTCAAACATTAAACCATTGACCATCTTGAATATCGTTGCTGGTATTCAAGTAATGACTGCTGTCCTTTTATATTGACATTTCTCTAAAGAAACAATTATTTGGGATTACATTTTTTTTACATGAATTAAACGCCAGATAACTTCAATGCTGGCTATATTTTGTTTTTTAGAACAAAATAACACGGATCACCGAAGACCTCCTACCATACATTATTAACATGATATATGAACAGTATGTACTGTGGCATCTAAAGGATTATAACCATTATCTTTGTCACCACTAAGGCTGGATCTACACATTGGACCCAACGTTGGCGCCAACAGTGTTCGTCCAATGTGTGGATCGGTGAAAAAGCATTGGAACCAACGTTGCTTGTCGGTATTTCGACCAAACATCAAAGGACGTTGGGCTAATATGGGTACGTCGTACACACATTGGCGCCAAGGTTTCATTCTGTCTTTGTCATCTCGAAACTGTTTCTTTCTTCCTTCGTTCTTCGTCGCCGTTTTAAAGTTTCGAAATGTCTTTGTAAATATTAGAACTGTATCAGAAAGTGATTTATTTGTGAAAGAAACCTCAAAAAACGAAATGCCATTGCAAAACTTTGGCATGAACTGTGAAAATAAAAAGTTTTTAGACTTTCGACACACTCCATTACTGAATTTAATTTTTAAAATTAACAGTACAGTAATTAATATTTCCTGTCAAGTTTTAAATATTGTTGTGCAAACTTCAAGCACTACCAGTGATATGAATTACATGGTTATTTTAAAAGGGAAGTGGAGGCTTCTAAAACTGTTTCCTTTAGCAACAAAATCGAAGCGTAATACCAAAAGAATAGCATCCCTCCAAAACATCTTTCTTTTTTATTTTAATTTCAATCATTTAAAGTAGCAGCTCTAAGTTTTAATAGTGTATCGTTTACTTTTAGCATATTTTAAAAATTAATGCTTTCGTACCGTAATTAATGTTTGGTAGGAAGTGATACAACACCATATCATCTTTTACGTATGTTTCCCATTTTGGTTTACAATGAAAAAATGTAATTATTCACACTCAAAAGCGTTACGCATTGGCCGCGATTTGAGCGTCGGATATGTTTACGTTGGCTTTCGACGAATTCATCTGAATGTTGGCTCCAATGTGTGGACGCTGTCTCAAAAATATTGGCCAATGTTGGCGCCAGGGTTGATACCAATGTGAGGACGCGGTGTAACTTTCGTAACAAAATTGTCAAAACAATTAATACTGCCATTCAAATGGCGTCATAGCTGAAACGTAATTAAAACATTATTTCACGTAGAACGCTACAGAATGGTTGTAAAAATTCTATCAGTAATAGCTCTCAATGATAACGGTCGTGTCACAGTCTATCACAGACAGTCGCGAAACTCCCTAGGGAAAAAAATGCAACTGAAGCGATACTAGCGCTCCAAGCGGCCGGTAGGTAGTAACAAAGGAATGGCATGATACAAACTGAGAAGTTGTTTTTAATGCTGTTACTTTCATGTTTCCCACTCACTGAACGTTGTTGTGAACTTTCCAACACAAATATGAAATTATCATTTAAGTACTATTACTGCTTCTCTTCATGGCAGTCTGTAATAACGAATTATCAGTGCATTGTAATTCATATGGCTCACAATACCCGAGTCCCGTTCATATTGGCCATAACGTTTTGAAAATGAAACGTGTGAATGTATAAAAGGAACTGATTATGATTTATGTTCGCCAGCTCGATGCGTACTGACATTTTTCAGTAGTTTTGGTTTAGTGGATTTAGTGTCGTTTCAAAACTGCACGTGATATTTACATTGTAGGAGACTAGACTCTACATCGCCTTATAAACCCTCCTTTCACCTTATCCTTGCTTCTTGTGCCTTTCGTGTACACATCTTAATTTTTTTAGCTGCTTGGTAAGTATCAAACTGAATATCTTCAAGAATGTGACGAGCAAATATTTACAGTTTACATATGGTCATATTTATTTGTAGCTACCCATTCCCGTTATCAAACTAGTAGGTAATCACAAAAATATGTTGGTATATATATTTTTGTGAAACTGAGGTAAGAAACTAATCAGGCTCTATTGAACTAGTCTAGTTGATTAACGTTACTGGAAGCATTTGGACACTACTTTTATACAGCAATAATATTATGATATAGTAGTAAAGTATTTGCGATAAGAGCAGAAGTTTGGACTGAATGAATTGTTACAGATTTACTTCTATGCCTAAAACTATAACCACCGTACTTGATCACTTGTTATTCGTAACATTATTCTCTTACTTCTGAGCATCCTTTTCAAATGAGAGATTTCCGAATTATATTTTTGATAGTTGCCACAATTTATAGCCCCGCAAATGCTCGTAAATACTAAGGTACTTTGAACCTGCTGCTTCACACGAAATTCACATTCATTACTCAATCGTTTCGTGATTATGTTTTTACGACCCAGCCGCTTGGCAGCGCTGCAGTCGCGAAGTTGCAAAAATTCACTGGGAGTTTCGTGACTCTTATGTTAGACTCTGGTCGTGTGGCATTACTGGCCGAAAACCCCACCTCGAGTCGTGTTGCCTGCTGCAAGTCTTTTTCTTTGATGCCACTTCAACGACTGCGATGTCGATAATGGAATAATTATGAGGACATCCAAATTTAATCTCGTTGAGGACAGTACAACATCTAGTTCCCAAGCGCAGAAAATCTCTGACTCGGCCGGCAATCAAACCTGGGTCGCTTACGTAAATATGGCGGTCGCGTTTACACAGATTGCCGGAAAAACCACTGTAACCCGTGTTTTAACCACTCGATGAAATTTAAGCTCGTTGAGTACATCACGATACCTAGTTCCCGAGCGGAGAAAATCTCTGACTCAGCCGTGAATCGAACCTACGCTACTTACTTGGCAACCCACCACGCTGCTCAACACAGCTACGGATCTCAGTTCTAAATACGCTGTAAGAATAAATATAGGAAGACCACATAACAGAAGGAATAGCAGAAAAGACCGTTTCCCTAATGCATGAAGGAGAAAACGAGAATTTTCAAAAATCATTTGTTTCATCTTATCTTAATACGAGGCTTGTTTTCTAAAGTACCGTTTTGAAATTAAAAAAAGACGTGTTAAGATATCTCAATAATTATATGCGCACTGGGTACCTACATCTGTTGTCTGCGCCCTGAGTCCATTACAGTGTGATTCTTCCTTGTTTACGTTGTGTACTGAGTGTTTAAGATGCCTCCGATAATCGTGAGTCCCGCCGACTGTGAAGTACGGGCTGTTATAAGATTTCTTAGTGCTTAGGGTCTAAAAGCGATCGATATTCATCATGAGATCTGTGAAGTTTACGGGGAAAACATTATGAGTGACGGAATGATAAGAAAGTGGGTGAGAGCATTTAAAGATGGCCGCACAAATGTGCACGGTGAACAACGGAGTGGGCGTCCTTCGGTCGTTAATGAAAGTTTGCTGCAGCAAGTGGACAATGAGATTGTGAGAAGTCAGGCGCTTTACAATTTCCTCCTTGCGGGATGACTTTCCTAGCGTTTCTCGTAGTGTCTTGTATGGTATTGCGACCGAGAAAGACGATGACGAAGTCAAAACAGTTGTGATGCAGTGGTTAACAAGTTAGGAGGCTTACTTGGTATTCAAAAACTGGTACATTTTGAAAAGTGCCTCAATATCGACGGAAATTATGTAGAAAAGTAGATTAGGCTACAGGCTTTCATGTAAAAATAAAATTATTGAGGTATCTTGGCACGTCTATTTTTAATTTTAAAATGGTACTTACTTAAAAAAAAAAAAAAAAAAAAAAAAAAAAAAACTCGCCTCGTATATATAAAAATTGAGGTGTTTGTGCCTATATTTCACTCTGCAGCCAAAACTACATACCGCAAATAATAGTGTTTTTATGTGGTAGTAGGTATCAGTCTCCCATTGTGCACTATGGTGATAGAGGGTTAGTACTGAGCCATGGGCTCGTTCTCTGCCACGGTGGAGTAGCCGAGCGGTCGCCGGGCGCCGTGGCTCAGCGCGCCCGGTCAGGGGGCTCAACGCCCTCTGTAATAAAAAAAAAGCTGAGCCAAGAACACTTCGAACATCAACGAACAAATACGATCAGTGTCCGCAATGAACAGAACTACCCACAGAACAAAAAAAAAAAAAAAAAAAAAAAACAAAAAAAAAAAAAAAAACAAAAAAAACGGTTACACCTCGCTGCGGAGCGCGCGGTTGCTCGCCGTGGAGGTTCGAGTCCTCCCTGGGGCATGGGTGTGCGTGTTGTCCTTAGGTTGGTTTATCTAGCTTTAAGTAGTTTGTAAGCTACGGACTGATGACCACGCAGTTTGGTCCGATAGATTTACAGACATTTGAATTTTTTGGGCTCGTTCTGTTCGAAATCCGCGCCCCGATTTGTGTTTGTTTCTCCTCCTAATTGTGGTGGCGCTACATCCGTTGGTGTTTCCGTCGGCCGCCGGGACGCGACGGCCAGGAGAGTGGGTCTGTGACAGCCGATGCGGATGCTTAGGCCGCGTCCGTGAACGTTCTCCGCTCGGGCGTGGACGCCGAGCTGGTTTTACGTCTGGCCTCGCCAGATGTTTTCTGCTTTGGTCTTAAGTTTGACTTCGCTGTTGCGTTAGTTACGTGTTTTGAAATGTCTCGCCTCCCATATGAGGACGAACTTGTATTGGTATATTGAGGGAAACGAGCGGAATTTATTTGGCGTTTTGCCCTTCTGCGGCTTGGTTGCCATCCCCAGGCGTAGTCGGAACTTTTCCCTCTCGTCGTCGTTTCTGCCGTCGACGAGTTGTACTTTACTGCTTCTGTTCGTGTCTTTCTGAGTGGTCTGGTGACTATCCATACAACACCACCTAGAAGCAAGGCCTTACAACAGGCCGAGTCTACGTCACACTTAAGAGGCCCCGGCCGCCATCTGACTGGCCGGCCGCTGCTCGGCGGTAGGCGTGCTCCAGCCAACAGCCAGTGAGGTGGCGGCCGGGGCCTCTAAGTGTGACGTAGACTCGGCCTGTTGTAAGGCCTTGTCTTCTAGGTGGTGTTGATCCATACATGTGGGCCGGCCGCAGAGGCCGAGCGGTTTGCGGCGTGCCAGTCACGGTCTGCACGGCCGCTGCGGTCGGGGCTTCGAATCCCCCCTCGGGCATGGATGTTTCTGCTGTCTTTAGTATAAGGTAGTTCATAAGTAGTTTGCAAGTTTAGGGACTGATGACCCCGCAGTTAAGTCCGATAAGCTTTACATTGACTATCTACATGTGCCTTGCAACAACTGTGTATATCTTCATACTTAGTGAATGATCGCACGATGAGAGAACCCTACACAGCCTGTACAAGACTCGGCGGAAATAAAGTACAAAATGAACATTACAATCTCTTTGATAAGCAAGCCAAAGCTTGTACATTTCTAACCAAGTGTGATTAAATTTGCGTTTCAAATGCGTCGTGTCCCCAGCAGAAACATAATTTTTTGAAGGTACATAGCACAGCTATAACAATTCCATTCGCCTTTCTGAAATCAATACAGAATATCGTCCAACCCATCCCTCAATATCATTTTCGTGACAATTATCGCCATCTTCCAGAATGGATGTAGATTCAGATAAACAGGATTCAGAATTTGCCTGGGAAATAATATTATCACAAATAAAGTGTTTAGATTTTGATCCTTGTAGTGGGTTACACAAGTTTTTATTATTGTCTATTGGATGATAAGAACTACCTCACTAGATTTACTTCTACTTGAATCACCCTCTTCATTAATTATTTTCCTCTTTTTTTGGTTTTCTGGCTGCAAAGATGAATTTCAAAATATAAAGGAAAGCTTTCGCGTGTTGTAATACGTTTAAACGTACCCTTCTCCTTCGTCTCGTAACACACACTGTCATTCCAAAGAAATTCTTTTCTAGTTGATCATGGGCGTGCCAGTTTTAATCAGATCAGAATATAAATTGAACTTGTTTTTGCGCTATAATATAGTACGCGAAGGGCGAAGGAAAGTTCAAAGATGCGTTGCCTGGAAAATTAAGTTGGCGCCTGAAGGTCTAGGCTTGTTTTATCTCAGCAATAAATCATTTAATTTAACTGGTGGTGAAACATTTAGGCGGATTAAAACCGTGTTATCGGGGCCTGCGTACACTAAACAGTGTTGACGAAATTTCATTTGCAGTGACTTCATAGTTATCGTCTGATGAAAGCGGGCAGTCTCAGCACTAGATGCTTATACTACTCACAGGAGTCTTCCATCAGTAAGACAGGGAGGAAATGTTTAAAGAAACGCGGCTTTGTCTGGCAGAGGAGACGTGGAGAAGGGCTGCAATTCCCTTAAAACTAAAATAGTACTTAACACTAATTTAACTAATTATTCTGATTATATATATATATATATATATATATATATATA
This sequence comes from Locusta migratoria, assembly GCA_026315105.1. Lineage (NCBI taxonomy): Eukaryota > Metazoa > Arthropoda > Insecta > Orthoptera > Acrididae > Locusta > Locusta migratoria. The sequence goes on along the minus strand of CM048746.1, from coordinate 504,886,958 downwards.
TATATATATATATATATATATATATATAAACAGTTCAGTTCGAGTCCTGATGCAACACAAACTTGTAATTCACAAAGAAGTTTCAAATCTCCGCATACGCGTCTGCAAAATAAAAATTTATTTTGTAAGCATTTATTATATATTCTTATTACTAATATCCCATCCCACTCACTTGCAGCATACGAAAAGTGGGGGTGATCATAAGTTCTATCTGAAGGGAGCGCCGAGAAGACCCTGAAACACCGTGCTGTTCTCTTTCAAACTTCACACGAGAATCAAATCCTTGTTCTCTGGTTTTGTCCATTTACTATAGACTACGGACCAAAGTTCCATATCTCGATGGGTTTTAAACATGCTCCTCCGATCTTATACTCTTCATGAAGTTGTCTGGAAACCTAAACTTCTTCTCGATACATTGTTCAAATGTTTGTAGAACTTAAGGAACTTAACTAAGGGGTCATCAGTTCTTAAGCTTACAAACTACTTATGAACTACCTTATACTATGGACGTCACAAATATCCTTTCCCGAGGGGGGATTCTAACCCCCGACTGTAGTGGCCGTGCAGACCGTGACTGGTGCGCCGCAGACCGCTTGGCCACCGCGGCCGGCTCGATACATTGTCTTCAAGTTTATCCATGAGTTGCACATGAGTTATCAGTACATAACACAAATAATGAATATTTCTGTGGTATTTCCATAAGATCAGTTAAATTACCACAGAATGTTTTGAACGAAAGCCTATAGTTGTATTACATCGACGGTCCGAAGTTGTATGAGGTTGCTCCATTCCTCCCTACTGAGGAAGCTAAGGTGTGATTCGGACATTAAAAGAAGCTACGATGCCCCTTGAAAATGTCCTCCGGAGACTGGGAATGTATCCGTCTGACCACGGCGTAATAGACCCGGAATTTCCAGCAACGAAAGTTTACATTTTACGATGTCACATTGTCACCAAATTTCATCACCATTTTGCCCAAAGCCATCGGGGGAATGTCACACGGTGGAAAGGTGACGCCACCTCCTACACATATTCCACAATAAAAACATTGAGAGGTAGCAATTTAGTGAATAACTAATAGCTGTTCAGAAAAACGTTGACTCACTATAAGAAACCGTAAACAAAATCAAACACATTAAGCTGAAATTGTTAACCACTGCTGCTATCAACGTGCAATGAATTACTACCGATGGAACCATACCAGAAAACCGACGCGACCAGGAAGAAATTATAATCTTACTAAGACGCCAAGTGCATTACATCTATTCTTGGTATACATCTTGGATCATAATTGTTTGTAACATTTCCTTCCTTCCTGCACCTCTATTTGTATTCACTTCCTCCTTCTCCTCAAATTATATCCCCTGTATTATCCTCTTTTAATTTTAAACACGATACAGGCATTGACCTATAAATAATTTGATCACTGACTTAACTATAGTTTGCTGACATTGCTTAGGGACTTCTACTAATCAAATGTTCAAATGTTTGTAGAGTCTATGGGACTTAACTACGGGGTCATCAGTCCCTAAACTTACAAACTACTTATGAACTACTTACAACTAAGGACGGCACAAATATCCATGCCCGAGGGGGGATTCGAACCCCCGACCGTAGTGGCCGTGCGGACCGTGACTGGAGCGCCTCAATCCTTTCGGCCACCGCGGCCGGCTTTTTAATAATCACTCACAGTGTTGACTTGTAAGGTGGGCCGCCATATGACTGTGGGCTAGCATGCTTGCTTTATTGATATTTTCGAGTGGACATTGTGGCGTATTTGGCCAACCCGCTCGGTTAACCGTGTGGTCTAACGCACTGCTTTCCGAGACGGGGAGGCGTACCGCCGCGGTGGAGTAGCCGAGTGGTCTAAAGCGACCTCGCTGCGGAGCGCGTGGTTGCTCGCCGTGGAGGTTCGAGTCCTCCCTGTGGCATGGGTGTGTGTGTGTTGTCCTTAGATTAGTTTACCTAGGTTTAAGTAGTTTGTAAGCTACGGACTGAAGACCACGCAGTTTGGTCCGATAGATTTACAAACATTTGAACATTTTGGAGGCGTATCGGCGAATCCGCCCGGTGGATTAACGAAAGGTGTCGGAGTTCCGGCCAGCGTGGATGTGGCTTTTAGGCGGTTTTCCACATCCCCCTAGATGAATACCGGGCTGGTCCCCCTCAGTTACACGATTCGCAAACATTTCAGAACACTTTACACTGTCACACACATATAACACTATACGCTGAAATTTGGGGTACACATTTCCTCCTGGGGGGGGGGGGGGTCATGGGATGGCGGCAGCAAGGGCATCCGGCTACCCAGTAAATATTAACACATGCCAAATCCGCGTTTAACACAGTGCCGACCCTGCATGTGCGGGAAAGGGCCAAAGAGAAAGAAATAAAGAATTGTGGCGTATTTGGCCATGCCCAATCCTATCCTTCTCCCCTCCCATTCTCCCCTTTCGTAAGCTCAATCCTAGTAGGATGTCTAACTGACTTATACTGAGGTACCCGATATTTTTCATATCACTTAACACATCTTGTAGCCAGTTTTCATAGCTTCTGTGTCAGCAAGCAGTACAGGATGCGCAAGATGTTGTTATTGTAATTTTTTCCAATAACTTTTAATTTTAAGCCTGCGCCATCTGGCGGCTATTGGGTCTTCTTTATCTGTTACGCTGTATCCTCTCTTCTCACTCAGTTTGCCATGTGAATCTAGTCGAACACCTTGACTAGACGTTCACGTTTGTGGATTATGCTTTTGGTTATGTATCTCCACTAAGATGTAACTTCATATCCCATATATATATTATACCCCATATATATAATGTGTTTGTTCTGCTTGTGAGTATTGTGATTTCAATCCGTAAACATTCGAAATATAATGCACTTCTATTATTTGTGCCACAGTCTGATGATGATGTGTCGAAATGCGTAATGGTAAAATAGTGTATTGCAACCAAGACATTTCAATAAAAAAATTTCTGCATTATAGACTTATTCAAGTTGACACAGGCCCACATTAGGCGAAGGAAGAGGTAGTCATTAGATGCGTTAACCCTTTCAGGCCCTGCACGCACAGCTGTGAGATTCTGGTTTTGCTCGCTTGTTTCTTCTCTCTGTGATTCACGCTAGGAAGTTCGGGCTTGCATGACACAATCGTGGATGGACTGTGGGAACGTGCGCAACATGTTTTAGTCCCATGTCTATACAATGAGTGACATCATCAGTCGCAAAGTCGGCAAACTTCCAGCACACTTACAATGACGGCAAGAAAGACTTGTTGACAAGATGTTGATATCCTTGTTTTGACATGTGAAGCTATCATATCTGACAGCCAGTTGATTTTATATAATCCTGTGTTATTATGTCATTTCTTTCAGAGACATGTTATTGTAAGATGGTGCAGATCATAAAAATTTGTAGTGAAGGCTCAAAACAGACAATTGTGTGGGCACAAAATTTTTGCAAATAATTTTTTTTTCTTTTTTTCTTTTTGGTAATGAAATACTGTATGTACTTTGTTTCTTAAACATCCCTCTCTGTATTAATCTCATATCACCAACAACCTTGGGTCTGAAAGGGTTAATGAAGACAAAGGAAGCAGTGGAAACTCGGAAAGTAACAAAGAAGCCAACGGGCGAATAGAAGCGTAACGGAAAGGAATCGAGTATAAGAGAACTGACAGCAGATGAGAAACATCTTTCTGTTTACCAATAGCGACACGAGACATTTCAGAGTACCTCATAGTTCAACAACATTTCATCTCCACCACTGACAATGCTGAGATCAATGAACAAAATTCAAGAGCATTTGTAAAGCCCAATGGGACTAAACTGCTAGGGACTGATGACCCCGTAGTTAAGTCCCATAAACATTTGAACATTTGAACTAAACTGCTGACTTCTAAAGTAAAGTGCTATGTATCGACATGGCAAAAGAACTGAACAAGTTTTAGCGTTATGTTAAACTCGTAAACTGATGTAAACCGTCTTTATGTTACCATAATAGCGTTGAAACAAATGATGACACACAAAAGGCCGAAATATATTTTTTCCCAAGCTGTGTCACGGAGGAAAGTTTCACCTTCGTTCCTTCTTTGAAACCTCACATCCACTACAAAATTGTATTTATCGAAATAAATAACCAAAGGATAGAATAATAACAGAATTGGAACATGTTACATGCTCGTGTATTATGACATTTCTGGAGACCGAAAATATCCTCTATAAGCATCGGGGGAACCGTGAGCAAAGATCGAGTGAAACGTAACTCCTCTATTCGTCCACGAGATTTAGTAAGCACTAAATGTAGGCTCCCAGGTACTGTGTTTCTGAACTTACGGAGAGCGTTGGATAAGGTTCCACATTATCGCAAAATGGACAAAATATGAGCTTATGGAATACCAGACACCTAAGTGATTGGCTTAAACGAGTTTCTAGCAAACAGAAGACGGTATGTATTTCCCAATCCAGAGAAATCTCCCAAATGAAAGTAGTTTATGCCGTGCTCCTAGTTAGTGTTGCGTTTCATTTCACTATATTTTTGTATTAGAAAAAAGTTTGTCAAAACTTTTGTATGGAGTGTTTTAACATATGAATGTGAAGCATGAACTATGGGAAAGGCGGAGAAAAACAGACGGGAGTCAACGAAAATTTGGATTTCTATAAATATGACAAAAACATGGTGGGTGGAGAGAAAAAAAGCAATGATCAGGTGATAACAGAAGTGAAAGAGAGCAGAACGCTGCTAAAGTATATGGAGTTGTTGTGGTCTTCAGTTCGCTGACTGAATCTCTCAGTATAGTATCTCCTATTTCATCCTCATCTACTTCTTCTCCCCTTTCTACAGTATTGCTACTAAGTTCATTTCCTTCATAGAGCCGCTCTATATACTCTATCCACCTTTCAGCTTTCCCTTCTTTGCTGAGAACTGTTTTTCCATCAGTGTCCTTGATATTCATAGAGCTGTTTTTCTTATCTCCAAATGTTTCTTTTATTTTTCTGTAGGCTGTATCTATTTTTCCCCTGTTTATACATTCTTCTACATCCTTGCACTTGCGTTCTAGCCATTTCTGCTTAGCCATTTTGCACTTCCTGTCAATCTCATTTATTAGTCGTCTGTACTCCATTTTGCCTCTTTCATTTACTGCATTTTTATATTTTCTCCTTTCATCGATTAAATTTAGTATCTCCTGTGATATCCAAGGATTTTTGTAGGTCTTGCCTTCCTACCTATTTTGTTCTCTGCTGCCTTCACTATTTCATCTATCAATGCTACCCATTCCACCTCTACTGTTTTATTTCCCCCCGTTTCTGTCAATTGTTGCCTAAAGCTTCCTCTGAAATTCTTAAGAACTTCAGGTTCCTTTAATTTATCCAGGTCCCATCTCCTTATATTCTTACCTTTTTGTAATTTCTTCAGTTTCAGCCTACAGTTCATAACCAACAAGCTATGGCTTCCTCTTTCATTCCTTTTGCCCAGACGATACTCACCCTCCCTTTCTTGTCCTACTACCGAATTCCAGTCTCCCATAACAATTAAGTTTTCCTCTCCCTTAATTGTCTGAATAATTTCCTTTAGATCCTCATATATTTCTTCGATCTCCTCATCATCGGCAGAGCTAGTTGGCATATAAAGCTGTACTACTGTGGTCGGTGTTGGCTTTGTGTCTATCTTGACTACGATAATGCGATCACTGTGTTGCTCAAAGTAGTTTACCCGCATTCCTATTTTCTTATTCGTTATCAGACCTACTCCTGTAATACCACCAACTGATTTTGTATTTATAAACCTGTACTCACCTGACCAGAAATCCTGTTCCTCTTTCCACCGAACTTCACTAATCCCCACTATATCTAACTTCGACCTATCCATTTCTCTTTTTAAATTTTCTAGCTTACCTACCCGATTAAGGGATCTAACATTCCACGCTCCGATCCGTAGAATGCCAGTGTTGTCTTTGCTGATGATCACATCCTCTTGAGTAGTCCCCGCCCGGAGATCCAATGGGGGACTATTTTACCTCCGGAATATTTTACCCGAGAGGATGCCATCATCATATGTTCATACAGTAGAGCTGCATGTCCTCGGGAAAAGTAACGGCTGTAGTTTCCCCTTGCTTTCAGCCGTTCGCAGTAACTGTGTAGCAAAGCCACATTAGCTGATGTTACAAGGCCAGCTCAGTCAATCATCCAGACTGTTGCCCCTGTAACTACTGAAAAGGCTGCGGCCCCTCTTCAGGAACCACACGTTTGTCTGGCATTTCCACAGATACCCCTCCGCTGTGGTTGCACCTATGTTACAGCTTTCTGTATCGTTGAGGCACGCAAGCCACCCCCACCTCGGCAATATCTGTGGTTCATGGGAGTGGAGTTAGATGATATACCCATCTAATCTTCATTATTCGTCTATAGCACCACATTTCGAGAGTACTAAGCACTTCCTAACATTTAAACTAATATTGGTTGGCAACAAATTTCGCTTCTTCAGAAAAGCTTTTCTTCCCATAGCCATTCTTCATTTTATATCTTCATCAGAAGTTATTTTGCATCTAAATAACAAAACTCATCTACTACTATCATCGTCGCATTACCTATCTAAATCCTTCAGCATCGGCTGATTTTCTGACACTACATTCCATTACCCTCGTTTTACTCTTATTAATGTTCATCTTATAATTCCCTTTCAAGACACTGTCCATTCCATTTAATTGTTCTTCTAGGTCCTTTCCTGTCTTTGACAGAATTACTGTGCCGTCAGCAAACCGCAAGGTTTTTATACCCTCTCCCTGGGCTTTAATTCCCTCTCCAAACTTCTCCTTGCATTCCTTCACAAATTGCTCAATGTGCAACAGGGAAAGGCTGTAACCCTGTCTTACTCCCTTCCCAATCACTGCGACTCTTTCATGACCTTCAACTCTAATAATTGCTGTCTGGTTTTTGTGGTGTCGCACAAGTCTAAAGTGCGCGCCACTTACTTTCCGCGCGCCGCCATGCACGCACGGCGCGGCGTTTACGACGTCAGCCACGAGCGCCCTCTGCAACGATCCCGCTCGTGGCCACCACTGAACCACATCGTTCACTTGGGACTGAGATAGGAACCAGTTAACATTTCGGAATCAGATAGGCACCAGTGAAGACTTGGCTATCGGATAGGCACTAGGCAGGCTTCTAGCTCAACTATGTATCAGCCTTCTGCAGTACTGAGCTATGTAAAAGTTAAGCATTACTAAGTCTCTGTGAAATATATCTCGTTCTAATTTACTCTAGTGTTTCTAGTTTCTGCTGTCCCACTGGCTGCTCGCCTCTACCTGCACAAGCGTGCATCCTTTATTCCTGTGTCGGTCTTCTACTCGGCCACCGACACCTACGACGGAAACGAGACACAAAAGCGGCGACGAGGATGGGACGCTGGGACGCAAAAGTTTTTGTACAAGTTGAATATAACTCTTCGCTTTCTATATTTTACCCCTGATACCTTCAGAATTTGAAAGAGTTTATTCCAGTCAACAATGTCAAAAGCTTTCTCCAGATCTACAAATGCTAAAAATGTAGGTTTCCCTATCCTTAAACTATCTTCTAAGATAAGTCGTAATGTATTCCCTCGCGTGTTCCTACATTTCTCCTAAATCCAAACTGATCTTCCCCAAGGTCAGTCTTTCCATTCGTCTGTAAATAATTATTTACAGATGAAGCCAAAGTATATAGGAAGATGAAAAGCAAAAATTATAGGGCACATCACGAGACACAACCATTTCCTAAAGAATATGTTTGAAGAAAACGTTTTAGGGAAGAAACCAAGAGGCAGGCCAAGAGCAACTTTTTAATATCGAGGGCCTAAAATGATATGAGGAACTGAAGAGGATGACAATGGAGAGAGGGACGTGGCTAATTCGACAGGCATAGCCTTTAGTTTATGGTGATGATGATATTTTTTATATAATATCACCTAGTGGATGACATCGGAAAGTCAGCGACGCTTTCCGCGGATGATGTTGAAGAACTATGAAGTCGCAACACTATCAAATTGAATGCGGGGTGATCTGCAGGGTATCGACGCCTGGTACTAGGAATGGAAATTCACACTCAACATAAACATATGTAACGCTCTGCGAATACATAGAAAGAAAGATCCTTTACTGTGTTATTTTACATATCTTGGAGTACTCTTAAGGAACAATTTGAAGTAACATGACCACATAAAATTGGGCGTAAGGCAATGCCAGATAGATTTGCTGGACTGATGACTTCCGCAGTTTTGTCCCCTTAAAACATCCATCTAGATTCGCTGGAAGAATGTCAATGCAGTCCATATACAATGGAAGTAGCTTACAAAACAGACGTTCGTCCATTACTTTTACGTTTCTCGTCACTGTGGTATCTGCACCAGATATATTGACATAGTCGCGATATTTACTGTTGTGAAAGTTGTTACCAACTGGCAGTTGCAACGATAGTAGCGCACCTAGTGGCGGGCAAGGCCGTAAGGGTAATGTTTGTTTATAAATACTTTTCTACGTAATTTACCAAATTGTTTCTGCCATTTTTGCGTTCCAAGCATTAGTAAAATATTGAGAAACATAAATAATTGTGAAATAAATGTAAAAACAGCCGAATTTCCCCGATTCAGTGAAATAAACAACATATTCAGGAGAGAATATTACGAATATGTATATATTTTGCAGCATACTACACTGAAATTAGAGAATATAAACAGACGAGAAACATAAATTCCTGTTGTGGTCTGTTCTAGTGTGACAGGCACTTTCTTTGGCGTGTAAAAATTCGATATGGAGTCAAATGATACGAACAATTTTCCCCTTCACTCGTCTTTGTTAAAAATGCATATACTTTTGAGTGTAATTACTTTTGCTTACAAAACTAATGTCTTGAAAATGCTTGCCGTTTGTGGTTCAGGTGTATCAACAATTGTGGAATTGGTTTCTGCTTTGTTCGAAAACTTTTTTTTAATTTAATTTATTTATTTTTTATTTTTTTAAATTTTTTTTAATTTATTTATTTTTTCCTTTCGTTGATTTATTGTTACGTTTGAGAGTATTTTCCTTTAGCAACACTGTAGTGGCTGATCTGGTACATTAAATAATGTAGGTATTGGATTCCATATAAGTTTCTTACGTTCAACACTTACTGATTTGACTGGAATTGTAGTGTAGAAACCTTGTCGCTTCTGATTAGGAAACCGTCATCTTTCTACAGAAGGTTAGGTCTTCTGTTTATTAGCAATTTTCTGTTCTAAATAGAAAACCGGCCACGGTGGCCAAGCGGTCTGCGGTGCGCCAGTCACGGTCTGCACGGCCATTACGGTCGGGGTTTCGAATCCCCCCTCGGGCATGGATATTTCTGCCGTCCTTAGTATTAGCTAGTTCATAAGTAGTAGTTTGTAAGCTTAGGGACTGATGACACCATAGTTAAGTCCCATAAGTTCTACAAACATTTGAACATCTTAATAGAAACTGAAATTCCTCATTATAAGGCCTAGATTTCAAGAGAATCTTAGATATGTTACCCTGCAGTGTACCGTTTCATACCTTTCAAAAATGTTCAAATGTTTGTAGAGATTATGGGACTTAACTACGGGGTCATCAGTCCCTAAACTTACAAACTACTTACGAACTCGCTAATACTAAGGACGGCACAAATATCCATGCCCGAGGGGGGATTCGAACCCCCGACCATAATGGCCGTGCAGAACGTGCCTTTCGCGCTGCAGACGGCTCGGCCACCGCGGCCGGCTTTCATACATTTCAATAGTTCTTAGGAAGCCTAATAAAGTCAAACGTGGAGTAATTTTCTAGTTGTTACCACTTTTTATGGCACTGAGTACGTCTCCTGCTGTAAAAGAGAACGTTAAAATTGATTTAAACAATTATGTTCACACTCATCCGATATCGTATTCAGAAATTTACCTTGCCAGAAGTTTGGAGCGCTGCTGTCGTGGCGTATAACAAAAATCAGTGGGAGTATCATGACTGTATAAGATTCATAGATGAGCAGCTCGCTTCATTACAGGTTTATTTGGTAAGCGCGAAAGCATTGCTGAGATGATACGTAAACTCCAGTGGCAGACGCTGCAAGAGGCGCTCTGCACAAAGATGTGGCCTTCTATCAAAGTTGCGAAAGCGTACGTTTCTAGAACAGCTAGTCAGTATATAGCTTCATCCCTCGCGAAGGCCACGGCAATTAGAGAGCATCCACAGAGGCTTTTCCGTGAACCACGTCCAACTGGAACTGGAAAAGCAGGAAGCTCAAATGTGGACAGTCCAGCCAAGGAATGACGTTAATGCAAACTAAATTCTACCTTATGTATCTGTATTCCGAAATTCCTTCACTAGAGAAGACGAAGCAAATACTCCAGAATTCGTATCTACCAGCATGCGTAATTTAGGAGTATTAAAACTACATAAATCACTTAACTAAAGTAAGTCTCCCGACTGTATACCAATTAGTTTGCCATCAGAGTATGCTGAAGCAATAGCCCCATACCTTTCATATACAACCGCTCGCTTAGCGAACTTTCCTTACCCAAAGAGTGGAAAGTTGCACAAGTAACTCCAATATTCAAGAAAGGCAATAGGAGTGACCCGCAAAATTACAGGCCTATACCACTGACGTCGGGTTGCAGCAGGATTTTAGAATACAAACTATCCTCAACTATTATGAACTACCTCGAAGAGTCAACACGCATTCAGAAAGTATCGTTCTTGCGAAAAACAGCTAGCTCTTTATTCGCATGTTTTGATCAGTGCTATCGACAAGGGATGTCAAATAGATTCCGTATTTCTAGATTTCTGCAAAACTTTCGACACTGTACCTCACAAGCGTCTTCTAATCAATTGTGTGCTTATGGAATATCGTCGCAGTTGTGCGATTCGATTCGTGATTTCCTGTCAGTAACGACACAGTACGTTGTAACTGATGGAAAGTCATCTAGTTGAATAGAAGGGATATCTGGTGTTCCCCAGGGAAGTATCATAGAGCCCCTATTGATCATTATTTTTATAAACGATTTAGGAGACACTCTGAGTAGCTCTCTTAGACTGTTCATGGATGTTGCAGTCATTTATCGCTTATTAAAGTTACCAGAAGATCAAAAGAAACTGCAAAATGGTTTAGATATCTGCATGGTGCAAAAATTAGCAATTGAACCTTAATAATGATAAGTGTCAGTTCATCCATATGAACACTAAAATAAATTCGTTGAACCTCAGTTACATGATAAATCAGTCAAACCTACAGGTAGTCAGTTTTCCTAAATACCTAGGAGTAACCATTACGAACAACTTAAATTGGAATGAATACATAGAAAATATTGTAGGGAAGGCGAACCAAAAACTACGTTTCATTGGCAGAACACTTAGAAGATGCAACAGTTCTACTAAAGAAACTGCCTACACCACACTTCTGCGTCCTATTTTGGACTACTGCTGCGCATTGTGGGCTCCCCACCAAGTGGGACTGACGAACGATTTAGAGAAAATTCAGAGAAGGACAATTCTTTTTATTATTATTATTATTATTATTATTATTATTATTATCGCGATATAGGGGAGAGAGTGAAAATGATGCACGAGTTAGGCGTTATTTGTAGCAGCGAGATCTATTTACGAAATTTCTTTCAACAACTTTCTCTTCAGAATGAGAACATATATTGTTAGCACCTACTTACATAGGGAGACATGATTAATCATAATAAGTGATCGAAATCAGAGAGATTAAAGTGTTCCTTTTTCCCGCTAGCTATTAGAGAATGGAACTATAGAGAAATATGATAAAAGTGGTTCGATGAACCCTCTGCCATGCACTTCAATGTGCAGAGTATCCATGTAAATGTAGAACCTTGTCTATTTTTTAACCTTGATTTTACTCCTCCTCATTATTTTCACCCCTGCATATATGATAACGAAATGTATGGCTGAAGAACGGAATATTCTACAGCTGACAGTCCACCATCCATCCATGTGGGGAGAGCGGGTGCAATAACAATACAGAAAATAAAGCGATGCATAGAACTACATATCTTCTATGTGCCATAAGTCATACGACAAAGAAACTGAACAGCAGATGACAGGAGGCGTGCAATGTAGTGTGACGAGTCAAGTTTGTACTTCCTTTCGAAAAATGACAACAGCCGATATCATAGCGCTGATCACATACATTTGTGGTTAGACGACTACTCAAGGACCCCATCTCATCTTCACTTTCCCTGTCTTAATTCCATAGACTGTGTCAGGGACAATTTGGTAATGTTGGTGGCAAATACTAGAAGCGGCATTGTGGGGTATTTGGTTGAAGTCTCCTGGGGATGAGTAAAATTTTCTCCGTTGTGCATATATTAGCAGTTGTACACATTATCTTTTTTTATGCACCTTTAACAATAAGTTCACGGAATCTTGCCTTTAATTCATACAGGGTGAACCAAAATTCGCGCTGTCGGAAACCACAGCGAGGTTCGTTGCATACCAACAGTACGAGAATGTTAAAAGATTTTTTCCTCTGTACATTTTTTGTGGAAAATGGGTGTCAAAGAAAGGTAATTTGGCAACAGCGTAATCTGATCCACAACAAGAATCTCCATTCAGTCTGAGTTGCTATAATGCCTTGTTTTTGCTGGGGGTAGTTTTTTTTGCGATAGAATATTCAATATTACTAGTCAATTATAGTACAAACTGTATAACAGCCTCACAATATTGCCAAATGAAATGCGAATCGCTGTGGATGGAAATGTATCTCAGCAATATGTATAACTTGTAATAGACCAATATTTATATGCAATTTTCTAATTTATTGTATGTCATAAATTTTCTCGTGGCGTACTTGTTTATCAACTGAAGTTACCATGGATTAATTAAAATACTGTTTTTCTTTCTCCGTAGTAAATCTTCCAGGTTTCAGTTGTGTATATGTCAGAAGTAACACTTGACAAAAGGTCAGGGAAAGAAAATAATTGGGCGCTACGACGTTATCCTTCTACTTAAAGTTTTCCGCTGTTCGCAATATTCAGGGAAGATGTTCTGATTGCGCCGAAAGATAAGGAAGCACTGTCGCCGCGTGCCGGTTCAGTCGGATTAAGGTCAATAAAAAGATCAATAAAAAGCAAGATGCTCAACCAGCATATATTTTAAATAATTAAACCATAATGTGGAACTTTTATGATTATTCACTGTCCATTATTCACAGTTAACTATAACGCAAAAACAGAATCGTAAGAAGAAATCACATAATCTGTAACAATTAACAAGCGAAAGAAGTAAGCACATCGGAATGCTGCTTTTTTTCGTCATTTTAAGTCTGGTGTGATATTTGTTATATGAGAGATTAACGGTGTACAAAGAATCTTTATACGTGCTGTTTAATCATGACGATAATGCAGAAGTATATTGAGCAACTATTGCGACATTTTCGATAGGATTAACGATATCCTAAACTGAAGAAGATAGCATCCGAAAAATGACACAGTGCTATACGTGTTCAGATGATGTCACTTCAGAGAATTTATCTCGCTACCCACTGTTCTCAGCATACCGTCTCTCTGTGATACTTATTGAGAAACAAGAGTGACATCAGACCCTAATTCGGAATGACTTGCAACGTTTCATGTTAGTTCAAGTGACTTTTTTGTTTGCTTATAAGCATTCGTGCAAAATTAATGTTAACATACCCGACAGCAACATATTCAAATTTCCACTCTCGGTTACTGTAACTCCTCAGTTATTGGTCACCAACAGTGATTTACTAGGCATGATCCTGTTTCGAGGTGGTATGCCGTTGCCTTCCTCCGAACTTTTAACTGACTTACCCATTCATCTATAGCGGGACCTACAACTCAAAAATGTTCAAATGTTTGTGAAACTTATGGGACTTAACTGTGGGGTCATCAGTCCCTCGCTGAGGAGCGCGCGGTTGCTCGCCGTGCAGGTTCGAGTCCTCCCTGGGGCATGGGTGTGTGTGTTGTCCTTAGGTTAGTTTACCTAGGTTTAAGTAGTTTGTAAGCTACGGACTGATGACCACGCAGTTTGGTCCGAGAGAAAAAAATGTTCAAATGTTTGTAAAGTCTATGGGACTTAACTACGGGGTCATCAGTCCCTAAACTTACAAACTACTTATGAACTACTTACTAACTAGGACGGCACAAATATCCATGCCCGAGGGGGGATTCGAACCCCCGACCGTAGCGGCCGTGCAGACCGTGACTGGAGCGCCTTAGTCTCCTCGGCCACCGCGGCCGGCGGTCCGATAGATTTACAAACATTTGAACATCATCAGTCCCTAAACATATAAACTACTTACGAACTACCTTATACTAAAGACAGCACAAATATCCATGCCCGAGGGGGGATTCGAACCCCCCGACGGGGAACGGCCGCACGCATCGCAGCATAGCGCCTCAATGCACTCGGCAACTCCGCCACGGCGACCTAAAACTTCTCGACATTTTTCACATCAGCAACAGAGGTGAAACAACTCAAAAGTGTCAGATAAAAATACTAGTGCTTGACGGGGATCGAACCCGCGACCTTTGAATGCATCGTCTATCATTCTATCACTGTGCTACTGACTGAGAGAAAAATAAATAAGAAGAAGACAAAAAAAGTTGAACGAAAACAGAGTGTAGCTCCACGTGTTCATGTGGTGAGACATCTGGAGCTGTTAAAACTTCCTGGCAGATTAAAGTTGTGTGCCGGAACCGGGACTCGAACCTGGGACCTTTGCCTTTCGCGGTCAAGCGCTCTACCGACTGAGCTATCCCGACACGACTTACGATGCCGCCTCACAACTTTACATCTGCCAGTACCTCGCCTCCTACCTTCGAAACTTCACAGAAGTTCTCTTGCGAAACTTGCAAGACTAGCACTCCTGGAAGAAAGGATATAGTGGAGACATGGCTTAGCCACAGCCTAAGGGATGTTACCAGAATGAAACTTTCACTCTGAATGTGCGCTGATATGAAACTTCATGGCAGATTAAAATTGTGTGCCGGAACCGGGACTCGAACCTGGGACTTTTGCCTTTCGCGGGCAAACGCTCTACCGACTGAGCTATCCCGACACGACTCAAGATGCCACCTCACAACTCTTGCAAGTTTCGCAAGAGAACTTCTGTGAAGTTTGGAAAGTAGGAGGCGAGGTAGTGGCGGAAATAAAGTTGTGAGGCGGCATCGTGAGTCGTGTCGGAATAGCTCAGTCGGTATAGCGCTTGCCCACGAAAGGCAAAGGTCCCAGGTTCGAGTCTCGGTTCCGGCACACAATTTTAATCTGCCAGGAAGTTTCATATCAGCGCACTCTCCGCTGCAGAATGAAAGTTTCATTCATCTGGTGCTGTTGTTGGGCAGGACAGTTGTTTTACACCATCGAGAGGACATTGCAGGTCTATGGGAATGAGCAATGACTGCTGAAAAAAAAATTCACCTTCCTGTCTACGAAACGGTAGTAACCTTTAGTACAGTACCCTTTGCGGAGTTCAGGACACAGATTTCTTCGCGCTGCACACTAAATGTGACTGTGAGGTATAAATTGTGGCCTCCACTTAATGAAACTTGGCATGAAATCTATGCTTAGTTTTCAAAATAAAAAGCCAAGATCGCACATTAATAATTTATTAAATGACGACCGGTTTCGGTGCACTGTGTCACAATCATCTGGTCTCATACAGATGATGGTGACACAAGGCACCGAAACCGGTCGTCATTTAATAATTATTAATGTGCGATCTTGGCTTTTTATTTTGAAAACTATAAAACGATCAGATCGCCTCCAAACCCGACTATGTCAGGTAATCTTAAAATCTACACATCTTGGGCCAGTGCATTTCGGAAAAGCACCGATCGAGGTGATGCAGAGGTTAACACACTGACTCGTATTCGGGAGGTCACCATCCAGATTTAGGTTTTCCGTGGTTTTTCTGAATCGCTCCGAGCAAATCCAGGTATGGTTTCTTTAAAAGGGCACTATCGATTTTCTTCCGCATTTTCTTCCGTCTCTAATAACCACGTCGGCGGGACGTTAAAGCCTAATCTTCTTTCCTCACATTTACTAACCATCAGAGTCTTTTACCACTCGTTACGATGTCAGGTAATGTATATAATTGTCTAATTTCACTTTCTCCCCTTATTCTCCGTAGTTCATTTGTCCTTAAATTTTTCTCAGTACTTTGTTTTAGAAAGTGATGTCTTTTTACTGTTTCAAGGTTCATGTCTCACTTGCATAGCAAACTCTGATGATGGTCTGATGTATTCTCAGTTTTGCCTATCTGGATAGTAACTTAGGTCTTGTGTTGTTGTGCATGACTTCTAGACGTCTGCCATGGCTTGAATTCTTCTTACAATCTTTTGCTATATAATGCTTGGTTCACTGATGTTGACACCGAGGCACGCCTGGAAGAAAGTTAGCCTCGGATAGAGTGGGAGGGTTAATCGCTGGACTAACCATTCAACATTGTAAAAAAATAAAGGATTCCCATACACTCACACTCAGCCTCGGATTGGAATGGATTTTATAGAAAACGATCCACACCTACGAATAAAGTATAAGGGAGTGAAAAACTAATTTATGTACACAGTAATTATTGTCCGTTAGTGATACTCAAAAAAGGTTCGTGATATGAAGAGTATGACATGCCCTTCCAAATGTTCGACGTGATGTGCGAAAGCTGCTTCAATGCTCGTGTTGTTTCTGGTCGTCTACTTTAAGGGGTTATTGTTCTGTTCGAAATTGAATGTTTCACGCTTGAAGTCGATATATTGCGCTCCGTCACTACTCCGCAAATAAATATTTGCGTTCCCTCCGAGAACAACTGGTATCAGATGGTTTTGATTCTTCTTTACCACTTCGACTACACAAACCAAAGTAATCGGACCACAAAACGCACTTAACAAAATTGAGGGACAAAATATTTCCAGTTTCGGTCACGAGATCGATGACGTATATCGTTTTAAAACCATGGAACACGTCGAACGAAAGGAGTTATAGAAACGCTTACGTTCGATCACGTGACTGATGACGTCATTTCTGCCACTTGTTTCGGCCGCTCAATTTTTTTCTGCCTCAAAGCTAAACATCTAAATGTCAACATGTGTCCGGCTTTGTACCCCCTGAATATTCTCTCGGACACCGCCGTGTGTACAAAGCGTCGACATCACGTACGACTCTATAACGGGTATGCCCAGAACCTATTCTACGGATGTGAGACTGTTCCACAGGCTACTATTGAAAGCAGTCACACACCTATCACCGATAAATTTCACCCAACATGTGCAGCATTCCGTCGATACGTCCATCCAGTTTCCCGGAAGCACACAATGCAACGCCGTTCAAATGGGTGAAGTTTATTGACAGGAGAATGTACTCGTCGAAGGGGAACAGCCCTTGGATTACTTTCTGTCAGAAACAATTCAGAACAATGGGCAATCACCTTGTCTCAGTCCTTGTTAATTTAATAATATTCGTATATTTCTACCATGAATTTAATCAAAGATTGTACTATTTTTGTGCTTCGCTATTAAATGAAGTAGTTTTCTTTCAGAATCTGGAAGGGAGGGTTAATGATCCACTAAGTCATAAGCTTTCCTAAAATGTACGAAGGTACAATACCTACCGTCTACAAAGCAGCACGAGTAATGTTCTACGATCAGTTGACAAATCAAGGTGATGTCGTTGCTCCTTGATTAGAGCTCCTCATTTGGCCTCATGACGATAAGTGGAGACTGCTCTAGGCCACCCTACCTCAAAAAATATAAGGAGGTGTTGGGAATCCGGTAGCGACGCTAACCATTCGGCTACCGAGATGGTCTATATGCTTAACAACGCAAAAAAAACATGCTACGCATTATAAAGATGGTTTACAAAATTTTAATAAGGAGAGGAAGGAAGAATGATTCGGAAGGAAAGGATTGACATTAGCTACATTGGGCCATTGAAGTTACACAATGGTAACAAGTGAAAAAGTGAGCCGGACCAGGAATCGAACCCGGGTCTCCCGTTTCGGGCCAGCGGTCCATTTCACCAGTCGCCTACCCGCGCTGCCCTCCCGTCCGTCTCAAACCTCCACAAGTCACACGCTACGGTTGTAACGCCCCCATCGCTCATGCGGACCACGCCCTCTTAGACCGTCCGCACACGGGTCGATTCGCACTCGTCGCGGCTGCGACCCGTCCACGACGCGATTCCGTCCCTATTCTGCTGCCCACGTAAATAAATGGGAGGCCGCCAACGGGACGATAGGCATGCGTCTCGTAAGCGCACGGTAAAGTTCGAGCATGACGAGAGGGTCGTAAGTCAGGGAGGTAATGTACCGTGTATTTTTCTGTATTTCCAGTGCATAAAACAGTTTAGAATCCATGGGACCTACATGCAATCACTGTAATGAACTTTTAAAAAGTAAATAAGTACATACGGTAATATATAAATATTTTCAGTATGTTGCGTCTTTCAGCTTGCAAATATTCAAGAAATATATCTGAAACAGAGCTGATGATGTTTATTTACTTTTTTATTGGTGACTAATTTCGGGCATAAGCCATGTCACTTATATTCTGTAGAATGCTAAAAATTTTGTATCTGTCTCTTCCAGTTCTCTAGCACCAACGAACAACCGATGATGAAAATTCCGCTCTAGGTATGGATGCACCCATAATACTCGTTGTGTCTTCCTTTTCTTGCGCCGGTACCAGTGAAACATCACACCACCCCCTCATGAGTAGGACTGTCTATTAGACCAGCAATTACTGGAGTAAATAACCAAAAGCGTTTTGCAGCTCCCTGTTAGAAGTTACGAGCTGGATGAAGGAAAATCGCGCCCGCCACGAGTGCCAGTCGACCCGTGTGCTGACGGCCTTACACTCGCCATTAAGGATTCCCTTGCGACGTCGACTGTATGACAGCATCTGCAGAGAGTTAAATACATCAAACGCCGTCTTTGCGTGTTCGAAGGAACAGACACCACATCAATCTATAATCTAATATATAAAGCAGAGTGTTCGTATGTTTGTACGTGTTGCATACAAATCTACAGTTTTCTTCCAATCTTTATGAAATTTTGTACACGTTAGCTTCTTATACATGACGACGGTCGCCATAAGTGTAAGAATCACATACGATATATAGTTCACGATATATGACGTCATAAACAATGAGATGCGCGAAAAACTGCTGCATTTTGCGACAGTGCTGCTCATTTTCTCCTAAACCATTGGACCGATTTCAACCAAATTTGGTACACACATTCCTTACAGTGAGGTAACAATTGCTGCATGGTTAAGAATCAGATGCGGCACATGGTTCAAAAGATATTACGTCATAACCAATAGAAATTGCAAAAAATGCCATATAATGTGGCGAGACTTTCGAAATACACTGTATGAGAATGACAGTACTTAGCGACTTGCAACAAACTTTAAACATAATTTCAAACCTTTATTAAACTTTTTCTCGCTGACAACCACAGTAAATGAAAAGAAAAAAGTTTCTCCTTTACTACTTTTCCGCTGTTTATGGAGTGAAACTACAGGCTCTCGGTACGACGTTACAATTTATAATTTGAACACTACAAATTATAGCGACAGGACATTTTACAGACAGTATACACATATGTACTTGAATCTAGCTTCTAAATTGTATCACAGTACGACACGTAGTTCACGAGATACGAGCACGTAAACAGTAATTTTCAAATGTTTGTTAAGCTTAAGGGACTTAACTACGGGGTCATCAGTTCCTAAACTTACAAACTACTTATGAACTACTTACGAACTAGGACGGCACAAATATCCATGCCCGAGGGGGGATTCGAACCCCCGACCGTAGTGGCCCTGCTGACCATGACTGGAGCGCCTCAGTCACCTCGGCCACCGCGGCCGGCAACAGTAACTTCCCGCTGTTCATGGCTAAAACTACGGGACTCGGTATGACGCTACAGTTTTAAAATTTCTACACTACAAATTGTAGCCGCAGCAAATTTTACAGACAGTATACATGGATATAGCTGAGTGTACTTCTAAATTGTATCACAGTACGACACGTAGTTCATGAGATATGAGCACATAAACAGTATCGTTCATAGAAAACCGCCCCATCACGCACCAAGCTTTATTCTATTACTTCTTTACTACTAATTGGATTCCCAAGAGATTTTACAGACATACAACCATTATACAAACGAATATATACCTGAAAAATAGCGGGAATAAATAAATAAATACCCGAGCAACGCCGGGTTTTCAGATAGTAATGTATAAATAAAGGTGGTTGCCGACGAATATTGAAAATTATGTGAGCTATTAAGGTAAGGGACGAGGAGGTTCTCCGCAGAATGGTTTGTGCAAGAAATATTTAGAAGTACTGACTACAAGATGAGACAAGGAGAGAGGTATATAACTATACAAACAAATTGTTTTTGTAGAAAAAACCACGGTTTAGAGTGCATCCAACAAATAACTGAGGACATGGAGTGTAGGTACGACAGTGAGAAGACTAATGCAGGAGAGGAAGTTCAGAGGTCAGCAAAATGAACCAACTTGCCTCCCCTCTCCCCGCCATCTCCAACTCTGCCGCATCAATTTAGGTGCCTTCTACAAACTAGTCGCAGCACTCTTGCAGGGACTACTCTTCTGGGATAAGTTAACACATAAAAAATTTTACCAAAGTTTACAAATTTAATCAAGACCCGAAAATATTTATCTTTAAACAAAATCGAGAAGTAAGCGACGAAATTGTATGGAATCAAAACATTAAAAGAGGGAAAATCCTATTGCAATTATGCAGTGAAATCCTAATATCGCTAACAATCGACAGTACATTGGTTTGACGTGTGTGAATGGATATCTCTTCTCGTACCTAGTTATTGTTAAATTCATTTCCTACATAGGAACGTAAGGCATTTAACAATGTCTGGAGCATTCTTTGATCTAGCGGCGTATTGGGTGTTGGAAATTGTTGATGATCGCCGGCGTATTTAGTCTTATGTTTTGTGATTTGATTTTGTACACTCCTGGAAAATGAAAAAAGAACACCATGAATCCATCAACCCAGCAGATGGAAATTTTGACACATTCTTGAATATGTATACACAATCACACAGAAATACACACGTGTGTACAGTCATCAGAGGTTGCGCAATGTCTACGCTAGTACCATGTAGCAATGCAAGCTGCAGCTCTCCCATGGAGACGATCGTAGAGGCGCTAAATGTAGTCTTGCGGAATGGCTTGTCATGCAATTTCCACCTGGTGCCTCAGCTGGCCGAGATTACGAACTGGTCATGCAGACCGCACAAGATGACCTTTCATCAGGTTCCAAACATGCCCAACGGGGAACAGATCTGGGGATCGTGCTGGCCTGTGTAGTTAATGTACACCTTGAAGAATACATTGGGTGGTATGGGTATGGAATACATGTGTACGGGCTATGTCCTGTTGGAAAAGGATATCGCCTTGTAGTAAGACGGGGTGAATGATGGGTTCAATGTACTGTGCTCTTTTCAATGCTACCTCGACGATCATTGCAAGAGTACGGCCCACACCACTATTGCGGGTGTCGACGTTGTCAGCCTCTGTAGCGTACACTCCAGATTTTCGCGCTCTTCTGCATGACTCCACACACTCGTACATCCATCATTGGCACCGAGACAGAAGCGACTCTCATCACTGAAGGCGACACGTCTCCATACGTCCTTCTATAAGCGCCTGTCGCGATAATTTGAACCTTCGCCCGGCCGCCATGGTAGTGGCAAGTGTCAGATAAATACGAGTGTTGTTAGCAGGTAAACGGTGTATTAAATAGCTAATGTTTGATATATGCACAATTGATAGTGACTTCTGTATTGTTTGACTATTGCAGTGTACATGAAGCACGATGGTGAAGAGCTGCTTAGAGTTTAAATGCATAAATGAATTTGAGAAAGAAATAAAAAGATCGAATACTGCTTTCCATTTATATTTCTCAGGAATACAAGTAGCCCTACTACTTGTGTTCAGAGATAGTTACTCTTGCTTAACAGACTATTAGTCAAGACAATATAGGATTGAATGAAATAAATAAGAGGCTTTTACAATACTGGTAGCTCTTAAAAAGGAGCTACTTTAGGCAGTACTGGTGGATAGGAAGTTCTAAAAGTTTCATTTTATGATTGTGAAAAATAACTGTTGCGGTCACGAAATTAGTTGCCTCACTGCAGTTCGAAATTTTGTTTATAAAATTATTAGCAACTTGTAACGCAGAATTTAAAGGTAACCTGTTTTACTTGTAGGTATAACAACTGAAAAGTGTTTGCAGAACTGTGTATAGTTCCATATATGACTGATACATAGCCACACTGGATGCACTTTGTGAAGTTGAACCCTATGACAGTATGCTACTGTAACGTATTTGCCTTACAGCATTAAAATTGCTAATATGCAATTGCTAGATATTCTAATGCTAATGTGAGATGCATTAGTTAAGAACAAGTTACGGCATACTTAGTGTCCTTAAAAGAATTTGGTAGTGGCTGGTTGCTGTATTCACAAGGTAAGAAGCTATTTTTCAGTTATGTATCTGATGGCATATTTCACTTTCACAATCGATTTTTAACATTAGCTGTTTCAGGCAACCCTGTTTGATTTTTTGATGCTATGAAATATCTAAATATTGGAGAATACAGGACTAAAGCAAAGACATAATGTGTGAAACTCTTCCGAAATTAATGTTTGTACAAAATTTTCACAATCGTAGAATATACTGAGAAAGTGCCAAAAAATCGTGTCTGACGATAAATTCCGGTTTCGTTAGGAAGAGGGAACGCTGTTGGCCAATTTCTACACCGTATGTGTAATAAATTTACACACAACCGATAGTTGCTGTATATTCAAGGAGTCTGAATCTGTAGTTATATCAGTTAGACATAGTTTTCGTGACTTAACTCAAGTGAATATTCTCTCTAATCAGAAGAATCTTACGCACATTTAAAGTTCGCACGGAAGTTTGCCGCCACAATGGCCGCCGAGGCACTCTTCAATTTATACACTGTTCGCAGTCGGTCGCTTACGCGATTGTAGGGGCTTGGGTGAGCCATTTCCTACACTGGCCGTTTTCCTCTGGTGATCGTAGAGAGAACATTGAAAAGTACACGTATATTGAAACCATAATTTAACCTGTCTTGCTACCGTTCATGCACCAACAAGGCGATATGCTTTTCCAACCGGACAATGCACGTCCGTGTATATCCTGTACTACCAGACAAGCTCTTCAAGGTGTACGACAACTATCTTGGCCAGCACGATCCCCAGATTTGTCCCCCACTAAGGATGTGGGGGTATGGATGAAAGATCATCTTGCGCGGTCTGCACGACCAGCAAGAGATCTTGTCCAACTGAGGCACCAAGTAGAAATTGCAAGGCAGGCCATCACGCAAGACTAGATTCGGCACCTCTGCGATTGTCTCCGCGGGTGAATTGCACCTTAGATTGTTGCTAAAGAAGGGTATACATTAGCGACGACATTGTGCACGCTCTGGTGCCTGTATTCACGTGCGTATAGCTCTGTGGGATCGTGTGTTTTACATTTCCTCAAGAATGTGTCATCAAAATTTCCCTTTGCTGGGTTGATGAATCTTGGAGTCCTTTTTTCACTACAGCGGTACAACGAGCGAAAACCAACGAAGAAGAATTCATAGTATCAATAACTCGACCTTTCAGCTATGCCATATTTCACTGGAAGAACTTAATATCACAAGGTGAGAGAGTGGATGAATAAATACGATCAGGTCTGTGTAACATTTTAACTTACATTAGTGCCGATTAGATTGTCGGGCTTTGAAGTAGCAATTATCCTACTGTTTTTAAAATTAGATAGACGTCGTTTAATGTACGAATCGATGCTGGAAGATACACAATATGTATCCCCCCCCCCCCCGTAACGTGATAGAACAAAACGAGCTGCCCTTCTCTGAACCTTCTCAAAGTCTTCCGTCAGTCCCACCTGGTGAGGGTCTCACAAGGGGCAACAGTACTCCAGGAGATGACGCACAAGTGTGATGTAGCCAGTCTCTTTGGTGGAGCTGGTGCATCTTCGAAGCGTTCTGCCGATGAAACGTAACCTTTGGTTCGCCTTCCCCACAATATTTTCTATGTGTTCTCTCCAGTCAAAGTTGTTCGTAATTGTAACTCCTAGGTATTTGGTACAATCTACGACCTTAAGGTTTGACTGATTTATCGCGTAATTGAAGTTCAGCGGATTTCTTTTAGTGGTCATGTGTATTACTTCACAGTTTTCTTTATTTAGTGTCAATTGCAATTTTCGCACCATGCAGAAATTTTGTCTAAATCACTTTGCAGTTGCTTACAGCTTCGACTCTTACAATCATACGTTCAATCAGGTGCTGGAAGTTTTTTAGTGAATGACAGCCCATTCTTTACGGAGTGCTGCACTGAGGAGAGGTTTAGATGTACATAGGCGAGGCCTAGAAAGAAGTGGTCGTCCCAAAACGTCCCAAAGGTGTTCTACAGGATTCAAGTTAGGACTCTGAGTAGGCCAGTCAATTACAGGGATATTTTTGTCGTGTAACCACTCCTCCACAGACCGTGCATCATGACAGATGCACGACAGATGAATCGCCATCCTCGAATTGCTCTTCAATAGAGGTAAGCAAGAAGGTGCTTAAAACTTCAATGTCGGCCTGTGATGTTAAAGTGCTAAGCAAAACAACTAGGGGTGCAAGCCCTCTTGATGGAAAACACGACCAAACCATAACACCACCACCTCCGAATTATACTGTTGGCACTACACGCGCTGGCAGATGACGTCCCCTGGCGTTCGCCATACCACACGCTGACATCGTTCGCTACATTATGTACTGTGATTCGTCACTCCACACAACGTTTTTCCAGCCGCTCGACCATGAAATCTAAGTTTCCTCACCTCCCGCCTAAATCTCAGAGTAATTGGAGTGGATTCTAAACCACGTTCGAAGTCCTTGAGTTCCGCTGAACGTCCCTTTTGAGAGCTCTCTCACGATGGGTAATGACTACTTATGTTGCTGATATGGAGTACGTTGCACAAGATGTGAGCACAATGCACCTAACATGAAAAAGTTTTTTTTTTTTTGGGGGGGGGGGGGGCGGCAGGAGGATCCGGATGCTTTTGACATGCTTGTCCAGTACTCATCATCTCGAGTCTAAAACTATTGTTACTTTATCATAGAGAATGAGACTGATTTGTGAGTCAGTAAAATTCGTTCGGTGCTGTCGACTGTCACACAGTATGAATTTTAAATATTGAAATAGAGGCACTGAACTCAAACTGTCACGCGTCAGGATTTTATAATGTTTACACCGTGAATTTCTGGGAAGACTTATCGAAGATGGCAACCCTCTTTTAACATGAACCGGCTACAATTCGAGATCGCCGCGCGGTCTCTATGTTGGCGCTCCGCAATGGAACAAATGTCCATATTTTATGTGTAATATCACTGCATTACTTGAGAAACAGAATGGAAATGAATACGCTTTCCGTACATAGTATGTTATTATTCCTAATTAGGCATGGCAGAATATGTAGATTAGTGAGCTGAAGCCACTGAAAATTGACCGTCCGTGTAGCCGCATTACTCATGGGGTTAAAGCCTCTGCTTAGTAAATAGGACGTCCCGGATTCAAATCCCAGCCACAGAGGATATTTTAATTCAACGCCTCTCCTTATATTCAATATCTTTGATATAATGAGACAATCTTTTAAAATATTGTTGATATCCATTGATAATTGCTGAAATGTGGAAACAAAATTTAGCGAAAATATAAAGAAAAAGATTTTTAAAAATGACGTAATTAGACGACAGGTTTCACCACAAAATTGCTGCCTCTAATCATCCAGAGTCCGGCAATACGTTACCCAATTTGCACTTGATGTGTTTAGCCTACCGAAATGTAGATAAGGAGCGAAGCAGTGCCGGCGGGAATTTTATTGCAGGAATTAGTAAAAGTGAGCGGCGATTAGCGGCTCGGATAAGAGAGAAGTAATCTGGAGACGGGTAAGCCAGCTCAGCGGCGTGCGACCGCGGTAGTGACACTGCACCCAGCCCAGCCAGCTGACCAGTCGACACAGAGACTACAGACACAGGTGGGTGCCGTCTCAATGAAAGTAAAGGCGCTTTCCTTTTGGATGCTTAACTGCTTCAACCTTTGGCGCATACCGTAACTATATACTTATGCCATACTGACCATCATTGATGCACAAATTCGTTTTGTAGCTTATTGTATACTTTGTGCTGCGTCTGTCAGTAGAGCTTCCAAGTGATATACACTGCTCAAAACAATTACGGGATGAGTTGAGATATCATACACAATATACATATGCTAACGTATTTTATTCAGATACTGTTTACAGTTGTAATTTGTGTGTGATACATTACGATATTTTGCTATCTCAACTCTTATTTGAGGTTTACCTACAGTGAGGCACCATGTGGCAACCACAATAGTGAAGTCAGAAAGTCATTCTCGTTGCCCTCTAAGATGCTGTGTGATCACCTCAGTCGGCCAGTACAATTGCACACATGTGTGGCATGGACAGTATGAGGTTAGCTGTAATCAAAGGTATTGGTGTGGCTGCAGTGCGTCTGCCAAGTGCATCCCGAATATGCTGAATCGGTTTTAAGGCCGGTGAAGAAGGTGGTCTCTGCATTCGTTCAGTTCCCTCAGCTTCAAGCATATTGTAGCTCTACTGGACGAGCGTTATCGCCCACCAGAAGGAATCCATCTCCGCCGCGGTGGAGTAGCCGAGCGGTCTAAAGCGCCTCGCTGCGGAGCGCGCGGTTGTTCTCCGTGGAGGTTCGAGTCCTCCCTGGGGCATGGGTGTGTGTGTTGTCCGTAGGTTAGTTTACCTTAGTTTAAGTAGTTTGCAAGCTACGGACTGATGACCACGCAGTTTGGTCCGATAGAATCAAAAACATTTGAACAAACATTTTGAATCCATCTCCTATGGCACCAAAGAAGGGCACAACAAAAGGTCGAAAGATCTCGTCTCTATACCTCTGAGCAGTCAAAGCGATTTTCTGAACGATATAGCGGTCCGTACGTCCGCCAATACAGACTCCTGGCCAGACCATTCGTCTACCACCATGATGTGGTGATGTTCCCTGCACATAAGTAGGATTGTTCCGTTCCTCGTTCTCTCCAGATGGCGACTGTCCAGCTGAACACAAAATTTGTGAAGAGAATCCGGCGCCATTCGTTACGACAGCAATCCTGATGTTTCTCTGCCCAGTTTCTGTGGGCTAAACTGTGTCGCGGTTTTAATGGGACACACACCATAGGCCTTCGTGCTTACAGGTCACAACCCCGAAAGCGATTTCCTGTTGCTCTTGGAGGATAGTTTGCTGGTGAGTTGCATTCAGCTTCCTGTTTCGACGGACTAAACGTCATCTCTTGTTGATGTTACCCGTGGACGACTTTGGCCTTGCCTCTTTTTAATGAGTCCTGTTGTCTGAAATCTCATTTAGGTCCTGGAAATTACCATTTTGAGACCAATAGCGACAGCCACCTCCCTCTGTGTCTGTCCCGCTTCCAACCGTCCTATGGTTCTCCATGCAATAGCTTTGGATAAGTCACGTTGTTGTTGCATGCACTACCTGTTCACGACACTATGTAATTCGTTTGGTAAACAGAAGTCAACACCAACCAGCAATTCTGTCTCCGTAGAACTATTTAACGACAGAAGAAAGTTGTATCGCTTTCATAAGCTCAGTATTGAAGACACGATTTTTTCTATAGAATACGTACGAAAATTCTTTCTGCAGGCTCCATGTCATTAAATACTAAAATTCTGCACCACCAAGTCTTTGAAATTTCAAGGAAACCTATATTTTGTAGTAATAAAAATGTGAAGTCTTTGAGGGAAAAATTTGAAACAAATATTAAGTAAAATTTAGCAACAAAATTATTTTGGGTAAAACAGCAGATGACTTTCTTATTCCGCTTGGCATCCGTAGGTAACGCACATAACATTTTTTTTTTCTTTTTAGAGAAAGTACCACTTTCAACTCGGAATGCAATGAATACACACTCGTTACCAGAAATGTTGTAGACTACGCAATATGGTGACAATGGCTTCACTTCATTCCCTATTCTAACATTCATGGTTAGGGCCGCGGGCCTTGTGTGGCGTAGGGCTCAGCCGAACTGCCCAGTGAGCAGGAGGTATCAGGTTCGAATCCCGGCCCCACACATATTTTCGTATGTACATGTTATAACACCTACGAGCACCAGAGAGCAACAAACACCAGATAAAAATCTATATTTTGTGTAACTTTCTAAAATTAACAGCTGCACAAGAGTGACAGTTACTGCAACGTCATGAATAGTAGAGCGGCTAACTAACTCGTTTTGTGTGGTGTCTGGCAACAAACATACTAGTAAACTGAAGCTTAGGACCAACAGCTTATTTTAGAAAGCGTGACAGTTTATTTTATTTGATGTTTTACGACAGAGAAAGGGGCCTGTGGCCAGTGCAGTCAGTGCCACGACCTAAACCTAAAGTCGTAACACAACACACACGTCATATCAATCAAAAAATGTTCAAATGCTTGCAAACCTATGGCACCAAATTACTGTGCTCATCGGTTCCTAGACTTACAAACTACTTAAACTAACTCAAACATATTCTCTATCCTAAGGACGACACACACACACACACACACACACACACACACACACAGACACACACACACGTACGCACGCGTACGCGCGCGCACACACATGCTCGACGGGGGGTGGGTGGACTCGAACCTTCGGTAGGATATGCCATGCAATCCTTGACATGGCGCCTAGCACCGCACGGCCATTCCCACACGGCGTCACATTAACGCAGGAAAAAGGTGCCTGATGATGGAGGTATAAATCTTGCAAGCGTATTGTGGTTACTAAAATCGAATAACTGGAAAAGCAAACATTCACTACAACAGACAATATTTCTTTAGTGCTTTTGATTGAGAATGTACGCTTCGTGACCCCACATACATAAAGAAATTTGTGGTCTGATGTTGGGACTGTATTGAGGACGGTTCAAACGTGGTTCATCGTCAGACATAGTAGAGTGAAAGGTGTCACGAAATACAAACTTTTCGAAGAACGACGGGATTAGATTAGATTAGATTAATTGATCGTTCAATAAACCCATGTTGAGGAGATCCTCGTAGATATGGAACATTTTTTAAGAATAGTAATATAATAATACTAATAGTTTGAATACAGATACATACATCATTTGGTTACATTTAAAGTTTCGTCACTGGAGTGGAAGGAGTTGCCCACTAAGAAGTTTTTCAGGCTCCTCTTGAACTAATCTTTATTTGTAGCCTTACTTCAGAGTAAGGAGACACCTTATAACTGCCGAACTGAGCTCAAGAGCCGATCGTTCTGTATCACATCAAGAAGTAATGACAATGACTATCCTTAAGTGAATGAGGATTTTTGTGTTATTAAGAACAAGTGGTATCATTGTCGAAAATAGTCTTGCGCCGAATAGCTCTCTAAAACAATTTGTCAATGAGCTTTTTGACGTCCGTGTAAATATCGGACTGGTTACAATTCAAATGTTCAAATGTTTTTAAAGCTTATGGGACTTAACTGCGGGGTCATCAGACCCTAAACCTACAAATTACTTATGAGCTACCTTATACTAAAGACAACACAAACATCCATTCCCGAGGGGGGGATTCGAATCCCCGACGGGGAACAGCCTCGCGCATCGCAGCATAGCGCCTCAATGCGCTCGGCCGCTCCGCCGCGGCGGTTACAATGCAATGCGCAAGACGTGATCAGGTGGCTTAGTGAGTAAATGTCAGACTGATAATCTAGGTTCACAAAAGGAACAGTAGAATTCTACGAAAACAGCATAACAAGCGCAGCTGTTGCCGCCTGCTGTGCCGAGTGCGAAGTTGCCACGTGTTTCTCTTCTTCTTTTCCTGCCAGAACCTAAGCTACAAATTAACAATTTACTGAAATGAAACGACACCGAAAGTCACTAGTACCGTGTACTTATTCGGTCTATAGTTCCTGATTTCAGTAAACTTTGTCACAGACATTAAAGAACTATGTAAGCTAAAATTACCGTTACTTCTGAATGATGAGCTCGGCTAAGCCGGAATGGTTGTGGCTTTATCATCAGGGGCACGTCCACCCCTACGTGTAATTCACGACCCACAGCTATAACCAATGACCTAGAAATCTACTAATGTTTCGTGTCAGTACTCCTCAGACTGCATTTTATACGACTCTTAGAAATACAAAACTTACAAAAATACCACCCTACTTTTTCTAATTATTTACAAATACGATAGTTTCTGATAATAATTACCATTAAAATGATGACAGAGACAGAACAGGGTCGCACTGTGATAAAATACTTGACGTACGAGAACATCTGCAGCCAAAGAAGGAGAAGAAAACCAGACACCCATTGTATAGTATTCAGGCCCATGAAGAGCTATGAATAAAAAGCCTAGGAATGAGAAACTTGGCGTGCAAATGCAATTAAATAAGGAAGCTATGATTTGCATAATTTTTTCATATCGCCTTATCTTTCAACTGAAGACCTGTTAAATGCCTAACAGGTATCAGGTGTTTCACATCGTACAAACTGCACCACATTCATGATTGAATATGTCCAGTGTGTAAAGGTTCTTTCAATTATTGCACTTACAGAGACACTTCTTTATGTTATTTATAAACGAAGTGAGAGAAAATTAAATCTGATTTTAATTACATACATAAAATTTACTCTATTTTTTCTGTAGTAGCTATGGCGTCTCACAAGCTACTTTGCTTCTAAGGCTTTGTTCGCAGTGACTCCGATATCGGTGGATTTTACCAACGACGGACGTCGTTGGAAAACGGCAGATCGTTTCAAATCAGTACTCCATTAAGGGTACGGTCACAGTGTAGCCGACCTCATCGTCCAAACATAGAGACTTCGGACGACAGTCGGTGAAATTCAAATCATTTTGTTTTCTTCCGTCAAATCGACCGACATCCTCACACAGTGAGAAACTGATACGTTTAGTGATAGTATTGGGCTATGCACGGTTCTGATTTAGAAGTTTGGCTCGATGTTATCTTACGGTCGAACCGTACATGTCTGCTTTCATGCCCCAGAAACTACCTTAATATCAGATATTATCTTTTACCTGTGATCCTGTAGTCAAAAACAGTTTATGCATAGCGTTTAGTTTGCAAAACAAATAAGAAATATTAGATAAAGTAATTGGTTCATTAATAAAAAGGATTTTATTCTAACACTAGCTGCCCTGGCGACGTTGTTCTGCCCTATTTTTTCTCTAAAACAACACTACATTGATTGTTTTATGTTAATAGGTCTTCCCCGACTGACTTTGTTTTATCAAAAGTTATTAGCCCTTCGCAGTAATAAAACAATGTCAGAGTGATCAATTTATTTATAGATTTGTGTCGCCATAATAAACAATTACTTACAAATATAAGTTTTCTATTTTGTGCATTGCAAGACTATAGTAGTAGTAGTAGTAGTAGTAGCAGTAGTGATATTGTATTTTCATTGTAATGCTTTATGGTACACGAAATGTTTTTGATTGCTTGGCGCGTAAATAAATAAAGCTGTCGGTTTTGCAATGCGAGAGCAGGCAACATACAACTGTCCATGAGAGAAGCATGGGTTTTCCAGATTGACGCCGCAAACACCCAACGACTGACCCTGTGATTTTTATGGTCATAGCGAAAGCAAGCCGCACTGGAAATTGTAGTCGTTTAAATTCAAACGGTACGTCAGTTGGTAACATAGGGATGTGGGGTATCAATACGTCATCTCCCTTATATTTTTCCTTTAGAATGGTTGCTTCGATCACATTGTCCAGTAATTTTTTTTTTCACTGCTAGCCGTGTGCTGTTACAAAGTCTCAATTGGTTGATATTTCGTAACATAATGGGTATGGAATATATACCGTAATCTCTTTTCTTCCCTTCCTCCTTCATCTATTTCGCCATCTCCTCTTCCCCGTATCTTTTTCCATCACCTTCACACCACTCCCTCTTACCCCACACCATATCAATCTCCTCCTCCCTCCTCTCTGCGTATATACACCCCCCCCTTTTAAAATCCATTTCATTCTCCCATTCTTATCTTCTCCACACCCCACACCCCCAATTTATTGTTATTTCAATCGTGACCTTGATTGAGGATATAAGTCAAAGTGGGTGGTTAAATTAATTGGAAACGGGTTATTGACTAACACTGTTCATTGTTCCGAAGCCAACTGATTCATCCGGTGCGTAATCGGCTACTGGATCGTATGTGAACGCCAAACGTTCAGTTCTAATCGTCACACCTTGCATCGGTTTTGTGGACGATCCAAATTATTTTGTGCGTAAACTGCAACAGAGCGAGTCGAATTCAACTATACGCATTGTTCCAGAGTCGTAACGAATCGCGCTTCAGAATTTATTTCTCGATTTACCTCCAAGCGCTGTGTACGATCTTCGTCGGTCTCGTAGACTCTACGAACACGTAGTAGGATTGCGTTGCGCGTACGCCGACCGATATTACGACGTTGCAATGGAGGCATTGTTACCATGAACTGGCATATCAATTCTATCTTTGCAACACTCCAAAGATGATTACCACCAACAACACCATGGAGGTAAGAAACTACACTTGATGTTAAACCTGTCCGCCATCTTTCTTCATTCGAACCTCCTTGGCGTATTTGTTACAGAGTATTTCTCGCTAGGCGAGTAACGAATGAATAAACTGATTATTGGAGAATCTGATCTGAGCTGGAAGCGTACTTCAGTTTTTCTCAAATTCTGATATTTTCCGGTATATTTTCCAAAAAATTTCTTTTTTACTAACCCTGTCCTGAGAATTACGAACAGAACAAAGAATATCAGCCAAATCGGTGAAGCCATTCTCTAGTTTTACGCACAGCAACACGTTTGGCGATTCACTTTCATTTATATTGATTTGGAAATGATGTACGCAAAGTCAAAGATATATCCAGTCTAATTGGTTCCTTATTGGAAGTGGTCAGGTGAAATATTAATCGTAAATTGAATAAAACGTTAAACAGTTGCATTGTCTACGATAAGAAATTGGTAGCACTTTTCTCCAAATAATTAACCATAACTTCATGAAACACAGAAACTCTGTAAATATCGCGGTTACTCAACATGAAACTGTCGACAGTTCAAAATATGTTAAGTTTCGCGAACACCATTTCTATACTCGTAAGTTCTTGTGTACAAACATAAACACATATCAGCTGCACTGCAGCACACTTGTCCTCGCCAAATTTGAAGTCCCGAGAAGCGACCGTTCGCAGCGCGAATCTTAACAATCACTCCTATCACTCTGGAGGGTCCTTCAAAAAAAATATATTCAAATGTTTGTAAATCTATTGGACCAAACTGCGTGATCATCAGTCCGTAGCTTACAAACTACTTAAATAAACTAAGGTAAACTAACCTAAGGACAATACACACACCCATGCCCCAAGGAGGACTCGAATATCCGACGGCGAGCAACCGCGCGCTCCGCAGTGAGGCACTTATCCCCCCCCCCCCTTTTGTTCTTCGGATAGATCTATCCTTTGCGGTCGTTGGTTCAGTTCGTTCTTGTTTGTTCGTTAAATATTTGGCTCAGCTTTTTTATTACAGAGGGCGTTCAGCCCCCTGACCGGGCGCGCTGCGCCACGGCGCCCGAGATAATTAAACTATGTTAAACTAACCTAAGGACAACACACACATCCATGCCAGAGGGAGGATTCGAACCCCCGACCTTAGACCGCTCGGCTACTCCACAGCGGCGAGGGTCCTTCTTCTGCCAAAACTAGACATGGAGTTTTACTTTTCCGCTCATCCTTCGCTCCTC
This sequence comes from Locusta migratoria, assembly GCA_026315105.1. Lineage (NCBI taxonomy): Eukaryota > Metazoa > Arthropoda > Insecta > Orthoptera > Acrididae > Locusta > Locusta migratoria. The sequence continues at coordinate 504,853,084 of CM048746.1, read as the reverse complement.
TCAACTCTCTCAAACACACACTCCTCACCAGTTCTGTCCCTAGACCGCTTCCTTATTGGCCGATCGCCATCCCTTCCAAAACCGTTTACATCTTAACATGACATATTTCTTTAAATAAAACTGACCATTTGAAACAACTTCCCTACTAATACAACATTACTTAAACACACAAAAAACTATTAATTAGTATTACATAAAGTCGGAAATAAATAGATAGACCAGCTTTCATGAGTTTGACCGCTCAGGCCAGTGGCGTAACTATGGGGGGGGGGATGAGGGGGATAGACGCTCCCCCCCCCCCCAGAACCCGAAAGAAAAAAAAAAGAAGAAATAATATAACAGCAATCTGGTAAAGTTAAAGATTGGAAACTTGGGGTGTTTTACCATAAGCTTTCATTGGATGGGAGTCAATTAGTATCTTCAACGGGAGTGGTAGATGGTAGTCTGTCTGGGAACTGACTAAAATTTTGCTCGTCAAACAGATCTATCCCCCCCACCCCCAAAGCCAAGTCCTAGTTAGCCATACAATATTTAGCTAAATTACTGGCAAATTGTACAATAAAATGATACACTAAGTTAAATATATTATAGGAAAATAATGCTTTTTACATTTTTCAATCTTACTGTAGAGAACATGATGATCTGTTTATAATTTCATTATAAATTTATATCAGCTGAAATCTGTCATTAAATGAATATATATAAGTGTGACGTTTTGAAGATGGAAGCTAGAAACGATAAGCTATCATTTAAACTAGAGTTTGTTGAAACTGCATGACGTATTCAAAAGTTGGTTAATTTCAGCTTGATTTTTCTTTATTTCGTTATGGTAGTCATAAACATTTTTATTTTTTGTGATATTGAAATTAGTTTTAGAATCTTGAGATGTGTGTAATTATTGCGACATCGTAGATGTCTTAAATGTTGACGGAAAACAATTTGTTAGATTATTTTATTTTATTCTGAACAGGCAAACCCGGCAACGCTTCGCAGTAGCTTCTCCCTATGTCTATCCCTTCCTTCGCCTTACTTTGTCCATCTCCTCCTTCCCCTATCTTCACACCACTCCCTCTTACCCCACACCATATCCATCTCCTCCCCTTCCTCTCTGCGTCTATATCATATCCCCTTTTCAAATCCAGTTCATTCCCCCATACTCTGTCTCCTCCTCCCCAGCTGTCTGATCGTATTTATTGTTATTGCAATCGGGAACTTGATTGGGGATAGAAGTCAAAATGAACAGGTAAATCAATTGGAAACGGGTTATTAGAGAGACGTTTCGAGCTGCTCTATCTGTGAAGTTAGTAGCTTCAATGGCCGCACGTTTAATGGTTGCATTGTACGACCAGGTATGATTACAAGTGTAGGCATAAACACAACTTTCCTTTTTATGTTAAAAATGACTGGGAAGAAAAAAAACAAAACCTCACATGTTTACAGCACAGCTTAGCATATTTTTCTCGCAGCGCACAGTATAGAAATGTTTCTTATAACACATGTATATCTTCTTAAGAGTTTTCGAATTGGATACAAAGTAATTGTAACATGATCATTCTTTAATGATAGAATTTCCAAATGAAACACAACAATGAATTGAAATAAAATAAGTGGGACGGCAATACAACGTTTCGAAAGTCTTTGGGTTGCGTTCGTTTCTTGTCTTATTAGGAATCTTGGAACACGATTAACAACATTGTTACATACCGGTAAAATTTTCCAATCCGGGACACATGCGTGGTATAGCTATGTTAGCAACAGCTGTTGGATCGTGGGAATGAAGCCGACTAGTCGTGGCAAAGCTTGAGATAGCCAATGAAATTTTAGATGGCGAGAGTTTGTTCCGAAGTCAACTGATGCATCCGCTGCGTAATCGACTGCTCGATCGTATCTGTACCCTAAACGTTCAATTATAATTACCACGCGTGGCCGTCTGTTTTGTCGACGACCCAAATTATGTTCAAAAAATGTTCAAATGTTTGTTAAGCTTATGGGACTTAACTCCGGGGTCATCAGTCCCTAAACTTACAAACTACTTGTGAACTACTTACGAACTAGGACGGCACAAATATCCATGCCCGAGGGGGGGATTCGAACCCCCGACCGTAGTGGCCGTGCTGACCGTGACTGGAGCGCCTCAGTCACCTCGGCCACCGCGGCCGGCCCAAATTATGTCGTGCGTAAACTGCAACTGAGGGAATCGAACTCGCCGCGGAGGTTCGAGTCCTCCCTGGGGCATGGGAGTGTGTGTGTGTCCGTAGGTTAGTTTACCTAGGTTTGAGTAGTTTGTAAGCTACGGACTGATGACCACGCAGTTTGGTCCGATAGATTTACAAACATTTGAACATTTGGAGTCGAACTCGACTGTACACTTTGTTTCAAAGTCATAACGGATCGCGCTTGAGAATTTCTTTTCGATTTACCTCCAAGCGCTGTGTGCGATTTTCGTGGGTCTCATTGACTACAATCACGTAGTAAGATGTCGTTGCACATACGCCGACCGATATTACGCCGACGCATTGGAGGCATTGTTTTAAAAAATAAACCACGATCTGTACTTAATTTGTTTGTAACACTCAAAAGTACCACGAAATAACATCAATTCTATCTTTGCAATACTCCAAAGATATGATCACCAAAAATGTTCAAATATTTGTAGAGCTTATGGGACTTAACTACGGGGTCAGCAGTCCCTAAACTTACAAACTACTTATGAACTACTTACGAACTAGGACGGCACAAATATCCATGCCCGAGGGGGGATTCGTACCCCCGACCGTAGTGGCCGTGCAGACTTTGACTGGAGCGCCTTAGTCCCCTCGGCCACCGCGGCCGGCTAAGAATAAAGCAAAGGGGCTTGTAAAGCAATAAAGTTTCATGTTAAATCTGCCTGACAGTTTTAACCTCGTGTCCATATCGCTATCTCCCTTTATTCTAACCTCTTTGGCGTATTTGTTAGTTCTGTTACAGTATTTGGTCTCTAGGCGAGTAGCGATTGAATAATTTGATTGTTGGAGACTCGAGAAAATGATCCCAGTTGCAAGAATACTTTCAGTTTTTCTCAAATTCTGATATAATATGCGGTCAAACGGGACAAAAAGTATCCTATGTTCGTCTCCTGCTTCTAAGCTACCTCCCCACCAAGTTTGAGCCAAATCGGTTCAAACGTTCTTTAGTTATAAATAGTGTAACTAGCAGTACTTTCTTTTATATAGATAGAAGATTACTGAGAAGTGTGGAACTACAGATGTCCTCCTGACACACAAGAAACTATCGGTTAACAGGCTTCATTCGTTTTGAGTACAAAGCATGGGCCTTTCCCAGATTTCTATCCATTTGGTCTAAACCCTGGCCAGATGCTCGGTTTAACCCGATACCTGTCCAGTCTGGGTGCTGCCCCATCCGATTGCCGCGGTCCACTGTCGGTCCCTTATCATTCCACACAGTACCAATACTTACAGTAATTCCGCGACTCTATGGACATTACTTACGTATAGTCACAATGTTCAATTTCCACGACAGCGCTCACACACAGCCAACATCGTCAAACAGTTCCAGGCAAAAATGGGGTGGTGCATCTTGAACATCCATCACACTCGCCGGGTTCTCGTTCCTCCAGACTTCTACCGATTCCCTCAACTCGAACTCGCTTTGAAAGGAAAGAGATTAGACCATATTTCTGATATCGAACTAAATGTGACGAGGCTTTTGAACACCATCCCAAAGGAAGATTGCGTGCAAAGTTTCCAAGACATGTATGGTACAGCTCAGCGGTGCGTAGTTATGGGAGGTGACATTTCGAAGGACAGTATGGTAACTGTAGTTCATAGTTAATCGACGTCAATGTTAAAGGACTATTTACCGAACTTTATTGTCAAGGGTTGTATGTAACGTACTGACATTTTTATACTTACGATTATCACCTCCAGAATTGTTATAATTTCGAATCACAATCTGCTACGTTCAAGAGTCAACGGACGCGTCCCATTTAATTAATGGAAAGATATACCTCTTTTTCATATAATAATACAAAATGGTACGGAAAAGTACACTAACAGGATATTGACCGCTTTTTGTGTGCTAGATACCTGTCGCGGCTACAAGAAGGAATGCATAACTAAAAAAAAAAAAAAAAAAAAATGTTCAAATCTTTGTAGAGCTTATGGGACTTAACTACGGGGTCATCAGTCCATAAACATACAATAGACTTATAAAGTAGCTTATACTAAAGACGACACAAACATCCATGTCCGAGGGGGATTCGAACCCCCGACGGGGAACTATCTCGCACATCGTAGCATAGCGTCTCAACGCGCCCGGCCGTTCCGCCTGGCTGCATAACTAAAAAATGACGACAGTCATTTCAAAGGTTCAAATGTTTGTTAAGCTTATGGGACTTGACTACGGGGTCATCAGTCCCTAAACTTACAAACTACTTATGAACTGCTTACGAACTAGGACGGCACAAATATCGATGCCCGAGGGGGGATTCGAACCCCCGACAGTAGTTGCCGTGCTGACCGTGAGTGGAGCGCCTCAGTCACCTCGGCCACCGCGGCCGGCGATAGTCATTTAAACGTACTGTAGATGAACACTGTGGTGACAAATGTCATGTGATAGCCAAAAGCCGTACTGAATGGCCGTGTGGTCTAAGGCGCGATGCTACGGACTGGGCGGCCGATGCCGCCGGAGGTTCGAGTCCTCCCTGGGCATTAGTTTGTATGTGTATGTGTAAGTGTAAGTTAAAGTAGTTACTAAGTCTAGGGACTAATGACTATAGCAGTGTGGTCCAATAGGTTAACAAATATTTGAACATTTGTTATTCGTAACATCGCTCTTACTTCCCAGCAAATGAGAGATTTTCGGATTATATTTTTCATAGCTGCTACAAGTTTTAGAGCCACAAATGCTCCTAATTACGATGGTATTTCGAATGTGCTGCAACACTCCAAATACTCAATCAATACACAATCGTTTTGCGATATATTTAGTGCACAGCAATTGCGAAGTTGCACAAAATCATTGAAAGTTTCGCGACTCTTATGTTAAACTCTGGTTAGATGATTCCGATTTCAGTTGGTAACGGCTGATTGTAGTCATAGAGTGTGGCGCAAAACCCAGGAAGCAGTGAACCCAAGTTGTCAACGAGGCCCTGTGTAAGCTGATGATGGCACCATAATGGTGCGGTCTCACAGGGAATATACTGGGATCTTTGGTCCAACTGAACAAATTGTTGGTTGTAAATGATTGTTTGGCTACGTGGAGACCTTTTGGAGCCAATAATGTTTCCAAACAACGTTGGAATTTTTATGTTCCTTTGGAACAGATATTTCATAGTACTAGATCACAATGTGTCATGTTACAAGGAATTCGAGATTGATTTGAAAAACATTCCGGACAATATCAGCGAATGATTCGGCCACCAAGGTCGCCAAACCGGAAACGCATCGATTTATGCGACATAATCGAGAAGTAAATTCATGCGCAAAGTTCTGCACGGATACCACTGCCGCAATTATGTCCGTCTGCAGAGGCACCGTGGCTGCACGGAACGTCTAGCGAATTTTTAAATCCACGACACATCGAGCTGCCGTACCTAGCAAGGCAGGAGGAGGCGGCACACCGTATTAGGAGCTTGCCCATGACTTTCGTCACTTCAGTGTTTTACAAGTATGGTACAATATTAACAATAATTCAGTTCATTGAGACAAACATTGTCTCGTTATACCAAAGGTTTTGAATATGAGGAGAGGCGTTGAATTAAGGCAACTGCAAAGCGATTTAGATAAAAATTTCTACATGGCGCGAAAATTGGCAATCAACACCAAATAATGAAAAGTGTAAAGTAATACACATGACCACTAAAAGAAATCCGCTGAACTTCAATTTCACGATAAATCAATCAATTCTTACGGTCGTAAATTCTACCAAATACATAGGAGTTACAATTACGAACAACTTAGACTGGAGAGAACACACAGAAAATATTGTGGGGAAGCCAAACCAAAGGTTACGTTTCATTGGCAGAACGCTTCGAAGATGCAACAGCTCCACCAAAGAGACTGCCTGCATCACATTTGTGCGTCCTCTCCTGGAGTACTGTTGCCCAGTGTGGGACCCTCACCAGTTGGGACTGACGGAAGACATTGAGAATGTTCATAGAAAGGCAGCTCGTTTTCTTGTATCATGTTACAGGGGGGAAAGAGTCACGGAAATGTTGCACGATTTTAGGTGGAAATCATTAAAAGAACGACGTTATTCGTTGCGGCCAGATCTATTTGCGAAATTTCAATCTCCGACTTTTACTTCTGAATGTGAAATTATTTTGCTAGCAACCACCTACATAGGGATACTTGACCATCCAAATAAAATAAGAATAATCAGATCGAAAACGGAACGATTTAGGTGTTCTTTCTTCCCGTGCGCTGTTAGAGAATGGAACAGTAGACAAAGGTTATGAAAGTGGTTAATTAACGCTTTGCCAGGCATTTAAATTTGATTTGCAGAGTATCTATGTAGATGTAGATTAAAATTTATGCAAGAGGCAGGATTCTAACACGGGTTCTCTTGCTTATTAGACAGACACTTTAAACTTTTTTCCCTACGGGTAGTTATGTTCCTTGCGCGGTAGCTGATCATGTTTGTTCGTTTTTCGACGTGTTCTTGGCTCAGCGCCCGGCTAGCTAACTCAGCGTTACGGTTAATGCGGCTACACGGTCTGTCTTAAAGCACGACTCCCATACTTACGTATGAGAAGTTTCAGTAATCTGTTGTTAGAGGTAGAGAGCATAGGAAATCTTCTAACAAAATTTACAATATAAAGTGATTTGAAAACAGTAAAACGGTGCAATACAGAGAAAGTACACTGACTGTATGGGATACTGGAGAAAAAAAGTTGCAGGTGTGTTACACTCTGCCGTCCGAGGATAGCCGCGAGGTCTTATGCGCGATTTCATGCATTGCGCGGCGTTTCCGCTGGAGTTTCGAGTCCTCCCTCTAGCACAGGTTTTTGTGTTGTCCGTAGCATAAATAGTGTGTACGTATAGGGACCAATGACCTGAGCAGTTTGGCCCCTTACGACCCTTCGCAAATTCATACGTATTTCACAGAGAACGTTGTGTCACACCACGTACTTTAATTCTGCCTTAATGTTCCCTGTGAAATACGTATCAAATTGCCAAGACTCTCCTCAAGACCCCTCAAAGAACGTAAATGACATCAATCCCGCATTGTTCCTTAGGCAGAGAAAATACGTTTTAACACAATCCGTAGCCGCATTATCCGTATCGCAGTGTTAGAGCTTCGTAATCTGTCTAGGGCAGTATATTTGGCGCAAGTTCTACCAATTCCTAAGCCAATTGAAAAAACTATAATGAGTCATTTTTTTCGGTACCTATGGCGCGGCCAATATTCAAAGTGGCTGCAAATGTAGCTACTCTAAAACCTGTGACTACGTAGGCTTTCTCGGCGTAATTATTCATACTATTCTTCTCGGGTTTCCAGATGACGTATTGATCCGGCAGGAAACCCAAGAATATTATACTCTAAAACTGCTGAAGGTGGACTCGGTCTTACTGATATATGTCTAAAATATGGCTTTATATATTAAAAGGACGATCCAACTAATTGCTGACCATCAGAACAGCATCACGTCAAAGCTTTTCAAATTTCTTACGCCTGAAAGCATGATGCCACCCATAAATATAAATAAGATAAATTATAACCTGAAACTCTTCAGAGAACTTTTTCTAGAGTTAAGGTACCTTCAGTTCTCTGTGAAAGAGAAAAACAAAAGAAATAGTAAATACATCATAGATGCACTCTGCCTACCACGCTGCCGAAATAGAATGGAAATGAAGTACCCCGGAAAAAATTGGAAATATATATGGCGTAATATCAGTAATAGTCCTTTCTACGGATATTAAAACGACTTGGTACTGCGTTATAAACAATTTAGTCTCCACAAATCAGAAACTGTACTCAATTGGTCGATGTGTCACTAACATCTGTCAAGAATGTAATGATATTGATACATTAAGTCATAGATTCGTTTGTAAAGGCTATCAGGACATATGGATTGCAGTGAAGAAGCAGATAGTATTCCTCAAGCGAAGCGACGGAAGAGAAATTACCTTAAACATCATCTTCTACCCAGAGAAAGTATATTTTCCAGAAGAACAAAAATAACGTTATACTTTGGCTACTAGGCATTTACGTACATTACGTAATAACAAAGAAAGAGAATAACTGTATACAGGAATACGAAGAATTTATAAAGGGAAAATTCTATAAACTATAAAGGCAGAAGGATCATACAAAGAAATTTGGCAACATGTTAAAAATTTTGCTCCTCGAACATAAAATAACATAAAGGCCTAAACTGAAGTCGGCTAGCCTGATTATGGCTTGCAGTAGGGGATTGCTGCTGAGGGTGAAGTACGGTGGGCACTTCGTGTGTCCCGTGGCCGCTACGGTAGCCGTGAAAGCCTCAACAGAACCCTGAAACAACGTTGCGAGCTATGATTAGGCGGACATCAATACTTCGATCAATGCGTTCGATACAACAATATTAGCATGAGACAAAGGAAAATAAGAATTAAGATCGGTCAAGGGAAACTGAAATATACGGAAAATGTATGGGGAAAAAGGTGGTTAAGGCGCTGGAATGTTTACAAAATGTGTTCTGCACGCTTGGGCCATAACGCTGGCTACAAGGTCACAGGAGAAAAACCAGATTTGGACAACCATGGCAACTAACTGAATCCAAGTAATCCTCGTTAGCAAGGAGGAACCAAGTGAGGAAGAGTGGATGGTTTTCGTGTCAGTTGTTAACATAAAAGTGATGAAACTAATGTAATATTTTATTAATACACTTTAAAAGTTTAATTAATGTACTTTAAAGAAATAAAAGCAATAAAATGTTAAACAAGCGCTTCAAAGCGTCTGCCTAGTAAGTCAGAGTACTCGGGTTGGAATCCCAACAACTGCACAAATTTTAGTTTAATGCATGTTTAGTCCCTTCAAAACAACAACAATAATTCAGTGTCGCTCAGTATATTCAATAATACACAATTGGCCATTAAAATTGCTACAACAATAATAAATGCAGATGATAAATGGATATTCATTGGACAAATATATTATACTAGAACTGACATGTGATTACATCTTTACGCAATTTGGGTGCATAGATCCTGAAAAATCAGTACGCATAACAACTACCTCTAGCCGTAATAACGGCCTTGATATGCCTGAGCATTGATTCAAACAGAGCTTGGATGGCGTGTACAGGTACAGATGCCCATGCAGCTTCAACTCGACACCACGGTTCATCAAGAGTAGTGACTGGCGTATTGTGACGAGCCAGTTGCTCGGCCACCATTGACCAGACGTTTACAATTGGTGAGAGATCTGGAGAGTGTGCTGGCCAGGGCAGCAGTCGAACATTTTCCGTATTCAGAAATGCCCGTACAGGACCTGCAACATGCGGTCGTGTATTATCCTGCTGAAATGTAGGGTTTCGCAGGGGTCGAATAAAGGTTAGAGCCACGAGTCGTCTCAAATGTAACGACCACTGTTCAAAGTGCCGTCAGTGCGAACAAAAGGTGACCGAGACGTGTAACCAATGGCACCTCATACCATCACGCCGGGTGATACGCCAGTATAGCGATGACGAATACAAGCTTCCAATGTGCGTTCACAGCTATGTCACCAAACACGGATGCGACCAGCATGATGCTGTAAACAGAACCTGGATTCATCCGAAAAATTGACGTTTTGTCATTCGTGCACCCAGGTTCGTCGTTGCGTACCTAGTTGCGTACACCATCACAGGAGCTCCTGTGATGCAGCGTCAAGGGTAACCGCAGCTATGGTCTCCGAAATGGTTGATGTCTTGCAAACGTCCCCATCTGTTGACACAGGTATCGAGACGTGGCTGCACGATGCGTTACAGCCATGCGAATAAGATGCCTGTGCTCTCGACTGCTAGTTATACGAGGCCATTAGGATTCAGGACGGCGTTCCGTATTGCCCTTCTGAACCCACCGATTCCTTATTCTGCTAACAGTCATTGGATCGCGACCAACGGGAGCAGCAATGTCGCGATACGGTAAACCCGCAACCGCGATAGGCTACAATCCGACCTTTATCAAAGTCGGAAAGGTGATGGTACATATTTCTCCTCCTCACACGAGGAATCAGAGCAACGTTTCACGAGGCAACGCCGGTAAACTGCTGTTTGTGTATGAGAAATCGGTTGGAAACTTTAACCATGTGAGCACGTTGTAGGTGTCGCCACCGGTGCCAACCTTGTCTGAACGCTCTGAAAAGCTTATCATTTGCATACTACAGCATCTTCTTCCTGTCGGTTATATTTCGTGTCCGTCGTGCGTCATCTTCTTAGTGTAGGAATTGGACCATGTTATGCATCACAAGACCAAGCGCCGTCACTTTATATTTCTGATATGAGCGCAGTTAGTGCTGTTTAGTAGTTATTTACAGTGAGATTTCACTACTAAGTGAAAGAACACTAATCCTTCTTTGGTACAAAAAGTTGAGAAACATTCATAAATAAATATATTTTAAGAACATGTAAAATTTAGGTTCCATTATATCAGTTACGACATGTGGCGCTTGGACTAGTGATGCATAACACCGTCCAATTTTAGTGGCCAGCAGTGTAGTTGGGAGAGGTAGCTGGTACCGACAAACGGACCCTGCTTATAAAAATGACGGCCTGTTGTGTCGGTTGCAGCAGCAGATGACGAATCTAGAGGACGAGGGCCGTCCAGGCGGCAGCCCTCGCGGCTGCCAGGCGGCCAGTGACCCGCGCTCCCTCAGCGGCGTCGCGCTCAGCGAGGCCAGCTCCGAGGAGGGCGCGGACACCGCCCTCACCGCGGTCCCCCACCACGAGGACCATGCGTCCGAGGGCGACGCGCACCACAAGGTGAGGCCGCAGACACATTCTCGCAGCTTGCCTTTCTCATCCAATTGTCGCCTTCTAGGACTTGGATCAACAACTTACTGCATTCGCTGTGGTCGGTTCTCGTATTACAATTGCCTTTCATATTACCACCGAGGGAGGTAGCGCAGTGGAAACTGACTGGACTCGCATTCGGGAGGATTGTGGTTCAAATCCACCTCCGGCCATCCATATTCAGGTTTTCCGTGATTTCCCTAAATCACTCCAGGCAAATGCCGGGATGGTTCCTTCAAAGGGCATGGCCGATTTCCTTCCCCACTCTTATCAAAAAATCCGAGCGTAAGCTCCAATGACCACATTGTCGACAGGACATTAAAACCTAAGATCCTTCCTTCCTTTTCATACTACCACTTACTTGTTTCTCCTGTTCTCCGTCTTTACAACTAATGTTTTTTATTTATTTATTTTTCCCCCTCTCTTTCCATGCAGAAATTCTAGAAATTTCGTATCAAATTACTAAAAATAAAGAATTATGTTGCAGAATGCAAGTAGTCAAAAATATTTTATGAAGCTTACTTTCATTGCTGTGACTGGCTATAGAGCATTGTGCTTCTCATGTGCCACACCGGTCCAAACAATTAGGGGATCTAAGTTCTGAAGTATTGTCATCGGCAGAATGAACAAAAATAAGAAACTTCCTGGCAGATTAAAATTGTGTGCCGGAACCTGGACCCGAACCTGGGAGCTCTGCCTTTGCAAAGGTCCCAGGTTCGGGTCCTGGTCCCGGCACACAATTTTAATCTGCCAGGAAGTTTCATATCAGCGCACACTCCGCTGCAGAGTGAAAGTTTCATTCTGGAGACATCCCTTACGCTGTGGCTAAGCTAAGTTTCCACCATATCCTTTCTTCCGGGAGTGCTAGTCTTGCAATTTTTGCAAGTAGGAGGCGAGGTGCTGGTGGAAGTAAAGTTGTGGGGCGGGGTCGTGGGTCGTGTCGGAATAGCTCATTGGTAGAGCGCTTGCCTGCGAAAGGCAAAGGTCCCAGGTTCGAGTCCCGGTCCCGGCACATAATATTAATCTGCCAGGAAGTTTCATATCAGCGCGCACTCCGCTGTAGAGTGAATGTTTCATTCTAAACAAGAATAAGCAGAATAATAATTATTATCACCAGATATTGAATAATAAATCAACCGAAAAGAATAAGAAGCTGTTAAACCAGTAGAAAAATTAAAAATTAAAAAAAAAATTAACTCAACTTAAACAACCTCAAGAAAATAGTTCGGCGTCTTTCCGTCGGTTCTACGGAGTCGAGACAAAAACATTACGGCACCCGAGATAGTGGTAACAACAGAAAGTAGCTGCAAAGGGGTTTGGTGTGGTTACTCTACCAAACGAATTACACAAACAGTGTAGTAAGCAGGTAGTGTAATGCAACAACAACGTGACTTACCGAGGCTTAAAAATGTGAAAGCGGAAGAGACACAGAGGGAGGAGGCTACAGTCATTAGTGTCCCAAAGTGTAACTTACAGGATCTGGATGCGATTTCAGACAAAAGGTACCGTTAAAGAAGGCAAGGCCGAAGTCGAATTCCACGGGTAACAAAATGTCAAATGTTTGTAAATCTATGGGACTTAACTGCTTGGTTATTAGTCCCTAGCTTACAAACTACTTAAATCAAGGTAAACTAACCTAAGGACAACACATACACCCATACCCCAGGGAGGGCTCGAACCTCCGACGGCGAACGGCCGCACGCACCGTTTAGTCCTCAGAATCTGGGCGGTGGGCCATCACGATTGGAGCAGTAACGAATTTCGCTGGATTCTGTTCAGATATGAGGCAAGATTTTGTGCTCAGCCGGACAATTGTCGTTCCCTCCTCTGGAGAAGACGTGCAACAATCCTGCTTATGGGCAGGAAACATTACTATATCCAGATGTTGGACGAATGGTATGGGCAGGAGTCTGTATTGGCGGACGTACCGACCTTTATATCGTTCAGAATAGCCTTTTGACTGTTCAGAGATACAGAGACGAGATCCTTCGACCTTTTGTTGTGTCGTACGCTGTGCCATAGGAGACAGTTTCCTTCTGGCGGACTTTAACGCTTGTCCCCACAGAGCTGCAATGGTCGACAACATGCTTGAAACTGAGGGAATTGAACGAATGGAATGGCCAGCTTGTTCACCAGTGGGCAGACGCATTGCAGCCAAACCAGCACCTCCCGCAACAGTTGCAGAACTGGGTATTGCACTCATGGAAGAATGGCTAAATATCCATCAAGTGCTGGTTGATAACTTCATACTGTCCATGACACGAATGTGTGCAGCTGTACTGGCCTCCCGAGGTGATCACACACCATATTACAGGGCAACAAGAATGATTTTTTTTTCATTATCATGGTAGCTCCATGATGTCATGCTCTAAGTAAACTCCATGTAAAGCTCAAGTATACGAATCAGCAAAATATCGCACTGTATCAGACACAAATTGCAACTGTAACCAATATCTGAATAAAATACTTTACTACGTATATCGTTTATCATCTGATTCCCTAATTGTGTTGAGCCGTGTAGAATCATCGTTCGCATGTCGTGCGTTCATTTGTTCTAAACAACATTTTGAAACACAGGTTCTGTACGTTGGACAGCATGAACATATTAATCAATCAACGTATCACAATATTCTTCAATACAGTTACAACGTCAGACAAAATCCCGTTCATTGCAAAAAATAACAGGTGCAGACGACATACTTCTGACGATTTTGTAGTATAATAAAATATCTATAGCCATCAGAAGTTAAGCATTATGTGCGGAAACACGTCAGGGCAGTACAGTTAAAAAAACAAATTATTTATCACTAATGCTTTTCCTTTATTAATATATGTATCTAATCCTTTAATCTTTATAGTATCAGGTATTTTATCAATTTCATCTCTTCCGGAGGTGTCTAAGAATTGTATTGGTCGCCTGTGCTACCAATATATTTACACTAAGTAACGCCGGCCGCGGTGGCCGAGCGGTCTGCTGCGCGCCAGTCACAGTCTGCACGACCGCTACGGTCGGGGGTTCGAATCCCCCCTCGGGCATGGATGTTTGTGTCGTCTTCAGTATAAGGTAGTTCATAAGTAGTTTGTAAGTTAAGGGACTGATGACCCCGCAGTTAAGTCCCTTAAGCTTAACAAACATTTGAACACTACGTAACAGAATTAAAGGTATACTTCTTAGAAACACCGTAATTTTTGTCCATTACGACTTTTAAGATTGAAATTTGGTTGACAGGTGCTAACGACATCCTTTCGTGATGTTGAAAAATAATAGCGCCTTCCGATGTTACAATCAGGCTCTGGGACGCTCCAAACAACGCGGTGGCGGCAAATGCTGAAAAAAAAATAGTTTTAAGATGTGTTCGTGTCACATTGGCAACATTTTCACCACAATGCTAGCGTTTACTTATCATGCGATGGGAAGGGCGTCACACCCCCTCTTACCCACACTGGATGTCTTCTTTTGAACACCTCCACAACTGGCTAAAACTGCGACGCCCACCTTCGAAATCGCACATCACCTTTGTGTGGCCGATGATAATACTTCAGGTACACAGCCGCTTATAATAGACACGAAAAAGCCTCACGGAGTGGTATGAAGGGCAACAATATTACCTAATCACCTTCGCCATTCGTTCTCACACATTTGGTTCAAAGTGTGTGTAACTAAGGGACCACTCTGCTATGATAACGGTCCCTAGACTTGCACATTGTTTAAACTAACTTACGCCAAGGACAACACACACACTCATGCACAAGGGAGGACTCGAACCTCCAGCGGTAATGGCGTCGCAATCGGTGACATGGAGCTTCAGACCGCGTGGCCATCCCGACGCGTCACACATTTTGTGATCTGAAACTAAAGTCCACAATAGAATAAGATTACATTCTTGATAATGTTCGAGTCTGCTGACACCTTCTGGACAGTCAACGCTTCTCCAAGAACATCGAGAGGCTGCGACATCACTGATCTTTATGGAGTACAGTACCGCAGTTTCCACTCAGGTATACAGGATGGAACCACTAGAAATCCCTAAACATCATTCGTCAGAGTTTGGACGTAATTTATGCTGTTTCATCTTTTCCGTTTCGAATCCTCCTATGGAGTGATCACGACACGGTGTAATGTCACTCAAGTGAATAAAAGCGCAAAAGAGCGCTATGACCCTCCAGCTGGCAATACTCTCGGAGCTACGTGACAATCTTTGTTGATCACTTTCAGCTCAGTGACGCGTCTGCCATTCACTGGAGTAACGCTCGATTTCTGGTATAGCGCCTGGAGGCAGGCAACTACTTCGACATGGGTCGCATGAGCTTGCCTAGAAACAGGGGCTAAATCAGGAATCAAGAACTAGTCAGGTGAATGATAGCCGTATTCACTGAGCTGCAAATGTTCAACGAAGTTGTTGTAGTAGCACCGAGGTTGTTGCCGAAATGGAGGATCTTAATGTAATTCTTAACCGTTTCATTCACTCGTGTGTCAATGTTGCATCTACTAGTGATCGCCCAACAGCAGGTTACGAAACAAGAGGGCTGATAAAGCATAAACACCCATAGCTGCTTTGGATCATGTTTCAAATTCCATCGAATAGTTTTGAACGATCTCGACTGGAGTCCCCTCCTCATTATCTAGGCTCATGTTAGTAGCTTAATTAAAAGGCTTCTTCCACGTAAAATGTCTGTCAATTTATAGTCCTAAGTATGTTACCGCACCTATCACCGACGGCGAGTTTGATAGTTTGCGCCCATTGTCTAGGACATTGCTTGTTTCAAAATTTTCAAATGCAGTCCTCTTTAGGGTGGGTGTCACGATATGATCACTTTTGACATTATCTTTCCCTGGAAACCATAGACAGCAAAACGCGTGTTGACTTGCCAAAGTTGGAAGTTCCGATCTTTCCATGCATCGCATCTGTTTCCATTGTTTTCTTCGTTATTTCCTGGAAGTCAGTTTTTTATGCTTGCGTGCCTGGAAGGTCTATGCATTATCTGATCTCTTCTAACAAGAGAGATTTCTTTGGTAATATGTATATGTAATTATTTATGCTCTTTTTAAGAATCCGGCAGTAACGATCTCCAGTTTCGTGAGATATTTTACCATCAATTAGGACCATATTAGTTGAATACCCCCAGCGGCAGTCGACAAAACCTTCTTCTTGAACAGCATTAACGCAGTTGGCAGGGAGAAATTTAGTGTCTTTGGTGTATCATAAATGGATTTTGTTGCTGCTGTTGCTCGGTCTTGTGCATACAAAGAGGAGGTCATTACAATTGTTTGTAGCATCACTCCCAAGTATTTCAGGGTTGATACGAATCTTCCACACGTGAGATGATCTTTCTCCGATATTCTTCCTCCTTTTTTAAAGTTCGTTCCTATCGCCCATGTGCTATTTATTTCCATTGAGTATTTTAGTGCCAAAAACCTCTGATCGTGACTCTAGCAGTTTGTAAGCATGTTCTGTGTTACTTAAACCTATACTCCGTCCAATTTTTGCTGTTATTACATTAAGTAGTCCCGACTCGTTGGATCTGTTGTATGACTCCTCTTTTCTGACGATGTCCTATGACATCGATAAGCCATTTGATATGAGAAGCGACTTGATTGTTTGTAGTTCGTACCTTGGATTTATCTAGCACGTGTTCTATCGTCCTGTTACATTGTCGAGAGTTTAAGGTTAGTCATTAATATTGCATACAGCGGGGTACATGGTTGTGTTAGTGTCGTTGATATTTATCGAAAGCCTTCAACAGCATTCGGTCTTCATCTGTTTGGATGAAGGCATGCTGATTTGTTGGAATGTTATCACGCAATCTTTGCTCAATGCGCCACAGCAGGAGTTTAGAAACGAGTTTAAACATAACGCTCTCCATTTTGTTCTCTATTCGGCGACGCTGGGCCACCCAGATAACATATTTTATCCTTTGCAGCTACAGTTCGGGCCGGCGTTCAGAGGCTCCATGGCAGAACTCCGTACCGCTTTCCGCCAACCTGCACTCGACGAGGTTCCTCCGGGGCAACGATACAGAGGTTCACGATCGACCGTCAACCTGCCCTTCGCCGTGGACGAGGAATCGCAGTTTCAGGTTGGTACTCTCTAGTTACACTACAGCGTACAAGTTCCAAAAATCGCTGAACGTCAAGTCAATTATATGAGACATTTCAGCAATCTATCGTTGAAGGTAGAGGGCATAGTAAATCTAGCACAATTTGCAATATAAAGTGAAACTGTAAAACGGTGCAATACAAAGAAATTACAGTGACTTATCAAATGTTACGGGATTTTGAAGTCTGAACCATCTTTTAACCACTGAATCACTGTAGCATTTTGTCCGTAAACCTCGCAGTTCTGAATTTCCTTTGAATTACCTTTATTTACATTTAGAAAACGAATCACAGATCAGATTTCACATGCGGCGGATGTTTCAACTACGGCAGACATTTTAAGGAAGCACTACGGAGCACACGTCGGCAGCAGCAGCGATCTGAAAAATGGCGTACATGTCTTCTCCTTGAGTCAGAGTGACTGCCGCGAATGCTCGGAACTGCGATCGTAGAGCTCCCGCGGATAGGAATATTTACTTTGTGGACGACCCTCGTATATCAATAAGAAAATCGAATACCTGACTCCTTCCGCCAAGGGGAACGCGTGTGCTAAGCGTACCATTTTGCCGCCGACCAGCATCTGTGACCCGCATGCGCAGTACCGTCGCAACGGGGCATATAAAGGCCTCGTCTAGCAACTAGTCAGTTTTGTGACTCCCTCTGTACATGGCAGAACGATACGCAGACGAAATATTAGTCGACTAAATCGAATTTGTGTTTTTGAATGCATGAAATCTAATTCATTACTCATTAAGACGTAAACAGTTGAAAATGCACAATTATAAGGCAGGTTACATGATGATATAATTTTTTTCAGATCAGAGTTCTAAGATGGAAATCAAATGTTTCCACTATTTGTATTCCTATATGAAAGCACGCATTTTATAGCAGTTTTTGCCCTTCTTTCATTTGAATTAATTTGACAAAACGCAATACTAAAATGTTCACATAGAATGTTACTTGGTGGTATTCTAAGTATGAGCTGCATCGATTTCATATACATCATTTTTCCTTTGACTATGATCTTTCTAAGATTCACTCCTGGCCATTAAAATTGCTACACCACGAAGATGACGTGCTACAGACGCAAAATTTAACCGTCAGGAAGAAAATGCTGTGATATGCAAATGATTAGCTTTTCAGAGCAATCACACAAGGTTGGTGCAGGTGGCGACACCTACAACGTGCTGACATGAGGAAAGTTTCCAATCGATTTCTCATACACAAACATCAGTTGACCGGCGTTGCCTGGTGATACGTTGTTGTGATGCCTCGTGTAAGGAGGAGAAATGCGTACCATCATGTTTCCGACTTTGATAAGATCGGATTGTAGCCTATCGCGATTGCGGTTTATCGTATCGCGGCATTCCTCATCGCGTTGGTCGCGATCCAATGACTGTTAGCAGAACATGAAATCGATGGGTTCAAGAGGGCAATACGGAACGCCGTGCTGGATCCCAACGACCTCGTATCGCTAGCAGCCGAGATGACAGGCATCTTATCCGCATGGCTGAAACGGATCGTGCAGCCACGTCTCGATCCCTGAGTCAACAGATGGCGACGTTAGCAAGACGACAACCACCTGCATGAACAGTTCAAAATCAAAATGTTCAAATGTTTGTAAAGTCTCTGGGTCTTAACTACGGGGCTATCAGTCCCTAAACTTACAAACTACTTATGAACTACTTACGAACTAGGACGGCACAAATATCCATGCCCGAGGGGGGATTCGAACCCCCGACCGTAGTGGCCGTGCGGACCGTGACTGGAGCGCCTTAGTCCCCTCGGCCACCGCGGCCGGCGTATGAACAGTTAGATGACATTTACAGCAGCATGGACTATCAGCTCGGAGACCATGGTCGAGGTTACCCTTGACGCTGCATCACATAGAGGAGCGCCTGCGATGGTGTACGGAACGACCAACCCGGGTGCACGAATGGCAAAACGTCATTTTTTCGGATGAATCCAGGTTCTGTTTATATCATCATGCTGGTCGCATCCGTGTTTGGTGACATCGCGGTGAACGCACATTGGAAGCGTGTATTCGCCATACTGGCGTATCACCCGGCGTGATGGTATGGGGTGCCATTGGTTACACGTCTCGGTCGCCTCGTGTTCGCATCGACGGCACTTTGAACAGTGGCCGTTACATTTCAGATGAGTTACGACCCTTCATTCGATCCCTGCGAAGCCTTATATTTCAACAGGATAATGCACGACCGCATACGGAAAATGTTCTACTGCTGCCCTGTCGAGCACATTCTCCAGAACTCTCACCAATTGAAAACGTATGGTCAATGGTGGCCGAGCAACTGGCTCGTCACAATACGCCAGTCACTACTCTTGATGAACTGTGGTATCGTGTAGAAGCTGCATGGACATCTGTAGCTGTATACGCCATCAAAGCTCTGTTTGACTTAATGTCCAGGTGTATCAAGCCTGTTATGACGGCCAGAGGTGGTTGTTCCGGGTACTGATTTCTTAGGCTGTATGCACCAAAATTGCGTGAAAATGTAATCACATGTAATTTCTGGTATAATATATTTGTCTAATGCATACCCGTTCATCTGCATTTCTTCTTGTTGTAGCAATTTTAATGGCCAGTAGTGTAATTTATAGTCTGTTGTTGGTAAATAATGCTCTTAGGCATGTAAATGGGCTATAAATCGACGCTGGCCATGTTACAGCAATAATGTCGTAGATGTAACTGCCAGTTGGTAAACATACGTTGTTGCCATTTGCAGGTACCAGATCGTCGTTGCGACAGAGCACGCTTAGCGAGGCACCAACGTTTCTACAGTGAAAGCGATCTTCTGGAGGAGGGGGTAAGTCTAACCAGTCTCCCGGCTGCGCTCCTTCCTCTTCAACTTCGATACCATAAAATGCGGAGACTTTTCGCCCGAAATTCGTAGTGTCTCGGAAACAAAACGGGAAACGACTAACTTAATGTTTGTTCGAGGGGTAATGGCGACACTTACTTGTACTACTGCAGATTACCAAAAATAGAATAGAAATTTTACCCACCACGGCCTGCCAACTTTTTACGAACGATAGTTCCTTCACGTTTACACTTCATAGTTGTACAAGAGGTGTTTTACTTTATGGGCCTTCATTCCATAAGTCAATATTATGTTTAATGTCTCAAAGCATCGTACAAAAACGATGATACCATAAAGCAACGAGTTACTCCCTGTCTCTGACTTTCGTGTTTGAGGAGATACTTCCAACGTGATCGCACACCAATAACTGCATTAACAACGAAGTCTTCCCGTAAACTCTTCCATCTCTCTTTCTCTTCAGAAAAAAAATATTTGACTGCGCTACGATACATATTTTGCAATCATATATGGCTCTCTGTTACATTCACATATTGTAACTTTATAACACAGATGCAGTTTTCTATAGATTGGTACCCATCTGTTCATCGTACTAATCGAGAAGATAATTTTAATGATGATTAATTACTAAAGCCAGCATGCATATCGAACCATAGTCTACACCAGAAATTAGAAAATAAATAAAAATATGAAGTACAAAATGTTAAAATATAGAAATGCTGAAAACACATAACGTTTTGTGATTTACATTTTTATTTCATAGACATTTTCTGACTTTCTGGTGTTAGTAATGGTTTGAAAATTAATGTAAGCGTTCGAAACTAGTCACCATTAAATATTATATGCACCTGTGAAAGAAAACTAAAGAATAGACCTGCACAAGATTCAACAGAAGTAGAGGTCTTCGAAAATTTCCCTGTCCAATACTGTTCTTCTTAACGCAACACTTCCGTAGCTAAGGTCGCTTATACAAGTTACAGCGCTCACTTGACTCGGGATAAACTGCTACGATTCCTTATACCGAAAGAGTCTTCATCCTGGGCTGGGCTGTCCTGGCTGGGCTCCCACCAGCTGGTAACGTTACCAGCTGGTGGGAGAACAGCCAGGACAGCCCAGCCCAGCCGAGTCCAGCACTGGTCACATGGGCTACATGTTGTTCCGAAGATGACCTACATCAGGTCGAAACCGGTCAATAAAAACTGTTAATTGTTTTGCGATCAAGACTGTTTTTGTAATATTAGAAGCAATCACTTTCGTCAAAAACTTAATATAAATACACATTTCCTGTCGTAGCTGACTAGGCCTGTGCAGGCCGTTTGGAAGCGCGCAGTCCCACGATGATGTCACAGCTCTAGGCAATGGCAGAGCGGAGGATGCCTTCCGCAGTCGAAAGTGAAACGTCAGGGGCAATTTTTATGTATAGATCACGGCATTTCAGTCCGGAAGTTTTAAGTGATGAGTGCCTTGATTCTTGCGAAAACACAACCTGATTCCATTCCTGTCCCCAGTGACGAGGTTCCATACACCACTGCAGTCTAGCATGTTTGTATATAGTAGTCATAGGTAAGCGAAAAATACGTTATAAACAGTGTCGGACTGTTCTCTCTGTCAGGGTACGATGTATTACATTGTTTCACAGTTGCGCCAGAAGTAAGAGGACGCAGATCTATTGCGCAATGCCTGGGAGGTGCGCCCTTACCCAACACCACATAGACAGAAGGCCGTGACGCTCTTGTGTGACGTCACGCAGTGTAGGCATCGTTCGCGTAGCTGACTGGCTGCACGCTAGGGCATAGTGGTCCGTGCCCCAGTGGCCACCCAGTCAACTACGCGAACGATGCCTACACTACGTGACGTCACACGAGAGCGCCGCGGCCTTCTCTCTAGGTGGTGTTGCCTGATCCCTCACACCGTATTTTACGGCCTTTCGTTAACCATTCTGCACGCGCTCGGTACGTTGCTGGAACATTTCGTCACAAAATTGTAGCATTTTTACCCGTTGGATGGATCAAATTTCTCTTAAAAATAATGCCCTCACTTTCAAACTCAGTGATTTCACAGTACGGTTCGCACATACGACGCGCGTTTTTTAAGTAAGTTTCGTTTTGTTGTAGAAACTAGTAGTTTACGCACATATCGCAACCAGCGCTTGCTTACCGGCATGCCTCGGGAACAACTTCTGTTTTCTTTATTATAATTTCAATTGCCCTAAATACGGGCGGGCTGTCAGCGCTCATAGGCGCTCTTCAGCCTACAGAAATATAAAATTCGACATGGTAGAAACATATAAAACATAAAGGAGATAAAAGTTTTGAGACGTTAAACGGAGATAAGACAAAATATTAAAAACGGAGCGAAACAGTGGCGTCAAAAAAGTTTTGATAGGGCGACGGTGGAGAGTAAAACAGCTGCTAGAGGTGCAGTGGCACACACACAATTAAAATGAACACAGGGCGGCGGCTATGGGTTGACTGTCTGCTGTTGTGGAATTAAAATGAGAAATACATCACACATACGGAGAAACACACAAGTTAAAACTGGAGGCGTCGGGTGTGGGTTGGCCGTTCACTATTATTAAAATAAAACGATGTAAGTAAAAGACACCATACTTGCGAAGCACTCCGACAGAAGCACATCAGAAGGTTCGTATACGGGGGAGCACACGCAGTATTAAAGATGTGAAGTGGGGGGAAAGGGGATGAGTGGAGAGGGAGAGGTTGGGGAGAAGCCACAGGGCCAGTAGGGGAAGGGACGGGAGGGGGGATGATGTCCCAGGAAGCCACGGGGAAGAAGGAAAGGTAGGCGGTAAGAGGAGTACCCGGTGGGACAGCTGGGTAGGATGAGGAGGGGAGAAAGGGCCGGAAGGGAGGGATAATCGGGGCCCTCATGGAGAGACGTGGGAGAGGGAGCAAGGGAGAAGGGTCACAGATGGTATGAAGGTCGGGAACAACTGTGCTCAGTTTCAGCTCGGTACCTAACCTGTACGGTTCTGTACTGTGCTTTCAAAATGTTAAAGACTATCAACTCGCCCGCCGCGTGTGAGGTTCGCTCAGTGATATGTTTTTTGTCACCAAGGAACCTGTCTGCTTCAGAAATTCACCGACAGATTTGCGAAGTGTACGGTGATATTGTTATGAGTAAAGGCAAAGTGCGTAAGTGGGAACGAGAATTCAAAGTTGACTGTGACAGCGTCCACGGTGAGGAGCGCTCCGGTCGCCCATCTTCGATTACAGACGATTTGGAGGTTTCAGCTAAAGCGAGGACCATGAGAACAGGAGCGTCACAATATCAGGTCTCTCAAACGAATTTCCTGACGTGTCGAGATCAGCGCTTTACAAAACGGCAGTGAACTCTTGGTTATCGGAACAGACGTCAAGATAGAATGAAGAGGGTATTTTAAAATTGATTGAGAGGCATGCTAAATGTTTGAACAAACTTGGCAACTATGTCGAAAAATAGTGTAAGGTATATACTTTCTGAAAATAAATTTACTTTTTTGAAATAAACTTTCGTTGTGTACTTCTGTTCAAACGGAACTTACTTAAAAAAAAAACGCGCCTCGAATGTCTGAGAGTAAGGAGATTTAAATAAGGGGAGACGGCGCTACTATGCAAACCTAAAATGTCGATTGAAGCCAGTCCGCCATCTTACGGAGCCAAGGAAATATGCTTCAGAATTAAGTACTGTGTGGTTCTTGCCCTGTTAACTTTCGAACATTTAAATGACTGTCATTTTAGTACATATTTGATAAAGCATACATTTGTAGATAAATATAGACCTTCCAGTTAGCTGAACAGTTATTTATTAACGCAAAATCTCATTCGATAAGTAGGACTCACGTATCGGAATAATACCCAAATTCTCTACAAGAATTGAAATTGCTAGCTGTAGTAGTTCACAAGAAATGCAAAGCGAGATTTTTCTAATAACGACAGAACCAATTTTCGTAAGATCAGTACTGAATAGACGATTTTTATGATGAATATATACGAAAATTCTTTCTGCTGGTTCCACGTCATTAAATATTCGCACTTAAATTCTGTACCAACAGGTATTTGAAATTTCAAGGCAACCTATATTTCGTAAAAATGAAAATTAGAAGTCATTGACGAATAAACACTGAAATAAATAGTAAGAAATAATTTAGCAACAAATTTTTTCTTTGTAAAAAGAAGGATAACTTTCATGTTTTGCTTACACATCCATAGGTAATGCAAGTGACCTTATTTTTCATTTTAGGTAAAGTACCACTTTCAACTCAGAATCCAATAAATATAAGCTCGTCACCACAAATGTCATTGGCTCCGCAATATGGCGACTATGGCTTCACTTCTATGTCGTTAAGGGCATCTCCCCCTATTCTAACTTCCTTGTCTGGAGGCATCCTGCACGTCTGTTCACATCACTATGATCCATTAATTTCGGTTTAAAGAGATAACTAGAGCAGCAGTCACATTTCACCGAGACGTCGTATTGCCTTGATATCGATGTTGATTTGAACCCACTGGCCGAAATGGTTCAGTGCTGATCGAATGTTGGAATGTTTGTTAAGCTTATGGAACTTATCTGCGGGGTCATCAGTTCCTAAACTTACAAACTACTTATGAACTAACTTATACTGAAGACAGCACCAACATCCATGCTCAACTGCCAGTAGACGTTCTTTTTGGCTTTTAGTTAGTTCCCACTACTGTGCGCCGTATGTGATGATACTTGCAATAATTGAATGTAGAAAATATGTTTTGTTTTGTACTTTATGCTGTTATTCCAGAGAATACTATTTAGTTGTTTTATGGCTCGCGTGCTCTGACCAATTTTATTGTTTATATCATCCATACTTCCACCGTTGGACGACAATGTCACTCCCTAGCACTTGAAGTTACGACGCCCTTTAACAATATCAGCACCGAGTTGTATGTCGTTAACGGTATTCTCTCCGACCTTCAGATATTCTGTTTTACCTTCGTCGGTGACAAAAGCCCATTTTTCGTATTCTGGTTTTAATTTCTGTGTAATTAGCATCTTTCTCATCCCCAGCTATTAAAACTTGGCCGTCAGCAAAAAATAAAGTGAACAAGATTTCATCATCTATGCCGTACGGGGATACCCATTCTTCCGCATTTCCTTTTCCAGGATTTCAGTTCCTCTCTAGGTAGATGTTAAACAACGTAGGTGATAGTGCGCATCCCTGGCGAAGTCCCATTGTCACCTCAGACTCTTGAGATAACTGATTCCTCATTTTTACCGTTGCCGTACAGCCTTTGTGATTTTTTAAAAACATGATTGTACATAAGGGATGACACGATATGTTGAGACATTGCTTTAAATGTTTTGTAATGTGGTAAGTTGAGAGTGGAGAGTGGAGAGTGGGGGGTTCGGGGGTAGGGGGGGGAGAAAAAGTTGTTGTTGTATATAAGACTTTTAACATCTCGATAAGTCAACAAGGAGTTCACAATAACAAAACGCGTGTCATGTATGATAAGATGGCTTAAGAATGATGAAAATTCAAAGAAATTTAGCACAAGGAACCTGGGGAAATGTTTTCTGATATGGAGAGCTTCTTTGATCTTGATCTTTTTCATTGAGATATCAGGTCAAGCCATTAGATGGCACGATTATCAATCAGTAGGTGACGGGTTGGAGTCGATCATAACACAGGGGTCTGAGAGAGAGCAGGTTTTCATAGGAGAGGCAGTTTACGCAGGCAGCTTATGCGATACATAACTGGGTTATGCGATGCGAAAGTTTAACGTGCATCAGTGTGTATCGAAATAATCCCAAGGGACCTACTTAGCTAGCGCCAACAAAACATCATTGACTATTTGTCTAATACAACAGTCCAGAACAGAAACAATGATGCCATCTGAGGGAACTCGACGAGCTGCGGCGGATTAGCCGTGCGCACTGGTGCTCCTTGCTGCTGTGCGTGCGGCCGTTGCCGTAGGGGGTTCGAGTCCTCCCTCGGGCATGGATGTTTGTGTTATCCTTAGGTTAGTTACTTTAGTTTAAGTAGTTTGCAAGCTACAGACTAATAACTGAGCAGTTGAGTCCGATAGATTTACAAACATTTGAACATTTTTTAACTCGATGAGTACTTTCAATGAAACTTTCACTCTCCAGCGGAGTGTGCGCTGATATGAAACTTCCTATCAAATCAAAATTGTGTGCCGAAACCGGGACTCGAACCTGGGACCTTTGCCTTTCGCGGGCAAGCGCTCTACCGACTGAGCTATCCCAACACGACTCACGATGCCGCCTCACAACTTTACTCCCACCAGTACCTCGCCTCCTACATTCCAACATCACAGAAGGTCTCCTGCGAAACATGCATGACTAGCACTCCTGGAAGAAAGGATATGGTGGAGACATGGCTTAGCCACAGCCGAAGGAATGTTTCCAGAATGAAATTTTCACTCTGCAGCGGAGTGTGCGCTGATATGAAACTTCCTAGCAAATCAAAATTGTGTGCCGCCTCCTACTTTCGCGGGCAAGCGCTCTACCGACTGAGCTATCCCAACACGACTCACGATGCCGCCTCACAACTTTACTCCCACCAGTACCTCGCCTCCTACATTCCAACATCACAGAAGGTCTCCTGCGAAACATGCATGACTAGCACTCCTGGAAGAAAGGATATGGTGGAGACATGGCTTAGCCACAGCCGAAGGAATGTTTCCAGAATGAAATTTTCACTCTGCAGCGGAGTGTGCGCTGATATGAAACTTCCTAGCAAATCAAAATTGTGTGCCGAAACCGGGACTCGAACCTGGGACCTTTGCCTTTCGCGGGCAAGCGCTCTACCGACTGAGCTATCCCAACACGACTCACGATGCCGCCTCACAACTTTACTCCCACCAGTACCTCGCCTCCTACTTTCCAACTTCACAGAAGGTCTCCTGCGAAACATGCATGACTAGCACTCCTGGAAGAAAGGATATGGTGGAGACATGGCTTAGCCACAGCCGAAGGAATGTTTCCAGAATGAAATTTTCACTCTGCAGCGAAGTGTGCGCTGATATGAAACTTCCTAGCAAATCAAAATTGTGTGCCGAAACCGGGACTCGAACCTGGGACCTTTGCCTTTCGCGGGCAAGCGCTCTACCGACTGAGCTATCCCAACACGACTCACGATGCCGCCTCACAACTTTACT
The DNA here is from genome assembly GCA_026315105.1 of Locusta migratoria. NCBI lineage: Eukaryota > Metazoa > Arthropoda > Insecta > Orthoptera > Acrididae > Locusta > Locusta migratoria. The sequence continues at coordinate 504,826,024 of CM048746.1, read as the reverse complement.
CCCACCAGTACCTCGCCTCCTACATTCCAACATCACAGAAGGTCTCCTGCGAAACATGCATGACTAGCACTCCTGGAAGAAAGGATATGGTGGAGACATGGCTTAGCCACAGCCGAAGGAATGTTTCCAGAATGAAATTTTCACTCTGCAGCGGAGTGTGCGCTGATATGAAACTTCCTAGCAAATCAAAATTGTGTGCCGCCTCCTACTTTCGCGGGCAAGCGCTCTACCGACTGAGCTATCCCAACACGACTCACGATGCCGCCTCACAACTTTACTCCCACCAGTACCTCGCCTCCTACATTCCAACATCACAGAAGGTCTCCTGCGAAACATGCATGACTAGCACTCCTGGAAGAAAGGATATGGTGGAGACATGGCTTAGCCACAGCCGAAGGAATGTTTCCAGAATGAAATTTTCACTCTGCAGCGGAGTGTGCGCTGATATGAAACTTCCTAGCAAATCAAAATTGTGTGCCGCCTCCTACTTTCGCGGGCAAGCGCTCTACCGACTGAGCTATCCCAACACGACTCACGATGCCGCCTCACAACTTTACTCCCACCAGTACCTCGCCTCCTACATTCCAACATCACAGAAGGTCTCCTGCGAAACATGCATGACTAGCACTCCTGGAAGAAAGGATATGGTGGAGACATGGCTTAGCCACAGCCGAAGGAATGTTTCCAGAATGAAATTTTCACTCTGCAGCGGAGTGTGCGCTGATATGAAACTTCCTAGCAAATCAAAATTGTGTGCCGAAACCGGGACTCGAACCTGGGACCTTTGCCTTTCGCGGGCAAGCGCTCTACCGACTGAGCTATCCCAACACGACTCACGATGCCGCCTCACAACTTTACTCCCACCAGTACCTCGCCTCCTACTTTCCAACTTCACAGAAGGTCTCCTGCGAAACATGCATGACTAGCACTCCTGGAAGAAAGGATATGGTGGAGACATGGCTTAGCCACAGCCGAAGGAATGTTTCCAGAATGAAATTTTCACTCTGCAGCGGAGTGTGCGCGGATATGAAACTTCCTATCAAATCAAAATTGTGTGCCGAAACCGGGGCCTCGAACCTGGGACCTTTGCCTTTCGCGGGCAAGCGCTCTACCGACTGAGCTTTCCCAACACGACTCACGATGCCGCCTCACAACTTTACTCCCACCAGTACCTCGCCTCCTACTTTCCAACTTCACAGAAGGTCTCCTGCGAAACATGCATGACTAGCACTCCTGGAAGAAAGGATATGGTGGAGACATGGCTTCGCCACAGCCGAAGGGATGTTTCCAGAATGAAACTTTCACTCTGCAGCGGAGTGTGCGCTGATATGAAACCATAAGTCGTTGTCGCCAGCAGGTGAGGCATATAGGCAGTGAACACGCAGTAGAAAGAATGTTAAACCCCAATTTTCCTTTCTTTGGACTTCTAGTCATACAGTCAGGCCTAAATTCAGCTAATGATTGGAAGTTTGCTCGTTGTCGCATTCCTAGAAGGCCGCAATGTATACAAACAAAGGAAGTTGAATGTCACGTCGACTTTGTGATCATCTTTATTAAAAATGGAAAATGAAATCAGCCGTACCCTTTGAAAGAAACTATGCCGGCATTTGCTTGGAGCGGCTTAGGGGAGTATGGAAAACTAAAATCTGAATGACCGGAGGCGGGTTTGAGCCCAGCATGCTAACCATTGCACCACCTCTCTCGGTTTATGTAAACCAAGACCTGTGTTGTAAATTACAAATGTTCAAATGTTTGTAAATCTATCGGACCAAACTGCGTGGTCATCAGTCCGTAGCTTACAAACTACTTAAACCTAGGTAAACTAACCGAAGGACAACACACACCCATGCCTCAGGGAGGACTCAACCTCCGACGGCGAGCAACCGCGCGCTCCGCAGCGAGGCGACTTAGACCGCTTCGCTACTCCACCGCGGCTTGTAAATTACAGAACACCCTCTCTGTATGTCAGAGCATCGCCCGCTAGTATCTCTCTGTCTTCCCACTTCACTCGGCTTGAATGTAATATGGAGAAGAACTCGGAGCCTCGAGAGGATGACCGTGCATTCTGGAACCTCATGTAGCGTTGCGCGCGGCCGCTTCCGCAAGAGGTTCGAGTCCTCCTTCGGGCATGATGTGTGTGAAGTTCTTAGCGTAAGTTAAAGTAGTTTGTAAGTCTAGACCGAGGGGACTGAGGCGCTCCACTCACGGTCTGCACGGTCACTACGGTCGGGGATTCGAATCCCCCCTCGGGCTTGGATATTTGTGCGGTCCTAGTTCGTAAGTAGTTCATAAATAGTTTGTAATTTTAGGGACTGATGACCCCGTAGTTAAGTCCCATAAGCTTTACAAACATTTGAACATTTTTGTAAGTCTAGAGACCAATGACCAGAGTAGGTTGGTTGGTTGGTTGTTTGGCCCAGTGGGACCAAACTGCTAAGGTCATCAGTCCCCCGGTATGGAGGTGAACGAGTGAGGATAGGAAAGGAGAGGAATGGAAAGAAAATGCAGTCCAGGGAGGAAAGATTGCATTAGCTCGGGGCCCCATGCTCGCCACGCAAGTACTCGCGAAAGAACCTAAGTTCAAATGTTCAAATGTTTGTTAAGCTTATGGGACTTAACTACGGGGTCATCAGTCCCTAAACTTACAAACTACTTACGAACTAGGACGGCACAAATATCCATGCCCGAGGGGGGATTCGAACCCCCGACCGTAGTGGCCGTTCTGACCGCGACTGGAGCGCCTCAGTAACCTCGGCCACCGCGGCCGGCAAGAACCAAAGTCCCCGGGGGGAACGGGGCAAGGAGGAAATATTTCATATTTGGAGAACTCGGAGTTAACGCCTTGACTGCTGTGGCTCTAGTAGCGTGCAGTAGACCAGCGTTTGGCAAACATTAGTAGCAACAGTATAAACTGAGCAAACCGTGCTTTATTGTTGATTGTGAGGTTATACTGAAGTGTGATAAAGGAATTACGTTAAATTTATTTCGTAATAGGGAGGAATTCCATCGTGGTAATTTATTATTAGAAACCATTACATAGATTGCATAAATCCGATTTACATTTCGTGTTTCATATGCTCTCTCTAATCAGGTTTGATTAGTTACTCTTTATAGTCATGCCATATATACAGTAACATCTGCATTCTGCACAAGCCAAAGTAGTAAACTCAGGAATTATCCAGCCAGCTGTTTCATCTGTTTATCCTTTTTATCCGGCATATAAAGTTGGGTAAGTCAATCAAGAACGTAGACCTACTGCAAAAATCACAGTGTGTGTGATTTCCGATCTCCCGCTGCTCGAATATCATGCTAATTATTACTGGTGTTCTTCCATTTACATACGGTTAAGTTTTAGACGAATAGGGGATTAAACCAGAGAAAAATAAATTACGCCGCAAAATGAAAAATCTTGGGATAAAAGAAACTCAAAGAAACTACTCTTGAGTTGGAGACTTATAACGAAATTTACCATAAAATAGAAAAAGCCTCTCCACATATGCCATAGTATACTATAAAACATAGTAGTATGGGAAAGCTTATCATCCAAAGGTTGCAAGTGCGCTAGGAAAAATATATTGCAGTTACCTTGTAAGAGTATACTGTGCCGCTATTTTGGAAAAACCGTACGCGAAACAGGTATTAGAAAACTTGTGAAAAAGAGGGAACCTTAGAAAATAAACATTTTAATAAGACTGAAATATTTTGTTCTTCAATAGTGGATGAAACAGCGACCTAACAACAATTGAAATATGATAGAAAGCTCGTGGCTCTCATAAAACTACACCTGCTTCTAAATGCTGTCAAAACATTAGCGATAATACATCTGAAGTTATAGGCAAGAATGTTAATGCGTGTGAAATTTTCGAGAACAATTTACTTTCCTTTAATACTAACTTGTAAGAATGCCTGCGGCATTCTTCTTCACAAGAAGAATACCAGAAAAAGGAACTAGACAATTTTTTATTATCGAGAGGAGTGTGAATATTTTATAGTACACTAGCTGAAAACCCGGCGTTGCCTGGGTATTTATTCATTTATTCCTGTCTTGAGTTAGTACTTCTCCTAGCCCTTCTCTCTCTGTCCATTTCCTTTGTTCTAAAATCATTGTTATATTTATCGGAGAATATATAAGAAATAAGGATGTCTCGCATAATGTACAAAATTATAAGTGCAGTATCCAAACAAAGAAATATAGCTGTCAAAATACAAAAGACATAAAATTCGTATGATCTCATATTTATTTACTAGCTGTACCCGACATGCTTTACAATGCCATGGAAAGAACAAAGTGTTCGGTTGGGTGACAGGTTCTTGCGTGTATCCCTGCCGGTCAGTAAAATAATTATCCTCGGAAAGCGAATATTTCGTTGCGAACATTAGCACATTACGCCGCCGGAGACTATGCCGGAGACTATGCCAATCCGTACGATCCGTTTGTTCCGCATGCTGCCGCATTATGTCTGTAATCAGTAACTATCTTCAAATCAATAAAAATCTTGATCCGATCGCTACCAAACTTCATAGGTACACCATCTGGACATATCTGAATATTGTGTAATGACGTCATCAAAATCGCTCTAGCCGTTTTCGAGTTTATTGTGGACATACAGACAAACATTCATTTATATATATATATATATATATATATATATAGATCTGGAGTCTGACAATCGTTCAAATGTTCAAATGTTTGTAAATCTTATGGGACTTAACTACGGGGTCATCAGTCCCTAAACTTACAAACTACTTATCAACTACTTACGAACTAGGACGACACAAATATCCATGCCCGAGGGGGGATTCGAACCCCCGACCGTAGTGGCCGTGCAAACCGTGACTGGAGCGCCTCAGTCCCCTCGGCCACCGCGGCCGGCAGGGACTGACGCGCTCCAGTCACGGTCTGCACGGCCACTACAGTCGCGGGTTCGAATCCCACCTCGGGCATGGTTATTAGTGCCGTCCTTAGTCTTAGTTAGTTCATAAGTAGTTTGTAAGTTTAGAGACTGATGACCCTGTAGTTAAGTCCCATAAGCTATACAAACATTTGAACATTTTCTTTTAGAAACACGGAAGAAGGAGCTCGCTCCGGTCGGCCCGTTGAAGTCACCCCACAGGAAACCTTCGATAAGGTGGTAATGGAAGATCGAAGATTAAAGGTCCGCGAGATAGCTAACATTGCGGGCATCTCAAGTGAACAAGTGCATTGCATCCTCCATCAAAAACTGCCGCGCCTGTTCACTTTTGACCAAAAAAGGAAACGAAAGAACATTTCTGCTCAGAATCTCACAATGTTCAGTTGCAATCCACAGGACCTTTTTACACAGATTCATAACTTTGGATGGAACTTGGATCCACCATTACACTCCAAAGACCAATAAACAGTCCAAACGATGGACTAAGAGTGGGGAGAGTGCACCAAAGAAGGCGAAGACTGTTTTGTCAGCTGGAAAGGTGACGGCCACTGTCTTTTGGCATTCCCAGGGTATAATCCTAATAGATTATTTGGAAAAAGCCAGATACATAAAAGGGGCCTATTATGCAACTCTGCTGGATCGTTTGAAACAGGAACTAAGTGAAAAACGTCCAAGATTGGCACGGAAGAAAGTGCTGTTTCATGAGGACAATGCTCCAGCCCACACAGCAGCTGTCGCAATGGTAAAAGTTCACGAATTGGGATTAGACTGGGTTCCGCACTCACCCTATTCACCAGACTTGGCTCCGAGTGTCTTCTTCTTATTCCCAAACTTGAAAATTTGGCTTGGTGGGAAGAAATTATCATCGAATAAAGAAGTGTCGGCAACTGTGACAGACTATTTTGCAGAGTTTGACAAACCCCACTTCGCCGATGGGTTGGAAATATTGGAAACTTGCTGGATCAAGTATATAGCCTTGCAAGGAAACTATGTCGAGAAATAAAGTGAGTTTTCGCCTTTAAAACAATTTTTATTCTTTTTTTACTAGACTTGTCAAACCGCCCTCGTAGTGCCGGTCGGTCAAAACGCAGAGCTGTAGTCTAATGGGCTCTTGCAGTATGCAGAATGCCAGTACTTCTTGTGTTCGCATGTTTTGTTCTGAGTGGGGAGGCTGGTAATATACTACCGGGCCGGTGGTCAGGCACAGTCGATATGAGTTCGGCATTTGCACTTACAGTAAATGATTCCTACTCCTTTCACAGCATGGTATTCTTAATTAGTGATTTGCTGTTCTGTGGCATTTACCCATTGTCATCCTAGATCTCTACTTTTAAGTTCCTAGTCATTATCAATTAGAAAAGCAAAGTAACAGATCACAATTTTTCCTCTCCGTCACCCCTATAACATCTTCTCTCTATACCCCTCATTCTACCAGAGAGACTTCAGCCCCATATTTTGTGCTCGCATCATATGCCGCCTGTTCTCCGTTTGTTATAAAACTGTTAGTCGTATGGAATGAGGGCATTAACAAGAGACTATGCAGATCGTTATCTTGATTGCAGCTTCATTACGGTGCACTGTCCAGAAGTGCGACGGAGGGACCCCGGACACCGCTCTTCCTGAGAAAGATGAGCGACGACACGGTCTGTGCCAGCTGCTACAGGGACTCTCAACCAAACAACCACCAACTGTTTGATAGCGGCGAACAAACGCCGCCTAGAAAGGTTCGTTTAATTTATGCTTATTCGCACTTTTTTGGGACCAGTAGGTTCCTAATGTCAAGAAAGCGGTAACGTAGACTTCAAATACGTCAATTCTTCAATTTTTTGTGATTTCAGGTGTTGCATTTTTAAACTAATTCCCCCTTCACGTAATAAGCTAAGCTGCTTTCCATTTTCTTTGTGTGAATTCGTTCCTATACCTTTCAGGTTGTGTGGTTCGTTGGGTGGGTGCTAAACTGCAGGAGTACGAATGTATAGTTCACGGCCTCGATACCCGATCAATCCTAGGATTTTTAGATGCCACTTTTCACCTCCTTCACCTCTGGCAATATCACTGATGTCAAAAATGTCTACTTGCACCAGGGTTCGGAATCCATGTGAAACTGTATACTCTGGTATAAGTGGCTAGTTAAGTCAGAAGGTTGGAAGAAGGCAACGGCTTATCACTGCCATCAGGACCATGCCTAGTAATATACTGTAGCGTTCAAACTAACCTTCAGATTGAAACTTTCTCTCTGCAGCAGTGTGTGCGCTGGTATGAAACTTCCTGGCAGATTAAAATTGTGTGCCGGAACCGGGACTCGAACCTGGGAACCTTGCCTTTCGCGAGCAAGAGTTTTACCGTCTGAGCTATCCAGGCACGCTTAACGGTCGGTCCTCACAACTTAAACTTCTGCCAGTACCTCGCCTACTGTTTTCCAAACTTCATAGTTCTCCTGCGAAACTTGCAGAACTAGAAAGGTTATGGTGGAAACATGGCTTATCCAAGCCTAAGGAATGTTCCCAGAATGAAACGTTGACTCTGCAACGGAGTGTGCGTTGATATGAAACTTCCTGGCAGATTAAAATTGTGTGCCGGAACCAGGGCTCGAACCTGGGACCTTTGTATTCTTGGGCAAGCGTGGCCAAACGGTAGAGCGCTTGCCCGTAAAAAGCAGAGGTCCCAGGCTCGAGTCCCAGTTCCGACACACAATTTTAATCTGCCCGGAAGTTTAATCTTCAGATTGTTGACTGCTTTACCTTTCAAATTAAACTTCCTGCATTTCTATAAAGTTTGCCATAGTATTTTTTTGTTCTTTGTGTCTTTTGCAATACTGAAGATTTTCTCAAAGTCAGCCTTTCTATTTATGCTAAAGTTATTTCTCAAAGGATCCTGCTTTATTGGTGCAACTATTTTCGCATTATTAAGAGGATTATACACCAGAGAATGGTTTCCGAAAGCCATCCATTGCACTGTTCTAATAATATCGATTGTATTTCTAATTTACTTTATAAGGAAATATGCAGCCCCAAAAATTCCTTTAAAATAATTTCACAATCTAGATTTCAACACCATCTATGGGTGTCTTCGTCAGAAGAATAAAATTATGACATGAGACGTTAACACGTAGAGCAAATTATGCTTATGTCGTATAATCATATATATCCATATTTTCACGGAGATCACTTTAAAATTGATTTAACATATTCAGTACGTTATATAGCAGTTATCATTATCGGGACATAAGAATGGTTCTCATCGACCAATTGTGACTTATTGTGTCCTGATACTTGCTAGCCGGTCGCGGTGGCCGAGGGGACTGCGGCGCTTCAGTCACGGTCTGCACGGCCACTACGGTCGGGGGTTCGAATCCCTCCTCAGGTATGGATATTTGTGCCGTCCTTATTTGTAGCTAGTTCATAAGTAGTTTGTAAATTTAGAGACTGATGACCCCGTAGTTAAGTCCCATAAGCTCTACAAACATTGGAACATTTGATTCTTGCTAAGGCCGCTAGCATATAGAATAGATTTTCCTTGAAATGCTGGGGCTTAATTTTTATATCAGTGATTACAGCTAAACTGTGTGAAGTCAATAAAGATCTTTGTTTCCCGCTCCCAAATACACTTTCTGTATGATTCAGTATACAAACACTCTTGGCCACGAAGATGACGTGCTACAGACGCGAAATTTAACCAGTAGAAGAAGCATTCACACGAGGTTAGAGCCGGTGGCGACACCTGCAACGTGCTGACATGAGGAAAGTTTTCAACCGATTTCTCATACACAAAGAGCAGTTGACTGGTGTTGCCTGGTGAACCATTGTTGTAATGTCTTTTGTAAGGACTTTGATAAAGATCGGATTGTAGCCTACCGCGATTGAGGTTTACCGTACCGCGACATTGCTGCTCGCGTTGGTCGCGATCCAATGACTGCTAGCAGAATATGGAATCGATGGGTTCAGGAGGACAATACGGAACGCTGTGCTGGATTCCAACGGCCTCGTATCACTAGCAGTCGAGATGACAGGCATCTTATCCGCATGGCTGTAACGGATCATGCAACCACGTCTCGATCCCTGAGTCAACAGATGAGGACGTTTGCAAGACAACAACTATCTGCACGAACAGTTCAACGACGTTTGCAGCAGCATGGACTATCAGCTCGGAGACCATGGCTACGGTTACCCTTGACGCTGCATCACAGACCTGAGCGTCTGCGATAGTGTACGCAACGATGAACCTGGGTGAACGAATGGCAAAACGTCATTTTTTCGGATGAATCCAGGTGCTGTTTACAGCATCTTGATGGTCGCATCCGCATTTGGCGACATCGCGGTGAACGCCCATTGGAAGCGTGTATTCGCCACACTGGTGTATCACCCGGCGTAATGGTATGGGGTGCCATTGGTTACACATCTCGGTCACCTCTTGTTCGCATCGACGGCACTTTGAACAGTGGCCGTTACATTTCAGATGTGTTACGACCCGTGGCTCTACCCTTCATTCGATCCCTGCGAAACCCTACATTTCAGCAGGATAATGCACGACTGCATGTTGCAGGCCCTGTACGGGCCTTTCTGGATACAGAAAATGTTCGACTGCTGCCCTGGGCAGCACATTCTCCAGATCTCTCACCAATTGATAACGTCTGGTCAATGGTGGCCTAGCAACTGGCTCGTCACAATACGGCAGTCACTACTCTTGATGAACTGTGGTATCGTGTTGAAGCTGCATGGGCTTCTGCACCTGTTGACGCCATCCAAGCTCTGTTAGGCTCAAATGCCCATGCGTATCAAGGCCGTTATTACGGCCAGAGGTGGTTGTTCTGGGTACTGATTTCTCAGGATCTATTCAGCCAAATTGCGTGAAAATGTAATCACATGTCAGTTCTAGTATAATATATCTGTCCAATGAATACCAGTTTATCATCTGCGTTTATTCTTGGTGTAGCAATTTGAATGGCCAGTATTGTATTATGCTGGTTACCGAATTCAGTGGCATTTAGCAGCAATTTATTGCAGTGCTCATGTTAAATTGTGCATGTACACAACAATGTTACGTTAGACAAAAGTGGTTGACACGTGCTCGCTTGACCTTGTTTGGTTTCTGCAGGTGACGTACCGCCTTCCGGACAGAATGAATACAGTGAGCCACCATCGCCCAGACGGCCACCGCAATAGTCTCGAAGAAGAGGTAAGTGCCTGTAACCTTCAGCATTGGCACTTCTATTCCAAGAAGTTGGTGCATCCCCTTAACGTTGAACTATTTTAGAAATAAATATTTGTTTCATTGGCCTTCATGCTTTGATATTGACGTTCAATATTATATTGTGTCTTTTCATCTTTTCTTTTTTGTAAATCTATCGGACTCAGCTGCGTGGTTATTAGTCCGTAGCTTACAAATTATTTAAACTAAGGTAAACTAACCTAAGGACAACACAAACACCCATGCCCGAGAGGGGACTCGAAACCCCGACGGCGAACGGCCGCGCGCAACGCAGCACGGTACCACAATACGCATGGCAAATCCGCCGCGGCTGTGCCTTTTCAGTACTACATTGTTTTAGTTGTGGAGCCATGGATTATGTGAACGGGCAAATAAGAGAGAACGATTAATGACACATGTGCAGGTTCACGAACGTCAACAGGCGGATATAACGAGTGCGTCTACAGATCGGAAGCTTTGCTATACAGACGCGTGAGTTCAATGATGAACAACTTCGAGAATGTTGGATTGGGCGTGTTTCACTGACATGTTCAGACTCAGTGTATGTCAACATCGAAGCCCGTGACTCATGTCATGCAACCCATTATGCTGAATAATCAAGTCTCGTTTGACCTAACGTACAGGACTTGGGATGCAGCCCGCAAGTTATCAAGTAGGACATGGACACGTACATATCTCTGTACAAAGTGCACTGGTGCACATGCAGATACGCTGTATACGTAACTTTTGCATTTAATACACAAAACAACGAAGTTGTCTACACGTGGTATCGCCATCTTGGATGTAATTCATAATTTCCAATTATAAAAAGTTTATAATTGCAAACTGTGCAAATTTTCAAAGGGGGTCATGTGGCATATCAGATAGGGAATTACACGGCAAAAACACTGGTGACTTTCATTTGAACATAGCTCCATTATCGCGTGAGAAAAATCATCTTCTTCACCGCTGACGTGAAAGCTGATAGCATTAACGCAAACTGACGTCTTCCTGGTATCAACAGAGAAAAGCACCCGTGTTATCGCAGAGGATTTCAACCAACGCCACAGAGACAGTGTGGCGGACAGATCTCCAGGAATTCCGTGAAATTACATGTGGATGCTGCAACACCAACCGTCGTTAAGTTACAGTTCAACCACAATACGCGACGCATATCGCATTGAAACTATGCTCAACTTACATAAATAACAAACACATTGTCACACTTACAAAGTCCAGATAGTACTACATCTCACCGACGCCGGTCTGGAACGTCGGGTCCAATTTCTAGAACGGGCGACACTCAAGCTAGACGAATACTGTAGTCGCTCCTATGATATGTTTTTTACGAATGAAGCTAAAATCTGTGCGAACGAAGTGATAAATAGACAAAATCTCAATTTCTGGACGGATGTAAACCTTTTGTTCGATGTGTTAAATCCAAGATATTAGCACATAAACAGTGGTGGTTTACATGGCTGGGTGTGGTACACCCTCCCTCGTGGACACGTCAGGCAGTGCTTGTTGATATACCAAAAGTCGGAAAATGTCATTGATGTTGTGGTCTTGGGCAAGTCCAATTACAATAGTTCCTTTCATTCACATCTAATTGCACTCATGCTTTACAACCAACTGAAACGTTCGCTTACTTAGCAACTGTCGCGTGGTTATGGGAACCTTTGGCACAGGGGTGTATGTGCACCACAGTCCTGTGTCAGCTGAGTCCTGAGACGTGGTTGTACAAGAGATTAGGGTAACATACAATATCGTTGTGAGCTGACTCCGTTCTAACGGGGTAAGTTCGTCGATGCCCGACGGATGAGAATTTCGATTTCGGCAGTGGTTTATGAATCTGGCTTCACACGTTCAAACAAGTCCAAGATGTATCGTGAATGGCTGAATGAAGGTGTCGCAGTCCACAGAAGACGAAATACCGGCCGTCCAACCACTCATCCACCAGCGATATCTGATGGTCAATTGTGATAAAAGTCCAATAGTACAAGAGCCGCTAGACATCCCAATGAAAAATCGCTTCTATGGGACATGAGAGCCGGCGCCGCACACGGGTGCCAATGTTGACATGTCATCGGTCAGGTCACATCGAGTCTTATCTGTCGCCAGTCACCAGGGATGGGCTCTGTAATATGGCGGAGCGTGATATCGTCGGTCAAATCAAGGTTTCAATAGCACCATGGAGATGCCTTGTGTAGTTAATACCGCATGAATCTATGGATCCCGCCTGCCAAGAAGCTGTGGTACTTGATGGTGGTTTCTCTGTTATGATCTAGGATTGATTTCCTGGTATGGAATAGGCTCCCTGGTTGTTCTGGAAAGGACATTGAATTGAACGCTTTATGTTGAGTTGCTCGGGGCTCATCTCAACCCATTTTTTGCGTTCTTTCAAGATGAACGCGTCGCCACATCGCTTTTATGTCCTGAATGGTTCCAGAAACATGCAGGGGAGCTCCACCCAGGAACCTAGATTAGGGCACCATTAAGCACACCTTAGATATCATGGAACACATTTTCCTACCATAGATCCTGGAATAATGGACCAGAATTCTACAATATATCCTGCACGAATAGGCCAGAATTGTCTCTCGCTTTGAAAAAGAATTGGTGGCAGCTGTGTCCAGTGGAATACCGGGCATTTAACAGACTCACTTCCCCGACGTCTCATTGCAGAGCACAGTGGCAGAGGTGACCTCACAAAATACTGTCACGTTGAAAACAGCAGGTAGTCCAGAATTCGAAGGCAGGTCGTAAACAGAGCACAACACTTAACACTTAGAACACGTTTATTGCTAACACAAGCCTACACTCAGTACAGACTGCCTCCTGCTTGGAGTGCTCCACTATTTATACATAGAATTTTCTGGAACTTACAAGTACATCAAATATAAGAAAGACGTAGAAAATTCCAGAAATAGTAAATAAATTTTTCTGCGCGTGGCGGGATTTGAAGTGGGGACCGCAAACACAGCGATCTGCGATGCTAACCACTGCGCCACGCGTTCTGACGGAACAGTAGCGGCAATGTTATGATGTCAGTATGCACACCACTTCATTGCAATGACTTTGGTCCATAGTGGGACGTCCATGAACACCTAGAACACATTTTCCAGCGCTAAAAAGCAACTAGTGCACTTTTTTAAAGAGTGATTAATAGTCTGTCCAATGAGTTTAAACGAAAGTGCAGAGAGTTCAAAGGTAAATGCAATACCATTGTGGAATTATTTTATTTTAAAACAAATACACTCTAGACACATACACTAAAACAGCGACGTACCACAAAAAATATGCAAATTGGTAGCAAAATGATATTCACACAGGTATCGGTAGTTACAAAATTGTAAACTTTGGCAGCCGATCGATGATTGTGTGAAGCAGTGGCGCAGTTTCACCGCGCCTCTCGAAAGCATAGTAAACAGAGGACCTGTTGATACCAGGGCATAATGTCTTTGAGATTACATTCCCTGTACCAGTACTCAATAAAACTGGTTCCAATCCATACTGGTGGCCGGTACAGCAACAGGTTATGAATTTATCTCGAAAGTCAAGTCTCAGTTGCAAAATTTTCTTTATTTCAATGATGTATTTCGCCCTTTGGAGGCATCATCAGATAATGTAAACAATATATGGCGAACTATCTGTCATCATGGTTTATTTTACGATGATGACAGATACCCTACCATATATATAGTTTCCATTAACTGATGATGCCTCAAAAGGGCGAAACGCGTCATTGAAATAAAGAAAATTTTGCAAATGAGACTGACTTTCGGGGATAAATTCCGTGCACTCAGTTGAACAGTTGGAGAGCAATATATGCAGATGTCAGCATTTGAGTTGTTGGGCTCAAAGAAGCAGTTTCGAGTAATCAACGAATCATTCGACTTTGGAATAACAGCGATGCCACTATTCGACGATGATGACAGCAATGAATGAACCATGGCTGAACACAGCATAAAGAAGGAAGTGGTCGACCTGAAGTGACAACATAACATGAGCGAGTAATCTTCAGAGGCAAACAGAGCACATCTTCAAATGTTTGTAAAGCTTAAGGGACTTAACTGCGGTGTCATCAGTTCCTAAACTTACAAACTGCTTATGAACTACCTTATACTAAAGACGTCAAAAACATCCATGGCCGAGGGGAGATTCGAATCCCAGACGGGGAACGGCCTCGCGCATCGTAGCATAGCGCCTCAATGCACTCGGCCGCTCCGCCGCGGCACGCAGAGCCCTGGAGTCATCATTATCATCGAACCGATATGCAACAGGTACTGCAATGAGGACAATGGGTTAGAGTTTACGGCGCCCCTTCAACCGATCACCATTGGCCTCTGTACACCAAAACCATTTACAGTAGGTCGGGCACATTTGGTTTGGAATCTCATTGATTGGGGTAGACTTGTCTTCAGTGGATGACCCTCACTTTGAATGAAGCCTCGATAACTAAAGTTTTTGGAGACGCCCCAGATAGTGATAGATAGCAATCTGTCTGTCGCCTGCCGTAAGGTATGACCACCAGGAATGATGCTCCGGAGCACTATTTAATTTCATACCAGGGCCTCTTTATTTGGCATCCGCGACAGCCTTATACAAGAGTGGTTTGATAAATTTGTATGAAAGAGCGAGAAATTTTCGAAACCTGCACACTTGTTGGTAAGCCTGATATTTCCTCGGATATTACAGCAAGTTTCGAACGGCAGCTGTTATTAGTTGATGGCTGCCAACTGACCTGGTATCTCCTTAGGCTGGAGGAAAACTAATTTTGTGCGGTCGTTACACACTTAGTTTGAAGGGTTGGACAGCTGCACAAATCAAATCCAAGTTGGATGAGGTCCATGTGGATTCTGCACCAACATTGAAGAACATTTACTTTTGGATCAATGACTTTAAACGTGGTCGGAGAAGCAATGAAGATGGAGCACGCTCCAGTCGACCCGTTGAAATCACCCCACAGGAAACCATCGATAAGGTGCTTGATATGGTAATGGAAGATCGAAGATCAAAAGTACGCGAGATAACTGACATTGTAGGCATCTCAATGATATGGTAATGGAAGATCGAAGATCAAAAGTACACGAGATAACTGACATTGTAGGCATCTCCAATGAACGATTGCATTACATCCTCCATCAAAAACTAGTCATCAAGAAGCCCTGTGCGCGATGGGTGCCGCTCCTGTTCACTTTTGACCAAAAAAGGAAACGAAAGAACGTTTCTGCTCAGAATCTCACACTGTTCAGGCGCAATCCACAGGACGTTTTGCGCAGATTCATAACTGTAGTTGAAACTTGGATCCACCATTACCCTCCAGAGAACAAACAAGAGTCCAAACAATGGACGAAGATTGGGGAGAGTAAACCAAAGAAGGCGAATAATGTTTTGTCAGCTGGTAAGGTGGATGTCACTGTCTTTTGGGATTCCTGATAGATTTGTAAAAAGGCAGATCCATAACTGGGCCCTATTATGTTGCTTTGCTAGATTGTTTGAAACAAGAACTAATTTAAAAATGTCCGAGATTGGCACGGAAGGAAGTGCTGTTTCATCAGACAGTGCTCCAGCCGATACCGCAGCTATCGCAATGGCAAAAGTACACGACATGGGATTCGAATTGGTTACTCACCAACCCTATTCACCAGACTTGGCTCCAAGTGACTTCCTCTTATTCCCAAACTTGAAAATTTGGCTTGATAGGAGGAAATTTTTCTTCGAATGATGAAGTATCTGCCGCTGTGACAGAATATTTTGCATAGTACGACAAAGCCTACTTTATCGATGGGTGGAAACACGGTGTACCAAGTATATACCCTTACAAGGAGACTATGTCGAGAAATAAAGTGAGTTTTCGCCTTTAATACAATTTTTATTTCATTTTTACCAGTTCTCAAATCGCCCTCATAGTACTGCAGTATGTCGACGATATTCTATAATAAGTTTCGGCATTATTTATGGCAAACTGTCCTAGCCTTACTTTGCAACAAGATAATACCTGCCCACACGTGACAACAGTTTTGTACTGCTTGTCTTTGTGCTTGCTAAATCCTCTCTTGTCCACCAAAGGTCATTCGATCTCTCCCCAACAGGGAAATTTTGCAGCGTTATTGGCAGAACCCTCCATCCAGCAATCGGTATTTTGACGATTCAACGCGTAAATTGGACAATATTTGGCATTATTATCTTCAGAATACTTGCAACAACTTTCACCCAGCGCCAGACCAAATAACCGCTTGCATACGGACCAGAAATGGACCAATGAGTTACTGACTTATACAATTCGTGAAGCTTTTACTCTGGAATAAATCAAACCGTTTTATGAATGTAGAAATTTTTGCCTCTACTTGTACATCACATCTACCGATCCCTTCACAGCCCGATCAATTCCATTGTGGTTTGTTTGCTTTCTTTATTTCTCTCTCTTTGTTTCTTTTTTCTTTAACCCTTTCATTTCCAGTGTTGTTCCTGGACAACAACGTATAAAAGTTGCATTTTTTTTTATAAACAACATGCTTCTAGTACGATATTTTGCCGCTTGGTATGATGTGTAGCCACTTCTGAGGTATTAGTCTGTTCATTTGGAGGTTGTGTTGTTTTGCCGTCTGTACGTGGTTGAGAGTGTGAGCGTGAGTGTGGTTCTTTTTATTTTATTCCAGCAGTGAATTGTCTTGTCTTTGGTGCTAGCATTATTGATCTAGCAGCGTTAACTATCAATAAAATAACGTCCAAGTTATAAAATATCTCGATACAAACATCTGTGTTACGCATGAAATACATGACACATAAAAGCGATAGTTAGACCAAAAATTTTAAAACACATATTTTGATGTTTACTGCACTGTATTAATACAGACAACACTGATTTTTAATTTTTCCAAAGCTGATTACATAATGTGTGACTGAAAGGGTTAAGTGTTTATTTAGAAAATGATTGTACAGCCGTAATCGCAAAATCGCGTTTCATCGTATATAATATTTTCAAATTATTATTAATTACGCTTTTTCTGTGTGTTGTAGCCTGTGGTACAATTAAGGAGAAAAATGCAGCGAATTGAACAACTGGAACAAACGTCTTCACTACCGCGAACCATCAATGACTACCGTGGAAGTTCTTCATCCAAGGTGAGTAACTAAACGAAGCAAACCGCAGGTCGTGGTCCAGGCACCATGCAAAGTGCAGGTTACGCCGCTGATTCTGACACCAGTCTATAGCGTAGCCGCATATTAGGATGGTTGTAAGGGTGATCATCGGTGGTATAGGAGGGTGACTGTGAAATGAAAGCAGTCTTTATCATTCCATTGACCCAACTTGAGACATGTACAGGTCATCGACTGGGTGGCCGCATTAAGAACTGCTACTCGCGGTGAATGGTGTGCATAAGTTGCTGCCCACTGTACCGCCACAGTGGTAAGAGGCTGTGGACCAATTGCCTTTTGCATAGGTATACTGGTCCTGCACCTAGTTATATGGTTTGAGATGGCATTGGATTCCATTCACGTATCGCCTAGTGCGCATTGCCGATACACTAAGCAGCCAGCATTACATCCCGTTGTACTCCCATACCTTCAGAACTCGTTGAGGGTCACATTGCAACATGATAACACATGACCTTGCATGGTACACAGTGTTCAAAACTTTTTCGGTCATCGGATTGCGTTGCTGCCTTGGCTTCCCTGTCCTTCCAATATCTCAGTTATCGAAAACGTCTTGTCTATGATAGCGGAGCGACCCCACTCGTTGCTACGCCATATCCACTTGTGACATTACAGATATAGGGGGAAGCTGATTGTTTTCACGTGAATTGCGGGTTTTGTCAGACTGTTGGGTTCCCCAGCCGGCCGGCTAACAGTTTGGACCTAGTGAATGGAATTCAGGTAGTTAGGATTTTTCTAATCTGCTCGGAAACCGGAAACGCTTTTGGCTGAGCGTGGGCGGCTCTCCCAGATTGCAACTGAAGTACAATATAGCCACACACATTATTCTGAAAATTCATATAAAATCAGGGAATGATCATACGGCAAATATAATTATACGAATGGATTCAGGAGACTTGTGAGAAAATATAATTATATGGATGGATTCAGGAGACTTGTGAGAAAATATAATTATATGAATGGATTCAGGAGACTTGTGAGAATCAAACGCCGTAATTACAATTTCAATATCCCTTACAGATAAAAAGCCGACAAATTTCAGTACTATAATAATAATATCATAAGACTTATATTTACAATTATTGATACGTAGTGTTTATCAGTAACAGTTTAAGAAGCAAATGGGCAGCATTGCACCACACTACCTATCTTAAAAGACGTACCACGTTATTTCCGTTTTCTTTCAATAAACTTTATTTTACTCTCTTGTACTGCTTTTCGTTAAGGTAGTAATATTCTTATGTCAGAATAGATTCCACCACAGAAACACAAAACATGAGCCCAGCAAAGCGCATTACATTTATATATGCATTTTATTATATTTAATGTTATTCTTAGTAACGTTCGTTTTATGTTGTAGACTGCCACTTAAATATTTCATGGCCGACTAAAAATAGTAGATATGCAGCAGATAATTTATATATAAACAATTATATGTATTTGTGAACAAGAACTGAATATATTTCCATAAACGGCCATGATAAATTAAATATTAATTGTGTAATTATATTTCGATGGCGGCAGTATTTTTGAAAAGTGAGACGCTCCCTGAGCAAAGAGCTTCAGTCTCATCCGATTTTAGTATCGTTAAATATATATTTATTTGTTAAATGTAAACAACGTTTGTAGAGCGGTGGTCAAAGCATTTAATTCTGTGACATTCAAATGTATAATATTTTGGATGGGAAATTGTATTTTAAAGATGAGGCGTTAGGATGCGCGGAAGGATACAATTTTGGGAGCTGGGAGAGCATGCATTCGAACGCTTGGGAATGGACTCGTAACTTGGACGTGGTGGTGGAAGGTTGTGACGCTGGGCGGTCTGAAGCCGCGTTACGAACTTGTGATTTGAAGAGATAGGCATGTGTGGACCTAGAAAATTTACGGGACTGTGACTGCAGAACTTGGTCTCTGGTGAAAAGTGGTAAACTATGCACGGCAGTAGGGCTGTGGAACTGTGATAGCCGGCCGCGGTGGCCGAGGGGACTGCGGCGCTCCAGTACGGTCGGCACGGCCACTACAGTCAGGGGTTCGAATTCCCCCTCGGGCATGGATATTTGTGCCGTCCTTAGTATTAGTTAGTTCATAAGTAGTTTGTAAGTTTTGGGACTGATGACCCCGTAGTTAAGTCCCATAAGCTATACAAACATTTGCACTGCGATAATTCAGCAATCGTGTACTCGTGTGATGACAAGCTGTGTTTTATAACAAATACTGTAAGTTCAGAGGGGACGTATCTTGGGATCGAGGAGGCCATGGTAATCTGCTAATCTACGTTTCTGGGAATCGTCGGTCCAGGAATCGACGCACTCGACGAATGAAATGTGCCGGCGCCCCGTCATGTTGGAACCACATGCGTTGTCTTCTAGGGAGAGGGGCGTCTTCTAACAATTCTGGCAATGCTCCGCCGAGAAAATTGTGATAGTGCCTGCCATTTAAGACGGCCTCTACCGGTTTAGATAATCCTCATAGGAAAAAATGATGTTAGGGGAAAATATTTGTTTTGGTGTCTCCTACAACCTCTCAGAGTTTGTCGGTTTAAATACTTTTGACCCTGCATAAATACATAGATCTGTTAGCATAAGAATTTTTGATTCGTGGGAAAAGTACTGTTTAGTTGTGGCGAATCAGTCAGTTTGGCGAGATTCTAGTGTACAACATTTTGGATCTCTGGTGACAAAGGAGATTGAGGCGCTCCAGTCACGGTCTGCACGGCCACTACGGTCGGGGGTTCGAATCCCCCCTCGGGCATGGATATTTGTGCCGTGCTTAGTATTAGTTAGTTCATAAGTAGTTTGTAAGTTTAGGGACTGATGACCCCGTAGTTAAGTCCCATAAGCTATACAAACATTTGCACTGTGATAATTCAGCAATCGTGTACTCGTGTGATGACAAGCTGTGTTTTATAACAAATACTGTAATTAATCGCGGATTAATTTGAAACTGAAATGGTCGAAGGACTTCACTGATTTACGAGTGATACTTTGGAACTTTTACTCTCGAGTGCGTGTGTTACTTATTGTGCCTCTAATGAACAATAGTTGGTGAAAATTCAGTTATTTACCGATGTATAAAGTAGGACCACCTCCGCATTTTCATGTCCAAAAAGGATAATAAACTTCATTTTTAAGGAATTACTTCGTGAGTGAAGCACTTCTTTATCTTCGAATCTATTTTGTTGGTTTTCAGAGGTTTAATTTATGTTTGTTGAAATATATTTTCACGTCATCATTTGCAGATTGATAGGCTGGCTAAACTACAGATTAATTATTGATCTCGTTTAAACAGATTGGGTAGCTGTTTAGGGCATAGAAACTGACTTATATAACTCATCCCTATAAACAGAGACAACGAGCCGTAAACCTTTTAGTACCGCGAGTTATGTATTGCCCAATTTTATTGGTGAGTACCGATAGGAAGGTCGCCCACTTCAGAAAAAGGTAGAGGCAGAATGGAGCCAAAGCCTCTTTTATTCAAGTACTAGCTTAATTCCCTCTGCTTCGCACGCGTAAACTGGATGGTCTGCATTGGTTGTTTCTACTTCTAAAAATTTTCATTGATTTAGCTTTAAAATGCTTTCCTAATCAAATATTTTGATACAACTTGCCACCCACTATTGCACCATTGATGGCAAAATTCAAAACATCCCGAAACTTTTTTTTTTCAATTCTAACCATGGTTCGAAATCAAAATTTTCGCATTTTTAGCATCAAAAGTCTTATTAATTCACTTAAAAGATTTTCGCCTGCTTAATGGTTGAATTTCCAAAAATATCGAAACACGTGTTTTTAAAGTTCCAATCAAAAATCTAAATCCTAAGTTTTGTATTTCTTGCTTCAAAATTGCCTAAATAGCAACGTAATTTCAAAAAACCGTTCATCCCCTATTTCACCCACTTAGGGATGGGAATATTGAAAAATCGCTGATGCCTACAGTTTAAGATAAACAACGTCTACAAATTTGAAGTTTGTATCTTCTGTAGATTCACTTCTCAGCGCCGTTTACTGTCCTTTAGAAACGGCTCGAGAATGCGAAAATTCTTTCTTACGTTTTGGCATCTTTACTGGTAGTTTTACTTTTCAAACTGCAACATGCACTTATTTTTCTTTATTCGTATTCTTGCTGCAGAAAAACAACTGAAGAATGTGCATCACGTTTCGCTGTATATATCCTATTTGCTATTAGAGTGTCAAAAGTCATCGCTGGTCTTTAGTCAAAATTTTATATAATCTGACGACTTTAACCAATATCTCTTCCACCCTCTTATAGCTATCGGCACGGAACTACTATGGTGTGCAATGGAAGACTTTGTACTACAACAACACAGAGCGATCGTTCGTCTCCACTGTGTACCCAGCGAGATGGCGCAGTGAAAACACACTGGACTTGCATTCGGGAGGACGGTGGTTCAAATCCACCTCCGGCCATCCAGATTTAGGTTTTCCGTGATTTCCCTAAATCACTCCAGGCAAATGCCGGGATGGTTCCTTTCAAAAGGCACGGCCGATCTCCTCCCCCCATCCTCACCCAAACAATCCGAGCGGAAGCTCCGCCTCTAATGACCAAGCTGTCGACGGGGCGTTAAACACCAATCTTCCTTCCATGGTAGTTTTTGCCGAAGAGCAAAATATTGACACCCACACGTGGAATTTTACACACGTCGCTAACTTTTCCTCTTCCATATTTTCCACCCCCATATCGTTATCAACCCTCTACCACCATGGTGCACAATGGGAGACTGATACCTACTACCACATACAAACACCATTCGTTTGCGATGTGTAGTTTGGGCTGCTGAGTGAAATATAGGCACAAAAACCTCAATTTTATGTATATTAAGATATCAGTGGCTATGACCAGCAGTGGGCGAAACAATACTGATTATATGAGGATTGGAACTTAGGTAGTGGCATTAGTGCTGTGGAGACACTATGCAGTGGACTCTAGTATTGTCGCTGATAGCAAACGTTGTTGACATACCTACCTTACCTCCGAGCAAATGGACTCGCCCGTCCCACGTCACCGACGAGCTGCTACTATCCGGGCCACCAGATCCTCTCCTGATGCAACAGGAGTTGCGTAAACAAGGTTGTGCAGCTCTCCCCACATAGAAAAGTTCAGAGGGGACTTATCTTGGGATCGAGGAGGCCATGGTAATCTGCTAATCTACGTTTCTGGGAATCGTCGGTCCAGGAATCGACGCACTCGACGAATGAAATGTGCCGGCGCCCCGTCATGTTGGAACCACATGCGTTGTCTTCTAGGGAGAGGGGCGTCTTCTAACAATTCTGGCAATGCTCCGCCGAGAAAATTGTGATAGTGCCTGCCATTTAAGACGGCCTCCACCGGTTTAGATAATCCTCATAGGAAAAAATGATGTTAGGGGAAAATATTTGTTTTGGTGTCTCCTACAACCTCTCAGAGTTTGTCGGTTTAAATACTTTTGACCCTGCATAAATACATAGATCTGTTAGCATAAGAATTTTTGATTCGTGGGAAAAGTACTGTTTAGTTGTGGCGAATCAGTCAGTTTGGCGAGATTCTAGTGTACAACATTTTGGATCTCTGGTGACAAAGGAGATTGAGGCGCTCCAGTCACGGTCTGCACGGCCACTACGGTCGGGGGTTAGAATCCCCCCTCGGGCATGGATATTTGTGCCGTGCTTAGTATTAGTTAGTTCATAAGTAGTTTGTAAGTTTAGGGACTGATAGCCCCCGTAGTTAAGTCCCATAAGCTATACAAACATTTTATTTCTGGTGACAAGCTAGTTGTTACTCGTCATATTTAAAAAGCTTAGACGATGTTCAACAATGTTTACGTAAATAAACAAAACAAAAAGTCGATTAGAAATAAACAGACTAGTTCATGGCACCACGAGAGAGTTATATTTACTTATCGAGTATATAACGTTATAACTATTTAAGAATCTTGTCGTGGCGCAAGTGAAGAGTGTACCAGAAGAAGAATCAGAAGGTACAAAATGTCTGTCTTTTACTTAGTGCTGCCTAAATATTGAAATTTTTAGTTTCCGATTATCTTAAAAGTTAGAAATGATGGGAAAAAAGTAATAAGATGATGTGAAAGTGTAGTACAAAAACATCAATGTCCATATGACCAATTTGATCTGATTGTAGTAATGAGTGTAAACGTAGCCCTGTTTTAACACTGTTAGGGTGCTAAGGTTGACGGCAGGTTTCATGTTCAACACAACATTTACCGATTTTTGTCGGCGCTTAGCCATTTGGGGACGGCCGTCCTGATCTTGGTTTCTCTGGTTCACTCCAGGCGAATTCTGGGATGTTTTCCTCATTCCTGTAAAAGGCCACGGACGCTTCCTTCTTCTCTCCTTGTCCCACGTAGATTAAATACGTGTATCTGACCAAATGGGGAGCAAATTACTCGAATCCAATAAAACGTGGCAGTTTCATAATTATAGTACACTTTAGAACAGTGTGCAGTGATTCTACTTTTCTGTTTGCTTCCTTACACAACTCGTTGTGGCTTGTCGCATTTCTATTTCCATCCGCATATCTAGACCTAAAAATGCGACTCACCAATAAAGTAAATTGAAACATCCATTTGAACTATGGCGTGAAGGTCACGTATAGTGCGTATGAACTTGTAAGATATGTATGACAGCCAAAGGAGGCCGCCGTGTTCTCCTCGAGAAACGCGGTCTATTAGGATTACACCTATAATTTATATCAGTGCAATTTCATAATTGCCAGTAGTGGACTACTTGTATACAATTGGGCCTCTCTACTAAGGTACGCGGGTTAAGTACCAGTATTTGAATACACCACGCCTCTATTGTTGTTTGGGCGCGCTACATTGTTAACCTTTTTGCACATAAACTAAACAATGCAGTTAGCGTAGTTTATCCGGTAGGTCTACCCAGGAGTAATTGTATGCGTATAGTAGTTTGTTCAAATCCTGAGCGACATAAGATTTCTGTGCAAAATGCACAATATTGAAGACAATGATACTTCTCATATTTCTACATCCACTCCAGGTATGTTTCTGTTTGACCAGATTAATTGCTATGTGTTTTCGTATTAATTTGTAGACTTAATATCTTTACGCTCTGGGGATGAATTAGTGATATTACTGAATGTGTGTGTTGTTTCCCGCTCCAGTAATGCGCAGGCTAAGAGGACAGTCTATCCTTTCTCCTTTCCTTAAGTTTCATAAAGCTGTACAATCATATATGAGAAGTGGCATTGTGATACAGTGGCTATTTCGAAATATTGTGAACAGATTATGAACAGAAAGGAACTGAGTACTCATGAATCCTTTAATATAGTTTATCACATGGAAGATGAACGAAACCGTGTGAAACTTCACTCTCTTATATCAACAATTTTATTTTGAGCGCAGCCTGATGTACCACTTCGTGGGTAGTTGATGAAGGTTCGGTTTTCACAGATCTTCTTCATTTCCGAGCTGAGTCTGAGGACGAGATTTTGAAAACTCATTTAGAGTCAGGAGGTATAAACTCTTTGTACATTTCTCATCAAATTCAAAATGAACTGATTCAGACTAGTCAACATGTTCTAAAAAGCAAAATAATTGAGGAGTTGAAGCAGGCGTCTGTTTTTTCATTGTTAGCTGACGAGATTGCCAATATTATTAGTACACAACGATTACCAAAAAGCCAATAATCTGTCACGAATTTTTGGGATATGTAGCGCTCCAAGAATTGAACACAAGAACCATTTCGAAAACTAGTATTCAGTTTCTGGGACTGTAATATGAATTTGAACAAACTTTTTAGTGAAGGGAACGAAGGTTTTGCTGCCGTGGCTGGTCACATAGGTGGCGTCCAGAAAATTATTAATAACAGATACCCTTTTCTTTCACTGTGCAAGCCATATTAAATCTTGTCATCAGTGATCTAAGCGATATCAGTGAAATGAGAAATGCTGCTGCCACTACAAAGTTTTTTAGAGAAAGCATATTGCGCCGGCATAAAGTCCCAGATATCCCTCTGTTCTGTGAAACACATTGGATATCAAAATATTTGCTGAGAACTTTATTAATAGTGTACAAGCTTTGGAAGAACCGCACAACGCATCAAACTCTAAAACTGAAACTACGGCGTATCAGCTCTACACGACTGCAACAACTCCAACGTATATTGTGACGTTCTTAATAACTGCTGAGTGTTCTGCCAAACTTGAACCTGTGTACAACCAATTGCAACAAGAAAGTATGAACATTAAGGTAGCACATGATCACATAGCCGCGGCGGATTAGCCGTGCGTACTGGGGCGCCGTACTGCGGTGCGTGCGACCGTTCGCCTTCGGGGGTTCGAGTCCCTCCTCGGGCATGGGTGATTGTGTTGTCCTTAGGTTAGTTTAACTTAGTTTAAGCAGTTTGTAAGCTACGGACTAATAACCAGCAGTTGAGTTCGCTAGATTTACAAACATTTGAACATGATCACATAAATAAATTAAGAAATTCAATTCAATCTAACCGTGATAATACCTCGACAAAGTTTAGAAGCAATTTTGAGAAAGCTGTAAAAATTTGCGAGGAACTACAGGTTGAAATTAAAAGTCCTAAACTGGTGTCAAAACAAATTTACAGATCAAGTCAACCGTTTGAAAGTGTGGAAGACTTCTTCAGAATATCTATCCTCATCCCATACTTAGACTTTGTCACTTCTTCCCTGAGACACAGATTTTCATCTACTCACAAAAAAGCATTCTCGGTTATGCAGCTTCATCCCGAAAATTTAAAATAATTAGACAAATCTTCCTCCATAGTAATTGCAGAAGATACACGGAAGTTTCTTACTAAAATTTGTTTCCGACGCTACGACGTGTTACGAACTGTATAAGTCTAACGATGCGAGTAATTTAACCTTAAAAAGTCCGTTTAGTATGGAGATTTGTTTGCTCAAGCCACAGCGTTCTATCTAAATGTGAGCGGGCAATAGAGATTGGCCTATCTAGTCCAGCAACAATATGTAGCATAGAGCATAAATGTTGTGCTCTAATGAAAAGATAATGAGAACTTTTGGATAACGGACTAGACGCCTTAGGTTTCTTTCTAGACAGTAACTTGCACCAAAGCTTACGCTGGAATAATTGTATTCTAAATAATAAAATAATGAAATTTTATTTCTCCTTCCCTTTAAGTGTGTTTCTATCCAAACCAGGGAGAGGGGGGTGCAAATGATGCACCTCCGTCCCGGCACCCACCTTTTAACTATATTGTTGAAACACCAGCTGCCGCCACAGACGTCCTGCTCTATTTTGTCTCTAAAACAACACTACATTGATTGTTTTTATGTTAATAACGGTTCGCGCTCAAGAATTTTTCTCGATTTACCTCCAAGCGCTATGTAAGATCTTTGTCGGTCTCGTAGACGACGAGCACGTAGCAGGATTGCGTTGTGCGTACGCCGACCGATATTACTACGCCGCAATTGAGGCATTGTTGTAAAAAAAATAAACCATGATCTGTACTCAGTTTGTTTGTAACACTCAAAAATATAACGAATTGGCATCAATTCTATCTTTGTAACGCTCCAAAGATATGATCACCACCGACCACACCAAGAATCAAGGGCGTTAGAATAACGTCCTTGGTAAGAATAATACTGAGGGGCTTCTAAAGAAAGAACGTTTCATGTTAAATCTGTCTGGCTCTTTCAAGCCTTAGTGAATAATGCCATCTCCCTTTATTCGAACCTCCTCGGCCTATTTGTTCGCTCCGTTACAGCGTATTTGGTCGCTAGGCGAGTAGAATCTAGAAAATGATCAGAGCTGGAAGCGTACTTTCAGTTTTTCTCAAATTCTGATATTTTCCGGTAGATTTGCCAAAAATTTTCTTCATCAAAACCTTGTCCAGCGAATTACGAACAGAACAAAGAAAAGATCAGCCAAATTGGTCAAGCCATTCTATAGTTTTACGCTTAGCAATACATTTTTATTTATATAGATTAACAGGTGACAGGTCCACTTGGTAATGGCAGTAGACGAAACAAGCTTGTAGTGGCATCTGTCAGCACAAGCTGAATAAATATAATTTGCAGCAAACCTGAATTGAGTTTCTAGTACGAAAATGTCATATTTTGACTTTGTGTATGCTGAGGGCCCGGAAGAGAGAGAAGAAAAATCATCTCTAAACTAATCCTTAATACTCCTAATAAAAGACCCTCTTGCTAGCAAATTTTATACTTGTTGGAGCAATTCGCCCTTTTGGGACATCGGCAGAAAACTGGAAAAATACGATGAATAACAAAATTCTAAAACACCTTCATGCAGAGGCGCCGACTTTTGAAAATCAGTGTGGGTGCTTTATATCACAAATGTTCGAAACCAACCCTCCTGAAAATCATAGTCATGCATTTTTGAATGAGCAATACTTGATGAAAGTAAATAGGCAGTTGTATGGCCTTTTAAAGATACAAGGAAGAAGGAGGAGTAAGAAAAGGAAAGCATGGCTGCATTACGACACTACAATAATGCGATCTAATTGGCCGAAGTGGATATTTCGATTTAAGTAACACCCCAAATCTTCTACACGACCAATGAAATAATTATTCACTGAACACTAATCTAACACTTTTTGTGCGAAGATATTCTTTCTCACAAAAACGTTTGGTAGAACACCGTCGCCAAGGTTTAAAGTAATCTTTGAAATATTTTAAGATTTTAAAGTCCGACATCGAATTTTTTTGGTCATTTCCAAGCAAGAGCTGTATACTTGATCGAAACTTTCATAACCTCGAGATAACTTCATGAAATCTCTGACAGTATTAATATAGTCCAAGGTTTTTTTTTAAGCCTGAGAGAAAAGCATTACAAATTTCAATTGAATCTATAATTTTAATAACAAGGGAAGTGACAAAAAATGTTCAAATGCTTGTAAATCTATCGGACCAAACTGCGTGGTCATCAGTCTGTAGCTTACAAACTACTTACACCTAGGTAAACGAACCTAAGGACACACACACACACCCATGCCCCAGGGAGGACTCGAACCTCCACGGCGAGCAACCGCGCGCTCCGCAACGAGGCGTCTTAGACCGCTCGGCTACTCCACCGCGGCGAAATGACAAAGATAAATGAAAAACGATTAACTTTAGCATCAGCATCAAATTCTTCAAGCTAAATTCCTGAAAGAACACAATTGAAAGTTCATAAATACGTACACCTGAAACGTCAAAAGGACCGACGTGTTTCAGGATGAATAAAGCTAGCATAGTGGCTAAAAGACGGGCACTCATTACGACTCGCTTAGGGGATCATTTCTTTCACGTATGAAACATCGTCTCTCGTTATTCTCACGTTTTGCATTGCCTCGTGAGTCATAAGGTAGGTTTTGATTTTTCCCGATTTTATTAAAATTTATACAATTTTATTTTCCACCTCAATTTTATGTGGGTCGGCGCCCCTGCCTTCATGGCCTAGTCTTGGCAGTGCACTATCATACCGAGTAAAGTGGCGAGTATTTTGTAATCCGTAATAATACTGACAGCAACTGAGATTTCTCAGTTTTGATCGATAGATATGGATGATACACAGTTTAGTGACATCGAAGAGCGCTTGATTGATGGTTCTATGTCTACAGAACTCTCGTAGTGATGTGCTTGACTGGTAATGATGAATTCGCGGTCCTAATGGCACAACCGAATGTAACGGCTGTCGATATTCTTCAAGAGCATTGAGGATGTAACCTCTTATTTTTCTTTTTCTGTGGAGTGCTTCTGCCCGATATCTTGCAGATATTCCTTCTTCATTGAATCAGATAACCTACAAAATCTTGTTTTAAGCGTATATTTGACAAGGGACAGTCTCAACGTAAGATCACTTATTTGGTTATCTTGTCTTATTGCAGAGCCGCGGCGGGGTGGCCGAGCGCATTGAGGCGCTATGCTACCTACGATGCGCGAGGCCACTCCCCGTCGGGGGTTCGAATCTTCCCTCGGGCATGGATGTTTATACTGTCTTTATCATAAGGTAGTTCATAAGTAGTTTGTAAGTTTAGGGATTGATGACCATGCAGTTAAGTCCCATAAGCTTAACAAACATTTGAACATTTCCTATTGCAGATATGTTGACGATATTTTAGTCATCTATAAAGGTCTGCTCCAGGGAATTGACCGTATTTACAATCTGTTTAACGATCTCCACTAAAACGTCAGTTTCACCAGTGAACGAGAAAATGATAATCGTCAATTACATTTTCTGGATCTAATACTGTCCCTAATGGATGACAGAATTTCTTTTCCGTAAAGTGACTCCAGCAGATCAAATTGTTCCAGCCTCTTCCACGCATCCAACCTCTCACAAAAATGCTTTCTTTCTCTCAGCGATCCAAAGAGCACCATTATTTCTCTTTCTAAACAAAACTTCAACAGAGAAATTAATCTCATCAAAACCGGAATCAATAATGGTTATGAAGTCCGTTTGGTACATGAAACACTCGAAGAAAAAAAAAGTGTAAAACAGGGCTCTTTCATGAATACACCAGAAGAAGTTAAAAAGTTGTTCTTTTCGATTCCGTTTCTAGGTCCTGTGTCATATCGGAGTCATGCCTATTACACTGGACAAGCAGGAAGAGCATTTTCAGTTCGTTGTAAAGAACACTTTTTGAGGGAGAATGGTTCCTGTCCTCCAAATTCGTCTTTTGCAGACCATTTATTAATCTCAGGGCATTTTCCCGATAGCATTGAAAATCTAGAAATTTTGCTCATAGAGAAGAGGCGGAAGCTCGATATTTGGGAGGAATTAGAAATTTTTAAACATTCGTCCTTACATGACGGACTTTTTCTTAATGAACAATTGCAGCTACGTAGTAAAAGTTTCATTAAAGGCATTAAGCCGTTGCTTTAGAAAATCAAATGCTTCCTGAACGGACTAATTCTTGCAGATTCTGAGATACTTTTTCTTTATTGTTATAACGTCTGGTACTTTGTTTGTCGAACATATCTACCAGTGGCGGCGCATCCTATATGTTCACTGGTTCAGTGAACCCCGAAATAAAGCTCAAAATAAATAAATAAAATAAAAAGTGTTTTTAAACTATCAATCTTCGTTTCGTTCTTCTATCAGATCATTTTATATGTACACTAGCTTATATGACGGTGCTTCGCAACAGTTGTTAAAGAGGGGACCTGTGTATATCATGGTTTTTTGGGGGTTCTGGGCCTAGGTCAGCAAAAAAAGAATCCTTGTTGGATCCCTCCATCAATAAACTCAGTTCTCGTAGCCAATATTTCAAATTTAAGTAGAAGTCATTGTCGAAAACGATGGTTTTTCATACAAAAAGTGAAATTAATTAAAGTCTGTACTCCAGAACAATGTAAATTCAATGTTCGGTTGTGTTCGTAAAGTTAAGACTGCAGTGTGATATTGTCTGTTTGGCGCAAACTTCTATCGCTGAGATGAGAAATAATAATAATAATAATAACAGCGCCATGTATTGCTTCTATGGTGTACCGATATTACTAAACTTTCTTTCACAATAAATGTATGCTGAAGTATTAGTATGTTGCAGTGCTGCACTGGGGACAATGTAGTTATTCTGCTGAAAGTTTGATAATTCAATCAACAGAGAAGTTCATGTCTGTTTAAATAAGACGTCATGGTGGTGTTAATGTGCGATAAGTCTGGGTAATCGTTGCAGGAATGGCGTCAGCTGAACGTCTGTATAGAACTTTCCATTAAATATAGTATTTTCATGAATTGTTTTGACTGTGTTAACAGCATCGGCCACTGGTTCAGCTAATATGTGTCCCCATGTTCTTCAGTGATTTCTTCATAAAGCACGAAGTTGAAATCGACTTGTGTAGTAGAAGTATATATTCAGAAGTGCAATTATCTCTGCAAAAGAAGACGTCTTTCCCTATCTTAATGTAGTCCACACCAAAAGTAAGTAATTACAAATTTTAATCACAATATTGTACCAAACAGTTATGAAAGCAGAGAGGTTTCTGAGGAGTTTGTTGCTCGCATGTGTATATTATCCAAGGAGGTTAAAATAAGGGGAGATGCCACTACTATGAAAAGCTTATCTGTCAACTGAAGCCAGTCCGCCATATTGTGAAGTCAACGAAATATGATTCAGATTAAAGCACTGTATGGTTCTTGCACTATTAACTTTCATACATTTAAATAACTTGTCATTTCTGGTACATGTTTAATATAATACACTACTTTGAACAAATACAGATCTTCCAGATAGGGGAACTGTAATTTATTAAAAAATATTGAAGCCACAATATGGCGACACGGCTTTACTTCTGTAGCGTTAAGGGCATCTCCCCCTATTTTAACCTCTTTGATATTATTTCTAGTGGCAGGTAGAGAGGAGAAATATCTGTGGAATGAGCATTCAGATGCGCAGAACCAATTTTGTGTCCTCAACATTAAGGTGGAAATGTCACATGATATTGGGAACAATCTACTAATCGCTGACTTTATCTTGGTTCGGTTAAGATGCTATGTGTAAATGACCCTTTTAGCCACGCTTCTTCAACTTTCTTGTTGCTACTGTGACACTTTTATTTACATATTTTTTATGTTATGTGGTTTCTTTCTGAAAAGGAGGTGGAGGCTCCTTTGCAGACAATGCGGTACAAACCAAATAAATAAATGTGTGGAAAAAGTGGATTTGTCAAAATATCACATGGTAATTTGAACTTAAAGTAGAGAACATGCACAGAAAGCAACACTCACTTCATCTGATATTTCTACTCTATACACAATTTAGTGGTTGTACCAATCAAAAGACGCACTTCTTTTCTTTCCATGACATTGCAAAACATATGGGATACAGCTAGGAAGAAAAAAAAGTTTGTGTACTAGTGGATTAAATTTTACTTGCAGTGACAGCGGTTTAATTTGCTATCGTTGACAACGAACTATTCGCTGTAGGAAGATGATTAACTTATTAACCAGAATGGCATAAATTATTTATTTCATCCTGAACATTAAGAATGATTCCCCTCATTCTACGTAACTGATTTTTGAAAAAGCATTCAACGGCTGTTGCCATCATCAGTGCACAACGCCGCCGCCGTTAAGTAAAATTGTACCCTTCTTGTAGTCTATTATGTCATAGTTATGAGAATGAAAGAAAAACACAGCAACGCCATAATTAGTTATTTGGTGTACTATGTAACTAACGTTGCCCCACTTTGTCCTTTCCTGTACTATGGCGTTTTCGAAGCATACCTTAACAGAACACCCTCAAATGAGGATACACCAAAATCAGAAAGGGAACTACATACATTCGATTTTCCATGCAAAGAAATCTTATGTAAACTCGAGAATCGATAGACACTGTAGCGTCTTATCGTCGTATCAATTACTTTAAATTAATAAATAAGCTTCGTTGAGAGACACTCGAAAAACTCTTTATTTAAGAGAAAAAACATAACGTAACTATGGAAATCAGAGAGTAAGTTAGTAATCAAAGAGTAAAGAAAATAAAAAGTAAAGTCTGCTCTTCTCAAGAATAAATATAAAATTCACTGTGCTGACGGCGATTCCCACACAGCCCCCCGCGGTAGAGCGGAGCTCCAGGGTTGTATGGATACTTGTACTTGACACGTCGGCCAGCTCTAGAACGTCCAGTTGGTACTGTGTGTTCCTCTTCGGTTCCTCTTGTTAGTATGGACGGTTCGGTGTTTACTTCTTCCGCCACTTCATCTTCTTGCTGTGGTTGTTGTACAGGTACTGCCGATTCATGACGTACCTGTTGCACGTCTTCTTCAGTCAGCAACATATGTGCAGGCTTTACTCGTTCCAACGATACTGTCTGCCGCTTTCCGTGACAGTCGATCTGCATTGTATGATCACCTCTCAGTAACACCTTATGTGGCCCGGAATATGGAGGCTGCAGTGGCGGTCGTACTGAGTCTGTTCTGAGCATGACATGGGTGCAGTTGCGAAGGTCCTTATGGATAAATGTTTTTCTTTCTCCATGTCGCGATACAGGTGATGGGCGTAGTGTAGCTATTTGTCTGCGTAGCACTTGCAAAACCTCTGGTAAGTCCTCTTGTGATGTCTCCACCTGAGCATTAAAGAATTCTGCCGGCAGCCGCAAGGTCTCACCTTAGACCAACTCTGCTGTGGAAGCTCCCAAATCTGTTTTAACTGCAGTTCGCAAGCCCAGTAACACCAGAGGTAAAGCAGATGTCCACGACTGTGAGTGACACATTAATGCAGCCTTTAAGGTTCTATGCAAGCGTTCGACTATACCATTACTGGCCGGATGGTAAGCAGTTGTGCGATGACGGCGGAAGCCACACAGATTAGCCAATTCTAAGAACAGTAAAGATTCTAATTGACGGCCTTGGTCAGTGGTCACATGTAATGGGCAGCCAAAACGTGCAATCCAAGTTTCCAGGAATACCCGTGCCACAGATTCTGCTGAAATAGCCGTTAGTGGCACTGCTTCTGCACATCTTGTATAACGGTCAATCATGGTAAGGAGATAGCGGTATCCTTCTGAAGGTAATAACGGGCCTACAATGTCCAAATGTACATGTGTAAATCTAGTCGTTGTAAGTGGAAAATCTCCAATCTGTTTGTGGACGTGTCGGCCGATTTTACATCTCTGGCACTGCAAGCATGACTTCGCCCAACTCCGGCAATCTCTCTTAATTCCTGGCCATACAAAACGGTCTATCATAAGCTTGACACTTGCGTTTGCTCCGGGATGAGCGAGGCTGTGAATGGCATCGAAAAAACTCTTTCTCGGTGTCTCAGGCACAAATGGTCTAGGTCTACCTTGAGATACATCGCACCAAACACAAACATTCTCTCCAGCTGGATGTACTTGTAATCGTAGCCCTGAGGTACCATCCTTGCGATACGCTTCAAGTTGCGGGTCCACTTTCTGTGCATTTGCCAATTGTTCATAGTCGATCGTCTGAGAAATAGCATCAACTCTTGACAAACAATCTGCAACCACGTTTTCCGCTCCTCTGATATGCCTCACGTGTGTAGTAAACTGGGCTATAAATTCTAGCTGCCGAAATTGTCGCGGTGAGCAACTGTCTTTGTTTTTGCAGAAAGCAAAAGTGATAGGCTTGTGATCGGTATATATAACGAATGGTCTGGCTTCCACTTAGGACAAAAATACTTTACAGCTTCATACATTGCTAGTAGTTCTCTAACATATGCACTCCAGTTGACTTGCGCCGCTGTGAGTTTACAGGAAAAAAAATCCTAAAGGTTGCCAGTGGCTATTTATTTGCTGGTGCAAGGCTGCTCCTAAAGCTTGCTGACTGGCATCGACCACTATGCCTAACGGTGCCTGAGGAACTGGGTGTGCTAATAGCACTGCATTCTGTAATTCTGTTTTAATTTGTTCGAATGCAGTTTGCATTTCTGGAGTCCATTTTAATGGTTGTTTCCCTGTCGCATTCTTGCCCACTAGAGCTGCAGTTAAAGGTGCTTTTCGGCTGCTTTTGGCAAATGCTTCCGATAAAAGTTTACAGCTCCAAGAAATCTTCGAAGCTGTTGGTAATTGGTTGATTGGGGCATCTTCTTTATAGCTGTAATTTTTTCTGAAAGTGGAATTATTCCAGCCGGAGTCACCGTGTAACCAAGAAATGATACTTGACTTTGTCTGAGCATACATTTAGCCTCATTTATTACAATTCCATACGCATCTAAACGCTTTAAAACGCGTTTTAAATGTTCCTCATGTTGTTCGTTCGATTTCGAAAAGATCAGTATATCGTCAAGGTATGAGAAACAACATTGCAAACCTCTTAACATTTCATCCAGCAAGCGTTGCCAAGTTTGGGCTGCATTTTTCAAACCAAATGGCATCCTTACATACTCAAATAAACCAAAAGGTGTTATGATCGCTGTTTTTGGTATGTCAGCTTCTGCGACTGGTATCTGGTGGTACGCTTTTTTTACAGTCTATGACACTAAATATGGTCGCTCCTGCCAGTGCATTCGTAAAATCTCTGATGTGTGGAATCGGGTACCGGTCGGGAATAGTGCGGCATTTAATACTCGATAGTCACCGCAGAGCCTCCAAGAACCATCTTTCTTTCTGACCATATGGAGTGGCGATGACCAGGGACTGTCAGACCTGCGAAGTACACCTTTTTGCAGCAATTCTTCGAACTCTGCTTTCGCTGCCGCAAATCGGTTTGGAGATAGCCTTCTTGGTCTCTGTGATACCGGTTGCCCAGCTGTCGTCTTAATGTGGTGCACTGTGTTGTGCAAAACTGTTTGCGTGTGCACCTTTTTATCATTACTATGCAAGTGACACATCTGACTATCCTGGTAGCCTATGGTACCAAAAGTATTTCGTCCTAACGTACCTTTTACTATTTCTTCGCCACATCTTATGGTTGCTGTACTGATATTTACCTCAAGTTTATTGTGATACAAAAAATCCGCACCTAGGATAGCATCTGTAACTTCAGCTAATACAAAAGACCAAGTATAATTTCGTTTGAATCCTAATTTAACGTCTAACTGACACTTCCCGTAAGTCATTATTGGTGCTCTATTTGCTGCAGTAAGACTTATCTGTGTAGCTTGAACTTCGGCTTTGCAACTTCCGATCGGTAGCGCACTTATGTCTGATCCTGAATCAATTAGGTAAATACGTTTCGATTCTATGTCACGCACATATAACCGGCACGAAAGCAAAGGTAAAAGAGACATGTTACTCACCATGATGCGCTGCTCGTCGGCCTCACCTTTTACTTGATTGATCATGCAGCTTGAGTACGTGCATGGCGTAGTGCACCTCGTAGCTCTCTCTGCAAACCGTCGATGATAACAGCAGACTTGGTCTTTCCATTGGATTCCGTTGTTTCCGCTGTTACTGTTCGTGCTTTGCTTACGAATGCTGTTCTCGCTCTCCAGCAGCGTCGCTACCCGTTTTTGCAGGGCTTCAACCTGTTCTTGTAGTTCACGTAATTGATCCTTGACAGTTGCTTGTTGGTTTCTCTGTATAGCTGCATTTTCTTGTGAGTCGTAATTATTGGTAATTGCAGTTATATCTGCTGTATGTCTCTTCTCCAATTCAGCATATACTTTGTCCGTCACTGAGAACAATGTTGAAATGTCTTGTGTCTCATACAAAACTGCCACCGTCTTAACATTCTCTGGTAATTCTGCCAGCCATACCTGTCTTAGCGTGTCATTTGAAAGTTCGTCTTCTCTAACTATGCTTCTCAGATGCCTCCAATATTCAGATGGAGTTCTGTTTCCTATCTTCTCGCCTTTCAGTACCCGTTGTATACGTTATTGTATCGGTTGACACAATCTTGTGATTACTAAATTTTTCAGAGACGTATACTGCAGCGTGGCTGGCGGCGTCAATATAATATCAGCGCTGAGAGCAGCTGCTCTGGCGTCTAGCACATTAACGGCTATTACAAATTTCGTGTGTTCTTCCGTAATTTCGTTTTGTCGGAAAGCCAATTCAAGCAATGCAAACCAAAGGTCTGGCTTATCCGGTAGAAATTGTGGCGTACGCACCTTCATTTGCAATTTATTAGTTGATGTACCTCTGCTGCTAGTCGGGAAATTTAGATCTTCCGCCGAGCTCTCATGCCTTTCTATTTCCAACCGTAATTCTTCCAGCTGTCTTTGTAAATCGTGGCGAAGGTTTGTTGCTTTACTGTCGCATGTTCGCGCCGATGCAATGCTCGACGATATCGTCTGTTTTTGCGTGCTCATTTTCTCGTTAATTGCTTTAAAATTCGGGGTCACCACTTTGTAGCGTCTTATCGTCGTAGCAATTACTTTAAATTAATAAATAAGCTCCTTTGAGACACTCGAAAAATTCTTTATTTAAGAGAAAAAACATAACGTAACTATGGAAATCAGAGAGTAAGTTAGTAATCAAAGAGTAAAGAAAATAAAAAGTAAAGTCTGCTCTTCTCAAGAATAAATATAAAATTCACTGTGCTGACGGCGATTCCCACAACACGAAGGAATTTCGTTATGTTTTAAATTCAAATGTTCCCTGTCGAAGCAAAGAAATGTCGCTAAGCTGTGAATATTAAAAATGTAATCAGCAACTCGCTGTACAATGTTAGTTTGTATTTGCAGAGATAAGATTGCGGCTCTTAATTCAAAATACTTCTGTTACTGAAGGAATATGCACAACACGACCATGTATTGTTTGTTTGCAGCACTACAACAAAACAGCACCTTTAATGGTGCATTGTTGTTCTATGGCATAACCATCGAAAAGTTATAAAAAAATAAAAGAAATAAACAATGGAGCAGCGCCGACTATTAGTTCTTTGGTGCACTACGTAACTAACAGGGCCTAAATTTGTTCTGTACTTTACTGCGCCATTTTCTAGGCATTCCTATACAGAATGGACTCAATATGTAGTAAGTATGCACCGAAATCAGAAGGAAACTACATAAATTCGTGTTTCCTTGCAAAGAATCCTCAATAAATGAAAACATTGATAGACGCGAAAGGACGTCGTTATGTTTTAAATTCAAATGATACCCGCGGAAAGACGCACTTCTTTTTCTTTCCATGGCATTGCAAGGCATTTGGGATAGAGCTAATAAATTTTTTTTTGTGTCGTACCTGAGTTAAATTTTACTTGCAGTGACAGTGGTTTACTATGTTAACGTTGGCAATGAAATATTCGCTTTAACGGAATCATTCATTTACTGATCGGAACAAAATTAATTATTTATTTCATTACCAACACGAAGAATTATTCCCCTTATAGTACGTGACTAATTTTTCAAAAAGGATTCAACATTAATACACTACACCGCTGCCGTAAGGGAAATCGTAGCTCTTGTTTCAGTGTATTACACCTTAGTTGTGTGAATAAAAAACATAGCATCGCCATTTATTAGTCATTTGATGTACTATGTAAATAACACCGCCTCTATCGGATCTTTGCTATACTATGCTGCAATTCAAGTGTAGCATACACCAGAAACTACAAATTACGATATCTTTTCTTCCCCTGATCCGATTTTGATGAAGTTATTATATGTTGCCCCAAGGTACTCTCAATTGACATATAAAACCCCATGAGACAGCACGTATCCTAGTAGCCGCAGCGTTGCAATGCGCATGTGCTGTTGAGGTTCAGATTCTCTTCTGAACTCCCTGGAGGCAGCGTATAGGTGTTCCCGCGGCAGCGAGGGGCGAGGGGAAACGCCGCTTTTAACTTTGGCGTGGAGCTGTTACCGACGCCAGCTCCTGGCTTCTCAGGCTCCGGCGGTTATGCACGAATGGTCCCGAAGCAAAGACAATGGAGCTACTGTGCACTGTACCTTGAGCATCGGCAAATACCACTGTTCTATAAAGAAAAACTTTTCTATTTCTGATAAAAATATTGTTATCCTAGTTGTACTTTGATTACTGAATTGTAAACTTTTTTTTCTGTTGGGATAGTTTGAGTAATCGCAATTTTATTTCTCTTTTCATTTTCTGATGTAGTGCATCTCCGCCTAGGCCATTTCTTTTTCACGTAGTGAGCATTTCGGTCTCGACTATCCCACTCGCAAAGAAAACAGGCATACTTTGTATAGCCTAGTTGAATTCCCAGTACCATAGCAATTACCTTCAAATCCGAACATAGTTTCGATTGGTGTTCATAGTATTTTAATGAACTTAGCATCATTTGTACGAATTCGTAATTCTCTTTAGTCAAGCAAACGTAAGCTACAGGAACAGAGATTATTTTATTTCCTGCCGGCCGCGGTGGCCGAGGGGACTAAGGCGCTCCAGTCACGGTCTGCACGGCCACTACGGTCGGGGGTTCGAATCCCCCCTCGGGCATGGATATTTGTGCCGTCCTAGTTCGTAAGTAGTTCATAAGTAGTTTGTAAGTTTACGGACTGATGACCCCGTAGTTAAGTCCCATAGACTATACAAACATTTGAACATTTTTTTTATTTTATTTCCGTTATGGAGCAAAAGACCCTTCAGACTTGTTTTCGATGCATGGTATGAAAAGTCTCCACTCCTGTGAAATATAGATAACCTTCAGCACTTTCATTATGCTAGCAACGTCATTGCAAAATCTCAGGGCTTCATCAGTTGCAAAATAAGAAATACAGGCATGTTCTGTGTGCATGAACACACTGATTTTAGTACTTTGGTGGAGTAGATTATGCTATTGTAATCTTGAACTGCGCCTTTTGTTTACTTAGTCCTAGATCACGCACAAAATCATTTAAATCTGCCTGTGTTTACAAATATGGCAATGACTCACTTATGCAGTGATGTAAAGGATCATCATCTGTGATTTCTGCAGTACTGCTTATTTCACTATCACTCGGAATTTGACCTCGAGTTCTTGAAGGTACTGGAAGGTTGTTCGGAATGCTGCACTGGCATTCTCAATGGAGGCAGGTCTGGGTAAACAATATGCCTCTTCAATTTTTTGCTTGTAAAACCCTGAATTTTTGTTAGACAGAAATAACAATCAGTAACATAGCCCTTCGGCTCTCTCCACACCATGGGCACAGAAAACAACGCCACATTCCCTTTACCTTTACACCACTATATTAGTTTGCAGAAACATGTAGCACGACAGAAATGTGGTGCCCGTTCTTTAACCTTGGTCTCCTATCTGTACTCCGAAGTAATGGTTATATGCTTTTTTTTATGACTGTTGAAATTTTCTTTCCTATTTCTTCAAAGTAGAACTTCCCACAGATATAGTAGAAGTTATCTGGCTTATATCGACATCCACAACGACGTGTCATTTCTGGAAATTTAAAAATACCTCTTCAGTAATACACCTGTACTACATTAAGAGTAGGGAACTAAGAAACGCTGATGTGTAAAAATAAGTAGTCATTTTACCTTAAACACCAGGCTCAATCAGTTTATATACAGGAACTTAAAAATTCAACTGTGCTTGGAAATAATGACAGAGACGGTGGTTACTTGTCAGCCAAAATACCCACTCGTTAAGATTGACACAAATTACGGCTAACACCACTGTTGTAAACTCGATACACGTGCCTCTATAAGGTTTGAAGTCTTACTGTGGAGGCAGC
Source organism: Locusta migratoria (assembly GCA_026315105.1). NCBI lineage: Eukaryota > Metazoa > Arthropoda > Insecta > Orthoptera > Acrididae > Locusta > Locusta migratoria. The sequence goes on along the minus strand of CM048746.1, from coordinate 504,785,764 downwards.
GACCTGCTTTTGCCGTTAGAGTTAATGAGCTGTTTCAGGTGGTCTTAATGATTATTCCCCTGCTTTTGAACAAGAAATCACGTTCTGTCACTATTGGATGCGGCAAGATACCCGTATTTCTATATAACGTCCCTATGTTTCCCATGAATTGTGAATATACATACTACATAAAAAGTATGCCTGACAATGATATTTTGTTTACATATTTGGAATCCCCATGGTAAACTGGTCTACAAGTGCACACTTTAATATCATAAATAGAACCCATTTCGAACAGTGTACTCCATTAAGGCAACATCCGCCCTTCATATTTGTTTTTGGCGCATTGAAGATTCATCAAAAACATGTCATATTTGGTAAAATTTCTTATAACTAAAATTAAAGACGCATAAACTGTAAAAACCCTTAGAAGATCCGATCATGACTAATACTGAAGCCACTGCTCTGCACCTAGCAAGAATAGCCGTGCGGTTAGTGGCATCGCGTTGAGCCGTTGCAGGTAGTGAGTCAGAGACCGACTACAAGCAATTTTTTAAATCCCAATTTTCTATTAACAGATACGGGAACAACAATGACTTTTGTATTGTTACCCGGTACTTGCAACATATCTTTGGACATTTTAGCAAATGTGTTGCGATTATGAGAGTAGGTTAAATGTCATTTATACTCTTCGTTGTGTCAAATATTTAACTGTTGCGCATACGTAAAAGATTAGGAGGGGTGCTGCATACAGTGCCACATGACCTGAAGGTAGCTTGTCTCTTCATCGTAACGGATTCATTTTGTTACAGTCTCTTAACAGTGTATCAGTTAGTGTGTTTTAGTGTTCACGTGCATATTCATACGTTCTTGGTGTTTATTATCATGGAAAAATGAACAACATTCAGTATCTTTTACAAACAAATAACTCAGCTTTAAACTTGGAACTAAAGTGTGAAATAAAGAAGCTTGGTAGGCCAATGCCTCAGCTTGAGCTGAAGCAAGCGCAAACAAGTCGTGGTAAGACATTATGCAGATCTTTTTACTGTTTGGCCACGATAACTTGACGATTTGCGCGGTGGCTGCTGGGAGCTCCATTACGGCTGCTGCGGGGAGTGAAGAGAGAGGGGAAAGCAGCTTGCTGCAGTGCTGGAACCGTTACTCTAACAATGTGTACAGTAATCTTTCGCGTCAAGGACCATTGTAACGTTGGCAGCACTTGTAAATAAAAGAATAACTTTCATCTAGTGCCGATATTCGCTGCTTGTGGCAGCACCAGCAAAATCGTCAAGTTATCGCGGCCAAATAGTAAAGAAACATCGACGCTCTGAGCGAGGGGAAGGGGAGAGGGAGGGAGGAGGCGGTGCGTCTATCAAGATCCGGCACTCAAAAAGTGAACCCCCAGGCATCTGAAGCACCAGCCGCCACTGATATCTACTAAAATTGTTTGTTTCATAGCCCTACTCAAAAATTCTGTTTATATTTTATCAATTTTACTGTCTCTGTCATACCTTCTTCTTCTTCTTGTTTATTTTTTTTATTTTATTTTTTATTTTTTAAATTGTAATTTCACAGCTACAAATTACATGCCAGTAGGCTGGCAGCAGCATTAAGTGCTGCTATTCAGCCGAGAGATAATACACAAATGAACTTGAAGAGCCGGCCGCAGTGGCGAAGCGGTCTGCGGTTCGCCAGTCACGGTCCGCACGGCCACTACGGTCGGGGGTTCAAATCCCCCCTCAGGCATGAATATTTGTGCCGTCTTTAGTATTAGCTAGTTCATAAGTAGTTTGTAAGTTTAGGGACTGATGACCCCGTAGTTAAGTCTCATAAGCTCTACAAACATTTGAACATTTGAATTTTTAACTTGAAGAATGTAAAACATATGCATGGAGTTTAAAACAATGAAGATGTAAAACATAATTATGACGAAATTACAGATCTGACTGATGATAAAATACACAGAGTCAGTAAAAACAATGAGCAATGGCGGTGTTAAAAACATACATTAAGACTCCAAACCACTGATGAGATGAAGAACACTGAAGACATTGTTTAAAACGTTACATCTGCGACACTTGTCTGGAGGCGGCGGAAGTAGATTAAATGCACACACTGGCGCACTTGCTACACTGGCATAACACTGAACGAAGCACTGCAAAAACTGATGGGGCAGGACCCCGCAACGTAGGGAGGGGAGAGTGTAGGGCTCGGGGGAGGGGGTAGGAGAGAGGGCGGAGAGGAAGCGTAGGGACTACAGGCACAGACGAAAATATACAGACGGGAAACCTCCGAAAGGGCTCGGTCACACATGCAGGGGTGCAGGGAAGGAAGGTTCTGTAAGATATCCCATGATGGTGCTGAGGTCAGAAACGGCCCTTTAAAATTGGCCAGCCGACGGCCAGAGCAGGCGGCAGGTAGCGGCTGTTCCCACTACCACTTCCCCTCAAACGCCGGCACACCGGACATAGCCGTGGCCTCGTGGTGGGCGGCACGAGCTCTCCCCTCAGCCTCCTCTCCACGCTACCCTCAGAAGCGCCTCTAGTGTTGTCTACCGGTACTAAGTTGGAGAATCGCCTGACATCTGCTAGCATTTTACAGAACTACGAGGAAAGTGTAGGGCAGTGGTTTAGGGGGGTTTCTTCTCTGTGTTGTTAGTCTGTGCTCCAGGGCAAGAAGAGGAATAACCAAGTGGGGAGGGGTGGGGAGGAAAGAGGAATGGGGAGGGGGGCACTTCATCCTTGGGAGGGGGATCAGGGTTGGTAGTAGGACGAATATATGTCAGGATGGAGGGCGTCATCCAGGAGGCGGAAGTTAACCTGGGGAAGTATATGGAGAGTGTGGAGGTAAAGGGAGGGAAAGATGCAGTGTTAAAGGCGTGTCAGAGGCCTGGGATCGGTGAGGAAGGGGCATAACAGGGGGTTGTGGAAGTCTATTGTGTGGTTGATGTATAGGATCCAGATGTATTCAAGGTATTGCAGGAGATGGAAAATGGGATGAGGTCATATATGATGTCATACCTTCACCACTTGACCAGTTTTATGTAAAATATCAGTTTGAGGTTCACGCCTACCTTCCTGGTAGATCTCGTGCTCGTGGACTTGGGCACTGGGCGAGTTCATTCCTTTGTTTGGGAGGGGCAGCTGCCTCAGTTGCGTGTTGCCTACTGTTCACGGGGCGCAGTTGACTGCGCTAGGCTAAGGACTGCCGGCTTAATAGATGAAGTGTACAGCTCTAGATGACGACAAGCTTGCACAGTTGCTGAGCACACTATAGAGCTGTGAGAGTAATGGTAAGATCCATATGTATTCGTTACTAAAAGAAACAGTACTCATTACAAATGTATTGTTACTCATTAGTCTCATTACCAGTGCCACCTAGAAATACGGCTGCTACACTGATTTTAAAACCATGAAAAAATTTTAACTGTTACTGTTAATATTACTTTAATATTTACATTTGCCTCGTAGATACTGTATGCCTCCTCTTTGAGGCAGTTATACTACTGAGTAAAGGACAGTACAGTCCTTTTTTCCGTGTGATTAAAATGCATTTATCGTACAAATCGATCATAATTAGCGAGACCTACTTACGACCTCCATTTTAAGTACTGTTACCACACTTGGAGGCTTGGAATGTCAGAATCAACCAGAATATGTTGTGACGAATGGCAGTGTGACCGATCATAGTAGTAGCACTACTTTTGCGAGCAGTGGGACTGCTGTACTGTATTATGTGGCATTAACAATTAAGATAATACCATCATGAATGAAAATGTGTAGTTTATAAATTTTGAGTATTTTTTACAAAACTTTTTTATAGTAGACAAAATAAAAAGAAAATTAACCATTAAACTGAAACCTTTACAGGTAAAAAATACAATAAAACGTATCTTTGAGTTAAAAGTGGTCGTTCAAATGTTTGTAGAGCTTATGGGCCTTAACTACGGGGTCGTCAGTCCCTAAACTTACCAACGTATGAACTACCTTACAATAAAGACACCACAAACATCCATGCCTGAGGGGGATTCGAACCCCCGACTGCAGCGGCCATGCAGACCGTGACTGGCACGCCACAACCATTCGGCCACCGCAGCCAGCCAAAAGCGGTCGTCAGATCATTGATGATTAACCTGTAAAAACAGGTGGCAAAGTACAATCCAAAATGATTAAAAACAAAAATAACCATCGAAAATCGTAGAGCTATGCAATATGCACTTAAAGTACATCACGGATGTCTATAAAAATTACTCAATCTTTAAGTAGTATCACAGAAAATACGCATTCTTTGTATTGGTTTTCGTTACAGAGTTCGTATCAATACGGTTGATGCGAATAGTGAAATATATGCATGGGCAGGTAGATGGGAGGAATGAAATGTTCGTATCGATATGGTAGATGCGGATAATGAAATGTGTTCATGAGTAACAATCAATATTTTGTATCATCCAAAGTATTCTTTACTTAGAGTTTGCTACAGCTCTAGTACACTAGTGCATCCAGTTGCTTTTCAACAGTAGCTGCAGCTACATGTGGGAGGAAACAATGAACTGATACATAACACACATATTGTGTGGATGGCAGTGATGGTTTGCTCTAACACATCATGATCTGCATCACAAAAAAAATTTTGTCTGTTACCTAACAAGCAGTGTCTGCACATACCACTTGACATCGTTTACAGCAGAATGGAATTTCCCACAAGACATCAATTGCTGCATTTATGGCATAGTCATTTCCACAGGCATTTTCACTAGCAAGTTCTGCGATGAATAATGGACATCAACAACCAGACAGAAGTACAACATTTTTGTTGATAAATCCAATTTCTGCCTGCATTATCAAGGTGGTCAGATTAGAATATGAGAACACTGTGCTAAGAGAATATTTAATTGTTTCCTTATGCATCGCCATAAAAGTCCTGCACCCAATACTCTGGATCAGGGTGGTATTTGATTCCATTTCTACATCTACATAGATACCCCGCAATCCACCGTAAGGTGCATGGCGGAGGGTACACTGAACATCAGCTAGGCATTTCCTTTGCTATTCCACTCCCAAATAGAACAAGGAAAAAAATGCCTATGCCTCCATATGAGTTCTAATTTCTCTTATCTTGTCTTTGTGATCACTACGTGAAATATAAGTAGGTGGCAGCAAGATCGTACTACACTCAGCTTCAAATTTCGGTCCTCTAATTTCCTCAACAGAAATTCATGAAAAGAACATCATCTTTCCTCCGGCAATCCCCGATTGGGTTGCCGGAGCATTTCCGTGACATTCGCGCATTGGTCGAACCTACCAGTAACAAACATAGCTGCTCGCCTCTGAACTGCTTCTATGTCTTCCTTTAAACTGATCTGCTGCAGGTCCCAAATACTTGAGCGATACTCAAGACTTGGTCGTACAAGTGTTTTATACACAGTCTCCTTTACAGCTGAAGTACATCTACTCTAAATTCTCCCAATAAACTGAAGTCGGCTGTCCGCCTTACTCACAACTGCCCTTACACGTTCGTTCCATTTCATATCGCTCTGCAGTGTTACACCTAGATATTTGAACGACACGACAGCATCAAGAAGCTCACTACTAATGCTGTATTCGAACATTATGGGATTGTTTTTCCTACTCATGCGCATCATCTTACATTTTTCTAAATTGAGAGCTAGCTGCCATTCTTCACACCACCTAGAAATTTTGTCTAAGTCATCCTGCATACTATTAACTTTCCCTTCCGTTCCATCCTTTTTTCTTCCCTTCTCTTCCACCTGAGGAAGGAACTGTGCTCCAAAAGCTTGTCTTTTTTGTCCCACTTTTTTCTTTTTCTTCATTTGTGTATCAGCAGTACAACACAAAGGTAAGTACTAGTCAGCCGATCTATCTCTTTTGAAAAATAATTTGTATACTATTATAGTCAGTTAAAGACGACACCCTTCCATACACCACAGCATCATCAGCAAACAGCTGCAAATTTCAAGTTACTCTGTCCATCAGATCAATTATATAGATAGAAAATAATAGCAGTCCTATCACACTCCCCTGGGGCACACCTGACGATACACTCCTCTCTGATGAACACTCACCGTCGAGAACAACGTACTGCGTTCTATTACTTAGGAAGTCTTCCAGCCAGTCACAAATCTGCAAACCTATTCCATAAGCTCGTATCTTCGTTAGCAGTTTGCAGTGTGACACTGTGTCGAACGCCTTTTTGAAGTCGAGAAAAACACAATCCGCCTGTCGCCCTTCATCCATGGCTCGCAAGATGTCATGTGGGAAAAGGGCAAGCTGAGTTTCACATGAATGATGTTTCCTAAACCTGTGCTGATTCATAGAAAGAAGCTTTTCCGTTTCAAGGAAATTTACTATATTCAAACTGAGGATATGCTCCAAAATTATACACGAAACTGATATCAATGATATTGACCTGTAATTGTGTGAGTCAGGTCTTTTTCCTTTCTTATAAATGGGAGTCACCTCCGTTTTTTCCCAATCACTAGGAACTTTGCACAGAATTAATGATTCACGATAAATGCAAGCTAATTAGGAGGCCAATGCCGCAGAATACTCTTTGTAAAACTGAACTGGTATTCCATCCAGACCAGTAGACTTTTTCATATTTAGCTGTCTCAGCTGCTTCTCTACACCAGAAATACCTATTACTATGTCCTCCATTTTGGAATTGGTACGCTGATCAAATGATGGTACATTCGAGTGGTCCTCCTGCGTGAAAGATTTCTTAAAGGTTAAATTTAGAACTTAGCTTTCCGTTTACTTTCTTCTATTACTGCCCTGGAATGTTCACGAGTTACTGGATAGTGGGCTTTGACCCGCTTATCGATTTTACATAGGACCAGAATTTTTTCGGGTTCTCGGAAAGATCTTTTGCTAAGGTATGGCTGTGGTAATTATTGTATGCTTCACACATCAATCTTTTTATAGACACATGAATCTCTACTAACTTTTGCCTGTCATCATTTGTGTGTTCTTTTCTGAATCGAGAGTGCAACAGTCTTTGCTTTCTCAGCAGCTTTCTAACATTATTATTATACCATGGTGGATCTTTTCCATCCTTAATCATCTTTACTTGTACATATTTCTCTAATCCTTTTTTTACAATGGACTTAAATTTAGTCCACAATTCTTCTACATCTATAGTCCCAGAATTAAACAATGCCCATTCATTTTCTAAGTGCGATTTTAGCATTTGTTTATCGGCTCTTCCCAACAAAAACACACTCGTAGCCTTCTTGATTGGTTTATGAACTTTCATCACCATCGACGCTATGATGATATTATGATGACTAATTCCTGTCTCTACACAGACATCGTTAATAAGGTCAGGCCTGTTCGTAGCTATAAGATCTAAAATATTTCCATTGCACGTTAGTTGCTGGTTTAATTGCTCAAGACAGTTTTCAGAGAATGTGTCCAAAAGTAGCTTGCAAGACTGCTTGTCTGTACCACCTGAAATGTAATTAGAGAGGTCCCAATCTATACTCTTGAGGTTGAAGTCTTCCCTGACTAATATTACATGGCCTGGATACCTACACACTACCTGGTGTAGACTTTCTTTGAATGACTCTAAAACTGCTAAAGCAGCGCTGGGGGGGGGGGCGGTAAAAACACCCAACTATTAACTTTACTTCTTTTAGACCTGTTATACGTGCCCAGATAACTTCACAGTTACTTTCAACCTTGATCTCAGCAGAAACAATATCTTTGTCTACAGCAATGAACACTCCTCCTCCAGCTGTATCCAACCTATCTTTCCGATATACATTCCACACCTCACTAAATATTTCTGAACTGGCCACATCATGATTTAGCCAGCTTTTTGTGCCGAAAACTATCTGAGCACAATAATTTCCATGCAGTGAAGCAAATTTAGGAACTTTGTTTCTAATACTTTGTAAGTTCGCGACTAATATTTTGATATTTGAATTTTTTAGCCAAATGTGGCCTGAATTTGCTGTTTGAATGTTGACAGGTAAGTGCTTATCAGAGTTAGTGCCTGGCCTAAAAAAAAAAAAAAAAAAAAAAAAAAAAAAAAAAAACATTTGCACTCCACAGGTACTCTGTTACCCGAGTAGCCGCTTCCTTAGTGTAGTGCATCCCTGATCTATCTAGGGGCACCCTACAATTTCCCACCCGATAACGCAGATCCAGAAATCTGCAGCCATGACTGTCACAGAGTCGGTGAAGCCTCTGGTTCAGACCCTCTACTCGGCTCCAAACCGAAGGACCCCGATCAACCCTCGGAACAATGCTACAAATCGACAGCTCTGCTTGCACCCCGCGTGCGAGGGCAGCAGCCTTCACCAGTTCTGCCAGCCTCCCATAGGACCTGAGGATATCCTCAGAACCCAAGCGACAAGTGTCATTGGTACCGACGTGAGCCACGACTTGCAGACCACCGCACCCCTCACCCTCGATAGCTGCTGGCAAGGCTGCACTCTGGCAGACACACAGAGTGCATGTTGGACTTCTTTCTGGATCTCGATGCTAAGTGCCTAAGGGGCTCCATCACATGCTTAACATTGGAGCTCTCAATAACTAATAATCCCCTTCCCCCATGCATTTGCTCGGACCCTGCTGAAGGAGTGGCCACACATCCACTCACAGGATGAATGGGCATGGACGGACGTCCAGCCTCCACATTGGCCTTCCGCTTTGAGCGAAGTGAACGCCGTTCAACCCACCACTCCCCTTGCGGAGAGGGCGGCTCGACCACGTCTGGTACACCTGAAGGTGCCTCGGTAGCAGGTACAGAGAGCGAAGCATGAGACAACTGAGGTTTCCCACTCATAGCACCAGACTCCCAACCATCGCTACACCCTGACACAGCAGCCTGAAGAAGGCTGACCATAGCCAACCGCACGCTCAGCTGTTTGTGAACCACGCCAACTCCTCCTGCTTCTGCAGACAGCAGGTACACATCCTATCCATCCTATTGATACAATTAACTGTAGAAAGTAGAAAACTAAATAATCAACTTTTAAGTAGCCTGGTACTTTAATAAAGACGACTGGCAGCTGATTGAACTGTCGTCAGTGGTAAGTACACTGTGAAATCAACGAAACTGAGTCCGGCAGTTTTAAAAATAAAACAAGAAAATCTATGGAATACACTGTTATCAAACACGCAGGAATATAAGCTTTCTCAAAGCAGAACATGAAATAAGGAAGTGACAATATGACCAATCACGTAGCTTGCAGCAGACGAAAACTATACACACTGTATTTATCAAAATAAGCGGGAATAAACTCTTAAAACAGTAGCACAAATGAAATCTGCCAAGTAGGTGAGAAGAAACCTCTTAAAAACAGAAAAACTAATGAAAATTAAGAAATTAACTGGTAACAAAATTTCCCCCTAGTATACACTGCCAGTATGCAACGAGCCAGCATTATGTGTTGGAGCCTGTTGTTCTCCCATACCTTAAGAGTTTGCCAATGTTCACAGTGCAGCAGGATAATGTATGGCCACATGTGGCATGTAGTGTTCATGGCTTCTTTGTTGTCCATAGGATTGCATTGCTGCCTTGGCCTCCCTGAAAAGACTGCAGGTAGACTGGCCCAGAATACACCACCTACTGCTACAGTGGAGCAGTGTCAAATTCTACAGCCCAGAAATCCACATCTTCTTTGATTCAATGCCTCACATGGAACTGTATTTTCAATTATGTGATCTTTGTATGTGTTATCGCCCAAATAAACTTAACTGAAATTGGCTGTGATATCTTTGGCCCTTCCTGGTGTTGCATTGCAGTAGTGTATATGTTTGTGGCTAAGTCAAGCAAATTATTGACCGCATGCCAACTAAAGTGTAATGTCTTTAAGTTTTATCTTTGGCTTGTAACTTTGTGTTAGTGAGGCAGTTCCCACCTATCTTCATGTGTATCCAGATGTACAATAAAATGCTAGTGTGAATATAACCGTTGGTATTTCCTTGCCATCATGTAATCTCCTTCATATTCACACAATCCATCCCTGCAGTTAGAAATGAACATCCCCCATCTGAGGCTCAAATCCATAACCACAAAACTGTTTTAGCCTCTGTTACTTTGAAATGCTTATCCAAATAAGCATCTTGTACTTTCACAGAACTGAAGACTCACCCTCCCCCCATGCCAGAAGAATAAATTACCTACTCCACTCAGGTAGTCTACAACTTGAATGAGTAATGCTTATGATATGCCAGTGTTTGTAAATTTCAGTACAAAGAAATGTCTGCTATATCAGTGATGATGAGGCTACCTTAAAATAAAATAAAATAAAGAACAAAGCATACATGGTGAGTTCTTGGTAGAGTTTACTAGTATACATTCTATTTATAACAGGTTTCCAAAGATAGAGGTGACGTAATTTTCTTTAAAATCAGCAATAGATCTCTGATAGTCTCAGTATAAAAATATGCTTCAGTGTAAACTTAGACATTTTCCTTTGTAAAATCATTTACTTTCCTTTGGTGGTCAAGACATCAATTACCCCTACCGGTATGAGAGAAGTCTCTCTTTAGGTGCTAATCTTTTATTGTTATGAATCACTTCAGTAGTACCATTCACATAAATATATTCAGATCTTTGTCATTTATTTTACAGGTCTCCAGTACTGGTGACAAAATGATTCTGCAAATGGCACTACCACAAAGAATCACACAGAAACCACGACCCAACAGTCTGCCTGACTCTGTTGATTCTTGTAAGTACAGAAAGATGAGCAAATCACCTTCACTTTACTTATAGGAATTAATTATGATTTAGGATTTATGTGGTTTTCCTAACTTACTTCAGGTTAATGCCAGGATAGTTCCTAGTTCTACAAAGACATAGCAGAGTGTACTATTTGAGCCTTTTTGACCATGACCTGTAAGTACTTAAATGCCACCATATACAGGGTGTCCAGAAAAGGGCTCCCTGATTTCAAAATTAGATATCTCGAAAACAAAGATCGATAGAGGAATGCAGTAAATGGTATGTTTATTGTGAAAACTGTAATAAGTTTATACAGCAGTTTGAAATAATAGTTACAAAAGCTGCTAACAGCTGGCACTGCACGCTGTACAGCTCATATCAGCCTACATAAGTGAAATAATCATATGTAAACACTCTTTGCAAACAATCACATCACAATGTTTTTAAAATATTCACCATTGGCACTACAGAGGTGGCGCAAACAAAGAATGAAATTCGCCATCACATTTCGTAGTGTCTCAACCGTAATGGATTCACATGCCACAGAGATCGCCAATTCAAGCTCATCCAGTATCCCCACAAAAAAAAGTCACAGGGAGTCAGATCCATCAAATATTGAGACCAATCCATGCCTGCACCAGTAAATTTGGGATATTCCAAAGCAATGACTCGATTCCCAAAGTATTCTTCAAGAAAGCGAAACACTTGTTTGGTCCAATGTGGTCGGGCTCCATCTTGCATAAACCATTCAGTATATGATGGCTGTGTGGCGACAAATTGTTCCAAAATTGCAACGTAACATGCACCAGTGACCGTTTCTCGAATGAAAAAAGAGCCAATAATGCCTCTGCTGCATACTGCAGCCCACAGAATCACTTTAGGAGAATACAGTGGTTTCGTTTCACACCAATATAGCTTTTCGGAACCCCAAAATCGCCAGTTCTGCTTATTCATGTATCCATTCAGGTGGAAGTGTGCTTCATCTGTAAACCAAATGCAGCCAACATCAAATCCTTCACTATCAATCATTGTGAGCATCTGATTAGCAAAGGCAACCCTTTGTTGCACAGCTCGTACGGGTATGGCCTGGTGCATTTAAATTTTGAATGGAAACATGTGTAGGCTCTTTCTCAGTATTTTCTGCGTGCTAGAACACTTCAAACCAGTCTCAGATGCAATTCTATGGATGGATGACATTGGATTTTGCTGAATAATTCCAGAAACTGTGGCGATATTTTCAGGCGTAACTGCGGTTTGCTTGCGGCCAACATGCTCCACTAGATCATCAGTTATGCTGCCTGTTCGTTGAAATTTTGAGAAGAGCGTACGAATGATTTTCGCATCGGGTCCTTTTGGAACATTAAGTCGTGCTTGAAAACTTTGCATTGTTTCTGTAGGACTCTCTTCTAATCTGTGGTACTCTAGCACCAGAAAAACGCGTTGTTCAATGGAGTACATGCTTTTAATCTCTTCCTTCGGTATGCTAACCTCCTTTAAGGTTTCAATAGTGGAACTGATCACTCTGGGCTTCGGATTACTATTTATACTAGGCATTATGTATGGCGATTACAGCGCCATCTGTTAGCAGTAGGAAACATCTGACGGTTTCGAAACCAATGAAACCGTACCATGTGTGGTTTCGAAACAGTGTTTCGAAACCATGAAACCGTGAAGCAATGTATGTTTTGTCATGAAAACTTCGTTCTAGGAGGGCAATATTTTACACTATGTGGAAAAGGGTACATACAAGAACCTGTCAACCATAGAGTATATATTTACTTATTGGTCTGTACGAAACATGTTGATAAATATTTTTTCCCGTGTTGTTCATGTTGCCAACATAGTCACACGAGGCCGCCCGTATGGTAGGTAAAAGTTTACCCCGTTAGGAACTCACAACTGCAATACGGTACGCATATTACAGTGATGGATCATAAATGCTACTTTCTATACATACTAAATAAATTATAGGGAATAAAGGGCACACTAAATAATCACAAGTAATGCTATGGAATTAAAAAATAATAAAGTAAGAAGCAAGTTCACCACTTGTAGGTCTTGACCGTTAGATTACCGCCCCAATTCTTTTAACTCGAGTGTCGAAAAATTATAAGGACAGTAGGTAACTTCCTTTTTTCGCTCATAAGAAACCAACTCTTTATCACAAGATTAAATAAGCGATCAACCCTTGTTAGTATAAAAAATGTCATTTCAGGCTTCATGTTGTATCTTATTTTAAAGAATGTAGTTTCACTCGTGTGTCTTTAATATGGTAGATAAACCTAGAATTTAACTGGTTTTTCAATGCAAAACTTTCACATTTATAAAGCAGACATTATGCCATTTCGGAATACAGCAGTCTCTTGCAAACGAATCTTGATATCAGTAATCATAAGCTGCAGACTCAAGAGTGTCAACTGCTGTTTGACACTCTCTAAATGGTTTATATACTAGTTAAGTTATATGTGTATCTGTGTGGAGCTTCAGTAAAATGAAACACCATATTTCGATACCATTAGTCTGTTCCGCGTTACTGCATTAATGGTTTGAAACACCGGTGTTGTGAAACCGACACGAAACCGCGAAACCAACAGGAAGAAACGGTTTCAGTGTATCGACAATCGACCGCGAATGTGATCCGAAACAGAACAAAATGAAACCGCATGGTTTCGAAACCGTGAAAGATGGCGGTTTCGAAACCATGAAACCGTTGTGTGTATCGAAACCTGGTTTCGAAACCGTAGCCAACTCTAGTTAGCAGCTTTTGCAACTATTATTTCAAACTGCTGTATAAACTTCTTACAGCTTTCACAATAAACATACCATTTACTGCATTCCTCTATCGATCTTTGTTGTCGAGATGTTTAATTTTGAAATCAGGGAGTCCTTTTCTGGACACCCTGTATGAAACACTTTTTTCCTTTTTTTATCAACTTGGATCATTTCTATTACACTTAGCGTGTATTCATACTTATAACTTGCTTTACCACCATATTTTTATCAGATTCATAAGTTGTCTCCCATTGGTACATTTTGACTTATATGCTCATTAAAGTTACTGCAGAGTATGGCTTTTCTCTACAATTATCTTCAATAGCAAGGTCAATGTTTCATATGTGAGTTGAAGTTCCCAAAGTCACCATCATCAGGACACAAGCTCCAAAGCACCAAATTCCAAACTTATCTCAACAGAGTATTTTTTTGGGTCAGTTTTTCTTACCCTTAAATTATTGTAAACTACTACAAATATCATCATGTATAGGCTGCATATACTCAGGTTTTTGCAATGATATTCATGTTAGTAATTTGTACTAACAAGAGTAGTAGAACTAATAAAAGACTGGAGATTACAGTACAAAATTATAAGGAATGGTTTCTAAAAGAAAGATTAGTAAAAAATCCTAAATGAGCGATTTGGGTGATGATAAGCCATCAGTCATCATCAGACAGGGAAGAAATTCCATGTGGTGTCACACAAGGATCCATCATACTTTTTCTTGTCTACAGTAATGATCTCACAACAGTTACACTACCAGAAGCAGAGTTCATTTTGTTTACAGAAGATACAAGTATTTGCAATAAACAACACGTTGAGCATAGCTTTAGATAGGTCTGCTAATGATATTTTCATATTAATAGATGGTTTAATGCGAACTCATTGACATTAAACTGTGAAAAGACTCAATAGATGCGATTCAGAACATGTAAGAGGTTTCCATCCAGCATGTACATAAAGTATGAAGAAGACCAGATAGAAGAGGTTGACAGTATCAAATTCCTGGGATTACAGCTTGGGAGAAGCACACCACAGAACTGCAGAAATGACTTAACAAATGGATGGGTCGAACCCCAATTTTACTGAACCGAATCCGAGTACCGAATCTTAAATAAAATATGTGCCGAATTCCAAATCCGAATCGAATCTTCCGAATCTCAAACCCAAATAATCTGTTAACTCAAGTACATGTATTTAAAAAGAATTACTTCTCTATCACAGCAAGTGATGAAGATAAATCCTTCTGGGGTGAATCCCAAATGACAATATTAACAGTAAAATTTAAGAAATTAAAATTTCATTTAGATTTTTATTTTACATCTTAGGGATTTTTTAATACCCCCTACCCTTAAAAGAAATTTGTATGAAACATTTTGATATACAGTACATGTTGTTTAGATGGTCTAAAAGATAATAAGAAACTTTCTTCACTCTAACACAAAATGTTTCACTTTGATGAAATAAAAAATAATGAAAGGAAAGGATTACTACGTATTTTCTTCTTTTTCCAAAGGGGAAGACTCAAAAATAAAACCTGAAAAGATGAGTAGATATTTTGGAAGTCAAAAAATAGATTCTTAAAAAATACAATGTGTAAATGTTAAATAATTTTATAGTTATATATCAGCACAGAGAAATCCATGTTTATTCTATGTGTGTGTAGAGGTTAGTGCCATGAAGACATTTCAGAATTGTGAAAAGTACTTAACGCGCAGATTGCGCATGCCGGAGTGTTAAGCAAGGGTATTTTGTAGATTTATTTATTCTTTCAAACATTTAAGATCACGTAACTTGTCTGCACAGAATTTTTATTTGTAGAAGATTTAAAAATCAGTACTAGAAGTCAGTTGCCATACTTTATTTCTATATGCTTCCGTTCAGCATAAGAGTAATACAAATGCAATCATTAACATGATACGAATATTCTTCCGGGTTTGCCGTTTTCTTTCGGGTTTGATAGGTGGACGGAATTTAAATGTGGTAACAGCTAACATGGAATATTACTCTCTGTACTGTTTACATGTGTATTATTCTTATGACGAAAAGAGTGTGGAATTTACGAATCACGATTCATAGGAATAATACCTTGCCCCTAATGGAAGGCAGAGGTTGTAGCATCAAGCATATTGAAGCAACACAGGCTTGCCAGTCGGCTTTACATAGTAGATTTTAGGTAAGACTTCAAATGTATGGCTATGGTATGAAACTAAATGTGGAAATATAAAACAATTTTATTAGACTTATAATACAAATTTTACACAATGTTCAAATAATAGCAATTAGATACCAGTACGGTAATTATGAATCACCGTCATTTGATTCCTTGTTACACAGTTCCTTCATACTACAGAGCATCATCACTCATACAATCTAGTGCAATTGGCCTTGAACAATTTTAAATACCTGTTACACAATCTGATTTGGAACCCACTTCCAGGTATCATCATTCCATTGGCACACTTGCTCATTTTACACAACCGATTGGTATCAGTTGTCTGTCACTTTTCAAAAGGCAGTAGGTGTACATATGTTTCAAGTTTGACCCAGTGGCGTATCCAGTGGGGGAGGGGCAGTCGGGCTGCAACCCCCCCCCCCTACAGACCCTTCTGGAACCCCTCAGAACATGATCCTGAATGCGCCACTGGTTTGACCTTAAATGACTGACTGAAACAGACGTCAAGTTATTGCTGAATTCATGTTATCCCATCTGGATGGTGCAAGATTAGAACTTCTTTTCTACATAATAAATTACTTTCTTCTTGAAATCCTGGTGTTTCATTACAGTTCACTTATGTATTCTTGGTATTTACCTGAAGAAATTTATTTTTGTTGCTACTTGTATTTGAAAGGCATTTTTTTATGAATGAGAAAGTTTTAGCCAATATTTATATTTGCACCTGCTAAGCAAGCTTGTGTAGCAGTTCTTATATTAGACGGGGAAAGTTACTTGAGGAGCTCCTAGCACCATTTATCAGAACTAGTCAAAGTGAGGTCGTTTTGTTTTGTGACATTGTGTCTTTCAGCGGATCTATGGAAATAAAGTAAATAATGCAAAGGAAAGTGTACTGTTATGCAAAGTAAACTAAAACATTCATAACTGAAGGTTTCCACAAAACACTTTGGATTCAGAATTCGGTAGTATTCGGCCATTATGTGCCGAATCTTGAATCCGAAGCCAGTGTGCTAGATTCAGCGAATAATGGATTCGTCCGAACCATTCGGACACAACCCTACTTAACAAATCTAGTTTGGAGTACAAGTGTTATCAGATGTAGGAGAATAAAAATAAAAAAGCTTGCATATTTCGCTTACTTTCATTACATAATGTCATATGGAATAATATTTTGGAGTAACTCTTTAAGTCAGCCAAAAGTTTTCAGAGACCAAAAGTGTGTAATACGTATTATTTGTGAAGGAAATTCACGGACATCCTGTAGAAGCCTCCTCAAAGAACTGGGTATACTAACTATTGCCTCTCAGTATATTTATTCCTTAATGAAATTTCTGATTACTGATGCAAATTCTCCACAAAGATGATAAATTATTCTTCAAAACAGATAGGATGGCTAACCAATACTTACCTTAGTGCTGCAACACCGGTAGTCACACAAAAAAGAAAAATAATGAAACAATAACACTAGCTTTCAGAACAGGTTTCCTTCATAAGATAGAAGAGAAGGGAAGAAAAAAGGAATAGGGAAAAGAAGGGGGAGGTTGTTCTCAAACTAGACCATGAGGATGATATTTGTACTGTGGAATCAGAGATGCTGTATATTAGTACTGAGCCATGCCAAAGAGGATATATAATCAAAGAGAATAGATCAAAGAGAAAAGAGAAGTGAATCAAATGATGCTGAGTGGGGGGTGGAGGAGGGGGTTATCTAAAACGTTTTTGATTAACAGGGAAAGGTATAGACACACACACACACACACACACACACACACACACACACACACACACACACACACACACAGACAACCTATCTCATTTGAAGAATACTTAATCATCTCTGTGGAGAAAGTCTATCAGTAATCGGAAATTTCATTAAGGAATAAATACACCGAGAGGCAGTAGTTAGTATACCCAGTTCCTTAAAGAGGCTTCTACAGGATGTGTGTGTGTGTGTGTGTGTGTGTGTGTGTGTGTGTGTGTGTGTGTGTAGCTCTGTACAATATAATTTTCAAGAAAGCTTACACTCAAAGTTGTACAGCTTGGAATGATATATATTAAACATACTTCCGTAAATCAATTGAGTGTTTCTGAACCAGAAATTCAGGTGTTATGTTCCCTCACATACTAAAAAAGTAATCTTGATTGACCTATACCTAACCTAACTTTCACTTTCAAAAAAATTGTGTAAAATAGCCTTAAGAAGGTTAGATAGGGGTTAAACAAGAAGTTTATTTTTAGTACAAGAGGGCACAAAGCGCCTGAAGTTACATTTCAGAAACACTAAATCTATTAACAGTTGTACATTCGATATGTATCATTTCAGGCTGAGCTATTTTGAGTGTAAGCTTTATTAAAAATTACCCTGTAGTTGCTATAGATATTTTTACTTTGTTAAGAATACTCCAGCTGCATTAGGAAAAGCTTAAATTTTTTAGTAGTTAATGAAATTAGAAAACCAATGACAATATTGTCTTATTACATGACAGAAAAAAGAGCACAGTGCCAATCAAAACAGTAGACATATCCAACAGCTATTCCACAGGATTAGCTTAAAATATAATCAAAATAAATTTCAGTACTAACAAACAGCCAATGGAAAATAAGATCAACTCTTGCAAATCCTCAATGTTTGTTGATTATGTATGCAGGGAAGAAGTAGTCAAGGCTGTAAAAGAACTAAAACCAAATACTCAGCAGGGATAGATGGCATTCCCAGCAGGATATTGCAGCTATCCCTCCAAAGTATAATTGACCCACTCACTTACATTTGTAATTACTCATTAGAATCAGGCATCTTTCCTGAACAGTTAAAAACATCTAACGTAGTTCCCATATACAAAGCAAGTGACAAGGAAAATGTTAAAAACTATCGCCCCATAACAATAACAACCAGTTCCTCTAAAATACTGGAAAAGATAATTAATACAAGTTAATTAACCAGTCATCGTTTAATAAATTATTAATGTGCGTTCTTGGCTTTTTATTTTGAATACTATGCATAGATTTCATGCCAAGCTTCATGAAGTGGAGGCCACAATTTATACCTCACAGTCACATTTCGTGTGCAGAAATCAGTGTCATGAACTCCGCAAAGGATACTGTACTACCGTTTTGTAGACAGGAAGGTGAGTTGTTTTTTCAGCAGTCATTGCTCATTCCCATAGGCCTGCAATGTCCTCTCGATGGTGTAAAACAACTGTCCTGCCCAACAACAGCACCAGATGAATGAAACTTTCACTCTGCAGCGGAGTGTGTGCTGATATGAAACTTCCTGGCAGATTAAAATTGTGTGCCAGAACCGGGACTCAAACCTGGGACCTTTGCCTTTCGCAGGCAAGCGCTCTACCGACTGAGCTATTCCGACATGACTCACGCTGTAGGAGGCGAGGTACTGGCAGAAGTAATGTTGTAAGGCAGCATTGTGAGTCGTTTCGGGATAGCTCAGTCGGTTGAGCAATTGCCCGCGAAAGGCAAAGGTCCCAGGTTCAAGTCCCAGTTCTCGCACACAATTTTAATCTGCCAGGAAGTATCATATCAGCATACACTCCGCTGCAGGGTGAAAAGTTTCATTCTGGAAATATCCCTTAGGCTGTGGCTAAGCCATGTCTCCACCATATCCTTTCTTGCAGGAGTGCTAGTCTTGCATGTTTCGTAGAAGAGCTTCTGTGAAGTTTGGAAAGTAGGAGGCGAGGTACTGGCGGAAGTCAAGTTGTGAGGCGGCATCATGAGTAGTGTCAGGATAGCTCAGTTGGTTGAGCACTTGCCCACGAAAGGCAAAGGTCCCAAGTACAAGTCCCAGTTCCGACACACAATTTTAATTTGCCAGGAAGTTTCAAAATATTAACAAATTGTCAACATGGTTTCAGAAGTAAGAAATCAACAGTGACTGCAATTTATGAGTGCACAACTACTGTATTAAAAGCAATCGATGGTAAATACCAAACCACAGGTATATTGTTAGATCTAACGAAGGCTTTTGACATGGTTAACCATAAAATTCTTCTCAAAAAGCTTGAATGTCATGGAATAAAGGGACTGGCAAATGAATCGATCAAATCATTTCTTAGCAACTGCAAGAAGAAAGTTTGCATCAGACATGCGGATGACAACTCTCAAATCATCTCTGAATATTTGTTAGAAGAACACCAGATCACCTCAAGGGTCAGTAATACGACCCCCTCTTTTCCTAATTTACATCAATGATCTGCAAATGCAAGTTGATACACATAAAGTAATTCTGTTTGCTGATGACACAATGTTAGTAGTAAAAGCAGCAAAAAATGAAGAGATCCAACAAAAACTTAACCCTGTCACAAACCAATTAAATAAATGGTGCACAATAAATGAGCTTATCATCAACAGCAAACGAACTGTAGCAATGAATTTCCACAGCAGTCAAAATCTCAACCTGCACTATCCAGTCATAAAAGTAAACCAAGAACCCATTGTAAACAGAGAGTCAACAAAATTTCTTGGCATATGGATGAAAAGTGATCTGAAATGGGACAAACACATCAAACATGTAAATGCTAAGCTGAGTACAGGCTGTTATCTTATAAGGACTCTCAAAGGATGTGTAAATGAAGAAATGCTAATGAGTGCCTGCTACACATCCTTTAATGCACATATTAAGTAAGGACTCATATTATGGGGAAATTCCCTAGCAGCTCTGAGTACCTTCAAAATACAAAAAAGGGCCATTAAGATTATTACTGGAAGTAGAGCTAAACAATCATGCAAACCTTTGTTTAAAATGCTGAAAGAGCCACTACCTTGTATGTTTATACTTGACACACTGATGAATATGAAAAAGTCTGTTATTAGGAATGACAGAACTGTAAAGAAAAATTGTGACATACATAATCACGATACTAGGTTAAAAAATAACCTGCAAGTACCATCAGCAAACACAAGTTTGTACCAAAATGGGCCATGAATATGGGAATAAAACTGTTCAATAAACTGCCAATTGAAATACAATGTTTATCCAATATTAATGTTTTTGTAAGATCTATTAGAGAATATCTACAGTACCATTGCTTC
The DNA here is from genome assembly GCA_026315105.1 of Locusta migratoria. NCBI lineage: Eukaryota > Metazoa > Arthropoda > Insecta > Orthoptera > Acrididae > Locusta > Locusta migratoria. The sequence goes on along the minus strand of CM048746.1, from coordinate 504,765,098 downwards.
TATTCAGTAAAACAATACTTGAACAATAATATTGACACATTGATTTTGAAGCAGGCTTGACTTCGAAGGCAGGGTTGTTGAGTGAACACAGCACTTATACTGAAAGCAGGTTTATTGCAAACTGAAACATACACGCAGCACTGACTGACTCTCACGCAGAGTGCTCTGCTATTTATACACAGACAGAATGTACCATAAATTAGAAGAATAGTTAACATAAGAAACAAGTAGAAATTACAAGTGAACATAAGAAGCATGTAGAACATTCTGGAAATGTTATTTACAAAGTAATAAATTTTTGCCGGTGGACGGGATTGAACCGGCGACCTTCAGCACAGCAGTCCGTGACGCTACCCCTTGCAGCACGCCGGCAGTTGCTTAACGTGGTGTCTCGCGGCATTGCTTCCTCTCTTGAAAGAAACAGCGACCCACTGTTAGGTACCCTTTGGAGCTAGCTGGAATGTCCTGGATCTTGATTTTGTCATGGGTCCTCTGTATGGCAGTTCTGGAGAATCCTTCCCTTCTGCACGATTATTGATGCCAGACGTTCCTCTCATGGCTTCATCAGTATCATTATCGTCCTTAGAGTCCTTGAACAAGAAGCAATTTTTGGCTATCTGCTCTTCAGGATCATAGTAAGGCTTCATGCGGGGGACATGGACAATGTCTCTTCGTTTTTGTCGTTTTGATGACGGCTCGTAATCCTCAACTTTCTATGTGACATCTGACAGGTGGCGTATTACACGATATGGACCAAAGTATCACTTCAATAACTTTTTTGATAGTCCAACTTTCCGTACACGGGAAAAAATCCATACCAGATCCCCTGGGTTGTACACAACAGGTCGGTGCTTGTCGTTATACCACTGACGATCCTTCTCATGGGCGTCCAGTGTCCGTATGCGAGCCAGCTGTCTTGCTTCTTCGACCCTGGTGATGTGCTGTTTAACATAGTCATCCTGAGTGTCGTCTGGTTGGAACGGGAACAGTGTATCCATTGTCATCTCAGCTTCACAGCCATGGAGCAGGAAAAACGGCATGATGCCATTGGTGTCTTGTCTTGCGGTATTATAAGCAAATGTCACGACTGGCAGTATTGTATCCCAATCCTTCTGCTCAACATCGCTGTACATCAATAGCATATCTGCTAACATCTTGTTAAAACGTTCTGTAAGACCATTTCTCTGAGGATGGTATGCATTTGCCATTCTGTGGACAATGTCGCAACATGACATTACCTCTGTTACTAGTTTTGACTGGAATACTTTTCCACGATCAGATATCATCACATGCGGGGCTCCATGCTTCAAAATAATGTCTTCTACAAGGAATTTTGCGATCTCTGTATCTTCTGCAGTTGGCACAGGTTTGATGACAGTATAGCATGCGAGGTAGTCAGCACAGACTATTATCCATCGGTTACTGGTTGTCGACTTCAGGAACCTCCCTAAAAGATTGATCCCAACTCGGTGGAATGGAGCTGCTGCAGGTGGAATAGGTACGAGATGCCCTGGAGGTAATTGTGGCACATGCTTCCATCGCTGGCACTCTTTACAGTGACTCACATAATGCTTGACAGATCGGTAGAGACCTTTCCATTAATACCTGCGTCTGATTCTGTCTAGGGTCTTCACGAGCCCCAGATGACCGGATATTGGAGCATCATGGAAATACTTGAGAATAGCCGGCTGGAGACGAGCTGAAATGACCAGTAGCCATTTGGGGCCCAGTGGATCGTAGTTGCTCATATACAATGTCCCGTTTATAAGTTGGAACTCTCCATTGGTTGGTTCTCCTTTCTCCAAGGCCTCTATGGTTTTTAACAGTGCTGGATCTTCCCCCTGTTCAGCTGTAACATCACCTAATTCATTGAGGGCTGAAATTTCATCCATTCTCTTGTGTTCCACTAATGGATTCCTCAAAAGGCAGTCGGCATCCTTGTGTTTGTGCCCATTCTTGAATACTACTGTGACGTCGTACTCTTGGAGTCTTAGTGCCCATCTTGCTAGCCGACCTGATGGATCCTTCAAATTGCTCAGCCAACGAAGGTGAATGGTTCGATGAATAAATACGGCCAGAACTTGTTGATAGCCCAAATAACTGTGAGACATTCCTTCTCAATTGTAGAGTAGTTTTTCTCGGTCTTTGAGAGTACTCTTGATGCATAGGCTATCACCTTTTCAGCACCTTCCTGAACTTGTACAAGTACTACACCAATTCCATACCCACTGGCATCAGTGTGAAGTTCAGTTTCCGCATTCTCATCGTGCAAGGTTAGAACTGGTGCGGAAGTTAGAGCCTCCTTAAGTTCCTAGAAAAAGCTCGATCTTTTGTCTCATCCCAGTAAAACTTGGTGTCTCCCTGCAGAAGTTCTTGCAATGGACATGCTTTGTTACAAAATCCTTTTATGAAATGTCAGTAGTATGAGCACAGCCCAACACGAATGTGCTGAGGAGTTGGAAATTGTGACTGCCCTTACTTTATCTGGATCAGAAGTGACACCATCTCCATTGACTAGGTGCCCCAGGATTTTTATCTCTTTGGCACCGAAGAGGCACTTCTTTGGATTGCGACGGACTCCTGCAGTCTGAACACACTTCAGCACAGTTGATAGGTGACTCAGATGTTCTTCAAATGTTTCCGAGAAAACGACAATGTAATCTAAATAGCAAAGACATGTCATCCATTTAAGATGTCAAAGCAAGTTGTCCATCATGTGTTCGAATGTGCCTGGAGCCTTACATAATCCAAATGGCATTACTTTGAATTCATAGATGCCATCAGGTGTAATAAAGCTGTCTTCTCCCTTTGCTTTGTCGACCTCGATTTGCCAGTAACCTGCCTGCATGTCCATAGTTGAGAAGTTTATAGCTCCTTTCAAGCAGTCTAAGGTGTCATCAATGCACGGCAATGGGTAGACATCTTTCTTTGTAATCTTGTTCAGTCACCAATAGTCGACAGAGAATCGCCACGTGCCATCCTTCTTCTTTACAAGGACCACTGGAGATGACCAAGGACTCTCCAAAGGTTGAATAATGTCATCTCGCAACATCTTCTCCACTTCCTCCCGAATTATCCGTCTTTCAGCTGGTGACATTCTACGAATGCTGGCTAATTGGTGGATGATCCCTGGTATTGATACGGTGCCTTATCATGGTTCATTTCGTGTGAATTTTCCCCTGCTGAGATGTGAATGCACCCGAAAATTGGTGTAGTATAGCTAACACCGGCTGCCATTATTCCTTGGTCAGTCTGGGCCCTATTGACAGTTCCACAGTTGTTTCCTCCAGTGTGTTGTCTATACTAACAGCAGAGCATCGGTCTTCATTGATGACATTGAGCTCACCGTCCAGGATTGGTTCAGCTGTCCCGATACACATTCTCTTGGGGATAAGTTGTGACTGCTCGTGACAATTAGTGATCCAAATCTCTCCTTGACCACCGGTAATACTTGCCTCCTCTGTCTGCAGTAGCGTACAAAATGTCCAGGGCGATTGAAAGGGCAGACAGGAGCTAACGTCTGAAATACTTCTTCCTCAGCAGCGGCGGCTCCCTCGTGACTTCCAGGGCTTACAGCCATGGCCATAATCTGATGCTCGCTCGGTATAACAGTCGTGGTTGCCATAAATTGATGTAATTCTTCTCTCAGAATTTTTCATATGAGAGAAGCGAAGACATGTTGGTCTTCCATGATGGCCATGGAAACTACATTTGGGAGTCGGTCATACTTCTTTCATCTGACCCTCCTTGTTGCATCTCTTCAATCTGCTGGCACCACTTGATGAACTCTTCCATCGTAGCGATGTCTTTCATCAGAAGGGCTTGGTACATGTCGTCTGCTATACCCTTCATCAGGTGGGTGATTTTGTCGGCCTCAGTCATATTCGGATTGACTATGTTACACAGGGCCAAAACATTCTGTATGTAAGACTGTGTCGGCTCACCATGTTGTTGGGCCCATTTTGTCAGTCGTTTTTCCACTGAGCGGATTTGTCGCTGGTGGTTTCCAAACGACTTCTTGAGTTCCACCTGGAATGTTTCCCAGTCATTCAGCTTGTCTTCGTTGTTCTCAAACCATTGCTGGGCTGTTCTGTCCGTGTAGAAATAAATGTTGACCAAGCACATTGTATGATCCCACCTGTTGTACTTGGCGACTCGGTCAAACCCTTTAAGCCATTTGTTGGGGGTCCTGTCCAGCATCTCCAGAAAACACTGACAGGTGTCTGATGTGCAGCTGGCTTACTGCTGGTTTCGTGTCCATGGTCCTTCTGATAATACGAACTTTCGGAAGGATGTACTCGGTATGTACCTTGTATTCCGGTTCTAGTCCGTGTAAGTGACGGCTGTTACATTGCCTAATCGGAGCCACAGTGATGCAGCAGTTGCACAGGATACCCGGCACTTCTACCAAACAATGTCACGTTGAAATTGAAGCAGGCTTGACTTCGAAGGCAGGGTTGTTGAGTGAACACAGCACTTATACTGAAAGCAGGCTTATTGCAAACTGAAACGTACACGCAGCACTGACTGACTCTCGTGCAAAATGCTCTGCTATTTATAAACAGACAGAATTACCATAAATTAGGAGAATAGTTAACATAAGAAACAAGTAGAAATTACAAGTGAACATAAGAAGCATGTAGAACATTCTGGAAATGTTATTTACAATGAAATAAATTTTTGCCGGTGGACGGGATTGAACCAGCTACCATGAGCACAGCAGTTTGGGTCGCTACCCCTTGCCCCACGCCGGTAGTTGCTTAACGTGGTGTCTCGCGTCAATATGTAATTTTGTAACTCTTGAAACAAAATTAAGTTCAGTAAAATCCTGTACAATGTTGTAAAATTTGTAATTTAAGATAACTTTAATACAATATCACCTTGTGCAATGTACTACATGTGATCCATGGGCTAAATAAATAAATAAATATTTTCAGTATGTCTTCAGTGTAATAATTAATTTAAAGTTGATCATGAAGTGGATACTAATATCTTATCTTTGGTTTTGTGAGTAACATATCTTTGATTCAATCAACTTTGAAAGAGATGGGACTTAACCTATCAGAGGCTGGGTTTAGCCTCTAGAGGCAGGGCTTGGTAATGGATTGTTTCCTAGCACTTACATTATGTGTTCACTTGTCTTTACTGTTTCATCTGTCCTGTTTGGTTATATATCCTCTTTGGCATGGCTCAGTGTTAATATACAGTATCTCTGATTCCACAATCCTCGGACATCATTCTCATGGTCTAGGTCATGAACAACCTTCCCCTTCTGTTCTCTATTCATTTTTTTCTTCCCTTCTCTCCTACCTGAAGAAGGAACCCTTTTCTGAAAGCTAGTGGTATATTTTCATCATTTTTCTTCTTTGTGTGACTATCAGTGGTACAGCACTAAGGTTAATGAAATATGTCATAAATAATATATCCCTTTTCCCAACAAACTATTCAGTTCATACATACAATACTAGAAACAAAAACAACCTACACAAAGACCTAAATGCACTTACTTTAGTTGAAAAAGGGTTCCACTAATCAGGATCTTCAATAATTTACCAGCAATCAAAAAAAATTGCTACAAATAAAGATCAGTTCAAAAAGGGCCTAAAAGACTTCCTAGTAGCCAAATCCTTCTACTCCACTGACGAATTTTTAAATAGAAAAATGAAGTATGTGTGTGTATCTGTATTCATAGTATTAGAATTATTATATTACCAGCTTGTAAAAATAAATAAATAAATAAAAATTTGACATGTTCCACATCCATGAGGATCTCCTCAACATGGATCTATGGCACAAACAACTAATCTATACACATATAACAAGATCCAGATTGCCTTGTAGCTTTTGGTGGCTGGTAAGCTAGCCAAGTACATCATGAGCAAGGACACCAAAATGGTGAGAAGTGTGCTCCTTAAGGTAAGGTGGTGAGTATGAGCATTATCTCTTCTTCTGCAGAAGTTTCAGAAGGTTTGCAACCAGCAACAATTGAACAGTGTAACAACTTGTACACAATCAGATGTGGCTGTCCATTGCCACTTATTATGGCATGGATTAAGTGTGCATCATCCATTTCTTTGTATACCATTCACTAATGTACAGACACACACTAGATGACAATTGTGCACAGAACTATGTCACTGCAGACAGGAACAGTATGAACCATATTCTGTTTGTTTGAAAATGGTAGCTGAGTTTTGGTTAGCCACATAAAGGAAAAATGGCATAACAGTGACAGCATTTTATAGAAGTACCATTGATATCCACATGTAAAAATAGTACACTTGCTGTTAATATATATAAATGTAATTTGTAAAGTAGTACTCTATAACTATCTTTGCATATACACATCTTAGAAGTTTCACGTTATTTGGGGTGAAATCACTTACCTGGAAGACAGCAACGAGTAAAGGTAGAATAAAATAATTTCTATGACTTCTATGTATTTCAGACATTTATTCCAGTATTTCAATGTTAATGTGCCAAACAAGTAAATATTTTGGTAGCATGTATAGTACATTCTAGTGACTTCAGAACAACTAATAGACATGTTGTGTTCGAACTCCTTGACTGAACTCTTTCTGGCACTGCAGAGCGTGTCTATATATAGTTTGATTAATGATGGAAATTCTCCTCAGAGATGATAAATTATTTTTCAAAAGCAATAGATTGGCTGGCCAGTATGTACCTTTGTGCTGTACCTCTGATAGTGACACAAATGAAGACAAAAAGAGAAAACAGATGAAAAAAGACAAACTTTTGGAACACAGTTCCTTCTTCAGGTGGGAGAGAAGGGAATAAAAAAGGATGGGAATGGAAGGGGAAGGTAAATCATGACCTAGGTCATGAGGATGGTGTTTAATGATTGTGGAAGTCAGAGATACTGTACATTAGTACTGAGCCAAGCCAGAGAGGATATATAACCAAAGAGGAAAGACCAAGCAGTAAAGAGAAGAAACGATAAGTGAACCGAATAATGCTGAGCAGTGAGGGAGGGGGGGGGGGGGCGTTCTCTCAACGATTTTGATTAACAGGGAAAGATATGGAGGAAAAACACACACACACACACACACACACACACACACATACACACACACACACACGTATAATAGATGAAATTTACTTACCAGCCGAAGTAGCACTGGTAGTGACAGCAAACATAAATAAAGCAAACACAGAAACACACAAAAGCAAGCTTTCGCAACCTAGTTGCTTCTTCAGGCAGAGTAGGAAAGGAGAGGGAAAAGGAAAGGATGAGGTTTTTAAGGGAGTGGGTAAGGAGTCATTCCAATCCTGGGAGAGGAAAGAAAGACTTACCTTTGGGGAAAAAGGAAGGTAAACAAATACACACCCACCCACACATATACACATGCTAACACACCTAGGCAGAAATATTGTAGAAAGCAAAGAAGTTGGACAGTGATACCACTTGAGGCAGAAGCTCCGTCCAGAGAAACGAGGCAAAGATGTTAAAGATGGTGGGTAGGTCTTTGAATTTAGTGGAGGTTGAGACCAGGTGGGCAACGGGAAGAGAAAATATGCTGAAGGGCTAGTTCCCATCTCTGGAGTTCTGAAGGATTGGTGTCGGTGGGAAGTATCCAGATAACCCAGACTGTGTAACACTGTGCCAAGATGTGCTGGCCATGCACCAAGGCAGGTTTAGCGACAGGGTGATCCTCATTACCAACAAACACTTCTCTGCCTGTGAACTTTCATGCGAATGGACAGTTTGTTGCTGGTCATTCCCACATAGAACGCTTCACAGTGCAGACATGTCAGTTGGTAAATCACTTGGGTGCTATCGCAAGTGGCTCTGCCCTTGAATGTGTACACCTTCTGGGTTACGGGACTGGTTATGGATGGGTGCATAGGGCAGGTTTTACAACGGGAGTGATTACATGGGTACAAGCTGGAGGATGGGGAAGGTGGTTTGGGGAATGCATAGGGATGGACTAGTAGGTTACGAAGGTTAGGTGGGTGGTTGAAAGACACCCTTGATGGAGTGGGAAGTATGTCATGAAGGATGGATCTCATTTCGGAGCAGGATTTAAGGAAGTCGTATCCTTGCTGGAGAGCCACATTCAGAGTACAATTCAGTCCCGGAAAGTATTCGGTGACAAGACATCCTGACAGCTGCCATCCATCATTCCACATCAGACATTTCCTTCCCTACAGCTTAGGTCTTCATGGCAAACAAGGCTGCTCCAGTCCCAAATCCCTGAACCAGTTCACTAATAACCAATAACCTAATAAAAGCTTTCATTTCCCGCAGCTATCCTCCTGATCTGGTACAGAAGCAAATTGCCAGGGCCACTTCCTCATCCCCCCCAAACCCAGAACCTTTCACAGTAGAACCCCAAAAGTGCCTCTCTTGTCAATAAATACTTTCCGGGACTGGATCGGTCTCTGAATGTGGCTCTCCAGCAAGGATACAACTTCCTTAAATCCTGCCCCGAAATGAGATCCATCCTTCATGACATCCTTCCCACTCCACCGAGAGTGTCTTTCCGCCACCCACCTAACCTCTGGAACCTCCTAGTCCATCCCTTCGAAATCCCCAAACCACCTTCCCTACCTCCAGCTCCTACCCATGTAACTGCCCCCATTGTAAAACCTGCCGTATGCATTCTTCCACCACCACTTACTCTATTCCTGTAACCCAGAAGGTGTACACAATCAAGGTCAGAGCCACTTGTGATAGCATCCATGTGATTTACCAACTGATATGCCTGCACTGTGAAGTGTTCTGTGTAGGAATGACCAGCAAGAGAGTGTCGATTTGCAGGAACGGATACAGCCAGATGGTGTTTGTTGGTAATGAGGATCACCCTGTCACTAAACATGCCTTGGTGCATGGCCAGAACATCTTGGCACAGTGTTACACCATCTGGGTTATATGGATACTTCCCACAGACACCAACCTTTCATAACTCTGGAGATGGGAACATGTCCTTCAGCATATTCTCTCTTCTCGTTGCCCACCTGGTCTCAACCTCCACTAAATTCAAATTCCCACTCACCATTCTATAGCATCTTTGCCTCAGTTCTCTGGACAGAACCTCTGCCTCAACTGTTATCTCTGTCCAACTTCTTTGCTTTGGTCTGCCTTGGTGTGTTTGCGTGTGTGTGTGTGTGTGTGTATTTGTTTACCTTTCCTTTTTTCCTCTAAGGTAAGTCCTTCCACTCCCAGAATTGGCTTAAAACCCGCATCCTTTCCTTTTTCTCCTTCTTCCTTCCTCTTTTCCTGATGAAGCGGCCAATGGTTGCGAAAACTTGAATGTTTATGAGTGTTTTTATTTGTGTTTTTGTGTCAGAGACTGTGCTTTGGGTAAGTTATTAGATTTCTATTTTTTATACATATTTATCCCACCAGGAAAGTTTCCTTCTATAATATTCATTGTATATATATTAAAAAGTAAAGAAAGTTTGACTTACCAGGCAAAAAGTCACCGGTTCATTGACACACACATAAATAAAAACACACACACACACAAAACAGAGTTTTCGCAACCTTAGGTTGCTTTTTCAGAAAAAGAGCAGGGAAGGAGAGGGAAAAGGAAAGGATGTGGGTTTTAAGGGAGAGGGTAAGGAGTCATTCCAATCCCAGGAGAGGAAGACCTACATTGGGGGAAAAAGGGTAGGTAAACAAACACACACACACACACACACACACACACACACACACACACACATGCCAAGGCAGAGGCTCTGTCCAGAGATTGGAGGCAAAGATGTATAATGGTGGGTGGGAATTTAAAACTAATGAAGGTTGAGACCTGGTGAGCAACGGGAAGAGAGAATATGCTGAAGGACAAATTCCCATCTCTGGAGTTCTGAAAGATTGGTGTCGGTGGGAAGTATCCAGATAACCCGGACTGTGTAACACTGTGCCAAGATGTGCTGGCCGTGCAACAAGGCATGTTTAGTGACAGGGTGATCCTCATTACCAACAAACACTTCTCTGCCTGTGACTGTTCATGTGAATTGACAGTTTGTTGCTGGTCATTCCCACATAGAACGCTTCACAATGCAGGCATGTCAGCTGGTAAATCACGTGGGTGCTGTCGCAAGTGGCTCTGTGCTTAATTGTGTACACCTTCCGACTTCCAGGACTGTAATAAGTGATGTTGGGAGGATGCATATGGCAGATTTTCCACCGGGGATGGTTACATTGGTAGGAGCCGGAGGGTAGGGAAGGTGGTTTGGGGATTTCATAGGGATGAACTAGGAGGTTACCAATATTAGGTGGGTGGTGGAAAACCTGCCCTATGCATCCTCCCACCACCACACACAAACACAGATATACTAAGGTTTTGCAAGCATTAGTTGCTTCATCAGAAAAAGAGGATGGTAGGAGGGGATAAAAGGAAAGAATGCAGGTTTTAAGGGAGTGGATGAGGAGTCCTTCCAATCCTGGGAGTGGAAGGGCTTACCTTAGGGGAAAAAGAACAGTTAAACAAACACACACACATATACACACAAGCACACCAAGTCAGACATATGTAAAAGTCCAAAAAGTTAGACAGAGTTGCCAGTCAAGGCAGAGGCTCTGTCTAGAGGTCAGAGGCAAAAATGATGTTGAATTACTGTAAAATAGTAGCAAATTAACAAGTATAATGAAAGCACACCATATAGCAGCTAGATATAAATCTAATGTAGCACGGACAAATAATTCTGGCAGATAAGTATCATATTCACTTGAAACCATACATATGGTAATAAGGGAAGGGGGGCAAGACTTCATTCATTAATTGGTAGGCCCCTGAAGAATACCATTACAATTACAGATGATATCATTCCATGTTGGCTAACAAGCAGCATCCATATTCACTTAGTTGCAGAAGTGATGTATACCATGATGATCAGTCAGTGTGTCACAGTTTAGTGTAACTAACAGAGCATTGATAAATTAGCAGGACTACAACTGATGATCAACATCTAAATTATATTTAGTAGTACAGATCCATTCTCATGGTACTCAAATTATATAAAATGTAGGACATATGTACAGGTATTATTTCAACAATAAGTTCAAGTCCTGCTAATTTATTAATGTTCTGTTATTTACACAAAACTGTGACATACTGACTGATCATCATGGTAGTGAATATGATACTTATCTGCCAGAAGTATTTGTCCATGCTACATTAGATTTATATCTAGCTGCTACATGGTGTGGTGTATCACCTTGTAATACTTTTGTATAAGTATACTCATGATATGAATATTATAGAGGAAAAATTCCTAACAGGAAAAATATATGTAAAAAATAGATGAAGTCCACTTACCAGGCGAAGGAGCACAGGCAGTGATAGCAACAAATAAACACACAGACACACACACACACACACACACACACACACACACACAAACGCAAGCTTTCGCAGCCTAGCTGCTTCGTCAGGCAGAAGGGAAGGAGAGGGAAAAGGAAATGATGAGGGTTTTAAGGAAGGGGGTAAGGAGCATATAAAATAAAGATTTTTGACTTACCTAAAGTACAGGCTCGTCGACAGAAACAAAAAACACACACAAAAACACACAAACATTCAAGCTTTCGCCACCACTGGTAGCTTCTTCAGGAACTACAGTTCTACAGTATATCTGCGTAAGTGTACTTGCATCTGTGTAAATGTGTGGGTGTGTGTGTGTATTTGTTTACCCTCCTTTTTTCTCCCCAAGGTAAGTCTTTCCTGTCCAGGGATTGGAATGACTCCTTACCCACTCCCTTAAAACCCTCACCATTTCCTTTTCCCTCTCCTTCCCTTCTGCCTGACGAAGCAGCTAGGCTGCAAAAGCTTGCGTTTGTGTGTGTGTGTGTCTGTGTGTTTATTTGTTGCTATCACTGCCTGTGCTCCTTCGCCTGGTAAGTGGACTTCATCTATTTTTTACGTATATACTCATGATATGTATCACTTACTTTTGGAAAATTGCTTCCATGTATAGATGTAAGCTCTTCCATTATAACTTGTTAAATTACTGTTATTTTACAGTAATTCACAATTTGTTATTGTAATATCCTGAAATAGTTTTATAAATATTATTTTGGTTCCACCATAATGTAAACATAGGTCTCCCTCCTTCTAAACCACTACCTTGGAGCCTCCCCCCCCCCTCTCATTCCACACAAATAGACATCAGAACCAATAGCGTTTGTTGTTTATTTAATGTTACTTTTCCATCCTAATCTTGTATATATTCTAGAAGCTGTCCAACCCCCGCCCCCTCCCTGTTTTGCTGCCCATGAGATTGGTCCTGTTTGGAAAATTTGTAAATTGATGACATTATATGTGGCAATGTAGTGGGATGTTTATTTATTATCTAAACAATGTTTTACTTTTTAGAGTGATAAATGCCTCACAGTATATACATATGTTCCACATTTGTCAGTTGTAGTGTGATAACATGACTTACAACTTTGTAGTCCACAGGTAACCTAAACGTAACAATCCATCTGTGCACTAAATAATAACACTGTACTCATCCCCCAAAGATAATCCATCTATCCATCACTTTACTGCCGTGTAAGTAACCAGTCAGATGCCAGTTAATTCCTTTCTTTGGCAGCATGACGGCGCTTCCCCCTAACAGGAGATGAGAGCCGGTAGAGTGGAGATGCCTGCCGCAGCAGAAGCCACAGGCAGCATGACTGTCAGCTCTGTAGCAGGTGATAAGAGTGCCATGGTGAGAGAGCCTGAGAGCCTGTGGTGGCACAGCAGTAGATACAACAGGATGTGCCCCTGGAGATGTGAGGACCAGAATGACAGGTGGCATCCACAAGCGTGCGGCAGCTGTGACAACTGCCTGTGGCGAACTCTGGAGACCAATGGTTGCAGAGGTGATGGTGGAGACTGCGACCCGGTCTCCCATGCACTTGGGGGATGCAGCTGATCCCAGTGATGCCGCACAACACTGTCAGGAGTGTTCACCCAACAGAGGCAGAAATGACCAATGGGGGTGGCACCCAAACCCTCATGCCCAGATTTCAAAGGCAGGCTGGTAGCAGTGCTATGGCAGCACAAGGATCCACCATTACATGGTAACAGCAGGTGCAAGAGCATCCCAGGTTAACGACCATGAAGCAGTCTGCTGGCTGTAATCCACCATAAGTGTGAAACAGTAGGAGGATGGGAACCACTGTTTTGGATGAATATGCTATGGGGAATTCTGACCTGCCAGATTATTTGTGCCTGAGCACCCCATACGGAGAGGTGTCCTTAGTAAGCACAAGGTGTTGGCCTCAAGAATATGCATTTTGGCACGGGGCACACACACATTACTGTACAAAAGGTGTGTACACAATCCAAAGACCAGACAAAAGGTATCATCTTTATGCTGAAGGCAATGGAGCAAGTGTGCAACCATAGCAGCCCTGGGCAGAAACCTATGATAATACTCTACTTTACCTGGGAAAGCTTGCAACAACTTTACCGTTGTGGGCCTAGGCAGGGAACAATGGCATCCATACACTCCAGAATGGATGGTTGAAAGAACCATGACTTGGCCAAATTATACTGCCACTTGTAGAGTGGAAAAAAGGGTGCACAGGTTCCGTAAACGGTAGGCGGGGGCAGACCCTGTGATCACGATATCATCCGAATAGTTAACACAACCAAGAACAGGGTACAAAAGCTGCTCCAAAAAAGTCTGAAATATAATTGGGTAATAGCTACGTTGAACAGCAGTCATTGGTACTGGTAAAGGCAAAAGGAAGGATTCACAACTAACAAGTGTTTAGTAGACATCGTCCAGCAGAAGTTGTAACTAAGCTTAAGCCCACTCTACTTGAGAAAAAAAATGGGACCCGGCAAGCATGGCAAACAATTCATCCATATGCAACAGAGGATAGGAAACGATAACAGTTTGAGCATTCACAGTAACTTTGAAGTTGCCACATAAATGTAAGGAATCCGAGGTTTTTTTATGCTTACAAGAGGGGCGAAACATTCATCAGAAGGAAATAGGTTTGATTACCTGTAAAGCCTGCAGGTGGTCAAGTTTGGCCTTGACTTGATCTCATACACCACAGGCACCTTGCAAATGTGAAAAACTTAGGGCGTGCCATAGGTTTCATAGTAATATGCACAGTGAAGGCAAACAGTACAACCTAAACCTTCGATAAACAAGGACGAAAATTCCTGACAAAGCAACTGAAAGTTATAAAAAGGAACAGAATTAGAGAGCAGGTAAACCGAGTGTGAAATAGAGAAACCAAAAACATTGAAAGTGTCAAAACCAAAAATGTTAGCAGCTGTGGTATCATCAACTACCAGGTCAAACCACAGATTTTCAAGCCATAGGGGCTGAAAACTGACTTATGACCAGTTTGCACTGATGGCTGCAGTTTTTAGGTGACAATCCACAGGTAACAATGGTGGGAAACCCAGGTGAATGTTTTTGGAGAGGAGAGAAAACGAGGCCCTCATATCAACTTGCAAGGTAGCCATTCTGTCAAAATTTTGAACATTGACAAACATCTTATCAGAGCAGACCTCTAAACTTTCCAAAAAGTTAACTTCCACACGAAGGGCACACAGAGCCACATGGCTTTCTTATGGCAACCCAATACTTAGGGCAGGCTGCCTGGTTGTGATCCACAGAACAAAAGAACAAAACAGGCAAGAAGTAAGAGATTACAGCACATGTGACTGTCCACACTGTGTAGTCCATTGACACTGTTTATCAGGAGCCCACAGAGGGCTGCGAGCACAGTGAGTGGGGCTTTCCTACACTGCAGCAACTTCGGCAATATCGGAAGCAGTTGGCAAACCGACATCAGAAGAGACACCGCTATGTTCCCCCAGGCATCAATCTGATCCCTGGCACCATGGGAAACCTTGAATGATTGAGTAAGATACAAAACATATGCCAGAATTGGGTTTTCAAATTGGAGAGCACATTGATGCACCTCACTATCTGATGCCAAGCACAGAATTGCATCACAAAGCATGTCATCTGCGTATGATTTCCAGTGAGTAGGGGTAACAAACATACAGTAGTGGCTGAGGCTGGAGTTCAGCTGCCCATGCATGATATGACTTATTAGGCTTCTTCCATGACCAATAAAATTCCACACTCAATGACCTGTGTATGGGGCCCATAATATGCAGCCAGTGAAAAACACATTTCATCAAAGGACAAGGTCACCACTTCCTGGAGGAGGGGTGGGGGGTGGGAGAGCTGAACCAATTACTGATAAATGCAAGGCGAAATCCGTGACAGAGAGAGAGCTTTGCGCAAGGCCATATTAAAGACACCAAAGGCTAAGAAGTGTTGGTGCAACTGTTTTCAGATAATTATTGAAACTAGAAAAAGGCAGTGGAAATGGAGCAAAAACTGGGCAAGCCATAGAAGCTAGTGATGCTGGTGGAAGCAAGGTCAATTTCATGACAACAGACATTATAGTGTCCATGTTTTCTGCCTGTGTCCTTGTAACTGTAACCACTGAACAGACTCAACCTTATTTTGTAGACTAGTATGAAGTACTTGACCCCATGGAGAGAGTTGTAGTCCAAGTGAGGGACAACGTTGATGAAGTCATACTTAAACAGGTGGGCTGTGAAGCACACAGAAGTCCTAACACCAATAAAGGAACTGTAAACCAAAACAGATTTACTAAGACTGATTCCAGCACTACGTATTTTAAGAACAGTCTTACAACTTGGGCATCCACCGGAGTTACAAAGAGATACGCATATAAATCAGATCACGCTAAGAGACTTTAGATAACAGAACTGAGGCCGAAGGTGGCTCTGCTCCATCCTTTATTGGTGTTATCACTATGAAGTGTGGCACTGTTGCAGCCCAGGCTATTGTCTGGCAGCTGGTCGCACACGTCACGGCATGCACTATTTAAGCTGGTGGACATGCACAGGACTCTTTTACTAAGAATACAAAAAGAAATGTTTAAGTGGTTATGGCTAATGAGCAGTTTAAAGGAAAGAATTGGTACACTTTAAAGTGAGTTAATCCCACTGAATGCCAAAATAATCTAAAAATATATATTTTGTAAAACTCCAGATAGGAAATCCAGTCATATCTGATTTTGCAGGAATGTGAACACATGTAAAAAGAAACTAATTAAATGATATACAATGAATTTAGGCAAATCGAAAGATACTTCTAAATCTGAAGCTATATGGAATTTTTGTAAGTATCTTATCAACAGTTTGATTTTATGTTGGGCATGCACCCTGAGCTCTAAGGTGGTTTGTATATACAGGTTGAACATTACTACAACGAACAAACTTTGAGGAAATATAGAAGTTTTTCATAAATGTACACGTGCAGAAAAGTGCACTAATTAAGTTTCTAAAGTATTAAAGAAATCTATTCTTCTGAAAAGTTATTGCATTCCATATTTTGGAAGGAGGTGTTGTGGGCTAAAACAAGAAAAAATGTCCAGTAAACATGTGCTCCAAAGTGAATAACTATAAACCCTATGAGCCATTCTTCATCTGTGATGCTGTGGAACTCATCTCTTCTATGGATCAAGTGCTCTCAGCTCTTACATTATTCATTTTAGAGACAACATTTACTAGACTTTTTTTGTTTTTTTTTTATCCCTAGTACCTCCTCCAAAAATTTGGAAAGAAAAGGGCTTTAAGTAGAAGAGATTTTTTAATGGTATCGAAGTTGGATGAAATTTCATTACATCCCCTGAAAGTTTGTCAGTTTTATTAATCGATTAAGGATGGAAATTCTCTGCAGAGATGATAAATTATTTTTCAAAAGAGATAGATTGGCTGGCCAATACTTACCTTTTTACTGTACCACCGATAGTCACACATAGAAAGAAAAAAAGACGAAACTAAAATAAGCTTTCAGTACAGGGTTCCTTCTTCAGGTAAGACAGAAGGAAGAAAAAAGTAATGGGAAAGGAAGGAGAAGGTAATTCACTACCTAGGTCAATATTATTAATGTTCATTTTGTAAAATCTTCTATAAAGAGGTATTACAGAAGTATCATTTATCAAGTACTGTATGGCAATTTCACGTGAAACTACGAATTGAAATAAGAAACATTAAATACAATATAAACTATATCTTATTGCTTTCGAATTTAAGGTTTTGACCAAAATCAAATTATGGAAACTCCTCATAGCACATTGTATTTCATCTTTTATCAATTTCAAGATCCAGACAGTTGATTTCTTAGTGGATACATTTTCAAAACATCTGATACAAACTAAAGGTGTCTTTTTCCAGATTCTGCCCCACAAAGGCAAACCATTTGTGCTTCGAGTAGTCGACAAGATCTACTGCCTAGGTCAGCAAGCCGTCAGTCAAATGACTCAGTATTTCATGGATCCTTCGTATCTACAACAGATCTTATATCAACTGAATCACAAGAGAAGATCAGATCGTTCTGGTAAAATCAAGATTTATATATTTTACTTCTATAGTGGCAGCTTAGCACAAGGGTGTGTGTTAAATCTGCTGCAATTTATTAAATAGTATCATGCCTGGATGACAGTATCAATAATAACATTTTTTCCAAATTCAATTATATATTTTATTATATATATTTACCAGGTGAAAAATCACAGGCTCATTGATAGACACACAAATAAAAAAAAACACAAGCACAAAAATTCTAAGCTTTTGCAACCATTAGTTGCTTCATCAGATAAAGAGGAAGGAAGGAGGGGAAGGAAGGAAGGATGTGGGTTTTAAGGGAGTGGATGAGGAGTCATTACAATCTCAGGAACAAAAGGACTTAACTTAGGGGAAAAGGACAGGTAAACAAACACACACACCCACACCCACACACACACACACACATACATACATACACACACACACACACACACACACACACACACACACACACACACACACATACATGCTGGAACGTTTCCAGGGATCTGCAGCTTCTTCCAACAATCATCAACCATGTTTAATCCCTGAAAGCTCCCTGAAATTCACACCTTCTTTTGACAGGTTAGACTGAAATATAATAGATAATGTCAAATCTTGATGACTTGATATTGTTTGCAGATACCATTTTATTGTCTCAGCTTTTCTGAAATAACTTGTCAGTTTCCGAACTAATGAATAAAAACCTTTTTTACAGTTTCAGTAACTATGAGGTTTATTGTAACCCTGAACATATTTCATCTGATGAAAATAAGACATAATACATGTCTGAACTGTTCCTAGTTTATATTAACGACATCATTAATTTTGGTTTTTCTTCTTTTCATGGAATACTAATTTTTTGCTTATTCATGGTGCAGCAAAGAGAAGTCGTTCCACCCACTGTGGTCTTATTATATTCTCTGAGTCTTCTGACATCCCCATCACAGAGAAACATGTAGTGTAATAGTTACACTTCAACACAAACACACCAAGACATGCATATGTGTGTGGATGTATATATATATATATGTGGGTCTGTGTGTTTGTTTGTTTATCTTTTCTTCTTCCCCTAAGGTAAGTCCTTCCACCACTCCTATGAACCACAGACATTGCCGAGGTGGGGTGGCTTGCATGCCTCAACAATGCAGATAGCTTTACAGTAGGTGCAACCACAGCGGAGGGGGATCTGTGGAGAACCCAGACAAATGAGTGGTTCCTGAAGAGGGGCAGCAGCCTTTTCAGTAGTTACAGGGGCAACAGTCTGGATGATTGACTGAGCTGGCCTTGTAACATCAGCTAATGTGGCTTTGCCACACAGTTACTGCGAATGGCTGAAAGCAAGGGTATGTTACTTTTCCCAAGGATGAGCAGCTCTACTGTATTAACAGATGATGATGGCATCCTCTTGGGTAAAATAGTCCCCCATTCGGATCTCTGTGCGGGGACTACTCAGGAGGATGTGATCATTAGGAAAGAAAACACTGGCATTCTACGGATTGGAATGTGGAATGTTAGATCCCTTAATTGGGTAGGGAAGGTAGAAAATTTAAAAAGAGAAATGGATAGGTTGAAGTTAGATATAGTGGGGATTAGTGAAGTTTGGTGGAAGAGTAACAGGATTTCTGGTCAGGTGAGTACAGGATTATAAATACAAAATCAGTTGTGGGTATTACAGAAGTAGGTCTGATAATGAATAAGAAAATAGGAATGTGGGTAAACTACTATGAGCAACACAGTGATTGCATTATCTTAGTCAAGATAGATACGAATCCAACACCAACCACAGTAGTACAGGTTTACATGCCAACTAGCTCTGATGATGATGAGGAGATCGAAGAAATATATGAGGAGCTAAACGAAATTATTCAGACAATTAAGGAAGAGGAAAACTTAATCATTATGGGAGACTGGAATTCGGTAGTAGGACAAGGAAGGGAAGGGAAGATAGTAGGTGGATGTGATCTGGGCAAAAATAATGAAAGAGGAAGCTGCCTGGTAGAATTTTGCATGGAACTTAATTTAGTTATAACAAACACCTGGTTTAAGGATCACGAAAGAAGGTTGTATACGTGGAAGAGACCAGGAGACACTGGGAGATACCAGATAGATTTTATAATGGTAAGAAATAGATTTCGGAACCAGGTTTTAAACTGTAAGACATACCCAGGGACAGATATTAATTCTGACCATAACTTATTGGTCATGAATTGTAAGCTGAAACTGAAAAAAACTGCATAAAGGTAGGAAAATAAGGAGATGGAACTTGGATAAACTGAAGGAACCTGAGGTTCTTGAGAATTTCAGAGGGAGCTTTAGGCAACAATTGATAGAAAAGGGGGGAAATAAAACAGTAGAGGAGGAATGGGTAGTATTAAGAGATGAAATAGTGAGGACAAAATAGGTAGGAAGGTAAGACCTATAAAAAATCCTTGGATATCACAGGACATAGTAAAGTTCATTGATGAAAGGAGAAAATATAAAAATGTAGTAAATGAAACAAGCAAAATGGAGTACAGACGACTAAGAAATGAGATTGACAGGAAGTGCAAAATGGCTAAGCAGGAGTAGCTAGAAGGTAAATGCAAGTCAGTAAAAGAATATTTAAATAGGGGAAGAATAGATAACACCTATAGGAAAATAAATGAGACATTTGGAAATAAGAAAAGTAGCTGTATGAATATCAAGGACACAGATGGAAAACCAGTTCTAAGCAAAGAACGGAAAGCTGAAAGGTGGAAAGAGTATATAGAGAGGCTCTACGAAGGAAATGAACTTAGAGGCAATATTGTAGGAATGGGAGGAGAAGTAGATGAGGATGAAATAGGGGATCCTATACTGAGAGATGAATTTGACAGAGCACTGAAAGACCTAAAGTGAAACAAGGCCCCTGGAGTAGATGACATTCCCTCAGAGCTACTGAAGTCTCTGGGAGAATCAGCCATGACAAAACTTTCTTCTGGTGTGTAAGATGTATGAGACAGGCGAAGTACCCTCAGACTTTAAGAAAAATGTTATAATCCCCATTCTGAAGAAAGTAGGTGCAGACAGGTGTGAAAACTACAGAACCATCAGTTTAATAAGTCATGGTTGCAAAATATTAACATGAATTATTTACAGATGGATGAAAAAGCTGGTAGAAGCCAACCTTGGAGAAAATCAGTTTAGGTTCAGGAGAAATGTAGGAACATGGGTGGCAATACTCACTTTACGGCTCATCCTAGAAGATAGATTAAGAAAAGGTAAACCTACAGTTCTAGCTTTTGTCGATTTGGAGAAGACTTTTGCCAGTGTTGATTGGATTAAACTCTTTCAAGTTCTCAAGCAAGCAGGAGTAAAATATAGGAAGGATAAGGTTATTGACAACTTGTACAAAAACCAGACAGGGCATGAAAGGGATGCAGTGGTTGGGAAGGGAGTAAGACAGGGTTGTAGCCTTTCTTCAATGTTATTCAATTTGTAAATTGAGCAAGCTATAAAGGAAAACAAGGAGAAATTTGGAGAATGAATTAAAGTTCAGGGTGAAGAATTAAAAACATTGTGTTTTGCCGACGACATAGTAATTTTTGTGTCCTTAGCGATCACACAGAAGGAAGGTGGGTTCCAGGTTGTACGCCGCAGATGGGAACTCTGAGGATTTGCTACAGACATCGAACAATTAGTCAATAGTATATTCCAGAATAAATTACAATACATAAATTGAATAGAAACCAGGTAACAGCAGCTATCATATTGAGATACAGGCAAGGTATTTAGATCAGTGCAGGTCGCCGTCAGAAGATCATCTGGCGTGGTAGCTCCTGTCGCTCTGTAGGAAGGCGCTGGCGGCACCCCCATCGGATGTGGCTTCGCGGGGCGCTCTCTGTGGCGGTCCACGAAGGTGATGTTGCCAACCCATCCATGTGACGGGCGCTATATTGCAGCTATCGATATAGCAGTAATTCTGTCAGAGACAGCAAAGGACCTGGAAGAGCAGTTGAACGGAATGGACAGTGTGCTGAAAGGTGCATATAAGATGAACATTAACAAGAGCAAAACTAAATTTGTTAACATTGAATATTGATTTAAGCCTAAGGAAGTCTTTCTGAAGGCATATGTGTGGAGTGTTGCCTTGTATGGAAGTGAAACACGGACGATAAACAATGCGGATAGGAAGAGGATAGAGGCTTTTGAAATGTGGTGCTACAGAAGAATGTTGAGAATTAGGTGGGTGGATCACGTAACTAATGAGGGGGTACTGAATAGAATTGGGGAGAAAAGGAATTTCTGGCATACCTTGACTAAAAGAAGGGATCAATTGATAGGACACATTCTTACATCAAGGAATTGTGAATTTAGCATTGGAGGGAAGTGTGTGGGGTAAAAACCGCAGAGGAAGACCAAGAGATGTATACAGTAAGCAGATTCAGACAGATATAGATTGCCATTCTTATGTGGAGTTGAAGACACTTGCTCAGGATAGGGTATTGTGGAGAGCTGCATCAAACCAGTCTCTGGACTGAAAATGACAACAACAACAACAACAACAACAACAAGTCCTTCCGCTCACAGGATTGGAATGACTCCTCATCCACTCCCTTAATACTCGCATCCTTCCTGTTTTCCCGTTCTACCTTCCTCTTTTTCTGATGAAGCAACTAATGGTTGCAAAAGTTAGAATTTTTGTGTTTGTATGTCTTTTTATTTGTGTGTCTATCAACAAGCCTTTGCTTTTTCGCCTGGTAAGTTAAACCATCTCAATTTTTATACATATTTTTCCTACCAGGAATGTTTCCCTCTATAATATTCATATCATATTATATTATATAAACATACATTCTAGCAGGCGTGTTTCATGTTAATATCAATTCACAGATCCTTCATTGATTTTGTTTTGAGTTTGTATTCTCGATATCCTAAAACTGATCATTTCTGTACAATTTAAATGTAAAAGTAAAAAGTTGTTTAGCAAAGAATTATATACAGTATGTATCAATGCCATGTTCAGTGAAAGGAAACACCTGATTTTGGGTTACTGAAAATGGTTGCTACTTTGCTCCATTATTCTCGATCATATTATATTCCTCTGAACCTTAGAAAAAAAAGTTAATAATGAAATTTCTGATAAATTATTAATCCTTTAGTCATAAACATCTTGTAGCGAGATCTAGGACGGGCTTATATCAAAAATACTACCTGATTTTGATGCATAATATATATATTATTGAATCATTACCAAAACCATAATCACTAGTCCATTCATGACCTCAATTCTTTAGCTAGTACATATATATTGTTCCTGTATATTTTGTAATGTCATCTACCCATCTTCCATTACATTTTTGTCATGATGACAAATTCTGTGAATAACTAGATTCTTGGATTGAAAAATTATGTTAGCTACATTGTAAGTGCTACTGTGCACTGTAAAGATGCTTGACAATGAAATGATCATATGGTATTTTTGGCTGGGAGATCCCATGTGGGATTGTTCGGCCGCCTAGCACGAGTATTTTTAATTGACACCACTTCGGTGACTTCCATATTGATGATGATGAAAATGGCGATGAGAACAACACAGATCACTCAGTCCCCTGCCAGAAATGAAACCTGGGCTCCTTGTGTGGAAATCAGTGACACTCCCTTCTGAGCTATGGGGGCAGACAGATGCTTGACAAATAGTAATATACTGTAAATAGTTGTTGGTATTTAAAGATAAAGATTTTTTTAAAGAGCTCTTTAAATGAGTAAATAATAAACCAGCTGATAAAGGCAAATATGCTCCTGTTTAAAAGCTTCTGACAGGAAAGATGGGAACCATTTCCTTTCAGTTCCCATTCCACCTTACTCACAAACATTTTGATATGTAAACATATTTCAGATCTTCTAACACAGAACATGCTAAATCCTTTTACCAAGTCTCTCTCATAGGGAACTTTTCATAAACAGCCTCTCCATCTGATTGCTGTTGTCTACATATATCTCTCTCTTCCACTGTCTCCAATTTCTCCCATTATATACCCACCCCCCTCTACCCCATTATGCCTCTCCTGCTATTGCTGTCTTCATCACTTCCTCTTGATCTTCATTACCACTGACTCCTCTCCTATTCTCACTGTCCCTCTGTTATTGCCCTTGTCCCAGTCTCCTTCTCTCTTATTTCCTCCATGTCTTTCCGTCTCACAGTTTTCTGTCAATATCTTCAATCACAATTGCCTGCTCTCTTATGGTGGATGGTTTACTCGCACTTGTGAATTCCCAGGAATGGAAAACTTTAGAATGTGAGAATAAGGGATGGAGGAAATTACACACATTGTTATCATTTGACAGTCTGGAGGATTCAGATCTCCACTCGTCTCTCTTTTTCATTTCCACTGTCTCATCTCACTTTTGCTGCCCCTGCAGCTATCTCAATAAATTTATCTTTGTTTCTGCCATTGGCTTGCTCCCACCATGATGGGCAGTTCTCTCTTTTGCTTCCATTGCCACTGTCTCTTTCAGCACAAAAAACCACAAATATGTTTGCATGCCAACATTTTTGTGAGGAAACCAGAATGAAGACTACGGCAGGAAGTTTCCCTTTTTCCTGTCAGACTCTTTTTGGACAGAAACATATTTGCCTTTTTTGTGGTTCAACAGGAGTATTTTTCAGCTGGTTCTCTTCTTTTCCTTGCTGCACTTGGGTGAGCTGCTTTATATTAGACAAATTTGGCAGATCAGTAAAAATTAGACAATTTATTTATGTGCTTCAACACATTTATACTCATTGTATGATGAATAAAAGAAATAAATTTATTTATGGAGAGAAGATAATAGACTGTTTGGTTAAAATCATATTTATTCACAAAATGGTATTCTTGAAACGGAGTGATAAGTTTTTTCTAATGGCCACCATGTTCACTTGGCCAATACTGGGCACACCAATGCCTTAAGAACACATTGAATTATTATTGTGCTTTCAATTTTGAACAAAATTTTAATATGTCTTTTGAATTTCATTCACTGACATGTTTGAGCTAAACTAAACCATACGTAAAATCTATGTAAGTGTTTTTACTTCTGCAGAGTCCTTAAAATATGTTGCAACACTTTACTTAATTTGATACTGCACAGTAACTGTGACAAACAATGAAAATAAACTCAGTCCTTCACTGAATGAAGTTTCATAGCAGTCCGTATGTCATATCTCACCACAAATGGTGCTATTTGTAGCCAAGCATTGAGTTTTTTGGGTGTATCTTGAGAACAGTTAAAAAAATTTTAAGGTGGGAAAGGCATTTCTAGGTGAATATCTACAGCATATCTATCTCAAATTTGAATGATTTACTATGGTTAGTTACTACACATTTGTGGCTCATGGTGACAGTAAGTTTGAACCACTGGATCTCATTAATGGATAAAGATACTGACAGATTTCAAAAGTAGATTGAGAATACCAGCTTAAAACATATGGTAAAATTTCAGTTGTTTTATAATGAATATAACATATCGAAGTGGCAATCCTCACAGTTCGTAGAATTGGTACCAAAAAAAAAAAAAAAAAAAAAAAAAAAAAAAAAAAAAAAAAAAAAAAAAAAAATCCTATTTTTTTTGTCATTTTCTCAGGAACCACCCATGAAGAAATTGTGTTTTTATGTCACATAAGCCAACACCACCTAAAAGACAACGCCTCACAACTGGCCGTGCCTATGTCACACTTAAAGGCGACGGCCACCATCTGACTGGCCGGCCACGATGCGGTGGTGGGCATGCCCCAGCAGCCAGCTAGTCAGATGGCGGCTGCGGCCGTTAAGTGTGACGTAGGTACAGCCAGTTGTGAGGCCTTGTCTTCTAGGTGGTGTTGCAAAAGCCCACCCAAGACCACATGTAATATACAAAAACCAGTCAATTTTCTTAATGTGGCTGAGCTGCAGGAAGTGGATGTTTACATTTTAACCCTGTACTGCAGGGGATAGCTGTGGTATTCCCATTCTTCTTTAACTATACAGATGACTACTTTAGCCCTTATCTCTGTGATGAGATATGGATCCCTTGAAAATGGCATTTTGAAATGCATTGTCTTTGAACACATTAATACCGTGTGCTGTCGTGCTTGGTATGACTAGCAGTAGCAGATAAAAACTGTATTTCCAATTGACTTGATTAAATGTACCTGAAACTGTTAATGCATATCATGACTTTGCCCATCTTCATGATGGTTCTCCTTCTGAATGGGATTTACGAATAGAGATAGATATGCTGTAGACATTCACCTAGAAACGCCATTCCCCACTTAAAATTTTTTTAACTGTTCTCAATTAATTAATGCATTAAGATAACATAAAATTTGTTGGTTTTCAGATTCAATAATAAATATACAAAAGTTAATGGGTGCAGAGAAACATGTTCAGAAGATAGGCCAAGATGCTATTTGACAGTTTGACTTTGTATGTGTAAAATGAAACATTTTCAGTTCCTTCAGTATACTTTTGTTGACATTGTTCACTGGTTAATATCAGTGTCCAACAGCCTGATACCAACAATAGTAAAAATGAAGAACTAATTTTTATTTTCTGTGGCAGACTATTGTACATCTCTATGTATCATGATTTGTAGTGGAAGTTTTAAAGGCTGATATTTTTACTGAGTGAACATGGAGATTTTCATTTGGGTGGTGTTCATGTATATTCAGGTTTTTGTTGAGGTCTTTGAAATTTTTTCTACCATATTTGCATGTTCCTAGTATAAAAATGCAGGGGAGTGGGAGGATCAAATAAGCTACTCATAAAAAAGGAGTCTGCAGGAATCTGCTTGTCATGCTTGGAAGATTGTTCTGATAGCTGTTTTTGATTCACGAAAATGGCTAAGCTAGCAGCTGTATTACCCAAGAAGATGATACCATACTTTAAAATACTGTTGAATTGTGCAAAGTATGCAATTAGAACAATATAGAAAGTTGCTTTGTGTAAAAGTAAAGGTAGGCTCCAGCAAGCTTTCATCAGTGCAGCATTTGTTCTTGTTATATGTGTCTGATATTTAAAATAATTTGAAGCCAAAGGTCTAAAAATTTTGCTTCCATTCAGGGTCTAATTTCATTGGAATTTGCTGTCACAGAGGAGCTGGGTGCTTCCCCCTTCAAGCAGAAATTTAGATATGCCATTTTAAACCTATTTATTATTAATTTATTAAGCTTCAAATCAGTTATTTAGGTGGTTTGTAATTTTATTTATATTTATTTGTAGTTTAGAATGGTTTACCCTATTATAAGGATACTAGTGTCATCTGCAAACAAGATATTTATAAGTGATTGAACACTTAGATCTTTTAACTGAGATATATCATTTTACCCACTGGCTAGAGGTAGTTCGAATTGACAATTGACAATTGAAATGTTAACCTCTGCATTCTAGTCAGCATGGTTAGCAAGGTTTGGATACCCACAACATACACTACTGACCGTGGACAACAGTTTGAGTCTGATCTGTTCGCTCAGCAGGCCAACTTTTGTGGATATGTACATCATGGAACCACTAGCTACCATCCCACTATAATGGCATGATCAAACACTGGTATCATTCTCTAAAAGCAGTGCTCATGTGCCATGACAACACATGGACTTCAGCTCTACCAATGGTGCTACTGGACCTACGAACAACTTATAAACCAGACATCGTTCTTCAGCCATGGAATTAGTATATGGAGGAAAATGGCTTCTGCCTGGTGCACTGCAAAAATTGACACAAGACCAGCCAGATTTCTTACATCACTCATGAAACCATATCACACAGATCCGTCCTCCAAAGACTTTATGCCATAGCATGCTGCCTTGTTACATGCATCAGGATCTAGATCAGTGCTCCCATGTTATGCTTTGCACCGACGGCATGAAACTTCCTCTACAACCTCCGTACACTGGCCCATACCATGTGATATGGAAAAGTACACAGACAATGGACAAGGCAACAAACGTTTCTCTATATAGAGTGAAGCCTGCATATGTTTTCCAAGAGTCATCACTGACCACTAACCGACAAAGATATCAGAACCTTCCTGAACCACTGTCATTGCAACAGCCTCCACCAGGGACAACTCATTCTGGTCATGGGGTACACTTCCCAAGATGATTCATCGACACCAGGCTTCACTTCTGCCTGAGCACTGATGTAGCACTCTCTTACACCAGCCATTGGAAATTGCTGTGCAGTGCAGTGTAGTGGCAGAATAAAGTGAACCACATTATAATTAGGTCCGCAGTGGCCACCAGAGGCACACTATTGTTGTGGTTGTAATTAGCGAATCTTGGATGTTAATCATAGTTCCATGTCCAGCTGCCAGGAACATTGTATTTTACTTATTTTTATTCCACACTATGACTTTTTATGTTATTATCTCTGTTGTTATACTCTGTGACAACTTTTATTTTTCCCAGTTGGTTCCTTCCATTTTCTAATAAAGAGTTATGTTACCAGTCATCCTCTTGCATTAAATTTATTTATTTTATAAAGTCGATCAGCTCACATTATGCTGATACCGACAGTGCTTCTGAAATTATTGTATTGTCTGAATGTTTTTGTCTTCAGTCTCTGAAACATTTCAGGTATTGACAACAATTAGACTGATGTTATCAGACTTCATTGTGGATGAAACTTTGATTTTATCAGGCTCAGACACACTCCCACTTTTTTCCCCAATCTCAGTACCCTGATACTAAAACTTTAAGCTAATAAAAGAGCTATTATTGTTCCAAACATTTTTCAAAATAGTAAGCCAATTACACTTCTCAAAAGGATGCTTGAAGTGTATTGCACATTTATCAGTACTAACTTATTTTAATTTTACCATGGAAACCTACTATTCTTTTTTCACTCTTGCTTACATGCTGTGTTATTATGAATGAAAATTAAGATTAAACATTTTGTTTCAGGTATTTATTGACAATGGTCTTGAGCAGCATCTACGGTGTGTTCCTTGTCTGCTTGGGTATCATAGTTTATATTGCTGACATTTTCATTGCTCTGAGTCCCATATCAGAGGTAAGTACTTAACAAATGCAATTCTGAAAACTATGAGTTACATAAAGTCAACTTTTGGATTATTTTAATAATCATCATACATTTCTCCATACACTTAGGTTTCACATTCTCTCTGTGATATAAGACTGCTTCTGAAATCATTTTATTGTATTATACATGTCTCTGAAATTTAGGATCTTTCATAAAGAATAAACTAATTTTGAAGCCATGCAGTGGAATGAGTCACATATTATTACAAAAGGTGTGGCCTCAATTCTATTAGTAGTCAGTAGAGTGCTCCATGTGATGTTAAACATAGAAAAAATGATGAAGACAGCGTTTTGCACCTCATTTTTTGCGATGAAGCATCCTTCCATATTAATGAGATTGTTAATCATCACAATGTTGGGTTTGGAGAACTGAGCATCCACATGCTACAGTTGAGCCAAACTGAATTTTCCCAAGATAAATGTTTTCTATGCAGTCAGTAATGCCCTTTATTCTCAATACCAACGCTGTTAAAGGACAAAGCTAACTTGCAATGTTATGGACCTGCTCTTCCCTTTGCTGCAAACACACCCATGCAACTTCACATTCCAAAAAAGATGGATCCCCACCCCATTGGAGTTACCAGTGTTAGGAATTCTGAATCAAACAGTGCCTTAACAGTGGATTGGTCGACACATTTCTGTGGATTGTGATGTGCTGCAGTGCATTTGGGAGGAATTGTCCTATCGCCTTGATGTGGTCTGGTCATATTGAATACTTTTAGGGCTATACCTGAACATCAGTCAAACACATGTGTCTTAGGTTTAATCTTGTAGTACTGACTGTTAGGAAAAGCAGTTTATTTTTTTACAAAAGACCCTGTATAATGTGAAGATATAAAGTAAAGGGCTTTCTTTTCTATCTACCTTTGCTGTCTACAGTATAAGCTTGTGTCTATTTATTTATTTGTTATAAGATCCATTTCATCATGTTATGAATATAGATTATTGTTTGTTTTGCACCATATTATAGACGAAAAATTCCTATAAGGAAAATATATATAAAAAATAGACGAAGATTACACACCAGGCAAAGGAGCCCAGGTAGTGATAGTAGCACAAATAAATAACACACACACACAAATGCTAGCTTTTGCAGCCTAGCTGCTTCTTCAGGCAAAAGGGAAGGAGAGGGAAAAGGAAATGAAGAGGGTTTTAAGGGAGTGGGTAAGGAATCATTCCAATCCCGGGACAGGAAAGACTTACCTTGGGGGGGAAAAAAGGAGGGTAAACAAATACACACCCACCCACACATACACACAAACACAAATATACCTAGGCAGATGTCTATCTCTATCTATGATTTATGAAGTGTTCAAATTTATACTGACTTTTCGAACCCCTGGTAGTTACATTGTGATTTAATACATGCGTACTATTTCAAATTTCCAGTGCTGACCTCTTTAAAAGAATAAAAACAATAAAAAATAATAAAATTAAAAAATCTTTGGGAGGTGCGGGGGGGGGGGGGGGGGGGAGGCTTCAGCCCAGTTAGGGCCCCCCGTCCAAAATGGCTGCGCCACTGGACATGGCTACAGGAACCTGAACCAGTGAGTCTCTGCTATAATAATTTCATAATGTTTTAAAGTGTGGTGAAGGATAACAGACTACCATTTTAAATTAATAGTTCAATCTATCATATGGCAGGCAACAATAGCAACTCTTGTTGCATGAAAGACACAGGTTACTAAATTTATGTGGCAGATATTCACTGAAAATGTAATAACACTTATCTTGCAAATGATTTTTACAGCCACTTTGAATTTTTTATTATCTTGATGTGGCGAGGAATATTATTGTATAGTTTCATCCCTATCTACAGTGGTTAATTTGATCAGAGGGTTGTTGTTTACATTCTCACTATGAAGGTGCAATTTTTGACTTGTATCTGGTGCATGAACTGATTGGTTTGTATATGCTAATAGGTTTTGTGTAATTTTTTTTATTTTAATGTAAGCAAGAGCCTCTCGAATATACCTTCTGCATGTGTTGTTTATTGCAGTATATATCTGTAGAGGTCCTGATACTCAGTGCCTCTAATAACAGTTATTTCCAAACTTGAGGTCAATCAGACTTCTTCTCTATGAAAGTTATGCTCAGAAGAGATGAAGTATCACATTTCAACATTACTTAAATGAGAAGACAGTTTGTTTATATTTAAACAATAAAAGGGCTTTATTGTACCCTTTGTACATCACTGGTAAATTCAACATGTGGTTTACACTCTTACATCCAGATATAATTATACAAACTTCTGAGACCAAGCTTAGAACATGTTAACAGTTCAGGTCAACTCTAGTAACACTAGTAACTAATTACAAAACAAAACACCATCAACATCTCCACTTTCACTTTAACATCCCTTTACAATGACTACTCACAGAGTTCATTCTAGTACACACACACACACACACACACACACACACACACACAAACCTTGACACGTACCCAAAACTAATCCATTTGGTCATCTTGTCTATCTAGGGAAAGCATGTAGTGCTTCAGACACTATGACATTTTTAATAGACAAAGAAACAGATTTGCTTACTTACCAAATTCCCCCCAAAAATTATCGAATATCACAGCAGTGATTGTGTTTGGACATAATACACATTTTAATATTAATTTTATTGTACTCTTAGCATGGGATATTATGTTTAATATTATCAATTTTATGATGTAGTTTGTTTGTGCCTTTGTCATTTACCATCATTTATGTTTACCTGAGTATAGTTTCAAACTGGGAAAAATGATCCTTATAAATATAATACATATGTACATTCTAGCACATAAGTAGCTACATATGCATTCTGTATCAACATTATGTAAGAAAAGGACTTACTAAAAATCAATAATCTACAAGGTAGTTTGCTTCTGAATCATTTTCAGGTTTTCAATATATACCTAGTATCTGCTGGGCTGCTGTATCTTATTTTCTTATATATTGACATAACATGCTACACAAGAAAAGAAAAGGCAAAAACTTGTGTAAATAATGGTAAGTGAGAATACAAGTTTTTATTTATTAGCAAATATGTATCGATATTGTCTCCGCCCCCCTCACTATTTAAAATAATTCTAACAAAATGTGAAGACTTGGAAAAAGAAAGTCAAGGGAATTGAACTTGGAATAAAAGAGCAGAGAATCAAAATAGAATGTCTGCGTATTGCAGACAATCTTCCTAGTCCGTCCTGGAGGAGCTTCATGAAATAGAAAACTGGCTTGAAATTTCCTACAGGAAAATTCAGTACATGGAAGGAAAGCCTATTAATTATGGCTCTGTTTATAACATGATACAAGAAAGTGTTTCAAGTTATATGTAGATTAAATATCCAGGAGAGATAAACCATTTACCAGGATTTTTACATCTACATGATCTTCATCTTCATAACTACTTCTGCAATTCACACTTTGATGATTTCTCTACCATTCCATTAGTCTAGGATGAGCTACTACCGTATATAACACTATGTATACAAGTGGCTACAAATGAATTTATGGTAAAATGTTGATCAGTTTAAGAGTAATAAAAAAGGTATGTAGCTGAACAGCTACACTATGTATTAAAGGGTTAAGGGAGTACTATGATAGACTCTGTCAGATACAGATAGATCTAAAATCACTCCTGCAGTTTTGTGGCCCCCATTTATTTCTTATATCACACAGATATGGTACTATGACCATTTTTAAAGCAGTGTTGTATGTCAGCTATAGTCTTATTTGTATTATAGAGCTCACTTAAGATGTACACCAAGCTGTGAGAGGCACACAAAAAGACACACACACACACACACACACGCACACACACACACTTTGGCCATTAGTCTTTGTCAGAAAGACATATACTATCACTCATACAATTACACACACACACAACCATCATATCTGGTTGCTGCTTTCTAACGTGAATGCAGCAGCAAGACTATTCATTTTTGTAAAATAAAACTAACTTGCCTTCAGTCACTACAATCATATTTTATTAGTGCATGCCTTGATTGCTCATCATCAGGTGCCTCTTTAATGATTTACATACTTTTAAAGAAACCTGGACTAGTTGTTTAAAACTATGTAAATCATCAAAGAGGCACTTGATGTTGAGCTCTCAGGGCTTGAAATGCATTGTGCACTAATAAATAATGAGTTTAGTAACTGAAGGGGAGTTTGTTTTATTGTACAGAAGTAAAACAGTTATGGAATAGACTCTAAGAACAATGAATAAGCTAATAATTTTTATATACAGATTTAAGCAGTGGTTTAGTTCAAACTCAGGACCTAGAAATTTTTTATTATAGCAAATATGCTACCTATGGGTGCATGTCTTCAATGTAACTTACGCCAGTAAATATAGAAAAGTCTTCTTACACCAATTAGGATCATTTCTGAGTATGCTAACGTAATAGCACCATACTTACCAATCACATACAACGACTTTTTCAGTGAAAGAAATGTAGGTAATCAATGGAAAATTACACAGCTAACACTAATACTCAACAAAGTAAATAGAAGCAAACTGCTAAATTACAAGCCATATCTCTGACATCAATGTATGGCAAGACTCTGAAAAACATACTATGATCGAACACTGTGAACTACCTCGAAGAAAATTATCTCTTGGCACAAAGACAGCAGGGATCCAGAAAATACTGTTATCGAGCAAAACAACTAGTCTTTATTCTCTTAAAGTTGTGAGTTCTCTACAGTATATTTATATTGATTCCATACTTCTACATTTCCAGAAGGCTTTTGATACTGTTCTTTACAAGTGGCTTTTAATAAAATTGCACACCTATGGGGAGCTGTCACAAGTATTCAATTATATTCATGATTTTTTATGAAAAAGGTCACAGTTTGTAATATTTGACAGAAATTCGTTGAGTAAAACAGAACTAATATCTGGTGTTCCTCAAGGTAGTGTTATAGGATCACAACTGTTCCTAATCTATATAAACTATTTAACAGTCAGTCTGAGCAGCTGTCTTAGAATGTTTTCAATAAATGCCATCATTTACCATCAAGTAAAGTCATCAGAATATCAAAAACAATTGAAAATGATTTACATAAGATTGCATAGTTAGTGGAGAGGGAAAACAAAAGATTTCTTTTTCTTGTTACTTAGAAGATGTAACTATGCCACTAAAGAGACTACCTATATCCGTTGTTTGCCCTCTACTACAGTACTGCGTACTTATACAGTGAAAGAGGATATCAGCAAATTCAAAGAGTATAGCTCATTTTGTAGTGTCACAGTATGGGGTAAAGACTGCCATGGAAAAGATATACAAGCTGAAGTAGAAATCATTAAAGCAAAGGTGTTTTTCATTTCTATAAGATCTTTCAACTAAACTGCAATCTTCAATTTTCTCCTCTGAATAATAATTTAAAAAATTCTTTGTCCCCACTGTCCATTTACATAGAGAGATAGAATCATAACAATAAACTAAGAGTAATCATGGTTTGCATGGGATGACTGACTTATGTGTTCAACTTTACCATGAGCTCTCAGATATTTGAAGTTCAACATCCAGGATATATAGAGATCACCGCTCGGGAACAACTGTGCTCCATCTCAGCTCTGTAGCTAACCTGCATGGTTCTGTTATGTGCTTTCAAACTGTTTAAGACTATCAACTCACCTGTCGCATGTGAGATTCGATCAATGATACGGTTTTTGTCAGCAAGAAAACTGTCTACTACAGAAATTCATCACCAGATTTGCGAAGTGTACGGTGATATTAATATGAATGAAAGCAAAGTGTGTAAGTGGGATGAGAATTCAAAGATGGCCATGACAACATTCATGATGACAACCACTCCGGTCACCCTTCTTCGATTACAGACGATTTGGTGGCTTCAATTGAAACGAGGATTCATGAGAACAGGCACTTCACAATAACTGGTCTCTCAAATGAATTTCCTGACCATTACAATGATGAGGACGTAAAAATGGCAGTGAGTTCTTGGTTATTGGAGCAGGTGGCAAGATTTTATGAAGAGGGTAGTATTTTAAAATTGGTTGACATGTATGATAAGTGTTTGACCAACCTTATCAACTATGTCGAAAATAATGTACTTTCTAAAAATAAGTTTACTTCTTTGAAATAACCTTTCATTGTCTACTTATGTTCAAACAGATCTTATTTAAAAAACTCTCCTTGTATAAATCTACTTCATACCATCTCTGACAATCTCTGAAACCTCTACTTAAGCAGTCAGGGCATAGCAAATAAAACACCATTTTTATGCTTCTAATGAATGATAGCCTGAAACTATTTTGCAAAATAACATAAGTGATTTTTTTATATTTTTATACATTTCTATTTCACGTCTATTGTATATCATATTAGTTTGAAAGTGAAATTGAAATAAAAAGTGAAGAATGTTACTTTTACAGGATTTTTTTAATACAAACATGCCGGTCTGTAGTATTTCATATTATTTTGTGAAATAAAAATTAAAAATTAATAAGTCGTAAGAGATTTTACTTGTGGACCTTGACAAAGATTTTCAAAAGGATACGGACCCCATCTAAGATTACTTGCCGACCTCTTCATTAGAGGATCAAGTAAAATTTGAAATAGTAGTGTCAGCGGAAAGCTGATGCTTTTACTAGAATCTTACCTTAAAGACAGGTAACGGTGCACATAAGTTGTGTATGATAATAGAGAGGTAATAAAAAAAGAAGACCAAATATAAGAAATATAAATTTTGATGTGCCACAAGGCTCCACTTTGAGCCCCTTCTTGTTTATAAGCTATGGAATGATTTCCCAACTGAGTTAGACATCAGACACCTTCTTACTATGTATAGCGAATGCAGATAGACTGTGAAAACATGGAATAAATAAATACCCAGGCAACACTGATTTTTCAGTTAGTTATGAATACAAATTGCCAATAATGGGAACTGATGACTCTTGGAATAAGATATGAACCTCATCTTGCCAGAGGTCGCGTTAAAGAGGGCAGAGGAGTGAACAGAGATTCAGTGCATTCTCTTGTCCTTGAGGTGTGAAACTGTCTCAAAAAGGAAGAGAAATCAGCAGTGATAGACATAATCAGGCTGCAGGAGACAAAGGAAACCACTTCATTAAAAACACACAGCGTGTATCCACAGGACTTGTGGCCTGTACTTGAAAAAAGTGTTGGGATAATCTCTGCAATTCCAGAAAAGTCTCATTCAGATCTATAGGAGAGGAATGCCAAGGGGGAGGTAACCATGAAAAAAGAATGAATAAGCAAAGAAGTGGTAACTTTGTATGAGTTGGAATGTTTGAACATAGTAGGAAAGATGTAAAATCAGAAAGGGGAATTGAAAAGGCTCAGTCTGGACTTAGTGAATACCTGTGAAGTCAAATGAAAGATTATAAGGATTACTGGTCAGATGAATAGGAGGTACTATCAACAGCAGGAGAAGATGGTGGCAGAGCAGGCGAAATGCCATGGGCCCTTCACCTGAAGGGGGCCCCCAAATCAAAAGGCGATGAGCCCAAGAGGAACCTAGGATTTATTACAAAAATTAATGAAAGAGTTAATTTGTTATAAAGTGTGTCAACTGTAGTAAATTTTAGCTAGAGGTGGTAGGTATTGTAAGAAAGGAAAAAAAATATTTCTAGCCAAATGTTTATTCTTATTTATTTGAAGTTCTTCTTCCTTGCTTTCTTATTCAGCAAAAGTGTCAATGGCAACATCAAAGTTCACATTACAAGTCACATAATTTTCGATTGACAATATAGGAAAGTTGCGTAGCCTAAACATCTGACACTTGGAGAGAAAGTAGTGCCCTAGTCAACTGTTGTGCCCCTAAAAGTGAAACTGTACTAAGAAATGAAATACTACGGCTCAAGAGATTTCAAAAACAGAACTTGATTTAGAAAGAGGACAATGGAATTCCAGAGGAACTCATTATTAACAATCATTTTTAGGATTTCACCAAGTTAAAGACCAAACTGCCATAGCAGTGTGAAACCAGATTATAAAATCTATAAATGACAAGAATATTCCACTAATTAAGTTCAAAATAATAAATTGTCAAGCTATTGGAACTTAACTGTGGGGTCATCAGTCCCTAAACCTACAAACTACTTATAAACTACCTTATGCTAAAGACAACACAAACATCCATGCCCAAGGGAGGATTAGAACCCCCGACGGGAAATGTCCTCACGCATCGGAGCATAGCACCTCAATGAGCTCGGCTACTCCGCCACTGCCTCTAAATAAGTGTCGTGGTCAAGGATGATGGGGCAAATACCATGAAAGGCACTTTGGTTGATTCAAAAGCTTATAAGAGATATTGAGCCAAATGCAATGTGTGTCCTTTGTGATGCTCATAACCTAAATCTGGTAGTCAATGGTGCAATAAAAGTGGTAATTGAAATGCAAATGTTTTTCGAATCCGTGCAACAGATTTACATATTTTTGGACACAGTATCAAAAGGTGGAATATCTTATCAAGTTTTATATCTGGTAATAAAAGAAAGGAGTCTTCAACTTGGGTAAAATTAAAAGCACATAATCTTACTAGATGGGCAGGACGCTATGATGACACTTTTGCTTTGAAAATGTGATTTGTTGACATACAAAAATTGCTGGCAAGAACTATTCTGTTAGGTTCCAAACCAGATGAGGAAAATGAAGCTATTTAACTGAAGAAGAAGATCGAAAACAACAACTTTATTGCATTACTGGTTTTCCATTGCATAATTCTACAGACTATAGATGCAATCTCTAAAGCACTTCATTCTAAAGATACAGATTTTTCAAATGCATCAAAGTGTTTGCTTATGTGTCTAGAAGAAGTGGAAAAGTACCGATCTGAATTTGAAGATTTAAAACTGGAAGCACAGAGTGTAGTAGAAAAATGGTCCATCAAGTCTGAATTTCATAAAACTCATAAGAGAATGATGAAACATCATTTTGATGAAATTTGCGAGGATGGTTGTCGCCAAGATTCTGAGAGCTTGTTTAAAGTGAATGTGTTCTGTCATGTGTTGGATATCATCATCAATCAACCGAACCTGCATTTTCATGCAATGAAACAATTCTGTAACTTGAAATTTCCACTGTGAATACATTTGGTTATAATCTATTAACATTTCATTAAAATTTGTCAATACATAGCTCTACATTTGTATGTTCCTAGTGAAGACATCCAAAATTGCACAATCCACAGTTCAATCTAAAATAAAAAATATATATTGCATTTTAGAACCAAACTGCTTCATATAATATAAAGTAGAAAAAAACAAGGAAGATTTCGGTATAAGTTATTTTACAATAGACCTTTGGTTCACTTGTAATTAAAGCTTAAACTTGAATCCCCATAATAAAAAAATTCGTTAGCTTGAACTGCTACCAACAAACATGATTATAAGTGAGCGGCATTACAATGAGCAGAATTTCAGTCTGTGGTGGACTTAATGTGTATTTGCCCTGTGAGCTAAAGGGTGCTGCCTGACCAACATATTCTAAACACACTGAAGTCTCGAATATGTGTAACATACAGTGATTACTGTAGGCAAAGTGATATTAACTGCAAATGGCAGGAACAGTGATGATAATGAGGACATTTACATCACTCATTGAATAATTTTGTCTCAGTTCTTCATAATCATTGGTATAAATACGCTTAAAATGAATATACAGTATATAGGGCCTCCAGATAAATTTCCCACGGGTGTCAGATGGTATAGTTACACCACTGATAGGGGGTTAGGATTCACTACGAACAGAAAAGTAGTGCTGAGAGTGAGCTATGGTAAACAGTTTAGTGACAGGATTGTACTCACCAGATTCAATAGCAAATCAACACCAACAATGACAAATCAGGTATTCATACTGCTGTCAAATGCAGAAGATAAGGAGGTAGAGAATGTAGAATGACTACTGCCACAAACTAAAGAAGATAATGTTCTGTTATACAAGAGCAACTGTGCTGAAGGTCACAAATGGAAAATACATCCAGCCGGCAGGAACATGTGTTGCAAGAATAAGTATCAACAACTGGATGCAAATTTTGAATTTGTAGTTCTAACAGAATGTAGCCATAGTGCAATCCTTGTGAATGGGACTTCCTTCAGGCATACTAGGCTGTCAATGACTGTGGAAGACCTGAGCTATAAATTCCATCGAGTACACGTAACACGAACTCCCCTGTGAGGTCATTTCCTGTTGAGAATGTTGAGATCCTAGCATTAAAATTGAGAAGAGTTTCAGTCAGCAGCCAGGATGATCAGCTGAACTGTGAAGTGCTTGTCGATTGCAAAAAGGTAATCACTATAATGAAGGAAATCTACACACCAGCAGCTATCATAAGCATTACATGTGGTCAAGGAGAACTTTGTATCACTAATTTTATGAGCAATCACAACTTATTCCTAAAGGTATGTGTATTGGAACAGCTGAGCCAGTCCGGGATGGTGAGCTCTATTTCATCGTCAAAGTCTCATGCTCTGCTCTTACTGCGCAGTAGAAGAAATTACTATAGAATTGCATATAGGGCTCGGTCTGACCCAGGAACAATGTCAGTAAGCATCAAACATACCACACCAATTTTTAGGTGTATTCTGGGCCAGGGAGGGGAAGAGTCAAATGAAATGGCACACAATAAAACATCATATCAATACTGGGGATCATCCTCCAATTAGCCATCTTTCATACAGAGTGTCGCCATCTGAAAGATTCAGGAAGAAGTGGAGAAGATGTTGCACAATGACATTACTCAACCTTCAGAAAGTCTCTGGTCATCTCCGATGGTCCTCGTAAAGAAGATGGATAGCACATGGCATTTCTGTGTCGTCTATTGGCAGCTGAAGAAAATGACAAAGCAAGATGTCTGCCCATTGCCTTGCATTGACGACACCTTGAAGGGAGCTATGTATTTCTCAACCATGGACATGCAAACATGTTACTGGCAAATCAAGATTGACAAATCTGATTGAGAGACAACTGCTTTTATTACATTTGGCTGGCTGCCTCTCTGAATTCAAAGTCATGCCGTTTGGACTATGAAATATCCCGGCACATTCAAATACATGATGGACAAATTGTTTTGACACCTGAAGTGGATGAAATGTCTTTGATATCTAGTTGACATTGTTGTTTTCTCAAG
This sequence comes from Locusta migratoria, assembly GCA_026315105.1. Classification (NCBI taxonomy): domain Eukaryota; kingdom Metazoa; phylum Arthropoda; class Insecta; order Orthoptera; family Acrididae; genus Locusta; species Locusta migratoria. The sequence continues at coordinate 504,725,620 of CM048746.1, read as the reverse complement.
AACATTTGCGGAACATCTAAGCTGCCTGTCAATTGTGTTGAAGTGTTTTCAGACAGCAGGACTCCACCTCAACTCAAAGAAGTGCCTCTTCAACGCCAATGAGATAAAAATCCTGGGGCTCCTAGTGAATGGAGATGGTGTCCATGCTGATCCAGATAAAGTAAGAGCAGTCACAGAATTTCCAACTCCTCAGCACATCTGTGATGTAAGAAGTTTTCTCAGGCTGTGAGATATCAGCCCTCACTGAGTTAGGTGACATTACAGCTGAACAGAGGAAATATCCAGCATTATTACAAATCATAGGACCTTGGAGAAAGGTGAACCAACCAACGGAGAGTTTCAACTTATAAACAGGACATAGTACAAGAGCAACTATGATCCACTGTGCCCCAAATAGCTACTGGTTGTTCCAGCTCATTTCCGGCCAGCTATTCTCAAGTATTTCTATGAATCTCCAATACCTGGTCATCTGGGATTCGAGAAGACCCTAGACAGAATCAGACATGGTATTACTGGCAAGGTCTCTGCCGATCTGCCAAGCACTATGTGAGTCACTGTAAAGAATGCCAGCGACTGAAGCATGTGCTGAAATTACTACCAGGTCATCTGGTACCAATTCCACCTTTTAGATAGGTTCCCGAAATCGGGAACTGATAACCAATGTATAATAGTCTGCACTACCTACCTCACCCGCTACACTGTCACTAAATCTGTGTCGACTGCAGATGCTCTAGAGATCATACAATTCCTAGTAGAAGACATTATTTTGAAGTATGGTGAACCCAGTGTGATGATATCTGATCGAGGAAAAGTATTCTTGTCAAAACTAGTATCAGAGGTAATGTCACATTGTGACATTGCCCAAAAAATAACAACTGCCTACCATCCTCAGTCAAATGGTCTTACAGAACATTTTAATTAGATGTTAGCAGATATGCTGTCAATGTAGGTTGATGTTGAGCAGAATTATTGGGATACAATACTGCTAGGTGTGACATTTGCTTATAATACAGCAAGGCAAGACACCGCAGGCTTCATGTTGTTTTTCTAGCTCCATTGTCATGGAGTTGAGATGACAATGAAAATGTTGTTCCTGTTCCAACTGGACAACACTTTTAGGATGACTTTGTGAAACAGCTCATCATCAGGGTTGAAGAAGCAAGACAGCTGGCTCACATACGGACACTGGACACCCAGGGGAAGGACCGTCAGCAGTATAACAACAAGCATTGACCTGTCGTGTACTGCACAGGAGGTCTGGTATGGATTTTTACCCCTGTACAGAAAGTTGGGCTATCGGAAAAGTTACTGAAGCAACACTTCGGTCCATATTGTGTCATAAACAACTTGTCAAATGTCATATACGAAGTTGAGGATTATGAGCCATCCTCAAAATGAGGAGGCATTTTGCACATCCTCCATATGAAGCCTTACCAGGATCTCAAAGAACAGGCAGATAGAAACGACCTGTTGTTCAAGGACTCTGAAGATTGTTATGATAATGATGAGGCCATGACAGGAGGGTCTGGTGCCAGTCATCATCACCGTAAGGAAGGCGTGCAAGCAGAATGGAAGGATTCTCTGGAACTGCCATACAAAAGACCCATAACAAGATCCAGGACACTGCAGCTGGCTGCAGGGGACCAATGCCATGAGTCTTCCGACAGAACACATGGTGCAGTGGTTAGAATCGCTGTACTTGTGGTCCAACCACAGGCAGAAAAAAATTATTTCTTTGTATTTACCATTTCTGGAATGTTCTATATGTTTCTTATGTTTGATGTTCTTGTAAGTTTCAGAAAAATCTTTCTGTATATAAATAGTGGAGCACTCCAAGAAAGAGGTAGTCTGTACTAAGTGTACACTTATGTTAGCAATAAATGTGTTCTAAGTGTAAGGTGTTGTGCTCTGTTAACAACCAGCCTTCAAATTCCAGACCAACTGCAGTTTCAACATGACACTATTGTTGCCAAAGTGGAGTTGAAGAGAGTGTTTGAGGTACAAGACCAGGGGCTTCAATTTATTTGCTTCCTTGGCTCACCGATAGTCTTAGTTTGCCACTGGAGCAACCTAGTCTCAGCTCACTCAGTTTCTTGATTACAAATGAGGATTGGAAGGTAGAAGTTCGAATCTTGATTTTAAAAAAATCAAGTACTTTTATTCACAAATGTTAAATGAAAATTTTTTCATCATTATACATTCAAATTTAAGTGACAGTTTATCAAAATATGAACATGGTCACAGCATTGTAATAATTGGTCATTACAACATTCCACAATTCATAGATACAATTCATTCATTGACATAAAAGTTTTCTGGGTATGGTACCGCGTCATGATGTAAGGCCACTGTAACGTTGGCCGAAACGTTGGTTATTTAAGTAATAGCCTTACATCATGACGCGGTACCATACCCAGAAAACTTTTATGTCATCTGACTCTGGCCGCGGAAGCCTACGTAATTATAATTCATTCATTATTACAACAAAATTTAGATTAATTTTATATACTTTGTTGTGTTTAGATCTTCAGAAATGTAATGTTAAATAATTTTCAAATTAAATTTACAGAAGTTGTACCAAGTGAGTATGTGGAATATTTGGAATCACAAGAGAGTGACCCAAATCTTTCAATACCTCACCATAATGCCAAATCAGCGGAAACTGTTGAACATATTTCAGAAGAAACTACATTGCATCAATACTGCTTTAGTCAAGGACGACATTCTGGGAGTTTTTATCTCAAATTGGGTGCTGCAGGTAAGAGATAATATCTACTATTTTTTATTTTGAAGGTATAATATTGCTTTACAGAGCTAATGGGATTTTTTGTTTCTTTACAGTATTCTGCTTTGGACATCTAACACACTATGGTCTTATTATAGGTTCTGAATTTATGTCATTAACATCATCAACGGATGACTTCCATTCCTGTACTAATATCTTTATACTTGTTTTGGATATTATTTATCCTATATACTCATTTTTTCAACTGTTCTTCATATTCAAATATTCAAATGTAAGTATATATTATATATATATTGCACCCTTAATAATAGTTTTCCATCCTACTTTTTAAAATCATTTTCCCTTTGACTAGTTCATCTTTATAACCCATCCTCCATGAAAGCTCCTATGAAACACTACAGCAGCTATCAGAGTACTCATAAAAACTGTACCCTTAAAATATAGAGTAAATCGACCAGTGTAAATCTGTAACACTGTAAATCTTTGCTCTCTTTTCTCCAATATTAAAACAATACTGCATACTTACATGTAATAGTGCAATGATAGACCAAAATTCATTTCTAGCTGCCAGCAGATTGGTGGATATACTTAAACTATTGAGCTGTAAAATCTTTGAACAATACAGTTATTAGAAATGGGATAGAAATGATTGATTGGTAAGGCTAACATCAATCACACTTCTGACTCATAAATGTACAGTACAAATATAAGTTATAGCCATCATCGTCTCTGTATGAGATCATAATCATAGTCATCATCATCTTATGCAGTTTCCTGCCAAAGACAGGGTCTGCTTGCAACTCAAGTGCACCTCTTTCACTCCACACCAGACATGCCATGCATTTGTAGCCTAATGATTATGCAGTAGTACTACAATTTGTAGATAAATTTCTTGCATCATTTGCAGGTACATTTACTAGTGTGGTGAAAAATCATGTCACTTTTGAACCACCATCATTCTGGCAGCAAAATCCTATTCTATGGCTTACACAATTTGAAAGCCAATTTGGAAGTGCAAGTCCACACAAAATATAATTATGTTGTGCCAGCAGTCAGTAAAGAAATGGACCTTGAAGTGAAGATATTATGTCATCACCACCAAATGTTCACACTGATATAAAATTTCCTGCCACATTGAAACTGTGTGCCAGAAATGGGATTCGAACCTGAGACCATTGTCTTTCGTGGGCAAGTGTTCTACTGACTGAGATATCCCAGCATGCTTTCCGGTCTGTCCTCAAAGCTTTACTTCCACCAGGTGCGAATGTCAGTTCCAGTGCACAGCTTTCATCCACCAGGAAGTTTCATAACAGTGCATAACAGTTTCATAACTCTGCAGCAGAGTGTAAATATCATTCTGGAAATATCACCTGCTGTGGCTAAGACATGTCTCCACCATATCCATTCTTCCAGGAGTTTTGCAAGATTTGTAGAACTTCTTTGAAGTTTGGAAAGTAGGAGGAGAAGCACTGGCAGACGTAAAGTTGTGAGGACGCATTGTAAAATGTGCCAGGATAGCGCAGTCAGTAGACCGCTTGCCCACGAAAGGCAACAGTCCCAGGTTTGAACCCACTTCAGCAGATAATTTTAATCTGCCAGAAAGTTTCAAGAGCTCATTACTCATATAACTTTCACAGTCTGATGTGAAAAGGCTGGAAAAAATACTTTGTACTTAAGATTTGGGTGACTGTACACCATCGTACTTGCTGTGCCAATTATGTACTTTTGCAAGCAACCTAGTAAGTGATGATATCCTTTAAAGATATTGGCTATCACAGCTACGTTAGTGTTATACCCTTGGCTACAAGACAGGCTTGATTCGCAACGTCATGGTAGACATCAAACATTATACACTGGTAAGGAAATAAAGATGTGTTGCTAGAGTGGCTGGACATGATGGTTGTATGAGTATAGTTGTTTGAGTGATTGCGTGAATGTATGAGTTGCTTTTTCTGACTGAGGCCATGGCTGAAAATTTAAGTTAAGTGAATGTGATTATCGATTTTCATGTCTGTCAGCAACTGATAGTTCTCAAATTCCACACTTGTCTGTACTTGCTTTCTTTGGAATTGGAATTATTACATTCTTCTTAAAGTCTGAGGATATTTCCCCTCCCTCATACATCTTGCACACACGGTGCAGCAGTTGCTTCCTGACTGGCCTTCCCAATGATGTCAGAAGTTCAGAGGGAATATCTTCTACTCCTGAGGCCTTGTTTCAACTCAAATCTTTCAGTAATCTGTCAAATTCTTCTACCAATATTATATCTTCTAACCCATCATCATCTACTTCCTCTTACCTTTCTACAATAATTTCTCAAGGTTCGCTTTCTTTGTAGAGCCCCTCTGTATATTCCTTCCATCTTCCAGCTTTCCATTCTTTGCTTAGATTCCACCTGAGGTTTTTATGTTCATGCAACTGTTTTTCTTATTGTCTCCAGACATTTCCTTTATTTTCCTACAGGCATTATCTCACTTTTTCCATGTTATACATTCTTCTACAGAACTGCATTCGTCCTCTAGCCATCCTGCTTAACCAGTCTGCACTTTCTATTAAACTCATTTTTTAGATGTCTGTACTCCCGTTTGCCTGCTTCACTTGCTGCATTTTTATATTTTCTCTTTTCATCAATTAAGTTCAGTATCTCTTGTATTACCCAAGGGTGTCTATTAGGCCTTATCCATCTACCCATATGATCCTCTATGGCCTTTACTATTTTGTTTCTCAGAGCTACCCATTCTTCTTATACTGCATTACTTTCCTCCATTTTAGTCAATCCTTTTCTGATGCTCCCTCTGAAACACTCTACAACCTCTGGTTCCTTCAGTTCATCCAGGTTTCATCTTAATACATTTATACCTTTTCCCAGTTACTTAAGTTTTAATCTGCATTTCATAACCAATAAGTTATGGAATCTATAGCTACCCCTAGATATGTCTTACAGTTTAAAACGTGGTTCTGATATCTATGTCTTACCATTATAAAGTCAATCTGGTACATTGCAGTGTCTCTTGGTGTCTTACATATATACAGTCTTTTTCATTATTCTTAAAGCAAGTGTTTGTGATTATTAAATTGTACTCTGCACAAAATTCTACCAGGCACCCTCCTCTTATATTTCTTTTTCCCAGACCATATTCACCTACTGTTTTTACTTCCCTTCCTTTCCCTGCTACCGAGTTCCAGTCATCCATTAACTTTCTGAACAACTCCTTTTATCTCATCCTACATTTTTCCAATCTCCTCAACATTGGCAGAGCTAGCTGATATATAAAATTGTACTAATGTTTTGGGTGTTGGTTTTGTGTCTATCTTTATTAAACTAATGCATTCACTATACTGTTGATAGTAACTTACCCACACTCCTATTTTTATTCATTATTAGACCTAATCCTGTGTCCCCCCGGCAAATGATTTTGCGTTTATAACCCTGTACTCCCCTGATCAGAAATCCTGTTCATCTTGCCACTGAACTTCACTAATCCCCACCATATCTAACTTTAATGTATCCATTTCTCCTTTCAAATCTTCCAATATTCAACAATATTTTGGAAAGGATAGGTTGCTACTCACCACAGAGACATCCAATGAACTTCAGAAAAGCACACATAACAGAATAAACAAAAATGAAGCTTTTGCCTGCTAAGCCTTCATCTGCACAGATAACGAGCATAAACACACACTCACACAAACTCAACCATCTCCCGCTGTTGCAGCTGGACTGCAACAGACAGCACAGATAAGGTGAGAACAACCAGTGGTGGGGGTGAGAAAGTGGCATGGAGAGGGAAGCAGGAAGGAAGGGAAGGGATGCTGGGGGGGATGGAGCAATACCTGCTGTCTGATAGACTGGAAGGGACTGGAGTATGTGGCAGAAAGGGAGATGCACATAAGCAGGAGTGAGGGTAAAGAAAGGAAGAGGAGTGGCGAGGGGGGGGGGGGGAGCAAGAACTAGTGAAGGTTTAGGCAGGAGGGTAGGATATACTGTAGGGAGAGTTCCCATCTGCGCAATTCAGACAAGTTGGTGTTTGTGGGAAGGATCCATATGGCACAGGCTGTGTAATACCCATTGGTGAGCCAGATCATGCACTGCTGCATGCTCTGCAACAGGATGGTCCAGCTGTCTCCTTGCCACACTATGACAGTGGCCATTCATCCACACAGACAGTTTGTTGCTAATCATACCCATATAGAAAGCTGCACAGTGGTTGCAGCTCAGTTTGTATACAACATGACTGCTATCACAGGTTTGCTATGCCTATTATAGGATAGGAAATGTCTGTGACGGGACTGAGTAGGTGGTGGTGGGATGGTGAATAGGACAGGTTTTGCATCTACGTCTATTGCAAGGATATCTACATACATACTCCACAGTCCACCATAAGGTGCATGGTGGCGGGTACACTGTACCACTACTAGGCATTTCCTTTCCTATTTCACTCCCAAATAGAATGAGGACAAAAAGAATGCCTATATGCTTCTGTACGAGCCCTAATTTCTCTTATCTCTTAAAATTTACGTAGGCGGCAACAAGATCATACTACACTCAGCTTCAAATTTTCTCAACAGAAATTCACAAAAAGAGCATCATCTTTTCTCCAGCGAACTGCAATTGAGTTCATGGACCATTTCCATGACACTCGCACATTGGTTGAACCTACCAGTAACAAACCTAGCTGCTCACCTCTGAACTGCTTCCATGTCTTCCTTTAAACTGATCTGCTGTGGGTCCCAAACACTTAAGTAATACTCAAGATGTGGTCGTACAAGGGTTTTCTAAGCAGTCTCCTTTACAGATGAAGTACATCTTCCCAAAATTCTCCCAATAAACCAAAGTCGGCTGTCCGCCTTACTCACAACTGTCCTTACATGTTTGTTCCATTTCATATCACTCTGCAATTTATACCTAGATATTTGAACAATGCGACTGCATCAAGAAGTTCACTACTAATGCTGTATTTGTACATTATGGGATTATTTTTCCTACTCATGTGCATCACCTTACATTTTTCTACATTTAGAGCTACCTGCCATTCTTCACACCAACTAGCAATTTTGTCTAAGTCATGCTGTATGCTATTACAGTCAATTAAAGATGACACCCTCTCATACACGACAGCATCATCAGCAAACAGCTGCAAATTACAAGTTACTCTGTCCATCAGATCATTTATATACATAGAAAATAATAGCGGTCCTATCACACTCCTCTGGGGCATGCCTGACGATACAATCATTTCTGATGAACACTCGCCGTCGAGAACAACATATTGCGTTCTATTACTTAAGAAGTCTTCCAGCCAGTCACAAATCTGTGAACTTATTCCCTGAGCTCATATCTTCGTTAGCAGTCTGCACTGTGGCACCATGTCAAATGCCTTTTTGAAGTCGAGAAATACACAATCCATCTGTTGCCCTTCATCACAAGATGTCATGTGAGAAAAGGGCAAGCTGAGTTTCACATGAAGGATGTTTCCGAAACTCGTGCTGATTCTGAGAAAGAAGCTTTTCCGTCTCCAGGAAATTTACTATACTTGAACTGAGAATATGCTCAAACATTCTACAGGAACCTGATGTCAACGATATTGGCCTGTAATTATGTGATCAGTTCTTTCTTTCTTATAAACGGGAGTCACCTGCACTTTTTTCCAATCACTGGAAACTTTGCGCTGAATTAAAGATTCATGATAAATGCAAGCTAAGTAAGGGGCCAATATCGCAGAATACTCTTTGTAAAACTGAACTGGTAGTCCATTCGGACCAGGATCTCCTCAGCTCCTTCTCTACACTGGAAATACCTATTACTATGTCTTCCATTTCAAAATTATTATGTTGATCAAATGATGGTACATTTCTGCAGTCCTCCTGCATGAAAGATTTTTTAAAGGTTAAATTTAGAACTTCAGCTTTCCAATTGCTTTCTTCTATTACTGCCCTGGAATGATCAATGAGTGACTGGATAGTGGGCTTTGACCCGCTTATTGATTTTATGAGCTATGGGGTGAGGGTTGGGAGCAGGGAAGGAGTAGGGATGGACAAGGATATTACATAGGTTTGGTGGATGGCAGAATACCATTGTAGGGGGGTAGGGAGGAATTTTGGTATGTATTTCTCATTTCAAGATAAGATGAAAGATAATCAAAACCCTGGCAGAGAGTGTGGTTTAACAGCCCTAGTCCTGGGTGGTATTGGGTGACGAGAGGGATGCTCCATTGTGGCTGGACAGTGGGTGTGGGACAGGTGGCAGGTGACCGGACAGGCAGGGCCCGTGATATCGGTTTCTAGACAAGATTTGGTGGTTAATTGCAATCAGTGAAGGCCTCAGTGAGGCGTTTGGCATATCTGGAGAACTGCTCATCACTGCATTTGCGATGGCCTCGGGTGGCTAGGCTGTATGGAAGAGTTTTTGGTGTGGAATGGGTGGCAGCTGTCAAAATGGAGGTATTGTTGATGGTTGATATATTTGATGTGGACTGAGGTACTGATAAGGCCATCTTTGAGGTGAAGGTCAATGTCAAGGAAGGTGTCATGTTGTGTTGAGTATGACCATGTGAAGTGAATGGAAGAGAAGGTGTTGAGGTTTGGAAGGAATGTGGATAGTATGCCCTCACCTTCAGTCCAGATTATGAAGAAGTCATCAATAAATCTGAACGAGATGAGGGGGTTTGGAATTCTGGGAAGTCAGGATGGATTTTTGTAGATGGCCCATGAACAGGTTGGCATAGACCACGAATTTGCTTGTAGGTGATGTCTTCAAAGGAGAAGTAATTTTGGGTGAGGATGCAGTTGATCAAGGTAATGAGGGAGGATGTTGTAAGGTTGGATTTAGTAGGGCATTGTGAAAGGTAGTGTTTGACAGTGGCAAGGCCTCGAGCATTGGTAATGTTGGTGTAGAGGGAGGTGGCATCACATTCCTAAGCATTTTCCACACATTCCTGTTGTTTTTTTAAGATTAGTGAGAGCTTTGTTCACATTTTTCATGGATCCCCTTCTGTTTTTCACACTTCTCACTAGGTTCTCTGACTTTCCTATGTGTTATCACACAGTTGTTATGTGTTTTTTCGCAGTATTTGTGCATGTTTCTTACGTGATTTTCGCATTTTGTGTGGGTTATTTACGTATGTCCACACCAACATTGACACTTATTCTAGGTCTTATATTTCTGAGTGTGAATTAGTGTGATTTTTATCCAATTTCAATTCCTTATCATGGATTATTGCCCTTCCTATCTGCGCCAATACAGGAAAGTTTTCCTACCCCTAGCCAAAATCCAGTCCCACATACTATTTCTATGTTGCTGCCTATCTCACGTTATCCCTCCAAATGACTTAACCATCAAATTACCCCTCCACAATGACCTCCACTTCTTCAGATTCTGTCAGTCCATAGCCCTAACCAACCTAATCCTACAAAACCATGAAAACCAGGCCCAAATAGCCTTGCAGAACCTGATCTCCATCTGAAAAATTCTCTTGCTCTGCAATCCCAATTACCTGCATCCTATATCCCAGAGTGATACCCTTGCCCTCTATGTACTAGTGCAGCATTCACTTTGTCACTTAAAACTACTCTCAAACCTATGTATCTCTTACTCCCACCTTGGTCTATCATTATCCACTCCCTCAACAAGAACCTCCAGAAATACCTCACCTTATAGCTGACAATCCCTCCTTAGCAGACCTACCACATTTACCACACCCTCGTAAACTCCCCCACCCCACCACAAACAATCCACAACCTAAACAGACCAGACACACAGTCATGAACCTTTCCTTCAAAAGCCTCAGTCCCATAGAAGTATCAGTCCTTTCCAAAGGCCTTACCTTTTGCCCCACTCCCAAATTCGACAATGCCAGACTTGTTAAGGACCTTTTCTCCTTCTCCTGATCCTTACAATGGAAACATCATTTTGTTACCAACCGCACTGTTGAAAGGAATCACAATACCAATATTGAACCCTGCCTGACCCAGTTCCCTCCCCCATCCAGTCTTCATCCACTCCCACTACATCAACATCTCCATTGCTCATGGCCTTGCCCCTGTTGAACACTACCTTTTACAACACCCTACTGACTTCAAACCTGCAACATCCTCCCTCATTACCTTGACCAACTACATCCTCTCCCACAATTACTTCTTCTTTGAAGACATCACCTACAAGCACGTGTATGGCACCTTCCTATGCCAATCTGTTCATGGGCTACCTAGAGGAATCCTTCCTGACTACCCATAACCCCAAACCCCTAATCTGGTTCAGATTTATTGACGAGATCTTCATAATCTGGACTGAAGGTTAGGTCACACTATCCACATTCCTTCAATACCTCAAAACCTTCTCTTCCATTCACTTCACATGGTCATACTCAAACAACGCGCCACCTTCCTCGACATTGACCTTCACCTAAAAGATGGCCTTATCAGTACCTCCATCCACATCAAAACTACCAATCATCAGCAATACCTCCATTTCAACAGCTGTCATCCATTCCACACCAAAAAGTTCCTTCCATACAGCCTAGTCACTCATGGTTGTCGCATCTGCAGTGACGAGCAATACCTCCCCAAATATGTCAAATGCTTCACTGATGCCTTCAGTGACTGCAATTACCCACCGAACTTTATCCAGAAGCAGATATCACGGGCCCTGCCTGTCCAGTCACCTGCCACCTCCACCACACCCACCGTCCGACCACAACGGAGTATCCTTCTTGTCACCCAATATCACCCAGGACTAGAGCAGTTAAACCGCACTCTCTGCCAGGATTTTGATTACCTTTCATCCTGTCCTGAAATGAGAAATACCCTGCCAATAATCCTCCTCACCCCCTTATAGTGGTATTCTGCCATCCACCAAATGATAATATCCTTGTTCATCCCTACTCCTTCCCTGCTCCCAACCCCTTACACCACGGCTCAAATTCCTGCAATAGTCCTAGATGCAAAACCTGTCCTATCCACCATCCCACTACCACCTAATCCAGTCCTGTCACAGGCATTTCCTATCCAATAATAGGCAGAGCAAACCTGTGATAGCAGTCATGTTGTATACAAACTGAGCTGCAAACACTGTTCAGCTTTCTACGTGGGCGTGACCAGCAACAAGCTGTCTGTGCGGTTGAATGACCATTGTCATAGTGTGGCGAGGAGAGAGCTGAACCATTGTGTTGCAGAGCATGCAGCACTGCATGATGTGGCTCACTTCAGTGACTTCTACACAGCCTGTGCCATATGGACCCTCCCCACAAACACCAACTTGTTTGTTTGCACAGATGGGAACTCTCCCTACAGTATATCTTCCGCTCCTGCCTAATGCCTAAACCTTTACTGTTCTTGCCCCCCCCCCACCCACTTTCCTCTTCCTTTCCCTACCCTCATTCCAGCTTACATACATCTCCCTTTCTGCCACATTCTCCTGTCCCTTCCAATCTATCAGACAGCATGTATTACTCCATCTCCACCAGCATGCTGTCCCTCCCTTCCTGCTTCCCTCTCCATGCCGCTTCCTCACCCCCACCACTGGTTGCTCATGCCTCATCTGTGCTGTCTGTTGCAGTCCATCCGCAACAGCAGGAGACGACAGTTGAGTTTGTGTGAGTGTGTGTGTATGCTTGTTATCTGTGGCAGATGAATGCTTAACAGCCGAAAGCTTCATTTTTTAAAATTCTATTATGTGTGCCTTTCCATGGCTCATTGGACATGTCTATGGTGAGTAGCAACCTACCCTTTCCAAAATATCGTTGAATCCTTTAAGCTGTTTCCAGCGTTTGTTTCCTTTAAAATTTCCAACTTACCTACCCCATTAAGGGATAGAACATTGCAGCTCTCATCTGTAGAATGCACCTCTCGTTTTTCTGGTTGTCATCACCGTCCTGAGTAGTCCCCGCCCAGTTATCAGAGTGGGAGACTATTTAACCTCCAGATTATTTTACCCAAGAAGACCCCATTCATCATACATTCATACAAAGAGCTGCTAGTCCTAGGAAGAGTACCAACTGTAGTTTGCCCTAGCTTGCAGCCTTTCACAGTAGTTGCATGGCAAAGCCACATCAGCTCAGTGAATCATATAGACTGTTGCTCCTGTAACTACTTATTCAGTGAAAATATCAGGCTGTTCAGTGTGAAAAATAAAACAATTCTTTTGGTAACAAGTTATTACGTAATGATGCTCTTTCCCCTTCTGAATTGGTAAATGAGTTTTGACAATGCTGTACATAAAAATTCATTCTGCTCATCACCTTAGTCTTGTGTAGTTCGTAAACGAACTAGTTCAGAAGAGCATTCCCACAGGCAAACTACGCGAATTAGTTTGCAGATCCCTCGCCTCTTAGTTGTCCGCTCCTTTTCCAAAGACTGACGGGTCTCAGCGAGAGGACGCGAGAACGCGCAGAATCATGTGATTCCCTTCTGCCAGTTGCTGTCATTTCAAGGTGAGATGCAGCTCAGCTGTAGTTTTAGAAGTGGTAGCAAAAGCTAAAATGAGTGGATGAACTAAAAAGAACGACCTACTTCACAGCCGAGCTGCGAACTAAAAGGAGAGCTACCAGTCGTGAACTAAAATATGCGCGGTAGGTCATGAACAGTATTAAAAATCACGTGTTTGCCTTGTGCTGATGAGAGCCATTCTAAGATAAGCATCTGCCTGCTAGATTACATAGTTCAGTGATACAAAATTTCTGCTTTGAAGTATTCTGCACTCTGCAATATCTGACTAATAAATTCCATAACGCCAAGATATAGAGACAACTCTAAACTTAAACGCAAGAAATTATCCACAAACTGTTACTTGTGTAATATCATTAGCAGCTCAAGCAGCAAGCACATGAAGCAGCTAGGTGGGGGAACTTCTCCCTCCACCTGCATGTGCAGACCACGCTGCTCAGCCATCACTGGAAGTGGGCGAACTAAAAGAACGAACTAGTTCGCGGCAGAGCTGTGAACCAAAGTGAGCGCTCTCGATCACAAACTATTATGCGCAAGTCTACATCACCTACAGTATTCTACATGAATGAGCTTGTGCAACACATAAGATAGTTGTAATAAGCCTATTAGATTGTATCTAGACTTCAAAGTTTTTGGCTCCAAAACTAATTTTGATTGATTGCACTTTGCCAGTTGACTTCTAACACAGGCATGGAATTTGACATGATGATCAATCCCAAATTATGTTTTCAATTATTATGGTTCTGCTGCATCCATTGAGTGTGTAAGCTTGTTGATCTCATCTTACACATTGCCTGAAATTAGACTTAAGTCATCAGTGTATTAATAATTTTTACAAATCTCCAGTCAAATCCCATTTCATCCGTGATGCATAGATATTTACTATTCTGTTCTTTTCATCATTTTATTTTGACATTCAGGCTGTCAATATGCACATCTACATGCACAGTGATGCTAGGCTTTTTTAATTGTTACTGAATTGTGATGTGATATTATTAAGTATAATCACTACTCAGGAGAAAAAATTCAGTGATTATAAATTGGAGATAACATCAGGTATTACTGTTAATAAAAAGGAAAAAAAGATTAGGGTTTAACACACTATTAACCCAGATAATGTGGAATTATTTTTTCTCAGAAGCTATTAATTACCTTCATATGACTGCACCAGATCGTTATAAGTGATTTTTTTCACAATCATGCCATTCATTTTACAATACTGTGCTTCTTTCTGGAATGGCATCAAAATGAATGTTTTATAATTTTAATCTGATGAATCATTATTATTAAAACAACATTTTAAGATGAAATAAATACATATAAATGTCTCAAAAACTGAAGAGAGTTGAAGACTATGAGGAAGTCTTCAGTATCTTCTGTATGAACCTCAACTTTGCAGCTGTATCCATCCACTTTGCAACCAACAATACAAGCTAAAATTGATCAGTAATCGGAGCATGTGATTCAAGGAAACAAAATTTGACACTGTACACAAATTCTTACAGACAAGAATAAAAAGTAAGCTTCCGTTTTCGTCCTTCTGGAAGGATGTCGGCTCCATCTGGGTTAATAGTGTGTATTTGTATCATAGCTTGGAATCTTGCTATGTAATTACTTGAAATTATTAATGTCTTTAGAATCTTTCTGGGGATAGATGTCTCAGGCCTAATTATGTAACAAGTACCGTAACTAATTCTTTCTTCAAGGTGATAATTTATAGCTTTTAGGAAACATAGGAAGGCCTTGGTTTCACACAGCTGTATTACTACAAACATTTTATTAACGATTTTTTAAAGAAAAAGTAAGCTACATAATATTTTTGTTTATGATTTGACCTAAATAACAAGCTTGTTATTTTTGCCAAAAAGAACAAAAAAGTTATTCAGCTTACTTTTTGTGAAGTGTATGAAGAATTGTGAATCTGATATGGTTGGATCATTCTGGTAACAATAAACCTACAGCAGATGATGGCGTGTTAATTGACCAAACTGAGTAGTGGATATAGTGTTTTTAGTAATACAATTTTGTGCAACCATGATTCTCCAAGTAATTTATTTCTAAATTGCATAAGCTGCACACTAAATAATTTCCTTAAATGGATATTTTGCAGGTGATAATAAACAAGCTACAGAATTTAGGAAGATTTGCTTTGATGCATTGTATAGCAACTAGTATTTGTTTCTGGATGTGGACAATAATGCGTGAAACACTGCATGCTTTGGACAGCTATAAACTCTTGACTGAAAAATATGCACCACAAGTGGAAAATGAAACTCCTATAGCTACTTTATTTGCAAAATTATCATCAGTACTGAGGGGTAAGTACAAACAAAATTTTATTATATGTCTAGGAAGAGATAGTGCATTAGAATAAGCTGTATCTATTTAATTAGTTAGAAGTGGACCTTGCATACTTTCCTGATCATTTTTCTTCTTACTTCTTTCAAGTACACTTCCAGGACATCAGTTTGCTAAAGCAATACAATGCAATTCTTAAAATAAAAATTTAAAATAGTTTATGATTTCCAAAAATATTTGTAAGACATTAATATGCAGCCACTTTTGCATTCTTAAATTGATAATAAGCAACATGTTTCGGGCATATTTCTTGACCTTTGTAAAGCTTTTGATGTTATTGATAATGATATTTTACTTCAAAAACTAAATAATTATGGGATTTGAGATGTACCAAACATGTGGATCCATTCGTACCTCCACGATCGTCGACAGATCACCCAAATAAAATACAAAGATGCAAACACTCATAATATTTCTAATTTTTATAGTAATGCACAAAAAAACAGCTAGAGACTTAACAAAAACTTTAGAACAGTGGTTCAGAACAAAGAGGCTTATAATAAATTCTGAAAAAACAGTGACAGTAAATTTCCATACAACACAGAAACGTCACCATGCAACACCGTCTCTTGACATTAATGGAAAAACCATCTCATCAGTGAGTGAGACAAAATTTTTAGGCATACATATTCAGGAAAATATGAAATGGTAAACACATTTGAATAACCTAAATAAAAAGATAAGTACACTCACACATGCTGTAAGAATACTGTCACAAAATACAAGCCATCCAACTATGATCAAAATGTACCACAGTAGTATACAGTCACTACTGACGTACGGAATTAACTTCTGGGGAAACACCACAAACAGCAACAAAACATTTAGGCTACAGAAAAGAATAATTAGAATCATAAACAATGCAAAATGCAGAGACTCCTGTAGACCAATATTTAAAAGTCTCAGGATACTACCCCTTCCTTCTTTATATCACAAAAGGAAACCTGTTGAAAAAAGACCCTATTTTCAAGTACAACTGTGATTTTCATTATTACAACACTAGGCAGAAGCATAACCTACATGTCAGCACAGTACATACAAATATATGTAAAGGAGGTGTATATCATACTGGTGTTATGCTGTATAACCACATACCATCTGAATTGACCACATATCATCTGAATTGAAACAGATAACAGTGTACATAAGTTTAAAGTTAAACTGAAAGAATACTTGCCTGACCACTGCTTCTATTCTGTTTCAGAGTTTTTAGAAGTCAATAATTCTTAATATTACCATTCAAGAGCAATATGTGTTGTTAAACATTTATTAAATTGTTTATGTAAATATTTGAAATATGTGTGCTAATCATAGAAGTTAAAATTGTAATTAGGCTACTTTTGTTTTCAAAAAATTATATTACTGTGTAATGTGTGTTAACAGCCTGTTTTAAAAACCATGGTAGGTATGATATTAATTTGAAATAAGTTGAACTATAGTCAATAGCTGAGTGTAACATGTTAAAGTCTTGTAACTGTAAAAATTCTGGTTCAAATCCAGATAGTAGCAATACATTTCCTTCAATTTCATTTACATTCCATTTTATTAACAAATGCAAATGTTGAGTAATAAATATTGATTTATCAATATAGTAATAGGACACTAACAAATACAGACACCTAACCAACGCCAACCACAGAAGTGCAAGTTTATACGCCAACTAGCATGGCTGATGATGAAGAAATCGAAAAAAAAAAAAAAATTATGAGGAGATAAAAGAAATCATTCAGGAAGTTAAGGGAGACGAAAACTTGATTGTGATGGGTACTGGAACTCGGTAGTAGGAAAGGGAAGAGAAGGAAATATAATAGGTGAATATGGACAGGGAAAAAGGAATGAAAGACAAGATCGTATGGTAGAATTTTGCGCAGAGCACAATTTCATGATCAGAAAAACTTGGTTTAAGCATCATGAAATAAGGCTGTATATGTGGAAGAGACCAGGAGAGTGTGGAAGGTACCAGATAGACTTTATAATGGTAAGGCAAAGGTTTAGAAACCAGGTTTTAAACTGTAAGACATATCCAGGGGCAGATATAGACTCTGACCATAACTTATTGGTTATGAACTGCAGAAAAGTAGAAAAGTTAGGAGATGGAACCTGGACAAATTGAAGGTACCAGAGGTGGTTGAGAGTTTCTGAGGGAGTATTAGACAAGGATTGGATGAAACGGGGAAAAGTTATACAGTAGAAGAAGAATGGGTAGCTCTGAGGGATAGGATAGTTAAGGCTGCAGAGGACAATACAGGCAGAAGGACAAGGCCTAATACAAATCCCTGCATAACACAGGATACACTGTACCTAATTGATGAGAGGAGAAAATATAAAAATTCAGCAAGTGAAGCAGGAAAAAGGGAGTACAGTCTGAAAAATGAACCGTAGAAGAATGTATAACCAAGGGAAAGATAGATACTGCTCACAGGAAAATAAAAGAGATATTTGGAGACAAGAAAAGCAGCTGTATGAATATCAAGAACTCAGACAGAAAACCAGTACTAAGCAAATAGGAGAAAGCTGAACTGTGGAAGGAATATATAGAGGGCCTATACAAAGGAAATAAACTTGAAGGCAGTATTATAGAAATGGAAGACGAAGAGGAGGAAGATGTGATAGGTGATATGATACTGCGAGAAGAATTTGACAGAGTGCTGAAGGATTTGAGTTAAAACAAGGCCCTTGGTGTAGATGATATTTGTTAGGAGAGCCAGTCATGAAAAAATTGTTCCGCCTGGCAAGCAAGATGTATGAGACAAGGGAAATACTTCAAGAAGAATATTGTAATTCCAATTCCAAAGTAAGCAAGTGCAGACAAATGTGAAAATTACAGAACTATCAGTGTATTAAGTCATGGTTGCAAAACACTAACATGAATTATTTGTAGACGAATGGAAAAACTCATGAAATCCAACCTTGGGGAAGATCAGTTTGGATTTAGGAAAAAATGTAGTAACACGAAATGCAATGCTCACATTATGACTTATCTTAGAAGATAGGCTAAGGAAAGTCAAACCTACATATTTAGCGAATGTAGATTTGGAGAAAGCTTTTGACAATATCGACTGGAAAACACTATTTCAAATACTGAAGGTATCAGGGGTAAAATGTAGGAAACGGAGGGTTATTTACAACTTGTACAAAAACCAGGCAGCAGTTATCAGAGTTAAAGGGCAAGAAAGGGACGCAGAGGTTGGGAAGGGATAGAGTTACTATCCATCCCAATTTTTTCGGGATAGTCCCGGATTTTAGTATAATGTCCCGGTATCCCCAAGACTTCTCTGGAGACAGCTAAATGTCCTTGATTTTCATCACCATAATAAAAGTGTGTCATAATATATCACTTTGTTGACCTTAAGTTTTGGTATGCTGGTACAATGTTACATTCACAAGGAAAATCTTATCTTTATTGCTCTTCAAGTTCAATATATTGTACCGTCGTCTATTTTTCCTGTGACTGTAAAAAAAGTTTGCTAGACAACAGGTGCAAGAAAAATGTTAGACTGACACAAGGCAAAGAACTTCAGCCAGAAACAGTGTCACATAGTTGTTTACAAAGTATGAGTTGTTCATCGCATGATCGCAGTTTGGTATTTTGAGCGCTTGTAGCAGTGGCGGTAGTTAATTATATGTTAGCTGTAATCGAATGTCAATTATGTGGCTATTCACATGGGGGATGTGTAAATATGGGTATTTACTAATATATCATAACATACAAATACATTTTCTTACTAGAAATCTGCCAATAATAATAATAAAATAAATAAATAAAGGTACTGCACTCATGAGATGTGTAAATAGGGATGCTTACTAATGTATCATAACCTACATATACTTTTGTATTACTAGAAATCTACTGATAACAAAGAAGTTACTGCACTTGCAAGATAAGCAAATACGGATATTTACTAATGTATCATAACGTACAAATAAATTTTATTACTTGAAATCAACTGATAAATAAGGAGTTACTTTATTAATGATCGAAGTATTTGTCTTGAAATACTCTATCAGTTGCATATGCACTTTCTCAATTAGAAGACACTAACGAAATATGTTCTCCAAATTTAATAAGTACCGTGCCAATACTTAATTGACATTCAATTTATATTGATTTCGGGTGCACATGTTCGAGTGGAAGCTTTCTTGCAAATTACCGAGTGTTTTCAAAATAAATGCTATGTACACAAATGAAAGAAATAGATTAAAGTTAGAAACAGTGACAGCACTAACAATGATAAAAACAACTTTTGCTAACATCTGTTGTATGGGTTTCTAAAATTTGATACCTAACAAAGATAAACTACTAAAACAGTTGCTTAGCATTAAAAAGTGCCACTCAAATCCAATAGAAAATGTGAAAAGCTTGTGTTTATATTTAATTTGTAATTGCTAGAATGCTTTTGACATGCCATAAATAGTATGTATATTTTGTGAAACTATATGATTACTTTGCTCATGTGAATGTTATATCCTTTTGTAATCTGGAACACTAAAAAAATTAAAGTCCTAAACCTCTATAATCAACTTTAAAGAAATTTGTGAAATTTGTGTTTATATTTGAATTTAAGTTCTGTATGAACTATTAATAACCTGCCATCAGTATTACAGACCGTTATGTGAAAATAGAAGCTTTTTATTAGGGTCACTTTTATTGTCTTCTACAATTTTCTACACTGCTCAATGAAAAGTACTAAAGCAAACCAACTTAAACTTACATGTAAAATATGTGAAATTTGTCATAATATCTGCATAAAATTGTGTACGGTATACTATTACAATCTGCAACCAATAGTATGGTAGATTATGTTGAAATATATAATTATTAGGTAAAAATGAATGAAAACCCTATAGTGTCCTGAATTTTCTTCATTTGTCCTGAATTTATTGGTAATTATTTTGAAAATATCGGGAATTTTATTAAAAACAATATGGGAATCACGGGAAGAGAGTATGACAGGGTTGTGTTGCCTTTCCCCCAAGCTGTTCAATCTGTACATTGAACAAGCAGTGAAGGAATACAAGGAGAAATTTGGAGAGGGAATTAAAGTTCAGGGAGAAGAAATAAAAATTTTGTAGTTTGCCGATGACACAGTAATTTTGTCAGAGACTGCATAGGATCTGGAAGAGCAATTGAATGGAATGGACAGTTTCTTGAAAGGGAAGATATAAGTTGAACATTAAAAAGAGTAAAATGAAGGTAATGGAATGGAATGTCAGAAAATCAGGTGATGCTGAAGGAATTAGATTAGGTAATGAGACAATAAAAGTAGTAGATGAGTTTTCTTATTTGGGTAGAAAGAACTTCTGATGGCCGAAGAAAAGATGATATAAAATGCAGAATGGCTATGGGAAGAAAAGCGTTTCTGAAGAAGCACAATTTGTTGACATCCAACATTAATTTAAATGTTAGGAAGTCCTTTCTGGAAACATTTGTCTAGAGTGTAGCATTGTATGGAAGTGAAACGTGGACAATAAGGAGTTCAGACAAAAAGATGATAGAAGCTTTTGAAATGTGGTGCTACAGACAAATGATTAAAATTAGATAGATAGATCATGTAAGTAACAAGTAGTTGCTTCACCGAATTGGGGAGAAAAGGAGTTTCTGGCATATCCTGACTAAGAGAAGGGATAAATTGGTGGGACATATTCTGAGACATCAAGGAATTGTCAGCTTAGCATTAGAAGGAAGTGTGTGCAGTAAAAATAGTAGAGGGAGACCGAGGGACGAATACAGTAAGCAGATTCAAAAGGATGCAGGTTGCTGGACATATTGTCAGATGAAGAGACTTGCACAGGACAGGGTAGTGTGGAGAGCTGCATCAAACCAGGCTGCGAACTGAAGGCCACAACAACAACTACAATAGGACAGTTTACAACTCACCACAAAGATTTGACGATGAGCCGTGGCAACCACACAAAAAAGACACACACATACAACAGTTTCAGCTACCAGCCATGGCCTTCTTCAGAATTAGGAACACTCTCGCAATCACACAGTCACACAACACAATCACCCAACTGTCAGCTCCAGCTGCCGCACTTTGAATCATGCACTGTGGTGTGGAGATAGAGGAGAGGGGGATAGGAAGGTTGTAGAGAAGGATACAGCACAGCCTTCCAGAGTATGTACACGCAAGGGAAGTTTTCATAAGTTGAGGCCTGGAAAATTTTGGGATCAGTGAATGAACTGAATGTACTGTAGGGATAATTCCCATCTGTGCAGTTCAGAAAAGCTGGTGGTGGGTGGGAGGATCCAGATGCCCCGTGTTTTGAAGTAGCCATTGAAATCAACCATATGCTCTGCTTCATGCTGTGCCACAGGTGGTCCACCTTGTTTTTGGCCAGTTTGGCTGTGGCCACGCATTCTAATGGACAGCTGGTTAGTTGTCATGCCAATATAGAAAGCTGCACAGCGATTGCAGAACAGCTGGTAAATTACATGGCTGCTCTCACAGGTGGCCTGGCCTCTGATAGGGTAGAATAAGCCTGTGACTGGACTGGAATAGGAAGTGCTGGGTGGGTCGATTGGACACGTCTTGCTATGGGACCTACCACACAAATATGATCCCTGTGGCAGTGGGCTGTGTTTAGGGGTGGCATAGAGATGGACTAGGATGTTATGGAGGTTGAGAGGGTGACAGAACACCACTTTAAGAGGGGTGAGAAGGATCTTGGGCCAGATGTCTCTCATTTCTGGACATGAAGACATAAAATCGAAACCTTGGTGAAGGACAGAGTTCAAGTCTGGGTAGTACTGGGTGACAAGGGGAGTGCTCCTTTTTGGTTGGTTACTGGTGGTGGAGAGAGGATTTGGGATGTGTGGGTATATGGCATGGGAGATCTTTTTGCGATCTAGGTCAGTGGGGTTGTTTCTGACTGTGAAGGCCTTTGTGAGACCCTCAGCATATTCAGAAAGAGAGTTCTTGTCACTGCAGATACGCCGTCCATGGGTGGCCAGGCTGTAAGGGAGGAATTTTTTGATGTGGAAGGGCTGGAACTGTTATAGTGTAAGTACTGCTGGCGGTTGGTAGTTTTAATACAGATGGAAGTGTGGATGGAGCCATCAGTGAGGTGAAGGTTGATATCCAGGAAAGTGGGATGGTGGATTGAGGAAGACCAGGTGAAGTGGATGGGGGAGAAGGAGCTGAGGTTTTGAAGAAAGAAGGATAGAGTGTCCTGGCCCTGAGTGCAGATCATGAAAATATCATCAATAAACCTGAACCAGACTGGACACCAGTGAGAGCAGCCATGTAATTTAGCAGCTGTGTTGCAATCGCTGTGCAGCTTTCTACACTGGCATGACGACTAACCAGCTGTCAATTAGAATGAATAGCCACTGCCAAACTTTGGCCAAAAACAAGGTGGATCACCCTGTGACACAACATGCAGTGGAGAATATGCTTGATTTCAATGGCTGCTTCAGAATCCGGGCTATCTGGATCCTCCCACTATCCACCAGCTTTTCTCAACTGCACAGATGGGAGTTATCACTACAGTATATTCTCCCATCCTGAAATTATCCAGGCCTCAACTTATGATAAATTCTCTTTTTTCCACACCCTACAGTTCCCACACCTCTATCCTAAACCTCTCCTATTTTGAGTGCTGTGTGTGTGTGTGAGTGTGTGTGTGTGTGTGTGTGTGTATGTGTGTGTGTGTGTGTGCGTGGTATGCTTGCATTCATTTTATTTTCCTTCACTCACCCGCCTCCCCACTCCATGCCTAAGATGCATCTCATTCCTTCCATCTATTACGTACATACTCTGGAAGGCTGTGCTGTATCCAACCCCACCACCGTGACACAACCTTCCTATCCCCCTCCCCTCTTATCTCTACACTGCAGAGCATGAGCTGATGGTTGTGTGACTGTGTTGTGTGCCTGTGTGATGTGTGAATGTTCCTAATTCTGAAGAATGCCATGGCCGATATCTGAAAGTGTTGTATGGGTGTGTCTTTTTATGTGCCCGTCACGGCTCTTCATCATGTCTTTACGGTGAGTTGTAAACTGTCCTATTACTATATTGTTAATTCAAACCTGGAATTTCCATTATTAAATACTGATTTATAATTATTGGAAATAATATTATATCTTTTCAGACTAATTTCTGGTCAGGTGAAGATAAAAACTGACTCATGTGTGAAATGCCAGTATAAACCAGTATAAAGCCCTAGCTGAGGCTGATCATGTGGTCTACCGCATCAACAAAAAAAATGGGGGAAAAATGAAGCAAAGGGTAGTGCAACTGGGTCTCATGCTCCTCATAATGCAATACAACAGTCGTAATAGTGTTCCATTACTATTTTAAACTAGTGGGGTGGGGATTCTAAATACTTCAGTGTGACCCTTACTTGGGAAACAGTAGTGTTCTATACACAATCTCCTTTAGAGATTTCCCCAAAAGTCTTCTAGAAAACCAAAGTCAACATCTGCCTTTGCCACAACCATCCTTACATGCTCATTCCATTTCATATTGTTCCATTAATTAAACCTAGATATTTAATCAATATGATTGTTTCAAGCCTCTTACCACTAATACTGTATTCAACATTAGGGGCTTAATTTTACCACTCATGTGTATGTACTCACACTTTTCTTCATTTAGGCCACTCATCACAGAAACTAGAAATATTGTTTAAATCATATTGTATCTTTTACTGTCACTCAACAGTGATTCCTTTCCATGCATCAGCAAACAGCACCAGACTGCTGTTGAACCTGTCCATAAGATTATTCATGTATGTCTGCCTTGGTGTTTGTGCGTGTACATTTTTGTGGGTGTATGTGTTTGTTTACTTGTCCTTTCTCCCCTGTCATTCCACTTCCAGGATTGGAATGACTCCTTATCCACTCTTTTTCCCTTTCCTTCCTCTTTTTTGATGAAGCAACCAACAGTTATAAAAACTCTGTGTGTGTGTGTTTTTATTTATTTATGTGTGTGTCAATGAACTGGTGCCTTTTCGCCTGGTAAGTCAAACCTTCTTTACTTTTTATAAATAGATTATTTATGTAGAAAGAAAATGACAGTTCTATGACACTTCCCTGGGACACTCCAGATGTTACCATTGTCTCTGATAAACACTTACCATCAAGGACATTGTAGTGAGTTCTACTACTTTTGAAGTCTTCAAGACATTCACATATTTCGGAACCCATTCCATATGCTCAAGTTTTTGGTAGCAGTTTACAGTGGGCAACAGTGTCAAACACCTATTGAAATCAATGAATATGCAAGTCTGCCTGTTGCTCTTCATCCATGGTAAACTGAGTTTCAAAAGAGCACTACTTTCGAAAGGCTTATTGTTGCATGGTGAGAAACTTTTCTGCCTCATGGAAATTAATTATATTCAAATTGAGAATATGTTCATGTATTCCGAAGTAAACTGATGTTAATAAGTTTGTAATTTTGCAGGTCTCTTGTTTTTCTTTCCTGATAGCTACCTGCACTTTTATCAGTCTCTTAGGTCTATTCACTTGTTCAGACATTTGTGACAAATGAAAGCTAAGTAAGGGGCCAATACCATAGAGTATGTTTTGTAAAACTGCATTGGGATTTAATCCAGACATGGCTACTTATTTGTTTTCAACTCTCTTGACTGCTTCTCTTAATGGCGATGTGGAGAAGTCGGTCTCTTTGTAATATTTTAAAACAATAAAAATTATTTGTGCTCGAGTCTGGGATGCCTTGTACATTTCCTCCCCTCTCCCTGTATGAAGTCACCATAGGTGAACTGACAATCCCTCTGGGACTTTAAATCTAACAAGTGAGGTGATACAATGGCATCACACTAGAATTGGATTTGGAAGGACGATAGTTCAAATCCAACTTCAGTCCTCCAGATTAAGGTTTTCTCTGTCCCCTAAATCACTGAAGGCAAGTGTCAGGATAGTTCCTTTGAAAGGACACCATCGATTTCCACCATATCCTTACCTAAATGTCTAAGTGTGAAGTCCATCTCTAATAACCATGCTGCCGATGGGATGTTAAACCCTAAGCTTCCTTACTGCAATCAAAGGATAACAGTATTTCATTTCACATTCAGTATTTTAGTTTTGGTTAACAATTCAATTTTCACTTACGATTAAAGTGTCAGATTGTGAATACAGTTATCACATCACCAGGCAGTGACTATAGTCAGTCAGTGTCACAAAACTGTGTTGAAGGTGGCATTAAAGAAGTATCAGACACAGGTTCAAATAAGATTGTAAGGACTACAAACAACTGAAACTCTTGTATGACAGGATTAAAACATAATTTGTTTACATCCTGACAATAAGGCAGGTCTGAGTCACAGAACATAATTTTGAAACACAAGTTTGTTTTAACTGTTATCAGAAGGCGGAAAATAGAATTTATATTGAATTCAATAGAACTTTCAATTATATCCTCTAAGTAATGTTGTAATTACCTATTAAACTAGGCCAGGAAAACTAGTGCAACTGAAAATGTATTCATGTATCAATATAACAAGCAGGTCAGACACCACTACAGGACCAAGAAAATATTGGGTTAATAGAATGTTGTAAAAATTAATGGCACCTGTCATTACTGATTCATTACTGCTTCTGTGCCATCAACTATTCCAAGTGTTGAACAGTAAGTGTTAGTATCTACAAGAACTGATATGAAATATCTAGAGAACTGAAGTCTAAAATGGATAACAATGGTTTGATAGTGGCATTCAGTTTCTTCCAGCTGTATGAAAAACCGAAATCCTGTCATCAGGACATAGCATAGCAGTCTTGAACGAAAGTCAGCTCCCACTCAGCATTTCTAAGTATGTGCGTGGAGTGAAATTCAGATTAGAAAATGAAAGCAAAATCAAAATGGGATACAGAATTGCATTCAACTAATTTGATCTTCTGTGTGTGTGTGTGTGGGGGGGGGGGGGGGGACAAAGGTTATGTTAATTCAGTTATCAAGTGTCAAGTTGCATTTGCTTCAGGTGTTTTGGTTCAGTGAAGAGTGGAATCTTATTTCTGCAGCATTCTCTGGCTTGTGATCTGTGTTTCTGCAAGGCAAGCTAGCAAATTTCCTAACCTTTGAACACAGCCTTCCACATACTCAACAACGGTGAAACCTACAAAGTGGTAATGTTTAAGTATTATGAACTAATGCAAACATATAACAAAACCATTCAACAATAGTGAAATAAAAAAAGTATATAAGAGTAAGCAAATGAGGAGATTGGTACTGAAAGGGCTATTGGTAATTAGTGTCTAAAAGTTTGACATATTAGTAGCATTAGTATTCAGAGAAAAGGGTGCAAGCAGAATGTCTAGGTAATTAAATTATAAAAAGGTCCTTGTTTTGACAGAATGACAAATTCACAAAGTGGCTGTAAAGTGGAAAAGTAGTGTACATCATTACAGATCATTTTAAATTGTAACTGCAATGGAATCTTATTATTTTTCGTGTAATTAGTTAAATAAGTATACATATTGTTTGTAACATAAACCCCACATTCCAATTTACATTTGCAGATAACTGTAAATCTTTATATATAAAGCAGAGTGCCCACATGTTTGAGCGTACGTATTGCATACAAATCTACAGTTTTGTTCCAATCTTTATGAAATTTTGCACACATAAGCCTCAATCCATGAGGATGGTCAATGTAGATGTAAGAATTATGTACAACACATAGTTTATGAGGTATGGCGTCATAAACAATGAGATGCGAGAAAAACTGCTGCATTAAGTGACAATACTGCTTATTTTGTCCTAAACCACTGTACTGATTTCAACCAGATTTGGTACACGTATTCCTTATGTCAGATAACAATTGCTGTAGGAGTACGTACCACATACGATACATGGTTCAGGAGATATAATGTCATAAACAATAAGAGTTGCAAGAAACTGTTACATAATGCAATAAAACTTAATAAATACCCTATATGAGAATGACAGTACTTAGTGACTAGCAACAAACTTTAAACATAATTTCATAACTTAATTAAACTCTTCTCGCTGACAACCACATCAAAATAATGCAAGGAAACAATTTTCTTGCTTACTACTTTTCAGCTGTTCATGGACTAAAACTACGGCATTCGGTATGACGTTACAATTTATAGTTTCTATACTACAAATTGTAGCCACAGGAAATTTTAAAACAGTATACACACATACAGCTGAATCTACCTTCGACATTGTATCACAGTACAACACATAGTTCATGTGATATAAGCACATAAACAGTAATGTTAATGCCTCATCACACACGAAGTTTTAATCTATTACTACTTTACTACTAATTTTATTCACAACAGATTTTACAGGCATACACCACTCATACATACCTGAAAAATTCTAAAATTGTATAACATATAACTCAATAAATATGAGATTGTACGCATTTTATATGTCATTTGTATTTTGATTACTATCTTTCTTTGTTTGGATACTGCACTTATAATTTTGTACTTTATGCGAGACAGCCTTATTTCTTATTTATTCTCCAATAAATATAGTATGTTTTTAGAAAAAAGAAGATGGACAGAGAGAGAATGAATAGGAGAAGTACTAACTCAAGGCAGGAATAAATAAATATCCGGGCGAAGTTTTCAGCTTGTGTGCGTAAAAAAAAAAAAAAAACAGTTCATTTGTTTTCTGTGATCAGTTGTTATAGGGGAAGAGTGGGAGGAATGGGACACTTTGTAAATGATTGATTTTCGTTTATTGACATATATAATTAGCTGCTAAAATATATGAGAAATTTATAAAATATGAATGATCAAATTGAATGTTCTGGAATCTGAATAATCTGAGTAATTGATAACATTATTTTCTTATTTATTTATTTCATATTCCATAAATCAATTTTGTGATAAATCATATGAATGTAGAATGAGGCATTTTAGAACATACAGAGATTCAGTAAATATTTATACATGAACACACATTTATCATAAACTGGTGTATAACTTCAGAGGTAGAAGTAATACTAAAAGTAGTAAGGCAGAGCTCAATTAACATAAAACAATCACTGCAAAAGAAAAATTGTACACAGTCTTATTTAAATGGTTAAGATGTATAATGAATTAGAAACTGAGAGTCTCAAAAGATAAATACACAAAGCAATATAAAATTTGCAAAAACAATCATTGTTTTGTCTGCAGAGACTCATCGAGAGAGTAAAATGACTTTTCCATATGGTATTGGTTCAGCTTATATTTAAATGTAAGTCGATCAGTAATATGTACTTTGATGTCTGCTGGAAGAGAGTTGAAACTTTTTGTGGCATAATAATGGACACCTTTTTGTAGAAAACTTAAATGTTTGAAATCCTTATGTAGATAATTTTTAGACCTAGTTTTGAAATCATTATATTCACTATTAGATTTAAAAACAGAAAGATTATTTGAAACATAAATCGTTATAGAAAATACATATTGAGAGGTAGTGGTTAATATTTTTAACTTACAGAACAGTTTTTTTCCAATGGACTATTGAGCCAAAATATTATGCCTCAGAACATGATGGAGTGAAAATAGCAAAAATATGCAGCTTTGGTAGTATCTATGATACAAACAGGAGTGGCTACATGGGGGGCATAAGTTGCTACAATGAGTGTTTTATGGAGCTCTGTGCTCAGACCAGTTCATTTGGTCATCAGTTAGAATGCCCAAGAACTTATGCTTGTGTTATTGTCTGAATGTTCTATTCTCTGAAGGCCAAGGCCAATACCTTAAGTGTTGTGTGTGTGTGTCTTTTTTATGTGCCTGTCACAGTAAAGAAGGTAAAATGGCTCACCAATTCAGTAAGCACAGTACATATAATCAGTAAACTCAACATTATTTGAATACACATACAGTTTCTTACCTATAGCTTTCTCTGTAATCTACTTTTTATAGAATGTTTATTTTAGCTAAACAGTATGATAATGTTGTTTGTGTTCTTTTTCAGAAGCTTCTCTGGAATTCAGTAATAATATTGGTATCAATACTTTTATTGACCATGATTGTCCAAATAATACTGGAATGTCTGTCATTTACCGTAATCTTTCTCCATATTTGTACCCTTTCTCAATTGAATATAGCATCCTTATTGGTGAGTAGTATTCATGTACTTCAGATTAATGGCATGACTTTAATAAATATACTTCATATAATTGTGTAAAAGTGTCTAAATTTTCATTTTTGTAACAGAATGGAATTTGCATACGTATGGTTTTCATAGGCCTGTTAAATGCTGGGGATAAATTTCACTTTATTACCTACTGCTTAATCTGAAAGAAATTTTGAATTTGTAAGTATAGAAAAAAATATATAGGATTATTAAAAAACAACTGTTCAGTAGCAAAACTAAATGTAATCTTTGATTAAGTGACATAAACTTAGCATAATGATGTGAGCTGAGAGGTTTATATTGTAATGTCCCTATCTAGTTCCTTAGCAAGTAGCGAGTGTACACAGTGGTGCTGAACAGAACTCATTGTTCAGCCAGGACACTATGTCTACTCGGTTCTTAAATAATTTCTTTTTGAGCATTTACCTTCTTTCTTAAGTTAACTTTCGGTCGCCTTTGTATGTTCTTGATAAGTAGACCCACAAAGCAGTGCTGCCAACCCGTGCAAAATCAGTCTAATGCACCTGATTGCTTCTGGGAGACACTGTACAAAACCTTTATCTCCACAACTGTTTTTAAGAAATAAATGTTCTATTTAAATTAATGGGTGTACTTTTAGCACAAATTACACCAGAACCGAACAATTTCATGAGTACCATAATCAGTTTACAATTAATCTCATAACTATCAATATAATAATTCATTTGTTTTTCTTTCTGCCTTCTCACTGTTGCAGCCGATCTTCTCCATGAAGACCACACAAGTCACTCCTTTATCTCAGCTGTTACTGTGTGCACCCGCGAATAGTGTCTATGCGCAGTCCCTCTTCTTCATGCTTTGGGTGCCCCATCTGTAAATGGGATCCCAATGACCTGCCAGCTATACAGCCTTCAAAAACCTTAATTTACCCCTTAATAAAAACTGTTGTTGTGCGCATCTTCCATTCATTGGAAGACAAAAAATGTAGCATTATTTTCGATGAAAATGTCAGGCTACATTTGTATAATAATGGAAAGTCCAGGTTGGAATTAATAATATAGTAATAATGACAGTTTACAACTCACCTCAAAGATGTGTCGACGAGCTGCAACAGGCACAAACAAAAGACACACACATACAACACTTTCAGCTATCGGCCATGGCCTTCTTCAGAAAAAAGAACACTCACGCAATCTCACAGGCACACAGCACAGTCATACAACCATCACCTCATTGCCACATTACATTTAAACATCTACATCTCTATTCAAAAAGGTACTTCACAGTGTGTGTGGTAGGGAGTACTGTTTGAACAATTGCCACTTCTCCTTTTCCTGTTCCAGTCATGTATGGCACGTGGGACTGCAGAAATGACTCTGTATGAGATCTACCCTCTAATTTTATCCTTATGGGCTTTTGTGAGATATACATAGGATGAAGTAATATATTGGTTCACTCTTCTAGGCATGTAGACTTTCAGAACTTCGACATTATGCCACACTATGATGCAAAATGTCCATTATGAAGTGTCTGAATGAACTATCTGCAGCATTATCCAGGGATTTCTACAAAATGTTCTTTTAACCTAGGTCATCCTGTGCTGTATATGATGCTTCAACACTCAAACTATCTGATTCGTCTTACACTGTATTATTTTCCAATATATTGCCTAATACTCCTCAACCTCTGATTACTTCCACTTACCCAAATTCCATCTCCTTCATCACATATTTTTTTTTCAATTTTTCCAGATTTATTTCACAGTTCATAACCAATAATTTTGATTGGTTTCTACTTCTATCCCTAGAAATATGACAGTTTAAAGTCTGTTTCAAAATCTCTGCTTTATTATTCTGTAGTCAAGCTAGAACCTTTCAATGTTGTCGGGTCTCTTACATGTATATAATCTTTTCTCCTTATTCATAAATCAAGGTTAACGGTGATTAAATTATGCTATGTGCAAAATTCTACCAGGTACTTCCTCCTTCATTGCATTTCTTTACCCCAGTTTCCATTCTCTCTACCTTCCTTTTTGTATGACCAAATTATGGTTACACATCACAGTGAATAATTTTCTTTATGCCATGACACATTATTTGAATCTCTTCATCATGTGTGTAACTAGTTGGCATATAAAACTGAACTAAAGAGGGAAACATCTCTAGTAGGAAAAATATGTATAAAAAATGGAGTCGGTTTAACTTACCAAAATGACAGGCTCGTTGACAGACATGCAAATAAAAACACACACAAACACAAAAATTCAAGCTTTCACAACTGTTAGTTGCTTCATCAGGCAAAGACGAAGGAAGGAGGAGAAAAAGGGAATGATGCAGGTTTTAACGGAGTGGATGAGGAGTCATCAAATCCTGAGAAAGGAAAGACTTACCTTGGGGGAAAAAGGATAGGTAAACAAACACACATACACACTCACATATACATGCACACACACCAAGGCAGACGTATATAAAAAGAAAAAAAGTTGGACAGAGATGCTAGTCAAGGCAGTGGCCCTGTCCCTGTTGAATGGTGGGTGGGAATTTGAAATTAATGCAGGTTGATACCAGGTGGGCAACGAGACGAGAGTACATGTTGTAGGGCAAGTTACAATCTCCTGAGTTTTGAAAGGATGGTGTTGTTGGGAAGTATCCCGATAACCCGGACGGTGTAATACTGAGCCAAGATGTGCTGGCCATGCACCAAGGCATGTTTAACAATAGGGTGATCCTCATTACCAACAAACACTGTGTGCCTGTGTCCGTTTATGCGAATGGACAGTTTGTTGCTGGTCATTCCCACACAGAACGCTTCACAGTATAGGCATGTCAGTTGGTAAATCACATAGGTGCTATCACAAGTGTTTCTGCCCTGACTCGTGTACAACTTCAGGGTTACAAGACTGGAATAAGTTATGGTGGGAGGGTGCATAGGGCAGGTTGTTTGGGGATTTCATAGGGATGAACTAAGAGGTTACAAAGGTTAGCTGGGCAGTGGAAAGACACTCTTGGTGGAGTGGGAAGGCTGTCAAGAAGGATGGATCTCATTTCAGGGCAGGATTTAAGGAAGTGTATCCTAGCTGGAGAGCCACATTCAGAGTCTGCTCCAGCCCTGGAAAGTATTCGGAGACAAGAGGCACAATTTTAGGGTCTCTGTGGAAGGTTCTGGGTTTGGGGGATCAGGAAGTGGCTCTGGCAATTTGCTTCTGTATGAGATCAGAAGGGCATCTGTGGGATATGGAAGCTGTCATCAGGTTATTGGTGTACTGGTTCAGCGATTCAGGACTGGAGCAGACTCATTTGCCACAAAGATCTAATCCATATCAAACGGTCCCTTCCCTACAGCTTAGGGCTTCATGGCAAACGAGTCTGCTCCAGTCCTGAATCCCTGAACCAGTACATCAATAACCTGATGACAGCTTTCACATCCTGCAGCTACCCTCCTGACCTGTTACAGAAGTAAACGGCCAGGGCCACTTCCTCATCACCCAAACCCAGAAGCTTCCACAGGGGGATGCTAAAAGTTCCTCTCTTGTCACTGGATACTTTCCGAGACTGGATCATACTCTGAATGTGGCTCTCCAGCAAGAATATGACATCCTTAAATCCTGCCCTGAAATGAGATCCATCCTTCATGACATCCTTCCCATTTCACCAAGAGTGTCTTTCCGTCACCCACCTAACGTGCATAACATTCTTATGAAATCCCCAAACCACTTTCCCTACCCTCCAGCTCCTACCCATTTACCCACTGCCGGTGTGAAACCTGCCCCATGTCCCCCCCCCCCCCCCCCCCCCTCTACCCACTTAGTCCCATCATGTAACCCAGAAGTTATACATGATTCAGGGCAGAGCCACTTGCGATAGCACTCACATGATTTACAACTGACATGCCTACACTGTGAAATGTACTATATGAGAATGACCAGCAACAAATTTTCCATTCACATGAACGGACACAGGCAGACCATGTTTGTTGGTAATGAGGCTCACCTTGTGGCTAAGCGTGTTACACCATCCATGTTATCTGTATGCTTCCCAATGACACCAACCTTCCAGAACTCTGGAGACGGGAACTTGCCCTTCAGCATATCCTCTCTTCCCGTTGCCCACCTGGTCTCAACCTCTGTTAATGTCAAATTCTTGCCCACCATTCAACAATATCGTTGCCTCATCTCTGGACAAAGCCTCTGCCTCGACTGGCATCTCCGTCCAACTTCTTTGCTTTTTATATATGTCTGCCTTGGTGTGTGTGTGTGTGTGTGTATCTTTTTATTTCTTGTGTGTCAATGAACCGGTGCCTTTTCACCTGGCAAGTGAAACCATTTTTTTTTCCCAAGAAGAGGCATACAATCATACAGATGTGAGTTGCCCCGTCAACACATTCTATGGTCCTGCAACTACCCTGGCCTCAATCTAAGCTAACTTGCCATCCCTACACCCTATGTCTTACATCGTCCCCTTCTCCAGTCATTATCCTTCATATTTCTGATTCGTGTCTTCCTTCCAACTGTGTGTTACCCTTTACAATATCCCCTAATTAAATACTTTTTTATTTTACTTTTTCCCCTGTTATGTTTATCGTTTCAAACCCCCCCCCCCCTCCCTCCTCACACACACACCTTTACTTCTTTTCTTTTATCATCTCCCTTCCTCACCTCAATTCTGCATCACACATTTCCGTCGATCACAGGCTTTACAATCCATCATAGAACTCATAAATTTCCATCCCCACCCTTACCTGTTACCCGTCCTCTCCATTCCCTTTCTCAGTCACTACTAGATGCTTGTAGCTATGAAACAGTAGGTGATGGTGGTCGCGTGTGCAAGTTTTGTCTGAGTGACTGTGTGCATGTATGTGTTTCTTTTTCTAACGAAGGACGGATCCAAAAATTTAAGTTGTGGGAATGTGATATGCCTATTAGCAGCTCATTGAGCATCTTTACAGTGAGTTGTTACCTATCCTCTGTTAGTAACATTTCAATCAGATTTTCCATTGTTCAAGTATTCATTTGCTGACCATCATCTTCAATCTTAAATAGCTGTGATAAATCAGCTCTGGTCTGAGAAGTGAAATGAGTTTTGAATAACTGTGATAAACCATACATTTAAACCGCCAGGAGATTGGCGTCTTTACAGATGGGTGCATGGCAAGCATCTAGCCCCCAATTGTATGCTTCATTAATTCTCTTTTATCTTCCGTGAAGAGTATCTTTATCTTCCACTATTCTTTCACATTTTTCAAACTTCTATTATGGCTATCTTATCGAAATGGTATAGGCATAGACAAAAGATTAGGACGAGGATATGTTGACCTTGGTTGTGATCTGAACACCAGAAGTGGCTGAGAGGCCTCAAAAATATGATTAATTATACTCAAAGATTTACTACTTTATTTCTTACTGTCAAGGATGTAAGAAGTACTCATAGGGTGGAGAATAACTTATTTAAGGTATTAATATTTACTCAGCTAGTCTAGTATAATGTAGAAGAATATGTAGAAACTAGGACATATTATGGGATATCTTAAAACTATGACATATTTTAAGAAAATCTATTTTAAGTACAACAGTATGGAATAAACAGTTTCCATACCTAAACTATGAGGTACTAAAATCATATTTGTACAACTTTTTTTATAGCAATTTTCTCTTATTTTCACTGTAAAAAGTTATAAAGATTGTTTAAATCTGTAAAGTCCTTGTTTGTATACAAATAAAAGTTAACAAAACATGTACAAAACCATGTTACGTGTGACAAGAACACACACAATTTTTAAATGTGCAATAAAGATGACGATCCACTTTGGTGATGCAAATTTTAATCGTTTGAAATGTTCTTTTTCTTATATTTCATTGTCACAAGTAACTCTTTATTTTATGTGAGTCCCAAAGGTTTTGTACATGTATTGTTAACTTTTATCTTATTTGTATAAAAACAAGGACTTTACAGATTATAACAATCTTTATAACTTTTTGCAGTGAAAACAGGAGAAAATTTTTATTAAAAAATTGTTTCTGAAGATGATGTCATAGTTCATCGAAACCGGTGGGGGGGGGGGAACACCCCTAGCGATCTTGGCTGAAGTCAGTGTGTTTTATATAAATTTTGATTGCTCTCCATAGGCATAATATGCCACTTAACTATAATACATAAGTGTTAAGATTTAAAACTGATCCCATAAAGAATTTAGATTTTTTTAGTTACTTGAGGAGATGTATATATAATTGATAAGTTGTAGTTTTATATTTTTTGAAGAGTTGATGAAGATTTCATAGGGTTTGTACAAGGGGTTTGATATCTTGTCTATGAATTTCACTGGTAACAATAACAGAAAGGGTTGTTTGTAAATTGGTGTTTATGCGTTATCTATATTGTTATAAACTCCTACTAGAGATACGTTTACATGCGTGCACATGCACGCGTGCGCACACACACAGAAGCACACACATATATTTTAAAATTTAAAAACAACAGTACAATTTTATACACACTAGCCCAGGATAGTACAGGTAGGAACATTGGTAGGATGGCTACAAGAGTAACAAATCTTGTTGTACAGAAGGGTATATAACTATTGGGTGTCCAAAAATCACATGGTACACTCATTTGATGCCAGGGAAAAGAAATGGCAATGAGATTTAGTATACTATAGAGAGTATGAGTGCACCATTTCATGAAATACACTGAGTTACCTTGAGATAAGAAGACGAGGGGTGTTCGTACAAAATGTCTTAACAACCAAACTGGTTAAAATTTGAATAAACTGCTTTGGGATAAAGTAGTGCGACATCTAGGGACAAGGAGCATGTATCGTCACACAAAAATTCAAGGGTTTGCCATCAACAGACAAGGTGATGCTCAATGTCTTTTTCAACATTTTCCTCGAGCATGGAAAAACCATTAACAGTGACCTGTACTGTGGGACACCCCAAAGCTTTCACAAGTCCGTCAATAGCAAATTACCTGGGCTGCTCATGGCGGGAGTGATTCAGCTCCATGATAATGTGTGTCCACACATTTCCAGCCTACACAAAGTGTACTGTCCAAGTTCAAGTGAGAGCAGCTTGAGCATCTGTCCTACAGCCCAAACGTGTCACCCTTTGACTTCCATCAGTTTAGTCTGCTAAAAAAATATATCTCAAAGTGAAAGGTTTCAACTTGGATGACAAACTGGAGACAGTAAAGGACTGTCTCTTGTGTCACAGGCACCGGAATTCTGGGAACAGGTAATCCATTGGCTCTTTAAACAGTGGGATATTTATTCTCAGGCCTCTGGTGCTTATTTTTGAATAAAGACTTCATATATACCCATACCATCATTTTGTACCTTTTCATTAGAACACTTCTCATAGATTGGCGATCATGAAGTAAACACGAGATGAGGCTATGAAGTTAGTAGAAAAAATAGTGGCTTTAATGGAAAGGAAACAGAAGACAGAAAGTTGTCCATAGTGAGTATGAAGGATAGGAATGGGTTTTGGTGGGATAGCTAGATTCAAGGACAATTTAATGTCAGGGGCCCATTGAGAGCACCTGATGTGCCACACTGTTTAGACAAGATGAAGCTTGCTAATACCAATTTTTCTTTCTTTTAAAGGCTCACTAGTAGATTGTAGGAGTATGGCCCTATACTTTACGATCACTTTCTGAAATTCCCAGTTGAGTAAGTTGTGAGAAATAGTATAGAGGACTCACATCATAGAAACAGAACTTTGGAGGAGACTCAAATTCATAGAAACAGAACTTTGGGGCATGCCTCTGATCCTCGATGACACATTTGTGTGAACAACAGTTAAATAGATGCAAATATTACAATTTTGTAGGTGATTCTATTGGGCAAAACTCTTATAATATTTTGATATGGTTCTCTCCTAAAAATTGTTGAGAGTGAATAAAATATTATTTTACTTACCTATACTACTAGAAAAAAATTGATATTTGCACCATGTTATTATCAAGTGAAATTGTAAGAAACTTTTGATATATTGTGTCTACGAATGGGGATATGTAGTGTAACAAGTTACACTAGTAACTCCACGATCGTCATAAGATATCAATGTGTTTCATTGGGGAGGAATTTTTAATAAGTTAAGGAGTTGGAGATCAGATACTGGCTGCAGAATCCTGTTCTACAGCCCCTCCCCCCCCCCCCCCCCCCGACCCTTTTTATCCCTTAGGTGACTGTATGCAGTATGATGGCTCAAGTGGAGCAGCTACTTGTCATAGGCAGTTGACCCACAGAATAGCACTTGATCTCCATAGAAGATGTGCATAGCTAGTACTTATGTAACCTCTCTGGGCTTCATTATTATGAAATATTACAGTTTTTTGTTCTTATATAAAAATTGGCATTCTCATTCTAGATTTCTATCTGTATAGACTTGTTATAGAGAACTGAGGGAAAAATAAATCTTAATTTGTGAAAGTTTATCTGATGCATCAGAATACATAACTCACTAGACCAGAAATAGAGACTTTCAGCTTCTACAAGAAGACATTGGAGAACAGTCAAGACAATAAAACATTAACAACAAAGTCCAGTTATGAAATTCTGGGCTCATTGTGGATTCACTGGAAAATGATTAGCTGCGTGCAGACTTTGGATAATAAATCAATATACAGAGTTAACAATAAGAAAAGTTTAATATTATTTTATGTGGTGGTAAATCCAAAACACGCATTCACACCACAAGATCTATAAGGATGGATCATTATTTCAAAATGACACATGGTTTTAGTGAGAGCAACAGAACAGTGCAGTATCTGACATGTGGGAAAAATTAATAAATGGCATAGCATACAAGAAATGCACTTGTAAGTAAAAACCATTTCCTGAAACATAACATAAAAGAAGATCTGCAGGTTTTGCAGCAACAGTTTCTAATGAATCAAATTAAATTTTACATGTATCTTGGGACTGGTAAATCAATATGTTCTCCAAATTTTGACTTTCTAGTGCGTTGATCAACAATTGCTTGCATTATTATTGGCACACATACGTTCATGTGGCAGTTGCTATGCAGAGGAATATATACAAGTCGGTTCCATCCAGTAGTGACTCTTGAGCTCAAGCACGATTTCACATCTCACC
Source organism: Locusta migratoria (assembly GCA_026315105.1). Lineage (NCBI taxonomy): Eukaryota > Metazoa > Arthropoda > Insecta > Orthoptera > Acrididae > Locusta > Locusta migratoria. Next base: position 504,686,938 of record CM048746.1, on the reverse strand, counting down.
AGGGGGGCAGGGGGGTTAGGGGAAGCAAAGGGGAAATAAATGAAGATGAAATAGGAGATACTGTACTGATAGATGAATTTGACAGAGCACTGAATGACATTCCCTCAAAGCTACTGAAGTCTGTGAGAGCCAACCATGGCAAAACTACTTCACCTGATGCCCCAAGAGGTATGAGACAGACAAAATAACTTCAGACTTCAAGAAAACTTTAAAAATAGCAATTTGAAAAGAAGCAGGCACAAACAGGTGTGAAAATTACAGATCCATTAGTTTAATAAGTCATGGTTGTAAAATTCTAACATTAACTATTACAGAAGAATGGAAAAACTGGTAGTCAAGGACCTCTGAGGAGTTCAGTATGGTTGTAGGAGAAATGTAGGAACACATGAGGCAATACTGACTTTATGACTTACCTAAGGACATAGATTAAGGAAAGCCAAGTTAACATTTGGAGAAAGCTTTAGACAGTGTTGATTGGAATACACTCATTAAAATTCTAGAGTCAGTAGGGGTAAAATACAGGCAAAGGAAGGTTATTTACAACTTGTTTTAAAACAGCAGAATTATAAATGTTGAAGGGCATGTAAGGGAAGTATTGCTTGGGAAGGGAGCAAGACAGGATTGTAGCCTTTCCCTAATGTTATTCAATTTGTACAATGAGCAATCTGTGAAGGAATGCAAGAAGAAATATGCGGAAGGCATTAAGATTCATGGAGAAGAAATGAAAACCTTGCGATATGCCGATGACATAGTAATTCAGTTAGATACAGCAAAGGACCTGGAAGAGCAAAGTAATGGAATGGACACAAGTCTTCAAAGGAGCTTATAAAATGGACATTAACAACAGCAAAACAAAGGTAACGGAATATAGTCTAAGAAAATCAGGTGCTGCTGAAGGAATTAAATTAGGTAATGAAACAATAAAGGTGTTAGATCAGTTTTGTTACTTGGCCAGTAAAATAACATTCAGTGATCACAGCACAGATGATATAAAATGCAGAATGGCCATGGGAAGAGAAGTGTTTCTGAAAAAGAGAAACTTGTTAACATTGAATATCAATTTAACTCTTAAGAAGTCACATCTGACGGCATTTGTTTGGAATGTTGCCCTGTGCAATATTGAAACATGGATGGTAAATAGTTCAAATAGGAAGAGGACAGAAGCTTTTGAAATGTGGTGTTACAGATGAATGCTGATAATTATATGGGTAGATTGTATAAATAATGGAGGAGGTAATGGAGGAGAAAAGGAATTTCTAGCATACCTCAACTAAAATTCAGACTGAAGATAACAACAACAACAACAACAACAACTGTACAGAAGTAGTGTGCAATGGCCCATTCTGCCCATTAATGAATAACTTGAGTCATACGACATCCCTAACACTCTCCTTCATGATGTGATATTTGGAACATGATAGAGGATGAATGAATGAATGAGTTAAGTAACCTCTTTTGAGAAACTTAATATTCCCTTTTTTTAGAGGACTCTGTTGTACATACATCACAGTTTCCTGAAGAATGTGCACAATGGACAGATCATTTAGCACCCTCACATCAATGATTACTTGTATGACATGTGATGTAAAATGCACTTCTCAAGTTTTCGTTTATGAAGTGTTAAAAATGAAGATAATTTAGAAGTCACTGATAAGTATTCTGCCTAGCAGTCGTGACACAGTGGGTACATCAGATCACCAAAGTTAAGCACTTTTAGGCATGGTTGACAAGTAGGGTATACTCAGTCAGGAGCTGTTTTATTAAAGTTGTGGTTCTGAGATCACAAAAACTGACAGTAACTGGGAGAGCAATGTGCAGTCCACATGCTCCTCCATATCTGCAAATGATGACGCTTTTGGGCTGAGAATGACACAGTTATCAGTTGGTACTGTTACACCTTTTGAAGCCTGTTTGGACAAAGTTTAGTTTTCAGATAATTATTCCAAGAAACTAGCAAAATTTTCAATTTATTTTTTGTGAAAATTAAGAGATATGTTGGTCTAAATATCATTTCCTACATAATGTTCTCAGAAATGTAATTACATTTTTAATTTTATGATCCATTTATAGTTTCTAGAACACCAAAGGAAATTTGCACAAAATTTTATGCACATAAAAAGTATTTATTATGTTCCTTATAATATTTAGTCAGTAAATATCAACAATAATTTTATTACTGTAAGCAACATTTGATCCTTTCTGTATTCTGACTCATTTAATGTGTCAAAAAGAAATTATTAATTACCAAGCAGTATCTTTTATGTAGTTTAGAATGATGCACCTTCTTGGATCTTTCTTAGTCCACTCCTATCCCATTCTAAAAGTAATCATAGGGACCAAACTCTAACCAGACAGTATAATCATGAGAATACAATAAATAGATTTTAGCCTTTTATTTATAAGCAATTATCAGTGCATTTGACTTACACAGAGTTAAACAACTATGGAAAACGTAATTTTTAACTCTTCACAAGCTTAACGTGAATTAAACGAATGTGAATTACTGACTTCACAGCATAACTTGATTTCTTCTTCATAGTCTATAATTTTGCTGCGCATAAGACAACAATTCAAATGAACATTAATTGTAGATGTTTTGGATATGATTGTACCCCTGTAGTGTGAATCATTAAAGAATAACAAAGCAGTCTCTACATTGTTTCAGCTGGTGTTTTGTACATCATTTGGCAAAACATAGGGAAATGTAGCACTATGACGGGTGGACATTGTAAACTCCTGATGAACCCTGAACGAAGTAACTTGTCAATTCACGTTGACTGTCATTCAGCAAATAAAGGACTTTTTGCTGGAATTGCAGTGCTTTTAGCTTCTGTTGTGAGCACCATAATATTTTTTGTTGCAGTTACTGATTCGTAAGTGCTAAAACATAACAGAATTTCTTTGAATAATGTACTATGTTTCATTCAACTCTTTTATTTCTATTAATAGCACTTCTAGTGCTACTCAAATACTAAAGTGCCATCTGTATAATACAAATAAGGCATGATTGTATAACTTGTATAATTAAATCATGTTCTTCTGTTTCATCAGATTATATTTTTTCTATTATGTTTTGTTTCAGAAATTTTGTGACTATTGGAGTAGATGTTCATATATGGACTGAATTTTCAATTCTAATTATTATGACGGTTACTGTCTTGTTCGCATACTGGCAAATAATGACTCTGGATGTTAATGAACACCCTATATCACTCCTAGATGATTTACTACTTGTTGTTTGTTTGCCAGCTTACTTTTTCTATGCAATATTAAGCCTTTACCCATCTATCTTACAAAGTGAAATAATCTTCAGTGTAATTATCTTGCTCCAGGTAAAGTATGGCTAATACCTTAAAAACTATTATGTTTCAAATCATAAAAAATAGTTCTCTATGGTAATATGTCATAATATTAGAGGCTGCACACAATAATTTTTTTCAGAAATGAATGAAATACATCTTGGTAATTGAAGAACATTTTTTTTACTTGCAGTACAAAGTAAAAATTTATACAACGTGATATTGATTACAACAAAATGAAAATATTCAATATTTTTATTGTGTTTTAGGATACATAATAGTGAACACCAAAAAGTGGTACTCTCTAAAACCTAATTTTTGGAATTTAATCTGTTGTAATCACAGACATCACAGTATTGTCCACTGCCTGTAACACACCACTTATTCAATTTAGATATAGATTAGAGGCATACAGTCAATTTTCTAGAATAATATTATTCACCCAAATGTAAAGATTAGATTGGATGTAATTTTCGTTCCAGTAGATCCAAATTGAGGAAATCCTCTTGGCAGTAGAACATGTCAGAACAAAATACACAATATATACTTGCAAAAAGAGAGCATATGTGTTAATGTACTTTCCACAGATCCCAAATGTATTTGCCCTTGTGGGTGTGGAATTGGTCAGGAAAAACAATTATCTTAAGAATATTTACATTTTGTAGAACATAAAACTTATAACTAAATACTAATACACTAGGTGCTTATTACAATTCTTAGCATTTATTTACTTATTTACCATTATTTTTTATTTATTTATTTATTTATTTTTTTTATTTTTTTTTTTTTTTTGCAACACTGTTTTACAATGATCACATTACTGCACAAAACTTGTACTGAAGTCACGCTGAGTCAGTATTCATATTTGTGAATATTATATACAATAACTTACATCAGTCACTTCTGGTAAGAAATTCATCAATGGAGTAGAAGTTGGCCACGAAAAAATCGTTTACACTCTTTTCGAACTGTAATTTATTGTGAGTTAAATTTTTTATGGCTGCTGGCATGTTATTGAAAATTACTGCTGAATATTGGACACCTTTCTGAGCCAAAGAAAGTGACTTTAAATCTTTATGAAAGTTATTCTTGTTTCTAGTATTGACCCCATGGACTAAGCTACTGGTTTGGAAAAAAAGAAAGAAAGAAAGAAAAGATATACTTTTAATGACAAATTTCATTAGAGAGTAAATGTATTGGGAAGCAGTAATAAGTATCCCCATTTCCTTAAATAGCCCTCTACATGATGTTCTTGAGTTGACACCACAAATGATTCATAACACACGTTTTTGTGCTCTGAAAACTTTTGCTTAGCCTGAAGAGTTGCCCCAGAAAATAATCCTGTATGACATTATGGAGTGAATGTATGCAAAATATGCTAGCTTTTTTATTTTTATATCTCCTATATCAGACAACATTCACATAGCAAACTGGGACTTGTTTAGATGCTTCAGCAGTTCTGTGGTATGCTAGAAAAGAAGGCTAAATGCAAGAACTATTGCTAACAGCACAAGCATCCAAAATTTCTGAGCATAATGAAGGAGAGAAGTTGGGAAAAGGAAAATGGATCTCTTTTATGATGGCCAGTTCACCATTAGGAAATATAAAAATACCTTAGGAGCAGTTCTAACCTTGTGACTGTTAATAGAGTCAATGATTAAGAAAATCAAAACACTCTTATGGGAATTGTTGACCTACAAAAAATCTACAATTTTAAATTGTGCAAAATGTTATAAATTAATAAAGAAATGTCAGCTATCAAGAAATATGGAAGATATTCATACTTAGGAATAAGATAAATGTTATGCACAATATATCATATATCCATCAACTGAGAAAACCTTTTCCCAGTGCTTCCAAGAAAACATAAGGCACACTAGTCTTTAAGGAGGTTCGCAAAAGTGATCTACAAAATTGCCATCTAATATCAGGACATCACTGACTGTCCAATCTCATTGCTGTCCATCTGTTGCAGAACAACTTCAGAGTTCAAATGTGATTAGGTATCTTAAATTGATACTTCGAAGCATGCAGATCAGAGGCTCATAAGAGGAGTAGTGAAATAAGAGAGGAGCTCAAAATTGTCGAAAATAATGAACACTACAGAAAGGAATGGCATGACACTCTGACATATATAGATGAAAGCAGGATACTACAGAAGAACTATAACTAAAGATCCAAGGGAAGAAGTAGAATAGGAATACCACAAAGAAAATGGCATGGTAGGTTTAAATAACTTGGTGTTGTAATTATGTTGCTACCATAAAGTGTTGGTTGCACACATGAATGATGGGAGGCGCTTGAAATAATAACATCCGAAACACCACAGTTTATAAATATATTAAACATAAGCAGATACATATTGAATATACAAAGGCACTATCATCATACTTCGTGTTACTACATGCCTTGGCATCAAATTTTTAACTATGCCCCAAAGAAAACACACACCAAAGAAGAAAGCGTAACTTGTAAGTTCTTTGATTTCTGAGTACTCTGTAGTTGGCGGTGAATTCAAACGAGGGCACCATATTTACAAAACTGAATTACATTACAACACTTTCCCTTGGTGGCAATTATCAGAGAACTACTTAATACTTTCAGACTCCTAAATTCCAGTACTAAACATGAACATACAGATTCCATTGTAAACACAAGAACACAAAATTTCAGTAAAATATAAGGACAAACTAGTTCCATATAAAACACAAAGATTCTGGTTAACAAATATAAGAACACAATAATTCTAATATAAAACATAAGAACACACAAATTCCAGTACAAAATAATTACAATACAAGACATAAGAATACACAAGACACAAACTAAACAAAGCATCTAGACCAACGGGAAGTAATTCTTATTTTAATCCTAAAATGTCTCTGAATTTCTCACTTTTCACATGGCTTAGACCTTTTGTCTGCCACATCATCTATATGACTTTATGATTATGCACCCTGAAACTTCTGGCTGTTGCTTCATATTCCACTTGTTGGTGTGCTTTAATATCGTGGGGCATCACTGCACTGTTATCCACTTTATAGTATTCACATTGCACTAAATACACATCACTAATGATTTTTCTCTCAACAATTCCTTCTCAGCAAGAGAAACACCCCGTCACAATTTTTGAATTAAAAACACATTCCTTTGTCATTCATCTGTTCAACAGGCAACAAGTTCCCCTAGTTATTTCGCCAAAAGTACTTTTGTTAACTGGATTAACTTACGACCACATGATTTTGCTACTTTCATGATAACACTTCCCTTACCAGTCACTTTAGTAAATTTTCCATCAATTAATTTCACTTCTCCAAAGTTATCCATCTTGTAGTCCTGTAATATCTCTTGGTGATTATCATGTGATATCAGGCTTCTGAATCCAAGACTCACACCTCTCCGTCAACACCTCCTAGACCTGTGATCACTGTCATAGCCACTATTTCATCATCTTACCTTGTACTTGATGTACCTTCACTGTTTGTATCACTTTTAACATGATTACAACAATATTTTTGAGAATAATACATTGCTTACTCACCACAAAGACATCCGAAGAGCTGCAGAAAGGCACAAATAACAGAAAATAACATTATAGCTTTCAGCTGTTTAGGCCTTCATTGGTTGGAGACACAAACATACACACACTCATACAGACACTACTGCCATCTCCAGCCACTGTGGGCAATCTGCAGTACCCAGCATGGCCTAGGCAAGAACAACTAGTGGTGGCGGTGAGGGGGTGACAAGAAGAGGAAAGCAGGAGAAGAGGGGAGATGCATGGCATGGGTGGGGGAATACACCAGTGCTGTCTGACAGACAGTGTGGATGGAAGGTAAGGGACTGAAATGTGTGGCAGAATGGGACATGAATGTAAGGATAGAGTGTGGCAGGGAGAGGAAGAGAAGGGTGATAGTGGCAGGAAATAGCAAAGGTTTAGCCCTGGGGTATGCTGGAACGAAGGATATATTATGGACAGAGTTCCCATTTGTGCAATTCAGTAAAGTTGATGTTTGTGGGGAGGATCCATATGGCACAGGCTGTGTAGTGGTCATTGAAGTGAGTCACAATATGCAGTGCTGCATTCTCTGCAAAATGATAGTCTAGATATCTCCTGACCTCAGTTTGACAATAGATAGCTGGGTGATGGCCATGCCCACACAGATAGCTGCACAATGGTTGCATCTAAGTTTGTAGAAAACATGGCTGCTTTCACAGGTTGCCCTGCCTTTTATGGGATATGACTGTGACAGGACTGGAGTAGGTGGTGGTGAGATGGTGGATAGGACAGGTTTTACATCTAGGTCTATTGCACGGTTATGAGCCATGGGGTAACGGGTTGGGTGCAGGGATGGAGTAGGGATGGACAAGGATATGATGTAGGTTTGGCGGGCAGCGAAATACCACTGTACCGGGGGAGGGGGGGATATTGGGTAGGATATTTCTCATTTCAGGGCAGGAGGAAAGGTAGTCAAAACCCTGGCAGAGAATGAGGTTTAACTGCTAAAGTCCTGGGTGATACTGGGTCACAAGAGTGGAGCTCCTTTGCAGTCAGATGGTTGGTGTGGGGGAGCTGGTGGGTGACTGGACAGACAGGGCCCGTGAGATGTTTCTGGACAAGGTTCGGAGGGTAATTGCAGTTAGTGAAGGCCTCAGTGAGGTGATGTCATATTTAGAGAGGGGCTGTTTGTCACTGCAAATGTGACGACGACAGGTTGCTAGGCTGTATCGAAGGGACATTTTGGTGTAGAACGGGTGGCAGCTGTGAAAAATGGAGGTATTTTTGATGGTTGGCCGGTCTGATGTGGCTTGAGGTACTGATAAAGCCATGTATGAGGAATAGGTCAACTTTATCCTTACATTCATCTCCTATCCTGCCACGCATTACAGTCCCTTCCCTTCCTTCCGCACTGTCCGTCAGACAGCAATGACATATTCCCCCACCCATGCCGTGCATCCCCCCTTCCCTCTTGCTTTCCTCTCCTTGTCACCTCCTCACCCCCATCACTGGTGGCTCTCACTTAGGCCATGATTGGTACTACAGATTGACTCCAGCAGCCGTGTCTGTGTGTGTATATTTGTGTCTAAAACTGAGAAAGGCATAAATGGGCAAAAGCTATAAAGTTATTTTCTGTTATTTGTGCCTTTCTGTGGTTCCCGGACATCTCTGTTGGAAGTAAGCAACCTATCCTTCTCAAAAATATTGTTGAATCCTTCCTGGAATTTCCTTCATGGAAATGTGTGCACTCCCTGGCAGTGTGGTCTGTTTCACTACATGAGAAACAATCTGTTTCTGCTAGATGTATACTTCTTTATAATTTTTTTATTGGCTTTGGAAATTTTTGTGTTATTTCTGACCTCTTCCTAGCGCTGCATATTCTTTGGCTTCCTCTACACTCTTGGAATATGGTTTCGGGCACTTCTCCTCTAATTCCTATCTTATGATTACAATATCTTTCTAAACTTCTAAAGATGCCTTCATATTTCTCCAAAGGCAGCCTAAATAGCATAAAACCAGCAAGTGTTTTCTCGTCAAAAAATGAAACCCCCTTGTCTCACTTAACTATTGGCTGCCAGTATCTTTGTCACAAATTCATCCATAGTCATATTGTCTTCTTTCTTCATATATACTAAATCTCTCATCTTAGATATATGGTGACAAGCACCAAACAACCACAAAGTACTCTTAAAGTAACTGTTACTTCTTTAGTCTGGACTACTTTAGTAACTGACTTCCATAGTAAGATATTCTTTTAGTAACTGCTGGAGAGCTCAATTTCTATTTACTTATTTAGTTGTAACTAATGTAATAAGTGCTTTTTACTAAAGATGTAAGCCATTTCTGAACACAGCTGCCACGTGCTTTTCGTTTCACCCAAGAAAATATTGTCATCAGACATTATTGCATTAACTATTGACAACAATCCAGTGAACAATGGCTAATATAAGTGTAGTAACTTTAAATGAACTTTATTTCCACTTCTGGAATTCATACAGAACAAAACACACTTGAGAACCTAATAGATGTACACACTGAAGAGGTTAAACAGGAACTATCTTCGAGGCTGTGCTCTTTCTCGCATTGAGTTTCTGGTTGGAGCTGCCATAGCACTATTTTGAGAGCAGTATCCCTACAGTCAATCACGTAGAATTGCACAGCAGCCATTTTAACATCGCGCGCGAAACCACAACACTTCTCCCCCTTTTGGTTTGAGCACTCACTTACTGTAGGTGGTATAAAGAGCGCTGATGTCCATGTGTTTTCCGTGCGTGTCTACAAACTCCCTGGGAGGCACCTTCAGGTATGGATGATACTGTCTCTGACTAGACCCCAGTCTTGTAGGAAGATGCCTTGAAGTGATGATTGGAGACATTGGAGAGCTGGCAGATGTCTGCTTCTGGTGTGGGACACATGATGCACAATAGTGCATTGGAATGACCAGTGAACCTTATGTTTTATCAGTCTGAATATACAAAGTGGATAAGAATGTATCTTCCAGAGGTGTTTGCTCAAACTCATGCAGGATGATGTCTTCTTGTGACTCTGGGTTGGTAACTGGTACACAAACTGTCAGTGGCTGTTGCTGTGCTTGTGGTTGGCTTATCATGCCAGTGGACCATGGAATGAATTGTGGCACCTCCACCCTGTCGGGTTCAGCTCTTGGTGGAGAGGTTGTTGGTGCTCCTGTGGAACATGCTACTGGAGTCACTTGGGGACAAAGTTGGTCCGAGTGGCGCATCACTTCACCTGAAACTCTGCGGACTCTGTAATGGCATTTGCCGCGAGGGGTAAGGCTCCGAGTCTGAAACAGAAGCGACCTCCGAAAACTTTCTGAATGGAGTCTGCTCTGGCTGACGGGGTGGAGGACGAAGAAGGTGGAGCAAGTTATAAGGCTAGTAGCTGTGAAGGAGCTTGGCCAGGCTGTGGGCACCCATGGGAGTTAAATGGTAGGGCTCCAGAAACTGGAACAAGGCTTTGTCAGAGGAAGAAGAAGTGAGCAATTTTTCCATTTGCAATTTGAAAGTATGAATGAGGTGTTCAACTTTGCCATTTGATTGAGGATGGAAGGGTGGAGCAATGATGTGTGTAACACCGCATTGAGTACAAAAGTTGGAGAATTCAGATGAAGTAAATCGTGGACCATTGTCAGAGACCAGTGTGGAAGGGAGGCCTTCCAAAAAAATTATTCTGGCTAGTGTCAGGGTGGTCGTTGCTGTGGAAGGTGACACACAATGTACAATAAAGGGAAAGTTTGAATAGGTGTCCACCACAAGAAGCGAGTACATGCCAACGAAGGGCCTGCATAGTCAACAGGTATGTGCTCCCACAGGCATGAGGGTGTAGGCCTCGAAGAAAGAGATGTCTTAGGAGCAGGAGCCTATTTATCACACAGTTTGCATCAGCAACCATTTGTGTGATGTCCATATCGATGCCGGGCCAGTAGACATGACAATGTGCCAATCCCTCTGGGTGTGAGACACCCCAGTGTCCCTGATGAAGCAGATGGAGAACAGAAGCCCAAAGAGACCCAGGAACGACCACTTGTGGTGGGGCCCCATTGGTGGAGAGGAGAACAACACCATTATGATCAGCGATGTGGAAACGAAGTGGAATGTAGTTATATAATGAAACAGAGGCCTTTCCAGATGGGCGATCAGGCCAGCCCCATTGGATGAAATGCAGCATACAATACAGAACAGGATCAGAAGCAGTAGCCATGGCTAACCTGTTACCGTTGATGGGGAACCCATCAACAATGCTTTGTTTGGTGTCATCCACATGAAAGCACAGCAGCTCATCAAGTCAAAAACAGGGTCTGGCCCCATTGGCAAATGGGACACTACATCAGTGTTGGCATGCTGAGCAGTGGGTCAGAAATGAATTTCACAGCTGAAGCAAGAGAGGAACAGATCCCAACATTGCAGGAGATGGGCTGGGCTGTGTTGTCAGCAAGTGAGGCCGAGGGATGGAAGAGAGAAACTAATGACTTCTGATCGATGATTAGATGAAACTTTGCCCCATAAAGAAAGACACCAAACTTTTTGAAGGCAGACACAATGGCCAGAGCCTCCTCTTCTATCTGGGAATACTTCCGTTGCAAGTTGGTGTGCGTCTTTGACACATAAGCAATCGGACGGTATGAGCCATCAGTGTATTGATGCGCCAAAACAGCACAGATCCCACAGTGGGAGGTGTCTGTGACTAGAACCAAATGTTGTTCAGGGCAATATGTGGCAAGACAAGGGGCTTGCTGCAGTTGTTTTTTGAGAAAAAGAAAAGCAGCATCACAATTAGCAGACCAATGAAAATGCACATTCTTGTGAAGCAACTGGTGTAGTGAATGAGCCACTGTTGCAGCAGATGCCAAAAACTTGTGATGGTAGGCTATTTGTCCCAGAAAGGCCTGAAACTCCTTGACCAATGTTGGATGAGGCAGAGCCTCAATAGCAGCAGTATGTTGTCAAAGAGGATGAATACCTTCGCTCGATAACTGAAAACTCAAGTAGACAATCAAATGTTGGTATCGAGATTTCTGGAGGTTACATTTTAACCCTGTAGATTGTAGAACCATGGAGAGTGCCTGGTGGTTATTGAGATGTTCAACAGTGGTGGCCCCAGTCACAACAATGACATCTTTATAACTGATACAGCCAGGAACAGTGGCAAGCAACTATTCCAAAAATCACTGAAAGATGGTGGGGGAACTAGCAGCCCCAAACAGCAACCTTTGATACTGATTAAGACCAAAGGGAGTGTTGAGAGCAAGTGACTGGCGAGATTCAGCATTCAGCAGAAGCTACTGATACACTTCAGACAGATCGATCTTAGAAAAGTACTGACCCCCAGCCAACTTTGAAAACAATTCTTCAGGTTGAGGCATAGAATACATGTCAATAAGGCATTGAGCATTGACAGATGCTTTGAAATCATCACAGAGGTAAAGACTGCCACTTTTTTTATAACAATAATGGGGGGAGAGGACCACTGTCTGGAAGAGATGGGTGCAGTACACCTGAAACAATCAGCCGATCAAGCTCCCATTTGACCGAGTCACGCAAGGCAACAGGAATGGGGCGGGCCCAAGAAAACCTCTGCCGGGCAGCAGGTTTGAGAGTTAATATGTGCCTCAAAATTGTTGGCACAACCTAGACCAGGAGAAAAGAGCAGACAAAAGACCTCTGATATGGAATCAAGCTAAGCATAAAGAATCTCATTCGAGATGGTGTGCACTGTGTCATCTACCGAGAATCCAAAAATGCGAAAGCCATCATACCCAAATAAATTCTCAGTGCCACTGCTGTCAACAACAAACACACTGACGGTACGCACAACAGATTTGCAGGAAATATCTACGTTGAATTGACCCAGAAGTGAAATCTTCTGCTGATAATAAGTACTTAGGTGACGTGTAACAGCTGAAACTGTTGAGAACTCAGCCTTAAATACATCTGTGAGTTAAGAATAGTGGCCGCTGAGCCGGTATCGACCTGCATCCTCACATGCTTTCCCAGCATTTGCACAATGAGGTAAAGTATGCCAGAATGAGTGGACATGTAATTTACATACAATACAGAATCATCATCAGCTACTCCGTTGTGCAGTGGTGGCAAGTCGCCCAATGCTGTGGACAATCTTCACATGCATGCTTGGTGAAACAACGAGGGCAGGAAGGAAGAGAACACAAACCTCCATTCTGCTACTTCATGCTGTACTGACTGCCTGACCAATGTTGTGGGCACTTGTTTACTGCAGCAACATCCTCATTTGTGCTAGCGCCTGGGGCATCATCGTCTGCCTGACCTGACTGTATCTCGATGATGTCACTCCATGCTTCTAATTGAGTGACCATGGCAAGAGTGATTTCAAAGGACTGAGTTATAGATAGTACTTTGTCCAACGTGAGATTATCTAACTGAAGAGTTCATTGGTGAACTTCTTTATCTGGCACAGAACACATAATAGCATCCCTAACCATAGAGACAGCATGTGATTCTTTGTGCATTTGTGTTACAAATTGACAGTTGCGACTGCATCCTTGAATTCAATAGCCCAAGCATGATAGGTCTGATTAGGCTGTTTTTTATACCTATAGAATGCAATGCGAGATGCGACAATGTGCGCCTGTTTTTGAAAATATGTTGAAAGAAGAGTAGACATTTCATTAAAAAGCAATGAGGAAGTTTCTTTCAACAGGTGCTAGTTGAGACAACAGTTGGTACAACTTTGGAAAAATCCACGAAAGGAACAAAGACTTACACGTTTTTGGTCAGCAATGTTGAATTCTATGGAATGCTGTTGAAGGCATTTATCATAGTCTATCCAGTCTTCTGCTGCCTCTTCATATGGGGGAAATGGGTATTGTGAACTATGAGAGGCGGCCGTTGGTGTGGACAGAAGCAAACTCACATATATAGCAGTGGTGAAAAGCCATTGATGTTCAATTAGGTTGCATAGAACCTGCTCAAGAGTTGCCATAACACTAACGCTCACGTTACTTGAAGAGACGGTGCGATAAATGCCCTACTGCGTGTCGCGACAGTCTTGTGGCAGTTGGATGGCACAGCACTAAAACCCTCGCACGTGCGTAGGGAGCTCGCAATTAGCTCAACCCACGTTGTCTATGGTAAAATGCCGGTACAGAGGAGCTGAGATACGTCCGCTCGACTCCGTCCCATAGTGCGCACAGCTTGTCTCATTCGTCCATTGTGTGGGCGCGCGTTTTTTAGCGCTGTTGCCAAAATACCGTGTAATGGGAGTTTGGTGAGATGCACCAGCGAATGAGTGTAGGCGCTTCCTGGCGGCTGTGCCTCTGTCTGTCGCTTCTCGGCATGGCTGCCACAATATCTACTCTGAAGTGGCACTGCAACTGCTGAAGGTGAAACTTTATCCCAGGGTCAAGGACCTCGGCATTCATTCTAAGGTGAGAGCCTATCAGAAGATGAGCCCAAGAACAAAAGGGAGAGAACATGCAGCTGTCATGAAAAACAGAAAGGTATTAGAAAAAGCAGACAAGCTTCATTCATTAAAATGTTTTTAGTATGAGATTATAGCTTTTGGCTTCGAATTTCTTGGAGTTTAGCTTAAGACGTAGATTTTGTGTCCACTGTGAAACAGAGCAAAGATCTGCATTCATACCAGCTTCTGCATCAATATTGTTCTTAGGGCTGGCATTTACGTACAGTTGGATATCATCAGCATACAGGTGGTAGTTGCAGGAGTGAATCACTGTATTGTATATCATTGATATACAATGAGAAGAGCAATGGCCCAAGGATGGAGCCTTGGGGAATTCCAGAGCAAACATTTTTCCATGATGACTTCTCCAACCCACAAATGACTTGTTGACTTCTGTTTTTGCGGTAGCTGTTGAACCAGTGTTTCATTTTAGTAAGTAGTATATCAAAGTCAACCACATAAAAAACCCTGCTAAGTCAAGCAGTGTTAAGATGGTAGCTTCACACCTGTCCATAGCATGTTTAATGTCATCAGTTAGTTTGTTTAAAGTGGTTGCCACATTAATATTTATGATTGTTGTTATACGTTTTTAGGTAATCTGTCAGCTGTTCATGAACAATATATTCTAAGACTTTAGACATTTCCGAGAATATGCTGATTGGCTTGTAGTCACCTGCTGACTTTGGGCTATCAGTCTTGAGTATAGGTTGAATTAAACTTTGCTTCCACTCAGTGGACAAGAGAGAGTTTGAAAATGTCTGTGAGAACTGGAACAATAGCGACAACAACATTTCTAATCATGCTTAGTCTCATTCTGTCATTTCCTACTGCCTCAGAAGAGATTCTCGTAATTGCCTTGCATACTGTGTCTGTAGAAACATGTTTGAGGAAGAACTCTGTTTAGAGAGTGATATCTTGGGGCTGATAATTCGTTGCTACTTGACAGTTTACAGCTGTTGAGAAGAAAACATTTAATTCACCTGCAGAGTCTTGAAAAACAGTATCAAATTTTCGCTTCCCTATACCGAAAATTTGCAGCGTTTTCCATATACCACATATGACAGAACAGGCATGTCTGAGTTTTGCATTCCTCATACTTTGCTTGGTTCTGCTTTGAAGTTTCCTGTAAGCTTCATGCAGCTTATACGGGATTCAGCAGTTTTTTCCCCAATACGTTGTGATATCTTAGAGTGTACTTGTCTGGAAATTTAACAGGATAGCTTAAAATTGTGTGACTAAACTGAGTATGAATGTTATTTAGATTCTTCCTTCTCACAAAGGTGTTGCTGACCATCTATTTCAAAATATGTGACAATTTCACAGTGTTTATTTAGGTAGGAAACTAAGGAGAATGCTTAAATTACTGCAGTTGGAATGAGTAGCCTGCCAATGACATTTAAATTCTCCTTGTCACAAATAGTTGTCTGTTTATAAATGAATATGTGTCAATTTCTGAATGTGTAAATAGGCAGAAACATAAGGAAACAGCTTGAATTACTGTGACTGAAGCAAGTATCAGTGACTTTTATATTCTTCCTTGTAACTAATAGTTGTCTGCTTGATGATTATCATTTTTTGTGGGACCACAGTCCTGTTGTTTGTAACTATGTTGTTACTCACTATGTTTACATGCAACACATCTTCCAGAAGATGAAAACTGAATTTCATAAACCATTTTGCACTGTCATGTTCACACGTTAAAGCCTGAAGCATATTTTCAAGCCCACTCAAATATGGTGACAGAAAAAGAGCTGTTCCTCATTTAGTCAGCACAGTCAGAGTTCTTCTTTACTTAAATATACAGATTCATGCTCAGTCTAATATTTAATATTCTCTTTCATACAGAAAAAGGCACTCTGTCCGTATTAAGTCAAAATTCTTAACTAGAAGATGCAACCTGATGAGCCAAGCATGTTTCAAACACAGTTGCATTTACATGGACACAAAAATCAGTTGTGGAAGTGGAAAACTGCTTTATAAAAGCTCATTTCCATAATTGATTTTGGAATGTTTACATGACCAACCTAAAAAGGAATTGGAAAATCAATTTATGAAGTATGGTTTTGGGATTACATGTAAACGGAGTGACTGCAAAGTGCATGGTTACACACATGAATGGCGGAAGATGCTTGAAATAATAACGTCCACAACATTACTGTTTATAAATATATTAAACATAAACACATATATACTGAATATACAAAGGCACTACCGTCATATTTTGTGTTACTACATGTCTTGGCACCAACTATTTAACTAGGCCCCGAATAAAACAAAACAAAGAAGACAACATAGGTTGTAAGTCCTTTGGTTTCTGAGTGCTCTGCAGATTGCAGTGAATTCCAATGAGGGCCACCACATTTATAAAGTTCAATTACAGTACAGGACTTGTTTTCAGAACAGGCAAACTTGCCTTACCTGAAAATGTACACGATGATGATTATGGTGAAGATGATGATGAATTAAATGACCTCTATGATTACGAGTATGGATTCCAAAAACATCAATCACACAAAACTTGTTTTGATCACTTCTATCGTGTGATGTTCTGAGAGCAATTGATCAACAGAATGATGCAGATGTATTTTTTGCCTTCCAAAAAGCACTTGAGTCAATAATACAAAAATGTTTATTAATAGAAGTATAGATGTAAAGGGTAATAAAATGTCTGTTAGGATTAAGGATTTCTTGCTAAGGTAGAAACAGCTTTCTATACTTGATTGTCATTGATACAGTTAGAAGTAACTTCAGGCATGCTCCAGGGAAATGTTTGGGACCTTGTTGTATTTCTTATCAATGGGGATGGTAGGCAATACTTACACTAATCTCAGACATTTTGCAGATGATGCTGTTTTCTATAATTAAGTACTGCAGGGGGTCGAGCGGATGCTCGCGCACCCCTTGGTGGGCGCGCACTCAGGTGGTGTTGGAGAGCGGGTTAGTTGTCAGGAAATCAGACTCCTAACTGCCACGGTATGCACTGCAAGAAGAGGTAGGGGTGGTTCAGATGCCGCCATTGGCATAATGAAAGAATATTGTTTGGTAAAACATTATTCTGAAGTGGTACACATAGCTCCATACTCCAGTCGACCGGGTCGATGGTGTCAGCAGCCTCCTGCCATACTGTATGCTGACAGTGTGTCTGCGTCTGCTCTAGTTCGGTGTACGGAGGTAGGCGACCCCTCTGCCACGCCGTTTGTTGTGGAACCATACTGAAGTATGGTGGAATGTGTGAATGAGAGACTGGTGGTTCTCGGTCCCCACCCTAATTGCTGTCTCGCATCATCTTCATACTGGACCGCGTTGATGGTTGTCATGTGGTCATGATGTGCGCTGACTCCTGGCCTACCGGCAGGTAGGCGTCTTCCTTAGGAATGCTGGAGTTCCGGTGTGCAGGACATGGAAGTCCTCCTAAATACTTCTTCTGCATCCATAGTTGGTTGTAGTGCAAGAGTCGAACTCGGAGCTACGCAGGAGTCAACATCTCGCCAGTTGTCAGCTGGGTTCTATAACAGACATGTACCAACGTTAGTAGAACATATCATGGAATCGAGTGCTAGGAAGTGTAAACCATCGATTCATCTAACCGACGAACTATCAAATCAAGTACTGGAATATATAGTGTATGTGTGTGGAGCGGCTGATATTTCCCCTACGTGCTCTTTCATGACCGCATTGGCACTGTCAAATGAATGTGTCGGCGTTTTACATCTTGCCGTGTTCACTTAACAGGTTCGCTGGTGATACCAGAAGGCTCCAGATATGTGTTGTTGTGTTAGTCTTAGGCATTGTTTCCTCGCATAATGAAGTGATGTGATACTGCAAGCTCATACTGTTCCATTTAACTTCCGCTGATGCAAGCTATTCTGTCTGACACGTGTGCATCAATTCCTGTCAGCTTGATCCAGTAAGTAAGACACAAAGTAGCTGCTGTTCCCCTTCCCTGTTCTATCGACACACCGCAATGTTTCTATAGCAACCATAGCAGACTATCACAAGAATATTGAAAAACCTGAATTACCAGACACTTGAGGAGACACACCAATTGTCCCACGAAAGCTTATTTACTATGTTTCCAGAGCCATTATTCAGTCAGTCTTGAGATATTCTTCATTGTGTATCATGCTGCATCCATAAAGGTTGTGAGCATTTTAGTAGTTCCTGTTGCTGACCCCATATGATGTAACACTAACATGTGGTTTTACATTGAGAATCCCCTGCGTTACACGCCAAAGTCATAAGCAGAGTATGTATGTAGATGTAGAGCAGACTACAAGCTGGTAAAAAAGAATTATTTAAAAGAGTTGCTGGAGGGAGCGACCATTATCTACTAATACAAAGATTGAAAGAAAAAAAAAAAAAAAAAAAAAAAAAAAAAAAAAAAAAAAAAAAAAAAAAAAAAAAAAAAAGGAAGTTGCAAAAAAAGGAAACAGCCAAGGAAGAACAAACAAGGGAAGTGTAAAACAAAACTCTCAGAGAGGGTAAATTGATATGGAAATAATTTATATTAAATACAGAAGAGGAATGCCAGAGGATAACAGGGAAGATTAGTGAAATGGAAGTTCTTTAAGATGTTACCATAGCAGATAGCAATAGGAATCAGGGTGTCTCCTCAGAATGTGTACGTTGTGCACAAATGTCTGAATAAAATGAGGAAATTGCGATATTATTTTAATTTTTTGTTTATTCTGTTATGTGCAACATCAGTAAAATCAGTTGACCACATGGTTCATGTCATTTTAAGTAAAAGTAGTGGAAAATGAAACGAAGCACATGGTCAACTGATTTTACGTTTGACATAAAGAGGGAAGGTGCTTGCGGTTAGACCTCACCATTAATCCCTTTTTTCCACCATAAAAATTAAATGGAAAACATTATAATTGTAAGTAATATAAAAAATATTTATTGCAATAACTAGCCTACTGGCTTGTTAAAAATTATTTTGTATTTAACTTCCTCGTACATAAGTAGTTTGGATTTTTTCTTTTTAAAACGTAATGTTTCAATCTAAATATTCATTTTATTAAAACAATTATCATTCTGTACAGTAAAAGGCACCTGAAGATGCAACTTTAAGTTGTGAAACTGGTAGTGCATGTCTCCACGACTCCAATTAAAAAAAAAAAAAAAAAAAAAAAAAAAAAAAAAAAAAAACAAAAAAAAAAAAACAGCTTAAGTGGACCAAGACCTTTCATTCAGACATCTTCAATTTTTACACCTAATTTTAACTGTGTGAAAGCATCTTAATTATGTATGAATATTTTAGCTGTAGTTGCCCTTCATACAAAATTCTTTGTGATCTCTGTGGTGAGTAGCAACCTATCTTTCCCAAAATATTGTTGATATTTTTCTGAATCAGTTTAAATTACATTATCACTGTGATGTTGAGTGATGATGCCCCAGATCACATAAAAAACATTATCTGAGATAATGCTTCAGCTCAGTTTTCTATTGCCACCCTAAGGCTTGGCAGTAAGAAACACACTTAACATGAGGTAAGGCTTGGTCACAGTTGACAACAGCTTTGCTGCTGAACAATGGCTCACTGGGCATGTGCCAGGCATGGCTACTGGTCAGTTAGCCAACATCCAAGGTGTTGATTCTCTTTTCAACACTTTGAAGCGCCATGAACCAGCTGACTATTGTGTTACTTACTTGAAGATTGCGGGTAGTGAAAGCATTGTGCATAACCTGTGACACACTCCATTACAATATTATCAAAAAAGGAGCAAATAATTGGTTGCCACAGACCATGTCCTATCTTACCAGCATCAACTTGTGTAAAGCCAAAATGTAGTCTACTGGAAAGAGATTGGAAAGGTATTTTTGTAAGGAGTTGTGAGAGTTATTGAACTGGTTTTGTAGCTGTGATGTGATGAACTAAAAAGAAAACTAAACTCCATCCCACACAGGCCTCCAAAGGCCCATCGGGTACCAACCAACCGTGGTGTCATCCTCCACTCAAAGTCATCACCTGATGCGGTATGAAGGGGGACGTGGTCAGCAACTCGCACTTTCGACCATTGTCTTACTTTTCATGATTGGTGCCATTACTTCTCAATCAAGTAGCTCCTCAATTTGCCCCACGAGGGCTGAGTACACCCAGCTCAGCAACATTACCGGCAGACCCGGACGATTGATGTGATGAACAGATTTTTTTTTTTTTTATTGTATCAGTGTGTTATTTGGTAAAATGTGTTGAAGAAACATAGTTAATCTGAAATTCACATTTTTATTGTTAACATACAACAAATTTATTGTATTTTGATGACAGTACATATTGACGGATCTGACTGGTAATTTTTTTGTGGAAGCTGTTTCAATTGGACTGTCCACTTGCTTTCATCAGTCAACTATAATACATATGTCATAGGTTAAGATCTTCCAAATTGGGGCACACACACAGCAGATACTGCTGCTAGGAACTTTACTTTCCCACCATCATTCATTGAGTCTGCTTCTCACTCTCTAAACTTTATGCACACCATTACCAGGTGAGCACGGTGCCTAACAATTGAAACACTCACTCTCAATTGGTATAAACTACTTATGTTCCTGAGTAAATGGGCACAGAACCCTTGCAAGCTGCATGGCATGGGCTTCTGGTGAAATTTTGAGAGCATATGCTTACCGAAGAGTCAACCAGTATATTGCTTCTTTCCTATCACAAAAAGACCATAAAGATAAAATTAGTGTGATTAGAGCCGACATGTAGGAATACTAGCATTCTGCCCAGCACAAAGCATACACAAAATACGAAAGGAAGGAAGTGATATGGTGCAACAGATACCCTCTACCACACACCATGTGCATATGCACTGAAGTGTAAGGATCTTTTTTCACAGCCATATACCCTACCCCGTAGAGGGGAAAAAAAAACTTCCCCCAATTCATGTATCTCTCTCAACTGTGTTCTACCTTTTTCTTTTCTGCACTTTCCTTTCTGCTCCCCCAACCCCCTCCTTTCATTGCATCTCACACTCCCACATGTCAGTACATGTATGCTCTGGCAGGCAATGCAGAACATTCGGTCCCCATCCAGAAAATAGAATTAGAGAGATTAGAGTCCAAATGGAGGCATACTGGCATTCTGCCCAGCATAAAGCATACACGATTTGTATAGGTAAGGGAGGAAGTGATATTGTACAACAGGTAACCTTCACCACACACTGTGAAATGTCTTGAGTAATGTAGATGTACTTGTAGATGAAGTTATGTGAAGTTCTGTGTCCCGTAAATGCTCATGGTTATTGAGTCATTGACTTCTTTCATATTCACAAACTTCCCCACCACATATGGCATCTGTTCTGAAAGAACAGACATCACTTCTGATCATGCAGTTATTATTCTATCATATTCACAGAATATATGACATCAACTGTCAATGGGACAGGAGCATAAAAGAGGCAAATATAGTCCCATTTAAAAGACTAACAGAAAAGTAGCCTTGATATTCATTCTGGCTGTGTTTGGTATGCAAACATATTCACTCTTTTTAACACACAATATGCTAGATCCTTTTATCCAATCTTTCGCTTTAAGGAAGTTTTCATACACAGCATCTCCATTTTATTACCCATTGTCATTCTCTTCATCCGTATCTTATGATTTTCCTTGCCATTCTCTTTGCTAATTTCACTGTCTCTATACCATTGCCTATATTCCATTATTTGTCTCTCAAATTGCCACTGTCTCTTTGTCACAGTCTGTTGTCTGTTTATTCAGTCACCATTGTCTTGTTATATAACTTTGGATCAGTCAGGCTTATGTACCTAGACGAAGAAACTTTAATGTGTGGGTTTAAGGATTGTTGTTCGGATGTTGTAGGGGGATTAAACTGCGGAGATCATCAGTCCCTGGGTATAAGGGGTGGAGAAAGCTGATCAAAATTTTTCCCTGTTAAAATTCTTCAATCTGGATGGTCCAGTGCCCCAAATCTTAGTATGATCTCCACTCACCTTTCTTGTTTCCTCTCTTGTTTGCTGCCATTGTTACAATCTCCATCCATTTATCTTTTTGACTTCTACTGCCTCTCTCCTACCATAAGTGTGTTCTCTCACTTTCTCTCCCAAAAGACACTGTCTCATCTCTTCCACCATCACTTTCTCTGTCTTCACCACAAATAAATAAATAAAGAAAACTAAAAAATAAATTAATAATAATAATAATGTCAAATTGCTGACATGCCAAATATTTGGTGAGGAAGGCGGATTAAGGACTGATGTATATGTTCTTTGAGAGTGCTTTAAACAGAATCACAGTTGCTGTTTTTGTGCTCCAGTAGGAGCATTTTCAGCTAATTCCCTACTTCTCCTTGCTACAGTAGGGTGTGCTGCTTACTTAAGAGTAAGTATGAATGATTTAACACTTTCTTTATATGCTTTGACATATATATACAGGATACGCTAAATAAGAAAAATAATTGATCATTTAACAGGAGAAGTTATCAGGATGTACAATATCAAAAACAATTGTTTTCACAGAATAGTTTTATTAAATGGAATGCTAAATAATTCCTAATGGCTGCAAAGTTCACTTGTACAGAAGTGGGCAAACTGTGCGAGTTTGGCTGCTGAACATGAAAGCAATGTCTTGGGAATTGATAGAGCTGAAGCATTGAATTAAAATTTGTGGTGCGGCCGGGAATCGAACCCGGACCTCCATGCTTACTAGGCAGACGTCTTAACCGTTAGACTACCACACCACTAACGATTAAGGCGCCTCGGAATAGTCTATGTACGATTTCCCTCCACAACACAAACTTTAATTCAGCTTCTTTGTTCCAAAGATAATTGCCACTACTGCCAAGGCTCTCCATGCAGCGGAATAGCACCTCAGCAATGGACATGGTGGAACAATCCTGTTATGGTGATATAAATATCAATTAAATACAATGAAAGAATCCCTGAGACGGATTTTCGTCTCAAATATGTCAAAGACATTATTGATAGAGCTGAAGCATTGAATTAAAATTTGTGGTGCGGCCGGGAATCGAACCCGGACCTCCATGCTTACTAGGCAGACGTCTTAACCGTTAGACTACCACACCACTAACGATTAAGGCGCCTCGGAATAGTCTATGTACGATTTCCCTCCACAACACCAACTTTAATTCAGCTTCTTTGTTCCAAAGATAATTGCCACTACTGCCAAGGCTCTCCATGCAGCGGAATAGCACCTCAGCAATGGACATGGTGGAACAATCCTGTTATGGTGATATAAATATCAATTAAATACAATGAAAGAATCCCTGAGACGGATTTTCGTCTCAAATATGTCAAAGACATTATTGATAGAGCTGAAGCATTGAATTAAAATTTGTGGTGCGGCCGGGAATCGAACCCGGACCTCCATGCTTACTAGGCAGACGTCTTAACCGTTTTTTTTTTTTTTTTTTTTTTTTTTTTTTTTTTTTTTTTTTTTTTTTTTTTGTAACAGTACCTTCTTCGGTTGGAAACATAAATATAAATTTTTACCAAACGAAATAAATTCTTTTCAATCTCTGCTCACCGACGATTTCAGAGTTCGTCTTCGCGACAGTTACAATGGAGTGTTTCCATGTACTTTTTTGTCCGTTCCTATGTTCGTTTTCATTATTTTTTTAATTACTATTCTTATTACATCTTCTCTAACTCTGAACGCGTTAGTTGTCGCGAGATCAGTCTAGAAGGGGACACAAATGAAATGTCTCTTTACAAAACTATGACTTTTTCTAAAATTATTTTTTTAATAAAAAATAAACTTCTGAGTACCTGTTCTTTGTTTGATCATGATCGTATTTGTTCATTAAATAATTGTAGATTTATTTATTTTCAAATCAATTTCAGTCACACTTTCAAGATATCAGCGTGAATAGAGGAGTTCACATGATGGTCCTTTTGAGGAAATTTGCATAATGTTTATTGTAATTATTCATCTGGAGTAATGTGTGATGTTGGGTCGCGATATAAGTCCAAAAGTCACCTTCGCTCTTCTCCTTGTTTGACAATATGTAAAACACCGTGTGCCCCTTCAACCAGTTCACGGCGTTTTTCTTCGTGTTAGGGTATAGTGCTTCATCCGGGTGTAAGAGATTTGTTGGAGTTATTGTGTGGGGCGATGTTCGTTGGATAATTGCTAAAATCCTTCTTACTGACTGCCATATATTGTTAGCATTGCCGCAGACAAATTGGTGTTCATCAGTATCGTTGATTTTACAGGCAGTACACAAAGCGGAATCTGCCAGATGGATGGCGTGGAGTTTTGAGTTCGTCGGGATTTTTCTATTAACGGCATAGTACCACTGTGCCTTCACGTGAGTAGGCAACTGCGGATGATGGAGGTTTCTCCATATGTTTTGCCAATTAAAGTGACGATACTTTTGTTCTATGATGTTTTCGCTGTGGTTGTTCATGAAAGTTTTGTAAACTTCTTTCACTCTGATCAAATCATTCTCTGGCAGACACATTCGGATATAACTATATTCTATCAAGAAATGTTTCAGGTGGAAAAGTTCGTTGGGAATGTGGTGAACATCGATTGGAGCGTCGTGGTTGGGCGGCGCTATTTCATTCAGTAAGAATTTTACGACACTATTCCATGATGTCGTCCACTGCTTGTACGTTTTGCTGGTGTACAATGCCTGTGCCTTGTTATATACGTTTATAAGATTTAGGCCACCGTTGTCGGTTGGTAACGTCAATGTTTCATATTGTATTTTAAATATATGGCCACGGTTGACAAAGTAACCAAAGGCAGCCAAAATTCTGTTGGCGACATCTCGTGGCATTGGCAAGACCTGTGCTACGTAATTTATTTTAGATGTTAAATAAATATTTATCAATGCCACTCTCTGCAGTTCATCCAGTTTTCTGAGATTGTGTTGTTGTATGCTGGCCCGGATGGTGTTCAGTATCCTCCTGTAATTTTTTGCAATTGTGTGCCGGATGTTTCGCGTATATTCTATTCCAAGGCATTTTATACTGTCCGTCTCCTTAATCTGTCCTTGGATGGGCGCTCCTAATCCGCGTCCGATGTTCATTACTGCAGATTTTTTTCTGTTCAGCTTTGCGCCGGATGCGAGCTCGTATGTTTGTATTATTTCTAGTGCCTTTTTGATCTCATTGCTATCTCTGACCAGAAACATGACGTCATCAGCATATGCCCTAATGACAACTTTCTGGCCATTCGTTACTATGCCTTGAAGATTTTGACTTAAGCTTAAAAGTAACGGCTCAATGGCTATCGCAAACAAGGACATAGAGAGAGGACACCCTTGTCTCACTGAACTGTTTATTATAATTGGTCTGCTGGGTTGACCGTTAACCATGATTTTCGATGTAGAGTGGTTTAAGTAGTTCTTTATAATTGCGATATAACGCTGTGGAAAATTCATAGCGCACATAACATGGAAGAGGTAATCATGGCTAACTCTATCAAATGCTTTCTCGAAATCTAAGGAGACCATGGCGCATTTAATTTTACAGACTTCAGCAATTGAAATAATGTCTCTATAGTCGGTCACTGTGTGGTGGATGGATCGCTCTTTTCCAACGCTCGATTGATAATCCCCAATGACATTGTTCAGGACTGATTTTAACCTCTCATTGATGATGCGTGAAAATATTTTATAATCGCAATTTAGTAAAGTGAGAGGTCTGAAATTTGATACTGATTTACCTGCAGGAGTTTTCGGGATGAGAACTATTGTTCCTTCTCGGAAGTCACTCGGTATATTAGTGTTTGGATTCATCAGTTCTTGACAAATACATATTAGTTTAGATATCATCTGTCTCCTAAAAGTGTGATAGAGTTCAGCCGGAATCCCATCGGGTCCAGGAGATTTATTTTTCGGGCTTCTTATGATTGCGTTTTCAACCTCTTCCTCTGTTATTTCTGTTAACAAAGCGGCTGCTTCCTCTTGGTCGAGCTTCCGGGTGAGTCCTGTTGTAAGTTCATTGTGCGCTGTTACATCCGTTGTTGCATTGTTTAAGAGCTCGGCGAAGTAGTTTTGTATTTCGGTCTTGATGTCACTTTGCTGCGTCAATACTCGGCCATCCGCGGTTATTATTTCAGTTATTATTTTCCTCCGCTGTCCCTTTCTTTCATTGATAACATGGTATATTGATGTATTTTCTCCACGTACATCATTTTGGAGTCTTGATCGTATTTTGCAACCGTCAAGCTGTTTCCGTCGTAAAGCTATGAGCTTAGCTTGAATTCTTTTTATCTCCAGGTGTTTGTTAATTATAGGTGTATCGGATCTGTACAAATCTCGGAGGACTTTAAAGTAGAATTCGGTCGTCTGCTTCTGCCAGGCCATCTTTTCCCGTGAGTAATTTATTAGCGCTCTTCTTATCGTCGGTTTGGCACATTTCAACCACCATGTGAGTGCCGAAGGATAGGATGGAAATCGCTTCTCGCATTCGTTCCACACATTTTGGAATACTTCATGACATTCAGGGTCGTTCAGATGTTCTGTATTAAGTTTCCACAATCCTCGACCCCTGTATGTTTGTTGCCTTGTTAAGTTAACGGTACATATGTACGCTATGTGGTCCGAAAAGATGGTGGGCCACAACTCTGTGTGCAGAACATGCTGTTTCAGGTTGGCTGAAACGTAAATCCTGTCAATACGGCTGGCAGAGTGATTTGTAATGTAAGTGAACCCTGGTAATGCACCGTTTTTGTGCTCCCAAGTGTCAGTTAATATTAATTGTTTAATAATAGCATCAAGTTCGGCACAGTAGTTAAAATTTGGGGTCTGATCTTTAGCCGACAGGACACAATTATAGTCACCGCCAAAAATTATCTGATCATATCGGCCGCAGAATAGGGGAACCATATCCTCCTTAAAAAATACAGCTCTTCCCCTCCTGTTGCTTGTACCAGAGGGTGCGTAGATATTTATTAATCTAGTGTTGTTGACGGTGGCGCCTATACCCCTTGCATTTGGCAGTTTCTCCACATCTTTTACAATTACGCCTTCCTTAATTAAAATTGCCGTGCCGAGTTCATGGTCGTGCCCTGAATTTACAATTGCATTATATCCTATTGTTGCATCAAGTGTAATATCTGTTACTTCTTGTAACATAGCAATATCGATGTCGGCAGCGTATAACATGTCCTGTAAGGTCTTTAGTTTTAAATGACTACGAATCTTATTGATATTTATCGTCGCAATTCTGTACGATTGTAACGCAATTGTGAGATGTAGACTGACTTTATATATTAGATGTTATAACATGCGCATGACGCCTTATATTATTGTTGCACCGGTCGTGGATGCGATGGCCCTTTCATTTTCTCTCCCATTAGTGCGGAGGACGAGTCCTTTTTGGACTTGTAGCTTCTTGCATATCTTCATCTTTGGGATAGTCCACTTCATCTGCCCAGTTTCTTCCGTCATTGCGATGGTGCATTTCTTTTTCGGGACCAAGACTAGGTGGGATCTTATTCTGTAATTGTTGCTTTGCAGGGTGTTCCATTTCCACATCCTGTTGGGTTATCGTTTCTACATTTTTCAGATTTTCATTGGCCGCTGAATTTGTCGTCTGTTTGCTACGCTCCGAAATTTCAGGTGCTTTTTCACTTAATTTGCGAGCAATTTCTTGCGCTTTTTCACGCGTTGCCTGAGCTTTTTGTTTGGCGTCGGGAGGAGCTAAACGCCGTTTCTTATGTTTTTTAAGAGAGGATCGAGATTCCTGACTAACCTCAGTCTCTGAAGTTGTGCTAAGGTCTTGTGCTGCACTATCGTCTTCGTCTCTGCGTACTCCTCTTCCGGACTTATCTGCTGGGTTTGTTTCACGTTCTTCTTTAGTGGCTGTTTCTGTTTTGTCGGAGTCGGTGACAGTCGCTTTTTCCGCGGCACCAACATCCATTGCTAGTGACGGACCGTCTACATGTACATCATCGTTTTCACCCACTGCGGCGCTCGACGTGGTGGCCGTATTAACGCGGAGGGCCGTGGCGTAAGTCACTGGCAGTGACGTCATCGTCATAGGAGCGACTGGTTCCCCTGCCGGCAGCTGCGTCACTCTACGTTGTACGCACTCCGACCTAACATGACCTGACTGCCCACATCCTGAGCAAGTACGTGGCTGACCATCGTATATGGCAATGGCTCTATATCCGCATACGTAAATATACGACGGGATATGTTTCTGTAGTTCTAGTTTCACTTGTCGAACACCGTTTAATACTGGAAAAGTTTGAAACGTTGTCCACTTTTCCGCAGTATTACTAATAATTCTCCCGTATGGTTTGAGGACTGAATTAATCTGCTCCGCAGTTATTTCAAATGGGAGTTCAAATATGCGAACTGTTCTAATGCCAAAACCGGCGTAATCAATTTGTACATCGCCAACATTGCCGTCGCAGTGATTGAATTTAAGGTGTCCTCGACAACGTTCAATTACTTTATCACAGCACTCTGAACTGATCATTTTAACATAGACCGTGCTACTAACGATCGATAAATGGATCCCTATTATTTCATTCACATTAAGTTTAACTACATCTCTTAAGAAAGCTTCTACTTCAAAAGCTCTAGGTCGGACGAACTGTTCATTAAACATGAACTTCAAGGTGTCTTTTCTTAAAGGTTGATTCATCTTTATGATCTATACATGTTGGAATATAACTACGATATGCGCTGCGAGAGCGTCCAACTCACCACACAGTGTCAACACACGGCCGGCCGCAGCGAGGGCGTAAACACGAACCACACAGCTCGCCCGCCGAAAGCAGACTGAACCGTTAGACTACCACACCACTAACGATTAAGGCGCCTCGGAATAGTCTATGTACGATTTCCCTCCACAACACAAACTTTAATTCAGCTTCTTTGTTCCAAAAATAATTGCCACTACTGCCAAGGCTCTCCATGCAGCGGAATAGCACCTCAGCAATGGACATGGTGGAACAATCCTGTTATGGTGATATAAATATCAATTAAATACAATGAAAGAATCCCTGAGACGGATTTTCGTCTCAAATATGTCAAAGACATTATTGATAGAGCTGAAGCATTGAATTAAAATTTGTGGTGCGGCCGGGAATCGAACCCGGACCTCCATGCTTACTAGGCAGACGTCTTAACCGTTAGACTACCACACCACTAACGATTAAGGCGCCTCGGAATAGTCTATGTACGATTTCCCTCCACAACACAAACTTTAATTCAGCTTCTTTGTTCCAAAGATAATTGCCACTACTGCCAAGGCTCTCCATGCAGTGGAATAGCACCTCAGCAATGGACATGGTGGAACAATCCTGTTATGGTGATATAAATATCAATTAAATACAATGAAAGAATCCCTGAGACGGATTTTCGTCTCAAATATGTCAAAGACATTATTGATAGAGCTGAAGCATTGAATTAAAATTTGTGGTGCGGCCGGGAATCGAACCCGGACCTCCATGCTTACTAGGCAGACGTCTTAACCGTGTTTTTTTTTTTTTTTTTTTTTTTTTTTTTTTTTTTTTTTTTTTTTTTTCGCGCTATCCTCTGCGCCAAATTTTTTTTTTTTTTTTCTTAAGAGGTGAAATTAAACTGCTTCTTCTGCGGTAGCTGCCCGCTGCAGTGTGATGTGACCACCTTTGTTTCCTTCCCAATTATGTCATCAGCGGTTAGCTTCCATAATTGTTGTTTGAAAAGAAAATAAAACAAAAGGAACTCCATTCTAGAAAACGAAAGTAAATGTACCTCCTCTGTTTTTTCCTTGGTGTTCAGCTGCACGGCTCGGTGTTCTAGCTGCTTCAAAGTTCGTCTTCTCAAAAAGATTTACTAACGCAGAGTTACCGTGATTTATCGTTTCTATATCTTCGTTGTTGTTAGGGTGGTACTGAGTCGTCTTCTCATTTAACTTCGAAGTGCTTGTCACCGTTACCTCCGTTCTTACCGACACCAGGAATTTGTGTAAAACGTTATTATAATTTAGTTTTTGAAGCAATAAGAGAAGCAAACAAAACATTCTGCAAAGGTTGTTTTTTCGTTTAAATTAATGTTCTATGTAAAAAACATGCATATTTTTCTCGGTAATTTTCAAATCGTTGTAACTTCTGATGTTCGGTCTGCAGTGTTAACCAATAGTCGTTTTTACTTTTTTCGCTTTCTGAGAAAACATAGTGTACTGTCTGTCCCTTTATCCAGTTGACTGCCTTTCTCTTGGCGTTAGGATAGGGAACTTCTTCTGGGTTGAGTAGTCGTGTTGGTGTGATTGTTCTGGGCGACGTGCGTAATATACACGCGAGTGTGTCCGTGCAGAGTTGCCATATGTCTTTGACGGGCTCACATGTAAATCGGTGTTCCTCCGTATCAACTTGATTGCAGTTGCTGCAATTTGGTGTGTCTGCCAGATGAATCGCCTGTAACTTTACATTGGTCGGTATTTTTCTATTTACCGCCATATACCACGTGGACCGCACATTGGATGGTAAGTGTGGGTCATGTATATTCTGCCAGATGTTACGCCAGTTATATCCTTTATATTTGTTTTCTACGACGTTACCCTGTTTGCATTCCATCATATTGTTATAGATTGTTTGTACCCTGTATCGATCTTTCTCAGGAGTATTCATTATAATATAACTGAGTTCTAAAAAGAAATATCTGAGATGCCAGAGCGCGTTCGGTATGTGATGGACGTCAACAGGTGGTTCCATAGTGGCCGGTGTTATTTCATTCAGGAGGTGAGCCGTGAGAGTATCCGGTGATCGTCGCCATTGTTTGTACATATTTCTGACGAAAAGAGCTTTCGCTTTGAGGTAGATGTCTGTGAGATGAAGGCCTCCTTTATCTGTTGGTAACGTCAGTGTGTCATATTTTACTTTGAATATTTGGCCTCTAGTGACAAAGTGACCGAGAGCTGCTAATATTTTTTGAGCTATAACCTTCGGCAGTGGGAGGACCTGAGCGACGTAGTTTACTTTCGCTGTGATATAGATGTTTGCTAGCTCCACTTTCTGAATGATGTTTAAGTTCCTCAAACTATGTTGCTGTATTGCAGCCCGTATTTTTGCCAATAGTTTCCTATAATTAGTGGCCACCGTGCGGCGGATGTTACACGTGAATTCTATGCCAAGACATTTAAGTGTTGCTATGCTTTTGATTGGTGCGGCAGTTGGAAGGTCTACTCCTCGACCAACGTTCATAATCCCAGATTTATTTCGGTTTAATTTCGCTCCAGACGCGGCTTCGTATGTTGATATAATCTGGAAAGCTGTTGTTATCTGCTCGGCGTCCGTGACCAGGAAGCTCACGTCATCCGCATATGCCTGGCATATGATTTTGTGACCGTGTATTTGCAATCCTGGCAAGGTTTGAGTCAGGGAGATCAAGAGAGGTTCGAGGGCTATTGCGAAGAAAATCATCGACAGAGGGCAGCCCTGCCGAACTGAGCTCATGATGGTGATCGGTCTACTTAATTGCCCATTCACACTGATTCTTGATGTGCCATTCGTCAGAAGTGTATGCACTGTGTCAATTATTTTCTTCGGGAAGTGCATTGTCTCCATGGTCCGCAAGAGATAGCAGTGGCTCACTCTATCAAAAGCCTTTTCGAAATCAAGCGACACTATGGCGCTTTGGATGTCGCATGCTTCAGCCGTCGCTATGATGTCGCGGTATGCATTTAATGTCTGGGTTATTGTCCTGTTCTTGCCGACACTCGTCTGATAGGCACCTGTAACCTTGTCAATCACCGAATTAAACCGTTGCATGAGGATGCGTGCGAAGATTTTATAGTCACTATTTAGTAAGGTTATTGGCCTGAGATTGTCTACAGTCTTCCCTCCTGGTGTTTTGGGCACTAACACCACGATTCCCTCGCAGAATTCCTTGAAGGAGTCATTCTTGTGAGTCATGATGTCGTTGCATACGAGAGTCAACTTGCTAACCAGCTGTTGTCTGAAGGTGTCGTAGAACTCAGCTGGCAGTCCGTCGGGGCCGGGCGATTTGTTTTTTGGGCTGTTTCGTATGGCATCTGTTACTTCTTCCTCGGTGATCTCTGTCGCCAGCTCTTCAGCTTCTGCAGTAGTTAATCTCGTCGACGAACGAGCCAGAAGAGCGAGTTGTGCCGTTTCGTCTACTGGTTTGTCTGCTAGCAGTAGAGAAAAATGGTTGTAAATTTCCTCTCGTATATCAGATTGGGTGGTCACACACCTTCCGTCTGAAGTTTTTAGCGCGGTCAATATTTTCCTGTTTCGTTTCTTTTGTTCTTGTATCACGTGATACATTGACGTCGTCTCTTCGTGTGTGGCATTTTGTAGGCAAGTTCCAACTTGGCAACCTGCCAGTTGTTTCCGTTTAATTGTTAAAATCGTGGCCTTGATTCTTTTGATCTGTGCGAAGTTGTCCGTAACTGCTGCATCCTCTTTATATAAATCTCTCAAGCACTGGAAGTAAAATTCTACGGTTCTTTTCTGCCATGAGTATTTCTCGCGGGAGTGCTGTTTCATAGCTTTTATTAATGAAGGTTTTGCACATTTTATCCACCATTTAAGTGCCGAATCGTATCTCGGAAACTTTCTTTCACACTCCGCCCATGTATTGCGAAATATGGCATGACACCCTGCATCTGACAGGTGTGATGTGTTCAGTTTCCACAATCCTCTTGCTCTATATGTTCCCTGTTTTTCTAAATTTATGGTGCAGATGTACGCGGAGTGGTCTGAAAACACCGTCGGCCATCTCTCTGCTTGCAGAATGTGTTGTTGCAGGTTCGATGTTGTGTACATCCTATCGAGGCGACTGGCTGAATGATTGGTTACATAGGTGAAACCGGGCGCATCTCCATGTTGCAACTCCCATGTGTCTACCAGATTGAGTTCCCTGATTATGTTCTGAAGTTCCATGGACGTATTGAAATTGGGGGTCTGGTCTTTTCGGCTAAGGACGCAGTTAAAATCGCCTCCAAAAATTATGTGTTCAGTCTGCGATGCGAAGAGAGGCACTATGTCGCCTTTAAAGAATTCCGCCCGCTGCCGCTTTTTTCCTGTTCCGGAAGGTGCATAAACATTAATAATCCTCGTGTTATTGAATGTAACGGCAATACCTCTGCTATTTGCTAGTTTCTCCACGTTACTGACAATAATTCCTTCCCTGGTCATGATGGCAGTCCCGTGTTCACTGCCATTACCGGGATTAATTAGCGCATTGTAGCCTGCTATATGTTCTAGGCTAAGTTCTGCAACTTCTTGCAACAATGCGATGTCTATCTCAGCCGCGTATAGAAAATCTTGAAGATTTCTCAAGTTAAATGTGCTACTGATCTTGTTGAGATTTATCGTGGCAATGCGGTACGCCTGCAGAGGTGTCATGTTGCCAGAAGTGTGTTAGGTGCTATGCTCCTTCCGGGTGAATACCGTAGTGGAGCATTTAGAAAAAGTCCGAGTCGTCCTCTGCTTCAGGAGCAAGGGTCGTGGACTCCCGTTGCCGGATGCCGTCTGCCTTCCGGACTCCTGGTGAGGTCCCTCTTATATGTTCCTGTAGATCAGACATCACTTCATCTGGAGTACCGTCTTCCATTTCGTCTGCCCAATTGCCTGTAGGGTTGCGGTTCCTTGATGCTGGTTTTCTTTCTGTTGGGTGTTTACTTTTGTCATCTTGGCCCACAATGTCCATCTTCGTTTGTACTGTTGAGGTCTGTTTCCCCTGGCGAGACTCGGGGTTCTCAGTCCGAGACTTTTTTAGGGCCTGAGAATTGCCGGAATGATTCCGAGTTGTTGTATCCGTCAGTTTTTGGCTTATCTGTTTTGCCTTTTCGCGCAGTATTTGCGCGTTTACGTCTGCTCCGTCGTGTGCCATCCGTCTTTTGTTATGTTTCTTCGGAGAGGTGGTCTCGGCCTGCCGTTCGTTGTCGTCTTCGAACCCAGATTGTTCGTTCATGTGCGTGCAGTTAGCAACGTGCACTGCCTCGGAAAGTCCGTCCCCTTGTTCTGGACTCACTTGTCTACTCTCCTCCACTTCCTGCGGGGCAGTTTGCGGAGTGATTGGTGAAGTTTCCGCCTCCATGGGTGTGTGTTGTTCTTTTAGCTCCATGTAAGACTCTAGTGTGACATCTACATTGGGCTCCGGTTCGGTGTTTACTCGGGCGGCAGCTGCGAAGGTTATCGGCAGCGTAGACATAGGGCCCTGCCTCTCTCGCTCGCCTGTCGGTATTTGCGCCACGCGCCGCTGTACACACTGGGCGCGGACGTGCGTTGTGGAACCGCAAGCCGAGCAAGTTCGCGGTTGGCCATCGTAGATCACAATAGCTCTATAACCGCATACCGTAATGTAAGATGGAATGTGTTTTATCATTTCAATTCTCACCTGGCGTACACCATTGAGTACCGGGAATATGTGCTGCCCGGACCATTTTTCGGCGACGTTACTTATGACGTTCCCGTAATCTTTCAGCTTCGCATTAATTTGCTCGGCAGTTACTTCAAAAGGAAGTTCGAATAGTCTGACTGTTCGTACTCCAAAACCAGCATATGACACTCGTACTTCACCAACATGACCATTCGAATGTTTAAACTTTAATGTACCACTACAAGATTCTATTATCTGCTCGCATTTCGTCGGGCTGACTAACTTGAGGTACACCGTGCTACTGACAATTGACAAATGGATGCCAATGATGTCATCTATGGTAATTTTCATAACATCTCGCAGAAATAATTCAACTTCGAAGGATTTCGGTCTCGGTAAATTCGGGTCGAAACTCAGTTTCAAAGTATCTATTCGTTCTGGTTGATTATCCATTTCTTTCGGTTCGCATTCCTCGACAATAGCAACGCTGAAGCGCGCACTCACCTCACAGTGCTCGGCCGCCCGCAGCGACGATGTAAACACACGGTCGCTCCACACTTCCGCACAGCACGACCGCCGCCGGCGGAATGCGACCCGTTAGACTACCACACCACTAACGATTAAGGCGCCTCGGAATAGTCTATGTACGATTTCCCTCCACAACACAAACTTTAATTCAGCTTCTTTGTTCCAAAGATAATTGCCACTACTGCCAAGCCTCTCCATGCAGCGGAATAGCACCTCAGCAATGGACATGGTGGAACAATCCTGTTATGGTGATATAAATATCAATTAAATACAATGAAAGAATCCCTGAGACGGATTTTCGTCTCAAATATGTCAAAGACATTATTGATAGAGCTGAAGCATTGAATTAAAATTTGTGGTGCGGCCGGGAATCGAACCCGGACCTCCATGCTTACTAGGCAGACGTCTTAACCGTTTTTTTTTTTTTTTTTTTTTTTTTTTTTTCTAATTGTTGTCGGGCCTCCATCCTCCCCTTTAGCCCGTCCTTCCGCTCGCCATAAATCGCCTTCCTTGGCGTGGCTTCAAAGCCGTACAGAAAGAAGAACTGTGTCTTCTTAAATAACTAAATGTCTTCTTTCAAGAAAAAAAATAAGTATTTCTGCCTCCATGTTAATGTTGACCTGAAAGGTCTTACGGCTCCATTGCCGTTTATAACCTAAAATCTTTTCTCTTGTTAATGTTGCCATTTAACTGTTCAAAATAAACCAACAGAAATTAAAAGCATGTCCTATCTTTCGGTAGAACGTGGGGACCATCCTGTCCTCAATATTAAAACATAATACTTTGACTCTTGAACTGAAGGAAAGGTAAAACAATGGCGATATATAAATTTTGCTTCGAAACAAAACATATAAGGAATGTTGTGTAAATAAAAATTTCCTTCCTTCCTTGTTATGGTAATGTATTTAGTAAGAAATTAGCATAATGTTTCTTGTAATGTCTTGTTTTCGTCAGCTTGTGATGCTCCGTGGTAAGGTATACCCAGAAATCTTCCAATTTCATGTCCGTGTTTGAAAAAATGTAGTGGACCGATGCCCCCTTTAACCAGTTGATGGCGTTTCTTTTTGCTTTGAGGAACGGTACGTCTTCTGGGAAAAGAAAATCGGAAGCTGTTATGTAGTTTGGCGACGTTCTGCTGATGGACGCCAATTTCCGTCTTATATACATCCATATTTCTTTGACTTTGTCGCATCCGAATCGGTGTTCTTCGGTATCCAATACATTGCACGCGACACAAAGTGGTGAGTTCGCCAGGTGGATGTTGTACAGTTTTGTGTTAGTTGCAATTTTGCGATTTACAACTAAGTACCACGTAGTCTTCATCGTGGAAGGTAAGTTACGACAATGGATATTTTCCCAAATTATCTTCCAGTTGTGAGATCTGTATTTGTCTTCTATGTTGTTTTTCTTTTTATCTTTCATTAATTCGCAGTATATGTCTTTAACTTTCTTATTTCTGACATCGCGGATTCGTGCTTGTAAATAGCTATACTCTAAGAGAAAGTATTTCAAGTGATAAAGTCCGTTCGGGACATGTTGTACACTGATGGGTGGACTGAGGTCAGCCGGAGCTATTTCATCCAACAAGTGTGCAACAAGACTGTTGGTACAATTCGTCCATTGTTCAGTGGTTTTAGCGATGTATAACGCCTGTGCCTTTTTACCAATGTCTGTGAGATTGAGACCCCCACTTAGTGGCGGAAGCGTTAGGGTGTCATACTGCACTTTGAAAATGTGACCGCGACTGACAAAGTGGCCAAGTGCGGACATGAATTGTTTTGTCATACTTGCAGGTATGGGCAGGACTTGAGCGACATAATTAAGTTTTGCAGTTAGGCAGATGTTGGCTACTGTTACTTTCTGGATTTCATTGAGTTTCCTGATACTGTACGTCTGTACACAGGCGCGTAGTTTATTTAACAGTGCCTTGTAGTTTGCTGCTATGGTACGTCGAATAGTATTGTGAAAGTCAATACCTAGGCACTTGAAAACCGTCAGCTCACGTAGATGTCCAGATGTATGTGGCCCTAAACCACGGCCGATATTAAAAATTCCAGATTTTGTTCTGTTGAGAAGCGCGCCAGATGCACGTTCATACTGTTGTACGATCTGCAAAGCGGTCTCTATTTCAGGTCTGTCGATGACAAGGAAACCCACATCATCCGCATAGGCCTTGCAAACTATTTTGTTTCCATGTATTTGTAACCCTTGTAGACGCTGCATCAGCGTGGCAAGCAGGGGTTCAATTGCGATGGAGAAGAGCGCCATAGAAACTGGACAACCCTGTCTAACAGAACTGGCTACTTTTATTTTCCTGGTAGGCTGTCCATTGATGATGATTTGGGATGTATTGTTCGTTATCATATGTTGCAAAATAGTTACGAACCGAGGCGGAAAGCCCATCGCATGCATGGTACGGAGGAGATACTGGTGATTGACCCTGTCAAAGGCTTTGTCAAAGTCTAATGATATTATGGCACATTTAAGTTTACAGACCTCGGCCGTTGATATGAGGTCGCGGTAGTCGCACAGGGTGTGGAAGAGTCTCCTATCTTGGCCCACACTCGTCTGGTAGGGTCCAGTTACGCTGTTAATTGTCGATTTAAGCCTGTGAGCCAAAAGTCGAGCAAAGATTTTGTAATCACTGTTAAGAAGAGTGATAGGTCTCAAATTGTCAATTTTTTTACTAACAGGATTTTTTGGAATCAAAACTATGACGCCTTCGCGAAATTCTTGTGGGATCCCATTTGTGGGCTCCAACAGTTCGTTACAGAGGAGTGTAATTTTTGTTTTGATATGATCCCAGAACACTTGGTAGAATTCCGCTGGGATGCCATCCGCTCCTGGAGATTTGTTTTTGGCACTTTCCCTAACGGCGTATTCCACGTCGTCTTCGGTTGCCTGTGCTACGAGTTTCTCTACTTCCGTGTGGTTGACTCTACCTTGCACATTTTGCAGTAGAACATTTTGTGCTTCTTCGTCTACTTCTTTATGAGACATCAAGGCTGTGAAATGATGTAATATTGCTTCCTTAATTTGTCTATGTGTGGACAAAGTTGTACCATCTGCCGCTGTTAGTTCTGTCAGTATCTTGCTGTGTCCACGTTTCCTTTCTTGTATGACATGATAAATGGAGGTATTTTCTTGTTGTGCCATGGTTTGAACCCGTGATCGAACTATGTATCCTTCCAGTTGTTTACGACGCAGGGCCAAAATTTTGGCCTGTATTCTTTTGATTCTTTCATAGTAACCGGTAGCCGATGTGCCTAGCATGTAGATTTCTCTTAAACAGTGAAAATAAAATTCTATTGTTTTTTTATGCCATGAAGTTTTATCTTTAGAGTAGTTAATGAAACATCTCCTTATTTTAGGTTTTGCACACTTAAGCCACCATTCTATTGCCGAAGTATAAGAGGCGAATCTGTGTTCGCACTCCCTCCAGGTGTTGAGGAAGGCTTCTTGACATGCCGGGTCTTGTAGGTGTGAAACATTTAATTTCCACAGGCCTCTGTATCTGCACGTGCCTTGTCGTTCCATATTTACGGTACATAAATATGCTGCGTGATCGGAAAAGGCCACTGGCCAAACTTCAGACTGCAGAATATGAGTGCTCAAGGCAGACGTGACATATATCCTGTCCAAACGGCTTGCTGAATGATTGGTGATGTGGGTAAAACCAGGTGCCACTCCATGTTTGTACTCCCACGAGTCAATGAGCCGTAAGTCTCGGACTGTGCGCTCCAGTTCAATAGATTTGTTCAAGTTGGGAATTTGATCTTTAGCGCTGAGGACGCAATTAAAGTCACCTCCTAAGATGACGTGTTCGTTGTTAGCACCAAACAGGGGAACAATGTCTTCCGTAAAGAAGTCTGCTCGTAGTCGTCTATTACTGGACCCAGATGGAGCATAGATATTTATGAGCCTGATGTTATGGAAGGTGCCAGCAATACCCCTACTATTGGGTAATTTCGTAACATCCTTGATAATGATGCCTTCCTTCACAAGTAAGGCTGTACCCATTTCAGAACCCATACCAGGATTAATGAAGGCATTATATCCTGGTATACAGTCAAGCCTGATGTCTGTTACTTCTTGCAGGAAGGTTATGTCAACGTCTGCTGCATGTAAGAAGTCTTTTAAATATTGTAATTTCAGCTCACTACGTATCTTGTTTAGATTTACCGTTGCGAGCCTATAGGCCTGTAGTGGAATGATTGGTGTCTATCGCAAATTAAACTCAGAAAATAAGAATGTGGTAGTAACCATGAAGTAAATCTAAAGGAAAGTGTCTAAACGCTTGTCGAAAGATGCTTGTGCAAAAATCTGCCACCGGGCACATCAAGAGCTGTTTAATAGTACTCGTCATTAGGGAAAGGATCAGTCGAAAGTGCTTGTTGTGCGTTAATTTCTGTAGAGCCATCGTGGAGGAATTGACAGTCGCCGTCCGTTCGGAATGGAGCTGTGGGAGTTTCGGTTACAGAGGTATCCATCTCCTCTTCCGTACTAGACTCCATTTCTTCGGCCCATGTAGGTGGTAGTAAATTTTTCGACGTGTTGAGTAGCTTGTCAGGAGAACGTTCGGTGACAGTCCGGTCATGAAGTTCGGAGTCGGGGTGTGAGGTGTTTTCAGTATTTAATATCACAGAAGTCGAGGCCTGTTCCATTGTTCCTATCACATTGACGGACGTGTGTGCTGAGTTCCTTAGTTTAGCACCTATCTCCTTTGCCTTTTCCCGTAAGGGCGGTGCAGTGACTTCCGCTCCCTGACGCGCAAGCCTCCGTTTCCTTCTTCTCTTGGGAGATGAACCTCTTGACGGACTTTGTTCATTTTCAAGCGGAGCTTCCGTCGGCGTATGAGTCTCTGCTGGTGGGTGCTCTACAGTGTTTGGGACAAAGAGCTGTTCCTTACTACTCTCAATAGGTGTTGGTTGGTCCAAAACTGTCGGTGCGGGTTGTTCAAACGTTGGAATAGTTTCCGTAGAGGCCACTGGTAAGGCGTCGGAGATTGTCGATTCGGTTTCTTGTATTGCAGGGGCCTGTTCTTGTACGGCTACAGCAGGTGTCGGTGTCACAGAAGTCTGAGGGAGGGTCCGTTCTGTTGGTTCAGTTGTCGCCGTCGTCATCTCTATCTCAGGCACGTCAAGACAAGCATTGACTTCGGGGCCCGCGGCAGCGGGGAGACCGCGCGCCGCGGCCGCATACGTCACCGGCAGAGTCGACAACACGGGCGGCCTGGCCGCCTCGCCGGCCGGCAGCTGCGCCACGCGCCGCTGCACGCACTCGGCTCTCACATGACCCGTAGAGTTACACGCGGCACACGTCTTAGGCTGGTCATCGTACATCACAATTGCTCGGTACCCGCAGACCTGAATGTATGACGGAATATGTTTATGCAAGTCGACTTTCAGCTGTCGCACCCCGTTTAGTACCGGAAAGCGATGGGCAGTAGACCACCTTTCAGCAATATTACTAATCACTCTACCGTATG
This sequence comes from Locusta migratoria, assembly GCA_026315105.1. Classification (NCBI taxonomy): domain Eukaryota; kingdom Metazoa; phylum Arthropoda; class Insecta; order Orthoptera; family Acrididae; genus Locusta; species Locusta migratoria. The sequence goes on along the minus strand of CM048746.1, from coordinate 504,646,391 downwards.
GCGAGATCACTGCGTCTATATCGGCACTTGTTATCTCAAAAGGCAGTTCGAATATGCGCACAGTTCTGATTCCAAGGCCTGCATGAGAAACGAAAACCTTTCCAACATTGCCATCACTGTATTTATATTGCATAACTCCACCACAGGATTCGACTATTTTTGCACACATATCGGATCTAGCGAGTTTCACAAAAACCACGCTGCTAACAATCGATAGATGGATGCCAATAATGTCCTCGATTCCTATTTTAACGCATCGTTCTAGCCATTCCTCAATTTCAAAAGATTTCGGTCGGGCAAATTCTCGTTCAAAAGTAAACTTCAGGGTATCCTTCCTATTCCTTTCAGACATCACTGTTCCGTATTCATCCTCTACACCACGAATAACTGCAGGTCGCTACAGCAAGCGTAGAGACTTACCACGCGGAAGCAGCAACGGCGCAGCGCACAGCACGGCGTGTGTTTCCTCCACGCTGTCCGCCACAAGACTGAAACCGTTAGACTACCACACCACTAACGATTAAGGCGCCTCGGAATAGTCTATGTACGATTTCCCTCCACAACACAAACTTTAATTCAGCTTCTTTGTTCCAAAGATAATTGCCACTACTGCCAAGGCTCTCCATGAGACGGATTTTCGTCTCAAATATGTCAAAGACATTATTGATAGAGCTGAAGCATTGAATTAAAATTTGTGGTGCGGCCGGGAATCGAACCCGGACCTACTGCCTAGTAAGCATGGAGGTCCGGGTTCGATTCCCGGCCGCACCACAAATTTTAATTCAATGCTTCAGCTCTATCAATAATGTCTTTGACATATTTGAGACGAAAATCCGTCTCAGGGATTCTTTCATTGTATTTAATTGATATTTATATCACCATAACAGGATTGTTCCACCATGTCCATTGCTGAGGTGCTATTCCGCTGCATGGAGAGCCTTGGCAGTAGTGGCAATTATCTTTGGAACAAAGAAGCTGAATTAAAGTTTGTGTTGTGGAGGGAAATCGTACATAGACTATTCCGAGGCGCCTTAATCGTTAGTGGTGTGGTAGTCTAACGGTTAGTCGCGGCCGAGCGGCCGTAGCGAGCGGAAGCGTGGTGTTTACGCCTCGCGGCAGGTGTCCGGGCGCTGTTGGTGAGTTTAACGCCGTAGCGCGTTGCACTCTTGTCTCACATAGAACACATAGTAGACGTAACCACAATGGAACCTAAAAGACAAGACACTTTGAAGATCTCATTTGATAGTACCCTTCCGCGACCGAAATCATTTGATGTAGAAGACTTTTTGATGGAAAAATTGCAGTTAACCAGTGACGACGTTATAGAATACATCTCTCGATTTGTAGCAGTACTTTGTATTTGAAGTTGCGTAATCCTACCAAATGTGATCAAATTGTCGAATTATATGCGAACAAATTGAAGTTTAAACATCCTGACGGAAGTATCGGTGACGTTCAAGTTACGCATGCAGGACTTGGAACGAGAACTATTCGCATATTTGAACTGCCGTTCGAAATCACAGACGAGGAAATTAACGCTGTTTTGAGATCGTACGGCACTGTACTTAGCAATGTAGCTGAAAAATGGTCATCTGCTCATAAATTTCAAGTTTTAAACGGCGTAAGACAGGTCAGAATTGAGATGATTAAACACGTTCCGTCATATATAACCGTCTGTGGATACAGGGCTATAGTGATCTACGAGGGCCAGCCGCGAACGTGTTCTGGATGTGGTGCCACCGGCCACGTGCGCGCTCAGTGTTTACAACGGCGAGTGACGCAGCTGCCGCGAGGCGAGACAGTAGCACAACCCGCTATGACGCAGTTTCCCCTGACCTATGCAGTGGCAGCTCGCGGAATTACGGAACCGACGACAGATGCGCCTCTCCAAGACACTATTAGTAACACCGAGGAAGACGCACGCATGGAAACCGTTCGAGTAGACGAACCAGTCGGAGATGCACTTCCTGAACATTCTGCTGAGCGGGGACAGAGCAGTAGTACAGAGCCAGCGCTGGACCGTCCACGGAGTGAGGGCTTGCCCCTCGCACACACCACTGACTCGCAGCCGGCCGACGACAATTTGTCATCGCCGTCAGTTCAAGAGATGGCTGAAAACTATTCAAAAGACACCAAAAAGAGGCGTATCGCCCATCAAGGAGTGGACAAAACGGCGCCCGCCCTACGTGAAAAGGCCAAACAAGTCAAACAAAAATTACAGGGCGTGCCTACCGCAGGGCAAGAAGACAATCTCCAAACAGTCAAAAAATCACGGACAACGAAATTGACGGACGAAGTGACGGAACAAGTTGGGCGGAAAGCAACGGCCGCTGATATTTTGCAGGTTACAGTCGATACAGGTAACGAACCTGCTGAAGCATCGACGGGAAAAGAGTGCACACGTAAAACCACCCAAATGCCAGCTTGGGGGGATGATGAAGACAGCGGCGCTTCGGATCAAGAAATGCCTGAAGCTCCGAACGAAAAGGGACTAAGGATGAAAGAAAATAAAATCAAGCCAACACAACGCCATGCATATCTGGATGCACATACAGCGACTACCGCGTCTGACGACAGGGATAATAATAAGGAATCACCGATGGATGTAGTACACCATGATAGTCACGATGCAGTTACTCCTGCCAACGGCGTCACCACATGTGCATCCTCATTTAACAGCATGCATTGTCACGTGGACAGGAACGCCAGTCGTTCGTCGGCGATACAAAGTGCCGTCGCGGGGGCTGACAGGACTGATTCCGACATGGAAGACAACTTTTATTAATAGGAGCACTTCATCTTATTGCAATGACAGCTAATATTCCTCTACAATCATACAGTATAGCCACCGTTAACATCAACCGAATCGTAAGCCAAACGAAAGTAGAATGCCTACGCGATTTTATCTACGCTTTTGACATAGACGTTGTCCTGCTTCAAGAAGTGTGTACAGACAGGGTTGAACAGATCGCGGGATACAGTGCAATTCTCAACCGGGGCACTGAAAGTGGTACTGCCACATTATTGAAAAACGGCATTATACCGCGGAACGTGAGAAAGCTAGTGACTGGACGGGGAATATCAGTGGAAACAGACACAGCACAGATCATTAACATCTATGCACCGTCGGGTTCCAATGCCAGACAGGCTAGGATACATTTCTTCCAAGAAAGTATAATTGAGTTAATAAATCCTGCGACCGCAAACACCATACTAGCCGGTGATTTTAACTGTGTCATTTCCGCAAACGATCAGATGCCGAATCCTAATATATGTATTCAACTGGGAGATTTGGTGGAAGGATTGCACCTTACCGACATCTGGCACAACCATCCACGTGCGAACGCAGGGTTCACGTTTATCACCAGCCACTCGAAGAGTCGGATTGATAGAATATATATTTCTCCTAGTCTGACCCGGAGTGTACTCAGTGTCGAAACCTGTCCAGTCAGTTTTTCTAACCATCTGGCAGTTTTAGCAAATATTAACATGGCCAGACAGAAGACATATCAAGGTAGAGGTGTGTGGAAATTTAACACTGCACATTTAATGGACAGTGCATTAGAAACGGAATTACAGCGAGTCTGGGAACTGTGTCTGAGGAACTCACATCGATATAGATCTAAGCTCGAATGGTGGGTCAAACATGTGAAACCCAAACTTCGATCATTCCTCAAGAGGTACTCATTTGAAAAGAAGCAATGGGAAAGACACACTATGGAATTTTACTTTCGGTGCTTACGCGACTTACATGCCGATGAAGTCAATGTGTCTCGCCATACCGTCGAAATCAATAGACTCAAGGCCAAAATAACGGACTTGAAACGAAAACAGTTGGAAGGCATGAAAATACGATCGAGGGATTACTGTGGAATTGAGGACGAAAAACCAGCACTCTTCCATCTCCTGTCGGAAGTCAAGAGGGGACGGCGTCAGCATATCAGTGCTCTCACCGCGGACGACAGCAGACAGATCACTTCTCAACGTGAGATCTTAATGTTTGCCCGGGACTATTATGCTAAACTGTATGCTTCGAGCGACACTTCTGACATCACCAGATGTGAAGCGTTTTTGACTGTTATTCCACCAACGGTGACGGACAAAGAAAATGTTGATCTGGAAGCACAATTCACAGAAGAGGAAATCTTCGACGCTTTGAAAGCAAGCCCTCGGAACAAGTCCCCTGGACCCGACGGTTTGCCTGTTGAATTTTATGTAAAGTATTGGTCCTTATTAGGCGGTAAACTGACGGAAATTTTTAACGAACTACGTACTATTGATATGGTTCCCAGTGAGTTTTTAGAGGGCATCATAGTATTGGTCCCTAAAAAGTGTGGAACAAAAGAATTGCAAAATATGCGCCCTATTTCACTGCTAAACGCGGATCTCAAGATAGTTGCTCGGGTTTTGCTTCAAAGACTGAAAGCTGTTGCTGCTCGTATCATCGGTCCCTATCAGTCGTGCGCAGTCCCTAGAAGATCTATACAGCAAGCGCTCGAGGAATACCGCGATATCACGGCCGTCAGCGCGGCATCCAACTGTAGAGCGGCCATCTTGTCATTAGATATGGACAAAGCATTTGACAGGGTTCAACATGAGTACCTGTTTCAGGTGATGTCCAAGATGGGTATGCGGCCGTATTTCATAAATATTATCCGGCGACTGTATACTGGTGCGGCTTCCCGAATTCTTGTGAATGGACATTGTACAGCAAAAGTACCCATTCTAGCTTCGGTGAGACAAGGTTGCCCCCTTTCAATGATGCTTTTCGCCATTTCAATTGAGCCATTCCTTCGAACCCTGTACGTACAGCTGCCGGGTCTGGAAATTGGAGGCCATAAATACGTCTGTCGAGGTTATGCAGACGACCTGGCTGTGTATATGAGTAACCCCTCTGACCTCACTACAATCCGAGAGGTAATCGGAACGTATAGCTCTTGTTCGGGAGCGCAAATCAATCTACGCAAATCTCATATTCTGCAGTTGGGGAAAGGGATAGAATTCGTCGGAAATGGCCCCTTCGAACTGAGCGACGTTATCAAATTACTTGGGATCAGTTACAATAACTGCCCTGTCAAGACGGCAGCTTGGAACTGGAAAATGAGGCTCAACAGCTTACGAGCGATTTTAAGGGAGAATTCCACCCGCTCTTTAAATATATTTCAGAAAACCATGTTGATTAATCTTGTGATATTGCCAAAAGTGTACTACCTCGCGAGCATATTTCCCTTACCTGCAACAATCGGGGCACGTATTGAATCCACGCTTGCGTGGTTTATATGGCGAGGTAGTCTCCTCAGGGTAGCCTACTCCACGGCGACCCTCCCTGAAGCAAAAGGCGGCCTGGGACTCACCGACGTCAAGAAGAAATGTAAAGCGCTGCTTATATCTAGAACAGGTAAGGCCCTAGCTACTGGAGACGGCAATCTTACAGCGTACATAGTAAACGCAGTGACTCCGCCTGACAGAAGGGCGCCGGTTATGGTCGGACACATCAATTACAAGCTACGACATGTTCAACAATACATTCTTGACAACAGTTATATTCAAGAAAGATTAAGAAACTATACTACCAAGGAAATATACAAAGTGCTGACAGAAGATAGTGGCGTTAGTAAAGTACAGAGGAACAATCCCACAATCGCCTGGAATAGAGTGTGGAAAAATATACATTTGAAAACCTCGTCATCACATGTACGGGCTACGTGGTACTGCGCAATTCACAACATCATAAGCACAAATGAGCGCCTCTACAGGATAGGCATGTCAAACACTGAAAAATGCCTGGACTGCCAGCAGACCGACACCACACTACATCGGTTCACTTGCGGTGCTGCTAACGACGTATGGCACTGGGTACGGCACAAGATAGCAGTTATGAACCGTACATCAGAAAGTAATGTAACTGTAGAGGAACTGTTAGCGCCTACCAGGTGGCCGTATCCAGACCAAAAAAGGATGTCCACCTACTGGTTGATGGGCAGGTTCATCAATTACTGCCTGGGCAATGAGAGGAAGTCCCTACCGGAATTTCAACATGATATCTTGCAAGAGTACTCAAAATACTCTAAACTCCAGAAATGGAAAGAGATGATGGGAGGCTATTTACCTGCAGTTCTTGAAATAAGGTGACCAACGGATAAGTGAAGATTACATTTTCGACTACACATGAGCATGATAAACTATTATTCTCTTACGTATCCCACTGGAAGAAAGGTTTTGTTGGACATACATTCGAAGGAAAATTTTATGCATCGAATCGTTTTTGTTCGTCACTTTTGTTTATTTTAAAGTAGCAGGAGTATTGCTCTTTATTTGTAGGAAGATACTTTCTCATTTAGTTACAAAGTTATTTTCGATGCATAAAACCACTCCGGTTTCCTCAAAAATGATGAGGTAAAGGAATCCTATATACTTTTGTTTGGAAGATTTCTTCCTCGTCAGTTGGTTCAACGTGAACGGGGGTGTGGAGCAGTAAGCAGTACAGCGCTTTGAGTAGCGAGAAGACAAACACGTGAAGTCAAATTCAGTAACAGATAATAGGAGATTAACACGATCCAGCATATACCGGAAGACAAATTTTCTTCGAGAAGACACTCTCAAAGCAAACACGTAAATGCGACTGTTCCCTTCCGACGTCCAGCGACGACATCACAGAAAACGGCATGGAAGCCAGGCCGAGAAGGCAATTCATGGAGAGCGAAAGGATGGGCTAGAAGGGGAGTTGGGAGGCCCAAAAAAAAAAAAAAAAAAAAAAAAAAAAAAAAAAAAAAAAAAAAAAAAAAAAACGGTTAAGACGTCTGCCTAGTAAGCATGGAGGTCCGGGTTCGATTCCCGGCCGCACCACAAATTTTAATTCAATGCTTCAGCTCTATCAATAATGTCTTTGACATATTTGAGACGAAAATCCGTCTCAGGGATTCTTTCATTGTATTTAATTGATATTTATATCACCATAACAGGATTGTTCCACCATGTCCATTGCTGAGGTGCTATTCCGCTGCATGGAGAGCCTTGGCAGTAGTGGCAATTATCTTTGGAACAAAGAAGCTGAATTAAAGTTGGTGTTGTGGAGGGAAATCGTACATAGACTATTCCGAGGCGCCTTAATCGTTAGTGGTGTGGTAGTCTAACGGTTAAGACGTCTGCCTAGTAAGCATGGAGGTCCGGGTTCGATTCCCGGCCGCACCACAAATTTTAATTCAATGCTTCAGCTCTATCAATAATGTCTTTGACATATTTGAGACGAAAATCCGTCTCAGGGATTCTTTCATTGTATTTAATTGATATTTATATCACCATAACAGGATTGTTCCACCATGTCCATTGCTGAGGTGCTATTCCGCTGCATGGAGAGCCTTGGCAGTAGTGGCAATTAACTTTGGAACAAAGAAGCTGAATTAAAGTTTGTGTTGTGGAGGGAAATCGTACATAGACTATTCCGAGGCGCCTTAATCGTTAGTGGTGTGGTAGTCTAACGGTTAAGACGTCTGCCTAGTAAGCATGGAGGTCCGGGTTCGATTCCCGGCCGCACCACAAATTTTAATTCAATGCTTCAGCTCTATCAATAATGTCTTTGACATATTTGAGACGAAAATCCGTCTCAGGGATTCTTTCATTGTATTTAATTGATATTTATATCACCATAACAGGATTGTTCCACCATGTCCATTGCTGAGGTGCTATTCCGCTGCATGGAGAGCCTTGGCAGTAGTGGCAATTATCTTTGGAACAAAGAAGCTGAATTAAAGTTTGTGTTGTGGAGGGAAATCGTACATAGACTATTCCGAGGCGCCTTAATCGTTAGTGGTGTGGTAGTCTAACGGTTAAGACGTCTGCCTAGTAAGCATGGAGGTCCGGGTTCGATTCCCGGCCGCACCACAAATTTTAATTCAATGCTTCAGCTCTATCAATAATGTCTTTGACATATTTGAGACGAAAATCCGTCTCAGGGATTCTTTCATTGTATTTAATTGATATTTATATCACCATAACAGGATTGTTCCACCATGTCCATTGCTGAGGTGCTATTCCGCTGCATGGAGAGCCTTGGCAGTAGTGGCAATTATCTTTGGAACAAAGAAGCTGAATTAAAGTTTGTGTTGTGGAGGGAAATCGTACATAGACTATTCCGAGGCGCCTTAATCGTTAGTGGTGTGGTAGTCTAACGGTTAAGACGTCTGCCTAGTAAGCATGGAGGTCCGGGTTCGATTCCCGGCCGCACCACAAATTTTAATTCAATGCTTCAGCTCTATCAATAATGTCTTTGACATATTTGAGACGAAAATCCGTCTCAGGGATTCTTTCATTGTATTTAATTGTCTTGGGAATTGTTTTGATATCAGTTTTAAATAAAATTTCGATATCACCAATGAATTTCATATGCTGCTGCCAAAATCAATCATATCCAAAGTCTGTGTGAAGTGTTTTCATCTGTGCAAACTCTTTAAAATATTTTACAGTAATTACTGTTATTTGATTTTGCACAGTAACTGAAAAGAATGACAAAAATAAAATTCACCCTTCATCAAGCAAAAATAACAGATGCAAAATGTGGGAAAATCAATTTTTCCTAGTATATTTCTTAAAACCAGATGATAAATTTCACCTTCACAATTGAGGACTTGGATGCAATAAAAGTGTTAGTCTAATTACCCTGTTATTGTATAAACACCAGTTTTTTTAACCCTACAACCTTCTGCTATTTATAAAGGTGGCTCTTTGTTCCACATGTTGTTCCTGCTCTGGGAGCATTATATGGAACCAAGAGCCGGCTTGTTTAATAGCAAAAGGTTCAAGAATTTTTTTTATTCAATAACAGTGTAAATAGACTAAAGCTGTTATTGCATCCAAGTCCTCAATTGCCACTTTCTGTTTTCAAACATCACGGTTTTTCAGAAGTATCTTGTTGACAGCTCAAGAAATTTGAAAACAGAAAACCGGCCTTTATACATAAATGTCTGCAGAATATTTTGTTAAAATTTGAGTCATTTGGTATTGTTAGCTACTGAAATATTTGCAGTTAACAGTGCAAAAATTACCAAAAACCAGTTTTTGCATTTTTGACCAGTAGAACTGAATTTATGAAGGTCTTTATTTCAGTAATAGATAAGGACAAGGAAAATATAAAAAAAGTATTTCCATAATGTAATAACAACATATCATATAAATTTTGATGTTTTTGTAGTAATATAAAATAGAGAAGAATTTGAAGTTTATGTACCCAAAAATCATGGTTTTTGTGTCTTTCTCAGGAACCATTCATGAAGAAATAGTACTTTTATAAGCCAAATGTAGACAACATGTACCACCCGTTCAAATGTTTGTGAAGCTTATTGTTGTGGCCGCGCCCCGCTTGAATCGCCTGCCGCCTGCTGGCTCGCCACGTACGGCGCTGCCTCAGCCTCAACTAGTGCCACCTAGACGACCGGCCTGACGGATGAGCGGGACACAGCGTAGTTTCAGTTTAGTTTTCCGACAGTCATATCTCACGTGATTCAATAAAGTACTTTTGAGATACAACATAAATGGTGACAAGTTAAGGGATATTCTATGATACCTGCGTCAGTGAAAAGTGCTATCAGGGCCACTATGGAATCGATACTAGCTCAGTTGATGGAACAGCTCAAGGCGCAAAACACAACACTTCAACAGCTGCTCGTCTCATTCCAGTCAACTCAACAGTTGGAGCTGCACATGCCAATGTTTTCTCCATATAACGAGACTGCAGAAGAATGGTGCAAGCATGAAAAGTGTCTTTGCCAACACTTCCAAGCATTCTGCGTTGACGATCAACATTTATGTAAGTCTCTTTTTTTGTCTTGGATTTCCTGAAAGTTGTACCGTTGTCTGACACAGCTAGTGCCGTTGAAAGAACCTTCAGCCCTATCTTTTGATGAAATGTGCTCTTCCCTCTCGTCTTTTTATCAAAAGCAGGCCCATGTAATTGCGTCACAAGTGGCGTTCTATCAATGCAAAAAGAAACCGGACCAGTCCTACCGGGCATGGCGGCCGAATTTCAGGGCCTTAGCAGTAAATGCCACTTTGTAATGGACAAACACAGAGAATCACATGCACACCGTATGGTTAGGGATGCCGTTTTTTATTCCGCACCAGATAGAGACGTCCGGCAAAGGGTACTTCAATTGGATAACCCTTCTTTAGACGAGGTGTTGCACATCGCTCAATCATTTGACATTACTAAAGCAGCAGGTGCACAAATCGATTCTTGGGGCGATATTTGTGACATTCATCTTGATAAGACACATGTTGACGTCGTTTCGCGCGGTGGAGATGAAGAAGTCGCAGCAATACGCACACAGCCTTCCCTTAAACGGGCCAAACAGGGCCGCACTCACGGTAAACAAGGAATATACAGTCTTCGTTACCCTCTTGCCCGCGTAGTTTTTCACAACACGCTAAAGATGACTGACCACAACGCTGGGCAACTTGTCACAGTTGTAAAAAGCTAGGACATATATCTTCTGTGTGCAAATCGAAGCTAGTACAAGTAGTTCAGGAGAATGAGTAAAACGACTCTTATATTCTTTATGTCAACACTACTTTAGCTGCTTCTAACAAACATTACATTGAAGTCGCAATTTTGGGAAAGCAAATTCGCATGCAGTTAGACACTGGATCGGCGGCTACTCTTATCACGTCAGACATGTACGTCATTCTAGGTTCACCCCCTTTGAACCCTATCACGCACAAATTACGCACCTACAACAAGCAGCCAATTTCGCTGCTGGGGCAGATGGAATTAGATGTGTCTTACAAATCGGTAACTAGAACGCTTACCGTTTTTGTGGTTGACAATACTGCGTCGGAAAACTTATTTGGATACGATGCCTTTCGACTGTTTGGCTTCTCTGTTGATGACACTGTTAATGTCGTCTCAGAAGAAATACCTTACTCCAATTTAGAATCTTTGTTCACGGAATTCAAACATTTTTTCTTGCCAGGCATAGGATGCACCAACAACTTTGAAGTCCACATAACTCTCAAAAACACGGCAAGGCCGAAATTCTTCCGCACACGTCCACTTCCAGTAGCCTTGCGCGATGACGTAAAAAAGGAATTGGACAGGCTCACAGTCTCGGGCGTCCTATTACTAATTACAGCAAGTGAGTGGGCGGCACCACTTGTTGTACACAAGCCAAATGGTTGTCTCCGCCTCTGCGCCGATTTCAAGATATCCGTCAATTCACAATGTTTAATTGACACCTACCCTATGCCTCGACCGGAGGAAATGTTTGCGAAACTAGCAGGAGGTCAATATTTTTCGAAAATAGACTTATCTGAGGCTTATCACCAGCTGCCTTTGGACGAACCTTCAGTCATTTTCAATATCAACGTCTCCCCTTTGGTCTGTCAAGCTTGCCGGCCATTTTCCAACGTTTCCTAGAGCAAATATTGGTCAACATTGGTCAACTGGGGTGTGTAAACTACCAGGACGACATTGTGGTCACCGGTAAAACAACCAAGGAACATCTTTCAAATTTACGACAACTCTTTTCGGTTTTACAGACTGCTGGTGTTAAGTGCAACCTACAAAAATCACAGTTTGTTCAACCCTCGGTGGTTTATCTAGGGTTCAAGCTTTCCCGCGAGGGGATACTCCTGCTCCGCGAGGACATGGCGGCCATAGAGGCGCTCCCAAGACCTCAAAATGTTAAAGAGTTGCAAGCCTTCCTGGATGCCGTCTGTGGGCGAGGTGGCCCATCCACTCCATAGGCTCCTCCGAAAAAATATCTCATATCATTGGACAGGGGAATGTGAAACGGTGTTTCACCGTATCAGAACTCTTCTGCTTCAGGCTCCATGCCTAGCTACATACACGCCCAGACAGTTGCTTGCCCTTGCTACAGATGCCTCACAACACGGCATCGGAGCAATACTAGCCCACTGATACCAGGATGGTTAAGAACGTCCCATAGCATATGCATCCAAAACACTCAATCCTTCTCAACAGAATTATTCATAAATTGAAAAGGAGGCACTGGCTATAGTGTATGCCCTACACAAATTTCGTGTTTTACCTGTATGGCACAAAGTTTCACCTAATCACGGACCATAAACCCCCGGTTTTACTCTTCAGCCTTTCTGCTTCTTCACCTGACAAGGCCGTCCATAGACTGCAAAGATGGGCCTTGTACCTCTCTAGCTTTAATTACGAGATCCACTTTCACACCACCACACAACATGCCAATGCGGATGTATTATCTCGCCTACCCAAAGGCCCCGATCCCGCCTTTGTTAAAGATGTTAAGATGAACTTCTCTGTTTCCTCACTGACGAAGCAGAACATCTCGTGGTGGACGGATTTCCAATCACGGGGGAATGGCTAGCTACAGCCATGGCTGCGGATCCAGTGATGCGACAAGTTCTCCAGCAAATCAGGGACAGGTGGCCAGACCATCCATCCAAGATGGCGTCGGATCCGCTTAGCAATTACTTCTCGCTGCGACTCCGACTCACATCTCGCAACGGTGTGGTTCTCCTTTCTACAGAAGAGTCATCCCTCTCAGCCTACGGAATGAAGTACTGAAACTATTACACCAAGGACATTGGGGAATCACACGAACAAAACTGCTTGCCAGGTGTCACGTGTACTGGCCGGGCATCGACGCTGACATCGCTCACATGGTAGCGAGCTGTGAGGTATTTGCCGCCCAGGCTCCTGCCCTTAACCGTCAACAGTTCCTTAGCCGTCGCCCACGCACCCGTGGGAACGTGTTCACATTGACTTTGCCGGGCACTTTCTTGGCAACTATTGGTTACTGGTAGTCGACTCTTATTCTAACTTCCCATTTGTCTCCAGATTATTCTCTCCCACAACAGCAGCAACCTTATCTGCATTATCAAAGGTTTTGGCCCTTGAAGGGTACCCAAAAACATTGGTATCCGACAATGGACCTCAGTTCGTATCCTCTGAATTCTCAGACTTCTGTGCCCACAGGGGCATTAAACATGTCACATCCCCACTCTTCCATCCTCAATCTAATGGCGAGGACTTTCAAAAATCAAATGAAGAAACTTCTGACCTCTGCTACCACTGAAGAGGCACTTACCGACTTCTTAGCCTCTTACCGTTTCACACCTATGGGCATGCACAGCCCCGCAGAGCTATTGCACGGCAGACAGACGCGCACACTTTTACACCTCCTTCGTCCCCCACTCAATGCGCAAGCCCCTGCTACTTCCGGAAAATATTCCCCTGGTACAACAGTATGGGTGCGGGGTTATGGCCAATGCCAGAAGTGGATGAAAGGAAGAATATTGGAACAAACAGGACGGCGATTATACCAGGTTCGCACGGCTGCAGGAGAAGTAGCTCGGCAGAATGACCAACTCTGAAAGCGGGTCCTGCCCTTCCCAAGTACATTCCCTGGTACTGAACCCAACACATTAGACATGGACGTTGACCCAGAGCCCCTTTCTCAACAGACACCAGCAAATGAAGAGCCTGTCCAGCTGTCCCACGCACCGATGGGCACAACCGACGAGGAATCCAGTATACCAATGTCACCGATATTCCCTCTGTTCCGGCATATGCAACAGGGTATACTCCAGGAGAGTGAGACATCCTCCACATCGCAAGGGCCACTTTTGGCCATACTTTAAAGTCCCATCAAGAGACTTCACGACAAATATCGAATAAATGGAATCTAGTGCCGTGCAGTGTATCACAAAACGAAACAGCCACACACGTCACAAGTAATTTTCCAGTGTTTGAGTGTTCATAAAGTGCTACGTAGAAGTGCCTTTTCAGTTTTCTTTCATACAAATGAGTAACAGTGCACATGAGGCAACAGTCGTGTACAAAGCTTGAACACTGAAGTAGGCGTCTCTGCCTTGTGTTTCTCTCCAGCAGACAGCTAACAATGAATGCATATATTTGTCAGTGACTTACCTTCAGGGCATTTTCTTGTAAATAACATTTTCTTTACCTTATATTCACTGTGTAATCTTATTGCCACGGTATGTCATACAAAAGTAGTAACAATTGTTCCATTCTTATCTTGCCCTTTTAAGAGGGGGGAGATGTCTTGTGGTCGCTCCCCGCTTGAATCGCCTGCCGGCTCACCACATACGGTGCTGCCTCAGCCGCAACTAGCGCCACCTAGGTGACCAGCCTGGCGGACGAGCGGGACGCAGCGTAGTTTCAGTTTAGTTTTCCGACAGTCAACAAGTGTACCATTCATATCTCACGTGATTCAATAAAGTACTTTTGAGATACAACACTTATGGAGCTTAACTGTGGGGTCATCAGTCCCTAAACTTACAAACTACTTATGAACTACCTTACACTGAAGACGGCACAAACACCATGCCCGAGGGGGGATTCTAACCCCCGACGGGGTATGGCCTCGTGCATCATAGCATAGCAACTCAATCTGCTTGCCTGCTCCGCCGCGGTGGACCACAAAATGTACAAAAACCAACCAATTTGATTAATCTGGCTGGGCTGCAGGAAGAGTGTGCTGTTTAAATTTTAATCTTTTAATCCTGTACTACTTCTAATAGGTATACAATTGGTCACTAGGCCAAGGAGTCAACAAAAACACTTTCTTTCTTATCATTGTGGTCAATAGAACTGTAGATTTGGATCTCTGAAGAATCACAATTGTGCACACTGCATTTTCGAAAATGTTACTCTAGGTTACTCTTGGATCAAATAGTTTTGGTCGTGAAATTATTTTAACATACAATTTAATTTCTTGTGTTAATCCACAGTATCTCTCTTTCTCTATTCAAATGTAAAAAATAGAAAACGGATGACTTACCCACAGGACAGGCTCGTCGACAGACACAAATAAAATCACACACAAACACACATACAAGCTTTCGCAACCGTTGGTCGCTTCTTCAGGAAAAGAGAAAGAAAGGAGAGGAGAAAGGGAAGGATATGGGTTTTAAGGAAGTGGAAAAGGAGTCATTCCAATCCCAGGAGTGGAAGGACTTACCTTATGGGTAAAAAAGGAAGGTAAATAAATACACACACATTCACACATATCCAAACGCAAACCACCTAGACAGACATTTGTAAGCAAATAAGTTGGACAGAATACCACTTGAGGCAGAGGCTTTGTTCACAGAACCGAGGCAAAGATGCTAAAGATGGTGGTCGGGAATTTGAATTTAGCAGAGGTTGAGACCAGGTGGGCAACGGGGGAGAGAATAAGCTGAAGGGCAAGTACCCATCTCCGGAGTTCTGAAAGGTTGGTGTCGGTGGGAAGTATCCAGATAACCCAGTGTAACACTGTGCCAAGATGTGCTGGCCATGCACCAAGGCATGTTTAGCCACAGGGTGATCTTCATTACCAACAAACACTGTGTGCCTGTGACCGTTCATGCGAATGGACAGTTTGTTGCTGGTCATTCCCAGATAGTACACTTCACAGTGCAGGCATGTCAGTTGGTAAATCATGTGGGTGCTATCGCAAGTGGCTCTGCCCTTGATCGAGTACACCTTTCGGGTTACTGGACTGGAGTAAGTGGTGGTGGAAGCGTGCATACGGCAGGCTTTACAACAGGGGCGGTCGCATGGGTAGGAGCCAGAGGGTAGGGAAGGTGGTTTGGGGATTTCATAGGGATGGACTAGGAGGTTATGAAGGTTAGGTGAGCGGTGGAAAGACACTCTCGGTGGAGTGGGAAGGATGTCATTAAGGATGGATCTCATTTCGGGGCTGGATTTAAGGAAGTAGTTTCCTTGCTGAAGAGCCACATTCAGAGTCCACTCCAGTCCCGAAAAGTATCCGGTGACAAAAGGGGCACTTCTGGGATTCTTCAGTGAAACGTTCTGGATTTGGGGGGATGGAGGACAGCTGCAGGATGTGAAAGCTGTTATTAGGTTATTGGTGTACTGGTTCAGGGATTCGAGACTGGAGCAGACTCTTTTGCCACGAAGTCCTAAGCTGTAGGAAAGGGAACGTTTGATGTGGAATGGATGGCAGCTGTCATAATGGAGGTACTGTTGTTTGTTGGTTGGTTTGATGTGGACGGAAGTTGCACCCCCTAGTTTGGTATAGACTCATAGATGATATCTTTGTGGTCTGGGGTCATGGTGGAGACACCCTTCTGAAATTCCTTCACGATCTTAACTGCTACTCCAACCTAAAAATCACCTGGTCTTTCTCTAAAACTCCAGCCATCTTCCTTGATGTTGACCTCCACCTTGCTGAGTCCTACATCCACACCTCAGTCCATATTAAACCCACAAACAAGCAACAGTACCTCCACTTTGACAGATGATATACCTTCTATATCAAGCGATCCCTTCCCTACAGCCTAAGCATCTGTGGAAAACGTATCTGTTCCAGTATTGAATGCCTCACCACCTACAACAACAATCTATCCAATGCTTTCCTCTCCCACAACTACCCTACAGACCTCATCCACAAGCAGATCTTCCAAGCTGTTCATTCCTCCCCTTCCAACAACAATGTTCCTAACCCCAGACCACCCAGAAGCATCCCCTTAGTCACCCAGTACCATCCTGGCCTGGAATGCCTCAACAAACTGCTCCAACAGGGCTATGACTTTCTCAAGTTGTGCCCTGAGATGAGATCATCACTCCAAACTGTTCTCACACACTACCCAGAGTAGCCTTCTGCCGTACTCCCAACCTCTGCAACATCCTCGTCCAACCTTACAACATCACAAAACCACCCTCCCTACCTAATGGTTCCTATCCCTGCAACTGATCTCACTGAAAAACCTGTGCAATGCATCCTCCCACAAGCAAAAACTCCAGCCCCACCACAGGAAAAACCTACCCTATTCAAGGCAGGGCCACATGCGAGACAACACAACGTCATATATCAACTGACCTGTGTCCACTGTGCAGCCTTTTATATTGTTTATACTACCAACAAATTGGCTGAGCACATGAATGGTCACAGATGGACTGTTCGCCTGGGGGCACCCAATATCGTGTGGCAGAGCATGCCCTCCAGCATGACTCCAGGGAGCTTGGCACGTGTTACACCATGCATGCCATTTGGATACTGCCACGTAACACAATCCCTCAGAGCTAAGGGGGTGGGAACTTGTCCTGTAACATATCCTCTCCTCCCACCACCCCTGTGGCCTAAATCTACGCTAACCCCTCCCCCTCCTCCATCCTCAACTCACTTATCCATTATCCCTTCCTTACCCCCCCCTCACTCTTTCTTTGTGTGTGTGTTTCCATCTTTTCCTGTTAATCAATAACGTTTTAGAATCCCCCTCCCCCTCACATCCCTCAGCATCATTCAGTTCACTCATCTCTTGTTCTCTTTATAGCTTGATCTTTCCTCTCTGGTTATATGTTCTCTTTGGCCTGGCTCAGTACTACTACACAGTATCTCTGACTTCCACAATCCTCTAACTACATCCTCATGACCTTTCCCTTCCTTTCCCATTCCTTTTTTCTTCTTTTTCTCCCTTCTCACCACCTGAAGAAGGAACACAGTTTCAAAAGCTTGTTATTTTCCTCCTTTTTTCTGTGTGTAACTATCGGTGGTACAGCAAACAGGTAACTACTGGCCAGCCAATCTAACTCTTTTGAAAAATAATTTATCATCTATGTAGAGAATTCCCATTATTAATCGAAAGTAGTCAATCAATTTGATTTTTGTGTTGACTGTCTGGTGAAGTTCAAGTATATAGGTGTCGTTCTGTTAGCTGAAATAATGTATTAGTAATTACCAGTGAACCATCTTGGCAGAACTCTAGGAGTAATCTGCCTTGCTTAATTTACTGTACAAAGACTAAATATTCCCATTATTACCTCCACAATTTGATTTCCCACTTTTAAATTCCAATCTCCAACTACAAAAATGATATCCTTTTTTGGTTTTGAAAACAGTAATTCATGTTAATCTCCAAAGAATTGGTCAATAATTTCTGTTTCAGCATCAGTGGTTGGCGCATAAACTTAAATTACTGTGATGTTTATGGGCTGTCCTTGAGGTGTGATAGACATCATCATTCTATACAATATAATGACAGTTTACAACTCACTCTAAAGACGTAACAATGAGCTGCAATAGGCACATAAAAAAGACTGACACATTCAACATTTAAGCTATCAACCATAGCCTTCTTCAGAATATAGAATGTTCACACAATCTCATAACAGTCACACAATCATCATCTCCAGCTTCTGCACTATGACTTCTATAATTTTTATAGTTGCATCCCATTGCAGCTTTACCTACATTATCACTAACTATGAAAGCTACTCCATTACTTCTGATGTTCTCTTCTCCAGAATAGTATACCATATAGCCATCTGAAGCACATTTATACATGCCAGCCCACCTAATTTCAGTTATCCCAATATATCAATGTTACTTGTCTCCATTTCTCATTTGACTATGTCTAGTTTTCCCTGATACATGGATCTTACATTCCCCCAGAGTAGGTAGGAATTTAGAGACTTGAGGTGACAGAAGATGCGAGAACTTTCTTGCCAAGGTCTTGTAATTGTGTATCACCCCCATTTCATGCCAGACTCATCCAGTATTTGTCACAGAAATATTTAACATAAATTCTAACTTCCAATTACAATGATGTAACAGTCATAGGCCAAAGAAAAAATAATTTTGATTCCCAATGTACTTGACATCCATGGAGAAATTCTGGTTTAAGAGACTACAGACTTGCAAAATACCCTTGTTCAGGGTGAAGACAATGTTCTGTTTTCACACATTTTCAATGGAAGGTAAATAATACTTTTGAAAAATTAGAAGAATACAAAATATAAATGCAGCAAATAAACTTCACATTCGTTATTTGTACTCTTTAATGAAAATGAAAATACGAATTTCTACATTTTCCTTTTCCTTTAGCCCACATTGATGTTGGGTCACCTGGCTTCCAAACAATGTTCTAAGTGGATAAACTGGAAAAAAAGATGTGCATTTGATATGTTCTGTGATTTTAGAAAGATATTTAGATAAAATTAATTAGTGGAATGGTTCACTTTACATTGTTTGCTGAGTGCCAAATTAGCATTCTAGAAATTAATTTGTGTATTTGAAAAATTATGTCACACTGCAGCTCAGATTCCAAACTAAATTGCAGGCTTCCTCACAAAAAACTTGTTTCATTATTCACAAGGTAGAGGAATGAATAGGGGGGTACCAGCTGTGATGGAACCCCAACTGCTATACTTATGTAATGTTAAAACCTACCTTCAGGTTGATGAACACTCCATATTTTCATTCAATGAAGATAGAAAAAATCTTGTACATATGGAGTGAATTAAATACTACTGAGAAACTACAATATTTATTATATTTTAATCAATTTTTAAAGGTACATGATGGAGGTCATTTTCAATGCAATGATAACTTTTTATGTTTATTTTGTTACCAAACTGATCTTGATTTTCAAATAGCCCATAAATATTATTTGTTACAGGTCTTACAAGTTCTAATACAAACACCATTCATCATCGATGGTCTTCGTCGCTGTAGCAATACTAGATCACTTCGACAGAAAAAGCCAGGACGTGAAGTTGTGACACTTTTGATAGTTTGCAATGTTGCATTATGGCTGATGCAGACTTTAGAAATAAAGTCTGGTGATACAAAGGACCACAGATACGATTTTTACGGAAAAAGTACATGGACAATTTTGGGGCATTTGCCTGTACCATTAATGATGTTCTATAGATTTCACTCATCTGTATGCTTAGTGGACATATGGAAATCTGCATATGAGCCTGGAGAATGATGTTTATCAAGAAATTAAAAACTGAATTAGTGAAATTGATGCAAGCATTTATGCAAAGGAGAGAGATGTACTGAAGTTCTCACAAATAATTTCCTTGAAAAAATACTCACTCATTAGTTATAAAGTAGTTTATTTATTTATTTTTAACAATTGAAAGCCCTGGTTAGAATGTGAGTAATATGAAGATAAGTAGTAACTCACTGCAAAGTCAGTCACAGATAGTCATTTAGAAAAGGCAATGACTTTCACAGAACTTCAATTTTCAGTCACAGCCTTCATCAGAAAATGAATATAATCATTCAGGCACAACTCATGAACACAAATGCCATCCTTGCTCACTTTGAACTGACTGGTACTGGAACGGAGGAGAGTGGAAAGGATGCATGGCAAGGATGGAAGACAGAACACTCCATGCTGACTGATACTGATAAATGGGAATGTGTGTTGCACCTCAGATTTGAATTTGGTAAAAGGTGAGGAGTGGAGATGGGAGATGCAACACAAAACATGAATTGAGAGGTTGTGTAGGATTTAGGGAAGGTGATGGGGGGGGGGGGGGGCTGTTAGGTATCAGATGGTTACGAGGCTTGACCACAGACCTTTCTACACATTCTATGATTTACAAGCAAGAATGTTAGAAATGTTTTAGCTGCTTTTTATGGGAACTGAATTAAATTCAATGAGGTGGTTGTCAATTTGTACCCAAACCAGAATCGAACCAGGGTCTTCTGTTTCATAGATAGATACTTCACTAAGCCACTTGCACATGATATCACCACTGTAGGAACTAACCTGGTACAACCCTCAGTTCACAAATTCTTGATTTCTATCTTACATTATTATTGCAGTGCTCATTGGCTATTATTGCTGTTTACTTGCAGCCATGGTTACCCGATACCTATAAAGAGATCAAACATTGTTTGCATCTATGCAGAAATGTAAAGATCTTTTGTTCTTCAAAGCAATGAATTTTGATCAATGACATTCAGATATGTTTCAGCTGCTTTTTGTGGTCATTGCATTAAATTCATTGGAGTGGCTGATAATTTGTGCACAGACTGAGCACGAGCTTCATTTGCATATGCACTGAAAAGTAAGGATCTTTTCTCACAACCATAGACTCCATACTTACCCGTGCCCCCCCCCCCCCACCCTCCTTTGTGCTGCCTTTTTTCTCTTTTCTGCACTTTCCTTTTTGATTCCCCAATCCCCTCCTTACATTGCATCTCACAATACCACTCATGCATGCCCTGGCAAGCAGTGCAGAACATTCTACCCCCATTCCCCTTTCCCATCCAAACTCATTGTCAAAAATATTTGTCAGGCGACAGCAGCCAAAGATGGTGTCCATGTGTGCATGAGTTGTACCAGACTGTGTGAATATCTGTATACTCTCCTTTTTTAATTAGGTCTGTGATAGATATCATGTGTATGAGATTGTCTTTTCTACATGCCAATCTTCAGCATGTATTATATATACTATATAGTATATTATATATACTAATTGTTTTCCTTGACTGAATGAGAACAATGTGCCCTGTGAAGTTATTATATAATATTACATAATGACTTTGGGCAACAAACTATAGTGTTTACTTGATTTGAAAATCAGAAATTATTAATATTATACCACTGTTATTACTTTTTAAACTATGAGTAATGTTTTTTATGTGAAAAACTCATTTATGAGCTGCAGTAGCTTTTAATTGCTATGTAAACAGCCAAAAATTACATGTTTTTCTGCCTGTCTTTCATTGTGGAACAAACTACCATCCTGCTTTTACTGTACAAAAATTTGTAAGTAATTAATGTTCTTTTTGGCCAGCAAACAATCTGTAAATATCACTTTGTTGTGTTTCACTAGAATAATGTATCTTACTGTGATTAAAACTTGTCAGGATTGATAATAAAGGATAAGATTTGCCGATTAACAATACTAAAACTTCTTTATGAATGAAGATACAAACTCCATACCATTGCTAAAAGGTTATCTTGGTGCCAGTTTAAATTACCAGTTGAAATAAATGCTCATAGGAGTCTCCCTTGTTTAGTTAGCTAACTCATTTGCTGTCTTGTTCGTTAATCAATGTTTGTTAATTTGATATGGTAATGACACAACAAAAGGCATTTTGAAATAATTTTAACAAAAGTCAGCATGAAAAGTAGCTCACTGGAAGTTTTTATAAAGCATATATCTCAGCAGCAGAAGTGGCGGAACATCTAAGGGAAAACTTGCAAAATATTTTTTGTATGTTTCCTAAAAATTATAGTTTTATATGGAGATATTAACTTACCAGATATAAACAGGGACACAAATGTGCTTAATACAGGTGGCAGGGTCAAAGAATCGAGCAATATTTTTCTAAGTCTTGTATCTGAAAATTACTTCAAGCAGTTAACTGTAGCCAACTCATGGGATAACATGTTAGACCTGCTGATGCCAAATAGATCAGAACTTTTCAATTCAGTTAGTGTAGATCACGGAATCAACAATAATACGGCTATTACAGCTTCAATGAATACAGCTGAAAATAAAAATATCAAGAAAGATAGGAAGATTATCTTATATAGCAAAAGGGAAAAGAGTCATATTCAGAGTACTTGACTACTCGACACAATAGTTTCATCTCCAACACTGAAAGCGTTGAGCAACTGTAAACAAAGTTCAAGTGCACCATACAATACATGATAGATGAGTATGTACCAAGTAAAATTATAAGAGATGGGAAAGATCCAATTTGGTTCAACAACCAAGTTAGGAAACTGCATGAAAATATAAAGAACTTCACCACAAATTTTTGCAGACAAGCAAAAGCTAAATGATGCCAAAATCATAAGGACAACAATGTGAGAGGCATTCAGTGTCTTGGAGAGCAATGTTTTGTGCAGCGTCTTGGCAGAAAATCAAGAAATTTTGGTCCTAAGTCAAATTAGTAAAACCAGATATCCAGACAGTATGTGACCATAATGGTGTTCAAACAGAAGGTATACATAAAAGGCCAAAATATTAAATGACTATTCCAAAGCTGTTTCACAGAGGAAGATTGCACTACAGGGCCTCCTCTAAATGATCACATGAATGAAAAAATGGTGGATATTGAAACGAGTGTCAGAGGGATGGAAAAGCAATTTAGACACTAAACAGAGGAAAGGCCACAGGACCAGATGGGTTACCAATTCGATTTTACTTGTACTATGAAAATAAACTGCCCCCCCCCCCCCCCATTCTAGCAGCAGTGTACTGAAGGTCTCTAGATGAGTGAAGTGTTCCTAACCACTGGAAAGAAAGTGCACATCATTCCCATTAACAAAAAGGCTCGTTAATCAGATGTACAGAACAATACATCTCCATCCCTGACATAGTTCAGTTGCAGAATTGTAGAATACATTGTATGTTTGAATATTAGGTCATTTATGAAGACCGGAAATCTCCTTTGTATAAATTAACATGGTTTCTGGAAGAAATGATCATGTGAAAGACAACTTGTGCTATTCATCCACGAGCTAAAGAGTGTAGTAGAGACAGGTTCCCAGGTAGATGTTATATTTCTTGACTTCTCCGAGGCATTTGATATCGTTCCACACTGTCACCTGATTTACAAAGTGTGAGCATACTGAATATCAGACCAAGTGTGTGATTGGATTGAGGAGTTCCCAGGTAGCAGAATGTAACATGTCATGCAAGTGATCTCAGACATGCTACAAGGGAGTGTTATAGGACTGTCACTTTTCAGATTATATATAAACTAGCTGCAGTACCCAGCTTCACTTCAGGAAGGTTTGGTTGTAGTTGGAATAACATAAAAAACGATGTAACAGAGGAATAAAATATTGACAGTATATTTTAAATATTTATTGCAATACTTCTCTATAAGCAACATTTTTCATCTTATTATTAGGAGTGAATAAATACAAACTTTTGGATTTCCTATTCTGGAACAAGTGACATGCAGTTGACTGTGAGAGAAGCAAGAGACTTTAAGACTGATGCCACAATATTTTAAAGTTTGTGCTTGTGCTTTATGAATAATAAAACTATAAGGTAATTTTATGGGAAATTGCAGTCTTTTAAACTAGATTGGGAGTTCAGTAGAGATCAGTTGTATCTTAGGGATAAATACTTTGTGTTCCTTTTCTTTTCCAGTCATAAGCCGAGCTTTGATGATGTGATTTGATAGTTGTTTGATGATCATCCTTGTTCCATTATTTTGGTGACTTAGGATTTCGTAGTAGTATGATCGGAGATCCAATTGTAAGTCAAAGGCAGTGTAATGACATTCCTTGTACTCGTAGAGAGTTTAGAAATTCTGTAGTGAAGTTTACACTTTCTTCAACATCCACCATCATATCAACAGATTTATACCTTCTCTCTTCAGTGAGAATTTTCTTTTGAATGTCAAAGTTGATATAGTCAGCAACTTTAGTTGCGAAAATTGCCCTTTCGAATAGTCACTCCAAATTGGTATAGTTACGAACAATGTCCGAATAAATGTGGTCGATGAGCTTGTTTCCAGGGTTGGCTATTTGCAGAAATGACTGTTGAGATTGATGAGGCCAGTCGTCAGTAGGATAAGTAGCTTTGCCTATTTGTAAAAGTATGTCAGAAAAGTGTGCTGCTGATTCATCTTTTGATAGTTCAGCTCTTATATTCTTTGACAGTTGAAGTTTTTGTATGCATGGCCAGAGATATGATTTCAAGTTCAATTTCTTTAACAACAAAATAATGTTTCTGAAAATACGCCCTGTACGCAATATTTTAAAGTAGAAAATTATAGAGAGAAACTTTCCCCGTGGGATAAACAAAAATAAAAAATAGAAAAGAGATGACTTACCAAAAGGACCGGCTCGTCGATAGAAGCAAATAAATAAATAAAATCACACACAAACACACATACAAGCTTTCGCCACCACTGGCAGCTTCTTCAGGAAAAAGAGGAAAAAAGGGGAGGAAAAAGGGAAGGATATGGGTTTTAAGGAAGTGGAAAAGGAGTCATTCCAATCCCAGGAGTGGAAGGACTTACCCTAGGGGAGAAAATGGAAGGTAAACAAATACATACACACTCAGACATATCGAAACGCAAACACACCTACACAGACATTTGTAAAAAGCAAAGAAGTTGGACAGAGATACCAATTGAGGCAGAGGCTCTGTCCACAGAACCAAGGCAAAGATGCTAAAGATGGTGGGTGGGAATTTGAGTTAGCGGAGATTGAGACCAGGTGGGCAACGGGAGGAGAGAATAAGCTGAAGGGCAAGTTCCCATCTCCGGAGTTCTGAAAGGTTGGTGTCGGTGGGAAGTATCCAGATAACCCGGACGGTGTAACACTGCGCCAAGATGTGCTGGCCATGCACCAAGGCATGTTTAGCCACAGGGTGATCCTCATTACCAACAAACACTGTCTGCCTGTGACCGTTCATGCGAATGGACAGTTTGTTGCTGGTCATTCCCACATAGAACGCTTCACAGTGCAGGCATGTCAGTTGGTAAATCACGTGGGTGCTATCGCAAGTGGCTCTGCCCTTGATCGTGTACACCTTCCGCGTTACTGGACTGGAGTAAGTGGTGGTGGAAGGGTGCATAGGGCAGGTTTTACGGCGGGGGTGGTTGCATGGGTAGGAGGCAGAGGGTAGGGAAGGTGGTTTGGGGGTTTCATAGGGATGGACTAGGAGGTTACGAAGGTTAGGTGGGCGGTGGAAAGACACTCTTGGTGGAGTGGGAAGGATGTCATTAAGGATGGATCTCATTTCGGGGCAGGATTTAAGGAAGTCGTATCCCTGCTGGAGAGCCACATTCAGAGTCCGCTCCAGTCCCGGAAAGTATCCGGTGACAAAAGGGGCACTTCTGGGATTCTTCGGTGGAAGGTTCTGGATTTGGAGGAGTGAGGAGGTGGCTCTGGTAATTTGCTTCTGAAACAGATCAGGAGGATAGCTGCGGGATGTGAAAGCTGTTATTAGGTTTTTGGTGTACTGGTTCAGGGATTCGGGACTGGAGCAGACTTGTTTGCCACGAAGACCTAAGCTGTAGGGAAGGGAACGTTTGATATGGAATGGATGGCAGCTGTCATAATGGAGGTACTGTTGTTTGTTGGTAGGTTTGATGTGGACGGATGTGTGAAGTTGGCCGTTGGACAGATGGAGGTCAACATCGAGGAACGTGGCATGGGATTTGGAATAGGACCAGGTGAATTTGATGGGACCAAAGGAGTTGAGGTTGGAGAGGAAATTCTGGAGTTCTTCTTCACTGTTGGTCCAGATCATGAAGATGTCATCAATGAATCTGTACCAAACTTTGGGTTGACAGGCTTGGGTATTCAGGAAGGCTTCCTCTAAGTGTCCCATAAATAAGTTTGCGTACGAGGGGGCCATCCTGGTTCCCATGGCTGTGCCCTTTAGTTGTTGGTATGTCTGGCCCTCAAAGGTGAAGAAGTTGTGTGTTAGGATGAAGCTGGCTAGGGTATTAAGGAAAGAGGTTTTAGGTAGGGAAGTGGGTGGTCGGCGTGAAAGGAAATACTCCATCGCAGCGAGGCCCTGGGCATGTGGGATATTTGTGTATAAGGAAGTGGCATCAAAGGTTACAAGGATGGTTTCTGGAGGTAACAGGCTGGGTAAGGATTTCAGGCGATCGAGGAAGTGGTTGGTGTCTTTGATGAAGGATGGGAGACTGCACATGATGGGTTGAAGGTGTTGGTCTATGTAGGCAGAGATTCGTTCTGTGGGGGCTTGGTAACCGGCCACAATTGGCCGGCCTGGATGATTAGGTTTGTGAATCTTAGGAAGTAGGTAGAAGGTAGGGGTGCCAGGTGTCGGTGGGGTCATGAGTTTGATGGACTCGGGTGAAAGGTTTTGTAGGGGGCCTAAGGATCTGAGAATTCCCTGAATCTCTGCCTGGACATCAGGAATGGGGTCGTGTTGACAGACTTTGTAGGTAGTATTGTCTGAAAGCTGGCGTAGTCCCTCAGCCACATACTGCCGCCGATCAATTACCACGGTTGGATCCATTGTCGGCAGGGAGAATGATGATGGAATGGTCAGCCTTCAGATCACAGATAGCTCGGGATTCAGCTGTGGTAATGTTGGGAGTAGGATTAAGGTTTTTCAGGAAGGACTGAGAGGCAAGGTTGGAAGTAAGGAATTCCTGAAAGGTTTGAAGGGGGTGATTTTGAGGGAGAGCGGGTGAGTCTCCCTGTGATGGAGGACGGAACTGTTCTAGGGAGGGTTCAATTTGAATGATGTCTTGGGGAACTGGATCATCAGGAGTAGGATTATTTTTCTTCGTGGCAAAGTGATATCTCCAGCCAGGAGTAGGATTATTTTTCTTCGTGGCAAAGTGATATCTCCAGCCAGGAGTAGGATTATTTTTCTTCGTGGCAAAGTGATATCTCCAGCCAGCCTTGGCATCCTGCAGCTGTCCTCCATCCCCCCAAATCCAGAACGTTTCACTGAAGAATCCCAGAAGTGCCCCTTTTGTCACCGGATACTTTTCGGGACTGGAGTGGACTCTGAATGTGGCTCTTCAGCAAGGAAACTACTTCCTTAAATCCAGCCCTGAAATGAGATCCATCCTTAATGACATCCTTCCCACTCCACCAAGAGTGTCTTTCCGCCCCCCACCTAACCTTCGTAACCTCCTAGTCCATCCCTATGAAACCCCCAAACCACCTTCCCTACCCTCTGGCTCCTACCCATGCAACCGCCCCCCGCCGTAAAACCTGCCCTATGCACCCTTCCACCACCACTTACTCCAGTCCAGTAACGCGGAAGGTGTACACGATCAAGGGCAGAGCCACTTGCGATAGCACCCACGTGATTTACCAACTGACATGCCTGCACTGTGAAGCGTTCTATGTGGGAATGACCAGCAACAAACTGTCCATTCGCATGAACGGTCACAGGCAGACAGTGTTTGTTGGTAATGAGGATCACCCTGTGGCTAAACATGCCTTGGTGCATGGCCAGCACATCTTGGCGCAGTGTTACACCGTCCGGGTTATCTGGATACTTCCCACCGACACCAACCTTTCAGAACTCCGGAGATGGGAACTTGCCCTTCAGCTTATTCTCTCCTCCCGTTGCCCACCTGGTCTCAATCTCCGCTAACTCAAATTCCCGCCCACCATCTTTAGCATCTTTGCCTTGGTTCTGTGGACAGAGCCTCTGCCTCAATTGGTATCTCTGTCCAACTTCTTTGTTTTTTACAAATGTCTGTGTAGGTGTGTTTGCGTTTCGATATGTCTGAGTGTGTATGTATTTGTTTACCTTCCATTTTCTCCCCTAGGGTAAGTCCTTCCACTCCTGGGATTGGAATGACTCCTTTTCCACTTCCTTAAAACCCATATCCTTCCCTTTTTCCTCCCCTTTTTTCCTCTTTTTCCTGAAGAAGCTGCCAGTGGTGGCGAAAGCTTGTATGTGTGTTTGTGTGTGATTTTATTTATTTATTTGCTTCTATCGACGAGCCGGTCCTTTTGGTAAGTCATCTCTTTTCTATTTTTTATTTTTGTTTAATTTTAAAGTAGAATATATAAGGGATAAGTAGTGTGTATCCTTTTCTGTATGTGAGAGAAATGTCAGCTGTCATATTAGGTTCATTCAAAAAGCAAGAAATATACCTGTCGCCACTGTTTCTGACTACCTCTACTGCGCATGCACAGTGTCCATCAGCTGCAACTGCAAATGTAAACTCAAAAGCCTATTCAAAAGTATATTTCCGAGTGAGATAAAGGGCTATCATCCCATGTAAGTCCCTTGATCATACCTTAATTTGTTTTTGAGTTTTTGTGGCATGCACATTGTACACTTACTTTTATAATATATAATGATGTCCTCATAAATAACATCGGAAGTTCAGTCAGGTTTTTGATGATGATTTAGTTTAAAAAGAAGTCACAACACTGGAAAATGGTAGCAAAATGCAGGAGGATCTGCAGAATAATGATACGTGGTGAAGGAAATGGCAGTTGAGCCTCAACATAAAAATGTATAAAGTGCATATAGAATGAAAGATTGTTTATTTTGTAAGTACACAATAGCAGGACAAAGTCTGGAAGCAGTGTGGGATCCACAGCAGGTAGGATTAATAGAAGATCAAATGTAGAGCAGCACACTTCATTATGGGCTCATTTAGTAAACATAAATGTGTCACAGAGATGAATAGAAAACTCCAGTGGCAAAAGCTGTAAGAGAGTCGTATTGTATCATAGTACAAGCTTCTGTTAAAGTTCTGAGTGTGTACATTTCATGAAGAGTCAACAAATATATTGCTTTCTCCTATATAAGACTCACAAAGGGGCCACAGGGATAAGATTAGAGAGATTGGGGCCCACAAGGAGGTGCACAGGCAATCATTTTATCTCACAAACCATACACAACTGACAGTGGCAGCTTGTGCTTTAGATGACTGGGGCTTCACTTCTTTCAGTGTCGGATCTTGACAGTGACGCCTCCCAGCCTCCCCACTCGGCGTTCAAAGAGACAATTTGGCACACCTCTGCGAGTGATGCGGGGGGGAAAGCATCCCAGTCTGCCCCCCCCCCCCCCAGATACAT
This sequence comes from Locusta migratoria, assembly GCA_026315105.1. Classification (NCBI taxonomy): domain Eukaryota; kingdom Metazoa; phylum Arthropoda; class Insecta; order Orthoptera; family Acrididae; genus Locusta; species Locusta migratoria. Next base: position 504,617,120 of record CM048746.1, on the reverse strand, counting down.
TTTCATTAAAAGATCTGGGATTTTTTATGCTTGCTTCAACTCAAGCTAAGGCGTCGGCCTACAAAGCTTCTTCATTTTTCACTTATCTTCCAAGCTTAAAACTGAGAAATTTGTTTCTAAAAGATACTGAACGTTGTTCATTTTTCTTTGGTAGTAAACATCTAAAACATGCAAAAATGCATTTGAACACTAAAACACAGTAAGTAACTGACTACATTGTTAAGTGACTGTAACAAAATGAATCTGTTACGATGAAGAGACAAGCTACCTTCAGGTCACGTGACACTGTAAGCAGCACCCCCTCCTAACCTTATGCATGTGTATTGGCTTCTCCCCCCCCCCCCCCCCCACCTCATTTCAGACAGTTAAATATTTGTTATAAGGAAGAGTATAGATGTCATTTACCATCAAAATCGCGACATATTCAAAGATACATCCAAAGGTATGTGGCATGTAGCAATACAAAAGTCATTGCTCCCATATCTGTTAAAAAGAAGATTGGGTTCAAAAAATCACTTACACTCAGTCTCAAACCCTCTACCTTAGACACCACAGTGTGATGTTGCTAACCACATGGCTATTATTGCTTGGTGGCGAGTAGTGACTTCATTATTATTCATGATCAGATCTTCTGAAGGCTTTTATAGTTCATGCACCTTTAATTGATAGTTATCAGATATTTTACCAAATATTACATGTTTTTGATGAATCTTCAATGCTCCAGAAACAAGTATTGAAGGGCAGATGTTGCCTTCATGGAGGATTTGCCTAAGCACAAAGTGAGCTGAGCAGTGGCTCCATTCCCTTGCTTCGGGGCCATTTGTGCGAAACTCAAGTAGCCAGGAGCTGACGAGTCTACCAGCTCCAATGCCAGTGTTAATGTCACGGGAGCGCCCATATGCTGTCTCCAGGGGGTTCAGAAGAGAATTTTAACCTCAGCCATGCATGTGCATTGTAACGCTGTGGCCACTGCCGCCTACATTAGACAGCCGCGCTACGACTCATATATGTGCTGTCTCCGTGACATACAATGTTTCTTATACGATAAAAATAATTTGAATGTGCATATAACATCATCTGCTAGAAGAACGAAATGAAGAATAATAGTTAAAAACCCTTTTATTTCATTTATTTATCTACTTTTTTTTTCTCGGTGAGTTTTTTTTACAGTGGTTTCACTGAACCAGTGAACACACAGGACGCTCCACCACTGACAATTGGCATAGGAAGAAGTGGCAATGAATGGAATGCAAAGTATCCTCCACCACACACTGTGAGGTGGCTTGTGGAACATGGATGTAGCTGTAGATGTAGATTTTGTATTCACAGTTTCAATGGATGCAATTCATTTTAGCTGTTTGTAAAATAATTTCACTGATGGTAGGGTACAACCCATCTTACATCTTGATGCATTTAACATTTGATCCTGAAAGCTTGTTCAAAATGTAGAGTGCATAACAAAGTTATGGACATGTTACATGGAATCCTGTTTATTGTACCAGCAGAGACTTGGCCATTCTTCATGTGTCTGCATGGCATGTTTTGCAGTGACAAATGTGTTTCAAAACTATGGAAACAAACTTAAATGTGTAAAATTTGGAAAACATTCAAATGATACTATGACAACCAATGACACTTCCAGCACACATACATCTATGTTAGGCTCTCAAAACTGATCTCTGTGACTGAAGACTACAGACTGTTTGACTGGCCTATGCATGCCACCATTGATTTGCTGCTGATGTCAGGCTTTGCAGGCATCTTGCCTAGGCTGGTGCTAATGGTGACTCTAGGCAGTTGCAGCATGTCTTCACACTGAACATCATGAAACAGTCATGAAACCGTTTCTCGTATGTGACTCAGTCATACATACAACAGGCATCTCCCATCTCCATGAGACACCAAAAGAATATGAGACATATCCTGTTCCCAGCTCACATTATGGTATCCCATATACATTGAATTAAATTGAGAATGGATTATATGTGGCTACAGATGGATCCTCATATCCATTCTGCTCCAGAAACTCTCCCAACACATTACAATTTAATTATCCAATGAAATTCATGATCTTATCTGTAGGGAGCTGTAGGATAATAACCAGATGCATTAGACTGGGCAGTAGCTTCCAACAGATTTTACTGATGATAGAAGACATGTCAAGGATCTTATTGCATTCCATTCAAACATCCCACATATGAGAAAACATCTGTCCCATTACTGAACAGTGGCTTGTACATAATTTAATCTTAATTTTGATATACACAATGTGTTTGACAATTCTTGAGTTCAGGCAATCCTTTTACACATTTGGGGGTCCAACTGCAATGCTACTATTCTGACTAATGTGTAGTAGGTGAAAAACATGTAGGATTTGCACAGCATATTAAAGAAATGGAATAATTACTGAGTGACTGGTTAAATTGTTGTCTGATTTATTATTTTGTAGCCAGTCTATTTGTTCTTACAAAACTTTATAATCAACAGCAACCAGGAAAATTTTCTATTAACATGTTGGTTTTGACAGTTCACTGTGGCACTGAGTGTTTTCTTGAAAATCAGGTACTCATTCTGAACTCCAATGCCTCCTCAAGGCCTGCTGTGACATGTCCCATGTCTCAAACACCTACTGGTATGTTGTGATAAGATACAAATCATTTTAGAGAGCCACTTTAAGCGCATGTAGTAAGTGGACCTGTGTCAATGAGAACAGCATGGAGCGACACTGCTGTAAAAATTTGCAGCTATATCACAAAGCATCGTAATGTGCATTATGAAGATCATACTATTAATTCATTTTTCATGTTGTCAGATGATTAATAATAATAGAGATAATAATAGGCAACAGAATTTTTAATCAAAGAAATAACTATAAGTTGTTTGTTACTAACTAAATAATATTATAATACAAGGACTACTACTTTAACACTTATTAAAAATGTAGTATTAAATTGAATTGTAAAGACACAAATCACTCATCCTGCAAAGCTGTGAATACATCTTGCTTATTGCTTTCATAAAATTTTGTTCCAGTTCTTTGACCTCGCCTGAAGAATTTGGTACCAGAACTTTGGAGTGGTTGACTGAAGGCTGAATATGAAGATGGAAGGGCCTGAAATATGACATGATATACTGCCAATGATTAAAAATTTTACTAATTTGCATTAAAGAACAAACACAAACAAATTTGAGAATTTAAAAATGTTGTTCAGAAGAGATAGAGGGACTGGCCAGCACCTACCTTAGCTTGGTACCATCGATAGCAACACAGAAAAAAGACACGAATGGAGATGACTACGTAAATTGTTATACTAGCTTTCAGATTTGAGTATTTCCTTTGTTAGGCAAAAGAGGAGGGAAGAGAAAGGGGTAAGGTTACTCATAACCTAGGCCATGAGGTAGGGATGGGTGACTGACTTCCACATTCACATTTGTTAGGCTTGTATTTGCAGCTTCTCACCACTTTTTGCTGCCTGGCTGCTCTTTTTTCATAAGCGAAATATTGTATTCATTCAAAAGTTTTTAGTTTCAATTTAAAATTTCTTATTGAATCCTAAATCATATTTGTGCCATTATTATATTTAACTCTTCCTAATCACTCTGCACTTCTTTGAATTGTTGGTTTCGATTTCACTTTTCGAAAAGATTGAACAACTGTTTCATTACTCTGGTTTGTATAATCTTTGTGTTGTAAGCAAACACATTTCTCCTCATTCCAATATTATCTGCCATTGACATCTTTACAACATATGTTTATTCCTTTGGCCATAATCTCCATTGTTCATAAACGTAAATTGTCTACTGATAATTGTTGTCACAATCCCACTATCTTTCAGCAGTTAACTGTTGGTGCTTTAGTATTAAATTTAAATAGTGTTTCATTTGCATACTTTACTTCAGGTTCGTACTTAGTTATGTATATGAATTTAAAGAATGTCCACATTTTTATTTTGTAAATGAAATTTGTAATCACATTTTTGGTGCTTTGTTTAATTTTCAGCAGATGTAGATTTGAGTGTTCTGAGTATCTAGATAGATCCATGTTTTTTGTGCCCATATGTGTCTCAAAATTTTCTGCTCCTCTTTTTCAACCGTATACAAGCTCTTTTGCCTAGTGTGATCATTTCTGATGCATACAGTTCAGCACTTCTTATGGTTGCTGTGTAATGTCACAATTTGGCATTCTACGACAGGGTTTTTTTTTTTTTTTTTTTTTGGTTTCACCACTACTGAAAGTTCTTGCCCATCTACAACACTACTGTTGCTCTGTATTCGACCAATTATCTTCTCCACCCAAAAAACAAAAACCGTTGACTTTCTCAACCACTTGGCCATCAATCTTCCAGTCGGATTCATTCTTCAATTTCAGCTAGATTTTTTAATGCTGTCTTTGCATTTTCTTCTGTCTCATTTAACATTGCCATGTCATCTGCAAATGCCAGGCAGTCCTATTATTGCATTATGTTTGACCTTGTACCCTATTTGTATACCTTTGATCTTCATGTAACTATTTAGTTGTTTCCACTATCTCATTAATTCATCCAAAATCAGGTTAAATAAAATTGGTGACAGTCCATTCCCTTGCAAGAGACTCCTGTTTGTATTTCAAAGTTGTCTGACAGCGTACTGCAATGCCTGATCCTGGCAGTAGTGTTGCTCAATGTTTCCTTTATTATTGCATGTGTTGTAGCATCCACTCCTCTATATTCTATAGCTGTTATCATATAAGAAGGAGCTTTTGTGTATAGAGTCAGAGCAATAGGGGAATCGTGGAGTAGAGGAGCTACAGTCGAGCGACAACAGTTGTGTGTTGGAGAAACATTGAGTAACTTGCAGACAGTCATGTACCTACAGAATGAATATTATTGGCTGTCATTGTGGTAATGGAGGGGTGTGTGCAGAATGGCTGAATACTGGGCCAACTTTGCAGGTGACAACGACTATAACACATCAAGCAGAATACTTCTGTCATCTGAACTGTAGGCCTTTTGGAAGTCCACAAATGCCTTAATTGTCCTTTTTACCTTTCCTGTGTTTGTGCTCACATATCCTTTTTATTACATACTAGCTTAATTCCCACTGCTCCACATGCGTAGACTGGATGGTCAGCATTGGTTGTTTCTACTTCTAAATATAAATTTTCACAGATTTAGGTTTAAAAATGCTTTCCTAATCAAGCATTTTGATACAACTTGCTACTCCCTATTGCACCATTGATGGCAGAATTCAAAACATCCCAAAACACTTTTTTTAAAATTCTAACCAAGGTTCTAAATCCAAATTTTCAGATTTCTAGCATCAAAATAGTCTTAGTAGCACCCTTAAAATATTTTCTCTTATTTCACCCGCTTAATGGTTGAATTTTCAAAAATACTGAAATGTATGTTTTTAAAATTCCAATCGAAAATCTAAATCTAAAGTTTTGTGTTTCTTGTTTACAAATTGCCTTAATAGCAGTGTATTTTCAAAAAACTGTTCATCTCCTATTTCACCCCCTTATGGATGCGAATATCAAAAAATTGCTACATCTACAAATTTCATGTGTCTACATTTACAAATTTCAATTTTCTATCATCTGTAGATTCACTTTTCAGAACCGTTTTCTATCTTTTAGAAACAAATTGAGAATGCGGAATTTCTTTGTTATGCTTGAGAATCTTTGTTGGTAGTTTCACTTGCAATATGCACTTATTTTTCTTTTTTCGTATGTTTGTTGCAGAAAAACAACTGTAGAATGTACATCACGTTTTCCTGTATATAACCTCTTTGCTATTTTAGTGGTAAAGTCATTGCTGGTCATCAATCCAAATTTTGTATAAACTGACGACTTTCAACCACTATATTTCCACCCTCTTATAGCTATAGATGCGGAACTGCAATGCTGTACAATGGGAGACTTTGTACGACAACAACACAGAAAGATCATTCATCTCCATTGTGTAGTTCTTGCTGAAGAGCAAAATATTGACACCCACACATAGAATTTTATATAAGTCGGTAACTCCCATATCTTCCATCCCCTTATTGTTATCAACCCACTACTGCCATAGTGCACAATGGGAGACTGATGCCTACTTCCACATACAAACACTATTTGTTTGTGATGCACTGTTTTGATTGCTGAGTGAAATATACCCACAAATACCTTTTATATATATTAATATGTCAGGTCTGCACACTTACTATTGCTTCCTATTGCCAGCCCCAGTTGATCTTAAACTCTGTTCGACAAGATTCTCAACAAAAATTTGTACCCTATGCTGTGTTTAAGAGAGAGATTCAAAGAAGTTATTACTGAAGCATTTATAGTTTTATGAACTTTCTTAGAATGAAGCAACATGAATGTACCAAAAATTCCAAGTAATCTAGAAAATTACAAGCCATGTGTCACAGAAAATTTTCAGTTATCAAGAACCTTGATTCACCGTAAACCATTTTACAATGATATTGGCTTTGGCATTTTTACAATATATATAGTATAAATTACAATGAATAGCATTGAACCTAAGATAAATAGGATTTATGCAATATATAATAATACAACTGAAAGCAACATTTTAAAAAACTAATATGATCATCTGGAAAACTGAAATATTCTTTAATATTATAAAACGGATGATTTATTAACCAGTTGTACCACATGTTTTTAAAAGTATTTATATCCATGGTCCAAGCAGAGTTTGGTAACTTATTGAAGATTCTGATAGCATTCACTTTGTGACAGCTACCAGTCATTGTTAACCTATGCATAGGTATATCTAACTTAGACTTAACCCTGGTGTTGTGGTCATGAACTTCCCCCATTGTAACAAGTTCTGACATATTGTTTTCAATATAGAGTCCTCCAACATAGATATATAAATTTACAATAGTGAGTATTTTGAGGCTGGTGAAGAGAGGTCGACAGTGCTCCAAATAATTTTTCTTACACATTATATGCAAAACTTTCTTTTGTATTTTTAATATTTTATCAATGTGAGAAGAACATCCCCATATGATAAGACCATATGACATGTGGGATTGGAGAAGTCCAAAGTATGTCATCCTAAGGTTCTCCAAGCTTACCATGTCTCTTAGTTTCAGAAACATGTATGACATTATTTATATGTTTATGCCAGTTAAGTTTAGAGTCTATATAAATACCTAGAAGTTATCCAATTTGTTTTCTATCTCCCTTGTCACGCCTATTAGAAGCTGCTGTGTTTTGTCAGGATTACATAATAGTTTATTATCAGTAAACCAGTCCAAAGTTATATCAAGAGATTCTTTTGTTAAGTGATTGAGCTCAGCGATATTTTTATGTGACGTAAACAGTGTAGTATCATCTGTGTAACATATGACAGGGTGTGGTATGTTACTTGGTAAGACATTGAATGCTACAATGAAAAAGAAAGGCCCCAGGATAGATCCCTGGGGAACACCTGTGTTAATATCAAGCAAAGATGACTGTAACTGAAACAAATTTTTCCTGTTCTTCAAGTAAGAGGTAGTAACCGCTGAAGTGTTGCCCTGTAACCCTTAGTACTTTAATTTCTTAAGCAATATTTCAGTAGGAATGCAATCAAATGCCATATTTAAGTCACATAATGTACGAGACACTTGTTTTTTATTATTTTTTATAATTTTTTTTTTATTTTCAATAGCAGACAGTTTATGATCAATAATTTCTAGTACAGCAGCTGTTGTGTACATCCCCTTGCGAAATCCGAATTAAGAGCTACAAAGTAAACCATTATCTTCAAAGTAGGTACTTAGTTGAGAGTGCATTAGTGCCTCATATATTTTTGATAATATAGGCACAATTGAAATTGGTCGATAGTTTTCGGGCAGTTTTTTATCCCTCTTTTTATAAACAGGAACAACTTTAGATACTTAGAGTATTAGGAAAAATTCCAAATTCTAAACATTTATTGAATATAAAAGCTAATGGGGAACATATTAAGTGTATTTTTAATAATGAAATTGGACAACTAGTAACAGTCCATATTTTTTAAATTTGAGAATTTAGCAACAGTTTTTAAAATGTCAGTGGATGTGACAGGTTTCCAGTGAAACACCTGGTTACTGGGTGGAGGCCTAACCAGTAGTTCAATTGCAGAACAATTTGTTCCTTTAAAATTTTCTGTTGCTTCTTTAACTGAGTTTATAAAGAAGTTATTTAATTTAAATCATTGGGATCTGGCAGAGGCACATGAGTGTGTTTAGGAGTCAAGCTTTGATTTACAATTTGCCATGCTGCATTGCACTTATTGGGAGCACTTTCTCAGAAACTTTTCTGTGGCTAGTTTTTTTTTTTTTTTTTTTTTTGCTATGATCAGCTTAGATTTGTAATTTTTTTTGCATTTGATATTACAGTTATAAAGTTTTTCCCTCTGCTCTGTCCTATGCTTACATGAATACTTGTAAATCATGAGTAATTTGTGCAAATTTTCCCTGATTTAAGAAAGTTCTTCAGTATACCAAGTTGGTACTTTATTTTTAGGTTTCCCTGTAGCTCTAAATTTTGTTAATGGTGAACAAGAATACAATAAATCTGTAAATTTTTTGAAAAAGTTATCAAAGGCTACATCTGTTCCCTGTATCCATGGTTGGCAATTGTATACATTGTCTCAATTTTCATTCCTTAACTTGTCAATAAATAGTGTAATGTATTTCTCTTTTTGTACTCTTACCAGTACATAGTTAGGTTCTGTGTTTTTAGTTGGCTGTGTTTTATAAAATGTCAGGAGCAGAGGATCATGGTCTGCAAAACTTCCATCTATAAATCTAATTGTAAAGTCTTCTTTGTAAAAATTTATAATAATGTTGTTTTTATGACACTTGTAGAATATGCTTAAAGAATCTTGTATTTCATAATTGAACATATACATGGTAAAGTACACACACGTGACATACGTCACTGATAACAAAAGACACTTCATATAATGTAATTAAAGCGCCGAGCCACACGATATGAAAGCAAAACAAACTCTGGCAGCTGGTGCGCTGCCGCGCACTGCCGCAGCACCACGGCAGGTGGTGCTGGCGAGATCGCCTGGTCTCTGACAGCGCCAACTGACGTAGCCGACAATACGAATTTATTATTTACTACATACGTCCCCTTTTTTAGTAAACATTTTCACATGCCCAATGTCCATCATGTCGTCTTCGGGTTGAAATGTTCGGGTAGGTGCACGTCTGTAAGGTTTGTAATGTCCAGGTTTGTACTTTCTTGTCATTATGGGTGAGTCTGGTGTTTTCGCTATAGGTATCACATTCTTTCTTGTTATTATAGGAGACATAGGTCCACTGTCACTATTTTTATTGCACACTTCACTCAAGAACCGTAAAGTTAGGTCTGTATTACACTGTGTATAATCTTTTTTGACACTTTCGGGTAAGTTCACTTCATAGTCAATCTCCATTTTTTCGTCGTTGTTATCCGAGGGTATCATAGTCATCCTAGGACGGAACTGGTCCACATGTCTTGCGACGTCACCTCCGGCTGTGCTAACCTCGTACATACGGTTCCCTCTTTGGGCAGTGATACGTCCTTTTATCCACTTTGGATTGCGTCCATAACCCCATGCCCAAACAGAGGCGTCCTTTCTATATCGTCCCTGATTTGTGTTAGTGGACTGTTCCTTTGAGGGTAATAGGAGATGCAGTAATGTCCGGGGTTGTCTGCCATGCAGCATTTCCGCAGGGCTCTGTTTTCCCGTTGGTGTGAATCTGTATGATGCTAAAAATCTGAGGAGTGATTCCTCCATGGAGGATGATGCTAGATGTTTTTTCATTTGCGTTTTAAATGTTCGCACCAGCCTTTCCACCTCCCCTTTGATTGTGGGTGAAAAGGCGATGCAGTGACATGGGAGATGCCTCTGCATCTGCAGAATTGTGCAAAATCAGAAGAGGTAAACTGTGTGCCATTATCGGACACGATAGTTTTTGGAAGACCTTCAAGCGCATAGATTTTGTCGAGGGCCGAAAGGGTGGAGGCCGTAGTAGGCGCCGAACATTTAAAGACAAATAGAAAATTTGAGTACACGTCTATAACCAGGAGCCAATAGGAATGAAGGAAAGGGCCAGCAAAATCTATATGAATTCTTTTGTGGCACACGGGCTGCAGGCAGCCACCATGCGCGCAATGTCAGCATCTATGCCTGGCCAGTACACGACGGCGGGCCAGATTTTTTGTTCTGGAAGTACCCCAGTGGCCTTGATGTAGCAGATTCAGGACATCAGTGCGAAGAGCCAAAGGAACAATGACTCTTGGTGTGACGTCATCGGTGGCCAGCAGGACCACCCCACGAAGTGTGGACAGACGGAGACGAAGATGATAGTAGTTTCAGAGCGGATCCGATGGTTTTCCTGATGGCCTTTCTGGCCATCCATGCTCGATGTTGTGGACAACCTGGCGGAGGACGGGATCAGCAGCTGTGGCTTCCGCGATGCGATGTCCGTCGATTGGAAATCCATCCACTGCCGCCTGAGCAGCTTCATCCACGTGGAAACAGAGCAATTCATCAGCATCAAAAACAGGATCAGGACCCATAGGAAGACGGGAGAGAGCATCCACATTCACATGCTGTGACGTGGGCCGAAAATGAATCTCGTAATTGAATCTAGACAGGAATAAAGCCCAACGTTGCAATCTGTGTGCTGCTTCGTCAGAAAGAGATACCGACGGATGAAAAAGTGAGACCAATGGCTTGTGGTCTGTGATAATGTGGAACCTAGTGTCATATAGAAAGACGCTGAACTTTTTGAAAGCATAAACGATGGATAAAGCTTCCTTTTCAATCTGGGAGTACTTTGCTTGTGAAGCATTGAGAGTCTTGGATACGTAAGCAATTGGTCGCTCTATGCCGTCCGGAAATTTATGGGAGAGTACGGCCCCAATGCCATGTTGTGACGCGTCAGCTACAAGTATTAAAAGCAGCCCTGGACTGAACGTTGCTAAGCAGGTGATTTTTGCAAATGAGATTTGAGTGTTTGAAAAGCATTTTCGCATGCGTCAGACCAAACAAAAGGCACATTCTTTTTCAAAAGACAATTTAAAGGATGTGATATTTCCGCTACAGATGGTATGAACTTGTGATAATAGGCTATTTTACCTAGGAAGGCTTGTAAGTCCTTCACGGATGTAGGTCGAGGAAGAGACTCAATTGCAGCAATGTGATCCTTTAAAGAGCTGATACCCTCACCTGAGAGATGAAAGCCCAAGTATGAATGGAGGGTTGAAAAAATTTGTACTTGTGAAAGCTATATTTTAACCCCGCTTGTTGCAAAACAGTAAACACTTGTCGAAGGTTCCTGAGATGTTCATCTGTGGATGCCCCTGTGACCACAATATCATCCTGATAGTTAATGCATCCCGGTACCAGTGCAAGAAGTTGTTCCAAAAATCTTTGAAAAATAGCTGGCGCGCTGGAAATGCAAAATGGCAACCTTTGGTATTGATAAAGACCCAAGGGCGTGTTGAGTACAAGAAATTGACGAAATCGCTCATCAAGAGACAATTGATGGTATGCTTCAGACAAATCAATTTTTGAAAAATATTTTCCGCTGCTAATTTGGCAAATAGTTCCTCTGGCCGCAGCATGGGATACGTGTCAATGATACCTTGTGAATTGATGGCGTTTTTAAAATCGCCGCAAATGCGAAGGGCTCCGTTTGGCTTGAGAACGACTACCAAAGGAGAAGCCCATTCACTCGAAGTGATAGGAAGAAGTGATAGTTGTAAGGCGATCGAGTTCTTGTATAACAGAATCGCGAAATGCAACAGGAAGAGGGCGCACATGAAAAAATCGCGGGTGAGAACCATCTTTAAGCGATATGCGGGCTGTGAAGGCAACAGCACGACCTAAGCCTGTGGAGAAAAGATCAGAGAATTCGACAGATAAAGCCTCTATTTTGTCAAACGGAACAATGTCCGAGACCATATTTATAGTGTCATCTACAGAAAATCCAAAACCGCAAAATGTGTCATAGCCAAACAAGTCTGTCCTAGCTACTTTGTGTACAACGAAAAGAGTTAGTGTGTATGTCACATGTTTATATGTGACCCGTACTTCAAATTGGCCTTTGAGAGCTAGTTGTTGATGGGTATAACTGCGCAAGTTGCGCGAAACAGGTGATAAGGGGGGCGCCCCCAGGTTAACGTAAGTGTGAGAAGTAATAATAGTCGCGGCGGAGCCGGTGTCAACTTGTATATGAATATCCTTTCAGAGGACAGTAACAGAGACAAAAAGTTTATTGTTTGAGGAATAAGTGGAGTTGACAAACATGACTGAACCAGTGTCAGATTCCATATCTAATATTCATAGAATATATGACATCAACTGGGATTGGGCAAAGCTGAAAATGTGTACCCAGCAGGGATTCGAACCCGGTCTCCCGGGTTCGAATCCCGGCTGGGTACACATTTTCAGCTTTGCCCAATCGCAGTTGATGTCATATATTCTATGAATATTAAATAATAACAACTGCAGGATCAGAAGTAACGTCTGTTCTCTCGCAATAGACGCCACATGTATAGATTCCATATCATTGATTGCTTGAACTTGTTTTGAATGACATACGGACGAGATGTGACCACGTTTTTTGCACTTGTGGCATTGTGCTCATCTTTGAGGGCAGTCGTCACGCGAGTGCTGCGTGAAACATTTTGGACAAGAGGGCAGAGCATTATGTGTCAGTTTTCGCTGAAAAACAATCTTGCTTTTGTTTTGTTTCTGCTGAGAGGGGCGGTATATAGCAGCAACGTCATCACTTGCTTCGCTCTGAGCGGCAGCAGCAGCAACGGCCGTATCTAATGCAACCTCTCCTACGTCACCCCACGAATCCAGCTGATTCTGCGATTGACAACACCTCTGCCAGGGTAGGGTCATTTAATTGAAGTGCTTTTTGTCGAACCTCTACATTAGGGGCTGAGCGGAAAATAGCGTCATGTACCATTTGATTGGCATATGATTCCTGATGGATTTTCGTCACAAAATTACACTTTCTGCTGAGCCCTTGCAGCTGTGTGGCCCAAGCTAGGTATGACTGATTTGAAAGTTTTTTGCACTGGTAGAAGGCTACCCTAGAGGCAACGACGTACGTTTGTTTTTAGAAGTGTACACATTTCGTCGAATGACAACGATGCCGGTTCCTGAAGTGGGGCCAGTTATGAAAGCAACTGATAAAGCCAAGAGAGAAAAAGAGACTTACATAAGATGGTGTCAACAACGCCGAATGCTGCGAAGTGTTGACTTAATCGTTTCTCGTACTCGGCCCAGTCTTCGGCGGCATCGTCATATGGCTGGAAATTCGGAATTGAAAGCTGTTGCCTCCTATCGAACAGTGGTGCGTTGAAGATCGCCTTGATGGTGTTTGCGTAAAGCTCTGTAAGTTGCAGGACATGATCGGTGAGTACTTTTTGCTGTTGCAGAAATGCTTGTAGAAGTTCTTCGACGGTGGCTGGCATGACTGAACACGTTGTTTTGATATATCCCATCCTCGTCACCAATTTTATGACACTTGTAGAATATGCTTAAAGAATCTTGTATTTCATAATTGAACATATACACGGTAAAGTACACACACGTGACATACGTCACTGATAACAAAAGACACTTCGTATAATGTAATTAAAGCACCAAGGCGCACCATATGAAAGCAAAACAAACTCTGGCAGCTGGCGCGCTGCCGCGCACTGCCGCAGCACCACGGCAGGTGGCGCTGGCGAGATCACCTGATCTCTGACAGCGCCAACTGACGTAGTCGACAATACGAATTTATTATTTACTACAGTTGTCTAGACAAGCATCCCCACGCGTAGGGCACTTATTTGTACAGTACAAATTTAATGATCTTAATACATTCAAAAATGATTTTGTAACTTGTCTGTCTGTTTTAGCCATTTAAATGTTGTAATCACCACAAACTGCAATTCTTGCATTAAATTTCAGAATTTTTTAAAATTAGTAACTCAAATTTTTCAATGAAGATATTAACATTCCCATTTGTAGATCTATATAGGCTAACCACTATTGTGTTTTAATCTTCCAGTTTAATAAAACTAAACTTTCCATGAGTTTCTGAACAATATTTTGTCACATCAATTTTAGAAAATTTCACTCGCTCTCTAACAAAAATACCTGCACCACCATTCTTTTCATGCTCCCTACACATGATATCACCAACTACATACCCTTGAGATACAAACAAATCTACTTGCTCTTTTGTTAGCCAGTGTTCAGAAATACATATTACATCTACATAAAGAGTATTACAAATATGTTCTAATTCTAAAATCTTATTTCTAATGCTACAGATGTTGATCTGCAAACAACTAAACATCTTGTCTTTATCTGTTTTTAACAGAGGACTCTTACATGTTTTCACACTGTTACTTGGAGAATGTGTTCCTGAAGTTACCTTATTTATGTTAGCCCTGCAACTAAGGATGGGTACAAAAAATCCTAGTTCTTGTGCTGCTTATGCTTGCATCTGCTGCTGTTGATGAAGATGGATATGCTGTGATGTCTTTCTGTGCTGTAGATTGCGGATGGGCCATTGCTGACGAAGGATTCTGTGCTACCAATGAAAGTTCAACAGTAGCTGGATCTTCTGAAACTTCTGACGGTTGTGGTGGTGTTTCTATTGATGCTACTTTTGTTTTCCAGGATATTTCTGGCTTTACAAACCCTTCCACTGGTGGCAGAGGAAGAGCGTTGCTGTATATATTACTTGTTGATGTACCAGATTTTATTCTTTCAATACACATGACCTCTGCTGTGGCTGAGACTGAATTACTTACAACCTGGTCGTCCTTCAGTATTAATTTTGTCAGCATTTTACCAATGTGTGACTTTCCAGCATTGTTATAGTGTAAACCATGTTTCGTAAACAATTCTCTCGAGTTAGGAAGTTCAAAGAATGTCACGTTTTGGAAGCCCCTGCAGATTTTGCTGAATTGTCTGTTTATTCTTGATAGCTCCAAATTTACGATCGAGTTATCCTGCAGATCGTGAGGCATACTGGTCACAACAACATTCAGCACTTTGAGATCACGTAGCGTCTTTTTTTAAACACTGCATAGCATGTTTGCTGTTGTTTCGGTACACATCATTGCTACCACCCATTATTATGACAGTATCACTTTTGGAAAACTCATTAAGTGCCTTGCCGTTTTTCATTATTTCAGTCAAGAGCGTGTTCTGTTTCGTTATTCCAGTGGCCGTAAATGACGAGTTGTATTTATTTATTTTTTCGGCAATTCTCTTGGCATGTCTGTCACCAAGTAATATAACCTGTTACTTCCTGTTCTCTGTTTTGTTCAGAGATATTTTCCTGGGAGGGTACTTTATTGAAAGGTTTGTCACTGTTTTTGGTGCATCTGTTTCTGTTATTATACTACAGTCTGCATCCAGGATCGAGTATTTATTTAATTTTGTCACTGTTTTTGGTGTGTCTTTTTTTGTTCTTATACTACAGTGTTTGTCCAGGACCAAGAATTTATTCAATAGCAGCTATACTTACTGTTTGCTTGCATGTTTTGGCCGGCACATGCCACGATTTCTGTGTAGAGTGACTGTTAGGCCTAACAGCAATGTCTTGTCCTAGGCAATGATTTCACTCCATTCCTTGGTATTTTGTTTCCAGATCTTGATATTTCTTTAGGAGTTCATTATATTTTGTGTTAAGAGACACTAAATCATCTGTGAGCACACTTATTATTTTTTCTTTTGATTTCAGTGTATTCATTATTTCATTTTTCGCGGCACTCACAAAGCACTCATGGCATGTCCAGTCATGTTCGTCTCATATATTTCAGATTTATTTTCACACATTTATCATGGTACCACAAGTTGCACTCGATAC
This sequence comes from Locusta migratoria, assembly GCA_026315105.1. Classification (NCBI taxonomy): domain Eukaryota; kingdom Metazoa; phylum Arthropoda; class Insecta; order Orthoptera; family Acrididae; genus Locusta; species Locusta migratoria. The sequence goes on along the minus strand of CM048746.1, from coordinate 504,601,271 downwards.
ACAGGATACCTTTTTTAATCATTTTTACGCATATGCATATACACACATCACTATCACTTTTTAAAGAAACTGGGACATCGTTACAAGTGTAATTTTCACCAGGTGCGATCTGAAACTGATGGGTAGAGCTCAAATGGATGAGCTGGTGACCTTACTAGTTGAAAATATACTAACCAGGTAAATGCAGACTAACTACACCTGCTGCCAGCACTGACTCACACAAGCCAGTTTCTTTTAACAAGTGGGATGAATGTAATTGTTCAATTTACACACTTATGCAACATATACAGGGTGAGGCAGCTAAGTCATAACACACCTTGAGTCACCCCCAACCATCATAGATACAAAGACACCGTTTGGACAGTGAACTGCATGGACAAGGGCTACTTGAAAACATGACATTTCATGTTTGTGCTACTTTTTAATACAACAGAGGCATGAAGCCATCTTTATTGTTTTTTAATGAACCCCTATGTTACATTTTAGCATATCATGATGGGCTTAAAAAGACTGTTTCAAATACGTGTATATCATAATATTTAGGTGAAATTTTTTGTGACAAAGATATGTTCCTGTATCGTATACGTCCTTCAAAGTGGCGTAGATTGTGTAAGGAGGCAATCGCGATGTTTACCGTGTAGTCTACATAACCACAACTCATTAGGTCTCATCAAATTCACCTGGTCCTATTCCAAATACCATGCCACTTTCCTCGATGTCGACCTCCATCAATCCAATGGCCAGCTTCACACACCCGTCCACATCAAACCCTCCAATAAACAACAGCCATTCAACAGCCATTCATTCCACATCAAACGTTCCCTTACCTACAGCTTAGATCTTCATCGCAAACGAGTCTGCTCCAGTCCTGAATCCCTGAACCAGTACACCAATCACCTAATAACAGCTTTCACATCCCATAGCTACCCTTCCTGATCTGGTACAGAAGCAAATTGCCAGGACCACTTCCTCATCACTCCAAATCCAGAACCTTCCACAGAAAAACCCCAAAAGTGCCCCTCTTGTCGCTGAATGCTTTTCAGGACTGGATTAGACTCTGAATGTGGCTGTCCAGCAAGGATACGACTTCCTTAAATCCTGCCACGAAATGAGATCCCTCCTTCATGACATTCTTCCCACTCAACCTAGAGTGTCTTCCACGGCCCACCTAACGTTAGTAACCTTCTCATTCATCCCTATAAAATCTCCAGACCACCTTCCCTACCCTCCGGCTCCTACCCATGTAATCGCCCCCGGTGTAAAACCTGCCCTATGCACCCTCCCATCACCATTTACTCCAGTCTCGTAACCCGGAAGGTGTAGACTATTAAGGGCAGAGACACTTGTGATAGCACCCACATGATTTACCAACTGACATGCCTGCACTGTGAAGCGTTCTATGTGGGGATGACCAGCAACATACTGTCCATTCACAAGAAAGGACACAGGCAGACAGTGTTTGTTGGTAATGAGGATCAACTTGTGGCTAAGCATGCCTTGGTGCACGGCCAGCACATCTTGGCACAGTGTTACACAATCCGGGTAGTCTGGATACTTCCCACCAACACCAACCTTTCAGCACTCCAGAGAAGGGAACTTGCCCTTCAGCATATTCTCTCATCCCACTGTCCACCTGGCCTCAACGTCCACTAAATTCAAATTCCTGCCCACCATTCTACAACATCTTTGCCTCTGTTGTGTGGACAGAGCCTCTGATTCAACTGGCAACTCTGTCGAACTTCTTCGCTTGGTGTGTTTGCATGTATATGTGTGTGGATGTTTGTTTACCTTTCCTTTTTTCCCCTAAGTCCTTCCACTCCCAGGATTGGAATGACTCCTTATCCCTCCCTTACAACCTGAAGCCTTGCCTTTTTCCCCTCCTTCTTTCCTCTTTTCCTGATGAAGCAATAAATGGTTTTGAAAGCTTGAATCTTGGTGTTTGTGAGTGTTTTTCACTGTGTATCTGTCGGGCCCGGTGTTCTTGGGGTAAAGTGCTCGACTGGAAACCGAAGAGTCATGGGATCGAACCCCAGTCGGACCTCGGATTTTTTTAGTCTGCACTTAAACCATCCTTCACCTCTCAACAATGTCAGGAGTCGCCAGAAACAACATGTGGTTTGGATTCCACATTAATCTGTAGGTCCCCTTTTCCTGGTTCGATAACTGCATTGGCACCGAAATGGCATCCAATTGAAAGACTTGCACCAGGCCAATGAGCCACACAAAATTATTATTATTATTATTGTGTATCTGTCTATGAGCCTGTGCCTTGTGTAAGTTAAACCATCTCTATATTTTATACATTTTTTCCTACCAGGAATGTTTTCCTATATTATATAATATATAGAAGAATTTTTTTTAAATTAACAATAAGCACACAGTAGGGAAAGGGGCATGAATCGGAAGGAAATGTAGGATTTGAGGGGGATGGGGACTGTGGGGCATGGAATGTAGAATGTTAGGTTATCTGAGGTTGAGACCAGAATGGTTGCGGGACCGTAGGATGTGCTGTAGGGATAACTCCCATCTCCACAGTTCAGAAAAGCTGGTGGAGGAGGGGAGGATCCAGATGGCTTGGGTGGTGAAACAGCTGTTAAAGTCCAAGGTGTTGTGCTCCACTGAATGCTGCACCACAAACCTAATAATCTGGGATGCCCAATTGTGGCTGGTCACTGTGCTCCCACTGAAAGAATTTCTGCCCTCATTGATCAACACCTCCAACCATTGTCCGGAATCACAGATACCAACCACTTCCCTCACCGACTCTCCACTGTCTCCACTCCTCTACCTCCTGGACCATCTGTGTGATGCCACCTTCCTGTAGACGAACCCGCTGAATTGTCTCAGCAGCATTACGCCTTGTGCTCGGTCGGCCACTACCGGGTCTATTGTCTAAACAACCCGTGGCTTCAAACTTCGAAATCATTCTTGCCACAGTTGCATTTGTCAATGGACCTTTTACAATTCGAATCCCCTTCCTATGGAATAGGATTGTAACGCTGAACTAGCACATTCCTCATTCTGATGATACAGCTTCACTAAAAGTGCCTTTTCAGGTAACGTGAACATGCTGCAACTGCTGGTGCATCTGATTCCCTCTCTCATTACTGATCCTTCTATACACAATTTTCATGCGCAGTCACTGATGTTTTGGTGTCCAGCGCCATCTGCCGGACATTTTTTGAACCTCTTTTTTTTTTTTTTTTTTTTTTTTTTTTTTTTTTTTTTTTTTTTTTTTTTTTTTTTCTAATAAGACCCCATGTCATTCCAAGCATGTGTGTCAATTTTTACCTCTCTATCTACATTATTCCGTGATTTCATTCTAAGCAATTTTTAAAAATATAAAGATTACATTGAATTTAGAGGGGTTCATTAGATTTTGTCATTATAGCCAATACTTCATTAAAAGTGATGTCACTTTAAACAGTTTCATCTGTATGTATCTTAAATCATTTGAATGATATTATGCAGTTGTCATATCTGTAAGAATGTATGTAGCATGTATATGAGCAACATAAAAAATACCTGGAAGTTGTTTACTCATCACAGTCCTTATCCCCATGCAAAATCATCCATGAACAAAGAAGTTAATTATAAATTACACTTCGGAAAATCAACTCAGAGTACTAATGAACAATAACAGTCTCCCCAACCCCTTCTTACTTTCACTTCCATTTTCCAAGAACTGCACCTAGGACCACACCATTTTGTGAATAATGCACAATCATAAACAAATGCAATACAGTTAAAATTTGTACCAATCATTATGTTTAGTTGACACTTCTCTTTCCATTCTTACACAACATACTTAGACAATTAAAGAATTTTCAAAATGCCCACCATCTGGTATACATTTCCCTTGGTGCAAGGGCTTCCAGATAGAATTATGTGAGTCCATCAGTTTCATTATACATGCTGTAACAATCCAATATTTTCTATATGATTAGTCTTGTAATGTTGAAAGTCATCAAATCAGATGAATGTGCAGGCCAACTGATAATGCCTTAAGTTCCAATACAATTAGATAACACCTAGGTAGACTTTTATATCCACAAGTGAATGGTGATCAAAGCATCTATCATACTGGTAACATGCATTTATGCATTTCAACAACCTAGAGGTGTCTTTAATGAAATAAGACCCAACTCCTTACTCTCCAATAATTCCACATAAAACAGTTACATTCCACTACCTCTAATGTTCAACCTGCTGAAGTCATTAAGTATTCTTAACAGACGAATATAGCATATTTCTTTGTTTTATCTTTCCATGATTTGTGAAGATTGCTTCTTTGGAAAAGTTAATTATTCAATGATAGAATATACTGCACTGATGCCACATCAGAAATAAATCCAGAATTCTTTGAAACATAAACACAGCACTTTACATATCTTCATGTTTAGGCTCAATTGCGATTCCCTATACCATGTATCAATACGCTGCAAAACCTTCTGCATTTAATTACTCTTTTTCAGTGTCACGACTTCTCCTCACATCTGAATACTTCTCTCCTTTGAGAATGACATGCTGCATTCTGTTAGCTAGAAACCCTTCAGTCCAGTCACACAGCTGGTCTGATATCTTCTAGCCTCTAGGTCTCGTGGATGAATAGCATGATCTAGGTTTGATGTGGTATGCTGAAGAAGAACATACACTACTTAAGAAGTGTGTAATTCAGAACATTTGTTGATTTTAGGTATATAACTCCAACTATGGAACAGCTGAGCATCAATGTTTCTCTTATACTTTGGGAGGCACTTGAAAACTCCTTGGAAAAGCCATTTATTCATTGACTTTTGAAATTTATCACATGTATAAAAATTTATTTAATGATTGACATGTTGTACATAATATGATTTAACAAAAGGAATCTGGGGGCAAGGCAAGTTGAGTGCACGGCCGTACCATCCTTTTCTTGAAGCAGTAGACAGCACTTTCGACCCCCCTGCATCTCAGTTGTGGATAAAGCTGGAAGCCTGAATTTTCAGTTGCCAATAGTATCTACTATTAGTAGCTAAATTTTCAAATTATACTATTCTACACCTTATGGTTTACGATATATTAGCAGTCGAAAATCACTAATTCTGTCCCTCACTGAATCACCGATCATCAAAACTCTAAGGTACTTCTAGCAGACACACATATATCAAATTTTGTATTTACATAGTGTTTAGCCTGTAATGGAAGGAAAAATTCAAACATCTGTAAAAATTAATTCTGTTCTAGAAAACATTTTCACTTGACAGAATGGTATCTACAAACTTGCCGCTTTGAGCATTGTGTTGCTGGTGGTCTTGCAGTAGCACATTAGGTTCATGTATGGAAGATCGCGTGTTCGATTCCTGGTGCTGTAACTTGTTTTTTACTTTCCATTACATTGTAGCCGTCACCTTTCTACTAAGTGTAGAGTCGTCAGAAATGACATCAGGTACCAGATTAGAGAATGAACAGTAACTGATAGGATATAGCTTAAATTGCTGCAAATGGTAACAGTACCAATGACACCTACATTCTAGCTTGATCTCAGTTATAAATGAGAAAACTGTTGCTCATAATGTCGAAAATTCCGTCACATGACGCGGGGAAAAAACTTCAGACTGGGAGTGAAAACGTTAGCTTATGGTATAAAACCACAACATGACAGAGATAGGAAGACGCCATTGATCTGGGAGATGCGCAGTCTTATGTTATCTATGGTCTGTACGATAGAGTAGAAACTCTCTGGAGTGAGTATTGCATTCTGTCTTCTCTAGGAGGTGCTGGTTCTGCACATGTTATCAACATTAAGCTAGAATTGTCACGTGATATCATTATACAAATACGCGAACTTGAAAACTGAAGTGCCAATTTTCTACAATAATTTTATCAGGAGGCCACTGAAACTTAAATAATTTGAAAGATTGTTTGCTGTAGATGTGCACAATACAATAATCATTAGTGTACATAGCCGTTGAGAGTGGTAAAATGGAGTTGATGTTTTCAAAGCTATAGTTCGGATCACAATTTAAAATCTCCAACTCTAATAAAAAGTGAACGTCAAAAATTGAAGTGCTAGGGATGATCGATATTAGAAAAACATCAGCGGTAACATCAATATTAAATTCAAAGAAATCGATGTACAATGAGCATCGAAAGGAAAACGTCCGGGAATATCAGTGTTTTGGCTGCCAAAACAAACACTCCTCGACATAACCACAGACACACATTACTAGACTGCCTGTACCAAATACAGTATTATTGATCTTCCTGTCACTTTAATCAATGTATCAACAATTATTTGTGTATTAATATAAGAGTTATAAGAAACTGGGATAAACTGATAAAATATCACCACATTCGGATTTTGACGAAAAAGGCTAAATTTTACTTACAGCATTAGTGTAGTTTGCAGATGTTGGCAATGAAATATGGGCTTTATGAGGGGTATGTACAGAAACCTGTCAACTACAGAGCAGGAACAGAATTAATTATTTACTTCATGGTCAACACAAACAATTATGTCTGTAAGTCCATGTGACTGGTATCCAAAGTGTCTCATTCATCAGTTGCTGCCAACTTCAGCACACTACGCCACCACTGCCGTAAGTAAAATTCTATCGTGTACTAGACAAACCTGATGATATTTGTGTAATACTAATTTGCAATAAAGTTCACAATTGAATCAAAATACAACACTATTTGTATATTGATCCATCAAAGGTGGCAGTACTATAGATGAAAGGATTGAATAATAACAATGTAATTGACTTTCTGGACTTTCCAAATACTGTTACATAAAACAAAACAAAACCAAACCAAAGAAACAGGCAATGTATTTTAAGACAATTTGTGGCTGATGTACAAAAACTTTACAGAAAAGGACTAGCTACAAAAAGAAATGATATCCCATCAAAATGTACAAAAAAGGAAGTCTTGCGACAAATTGCTACCACCATAAAAAGTTGTGAGATATTATGGGAATCCAAGTCGATTATTTTAGTTAGTGTTCATGGAATCACCTATTCAACACTTTGTCATAATTAGTTATCTACCAACATCTGTAGTGACTATATCAAAATTATACATATTTATTGTTATAATAAATATAATGACTTGGCAATCGTATGCCAACGTAAACTAATATTTAAAATGCTTTACACAGATTTGAGGTATTTCATTCCTATGTAATTACGTTTGATACCAGTGGAATATAATAATGGAAAGTCCAGGTTGGAATTAATAATAAAGTGAGGACACTTTACAACTCACCGCAAAGACGTGGCGACGAGCTGCGACAGGCACATACAAAAGACACACACATACAACACATTCAGCTATCGGCCATGGCCTTCTTCAGAAAATAGAGCACTCACGCAATCACACAGGCACACAACACAGTCATACAACCATCACCTCCGACTGCCGCACTTCGAATCACGCTCTGCAGCGAATCGGGACGGGAGGGGAGGGGAGGGGGAGGGGATAGAAAGGTTACGTCACGGTGGTGGGGATGGGTTAGATGGGAATAATGAGATGCAGCTTAGGAATGGAGTGGGGAGGCGGGTGAGGGGAGAAAATAAAGTAAAATAAATATATATATAGAAAGTGCGTGCACACTGCAAGTACCCAAGATCGCACAGGAAGAGGATTTGGGGTGTGTGAGGATATGGCACGGGAGATTTGTTTGCGGACTAGGTCTGTGAGGTAGTTTCTGTTTGTGAACGCCTTTGTGAGACCTTCAGCATATTCAGAAAGGGAATTCTTGTCAATGCAGATATGCCGTCCACGGGTGGCCAGGCTGTAAGGGAGGGATTTTTTGACGTGGAAGGGATGGCAACTGTCAAAATGTAGGTACTGTTGGTGGTTGGTAGGTTTAATATGGACGGAAGTGTGGATGGAGCCATCAGTGAGGTGGAGGTTGACATACAGGAATGTGGCATGGTTGGTTGAGGAAGACCAGGTGAAGTGGATGGGAGAAAAGGAATTGAGGTTCTGAAGAAAGGAGGATAGGGTGTCCTGGCCCTGAGTCCAGATCATGAAAATATCATCAATGAACCGGAACCAGGCCAGAGGTTTGAGGTTTTGGGATGCTAGGAAGGATTCCTCCAGACGGCCCATGAACAGGTTGGCATAGGAGGGTGCCATGCGGGTGCCCATGTCTGTGCCTTGGATTTGATGGTAAACTTTCCCCTCAAAGGAAAAGTAGTTGTTAAGTAGGATGAAATTGGTAAGGGTTATGAGGAATGAGGTATCAGGCATGCGTTCAGAGGGACGTTGGGAGAGGTAGTGTTCCAGAGCGGCAAGGCCATGGGCATGTGGGATGTTGGTGTATAGGGAGGTGGCATCCACTGTGACAAGTAAAGATCCAGGAGGCAAAGAGGTGGGAATGGTGGAGAGTCGGTGAAGGAAGTGGTTGGTATCCTTGATGTGGGAAGGTAGATTTTGGACAATAGGTTGGAGGTGTTGGTCAACTAGGGCTGAAATTCGTTCGGTAGGAGCACAGTAACCAGCCGCAATAGGGCGTCCAGGATTATTAGGTTTGTGGATTTTGGGGAGCATGTAAAAGGTGGGTGTGCAGGGTGTTGCTGGGGTGAGGAGGGAGATGGATTCGGGGGAGAGTTTCTGGGAGGGGCCATAGGATTTTAGTAGGGATTGGAGATCTTGTTGGACTTTGGGGATGGGGTCAATCTGGCACAACTTGTAGGTGGAGGAGTCAGAGAGTTGGCGGACCCCTTCTGCCAGGTAGTCACTGTGATCCATAACTACAGTGGTGGAACCTTTATCAGCAGGGAGGATGATTATGTCAGGATTAGTTTTAAGGTTTTGGATGGCTCTTCTTTCTTCTGCTGAAAGCTTTGAGTTCTTGGGAAGGGACTTGGGAAAGGATGGTGAGGACAAGTTGGAGGTGAGAAACTCTTGGAGGGTAACCAGAGGGTGGTTAGGTGGGAGTGCTGGGGGATCTTTGTTGGATGGTGGTATGAATTGGGACAGGCAGGGTTCAATATTGGGATTAGGTAGATTGCAGTCAGAGGGATTGGTGGCAAAGTAGTGTATCCATCGTAGGGATCGGGAAAAGGAGAGTAGGTCTTTGACAAGACCAACATGATTGAACTGGGGTGTAGGACTAAAGGTAAGACCTTTGGATAGAACGGAAACTTCAGTGGGGTTTAGGTTTTTTGTGGATAGGTTGACCACAGTGTTCTGGGGTTGTTTTGGTATTGGATGTTGTGGAGTGGTGGTAGGGAGTTTGGAGGGATGAGGTAGGTTCAAGAGGTCAGCTAAGCATGGTCTGGGACCTATGAGAGGCTCACGAGGAGAAACACTGTGGTTCGGATAGGGATTGGATATGGGTGCTCCAAGGCGGCAATATGATGTCAGCAGGCTGGATAGTTTGTGGAGGTGGTGTTTGGAATGCTCCTCCAGTTGCTGGAGAGCAAATGATTCGTTTTGGGAGATGGGATGTATGTAGTTTTGGTTACACAATAGTAATATCTTACAGAGGGAGAGAAGGTAGCTAAGGGATTTATGAGCCATGGAGAGGTGATTTTGTAGGACTAGGTTCGTGAGGGATAAGGATTGGTGGAATCTGAACAGGTGCAGGTCATTGTGGAAGGAGGGGTGGGATCCAGACAATGGAATTTTTAAGGTTAGACCGTTGGGAGGGATACCATGACTTAGACAGAATTTTAGGAATAGGATGTGGGATTGGGTTTTGGCCAGGGAAAGGGATACTTTCCTGCACTGGTACAGATACAAGGATCCGGGGTCCATTGGGACAGGGATGGTGCCGGGAAAGTGGAAAGTGAGGAATGCTGGGAGAGACAGTGGATTATGATGAACCTGGGAAGAGGTTCCTCAACACGCAAAATACGCACCAGGCACACAAAAGTTCGTAAATTCGCGCACACAAGTACACAGATACACACCCAAGCACGCAGATTCACGCCCAGGCGCATTAAATGACGGAAAAAACTGCAAAATCACGAATAAAATCATGCACCAGAACGCAATATCACGCACTAAAACGGGAGATCCCACACAGGAGTAAGCAGCCCACCGCAAAAATGCGTACAAAAACCCAAACAACGCGTAAGTACGGAAATTCGTGGAAGAAAGACTATAATGGAGCTTCTAGAACAGAAAAATCAAAAACACATTAACGTAAATTTACGTAATTCTAATATATAGTGCCAGAGGAGAAGAATATACGGGGCTGGGGATAAAAGATTACATGTACATATCTGTGGGTGGGCCCGTTCGTTCAAACGAAAGTGGTTCTGGCATAGTTAGATCGTAATAAATAACTAAGGTGATAAAAAATATAAAATAAATGTACATACAGTTGACCAAAACTACGAGAAAATACAAGAGGGAAAGTAAGGAAAGGTGTATTAGAATAACTGGAAGGGGGAAGAATAAGCTGCATCAACAAAAGGCGTGGTTATATAGCTCTCTGTAGAAAGCTGGCGGAATTGTTGGCTCGGAAGTCGGAATGTGACAGTTACAAAGCATTGAGAAGAAGGAAAATAGGAAAATACAAGAGAGAAGGAAATATTGATAGAGGGATGTTAAAGAAAGTAGTAACAAAAGAAAATGTTGTGGGATGGAAGGGAGACCGTTAGGCAAAATATAATAATGGAAAGTCCAGGTTGGAATTAATAATATAGTGAGGACACTTTACAACACACCGCAAAGACGTGGCGACGAGCTGCGACAGGCACATACAAAAGACACACACATACAACACATTCAGCTATCGGCCATGGCCTTCTTCAGAAAATAGAGCACTCACGCAATCACACAGGCACACAACACAGTCATACAACCATCACCTCCGACTGCCGCACTTCGAATCACGCTCTGCAGCGAATCGGGACGGGAGGGGAGGAGAGGGGGAGGGGATAGAAAGGTTACGTCACGGTGGTGGGGATGGGTTAGATGGGAATAACGAGATGCAGCTTAGGAATGGAGTGGGGAGGCGGGTGAGGGGAGAAAATAAAGTAAAATAAATATATATATATATAGAAAGTGCATGCACACTGCAAGTACACAAGACCGCTCACACACACACACACATACACACACACACACACACACACACACACACACGATCATACATTCACACACCACTCAAAATAGGCGAGGTTTGGGATAGAGAGGTAGGAACTGTAAGGTATGGAAAAATATATATATATAGGGAAGTTGTCGTAGGTTGAGGCCTGGTTCATTTCGGGATCGGAGAATGTATTGTAGGGATAACTCCCATCTGTGCAGTTCAGAAAAGCTGGTGGTGGATGGGAGGATCCAGATGGCCCGGGTTGTGAAGCAGCGATTGAAATCAAGCATGTGCTCCGCCGCATGCTGTGCCACAGGGTGGTCCACCTTGTTTTTGGCCATTCATTTGGCGGTGGCCATTCATCCTAATGGACAGCTGGTTGGTGGTCATGCCAATACAGAAAGCTGTACAGTGCTTGCAGCACAGTTGGTAAATTACGTGGCTGCTTTCACAAGTGGCCCGGCCTCTGATAGGGTAGGATAAGCCTGTGACCGGACTGGAATAGGAAGTGCTGGGTGGGTGGATTGGACAGGTCTTGCAGCGGGGACTTCCACAAGGATATGATCCCTGTGGCAGTGAGCTGGGTTTCGGGGTGGCGTAAGGATGAAATAGGATGTTGTGAAGGTTGGGAGAGCGACGGAACACCACTTTAGGAGGCGTGGAAAGGATCTTGGGCAGGATGTCTCTCATTTCAGGGCGCGAGGATAGAAAATCAAAACCTTGACGAAGGATGGAATTTAGTTGTTCGAGACCAGGGTAGTACTGGGTGACAAGGGGAGCGCTCTTTTGTGGATGGTTACTGGTGTTAGGAAGAGGATTTGGGGTGTGTGAGGATATGGCATGGGAGATTTGTTTGCGGACTAGGTCTGTGGGGTAGTTTCTGTTTGTGAACGCCTTTGTGAGACCTTCAGCATATTCAGAAAGGGAACTCTTGTCACTGCAGATATGCCGTCCACGGGTGACCAGGCTGTAAGGGAGGGATTTTTTGACGTGGAAGGGATGGCAACTGTCAAAATGTAGGTACTGTTGGTGGTTGGTAGGTTTAATATGGACGGAAGTGTGGATGGAGCCATCAGTGAGGTGGAGGTTGACATCCAGGAATGTGGCATGGTTGGTTGAGGAAGACCAGGTGAAGTGGATGGGAGAAAAGGAATTGAGGTTCTGAAGAATGGAGGATAGGGTGTCCTGGCCCTGAGTCCAGATCATGAAAATATCATCAATGAACCAGAACCAGGTCAGAGGTTTGAGGTTTTGGGATGCTAGGAAGGATTCCTCCAGACGGCCCATGAACAGGTTGGCATAGGAGGGTGCCATGCGGGTGCCCATGGCTGTGCCTTGGATTTGATGGTAAACTTTCCCCTCAAAGGAAAAGTAGTTGTTAAGTAGGATGAAATTGGTAAGGGTTATGAGGAATGAGGTATCAGGCTTGCGTTCAAAGGGACGTTGGGAGAGGTAGTGTTCCAGAGCGGCAAGGCCATGGGCATGTGGGATGGTGGTGTATAGGGAGGTGGCATCCACTGTGACAAGTAAAGATCCAGGAGGCAAAGAGGTGGGAATGGTGGAGAGTCGGTGAAGGAAGTTGTTGGTATCCTTGATGTGGGAAGGTAGATTTTGGACAATAGGTTGGAGGTGTTGGTCAACAAGGGCTGAAATTCGTTCGGTAGGAGCACAGTAACCAGCCGCAATAGGGCGTCCAGGATTATTAGGTTTGTGGATTTTGGGGAGCATGTAAAAGGTGGGTGTGCGGGGTGTTGCTGGGGTGAGGAGGGAGATGGATTCGGGGGAGAGTTTCTGGGAGGGGCCATAGGATTTTAGTAGGGATTGGAGATCTTGTTGGACTTTGGGGATGGGGTCAATCTGGCACAACTTGTAGGTGGAGGAGTCAGAGAGTTGGCGGACCCCTTCTGCCAGGTAGTCACTGTGATCCATAACTACAGTGGTGGAACCTTTATCAGCAGGGAGGATGGTTATGTCAGGATTAGTTTTAAGGTTTCGGATGGCTCTTCTTTCTTCTGCTGAAAGCTTTGAGTTCTTGGGAAGGGACTTGGGAAAGGATGGTGAGGACAAGTTGGAGGTGAGAAACTCTTGGAGGGTAACCAGATGGTGGTTAGGTGGGAGTGCAGGGGGATCTTTGTTGGATGGTGGTATGAATTGAGACAGGCAGGGTTCAATATTGGGATTAGGTAGATTGCGGTCAGAGGGATTGGTGGCAAAGTATGGATCACAGTGACTACCTGGCAGAAGGGGTCCGCCAACTCTCTGACTCCTCCACCTATAAGTTGTGCCAGATTGACCCCATCCCCAAAGTCCAACAAGATCTCCAATCCCTACTAAAATCCTATGGCCCCTCCCAGAAACTCTCCCCCGAATCCATCTCCCTCCTCACCCCAGCAACACCCCGCACACCCACCTTTTACATGCTCCCCAAAATCCACAAACCTAATAATCCTGGACGCCCTATTGCGGCTGGTTACTGTGCTCCTACCGAACGAATTTCAGCCCTTGTTGACCAACACCTCCAACCTATTGTCCAAAATCTACCTTCCCACATCAAGGATACCAACAACTTCCTTCACCGACTCTCCACCATTCCCACCTCTTTGCCTCCTGGATCTTTACTTGTCACAGTGGATGCCACCTCCCTATACACCACCATCCCACATGCCCATGGCCTTGCCGCTCTGGAACACTACCTCTCCCAACGTCCCTTTGAACGCAAGCCTGATACCTCATTCCTCATAACCCTTACCAATTTCATCCTACTTAACAACTACTTTTCCTTTGAGGGGAAAGTTTACCATCAAATCCAAGGCACAGCCATGGGCACCCGCATGGCACCCTCCTATGCCAACCTGTTCATGGGCCGTCTGGAGGAATCCTTCCTAGCATCCCAAAACCTCAAACCTCTGGCCTGGTTCCGGTTCATTGATGATATTTTCATGATCTGGACTCAGGGCCAGGACACCCTATCCTCCTTTCTTCAGAACCTCAATTCCTTTTCTCCCATCCACTTCACCTGGTCTTCCTCAACCAACCATGCCACATTCCTGGATGTCAACCTCCACCTCACTGATGGCTCCATCCACACTTCCATCCATATTAAACCTACCAACCACCAACAGTACTTACATTTTGACAGTTGCCATCCCTTCCACATCTAAAAATCCCTCCCTTACAGCCTGGTCACACGTGGACGGCATATCTGCAGTGACAAGAATTACCTTTCTGAATATGCTGAAGGTCTCACAAAGACGTTCACAAACAGAAACTACCCCACAGACCTAGTCCGCAAACAAATCTCCCATGCCATATCCTCACACACCCCAAATCCTCTTCCTAACACCAGTAACCATCCACAAAAGAGCGCTCCCCTTGTCACCCAGTACTACCCTGGTCTCGAACAACTAAATTCCATCCTTCGTCAAGGTTTTGATTTTCTATCCTCGTGCCCTGAAATGAGACATCCTGCCCAAGATCCTTTCCACGCCTCCTAAAGTGGTGTTCCGTCGCCCTCCCAACCTTCACAACATCCTAGTTCATCCTTACGCCACCCCGAAACCCAGCTCACTGCCACAGGGATCATATCCTTGTGGAAGACCCCTCTGCAAGACCTGTCCAATCCACCCACCCAGCACTTCCTATTCCAGTCCTGTCACAGGCTTATCCTACCCTATCAGAGGCCGGGCCACTTGTGAAAGCAGCCACGTAATTTACCAACTGTGCTGCAAGCACTGTACAGCTTTCTATATTGGCATGACCACCAACCAGCTGTCCATTAGGATGAATGGCCACCGCCAAATGAATGGCCAAAAACAAGGTGGACCACCCTGTGGCACAGCATGCAGCGGAGCACATGCTTGATTTCAATGGCTGCTTCACAACCCGGGCCAACTGGATCCTCCCATCCACCACCAGCTTTTCTGAACTGCACAGATGGGAGTTATCCCTACAATACATTCTCTGATCCCGAAATCAACCAGGCCTCAACCTACGATAACTTCCCTATATATATATTTTTGCATACCTGACAGTTCCTACCTCTCTATCCCAAACCTCGCCTATTTTGAGTGGTGTGTGAATGTGTGATCGTATGTGTGTGTGTGTGTGTGTGTGTGTGTGTGTGTGTGTGTGTGTTGTGTGTGTGTGTGTGTGTGTATGCGGTCTTGTGTACTTGCAGTGTGCATGCACTTTCTATATATATATATATATATTTATTTTACTTTATTTTATTTTCTCCCCTCACCTGCCTCCCCACTCCTTTCCTAAGCTGCATCTCGTTATTCCCATCTAACCCATCCCCACCACCGTGACGTAACCTTTCTATCCCCTCCCCCTCCCCTCCCCTCCCGTCCCGATTCGCTGCAGAGCGTGATTCGAAGTGCGGCAGTCGGAGGTGATGGTTGTATGACTGTGTTGTGTGCCTGTGTGATTGCGTGAGTGCTCTATTTTCTGAAGAAGGCCATGGCCAATAGCTGAATGTGTTGTATGTGTGTGTCTTTTGTATGTGCCTGTCGCAGCTCGTCGCCACGTCTTTGCGGTGAGTTGTAAAGTGTCCTCACTATATTATTACAGTGGAATATAAATTATTTTTATGTGTCGATGTTTAATTGCCCAATCATTATATGTATTCTGATGTCATTATATTATGATGTGATTGTGAAGTTAGTATATGTATTATAGAACTAACAATGTATTACACTAATATAGTACCCATAAATGTTGGTAGATAACAAATAAGTCATAAATAACAAATATGTGGTTCCATGAGCACTAACTGACTTGGTTTCCCATACATACACTAATTCTTACAAAAACTTTATGCACATGCGAGTGTACTTCATTCTTATGTGATTATGTACGATTACATAATAGAATCTAAATTATTGTTATGTCATTATGACAATGTGCAATTGCCAGATCATTATATTTATTCTTATGCCATTATGTTATGGTGTGATTGCCAAATCATTATATTTATTATAGAAATAAAGATGTATAATTTTGATATTGTCACTACCTAGATAACTAATTAGATAAAAAATTATGACAAGGTGCCGAATAGGTGATTCCTCTCCACACAATGCTAGAGGCAGCGGCAGTCAGGATCCGTACGGTTCAGGACATCACCATCTGCTCTGTCTACCTTCCCCCAGATGAGGTTATTACCACTACTGACCTCAGTGCATTGGTTACTCAACTTCCCACACAATTTATCATTCTGGTGGACTTCAATGCACACCATCCCTTGTGGGATGGCACCCAGATATCGGGTCGTGGTAGGGATGTCGAGACACTCTTAACACAGCTGGATGTATGCCTCCTGAATACTGGTGCTCGCACACACTTCAGTATGACACATGGCACATTCTTGGCCATAGACCTTTCACTCTGTAGCACACACCTTCTTCCCCACCTCAGTTTGAGGGTACATGATGACCTATGTGGCAGTGACCATTTTCCTGTCTTCCTCTATCTGCTTTAGCCTCAACCAACAGCTAATGTGCCCCCATGATCTCTCCACAGAGCCAACTAGACAGTTTATACTTCAGCTGCTGTGGTTTCTGCTCAACTTCCCGCTGAAGTTGATGCAGCAGTCCACCATCTTACTGCAGCCATTGTTTTGTTTCTGTTGCCGAGGAAACTATTCTATGCTCCCTAGGTACGTTAAGGCGCCAGTCAGTGCCTTGGTGGATGCAAGTGATCACCGAGGCCATCCGGGATCATCAAAGAGCACTGCAGCGCCAACAACGCCACCCACGTGTTGCACACCTGACAACTTTCAAACGTCTTTGGGCGCATGCTAGACGACTGATCCAGCAGAGTAAAAAGGACTGTTGGGAGCGATATGTTGCCACTATCAGTTCTTGCACCTGCACGTCTCAGGTATGGTCGCACATGCAGCGACTCTTTGGTTACCACCCAACTGTAGGAATCCCTTTTCTCCTCATTCAGGGAACCATCTGTACAGACCCCAGTGCTATTGCCGAACATATGCTCGTATATATGCAATATTGCTCGTATTTCTGTGACAGAAGCATACAGTGTGGGCTTCCGCACTCTTAAAGAGTGGGTTGAGCAAAAGCCGTTATCATTCCGCATGCACTGCCAGGAGACATACAATGCACCATTTAGTGAGTGGGAGTTCCAGAGTGCCCTTGCTTCATGCCCTAACACCTCTCTGGGACCAGACCGCATTCATAGCCAATTCCTTCAACATTTGTCTGTGGATCTTGAGCACCACCAGCTCGCCCTGTTAAACCACATCTGAGTTGAAGGCGTTTTCCTGTCTCAATGGCAGGACAGCTTCATCATCCCAGTGTTGAAAGCAGGAGCTGATCCGCAGGTGGCTAATAGTTACCACCCTATTAGTCTGACCAATGTCATGTGCAAGCTCCTTGAACGTATGGCTCATGTGTATCCTTGCAGACTGGGGCCTCTTGGCCTCACAGCAGGAGGCCTTCCATCAGGGTCGATCCACTCTCGACAACCTAGTGTCCCTAGAGTCAGCCATTCACACAGCCTTCGCTTGGCGTGAGCATCTCATTGCTGTCTTCTTCGACCTTTGGAAGGCGTACGACACCACCTGGCGTCATCATATTCTGGCAACATTGCACGAATGGGGTTTACGGGGTGCTCTTCCCATTCAGAACTTCCTCTCCCTCCGTCAGTATTGGTACCTGTTTGAGCTCCCCTCATATTCAGGAGAACGGTGTCCCGCAGGTCTCCGTCTTAAGTGTCCCCCTCTTTTTGGTGGCAATTAACAGACTAGCAACAGTAGTAGGTGCATCTGTCTCTTGCTCCGTATTTGCTAATGACTTGTGCCTATATTATGGATCCACAAGCATCAGTTTCACTGAACAATGGCTACAGGGAGCAATCCGAAAGGCGCAATCTTGGGCATCTGCCGACAGTTTTCAATTCACCACATCCAAGACCAGTGTGATTCACTTTTGTCGCCGTCAGACGGCTCATCTGAATATGGAGCTCTATCTTGCTGATGAACTGCTTCAGGTAGAGGAGACGCACCGCTTTCTGGGCATGCTTTTCAATGCCCCCTTACTTGAACACCTCACCTTCATCAGCTCAAACAACAGTGCTGGTGACACCTCAGTGTCCTCCATTGTCTCAGCCACACTGATTGGGGGGCTGCATGAACGATTCTCTTGCAGCTGTACAAGGCCTTAGTCCAGTCCCACCTCGAATACGGAAGCATAATATATGACTCGGCAGTGCCTTCAGCTCTGCACATATTTGACCCGATACCCCATTCTAGCGTTAGGCTGTCAACAGAAGCCTTTCACACTAGTCCGGTGATGAGCCTTCTTGCCAAAGCAGGAATTCCTCCTCTCCGATTCCATCACCAACACTTGCTAGCGTCATATACCGCCCATGTTCATGCCATGCCAAATCATCCGAACCTCAGGCTCCTCTTTCTGTCTTTTGTTCCCCCTTCCCCACGAAGGCGACCCAGGTCCGGTCTTCCGATTGCGGCCCAGGTTCACTCTCTCCTCTCTTCCCTCGAGTCCCTTCCCCCTCCCTCCTTCCTTCCAATGTCCACCCCAATCGCCTCCTTGGTCTCGCCTCCACCTGTGCCTCTAGTTGGACTTGGCATGTCATTCCAAGGCTTCAGTTCCACCAGTGACACTTCGTCGCCAGTTTTTGGCGCTTCTGGACTTGTTCCGTGGTGCGGAAATGATCTACACTGACGATTCTGTGGTGGATGGCCGATCTGGATTTGCTTACGTCCATGAAGACCACATTGAATGCCATTCCCTGCCTCGTGGTACCAGTATTTTTGCTGCAGAGCTGGTCGCCATATATCATGCTCTAAAGTACCTCCACTCAATCCCTGGAGAGTCCTTTGTCATCTACAATGACTGCCTGAGTGGCCTGCAAGCACTCGACCAGTGTTTCAGCAAAGTACCTTTGGTGCAGAATATCCAAGACTCTGTTGCCTCTCTCAATAGGTTTGGTCGCTCAGTGGTTTTTGTTTGGATCCCAAGGCACATCGCCATTCCTGGCAATGAACCTGTAGATTGGTTGGCCAAACAGGCAACCACCTCATGCCCTCTTGAAATTGGTCTCGTGGAAACGGACCTTAGGTAAATGCTAAACGGAAGGTGTGAGATGCCCTGGAGTTCAGAACGGTCTGCACAAAACAAGCTTCCCACAATCAAACCATCCACAGCCATATGGAAAACTTCACTGAGGCCCAATCGCTGAGATTCCGTTGTGCTATGTCGTCTCCGAATTGGGCAACCTTGGTTGACTCACAACTATTTACTTCACTGTGAGCCACTTCCCATGTGCCACTGTGGTGTTGCTTTGACAGTATTTCATTTCCTGATGGACTGTAACATTTTAGCTCCCTTGCGACAGTCTTTAATCTTCCACCTACCCTATCCTTAGTGCTAGGGGACGATGCCACCACGGCTGAGTCTGTGCTATGTTTTCTGTGCAGCCGGTGTTTACCATTCCATTTAATGGAGGGCGCTTTATCCTGACTTTAAACCATTTTTTAGTGTTTTATTTCTTCTGACTAGCAGATATTAGTGTGTGCCACGGGACTGGCTCATCCATTATTATCCCAGTGACCAGCCAGCCACAGATTTCTGTTGTCAAACTTTAGTATGACTGAATGCTCTGCTTTATTTTCTCTATTTGTACTGTTGGTGAAAGTTCATCGTTGACATGTACTCCTCTTGGGTATTCATTCTATTTCTCCAGGTCCATACTACCATTGTTTCCACCCCACTGTGCGTTCTTTGTTAGGAACAGGGGACTGATGACCAAGTAGTTTAGTCCCCTCTAAACAACAATAACAACAATTCCATGAACACTAACAAAAATAACTGACTTGGTTTCCAGTAAGATCTCACGACTTTTTAAGGTGGAAGGAATTCGTTGCGAGACTTGCATTTTTGTCCATTTTATGGTTTTGATAGGATACAATGCTTACACAAAACATCAACGTCTTGAAACCACGTAAGCAATTTCGATGATATTTGATCCTACATAATTTACACATTGTATAACACATGGCTTCTTTCGTCAGGAAATTAGTCATGATCTAACAATCAGAGGGTTTTTTTTTTTTTTTTTTTTTTTTTTTCATATTTAATATCTTTATTTTCATTTTGATAAAGGTCAGTATTTACTGTCATTTTACACATGGTTTATATTTAAACTGGAAAATTTGAAACTTTTATTCTAATGATCCTGGTCATAGCTTAAGAACAAAGTTGCAAACTTATTGTACTTTCAATGCTAAAGCTAGCAGCTAGCTAAAGCTAGCAGGCCTATAATTTTGCACACCTGATAAATGATCCTTATTTGAAATGGGAATGACCTGTGCTTTTCCCTAATCCTTACAAGTGTTTCATTCCTGTAGAGCCCTTTGGTCTAAAGAGGTAAGGGTGGGGGAAGGGGGGGGCAAGTTCCTATGCCTACTCCATGTAAAATAACTTGGTATCCCATCAGGTGCAGTGGCCTTTCATCTACTGAGTGATTTTAATTCCTAAAACCTGCCATTTTGTCTTCCATGGAGTAATATAAAGAAGGAACTACAGTGCAATCTTCTTCTCTGAAATGGCTTTGGAAAGACATACATAATGAATCTTCCTGGCAGAATAAAACTGTGTGCCAGAACTGGGATTCAAAACTGAGACCTCCGCCATTTGCAGGCAAGTGATCTACCATCTGAACTTTCCTGTAGACTTCACGGTGTATCTTCAAAGCTTTACTTCCACTAATACCTCACCTCCTACTTTCCAAGCTTTGTCAGGATAGCTCAGATGGTAGAGCACTTGCCTACTAAAGGTCCCCAGTTCAAATCCTGGTTTGACACAAAGTTTTAATATGCCAAGAAGTTTCATGTCAGCATACTCTACTGCAGAGTTACAGAATCATTCTGGAGACACATAATATTTCAGTTTTTTGTGTCTTATTCTCTGTTTCAATATCATTATACCCACAGTTTTATAAGAAACAATTGTCAAAACATCTATTTCAAATGTTTTGTTCTTACCAGTTTACCTCTCAGGTTCTGTGTCTTCTTCCAGTAATCCCTCAGGATAATAATTTCTTACAATTTTTTAAATTTTCATTCCTGAGGAACACTATTTAGTAATAACAACGGTGATAATAGAACTTAAAGTAAGATCTTAATGACAATTATACCATATATTTTATAGTGTTTATAATAAACTTCTTGAAATGTTGAACATAAGTGGAATGGTGAGGTGTTCAGTCTGACATAGGGAGGCTGGACATGGTGGGGCAAGGAGAAGCGCAGTGAATGAGAAATAATTACAAGGGTCACCCAAACAGTAGTATGCATTAGCGCTATATAAGGCACTAGTGAGTACAGTAACTCTCTCAGTTGCTTCTTTATTTTCTATATGTAACGCTATGTACCATTAGTGCAACCACGGTGGAAGGGTATCTGTGGAGAAGCAAGACAAATGTGTGGTTCCTGAAGAGGGGCAGCAGCCTTTTCAGTGGTTACAGGGGCAACAGTCTGGATGACTGACATCAGCTAACATGGTTTTGCCATGCAGTTACTGAAAACGGCTGAAAACAAAAGGAAACTACAGTTGTTACTTCTCCTGAGGACATGCAGCTCTACTTTATAACTATACGATGATGACGTCTTCTTGAGTAAAATATTCCGGAGGTAAGATAGTCCCCCATTTGGATCTTCAGGCGGGGACTACTCAGGAGGACATCATCATCAAGAAAACCAAAACAGGCATTCTATGAGTCGGAGCATGGAATGTTCTAACCGTTAACTGTGTAGGTAAGCTAGAAAATTTGAAAAGAGAAATGGATAGGTTAAAGTTAGATATGGTAGGGATTAGTGAAGTTCGGTGGCAGGATGAACAGGATTTCTGGTCAGGTGAGTACAGGGTTATCAATAAAAAATCAGTTGCTGGTAACGCAGGAGTAGGTCTGATAATGAATAAGAAAATAGGAATGCGGGTAAGTTACTATGAACAGCATAGTGAATACATTATCGTAGTAAAGATAGACACAAAGCCAACACCGACCACAGTAGTGCAAGTTCATATGCCAACTAGCACAGCCGATGATGAGGATATCGAAAAAATGTATGAGGAGAGAAATCATTCAGACAGTTAAGGGAGATGAAAACTTTATTGTGATGGGGGACTGTAATTCGGTAGTAGGAAAGGGAAGAGAAGGAAATGTAGTAGGTGAATATGGACTGGGAAAAAGGAATAAAAGAGGAGATCGCTTGATAGAATTTTGCTCAGAGCACAGTTTAATGATCACCAACACTTGGTTTAATCATCATAAAAGAAGGCTGTAGAAGAGACCAGGAGACACTGGAAGGTACCACATTGACTTCATAATGGTAACGAATAGATTTAGAAACCAGGTTCTAAACTGTAAGACATAACCAGGGGCAGATATAGACTCTGACCACAACTTATTGTTATGAACTGCAGATTTAAACTTAAGTGACTGCAGAAAGGTAGAAAGGTTAGGAGATGTAATCTGGACAAATTGAAGGAACCAGAGGTGGTTGAGAGTTTCAGAGGGAGCATTAGGCAAGGATTGGCTGAAACGGGGGAAAGTAATACAGTAGAAGAAGAATGGGTAGCTCTGAGAGATAGGGTAGTGAAGGCTGCAGAGGACCATATAGGCAGAAGGACAAGGCATAATAGAAATCCCTGGATAACACAAGATATACTGAATTTAATTGATGAGAGGAGAAAATATAACAATTCAGCAAGTGAAACAGGAAAAAGGAAGTACAAACATCTGAAAAATGAGATTGATAGGAAGTGCAGACTGGCTAAGCAGGAGTAGCTAGAGGACAAATGCAGAACCGTAGAAGAATGCATAACTGGGGGAAAGACAGATACCAGCTACAGGAAAATAAAAGAGATATTTGGAGACAAGAAAAGCAGCTGTATGAATATCAAGAACTCAGACAGGAAACCAGTACTAAGCCAAGAAGGGAAGGCTAAATTGTGGAAGGAATATATAGAGGGCCTATACAAAGGAAATAAACTTGAAGGCAGTATTCTAGAAATGGAAGACAAAGCAGAGGAAGATGAGATAGCAGATATGATACTTCGAGAAGAACTTGACAGAGCGCTGAAGGACTTGAGTCGAAACAAGTCCCCTGTAGTAAATGATCAATTTGGATTTAGCAGAAATGTAGGAACACGAGAGGCAATACTCACATTACGACTTATCTTAGAAGACAGGCTAAGGAAAGGGAAACCTACGTTTTTTGCGTTTGTCAATTTGGAGGAAGCTTTTGACAATGTTGACTGGAACACACTCTTCCAAATTCTGAAGGTATCAGGGGTAAAATATAGGGAGCGAAGAGTTATTTTCAACCCATACAAAAACCAGACAGCGGTTATTAGAGTTGAAGGCCAAGAAAGGGTCACAGAGGTTGGGAAGGGAGTAAGATAGGGTTGTAGCCTTTTCCCTTTGTTGTTCAATCTGTACATTGAGCAGGCAGTGAAGGACTGGAAGGAGAAATTTGGAGAGGGCATTAAAGTGTATGGTGCACGGAGAAGAAATAAAAACATTGCGGTTTGTCAATGACATAGTAATCCTGTCAGAGACCGCAAAAGATCTGAAAGAACAATTGAATGGGATGGACAGTGTCTTGAAAGGAAGATATAAGATGAACATTAAGAAGAGTAAAACGATGGTATGAAATGTAATGTCAGAAAATCAGGTGATGCTGAAGGAATTAGATTAAGTAATGAGACAATAAAAGTAGTAGATGAATTTTGTTATTTGGATAGCAAGATAACTTCTGATGGTCGAAGTAAAGAAGATATAAAATGCAGAATGGCTATGAGAAGAAAAGCGTTTCTAAAGAAGCGAAACTTGTTAATATCCAATATTAATTTAAATGTTAGGAAGTCCTTACTGAAAGCATTTGTCTGGAGTGTAGCATTGTATGGGAGTGAAATGTGGATGATTAGAAGTTCAGATAAAAATATGATAGAAGTTTTTTAAATGTGGTGCTACAGACGAATGACGAAAATTAGATGGGTAGATCACGTAACTAATGAGGAGGTGCTTAATGGAATCGGGGAGAAAAGGAGTTTCTGATATATCCTGACTAAGAGAAGGCATAGATTGGTTGGACACATTCTGAGACATCAAAGAATTGTCAACTTAGCATTAGAAGGAAGTGTGTGGGGTAAAAATCGTAGAGGGAGACCGAGGGATGAATATAGTCAGCAGATTCAAAAGTATGTATGTTGCCGAACATATTCTCAGATGAAGAGTGTTGCACAGGATAGGGTAGCGTGGAGAGCTGCATCAAACCAGTCTGCGGACTGAAGACCTCAACAACAACAATGTAATGCTACATGCTGTTCACATTGACAATGTTGTGACTATTAGTGTTTGTGATGTTTAAAAAAATAGAGAATGCCAGCAGTTATGAAGTTAGGGCTGTGATCAGGTTTCTCAATGCCCAATGTGCCCCATCAATATTAATCATTGAGTGAAGGAGGTGTGTGGAGACAAATCTGTCGATGAGTCATCTGTTTGGCACATGTTTCACAACTTCAACTTAGGAAGAAAGAACACTCATGATGATGAGCATTGGGGACAGCCACCTGAGACTACTAACAAACTGAAGAACTATTGGTGCATAACAATTGATGAAATTTAAGAAAATTTCAGTAATGTTTACGAACAATTATTCATGAAATTGGAAGACTGTGTGATTATGTATGCTTATATAAGAGTGGCACATGTATATGATGCTGGAATACACACATTTGTCATGTGTTATTATAAATGTTTAAATATGCACAATGAATATGTAGATAAGTAGTTTAATGCATATTTTTTCATTGAAACTTAAATATTTTCTAATATTTACTACTTTTTATCACTACTTTCTGGATGACCTCTGTATCTTGGTGCACTAGGACGAAAGTAAGGAAGAAGGATACCATATATACTTGAGTAATCTGCGCCCTCAACTAATCCGCGCACCCCAAAATTGGAACCGGGGGGGGGGGGGGGGGGGGGGGTCAGCGCGATTGTCATATCCAGAGCGTGCAAATCTCGTACCAAACCCATAAAATTATCATATTTTTCCTACTAAACATTCTCATACAAACTGAAAAATATTTCATTTTTAACTATTGCTGTGAAAACGTACTCACAGACTGAAATGACGCTTATAGAATCTGAACAGTTAATAAATAGATGGAGCTGAGACTGGTATTACACGGTCATAGCCGGCCGCGGTGGCCGAGGTGACTGAGGCGCTACAGTCACGGTCAGCACGGCCACTACGGTCGGGGGTTCGAATCCCCCCTCGGGCATGGATATTTGTGCCGTCCTAGTTCGTAAGTGCTTCATAAGTAGTTTGTAAGTTTAGGGACTGACGACCCCGTAGTTGAGTCCCATAAGCTTAACAAACATTTGGACATTTGAACGTGGTCATATATCTTTGTCAAAGTCGATGTCATGTATTTCCATCAAAGATATTTGATAGTCTATAGGGGACTTAGACATACAGGTATCTTTCATCAAATGTAGTGCCTTGCCATATATTTGATTATAAAAATTGCTTGTTTTCTGTTCACTGCAACCAATAATGTAACGACTTTGAGCGCTAGCATTACTGGTGCTAACCGATGTGTGCCTGAATTTGAACATAGCTGCAATGCTACCCCATAATTAATGTTTAACTCCAGTAGCAAGAAATTGCTGTAACCCTATCTTCTCCAGATATAGTCTATGTCGTGTGCCAATAGCGGTGTGGGTAATATAGTGATACTGAACTGATTAATACCCAACTTAAGTAGATAACATACTTTATTACTCAGAAAGATGGTATCACAAACAAATGCAATTAGTCATTCTTACATCAACAAAGCAACTGTTCATACTTTGTACACGCCGTCCGCGCTGGCAAAGAAACTAGCCGAAAGAGACACTACTCACCCGAAACAGCTTGTGACGTGAGGAGACCCTTTACAGTGAAATTACTGATATGTTGGGTCACTGTCATTATCAAGTAAATTATATGCAGTTTTGATAGTGACTAAGGCAACACACAATATAAAGTTGTTATTATCCGCTATCTTGAAATATGATGACCATAATACCCTTTTTAACACCATGATGATGATTTATGTCTAAGGAAAAATTACAAATATTTCTTTGTCAAAGATTTCATCAAAAATATTATCGTGTCATACTGGCCTAAAGGGATCTGTTTTTTAAAGTGGAGTAATATCCGCCTAGTGTGTTTTCTCGTTGCAGATGGAATAATACCCACCTAAATTCAAGTAATCTGCTCACCCCAATTTTTCATTCATAAATTCAGGAAAAAATATGTGCATATTACTCAAGTATATACAGTATTAGACTTTAATGCAGTAAAGGGAGAGATTGGGGAGGGGTAAGGAAGTAGATGGGGAGATAGCAGGTAGGTGCAGGGCTGCAGTGGGAACAAGGAAGAGGTGTCTCTTGGAGTTTAGGTTCATTACTGTGTTTTGTATCTGCTTAGACTCCAGGTTCTGTTACCTCTATTGTTGTATAATACCTATAAGATAGATTGTGAGGTAGAAATACAGAAATAATAAACTTTTTTATTTTATTAAATACCATATACAGAGCTCATAATTTTAACTTACTGCCATTGCATCAGGTCCACCAAACTTAACAGGTATTTTTGTTCTTTCCCATGTTGCTGTTCTCTTACTAGATGCAGGCTGAGATCTCTGAGCAATTTTCATGTTATCTGAAGTCTTCATTTTCTCATCTTTCTTTGCATTACTATCACCCTGCAATTAAATTATTCCTAGCTTATAAGCAATGCTAGTGCAGTAAATATGGTGATACCTTAAAATAAAAAGTGTAAACAACAGACACGCAACTGACTAGTCAGTCATTAACAGTGATAAGTAGCGGGCATGTGTACATTGTGTATCAATACTATTGTGTCACAAATTGCAATGTAGCAACATATCTAAAACAAGTGTTCAAGGTATCCTCCAGAAAAACGGAAAACTTTGTGCAAAGTTTTTCCCACACAGCTTGAATCCTTAAGAAATATGAATAGATCACGTGACTTGTTTTGAAACACAAAATGCAGACGACAATTTTCATGAAAATATAATAATAATAAATAAAAAATTACTAAATTAAAAAACCATGGGTAATGATCACAAAATGACAAAGTGCAGAAAGTCATATGAAGGATCAATACTATGGGAACATGAATGACATTAAAATACATTCTGACAAGCCAGTTTAACAACAGCATCCTACAGAAAGACTTTTCTGGCAGTTTCACATGGTTAAAATTGGAGAGAATGAGTTAATTCTTGAAAATGATGAAGAGGGGGCTAAAGTTGCACCAGTGGAGCTTAGAGGACAATGCTATGAGACCTACTTAACTATAGAAACATTAGGCTTTCAGATTCGTATGTCTCATTTGAGTGGCCTGGGAAGAAAAAAACTTCTTTAACAGCTTGAAAATGTCGTGGTTTGTACCTACAAAATAGCAATTCTGCTTTCATCTCAATAAATCTACAGCAGAAAATCACTGTTTGCATGTGGAAGCATATGGAGTATATGCTATGTTATTATCAGTCTGCAGAGATTGGTTTTGACAATTAAACAATTATGGTTTCCAGATTAGTGAAAACATGCATTCAGTTCAGTGTGATGTACCATGATGTGCAGAAGTGGGTAAAAACGTGAATGCTGAATACTACAAAGTTCAGTTAATGAATATGAATCCTGCAGTGAAAGATGGGGCCTTTGCCTTATGAGGGCAAGTGCTCTAGTAGCTGAGCTACCCTGGCACACTTCAAGGCCTGTTATCACAGCTTTACTTTCACCAACACCTCACCTCCTACATTTCAAACTCCACAGAAGTACTGCAAAACGTGCACTCCTTGAAGACATGACTACTCCTGCTAGGTTTGCAGAAGAACTTCTCAACAGTGCCAGTTTTCGCGCCTGCCGCCTTTGTCGCCGAGACAATGGATCAGCCTTCGATGGTACAATCGCTTCCGCCGAACCAGCGACCGCCACCGGGTTTTCAACATAATATGGAGCATTTTTACGCTGCTACTTGTGTGGGTGAGGACTTTTCACAGTGTGTGTGTGTGGCTTTACAACTCCTACACTGCAGCAGCATGTGGGTACCCCGGCACGTACATTGGACTCTGCATATGGTAGCCCGGACAAGTCTGGTGCTACATTTACTAATCATGTTCAAAATGTGCCTACTCCACCCAGTTCCGCATGTTGGTGACGGTTTAAATTCAAACGTGCCGTTAGTGTATCCCTGCGCACAACTCTTGTACTCTACGCCTCGCCATGCCACTTCTCCGAGTGCCCAAAATATTCCACACGCTCATTACGTCAAGCAGCCTAATCAGTTTGGTGCTAATGTGCAGTGTACACCACACAGGACTTTGTTGTTGATGTCGAGCCACCCATTCCACAGCGTACACCTGTCTTTCCACCGCCTCTGCTGCAGGAAGAGGTCCCTCCGGTTTCGCTTCATTATGCTCCTATGTCAGTGCCTCTGCCACGCCATCCTCCTCAAGTCCAGTTTGCCGAGGATTCAGCCCATCAAGAGACTGCTTCGAAGCCTCCTCCGCCTTTGTCGGATCCTACTTTGGTACCTGCATCTCGACAATTGGTCAACTGGCCGAAACTTCCGGCATTCAAACCCGCTCACCCGGAGTTTTGGTTCAACCTGGTCGAGCAAACAATTAGTGTCTGTGCACTTGACGACAATGTTTGGTTCACATGTCTCATGAACCATCTTCATGACCGTCTGGACTTAATTTACGACTTGGTTAAGTCTCCCCCTCTGAACAAGAAGTACATTACAGCCAAACAGACTATACTAGAACATGTCTCCAAGACGAGAAGAGAAAACGTTCGATAACTCATCTACGAAGAACGTCTCATTGCCTGCGACTTCTCGTTGAGGAGAGCGACATGCCTGACGACATGCTCACAGAGATGTGGACCGAAAAGCTGCCTTTGTTGATCCAAACCGCTATCTCCGCCGTCGAAAATAGGCCGAACAGAGAATGCTTGCGTGCCGCTGACTGAGCCTACTCCGCTCTGCTGCGTGAATGCCGCGTCCAGCAGTACCCCCAATTTTCAACCACAACCGGAGTTCCGGCGTGGACGTCCTACCAAAATTAAGTCTGTCAAGCTCTTTGTACTATCGGCACCTGACAGCCCATGCAATGACAGCACATCGGATTCCGTGGAAGATTCTGGGCCGCCGCCGTCTGACTACTCGCAAAAGCGGACGTCCGCCCAAAACTACTGTTTCCTTCACGAAAAGTTTGGGGAACAAGCACATAATTGTCGACTGCCGTGCTCCTACTCAAACCTCAATCGCAGGTAGGCAGCGGCGCCACCTCATGCGGTGTAAACAACGGGCGCCGTCTCATGCTCCATTCTGTGTCTAACACCAATGCGCCGAACGGGTGCATCTATGTTCGTGATTTGTCCACTGGCTTGGACTTTCGCATCGACACAGGTGCAGATGTTTCCCTGCTCCCATCCCGTGGGAGCAGGGATGTTTTATGTGCTGTAAATTCATCTAGTTTGGCGTGCACTGGTTCTACTTCATATACAGTGTCCCTCTTGCCTGAGTGCAACTTGAAATGGACCTTCCTTGTGGCTCAGGTTGATGAACCTATCCTTGGTGTAGACTTTTTATGACATTACCAGTTGTCACCGGACTTCGTTCGTAACACAGTGCACTACCCGAAAAGACAGCGACACATTCCGTGTGTTTCGCCCAGTTTAGCCACTCCTTTGGGTTCGGAAACGTATAAACAGTGTTCAAGAGTTATGGACGAGTTAGACTGTGTTGTGACAAAATGGCTCGACAAGCATGAACAAGTTTCATATCTTAGAAGTGAGAGGAATCAGTTGCTTCACAGCCTACAAGTCGCTCAATCGCAACTTGCTTCTGCCCAGTGTCAATTGGATTTACTCCGGACCTCTTCGCCTGCTTGCATATCACAGGTTAGTCACTGTGTGGCCCCTGCGGGCGGTGTTTTTAATTCTGTGCCGGTGTGCCATTCTCCTTGTGTCAGTGACTGTGCTAAACTGTTGCCTCAGACTCACGCAGACGCTCGTAAACAGAGACCAGTTGCTATAGCAACAGCGTCTACTTCCAACGCCGCATGTGGCACCCTTGGTAACTATTGTTCAGTGTACCAACCTTACCGCGAGTGACTTGTCAGCCAGTAGCTCCCATGTTGCGTACTGTTGGCACGCTTGTACTAATTCCCCTCCAATGCCATAGTTTCGCGTCGTCGCCACCCCTTGCACTGTGCCTGAAACAGCTGCCTACCGCGTCGCTCCTGCATGCAGTTGGCAGCCGTGTAGTTCCGAGCCTGAAGTGCCGCAGTTTCACCTGGCCGCCACAGCTTGTGTGCTGTCATGGGCAGACTGTAACTTCATGTCAACAGCGCTGCAGTTTTGCCCTGCTACCACTGCTAGCCCTACATCACAGACAATTGCCACCCATGCCGCGCATAATGTTTTTGTTGTTAAGAACGGCACTCAGCACAAACTCCGCCTGACTGACAGCTCGCCTATTTCGTGTTGCCCATGCCGCCGCAAACTAGACTTCATTAAATTTGCCAGAGATCAATTAGATGAGTCACTTAAAGCTGGTATCATCGAACCCTCATCTGCGATCCATTTCCTTCAAAAGAAGGGCGGCTCATGGCGCATGGTCGGGGATTACACTAGGTTGAATGCGGGTACTGTTTATTGTTAATCTAAGTAATGCCAAAATGATGCTTTACTTTATAGATGTTAAAAACTCTTTATTATTATAGCAATAGGCCTATTTCGGCACCGTGGCCATCATCAGGCTATCTGCGGACAAATATTAAAGGTTACAATGAGTAAAATAAAGATACTTACAATTTTGATACATTTTTCGTGACATATTATTCCAGACTTACATCCATATGGCATCGTGGAGGTATAATTTATTATAATAACTGCATATAATTGCAGTATAAATGCTCTTTAGATAGTATATATATTTTATTTTATGCTTATCAGGTATTAGTTCACTACTGCTATTCTGTCAGTTTGACATATCCTCCGGCGATGTTCTATGGTTACAGTTTGTTTATTACTGCATATAGTGGGATCTTTGGTAGTGTGGTGTGATCTTTATTATGTTATAGTATTAAGATACATATCTTTGTTTTAACTTGATACGAAAATTTTAATAAAGTTGTCTAGATAATGTTTGTGTTTTAGTTCGGTTTGTTCATTTAAAATTTCATCATGGCTTTCCTTCAAATGTGTATAAATTTCTATCTCTTCCAGGATGTTCATATGATAACCTTTTGGTGTGATATGTAATATTTTCATTGCGTCTGTAATTCGATCATTTCATGATTTTCCGTTTTCAAGTGGTTAAAAAATGCTGAAAGATTTTTGTCGGAATTTCTTGTATGTTCTTTGTATCGAATTTCAAAATTTCTGCTAGTTTATCCTATATAAAATTTCTGACAATCCTTACAATTAATTTTATATATACCTGGTAATTGATATACTGGCATTTTTGTCTTAGTGGAATGGATTAAGGTTTTATGTTATGTGCAGTTCTGTAGGCAAATCTGACTGTATTTTTTTTTTAGTAATGTGTTCAGCTTATCAGATGTTCGTCCTATATATGTGTGTGGTATATATTTAATTTTTTGTTTTAAGGACGTATCTTTCGAGAGCTTAATGTCATTTAGAATTTTATTAGGTTTGTGTTTCTTGTGTTTGTTTCTGAAGTAAACACGACCTTGCCCTCCTGTGGCTAGGCCGGGCCAGCGCTAGCCACAGAGCACAATACGGGCACGAGCAATCTTAATGGACTGCTAGGCCATAACATCCCTCCCCCTTGGGGTAAGGGGCTGGATTCGGGACAGTGGCGAAGGAGTCTGGCTGCTGGGAATCTTCCACCTCCATCCGATCGTCTGGTGGCTTCCTTCCACTCCCTAGCCAGAACCACCTCGTACACGGACGAAACCCCTTTGCGTGGCAAGGGGTTCGCCCTCACGAGCGATGTCTTGCTGCTCCCAGCACTGGTGATGGCAGTGGGTCCTCCCTTTCCCCCTCCTGTGGTACATCCGTCTGCAACTCGGGGCCGCAGTCGGCTGGCTCCAAGGTGCCCCCACCGCTGGTAACCGGAGCTGCCCAGTCCTTGGAGCTGGCCCCTGGGGCTGCAGCAGGGAAGCGGGCTCCAGCCCCCGGCGATGGCAGGAAATCCCCTTGCCCACCAGCCAATGTCCGCAGAAATGAAGTTGGTAGAGAATTGTCCCCTGATGGCGCTCTTGACTGAGGGGCGCTGGAACTGGAAAAGGGGGAAGGGACTGTAGGAGTGGGAGAGGATGGCGGATCCAGAGCTGATCGTGGTGGCAGGTGAGGATACCAGTAGGAGAACGGACCTCACAGAGACGACGGCCGCGCCTCTGAACGATCACGGCTGGGACCCAACAAGGGTGGCAGCCGTAGCCTCGAGCCCAAACAGCCTAACCTGGGGCAAAATGTGACAGAGGAAAAGGACGGGGCGCAGGAGAGCCCGGATACAAGAAGGACAACAGCATCCTATGAGGGCGGCCGTGAAGGAGCTCAGAGGGGCTCTGTCGACCGGCCAGAGTGGACCGATAAGATGACAAGAATCGGAGGAGGGCTTTCTCCATGGAAAGATGTGACACATACTTACACATGTCTTGAAAGTGCGGACAAACCTCCCCGCTGCCCCATTTAACTGTGGGTGGAAAGGTGGGGCCAGGACATGGTGGATCCCTTGGGTAGAACAAAAATCGTGAAATTGTTGTGAAGTAAACTGTGGCCCGTTATCTGTCACCAATGCGGCCGGGAGACATTCAATAGAAAGAGAGACTCTTAGCCAGTGCAGTCACTATTTCCCATCCGCATCAGGACGCTACTTTGTTTCTAACCACTGACACTAGTGACAACGCTGAGGGGGCAGTATTTAGTCAGTCTTTTGGCGACACTACCACTCCCCTCAATTTCTATTCAAAGAAACTGAACAACGCACAGAGAAAATACTCCGCGTTCGACAGGGTGCTTCTTGCTGTGTACGAAGCAATTAAACATTTTCGCACAGAATTAGAGGGTAGAGACTTTTATGTGTTAACGGACCATAAGCGCCTCGTTTCGGCGATTAAGAACCCGCCCCCTCATCCCCCTCTCCGATTCTTTCGCCACATGGACTATGTGCTACAGTTTACAAACGATGTGTGTCATATCAAGGGGGCAGATAATGTTGTTGCGGATTTTGTCTCCTGTGTGGGAGCTGTTTCTTCCTTGATTGAGTTGTCAGACCTCCCTAGGCTGCAATCGGAGGATCCTGACAAGATACAGTTGATCTCAGATCACAGTTCCTCACTTAAACCAGTCCGTGCCACCTTCCCCGGCATTTCTGGTGAGGTCCAGTGTGATGAGTGTACGGGCTCCCTGCACCCTGTCATACCAAAGTTGCTCCAAAGCCAACTCTTCAACAAACTCCACTCACTTGCTCACCCGGGCGTTAAAGCCTCCACTCGCTTGGTTTCCGAGCGTTTCGTATGGCGGGATAATTTCCAGTCTTGGGCTCGCGCCTGTGTACCCTGCCAGCAGAACAAAGTTTTGAGGAACAATTTGCCTCCCCTTGGCAGTTTCTCTCAATGCAAGGGACGCTTTCAACATGTACACATCGATTTAGTGGGCCCCCTCCCTGCGTCCGAGGTTTGAAATACGTTCTCTCTGCCATCGACCACATCACTCAATGGGCTGAGGTCATCCCGATTTCAACTATGACCTCTCAGGCTGTTGCTCATGCCTTTTTAGACCAGTGGATTGCTCGTTTTGGCTGTCCTGTGTAAGCGTTGACAATTTGAGTCTGCTTTATTTTCCGATCTTTGTCATTTGTGTGGTATCGTTAAAATCCACACGGCAGCATATCATCCTCAAAGCAATGGCCTCATCAAGCGTTGGCATCGCACCTTGAAGACAGCTCTGCGTTGCCATGGCTCGCTCTGGACTGAAGCGCTCCCCCTTGTTTTGCTCGGCTTACGCACCACTTTCAAAGAGAACCTTAAGGGCTCTGTCGCCAAGTTTGTTTACGGCCAGCCGTTGGTGCTGCCTGGGGAACTGGTGTCTCCTTCCCCTGTTGCTCATTCTTCCGAGCCGCCTTCTATGGTCGAAAGGGTGGCGTCCAGTCACACTCCGCCGCGTGTTTATGTTCTGCGCGCTCTTCTGTCGTGTGATTAGGTATTCTTGGGGGGGGGGGGGGGGGGGACACGGTCAAGGCACGCTTCAGTCACCATATACTGGCCCTTATAAGGTTGTTAGGTGTTCGTCCAACAACCTGGACCTGTCAATCAAAGATAACATTGTCACTGTCTCGCTCAACAAGGTGAAACGGGCTTTCATTGAGCCGTCCGCTCTTACTTCTGTCGGCGATTCTCCCTCCTTTTCTCCTTGTGAGGGTTTTCAGGAATCTTCGCCCTCTCAGGCCTCATGGTTGGGTGCCAGTACCCCTCGCCGTTTTCTCCGAGTGCCTCCTCTTCTTTCCTCTGTGAGTCACCACTCATTCCTAGGTTTTCCGCCTCAGCTCTCAACTGGCCGAACTGCGGATTCTTCTATTTCCACAGAGGCCTTCCTTACTTCTTGTCATCTTTCCTCCCCTGGCTACGCTCGGCCGCGTCATTCAGCCACGGCCACAGCCCCCTCTCACTCCGAGAGCTCTCCCTGTCGAGGTTTTCCCTTGCCTACCCCACCGTCCTCGCCTCCGCCATCTGCTCACACTATTGAGCTATGCACACACATTCACCCAGATGACATCAGTGGTGGTCACTGGTAGGTCGGCAGTTGTGTTACTGGCGTGTGACAAAGCTCAGGCAGGTTCACCCTCGCAGAGGGTTGTGCGTCACTTTAACAAGTGGAAAGGTGCTGCTTCGCATGCCAGACGACGCGTCGCTTCGGCCGTCTCCAGCTTCGGACGTCACCTTCGCCATCTGCCGTTGCTGGCGGACTTCGCGGTGAGTGTTCCGAGTTTTGTCCCCAGCTTGCCGCCTTCACGCCCTCTTCTGCAGGACGTGGAAGAGATACTACTCACATTCTTGGATTCTCATCACCCCCTCCACCCACCATCAGGTGGGTAACCGCCAAATGTGATATCTCTGCGATGGATGGTGTTCCTTGGTATGTTCCCAGAGCCAGTTAGTTACCTCATGGCCGCCTACCTATGTACAAGCCTTGATGAAATAAATCTTTATTTACTGGCAGAATTAAAGATGTGAGGACAGGCCATAAGGCATAACAGTGTAGCTCAGTCAGTAGAGCATTTGCCTGTGAAAAGCAGGTCCCGGGTTCAAATCACAGTACAGATTTAATCTGCCAGGAAATTTTATCTCAGTGCTCTGATGCCTTCTGATTATTATTTGTTTTATTTTTTGTAGCATGGCCTTCTGGAACACCGGTCCAAAACTTTTATTGCTCTCAAAAAGGGCTCCATGAGTTTTTATCTAAAGCTACCCAAAATTTGATAGCTACCAAAAACGTAGAGAAAGTTCTAACTAGTGAAGGACACTACTTGCATTAAATTAACTTATACCATTCCATTAGAGTGAATATTGTTACCTCTCCAACAAATAGCAGAATTCCTGTACATACATGAATAATCTGCACCCTTGATTAATACATGTTCCTTAATTTTAATACTGTTGTACAGGTTGTTTAAACATTAACATAACCACTTAAGTGACATATATTAGGATCCCAAATGGCTAGGAAACATAATTTCCACCAGCTGTGGCTCCAGGCAAATTGTTGAATTCCAACATGGATTTTCCATAATTAGATTTTGCCTAGTTGTATCTTCTGACTATAACCTTGTGATTATCCTTAGTTACTGTTTTCTAAAGAATTCCTTTTCATTCTTTCCTTCTCCCTTATACTTTCCTTTCTCTCATAGCTGTTCTGTACACTCGCATTACAACTTCTATGGCACACTATATTAACGATCCAGCCTACTTACAACACATGGCTGTGTAACCAAACAGTTTGTGGATGCAGCTAAATCTTGCCCCCCCCCCCCCCCCCCCCCCATCACCCGCAGTTATTCACTTATACACATTTCCTTCCTCTCCTGCTCATATTCCTGTAGTGTTTTTTTTTTTTTAATATATATATATTTTTTTTCATATATATATATATATATATATATATATATATATATATATATATATATATATATATATATATATGTCAACAACCAATGAATCCCAAAACCCATCTGTTGTAAACCTATGAGTGCAAACACGAATATGCACAAGAAAACATCAATCCATTCCTCTAAATGCATCTTCCCTTCCACATATCTTAGTACAAGATTTATAATTTTGTGTGATTGTACGTACTTTGTGCAATCTTAAAGTGCCAGTATGTGTCCTTGTTTCGCATTTCTGCACCCACACATAGATTTGTTTATTTGTGCAGAATTTTTGCTTTAAAATGCATCCTCGTGGGTATGATTTTGTGTGGTTTTGTGTTCTCCTGCATAGTTCTTCATTCTTGTGTGTGATTTTGCATGCTTGGGTCTGATTTTGTGTATTTGTATCTATTTTTGTGTGCCTGGTGCATATTTTGCTTATTAAGACACCTACTTTCAGACCTTAGGCTCCTCATAATCTCATTACACCATCTCCCCCATCACTTTCCATCTTTCTTAGACCATCCCAGCTCCAATGGCTCCATGCTCTGTTCAGAAAATTATCACTTTCCCTGGGCAAAACCTATTCACACATATTCTTCCTAAAATGCTGCATAAACCATGGAATACCTGCCAACATTGTAACTATAAAAATTCCATTCTCTAGATCCCACCCCTTCACAGTGACCTGCACCTTTTCAGAAACCAATAATCCTTGATCCTTACAAACCCAGTTCTGTCCATATGATGTAAATTCCATAACTATATCCTCATCCTCCACAAGATACTGTTACTGTGCGAACCAAACTACATACATACCATCCCTCAGTCTGAATCCTTGGCTCTCCAGCAACTAGAGTAGCACCCCAAACACCACTTCCACAAGTTATCCAGCCTGCTGTCATCCACCTTGGAGCACCAATATCCAATCCTTATCCTACCCACAGTGTTCCTCCTTGTGAACTCCTCACAGCACCACGGCATTTCTTAGCTAACCTCTTGAACTTACGTAATCCCTCCATACTCCCTACCAACAGTGCACAACATCCAGTGTAAAAACAACCTCAGAACACTGTGATTAACTGGTACATAAGAAACAACAACCCTGCAGAAGATTCCATTCTATAGAAGCATGTTAGACTCATCAAAGACCTACTCTCCTTTTCTTAATCCCCAAGATGGAAATACAGTAGAATGTCGATTATCCGATGTAATTTGGGGACATGGGTGTTCGGAAAACTGGTTTGTTTGGATAATTGAACTGTACATGTTTATTTGCCAAAAAGAAGTACTGTACAGTACATTTATTCATAAAAAGAGGCATCTCTTTTAGTATTACAAAGTAACGTATATAGGAATATACAGTATGTTCTGTTTATTAAACAAAAATATATACATATTACATATGCATTTTGCATGAACAATACACACAGTATACAAAATTAATGTTTAAAAAAATCCTTTATTTTGGTCTGTCTAAGCAAGCCTACATGCTTACGAACAGCTAAGTCACGTACTTTTTTCATTACAGATATCTGAAACTGGTCACTTTCAACTTGGACTTCAAACCATCACAGTATTTAAACAAGCGAACACCTCAGAAGTTGTTGGTATACTTTCATCTTGACTTTCTAGAGCACTGATTGATGAGATGCTGGCAGCGTCATCTTTAGCAGTGACAATGTTTACAATCTCGCTGTCCTGCACGATTTGGTGTCCTGGATCTGCATCATCAATATTCATCCATTCATGAACGTCTTCTTCATCACATCCATTGCAATCTATTTCTTTTAGCATACCGAGAATTTCGGACATATCAGTCTGTTCGTCATTTTCAATCATAGCTTGTGAATTTTCTTCTGTGTCAAAAATTTTATTCCAGGCTTTTTTCAAATTCTCTTCCTTTACACAATTCCATGCTGAGCTGATCATGTAGGATGGGTCTTTCAAGTCAAAATTCTTATGATTTCTTAAGAGACTTTCTTCTCCATCCTCTTCTCTTTCTAACAATAACTTATGCAACAATTCTTTTCTGTAATATCGTTTCATCCATGGGCTGTAATAAGGAGGTTATGTTAGGTGGAAGAAATATTACCTTTAAGAACTCATCTTTTTCGTTTAAAATATCACATGACGGATGAGTTGGTTCATTGTCAAGGAGAAGTAGTGTTTTCTCCCTCTTCCCATTCTTTAGCTGATGAGCTTTCACAGATGGTACGAAAACGTCCAGAAAGAACTTCATAAAAATCGTACTATCCATCCAGGCACTCGTTTGTGAGGTGTACACAACAGACAAGGCTGACGTATTAACATGCTTGAAACAACGTGGTTTTTTACTTTTAACAATGACGAACATAGGCAGTCGGTGACTTCCAGTAGCATTAGCACAAGCCAAAGCTGTAATATGGTCCTTGCTCTTTTTAGGACCAGGTGCTGCTAATTCATGGCGTGAAACAAGAGTTTTTCTCAGTAAAGCTTTCCATTTAAGTTCAGTTTCATCAGCATTGTAAATATTGTCGAGAGCATAATCTTCTTCCCTTAATACGTCCCTTAGTTTGACTTTGAAAGAATCAGCTGCTGAAGAATCAGCCAACAGTTTTTCTCCCTTTATTGTAAGCTCACGAATGCCGTGTCTTGACTTGAAGCATTTTAACCAGCCCATGCTTGCTTTAAAGTTCAAAGGCACTTCAAATTTTTCATTGAACTGCATTGCCTTCTTACACAGAATGGGACCTG
Source organism: Locusta migratoria (assembly GCA_026315105.1). Classification (NCBI taxonomy): domain Eukaryota; kingdom Metazoa; phylum Arthropoda; class Insecta; order Orthoptera; family Acrididae; genus Locusta; species Locusta migratoria. Next base: position 504,562,248 of record CM048746.1, on the reverse strand, counting down.
AGGTAGGTTCTCCTTGCGAACTCTTTTGTGTAAACCACTTGTAAACAGCATCATCTAGATATGTGTTAGTGGCGAGCTTCATAGTTTTACGGCTTGTTAATCCATCAGTAGAATCAAGCATAGCTATAGATTTACTATGCTTGTCTTCGTAATTGTTGACTTCCCCAACTTGTACTCATTGGATAAAGTGGTTGCAGATTCACCTTCTTCTAACCTTTTAATAATCTCGTACTTGTCCCTCATAGAAAGGAGAACACATTTACGTTTAAGCATTTTGTATCGTCAAATTCACTTCTTCACGCAGCAGCACACAAGTGGTCGTAACAGAGAACAGAAGGTGACTGTTTGCACCTTGAGAAGCTCTTCTTGGGGGAGTGCAATCCTTCAAACTGCTCAGAGCGGCATGCCTCAACTCTAAGCTGGCGCAGCTGTTGCTGTGAACAGCTTTGATAGGCATTCTACATTCTAAGCATCCTACTACTGTGTCATCTGGTAGTTCTGAAATATTCCGCCTATGGCGCCACTTATCATTGTACTTCTAGACTACTGTATTTTAATCTGCTAAGCGACTGATTTATCAGTCACCTGCTCCTCTCTTTATGCTTTTCTTCAACTACTTTGAGTATTACTGTTTTCCCATAGCCTTCTTCACCCTCTTTTATCGTTACTCCTTTACTATAAGCCTCATCCATAGATACTTTGTTACCAGCTGACTGTTATTCATTCCATAGTCTTTGCACTTAGCGTTGATTCCACTAGTAGCATGTTTATCTATTAAGCAACAGTACAAAAATGTAAGTGTTAATTTCATCCCATTATATGAACTTATCTTTATTACATTCTATTTGGTTCGAAACTGCTGCATATTTCTGTAATCGACTTTTATAAGTTCTATAGCCTTATTGTATACAAATGCACCTGTTTGTCTGTATAGAGACCAGAAGAAGGGCACTCAAGCGCCCGAAACCGGTCGTTGAAGTTCAAAATAAATAACGACAAGCAACTGGTTGCTGCATTTCATTTATTTATAATCTTAACAGTTGCTGTAACGGATAAAACACTTCAGCTTTGATATTGCCGCTACTTCTACTGCCAGTGCCAAGCCGACAGAGGTGTGCTGAGTGTTGAAACACGGTGACTGGCGTCGTGGCCAGTCAGCAGCACCTTGTGAAGGCCCCATTAGAAGCAATGTTCTGCCAGTGGTGTCCCAGTGCGGTGACTACTGTGGGAAATTTGGTTTGGGAGTGAGGGGGATGATGGACGATAGGGTGGGAGAGTAACAGGTGCGAGCGAGTACACGGTTCAGCTAAGTGGTCGTTTGGTTGACCAACATTCGGACAATTGGCGCTCTACTGTACTAATTTTCCACCAATCACTGTGACCAAATTCAACCTAATCCCAACATTGAACACTGCCTTTTCCAGTTTATACCACAATCCAACCAATACCACCTGTACTCCCACCAAACAGCCCCTGATCACCCTTCAATAATTTCTTACCTCCAACTTGGCCACACCATATTTCCCCAAGTCCCTTCCTAAAAACTCAAATCTTTCAGTAGAAGAAAGGAGAGCCATCCAAAAGCTCAAAAAATTCATTCTCCCTTGCAGACAAAGGTTCCACCACTTGTTATGAACCAGAGTGACCACCTGGCAGAAGGGCTTTGCTAACTCTCTGACTCTTCCACCTACAAGTTGTACCTGAATGACACAAGGTCCAGCAATATCTCCAATCCCTGCTGAAATCATACGACCCCTTCCAGAAGTTCTCTTTTGACTCCATCTTCATGCTCACTCCAATAGCACCCTGTGCACCCACACTCTACATGCTGTCAAAAATCCACAAACCAAATAATCCTGGACGCCCAATTGTGGCTGTTTACTGTGCTCCTACAAAAAGAATTTCAGTCCTTGTTGATCAACATGAATTGTCCAAAACGTCTCCTCCCATATCAAGGATACCAACCACTTCCTCCTCCATTCCCATTCTTTTACCTCCTGCATCCTATCTTGTCATACTACACACCAACATCCATATGCTCATGGCTTTGCTGCTCTCAAACACTACATCTCCCAAAACGCCCCTTTTAATTCAAGCCCAAACCTAATTCCTGATAACCTTTACCAACTTTCTTCAAACGAACAAATACTTTTCCTTTGAGAGAAAGATTACCATCAAATCCAGGGACAGCGATGGGCATCTTTATGGTAGACACATATGCCAACCTGTTTATTGGCCGTCTGGAGGAATACTGCCTAGCATTGTAAAACCAAAACCTCGATCTGGTTCAGGTTTACTGACGATATTTTCATGATCTACAATCTGGGCAGGACACATTATGCTCCTTTCTTCAAAACCTTCTTTCCTATCTGATTCAGCTGGTCTTCCTCAACCCACCATGTCACATTCCTAGATGTTAAACTTCATCTTACTGATGGATCCATCCACACTTTCATCCATATGAAATCTATCAACCACCCACAGTATACCTACACTTTGACTGTTGCCATCTGTTCCACATCAAAAAATCCGTCCCTTATAGCCTCGCCACGTACGGGTGGTAAATCTGCAGTGACAAGAACTCCCTTTCTCAGTGCGTGTGTGTGTGTGTGTGTGCGTGTGCGGTGCGCACGCTCATGTGGGGTGGTGGCGGTGTGTCCTTTCAGAAATGCACTCTGCAAGGCAGCATTCATCAGGTATATGCCTTACCTGCATATGACCAGCATTTGCATGCATGCAGGCATAATCAGCCCTCCATTTCAAGTTATCCTCAGACAGCAGAGCACATCAGTGCTATAGAAAGAACATACTGGGAAGAAGGGTCAAGAGGGAGGAAAGTGGGAGGTATAGGGGAATTTGCAAAACGAAAATAATATGATATTATTGTAATCTAATTTATTTATATTTATTTCAGTTCTTTCTGTTTTCTGTGTGTTTTAATTAGAAAAGAAAGCAGGTGTGTAGTTTTTGTACAGATCATGGACAGGTGATTGTATACAGTTACAACTGTGAATAATAAGCATGTGTTCATTCTGTGGATAATATAATAACTAGGGAATCAGTTGAAAGAGTAAAGCAGATAATAAATATATTGAATAGGAAAGTTAACTTTGGCCTAGTTCAAGTGATACGACAAGACCATGACAATGTATTTATGTATGTATATCCAGATGCTGTTCCAGCTTCTGCCAGGTCTCAATTTTGATGGGTCTCCTCCACTTTACCACCTCTACTTGTTGCCACTTCATTATTCTTCTCTACACATACTTTCTGATTCCCATATTTCAACCTCTGGTCATCCTGTTCACATGTCCATACCATTGTAATCATTATTTCTCAATTCCCAATCTTATACTTTCCATTCGGTGTCGCATTACCACCCTGCCATTCAAAGTCGTGCACGGTGCTATGCTTCAGTTGCTGCAAAGCATCTGTTGTGTTTTTATCGTTTGTCTAGTATTGTGTGTTACCGATTTTATCCGTGCCGTGTTATGTGTCAATTTCAGATGTATGTGAGATGGCTTCTCCCTCTAACCATAGGAAAGTCGACAGGGGCACTACATTAGTCAGTCCCATGAACTCGGGTATAATTTCCGATGCTATTTTGAGGAGGAAGGGAACAATGGTTGGCCTCATTTTCTGTTGTTTAAAGTCGATGTGCAAGTAGCTGCAGCCCTGAAAATTGGAGCAACCACTGAGAACAAAATATCAAAGGAAAAGTATGCTGCAGATCCACAGGAGCCAACTGCTGCTCTGTCAACTCCGGGAAAAACAAGAGTGCATGCTGCCAAAACGACAGAACTGGATAATTTTCAAGAGGACACAATTTGATGACATAAATATGACTATTACACGCAGAAAGAATATGTTACCCGAAATAAATTGCTTCTCTCACTATGAGATAGTGAGTTGTTTTTCAGAAGGAAAATGAGTCTCTCGTGTGTTCTAAATAAAATAGAGTTCCAATGGAAAACTTTTTCTTGTAGAAGAGATCTGCTTGAATGGAAAGATATTGTTGCCTGGAGAAGTCATTTTTTTGAGAGAAATATACAAGTGTACGCCTACACAAATCATGTGACTGGACAAAACTTTGGTGAATGCTTGTAGTTCCAGAACGATTGAATGACTGATGACACTGCACGAGGAACAATGAAGCTCCTATTAGAAAAGGCAGTTGTCTTATTCTTCTGCATGCTGGAACAATCAATGGGTTTGTGCCAAATGCCTTGTTGCTATTTTCATCAAAGAAAACTGGCGATTACAATGAGGAAATAATGGCTACAAAATTTAAAGAGTGATATGTACACTCTCTGCTTCCCAACATTGAAAAGAACTCGACTATTATAATGGGCAATGCACCATATCACTCTGTTCAGTTGAACAAAGCTCCTACATCCAGCAGCAGGAAGAGTGACATCATAGACTGGCTTGAAATGAACAGCATAAATTCATTTCATAGAGAGATGAAATAGGCTGAACTGCTGGAAATTGTGAAAGAACACAAAAGCTGAAAAATCATTTACGAGGTTGATACCATTGCTGAAGAAAATGGTTATAAAGTGATGCGCCTTCCACCTTATCATGCCGTTTTAATGAAATAGAACTCATGTGGGCTCAGGTGAAATCATACGTTGCAGAAAGAAACAATTTTTTTTTTACTGAAAAATTATGTTAATGTATTTCTACTTCTGTGACCAATAGACTGGTTGTCGAAACTGATCTTATGATAATACTTGGACACAATACTATGGCAGTCAACTGTGAACGTAAACAAATGAAGAAAACAAACAGACATACATTCTTCTTTTTATAAAATGATTTCCCCTCCATGGTGTACATCAATCAGTGAGAATAAATATTCCTTCAAACTGTCTTGATTGCAAATTATTTTATTAGTTAATGACGCGTTTCGCCCATTTGTAATTCTGCCTTGTAATTTTGTATAAATTCTGTCACGCAGATAATCTGAAGATACCCTGCTAAAGGGCGAAACACATAATTAACTAATAAAATAATTTGCAATCAAGACAGTTTGAAGGAATATTTCTTCTTTTTATGTAAGAAGACAAATCATTTCACTGGAAGAGGCAGTTTTACTACTTGTAAAGTGGTAGTCATTTGTTTACCCTCTCGGACGACTGCCATGATATAGTGTCTGAGTAATAACAGCGAGTCTGTGGAAAATAGTTATAGAAGATTAAATAAATAAACAAAATTCTTCAACTAACAGAGGTAATATGTAATAAGTAATGGAATATTGTAACATATGAATCTTTACTTTAACTCGACATATACTTCTAAACCTTTTCTTTTTAATTGCAAAAAGAGTGATTTTTCATTACTTCTTGATTGTGATCATTTATCCACACTTTAGTAGCATGTTACAACAATGGTTCCAAAATTTTTGGATGTGATATTCGTATGCCATCGACCAACATGGGGCGACAACAAACAGTCATGTACCAGCGTTGACAACATAGCCACCAACAGTCAGGATCGTTCTTTCGACGACTCGACTATACCTCTAATCATCTCATTCTACTATACTATCTGCAAAAATATTTTTTTTCTTTCCTTACCATCTCTTTTACCATTCTATTCTAAGCAACAGATTTGCAAAGCATTCAATGTGAGTCCGAGAATGCAAGCATGTGACATGGAAGAAGAAAATGAAAATTATAGTTACAGATTAAGAGCCTTCTTACCTTTCATGGGTGCTCTTTCGTCAACGATAAGCCGCATTCTTAACAAACATTATGTTAAGGTTATCTTCCACCCATCTGTGAAGATTGCAGCCTTACTCGGGTCAGTAAAAGATGATTTGTTGCTTCGCAAGTCAGGTGTGTACCAGATCCCATGCGGAAACTGTGATAACTCATATATAGGCCAGACAACATGCACTGTCCACGAGAGATGCGTTGAACACAGAAGATATACTCGCCTATTACAGCCAGACAAGTCAGCTGTGGCTGAACATTGCATAGAAACTGGTCATACCATGAACTATAGTGATGTGAAGATTTTGACACCCATATCTTAGTTTTGGGATGCTATATTTAAGGAAGCTGTTGAAATTAGACTGGCCAACACCTTAATAAACAGAGATAAAGGTTTTAATTTAGACAAAGCTTGGAACCCTGCACTTGGAGTACTGAAATTGCAGAGAAGACATGAAGGTTTTGCCGCCGCCGAGCATGTATCGATAAGTGAACACCGGAGTGCTTCCGCCACGGGGGTTTCACACGTATGAGTATTTCTATATGCAGTAAACCAGGATCTGTGATGTGACGCATGTTGCCACCGCGAGCAGGGTTATAAGGCCATGCCCGGAACCTCGTCAGCAGTCTTCGACTCACTCTGAAGATTGCCAGACAGTACGCGGCCGAAATATCAGAGGAAGAAGTGGATTTTGAGCGTCTGCTTTCCCAGAATCTAATGGACTATACATTGCGTCATGAAAAGTTGAAATAGCACATATAGCTTTATGATTTTCTTTTGATTTCAATCCTTCATACACTGATTCATTTTGTACAGCCCTTAAGTAATCTATAGTCTCCATCTGCACTCATACTTGGAATTACCTACACATTTGTTACTTTCATTTCCCATTCCCTATCTACTACAAAATATTCTTATCAACGGAACCCCAGAAGTGCCCCTCTTGTCACCGGATACTTTCCGGGACTGGAGCGGACTCTGAATGTGGCTCTCCAGCAAGGATACGACTTCCTAAAATCCTGCCCCGAAATGAGATCCATCCTTCATGACATCCTTCCTACTCCACCGAGAGTGTCTTTCCGCCGCCCACCTAACCTCCGTAACCTCCTAGTCCACCCCTATGAAATCCCCAAACCACCTTCCCTACCTTCTGGCTCCTACCCTTGTAACCGCCCCCGTTGTAAAACCTGCCCTATGCACCCTTCCACCACCACTTACTCCAGTCCCGTAACCCGGAAGGTGTACACGATCAAAGGCAGAGCCACTTGCGATAGTACCCACGTGATCTACCAACTGACATGCCTGCACTGTGAAGCGTTCTATGTGGGAATGACCAGCAACAAACTGTCCATTCGCATGAATGGACACAGGCAGACAGTGTTTGTTGGTAACGAGGATCACCCTGTGGCTAAACATGCCTTGGTGCATGGCCAGCACATCTTGGCACAGTGCTACACCGTCCGGGTTATCTGGATACTTCCCACTGACACCAATCCTTCAGAACTCCGGAGATGGGAACTAGCCCTTCAGCATATTCTCTCTTCCCGTTGCCCACCTGGTCTTAACCTCCGCTAAATTCGAATTCCCACCCACCATCTTAACATCTTTGCCTTGGTTCTCTGGACAGATCCTCTGCCTCAAGTGGCATCTCTGTCTGACTTCTAACTTCTTTGCTTTCTACAGTTCTACAGTATGTCTGCCTAAGTGTACTTGTGTCTGTGTAAATGTGTGGGTGTATGTGCATTTATTTACCTTCCATTTTTTCCCCCAAGGTAAGTCTTTCCTGTCCCGGGATTGGAATGGCTCCTTACCCCCTTCCTTAAAACCCTCATCATTTCCTTTTCCCTCTCCTTCCCTTCTGCCTGATGAAGCAGCTAGGCTGCGAAAGCTAGCATTTTTGTGTGTGTGTGTGTGTGTGTCTGTGTGTTTATTTGTTGCTATTACTGCCTGTGCCCTTTCGCCTGGTAAGTGTACTTCATCTATTTTTTACAAAATATTCTTAGTCAGATTTGACCATCCTATGTAAGACCATGCTTAAAGTTCAAAGGTTGATTTACAGCACTACTTAACAACAGTTTTTCTGAGTCATGCAAATGGGAGTTATTCTTACAACACATCCTTCACTCTTGTAATCATCCTTACCTTTATATTCCCAAAATGACTGCACCCACACCCTCAACCCAACAGCCTCCCCTTCCTCTGTTCTGTTACTTTCTCCCTATATTCACCCATATCACTGTTATTGTATTCTGCACAAACTTTCCATCTGTGAGTTTATTCCTATCTCACCTTTGAAATATACCTGCCTGCAACTCAATGTGACATGTCATTTAACAGTATGATAGGATAGTACAACTCACTGCAAAGACATACAACAAGCTGCAACAATCAGTCATAATATCCAATAATTGACCCATGGTATGGGAGTGATTTCTTTATTTTTTCTTTCTTGAGAGTCTGTAATGTCTTATTTTCTAGATGTTACTGTAAGCCTTTCAGCAAAAGCCTAATGATATTGTAATGAAGCATGTTGGGATTTATTCCCATCTGCTTGCATTACTGAACCTTCCAATACCACTGTTGTATAATAACAGATATGAAGGAAATTAGCCTATTATCATTTTCTTTTCCATACTTTTGTTATTATTTGTTGTACAGTAACTATCTGAAGTCTTTTTCTATCATTTGACACGAGAAACGTTTCTTTAATTAGCAAATATTAGTTGATTAATGCCAGAGACATTTTGTTAAAGTTCAGATAGCATGCTAATTAGTATTTCTGTTAAAACTAGGTAAATTCTTCTCTTACAATATTAAAGTAGGCATGAATATATTTCACAAGTAATATTAGGAAAGTTGTGTCCTCATTTGTTTCTGTGTAATTACCTTTTATTATGAAGTAATTCTTTGAAAGCCTATTTAAATATATTTGCAAGTAAAATACTATTAATTTAACTGAAATTTGTACATCAATTTACTCAGTATTATTTATGCTGTCTTTTATTATAGAAAGTTGCATATAATTTTTTCATTATAGTTAATTTAATATACATAATTAATAAGACGCAATTTTCAGTGACATTGTTTAGATTATATAAATAGGATGCTCTCGCAGTATGTAATAGAGTGTTGTTCAGTCAGTTGTCAGCAGCATATAGAGTTTTGCCTTATTTGCATGAATTTTTTATGATGACGCAACAGAAGACACAGATTTCACTGTGTACCTGGCACTCCTTCCCCTCCTCTATCCATTCATGTGGTCTGCGCACTTGCCCCTCCCAACTGTTTCCAGGCTCCTCAGATAGCAAGGCTTGTGCTAGCAGAAGAGGCTATGCACTGAGTACTTGTAACCCAAGAACCAGTTGTGATTGGCTGATGTCAAGCCCATACCACTCAAATCACTAAGCTGTCAATCAAAAATTAATTTTTTAATCGGAGTACAGTGATATCATGTTATTTAAGTATATTACTATTTTTATACAAGAGCATGAAAACATAAGCTTCAAAGCAAGATACTTGGTTGCTAACTTAAAAGCAATAGTTCACTGCAACAACATTAGATCCCAAAGGAAGAGAAGTGGAAAGGTTCAAAGCAGAGAAAGAAGAAGCGAGCTCAAACAAGACGATTGCAGATAACTTATGGATGATGCCAATGACGTTATGATGACAGAGTACAGTTACTCTGCTTACCTGATAGGCGGCAATGTCCAAACATGAATCTTCAGTAGAATCACTCCAATTGTCAAATGTAGTTTTTTTCTGTGTATTGCTTCTTTGTTGTCTCCTAACACTTTTTGGAGAATCTGAATCCATATCCTGCTGGATTTTCAGATACGTTGATTATTAATAAATCACATGTTCATCATAATGCTTAAAATTAATATTTTACCTTAATTATACAAGTAGATAATAATACCAATCTTCTACTGTACTGTATCTCTCACCCACATGAAATTATTTTTAAAAAAAATAACAATGGTAAAGAAGTTATGTCGAACTGCTGCTTTTTGGGATAGTATTCAATATTTTTTGTATACATTTCAATATACACCATACTCAGTTTTTGTCACATGACTTTTATATTTCAACACATAAACGTGGCAGTAGTATTAATGTTCATCATCTGGCCCCCAATCTCACAAAAATGGACCTTCCAGCTGCTGCACAATGGAATCAAAAGAGCAGTTTACTATTTTCTGAGCATGAAGATGAGCCATGATGGTTTGATATAAAAGTCAATTCTACGAAGGACATGGCTATGTTACACCATTGTGTGTACATCTATTTAACATTGGAGTAAAACACCTGATTAAAATAAACACCATTTTCTTTGACAGACTACAGGACAGAGAGTGTAAAATTCAAAGGTTAACATGTTGTCCACCATAGGGATTGTGCCTCTCTCAAACTCTATGGGACGCAACACAGTACCAAATTCTGTCATAGAGTTACACACCTGCAGTCTAAGTGGCATGACTACACAATAATGTGAGAAACTGAAGAGACAAAGGCTATCTTGGTTAACTTCTAAGCTTTTAAAAGTTGTTCAATAAAAAGTTTTCAGCCAAGATCGCTTTCTTCTTTTTCTTGGCTGAAAACTTTTTATTAAACAATTCTAGATCGCCCCAACAATGTGTTCCTTTTAAAAGTTGGTTCTACCAGCCAATTTGTGGGTGGGTTTGAGAAGTTTTCCATATTCATCCCATCAGTTGCTAGAGTTTTCTAACCAATCCATGAAATATAACTTTAAAAACACATTTCATCACCTTCAGTCAGTCAACATTGAAAATTAAAAGCGTATAAGTAAAGCAATAATTGCACAACTATTTTGTAAGCAAATAATGTTAGATAATCAAATACAAATGAGTGTTTAATAATGGAAAGTCCAGGTTGGAAATAATAATATAGTAATAAGGAAAGTTTACAACTCACCAAGAAGACATGGCGACGAGCTGCAACAGGCACATACAAAAGACACACACATACTACACTTTCCGCTATCGGCCATGGCCTGCTTCACAAAACAGAACATTCACAATCACACAGGCACACAACACAGTCATACAACCATCACCTCCAGCTGCTGGCTGACACTTGTATGACTGTCTTATGTGCCTGCATGATTCTGTGAATGGCCGATAGCTGAAAGTGTAGTATGTGTGTGTCTTTTGTATGTGCCTGTCACAGCTCGTCATCACATCTTTGCAGTGAGTTATAAACTGTCCTTATTACTATATTATGAATGAGTGTTCTTTTATTATTTTATTTATTTCCTGTTCTTCCATTTTGTGGAACATTATAGTTTCCTTTATTGTTAGTTCTTTGTTGATATTAATAGGATTTTCTCAACCATGCCATTTTTTATACTTCAAATTTTTAATTGTAGAATATGTCTAACATCATTGGACCATAATAGTTCTCCCACATTTAATAGCTCATTAGCTACATTGGACGTAATCATACAATGAAATAATATTAGATTGTTGTATAAAAATGGTAGCATTCATATCCCTAACAATAACATTGAATGACTGCTTACACTACTGAAATACACATATCATGTAGGTATTACAATAATATTGGCCCTCCCAGCATTAACTCAGCAACATCATACCGGTTGGCAGGCAACTGGAGAACAGGATTCCATCCAGTGAGCAACTGCAGAACAGTATACGGTTACGTTATATCCACATCCAGTCTACACAGACATGTTCTGAACTAAGTGATGTGATGTAGGACAGTGTTCAGGTTAAGTACAGGGATTAGCCTAATAAACTGTGTGACACATGATACAGACAACTGATGATGATGATGAATGGAGGTCACTCAACAGCGAGGTTTTCAGCACAGGGGCATAATGTGGTTGAGGCGAGTGTTTTGTTTTCCTCATCTTGAAAAGAACTTTACTCAGTATAAAATGCAGAATGCAACAACTGGAGACAAAACCTGTGTACAGCATGAATCAAAGTAGATAAGACAAGTGCCAACATCATAACTTTTTCTAAAACATAGAACATGGATGAAGAAGTTAAAATGACAGGGCAAAAGCTGACTGCCTGCAGGAAGAAAAGGTATCAACCCACCAATATACTATACACTAAAACCTCCAGCCTAAAAGCTTATGTCAGAGTCCAGAAATTTCACAAAATTTTAAAAGTTTTAACACAATCAAAAGTTTTAACACAATCGACATCACCTAAAATATCTGCACCAAGATCTGCCTCTGTTCTCTGTGCCCAATATAAGGTACACTCTAATGAAATGTGATGAACAGTAGTCTGTACACCACAGGCATCACATATCGGGGGTTCTCGTCGGAGGAGGAATTCACGGGTAAACAGACAGTGCCCGATTCGCAGGCAGGTAATGGCGACCTCATCCCTCCTGAGGGGCTGACAGGAGGATCGCTACGGACGGGTAGTGGGCTTCAGCAGCTGCAGCTTGTTATCTGTTACTGATAGCCATTCCTCCTCCCACAACTGCAAGACCACAACCGCAACAAGGAAGTGGCATCTTGCAGAGGAATAGGGCACCATGCCACTAGGCAGCCCTCTTTGGCGGCCCGATCGGCTTCCTCATTGTTTCCCGGAATTCCAACACGTCCCAGCACCCAACAAAACTTGACCTCTTTCCTCCGATGTTGGAGGAGGGACAGTGCATCCTGAATATCTTGCAATAACATCAAAGCTGGATAGAGCTGGCATAATGCCTGCAGCGCACTAAGAGAGTCGCAGCAGAGAAGAACCCGTTTACGCCGATCTCTTCTGATCTGCTCCAGTGCTTTCAGAATTGCATAAAGCTCTGCTGAGACGTCGGAGCAGCTGACAGAATCATCAGTGTACACCAATGTATAAGTGTGATGCATGTATAAAATATTAAAAACCACTGACAAAAAGGTAAAATCTTAAGTTTCACTTTTTTTAAAAGTCGTGACATCTAAAACAAGTCTGGGATTCTGGAGAAGCCAAGATGTAAACCTTCCCCAACCTCGATGTACAACACTGAGATCTGCCATTGCCATTTCTAAAAGGCAATCCCTTGTATGGCTCCCAAAAGGCCTTGTAGCCCACTGGCGATTAAGAAAAAGCCTTTCCAACAGAGGATCAGCTACGGCATGGTATGCAGGTGTGAAGGGTGTGGACAGTGTTATGTACACCTGGTACACCGTGATCAGCCATCGCCTGATTATGTAGCGGCTTCTGGGCAGCCTCAGCGCAGAGACTCAGTATGGGGCTTGTTCTGATTGCCCCAGTGGCGAACCGAATTCCTGTATGAGGAACCGCATCCAGCATCTTCAAATAGTATGGCCGTGCAGACCCATTAATCGTGCATCCATAGTCAAGCTGTGTTTGCACAAAGGCTCTATAAAATCAGAGCAGGCAAGTCCTGTCTGCCTCCCATGATGTATGTGTAATACATTTTAAAAGGATTAGCGATTTGAGGCACCATCTTTTCAAATCTTTCAAGTGTGGCACCCATGAAAGTTTTGTGTCAAATGTGAGGCCCAGAAACCTCACTGTGTCTTTAAAATGTACAACAGCGCCCCTCATTCGCAGTTCAGGCAAATTAAAAAGGGAATGAATATGGTTAAAAAAAACACATACAGACTTCTCAATTGAAAACTTAAAGCCAGTCTTCTCTGCCCATACATCCAAACATCGAAGAGTGAGTTTCAACTGATGTGTTGTCAGTGCTAGGTTGGATGAAGAGCAAAAGAGAGAGAAGTCATCAACAAATAAAGAACACTTAACAGGACATCTAACAACAGATGTAATACTGTTAATAGTAATGGCAAACAAAGTCACACTTAAAACACTGCCCTGAAGGACTCCGTTATCCTGTTCAAAATGATCAGAAAGGGTGTCACCGATTCTGTATCTAAAATAGAGTGGAGAAAGAAAGGACTTGATAAAAGTGGGAAGACATCCATGAAAATCCCAATCGTAAAGCTGTCTGAGAATAAGATGCCACCAAGCAGTGTCGTAGGCCTTCTCAATGTCAAAAAATGGTGATGCCTTTGTAGGAAAGCCAGTTGTATTGCCACCTCAAGTAAGGCCAGGTTATAAATTAATGAAATGCAGCAACCAGTTGCTTGTGGTTATTTATTTTTAACTTTAACGACCGGTTTCGGGCGCTTGAGTGCCCTTCTTCTGGTCTATTTTTCTACTGTTGCTTAATGAATGTACATGCTTGTAGGAGAATCAACGGGATAAAATACTTTAAGCCCAGGTTATCAAAGATGGAACGATATTGCCTGAAACTACACTGAAAGCAACTAAGGAGCTGCCTGGATTCTGACATCCAGATGAGGTGGCGGTTGACCATCTACTCGAAGGTCTTTCCCACTCAGCTAGTGAGGACAACACTACGATAGCTACTTCGGCATGTAGAGTCCTTTCCAGGACTTAAAAGAGGAATCATAAACACTTCAGACCAGGAGCCAGGAAAGTGGTCCGACTGCCAAATTTCATTAAAAAGGGCGAGGAGAATTTCTTTATTTCGGTTGGTAAGGTGCTGTAGAATGCTGTAATGGATTCTGTCATAACCAGGGCATGTGTCACGAGTTGAACAGAGTGCAGAATCGAGTTCCCACATGGAAAAGGGGAAATTGTATTATTCATCAATGGTGGACTTAAGATCCAAACTACCCCTCTCCACAGACAATCTGTGGCATCTGAAAGCTGGAGTCTGACTGGCAGTAGAAGTGACTGTGGCAAAATGTTCCGCCATAGTCTGCGCAATCACTCATGGTTTCATCTGTAGTGTGCCATTTCCCATTACAGCAGCAATTGGGCGCCTTCTTCCTCTCCTGGATATTCTCCTGATAGCCTCCCATACTTGTGAACTTTTGGTGGAATGAGTAATGGTATTGAGGAACTGCTGCCATGACTGTTTCTTGCTCTCATGAAACATTTGCCGACACCTTGCCCTCATTACCAGAAAGGCTGTGAGGTTGTCTGAAGTTGTCCGGCTTTTGAACTGATGCAGAGCTGCTCGCCGTGTCTGTATTGCAGAGTGGCATTCGTCACTCCACCATGGGACTTCTTGATTGACCTGAAGATGCGGAATAGAAGCCGCAGCAGAGTGATGGATCATTTGGGTGACATGGTCCACCCATTCCTGGACATTAATACAACAATTGAGTTGAGCCAGTTTGCCATAAAGGGTCCAGTCTGCCCTACTAAGTACCCATCGTAGCGGTTGTCTAACGGACTTGATTCTATCTGGCTGGTTGATCCATATTGGGAAGTGATCACTTCCTTGAAGGTCAGCGTCCACTTCCCATTGAATCGTAGGGGCAAGGGCTGGGGAGCAAAGAGTGAGGTCTATAGCAGAGAACGACCCTGATGCAGTAAAGACATGTGTGGTCTGACCACTGTTAAGTAAATGGACAGAGGACGTCAGAAGAAACCTTTCAATTGCTCAACCCCGGGGGCATGTAGTTTCAGACCCCCAAGGCACATTATGTGCATTAAAATCACTATGAAGGATGAAAGGGTGGGGGAGCTGCTTGATAAGGTCAGGAAGGGCTTTCTCATCAAATGCGTCATGTGGGTTGCGTAGTCTGTACCGTATGCGGCAACTCTCCTGGACTTACTATATATATACACTTTTAATCTCACATAATACTATGCTAACTGTCAATAAGCACCTGTAGTATTACAGTATCAAAGCAATTTGTCTCAAAATTGCCAGGTGAATAATTATCAATCTTCTGTAATGCAATAAATTTTGTACATTTTCTATAAAAAATATCTTTGTAGCAGAAAAGTTTATCAAATTCACTGAATCAATTATAGTCACAACTGACAATTTCTAGAATTGTGATCCTATCCTGGATAGAGTTCATACCCCAAAGATGAGTAATCCCAAGTGAGAGAGAGAGAGAGAAATGAATTTCATAGTTCATACCCCAAAGATGAGTAATCCCAAGTGAGAGAGAGAGAGAAATGAATTTCATAATTATATTTGTATATAACCTCTGCACGGTTGTGACATTCTATACACTTTGATAATATATAGCTTTGAAGCTTACCTTGGACTCAGAAATATTCTCCTGCAAATCTGGGCTTGGGTTAGTTACTGCTGTTTTACTCTTCTCATTTTCAATTTCGGCTTTCAGTTGCAAAACTTGACTTTCTAAGATTTGTTTTCTAGATTCATTTTTTGTTACAAGATTTTCATGATATACTACTTTTTCTTCCCATATCTTCTGTAATATAAGAACCTAAATAAGAACTGATTTTTATGTTTATTATCAAGTCTATCTATTAAACTAGTACAGCTCCATCTGTCTCTTAAAGACCATTCCTTACATACCTTCATTTACACTATAATACAGCATAATATTTTTGTATAAATTGTGAATCCAAATTAATATTTTTCCAAATCTAAAGACAAAAATATGAATTATTTGTGATGTTAATTGAAAACTAACCTGTTGAAAGGTCTGGGAAAAATAACTACTCTTTCAGAACATGTTTGTCCCTTAATAAAAATTTTCATTAATAAAACATATCTCTTTCAAACTAAAAGTTCAGTCCGTGAATTCAACACTAGAAATTGGAATATTCTAAACACAGATTTAAAATCACAAACTTTTGTATAGAAAGGTGTCCACTGGAACAAAAATTCAGTTGGCATGGAGTACACATTATCTTTAATTATATTTTGAAAAGAACACATTGCTACCATACAGCCTTCACAATTAGTCACAAACATGCACACTTAGAAGGCTGCTTGATAATTTTCTGGTTTTGGTCCAAAGAGCCTTCACACACACACACACACACACACACACACACACACAGAGGCGCGCGCGACCACCATATCCTCTTGCTGTGGCAGCACTGGCACACGAGACCTCCTCTGAAGGCAGCAATTAGAAGTGGAGATGAGAGGGCTGCACAGGGAGGGGATCAGGAAGGGAGAGATGCAAGGTATGGGTGGGGAAATATACTACTGCTGTCTGCTGAGTGTGGATGACTACACAGGCCAGGAGAGGCCACTAGGTACCATATCAGGTGGGATGCTGTGAGATAGAGGGGATGGGGGAGGACAGGAAATGGGAGAGACTGAAGTAAGTTCATGTGGAGATGGAGTTTGAGCATGGTAGTGAAGAGGTGTTGGAAGATGGGAACTAGAGAAGGTTGAGGCCCAGAGGTTACAGGAAGGTGGGGGTCTACTGTAGGAAGAGTTATCTCCATTTACATTATGGAAATATTATGCAACAGGTTCATCATTCACAAATTAAATTCATCTGCTGGTTGTTTCTGAGAAGACTGTGTTATGCCTCATGTAAGAATGGCAATGTTTTCAGAACAGTACAACCTGTTCTTTCAAGACTGTTCAACCATGCAGGTTTGTAGAGCCATGTCACATGACACTGTAAATGGGCATGTTTAACGAAAGACAAATGTTGGAAAATGAAATGATCAGCTCCAGTTAGTATAGTCAGTAATTTAGGTAGGGTTGTGACATTTAATCACGTGTCAAGTGAGAGAATCTGCAATTTGTAATAATGTGGAAATAGATAAGACTTTTGATATTTCTTATTGGCCCAGGCTTGCCACACTGCCTCGCAACTCCACAATTATTAACTCAAAATGAATCTATTGAAGAGAAAACCTCAACAAACACTGATTTATATTTATAACACTGATCTACATTATACACAGTCAGGCTGATGAATTAATATTTTCCTTGAGAGAATATTTTTGAGATTTCTCTCTCATGCAGGCATACTTCTGTTAACCAGAGTAATTCATGTAACATCTTCTTACACAAATGGGATGACAATGACATGTTTTAGATTTTTATACTCGAATGAACTTTTTCAGTTATCATCTAGATATTGATATGTATTATGTATTTACCAGAACTCTTTTATACCTTTTATATGGTATTGGGGTACAATTTTTCAGGGAGAAAATAACTAATTTAACACAGAATATGGATGGAACAGGGTAGTCGTTTTAAATAGAATCTATAAAATAAATGCAAAATCCAGAGGTGGATACTGTCAAGTTGCAAAGTTGTCCAAACTCTGCTGGAAACATGCCATGGAAGATTGCTATGAAAATTAGGAAACATGGAGGCAAAAGCTGTAAACATGTTTAGACTGGAAAATTACAACATATTTCGTGTCTTTTGTAAAGATGCAGAAAGTAGTAATGGACTCTGTAAACAATCTTATGTTCTACATACTGTCGGCAATGACAAACAATAGAAACAGCGATTCCCAGATAAAATGAAGAAATTTCTGTTTAAGAACAGCAACAAAAACAATAAAAAAATCACAAGTAAAAAACTGTAATGTGCTGCTTCTAGCAAACAGCCACGGCAAGAAGCTATCAGGTACAATAAAAGACATTAACTCCGACATTCAAGTAACTGGAATTGTAAAACTGGGAACAAGAATGAACAGAATTTTTGAAGACATCAGCCAGCATGAATCACTGTTACAAGAGAGTGATCATTTGCTGTGTATAACTGGTTCAAACGATGTTACCAGGAAAGAATCAGATGCCTGTGTAACAGGAAAGAAGAATTTCCTAGGCTATAACAAAACAAAAAATTCACTTATTGTCATAGTTCCTCAAAGACACACTTTAATATATAAATCTTCTGTGAATAAAGAAATCCAGAAAACAAACATCTGAATCAGGCAACTCCGTGCAGTGTATGAGAAATGTAATGTTATAGATATTGGTGAGCTTAATCATGATACGCATACTAAACATGGTATGCATTTACATTATAATTAAGAACGTTTTGCTGGCAAAGAGGTTATCAGAACAATTCAGGGAAGAATCAAATCCTGATGACTACATTCTTGCGGATTTCATGTGGAGGGATATTTGTCAGACACAATATAACATTTTTAAAAATAGATGTAGATACTCCTCTGAAATAAATGGGGAGTTTAGCTGTGTAAGACTTTCACAGCAGAATATTATGATTATTAGCCTGTATAGATCACCAACGGTTATGTCAATATATTTCTTGATAACTTTGAACTATTGATAAGTAAAATATTTAATTCAATGTTGCTATATTTGGATGTTCAGAAGAACCTAACCTATCTCAAAAATATTTTCCAATCTACTCAGATCTTTAAATTAGTGCTGTACCAATAAGAAACCAACACGATGCAAAGCTTGTTTGGATAATATTATAGTTAATTTTTCAAGTGATTTCTATAGTGTTAGCATTACAGATGAACTTTCTGAATGAAGATGATCTCTCTGTGTTGTTGTAGTACAAAGTCCCGAATTGTACACCATAGCAGTTCTGTGTCGATAGCTATAAGAGGGTAGAAGATACGGTGGTTGAAAGTCATCAGCTTATAGAAAATTCGGTTAAAGACCAGCAATAACTTTTGATGCTACAAAAGCAAAGAGGTTATACACAGCAAAACTGATGCACATTCTTTAGTTGTTTTTCTGCAATGAGTGTAGTAAAAAAGAAAAATTAATGCATATTGCAGTTTGAAAAGTAAAACTACCAAGGAAGATGCCAAAGTGTAAGAAAGAAATTTCAGTTCCCAATCTGTTTCTAAAAGACAGAAAACAGCATTAAAAATGAATGGAGGAATGGTTTTTTTGAAAATGTGCTGCTGTTAAGGCAATTTTGAAACAAGAAATAAAAAACTTCTGATTTAGATTTTTGACTGAAATTTTAAAAA
This sequence comes from Locusta migratoria, assembly GCA_026315105.1. NCBI lineage: Eukaryota > Metazoa > Arthropoda > Insecta > Orthoptera > Acrididae > Locusta > Locusta migratoria. The sequence continues at coordinate 504,542,843 of CM048746.1, read as the reverse complement.
CATGTGTTTCGATATTTTTGGAAATTCGACTACTAAGCAAGTGAAATAAAAGAAAATATTTTAAGAGTGCTACTAAGAATATTTTGATACTAGAAATGCAAAAGTTTGGCTGTAGAACCATGGTTAGAATTTAAAAAAATGTGTTTCGGGATGTTTTGAATTCTGCCATCAATGGACCAATATGGGGTGGTTAGCTGTATAAAAATACTTGATTAGGAGAGCATTTTAAAAGCTAAATCTATGAAAATTTATATTTAGAAGTAGAAACAACCGTTGCAGACCATCGAGTCTACGCCTGCGAAGTAGCGGAAATATATTAGTATGTGTTGATGTAAATATTCTTAATATAATTGTTTTTCCTGAACAATTCCACATCCACAAGGGCAATTACATTTGGGATTTGCGGAATGTACATTAACACACCAGTCCCATGAACCACAGACATTGCCGAGGTGGGGTGGCTTGCGTACCTCAACGATGCCATACTGTAGGTGCAACCACAGCTGAGGGGTATCTGTGGAGAGGCCAGACAAACGTGTGGTTCCTGAAGAGGGGCAGCAGCCTTTTCAGTAGTTATAGGGGCAACAGTCTGGATGATTGACTGAGCTGGCCTTGTAACATCAGCTAATGTGGCTTTGCCACACAGCTACTGCGAACAGCTGAAAGCAAGGGGAAACTACAGCCGTTACTTTTCCCGAGGACATGCAGCTCTACTGTATGGAAATATGATGATGGCATCCTCTCGGGTAAAATATTCCAGAGGTAAAATAGTCCCCCATTCGGATCTCCGGGCGGGGACTACTCAGGAGGATGTTGTCATCAGGAAAGACAATACTGGCATTCTACGGATCGGAGCGTGGAATGTTAGATCCCTTAATCGGGTAGGAAAATTAGAAAATTTAAAAAGGGAAATGGATAGGTTGAAGTTAGATATAGTGGGGATTAGTGAAGTTCGGTGGCAGGATGAACAGGATTTCTGGTCAGGTGAGTACAGGATTATAAATACAAAATCAGTTGGGGGTATCACAGGAGTAGGACTGATAATGAATAAGAAAATAGGAATGCGGGTAAACTACTATGAGCAGCACAGTGATCGCATTATCATTGTCAAGATAGATACGAAGCCAACACCGACAACAGTACTACAGGTCTATATGCCAACTAGCTCTGCCGATGATGAGGAGATCGAAGAAATATATGAGGAGCTAAAGGAAATTATTCAGACAGTTAAGGGAGAGGAAAACTTAATTGTGATGGGAGACTGGAATTCGGTAGTAGGAAAAGGAAGAGAAGGAAAAATAATAGGTGAATATGGACTGGGCAGGAGGAATGAAAGAGGAAGTCGCCTGGTAGAATTTTGCACGGAACATGATTTAATTGTAACAAACACGTGGTTTAAGAATCATAAAAGAAGGTTGTATAAGTGGAAGAGACCAGGAGACACCGGAAGGTATCAGATAGATTTTATAATGGTAAGGCATAGGTACCGGAACCAGGTTATAAACTGCAAGACATACCCAGGGGCAGATATAGACTCTGACCATAACTTGTTAGTCATGAACTGTAGGCTGAAACTGAAAAAACTGCAGAAAGGTAGGAAAGTAAGGAGGTGGGACTTAGATAAATTGAAGGAAAGTGAAGTTCTGGAGAATTTCAGATGGAGATTTAGGCAGCAATAGACAGAAACGGGGGGAAATAAAACAGTAGAAGAGGAATGGGTAGCATTGAGAGATGAAATAGTGGAGGCAGCAGAGGACAAAATAGGTAGAAAGGCAAGACCTAAAAAAATCCTTGGATATCACAGGAAATACTAAATTTAATTGATGAAAGGAGAAAATATAAAAATGCAGTAAGTGAAACAGGCAAAATGGAGTACAGACGACTAAAAAATGAGATTGACAGGAAGTGCAAAATGGCTAAGCAGGAGTGGCTAGAAGCCAAATGCAAATCTGTAGAAGAATGTATAGCAAGGGGAAAAGTAGATACCGCCTACAGGAAAATAAAAGAGACATTTGGGGACAAGAAGAGCAACTCTACGTATATCAAGAACTCAGATGGGAAACCAGTTCTCAGCAAAGAAGGGAAAGCTGAAAGGTGGAAAGAGTACATAGAGCAGCTCTACAAAGGAAATGAACTTAGAGACGATGTTGTAGGAAGGGAAGAGGAAGTAGATCAAGATGAAATAGGAGATACTATACTGAGAGATGAATTTGACAGAGCCTTGAAAGACCTAGGTCGGAACAAGGCCCCAGGAGTAGATGACATACCCTCAGAGCTACTAAAGTCTCTGGGAGAGCCAGCCATGACAAGACTATTTGAACTGGTGAGTAGGATGTATGAGACAGGCGAAATACCCTCAGACTTTAAGAAAAATTTTATAATCCCCATTCCAAAGAAATCAGGCGCAGACAGGTGTGAAAATTACAGAACCATCAGTTTGATAAGTCATGGTTGCAAAATTTTAACACGAATTATCTACAGGAGAATGGAAAAGCTGGTAGAAGCTGACCTCGGGGAAGATCAGTTTGGATTCAGGAGGAACGTAGGAACCCGGTAGGCAATACTCACTTTACGTCTTATCTTAGAAGATAGATTAAGGAAAGGCAAAGCTACATTTTTAGCTTTTGTTGATTTGGAGAAAGTGTTTGACAATGTTGACTGGAATACACTATTTCAAATTATGAAGTCGGCAGGGGTAAAATACAGGGAAAGGAGAGTTATTTACAACTTGTACAAAAGCCAGACCGCAGTTATTAGACTCGAAGGGCATGAAAGGGAAGCATCAGTTGGGAAGGGAGTAAGACGGGGTTGTAGCCTTTCTCCGATGTTATTCAATTTGTACATCGAGCAGGCGGTGAATGAAAACAAGGAAAAATTTGGAATATGTATTAAAGTTCAGGGGGAAGAAATAAAAACATTGCGTTTTACTGATGACATTGTAATTCTGTCAGAGACAGCAAAGGACCTGGAAGAGCAGTTGAATGGAATGGACAGCGTGTTGAAGAGAGCATATAAAATGAACACTAACAAGAGCAAAACAAAAATAATGGAATGCGGTCTTAGAAAATCAGGCGATGCTGAAGGAATTAGATTAGGTAACGAAACAATGAAGGTGGTAGATGAGTTTTGTTACTTGGGTAGTAAAATAACATGCGATGGTCGCAGTACAGAGGATATAAAATGCAGAATGGCAATGGGAAGAAAAGCATTTTTGAAAAAGAGAAATTTGCTAACATCGAATATTAATTTAAGGGTAAGGAAGTCTTTTCTGAAGGCATTTGTGTGGAGTGTTGCCTTGTACGGGAGTGAAACATGGACGATAGGCAATGCGGACAGGAAAAGAATAGAAGCTTTTGAAATGTGGTGCTACAGAAGAATGCTGAAGATTAGGTGGGTAGATCGCATAACTAATGAAGAGAATTGGTGAGAAAAGGAATTTTTGGCATACCCTCACTAAAAGAAGGGATCAGTTGGTAGGGGACATTCTTAGACATCGGGGAATCGTAAATTTAGCATTGGAGGGAAGTGTGTGGGGTAAAAATCGCAGAGGGAGACCAAGAGACGCGTACTGTAAGCAGATTCAAGTGGATGTGGGTTGCCGTTCCTATGAGGAGATGAAAAGGCTTGCTCAGGATAGAGTAGGGTGGAGAGCTGCATCAAACCAGTCTCCGGACTGAAGACCACAACAACAACAACATTAACACATATGCTCTCTGTTCATCTTCTTCCTTTGTGTGTGTGTGTGTGTGTGTGTGTGTGTGTGTGTGTGTGTGTGTGTACTGACATGTTCTATATCCAAGACGATTTCCTCAGTTTGGATCAACTGGAACGAAAAGTACACCTAATCTAATCAAATCTCCTGGGTGTCCAGTGTTCGTATGTGAACCAGCTGTCTTGCTTCTTCAACCCGGTGATGAGCTGTTTCACATGATCATCCTGAGTGTCATCCAGTTTGAAAGGGAACAGCTTATCTATTCTCATCTTAGCTACTCGACCATGGAGCAGGAAAAATGGCATGAAGCCTGGGGTGTCTTGCCTTGCTGTATGATAAGCCAATGTCACAACTGGCAGTACTGTATTCCAATCCTTCTGCTCAATACTAACGTACATTGACAGCATATCTGCTAACATCTTCTTAAGACGTTCTGTAAGACTATTTGTCTGAGGATGGTAGGCAGCTGTTATTCTGTGGACTATGTCATAATATGACATTACCTGGGATAGTAGTTTTGACTGGAATTCTTTTCCACATCAGATATCATCACACATGGTGCACCATGCTTCAAGATAATGTTCTCTACTCCAGTGGAATGGAGCTGCTGCAGCTGGAATAGGTACCAGATTCGCTGGAAGTAATTGCGGCTCATGCTTCCGTGGCTGGCACTCCTTACAGGGACTCACATAGTGCTTGTCAGATTGGTAGAGACCTTGCCGGTAATACCAGTGTCTGATTCTGCCTAGGGTCTTCATGAATACTTGATGACCAGATATTGGAGAATCATGGAAATACTTGAGAATAGCAGGCCGGAGATGAGCTGGAACAACCAGTAGCCATTTGGGGCCCAGTGGATCGTAATTGCTCTTATACAATGTCCTGTTTATAAGTTGAAACTCTCCTTTGGTCGGTTCTCCTTCCTCTAAGGCCTCTATGATTTGTAATAATGCAGGATCTTCCCTTTGTTCAGCTATAATGTCACCTAACTCAGTGAGTGCTGAAATTTCATCCATACTGTTGTGTTCAGTTAATGGATTTCTCAAACGGCAGTCAGTGTCCTTGTGTTGGTACCCATTTTTGAATACCAATGTGACATCTTACTCTTGGAGTCTTACTGCCCATCTTGCTAGTCGACCTGATGGATATTTCAAGCTAGTCAGCAAACATAAAGAATTGTGACCTGTCATGACAGTGAATGTTTTGCCGAATAAATATGGCGGCCAGAGCTTGTTGATAGCCCACATAACTGTGATACATTCTTCTCAGTTGTAGAGTAGTTTATCTTGAACTTTGAGAGTACTCTTGATGCAGAGGCTATCACCTTTTCAGCACCTTCCTGAATGTTTACGGGCACTGCATCAATCCCATAAGTGCTAGCATCAGTGTGAAGTTTGGTTTCCACATTCTCGTCATATAAAGTTAAAACTGATGCAGAAGTTAGAGCCTCCTTAAGTGCCAGGAAGCTCTTTCTTTCATCTCATCCTAGTAAAACTTAGTCTCCCTCCATAGAAATTATTGCAATGGATGTGCCTCGTTATGAAAACCTTTTATGAAATGCCAATAGTATGAGCACAGCCCAAGAAAATCTCTCACATCATGAGTGTGCTGAGGAGTTGGAAATTCTGTGATTGGCCTTTCTTTATCCAGATCAGGATGGACACCATCTCCGTTGGCTAGGTGCCCCAGGATTTTTATCTCTTTGGGCGCTTTGGTGACAAAGAGGCACTTCTTTGGATTGAGGCAGAGTTCTGCAGTCTCAACACAGTTGACAGGCAGCTTAGATGTTCCGCAAATGTCCTTGAGAAAATGACAATATTATCAAGGTAATCCATCATGCATTCGAATGTGGCTGGAGCATTACATAGTCTAAACAGTATGACGTCAAATTTATAGAAGCCATCAGGTGTAATAAAATTAGTCTTCTCCCCGTCAGCTTTGATTTGCCAGAAACCTGTCTCCATGTCCATGGTTGAAAAGTATGTAGCTCACTTTGAGCAGTCCAAGGTGTCGTCAATCCATGACAATGGTATCGTTCTTTTTTTGTGATTTTGTTTAGCTGCCGATAGTTGACACAGAAACACCACGTGCCATTCTACTTCACGAGGACCACCGGAGATGACCAATGACTCTCTAACTTGGTTGAATAATTTCATCATGCAACATCTTCTCCACTTCTTCCTGAATTATCCTTCTTTCAGCTGGCAACACTCTATACGAACACTGGCTAATTGGTGGATGATCCCCAGTGTTGATACGGTGTATTATCTTGGGACATTGCATCTGGCTCTTGGTGTAGTATGGCTGACACCTGTTGACAATATTCTTGGATTAGTCCGTGCCCTATTAGCAATTTCATACTAGTTGTCAGCAGTAACAGCAGAGCTTGAGACTCTGTCGATGACACTGAGCTCTCTGTTCTGGACTGGTTCAGCTGTTCCAATACACATTCCATTAGGAATGAGTTGCAATTGCTCATGAAAATTAGTGATCAAAAGCACTCCTCGACCACCGCTGGTATGTAAATTTCCTTTGTTATACTGATTAGCTTTTTGCAATCGACAAGCACTTCCCAGTTAAACTAGTCTTCTCAGCAGCTGACTGGGACTATTGTCATTGTTAACGGTGGGATCTCAATGTTCACTCAATTTGTAGCTCAGATCTTCCCCAGTCAATGACAGACTGGGATGTCTGGAGGAAGTCTCATCCAAGGACAGTGTTATGGCTATATTCTGTTAAAATAATAAATTCAGATGGCTGCATCCTGTTGTTAATACTGTAGTTATTCTTGTGACATATGTTCCTGCCGGCCGGATGTATTTTCTATTTGTGGTCTTCAGCACAGTTTCTCTAGTATCACAGATCATTGTCTTCTTTATTTAGCAGTGGTAATCATTCAACAATACAGAGAAGGAAGCTCCTGAATTGACTATTGCCCAGATAGGTTGGCTGTCAATAATGACGTCAATGAGATTTCCTAATATCTTACAGACTGTCGTCCATGGAGGATATTCATCTGCGGTGTTCTAACCTAAATAGATGGTCACCTCACCTAGTTTTCCTGAACATGGTGGCCAGGCGAGCAGCTGTTATCTCTGTAAGGTTATGGTGAATGGCGGTGATGTGTTGGAGAGTGATGGACTTTGTCCCATAGGTTGACAGTAATCATCTTCAGTTGACTGCCCTTGAAAGAACTGCTCTGAAGGTTGGAGTCTAGCAGCATAATAATTGTCGAATACTCATCTTACCTCCCTACTGTATTGTATGACAAGTCCAGGAAGCCCACAGTGGAAACACAATGGCATGTTGTCTTCTGTCCTCCAGATATCTGTCTTCCTGCGAGATGTCATAGTTGCCGGAGACCACATCAGTCGGTCCCTAGGCTGTCGTTTGGCAGCTGTGGCGTAAGTCATAATAGGACAAGACCATTCTTCACTTCGGGTGCAAATGGCATGGCTGACAGACGCTAATGTTTGAAATATGTACCTCTTCCTCAGCAATGTTGGCTCCCTCATGACATACAGGACTGACATCCATGGGCATAATCTGGTGCTCACTTGGTCGAACAGTCCCGGCTGCCACAAACTGTTGTAATTCTTCTCTCACAATTTACCACATGAGAGAAGCAAAATCTGATCTTCCACAATAGCCATACGTACTACACTTGGGTGTATGTCATACTTGCTTCATCCAACCCTCCTCTGTTCCATCTCTCCAATTTTCTGGCACCATTGGATAAACTCCTGTGTCACTGAAATGTCTTTTAACAGAAGAGCTCAATATGTGCCTACTGCAATGCCCTTCATTTGTGTGAAATTTCATTTGCCTCTGTCATAAATGTTCAAATGTTTGTAGAGCTTAAGGAACTTAACTACAGGGTCATCAGTCCCTAAACTTACAAACTACTTATGAACTACCTAATACTGAAGGTGGCACAAACACCCGTGCCGGGGTAATTCAAATCCCCGACGGGCCTCGCGCATTGTAACATAGCGCCTCAATGTGCTCCGCTGCAGCAGCCTCAGTCATATCCGGATTAACGTGACATAGGGCCAAAACATTCTGTACATATGACTGTGGTGTTCTGAAATGTCCTTGATTTTACAGAAACACTTTCTAAGTAAGATAATTTACTTTATACTGAATCATTGGGACTGATGAACTCCATAGTTTTGTCCCCCTAAGATAAAACAAACCGACCAAACCAACTGAATCATTCGCTTGTGTTTTGTTGTGGTCTTCAAGGTAAAAATGCAATTTATGCAGCTCACACTCGCTAGGTTAAGGGATAACAGAGCAGCCAATCAGGAGTCGTGATGCCGCGGCCAATAAGAAAGAGTGTTACAATTGTACTATTAAACAAATCCAAGCAGTGTATGCAAAAGTTTTTGACGATTGAGTTTTTCTGAACCGGAGATTCGGGCACTACACGCCCTCACATACTTATGGAGAAAGAAAAAAAAAACTACTTATTGTTTAACCTATACCTAACCTAACTTTCACTTAAAATGATCATTGTTTCGTACAGATCATAAAATAAATGAAACATTCTATACCTGCTCTGTGGTTGACTGCTTTGGTGTATTAATAATAGGTCACTTATGACCATTATATGTCAATTATCTAAAAACCTATTATAAATGGAAAAATCAATTACAATCACAGAAACGCCGCACTGAAATACTCAAATGAACTTTGAAATTGACGCCAGATTTACTCATCATGAAACACACAATCTTATTGGCCGGAATAAATCGACTCCTGATTGGCTTAATCTAGCAAGTGCAAGCTGCATTAAACTGCAGTTTAACTGACTTCAATATAAATACTGGTTCAATACAGCATCCTTTGGTAGTGTATCATGTGCAAGCTACTTCAACTCTGCATAACTACTGCAACTAAATCATCCATGTCCCATAAGGAAAATAATCTTGAATAAAAAATTGTTGGTCAAATTTGGTATTATAATAACATAATACATAAATAAGAAATGAAAATGTTCATATGAAAATATAATTACACAGAGATAATACACAGGTAACTTTGAAAAGGAACCTGAAGGACACATACTTTTTCCATCATAAGCTCTCTATTGTCTTTCTCCAAACATGATATCTTTTCAAAAAGTTTCTTTTTTTCATTTTCAAACTCTGACAGCTTACCAACATATGATTGTTTGTACTCTTCCATAGATGACAGCATGTCCTGTAACAAGTTTTCACCCAATCAATGTCTTATAAATTTCTTCAGTATTATGAAATTACTGTTTACTAACAGCTCATTTTGAATAGTAGTAAATGGCAACAACTGCAACATGTAACACTGCATAACACTTTTAACATTTAAATATAAAGACTGGAGTAATAGAGACAGCACAGTGAGTTGGTGAGTCTGTTTTTTGCGCCTTACGTGACAAAGGATATTTCTGTACTGAGTGTATACAGGAAAGAAAACTGGCAACAACTCTCAGATAACACAAAAATTAAATAAGCAAAGAACTGTTCATTTCAAAATAATGGACCATTGTTTTTTGTTAGTGGTCATAATTTTTCTCCTAAGACAAAAGTTGAGACTGTCTTTTAAAAGTAAGTTGTAAGGAAGGTTAATTTTGTTGTAATATATTTGCTCGGGAGAAGCCTAAATACAGTTAATATTTTTGAGAAGGATAGGTTGCTTACTCACCACAGAGACATCCAATGAGCCACAGAAAGGCACAAATAATAGACAACAACATTAAAGCTTTCGGCCTTTTAGGCCTTCGTCAGTTAGAGACATAAACATACACACATACTCACACAAACACAACCACCGTCTCCGGCCGCAAGGAGAGGGAAGCGTGACGGGGAAAGGGGGGCGGGGGGAGCATGTACCGCATGGGTGGCAGACTATGCCAGTGTTGTCTGACAGACAGTGTGGAAGGAAGGGAAGGGAATGAAATGTGTGGTGGGATAGGAGACGGCAGGGAGAGGAAGATAAGGGTGGTAGAGTCAGAAACTAGGGAAGGTTTAGGCCTGGGGGATTGTGGGAACATAGGATATATTGCAGGGAGAGTTCCCATCTGAGCAATTCAGAAAAGCTGGTGTTTGTGGGGAGGATCCATATGGCATAGGCTGTGTAGCAGTCATTGAAGTGAGTCACACTATGCAGCACTGCATTCTCAGAAAACAGGATGGTCTAACTGTCTCCTGGCCACAGTATGATGATGGCCATTCATTCGGATAGATAGCTGGTGCTAGTCATGCCCACATAGAAAGCTGCACAATGGTTGCAGCTCAGTTTGTAGATAACATGACTGCTTTCACAGGGTGCCCTGCCTTTTATGGGATAGGAAATTCCAGTGACAACTGGAGATGGTGGTGGGTTGGTGGATAGGACAGGTTTTACGTCAAGGTCTATTGCAGGGGTATGAACCATGGGGTAAGGGATTGGAAGCAGGGATAGATTAGGAATGGACAAGGATTTACATAGGTTTGGTGGGCAGCAGAATACCACTGTAGAGGGGGTGGGGAGGTTATTTGGTAGGATATTTCTGATTTTAGGGCTGGATGAAAGGTAGTCGAAACCCTGGCGGAAAACTTGGTTTATCCTTTCCAGTCCTGGCTGATACTGGGTCACAAGAGGGGTGCTTCTTTGTGGCTGGACAGTGGATGTGGGGGAGCTGGAGGGTGACTGGACAGTCATGGCCCATGAGATCTGTTTCTGGACAAGGTTTGGAGGGTAATTGCGATCAGTGAGGGCCTCAGTTAGGCGTTTGGCATATTTGGAGAGGGGCTGCTTGTCACTGCAGATACGACGAACACGGGTGGGTAGGATGTGCTGAAGGAACTTTTTGGTGTGGAATGGGTGGCAGCTGTCGAAATGGAGGTATTGCTGATGCTTGGTAGGTTTGATGTGGACGGAGGTACTGATAAGGCCATCTTTGAGGAACAGGTCAACGTCGAGGAAGATGGCTCATTGGCTTGAGTAGAACCAGGTGAAGTGAATGGATGAGAAGGTATTGAGGTTTTGAAGGAATGTGGTTAGTGTGTCCTTACCTTTGTCCAAATTATGAAGATATCAGCAATGAATCTGAACCAGATGAGGGGTTTGGGATTCTGAGTAGTCAGGAAGGATTCCTCTAGATGGCCCATGAACAGGTTGGCATAGGAGGGTGCCATACATGAGTCCATGGCTGTACTGTGAATTTGTTTGTAGGTTATGGCTTCAAAGAAGAAATAATTGCAGTTGAGGATGTAATTGGTTAAGGCAACTAAGAAGGATGTTGTGGGCTTGCAGTCAGTAGGATGTTGTGAAAGATAGTGTTCAACAGTGGCAAGACCATGGGCATTGGGAATGTTGGTGTAGAGGGAGGTGGCATCGACTGTGATAAGCATGGTACCAGGTGGTAAAGGAAAAGGAACTGTGGGGAGTCGGTGCAGGAAATGTTTAGTATCTATTATATAGAGGGTAGGTTGTGGGTAATAAGCTGAAGGTATTGGTCCACAAGAGACGATTGGTTGGGTTGGGGTTTAAAGGGATCAAACTACTATGGTCATCAGTCCCCTTTTTCCAGTCACAGAGATGACACAAAATATTGCTAAAATGGGACATAAAATGTTAAACTACATCAAACTGTAGATGGGAGATGTCAGAAATAAAAGAAGCAAATAAAAGGGGAAAAAAGAAGAGAGATTTAAAAGAAAATACGAGACTGTCTAGGCTGCGAGTACACAAAAATAAAAGTAGGTCCAGCCACTCTGTAACACATTAAAATCAACTGACTAAAAAAAATTAAGCAGTTGCAGAGCAAATAGAAAAATCACAGACAAGAGACATCAGATGGAATTGTATAATCCACTGATACGAATAAAATTTATACAGAATCAGCCACAGCGGCATTGTCACCTAAAACAAGGGTTAGGGAGTCAAGAAGATTAAAAGTCTGTCTTGCAGCGGTGAAAGAAGGGTATTCCATTAAGATGTGGGTGACTGTAAATGTTTACCACAAAGACACTGAGGAGGGTTCTCGCAATGCAGGAAGTAACCGTGCTTCGGCCAAGTATGGCCGATACGGAGTTGGCAGAGGACGATTGAATTCCTGTAGGGAGTCCGCATAGAGGACCTCCACACATTCGTTGTCTCCTTTATTGCCTGTAACTTGTTAGGTGTTTTCAGGGAATGCCAGTCTGCATTCCACAGCCCAAGAACTCGACTGTGTAACTTTGAACGGAGGTCATTAGCTGGGATACCTATATCCAGTCTAGGTTTTGCTAACCTACCACTCAGCTCACTTCCAATTATCCCAACATGTACTGGAGTCCAGAGAAAGACTACTGATTGTCCACGTCGATCGATGGCATATAGGGACTCTTGGATAGCCTGAGCCAAAGAATAGTGAGGGAAGCACTGATCAAGGGCGAGTAGACTGCTCAGGGAGTCACTGCAGATGAGGAAGGACTCCCCAGGGGACGCAGGAATATGCTCGAGTGCATGAAGGGTTGTTACCAACTCTGCAGTGAACACACTGCAACCTTCTGGTAGGGAAGGCTGTTCATTATGTCCTCCGTGCACATAAGTGAAGCCAACATGACCTTCCACCATTAAACCATCTGTGTGGAGCCCCGGTACCCGTCAAGAATGGACAGAAATTGGCTGTGAAGAGTTGCAGGAGAATAGTCATACCTGATCTCAGGCACCATTCAGGAATATGAAGCGTTGAATTTCGGGAAAAGTTGATGGCGGTTTGGATGCCCTGGCAAACCACGGACATTGATGGTGTATTTGGCCAGCAATTGTTGCCACTTGATCCATAGTGGAGAAACCCTAGCTTCCACAAGGAGCCTGTCAATGGAGCTAGTTCGGAAAGCCCCAGTCGCGAGTCGAACTCCACAGTGGTGGATGGGACCCAGCATCTACAGCACCGAGGGAGATGCAGAACCATATGCTATGCTCTCATAACGAAGGCGCGACAAGACAAGAGGTTTGTAGCATTGCAGCAGGGAATTCTGGCATGCACCCCAAGTGGTACTGCGAAGGCAGTGGAAGGCATTGAGTTGCCACCAGCACTTCCGTTTCACTTGGCGAATGTGTAACTGCCATGTGAGCCAGTCATCAAATACCAGTCCTAGAAAATGGTGAGTTTCAACTACATTAATCAGTTGGCTGTCAAGGTACAAAGGTACAACTCTGGCTGTGGGTGGATTGGCCATTATTGAGAGAAGTGCATAGTGCACGCTTTGGCAGCAGAAAACTGGAATCCATGGGAGAGAGCCCATGTCTGCACTTTCTCTATGGATCGCTAAAGCTGTCTTTCTGCAGCACATATGCTAGAAGAGCTAAAATATATGCAGAAGTCGTCAGCATACAATGAACCAACTGCTGTTAATAGCCACTAAAAACAGTGGAATGCTTAAAACAGAGCCCTGAGGGATCTCATTCTCCTGGACATGAGGGCTGCTACAGTATGCATCAACTTGAACATGTAAGGTATGGATATAAAAGTTTTGGATAAAAAGTGGAAGTGAGACCCGGAGACCCCACCTGTGTAATGTGGGTAAAATGTGGTGTCACCACGTCATGTCATATGCCTTTGGCAAGTCAAAAAATAGGGCTACCAGATGGTGTCATCGAGAAAATGCTGTCTGGATGGCAGACTCAAGATAGACCAAGTTATACAAGATAAAGCCCCCTTGCAGAAACCACCCTTGCATGCAGCTAGCAAGCCCCGGAATTCAAGGAGCCACTGCAACTGCCGGCTCATAAGGCATTCTAGCAGTTTGCAGACAACATTCGTAAGGCTGAAGGGCCCATAACTGTCCACATCTAGCGGATCTTTACCCAGCTTAAGAACCGGAACGATGGTGCTTTCTCTCCACTGTGATGGGAAGTCACAATCATTCCAGATGTGATTAAACAATGCAAGTACAAGTTACTTGGACACATCAGACAGATGTTTTAACATCTGATTGTGAATTCTATCTGCCTCAGGGGCAGTGTCAGGGCAATGGGCAAGGGCACTGATGAGCTCCCACTTGCTAAATGGAGTGTTATATTGCCGCGAGACACGATGTAAACCGACTGCCGGCGTGGCGCAGGGAATAGCGTCACAGACTGTGGTGCTGAAGGTCACCGGTTCAATCCTGCCCAACGGCAAAAAATTTATTTCTTTGTCATTGACAATTCCAGAAGGTTCTATATCTTTCTTGTGTTCACTTGTAAATTCTACTTGTTTCTTATGTTAACCAATCTTCTAATTTCTAGTACATTCTGTCTGTGTATAAATAGCAGAGCACTCTTCCCGAGAGACAGTCAGTGCTGTGTGTATGTTAAGTTTGGAATAAAGGTGCTTTCAGTATAAGTGCTGTGTTTAGTTGTCTTTGAAGTCAATCCTGCTTCCATTTCAATGCTACATTGTCTGGTGGAGGCACCGGGTACACTGTCCAACAGCTGCTCCGATTAGGCAACGTAAAAGCCGTCGCTTATACGTACTGGAAACGGAATACAAGGAATACATTGAGTACATCCTTCCAAAAGTCCATATTATCAGAAGAACGATGGAGATGAAACCAGCAATAAGCCAGCTGCACATTAGACACCCGTCGGTGTTCTCTAGAGATGCTGGACAGGACCCCAACAAATGGCTAAAAGGGTTCGACCGAGTCGCCAAGTACAACAGGTGGGATCATACGATGTGCTTGGCCAACGTTTATTTCTACCTGGATGGAACAGCCCAGCAATGGTTCGAAAACAATGAAGAAAAGTTGAATGACTGGGAGACGTTCCAGGAGGAACTTAAGAAGACGTTTGGAGACCGCTAGCGACAAATCCGCTCGGCGGAAGAACAACTGAAGAACCGGGCCCAACGACATGGTGAGCCGACACAATCGAACATACAGAGTGTTTTGGCCCTGTGTAACGTAGTCAATCCGAACATGACTGAAGCGGACAAAATCACGCACCTGATGAAGGGAATTGCAGAAGATATGTACCAAGCTCTTCTGATAAAAGACGTCGCTACGACAGAAGAGTTCATCAAGTGGTGCCAGCGTATTGAAGAGATGCAACAAAGGAGGGTTGGATGCAAGAAGTATGACCGACTCCCGAATGTAGTCCCTATGGCCATTGTGGAAGACCAGCATGACTTCGCTTCTCTCATACGACAAATTGAGAGAGAAGAATTACAATTTACGGCAGCCGGGACTATTAGACTGAACGAGCATCAGATTATGGTCATGGATGTAAGCCCTGTAAGTGATGAGGGAGCCGACGCAGCTGAGGAAGAGGTATTTCAGACATTAGCTCCTGTTTGCCTGCCAGACGCACCCAATGTGAAGAACTGCGTCACCCTGCTATGACTTATGCTTCAGCTGCCAAACGGAAGCCTATAAAGCGACCGACGCGGCCACAACCAATTCCCCCGGCAACTACGATGCTGCGCAGAGCAGTTCTATCCCAAGCAATCACCTGCTGATGAGTTCAGCCCAGTAAAACTAAGTGAGGCGACCATCTACGGAGGTGAGGCCGCCGCAGATGAAAATCCTCCATGCACGACAGTCGCTAAGATGTCAGGAAATCTCATCGACCTCATAATCGACAGCCAACCTGTTTGGGCACTTGTTGATTCAGGAGCGTCTTTCTCTGAATTGTCGGATAATTACCGCCGCACACTGAAGAAGACAATGTTCTGTGATACTGAGGCAACTGTGCTGAAGGTCGCGAATCGAAATACGTCCAGCCAGCAGGAACTTGTCTCGCAAGAATAAACATCAACAACAGGACCCAGCCATTTGAATTTGTCATGTTAACAGAATGTAGTCACAATGTCGTCCTCGGATGGCACTTCCTTCAGGCATCCCAAGCTATCATTGACTGTGGAAGATCTGAGCTGCAAATTGAAGAAGTTGTTCGACAGATACACGTACTACAGAATTTTCTGGGAAGTTATTTACCATTGACAATGTGACGATCCCGCCGTTGATGATGAGAAAAGTTGCAGTCACAAATACAGATGAGCGATTAAACTGTGAAGTAATTGTTGATAGTAAAAAGTTTATCAGGCTCACCAAAGAAATTTAGATACCAGCAGCTATCATAAGCATTACCGGTGGTCGAGGAGAGATTTGGATCACTAACGGTCATGAGCAGTCGCAACTTATCCCCAAGGGAATGTGTATCGGGATAGCTGAACCAATCCAGGATGGTGAGCTAAACGTCATCAACGAGGACCCATACTCTGCTGTTAGTACAGACAACACGCTGGGGGAAACAAACTTGGAACTGCCAATAGGGTCCGGACTGACCAAGGAACAACGCCAGCGGGTGTTAGCTATACTAAGTCAATTTTCGGGTGCATTCACACCTCAGCAGGGGAAAAAAGAGACGAAAAGGCCCACGATAAGGCACCATATAAATACTGGGGATCATCCACCAATTAGCCAGCGTTTGTATAGAGTGTCACCAACTGAAAGACAGATAATTCGGGAGGAAGTGGAGAAGATGTTGCGAGATGACATTATTCAATCTTCAGAAAGTCCTTGGTCATCTCCGGTGGTCCTTGTAAAGAAGAAGGATGGCACATGGCGATTCTGTGTTGATTATCGGCGGCTGAACAAAATGACAAAGAAAGATCTACCCACTGCCGCGCATTGACGACACCTTAGACTGCTTGAAAGGAGCTACATACTTCTCAACTATAGACACGCAGACAGGTTACTGGCAAATCGAGATTGACAAAGCAGACTGGGAGAAGACGGCGTTTATTACACCTGACGACCTCTATGAATACAAAGAAATGCCATTTGGATTATGTAATACTCTGGCCACATTCGAACGCATGATGGACAAGTTGCTTCGACACCTTAAGTGGACAACGTGTGTTTGCTATTTAGATGACATTGTCGTTTTCTCGAAAACATTTGAAGAACATCTGAGTCGCCTGTCAAATGTGTTGAAGTGTGTTGAGGCTGCAGGACTCCGCCTCTTCGTCGCCAAAGAGATAAAAATCCTGGGGCACCTAGTCAATGGAGATAGTGTCCGTCCTGATCCAGACAAAGTAAGAAAATTTCCAACTCCTCAGCACATTCGTGATAAGAGAAGTTTTCTCAGTCTGCACTCATTGCTCATACTACCGACGTTTCATAAAAGGATTTTCTAGCAAGGCACATCCATTACAAGAACTTCTGCAGGGCAAATTTTACTGGGATGAGGCAAAAGAAAGAGCTTTCCGGGCACTTAAGGAGGCTCTAACTTCCGCACCAGTGCTAGCCTTGTATGGCGAAAATGCGGAAACGGAACTTCACACAGAAACCAGTGGTTATCGGATTGGTGCAGTGCTTGTACAAGTTCAGGAAGGTGCTGAAAGGTCACAAAATACCACCACAGACAAGAACAATGAAACCATATCCTTTTTAGAGCTTTGATTATCCATTATCTTACACTAAAAAGGAGGATATGTCTCACCAAAGATCCTAGATTCTTCTAATCCCTCCTAAAGTGGTGTTCAATTACCCATCCAACCACAACGTCATATTCCATCTCTCTACTAATTCCATCCTATTCCAGTCCCATCAAAGGCTTATCTTACCCCACCCCTCAACATGTATAAAAGCAGTCACGTGCTTTACCAACACTGTTGCAATCATTGAAGAGCTTTTACATTTGGATGACAACCAACCCAATATCCATCAGAATGATTGACCACAGTCAAACTGTGGCCAAAAGCAGGATGGACCACCCTATCGCACAGTATGCAGCTGACTATCACATGCTCAATTTCAATGGCTGTGTTACCACCTATGCCATCTGGATCTTGCCTTCCACAAACAGCTCTCCTCAACTGTGATGATGGCAGTTGTCCTTACAACACAACCTGATGTTTTTGCAAGAATCCCTACCTCAATGTAAAGTAACCTATCACCAGTGCACCCCACACCTATCAACCCTCCCCCTCCCAACCCATCCTACACCTTATCCCTATTCATGTCAATTTCCTGTGTCAGCTTATACCTTTTTTCCTTTTTTCACACCTCTCCTATGCACTACTGTGTCTCCCCCCCCCCCCCCAACAACATTTCAAGCTGCTCCATCGCACATTCCCACCCTTGACCTTCATACTTCTCTCTCCCCTCTCCTCCTCATTCACTGTTAAAGTACTATTCATGGTATATCAGCTACGGAAAGAGGTCATGTGTGGACAAGTTTTATCCGAATGATTGTGTGAAAGCATACATTCTCTTTTCCTGATGAAGGCTGTGGCCAAAAATATGTTATCTGAATGTGATTGTCTTTCTATGTGCATGTCTGAGGGTCAGTGATCATCTTTACAGTTAGATGTTACCTATCGTCACTGCAATGACATAAAAAACTTAATACCTGCATCTTTGATGTTTTATTCAAAGGGGTTTGGCTTAAACCCCTGCATCTGTGTGCAGGTTTACTTGTGTGTTATACGTGGGATTTTTAATTTCCAATTGTTTGATTTTATTGGGATTCAGTACCTTTTCATGGTGTGAACTAAGTTAAAGGCAAAATATAGTTTCCCTTTCTAAAAGGCAGGCCATTGTGGTCTTATTGTGATAAAAAATGCATGTCAGCTAGGCAATATATTGTACTATTTGTATGTCTAATGCATGGCACTTGCAAAGAAAAGGTTAAATGACAGAATGATACTATGAGAAATTAATAACTAATTGTGATATAATATACTGCTGCAAATTTGCTATTTGTTGCTATTATGTTGTACAGATGGCTTATGATAATGACAATACATCAAAAGAAAATTATTTTATTCATCAACAGATAAAGTACTGAAAAATAAAACAAATATTTCAATGAGTTAATTATAAGTAACACTTCAGGAATTACAAGAGAATTTCATTTCTGCGTTTAGTGAAGGTAGGTATCTGATTTGAGTGAAGATATGTGATGGTTTGTAACAGCTTCTATCCCCTTACTTTGGATTAAGTAATAAAAATGTTGTGTAAAGGAGGTGAGACAATTTCTTGTAGGTTTAGATTTATAATCTTACTGATGTGCTAAAATTTTATATTTGTTTATTCTTTTCCATGTACAATGACTGAGTAATAACATCCAAGAATACAGGTGAGGAAATAATACAAATTATCAAGATCACAAAACATTGTTATTCCAAACTGTACCTACTGTGCCCAACTCAAAAATCTTCTGTACACATGCAGCTATCAAACAATCAATATCCATGTAGAAAACTGCATCAAAATCCACACCCCCAAGAGCAAAAGAAAAACTGTTTTATGGAAGATCAAGTATTCATAGCAAGTTTACACTCAGTAAACATCAAATGCAGAATTCACAAATTAGTTGTAAGTAAATATTATATGTACCACTATCACCAAGATAACATATCAGTAAAAGTGAGCACATATTCAGAATCAAGTTAATGTGGTCATGATATTTGCATTAATCAAAAGCAGCTCACTTTGTACAATAATGTTTATTAGCTAAACCCAGCCACACTTCATTGTAACATTTCAAATTTTATTATACTGGTAAACTATAGGTATTACTGAGGTAAACTATATAAGCACGGTTCAGTGAGCCATGCTTTTAAATGTTTTTTGAACATTTCACCAGTTAATGCTTTAATTTCTTTTGGTAGCTGGCATTGAAATATTTTGCCCCTTTAGTGTATGGACTGTTTGCAGTTTTCTTCAGTCTACTACTTATAACATGGAAATTTTGTAGCTGTCTGATATTATGTTGATGAATTTTACTATTGCTATGTGCTAATTTCTTATTGTCTTCAGTTATTAAGATTGTTTCATACATGTTCACAGAATAAATAGTCATAATTTAAAAAATCTAAAAACAAACTCTTGCAACAAGTTCTGGAATCATTTTTGCATCAGTGCTCTTTTTTGAAGCTCAAAGACTACCTACATGGGCTTCAGACAGCACCCCATAAAAATAGACAATATGAAAGAAAGGGATGAATTAAGTTAAAGTACATACTTCTCATTGTTTGGATGTTGACATATGGAGCTATTCTTCTCAACACATATAGATTAGATGTTAGTCTTACGCACACATTGATGAATTTATTGGGTCCATAAGTTTATTGTTAATGCAAATACCTAAAAAACTTAAACTCACTACAGACTTTCCCTATTGTATTGCTACCATGAGTATCAATACAACTTTAAAAGAAACCACTCCTGAAACCATCCTGAAAATCTCCTAGGAGTTTATGTTTGCCATAATGATCCTACATTTTTCAATTAACTTGCTAAAGATAGAAGTTAAAGCAGTAGTCTTTAATTATCTACTAGCTGTTTATTTCATTTTTTTGAGCGGTTTCACAATACCTAATTTTAATATGTCAGGAAACACCCCTTCCTTTAAGTCACTGTTTATGAGATGTGTCAAAGGATGTGTTTTGCTAAAAATGGGGAAAATTCATTCAAGGCAGAAGGAGTGTGTGTGTGTGTGTGTGTGTGTGTGTGTGTGTGTGTTATCACCCGTAATTCCTACATACAATATTTTTGTTTTGTGCAAATCTATAACAAAGTACCTTTCAAATCATATAAGTTTCATTGACCTCCAAGTATAAATAACATTAAAATCTATATAAAAAATAGAAAACGGATGACTTACGCAAAGGACAGGCTCGTCGAGAGACAAATAAAATCACACACAAACACACATACAAGCTTTCGCAACTGTCGGTCGCTTCCTCAGGAAAAGAGGAAGGAAGGAGAGGAGAAGGGGAAGGATATGAGTTTTAAGGAAGTGGAAAAGGATTCATTCCAATCCCAGGAGTGGAAGGACTTACTTCAGGGGAAAAAAAGGAAGGTAAACAAATACACACACACTCACACATATCCAAATGCAAACAAATCTTATACTTCATATTTTGTATTCAAGTATTAATATAATAATTACTGGTTGCATCGGGCTAGTGTCTTAATTAACATTTCTATTGTGAATAACATGATGTATGAGTGAAATACAATAATGTGTTGTGATGTTAATGAACTATGATTTGAAAGACCATTGGGCTCACTACCACTAAATATTGAAATTTTGCTGGTGTGTTGTGTTGACAGTTGACAGGCTTGCAAAGTAATATTATGTACATGTGAATTGAGTGTAGAAGACATAAAAAGTCTCCGCAAATAAGCTGCCACTGCAGATTATTTTAGTTTATAGTATTGTGAAATAAGTGTGCTTTACTTGGTTGCTTAATGGCATTGTTTTGGAAGAAAAGTGCCAGTGGGATCAACTGGTGTAATAATACACACACTACTTTCAGTTTCTCAAAACTGCTCATAACTCAAATGAAAATGTCCAATTTGAATAAATGTGGAATATAAAAAAGTGCATGGCATTTGTCAATGAACAAAATGCTACCTCAAAAGCTATTTCACATTATTAGACATCAATTTTTCATGTGCCACTGAGCAACTATAATAGGTAAGATCTCTAAAATATATGTTATCTTAGCTCACTTGCAGAAAAGCATTTCATCCAATAAGGATGGGTCAGCTGTGTAACATGTCATTTTTAATTGACTGTGTATTTACTGTGTAGGAGAGGACCTTTAAATTAAACAATATTACAGCTCAGTCAAATGAGCTTCTATGTGATTTAATTCATCAGAGTAGTTTGTTTCAGTTCTGTTCCACACTGAGTTTCTCGTTGTAGGGCTGAGATTTTTCCCATCCAAACTGAAAGGCGCCAGCGTACCACATTGTCCAGTCTTTTATGACAAAGAGAGCTTATTTAATGAAATAGTTATTAACTTTCTGATTACAGATTCAAATAGTATGTGAAATTATGACTCGATTAATATGTCACAAGGTATAGCCCAATTGAAATTGTGAAAGTCGATTAAATTGGCAATTCATCATCATCATCATCATCATTAGTGTTCTGCCAAAAGGCAGGTTCTCACATGACAGTTCTCCAGGCTGGCCGATCTTCTGCCATCCCCTTCAGGTCCATAAAATTTCCTCTTCCCTTTATGTCATCTATCATCTTGTATCTCCTTGTTCCTCTCAGTCTTCTCCCTTAAACCAGTCCTTCCAAAGCATCTGCTACCATGCACTCCCTTCTCAAAGGATGTCTCAACCAGTTCTTTCTCCTTTCTCTTATAACCTTCAGCAGAAATTTTCTCTCCCCAACCATTTGTAACAATTGGTAAGTAAGCCACATGAAACTAATTTTCCCTAGCACTCTAATGTGACAGTACGCTTGTCTAACCAAAGGACCATCACCTTTTGGGGTCAGAATATTTGACTGGGTCCCAAATTAAAAACCGTTATAAATTCACACTATGATTGGACATGGCGTCTTCCTGGACGAGGGCTACTGCTTGACTGCTCTTTCTTTGCCTGCTTTCTGAATCTGCAGGACAGCAACCTAAGATAGCATAAAACCAGACCGTACAGACCTGAACCAATCTTAGCAGCTCCTGGGAAGAGGTTGGCTACAAATTCCTGATTTTGCCAGCAGACAAATACTGCAGTTCAACATATGAGGTGACAAAAACAATGGCAGAAGCCTTCTTGTCTTCAGCTGCTTATTAGTCTTGAAACGTATTGGTCACTGAACTACTCTTGTGTGAAACTTGTAATACAATCTTGGTGTTTATTTACTGCAGCAGCCATGAACTTCACCACCTCGAGGTGTACATGTTAGTTTTCACAATCGCAAATTTATAGAAATGCAAAACAGCTAATAGATATCAATATTCTATGTAAGTACCCCCCCCCACCCTCTCTCACTCTCACTCACTCACTCTCTCTCTCTCTCTCTCTCTCTCTCTCTCTCTCTCTCTCTCTCTCTCTCTCACACACACACACACACACATTAAGAAGTGGGAAAGGAACTACAATATACTTAAGTATGTGTTTTCAATTTTATCTTGTCCTGCAGCAACACATTCTCAGTGTCAGGTTGTGTTTATTGTCAAATGTAACAGACTACCTCATCCTTAAATGCATCAATTTCGAAATATAATGACAATTTATTTCAACTGAATTGTCTGTATTCTGGTCTGTAGTCTCCCCAGTTGCTATAATTTTTATCCATTACATAAGAACCAGAAACCCCTGCTAGAAGAGACAAGGTTTGATGCCGGCAATGGTCATAGCAGCAGAAGATAATCAGATAAGCCTTCCTCTTAATTGGGATGTGAAAGTTAGGCAGGTATTTTAATTCTAACAATTTCACACCTTGAGGAGTATTGTAAGTCATAACAACTATATTGTGATGTGATACATAATCATTGGGTTGACTGAATTTTGACATTTCTATAGCAGTGTGGGGATGTACCAAATATTTCATGCCTGTAACTGAGGAGAACAACATTATTTATGTTTTGACAAGCTATTCATTAAATTAAGAAAACCTGTTTTCAATTAATATTACAAAGCATTTTTCATCTGGTAAAACAACAACCTCCAAGCAATAATACAGAGAAAAATTGAAACTAACGGTATACACACAGGTGTATGAAAGTATCATGTTCTGTTTCTGCATAGCTTTTGTAGTTGACAAAATAATATTCTTTCGTGTCATTTTACATATTTACCTATGATAATTACCTTAATATTTGTACTGCACTCTATCTCCTTATTTTTAATGGCTTGTTCAATATCTTTTATTTTTGTTTCAAGGTCACTCTTTACAGCATTTTTCTCAACAGTTTTTGTGTTTATAGACTGAATGGAAAGACTGAGATCTTCTGTTACTTTTTCAAGCTGAGTACTCATTTCCTTCAGGGTTTTAGATTTCTCAAGTCCAGCAGATATAGCAGCTTGCAATTCTTCAGTCTGGTTAAAAACAATTTATGAGAACATAAGAAGCTGAAATTTGATTATCGCATCAGCAATATAACTATGTTCACATTTTCTGTATATATAAACATATTTACTTTTAAACCACTCACTAAAAATAAGAAGATCATTAGTACAAAAACTCACAACAAAGCTAGTGAACTATATACATTAATTTTGTCACATTGTCTACAATGGCACAGTAAAACACAAATTATTGAATGCATACATGAGTTTTGTAGGAATACAGGTAGTACAGAGAGGAAGGCATACAGCTGAAGCTATGTGTGAGAGAAAGAGTTGTATGCAGTGGCAACAGTGTCCATAGGTGCACAGGGTGTCACTTATCCTGGATTGCTGATGGACTAGGGTGTTGCACAGTCACGAGCAACTTGCAGTCTATCTTAGAACCTACTCTGAGTGACGTGCTGTGAACTCTTCATATGTGAAATAACTTCTTTCTTAGCTCACAAAGTAGCCTTTGGGAAATGCTGGACCGTGTGACTATTAAATGTCAGTCACACTTATGACAGGATTAGTCAGCTTCACAGTATTAATTCTCTCTTCACTAAATGAAAGTGATAAAACTCAGTTCTCACTGTTAGCATCTTTCTGCACTAACAAACCAATATGTCTGCACATCATGACAAATATTATTAATGGAGGATAGTTAACAACTCACTGTAAAGATGCTTGCTAAACTGCTGACAGACACGAAAATAGATAATCACATTCACACAACTTAAATTTTCGGCCATGGCCTTCGTCAGAAAAAGAAACACATACATTCACGCAGTTACTCAGACAACTATACACACAGAACTATCATGTCCGGCCACTCCAGCAACACAAGCTAGACTTTCAGCTAGTGTTGCTGGAGTGCCCAGACATGATAGTTGTGTTTGCTTCCTGGTGGGTAAACAAAGCAGGATGTAATACTACCACTGAAAATGAAAACTGTGCTCTGGTCTTTGGTATCAAATATAACATATGTTTCTTGACAGGAAGAGGATTCACAGTAATTACAGATCATGTTACACTTAAATGGTCATCCAGGATCCTACTTCAATATTAAGAAGGTGGCATTACACATCAGTGCATTCCAGTTTAAGGTTATCCATCATGTGAA
Source organism: Locusta migratoria (assembly GCA_026315105.1). NCBI lineage: Eukaryota > Metazoa > Arthropoda > Insecta > Orthoptera > Acrididae > Locusta > Locusta migratoria. Next base: position 504,518,209 of record CM048746.1, on the reverse strand, counting down.
CACTGATGCAATGGACCATAAAGTTTGAATTTGCATAACCATAAATCAGGAGAAATGATTAAAAGCAGCCCAAGAAGTATATTCACAATGAAAATTATCAAACATTGATCAATGGTTCGTCTAAATTCATAGATTGCTGGTTATTCCAGAAAGCAAGTGAGAGAAAATCATGACGGAACAACACAATTCTCTACTATCTGCAGATTTCTCCTAAAAATGCAAAAAACATTAGATAGGTGAGAAGTATTGTTGGTCCATTAACAAGGCTGGCATTTTTGAGTTTGCCTTGAAATACGGCTTCTGCAACAGACTCAATAATTACGATGAACTAAGGTACCATTACAAGAACTACCAGAGACTTGTGAACCTTTTGACAGAATAATTGTATTCGAGATCATTGGACCACAACCAAATTCAGAGAATTTACAAAAGAACAAACATATTGACCATGTTGGATCATTTCTCCAAAATTTTCTAATGATAACCATACCTGATCAAAGTGCTGAAAATAGCTGAAGTTTTTGTAACAGAATGGATACTAAAGTTTGGGTAGGTGGAAAGCATGATCAATGATCAAGGAAATGAATCTTATGAGTAACAAAACACACCTCAACTTCACATGAATGTAATTTATATTTATACACACCTGGTGTGTAAGATGTATGAGACAGGCGAAGTACCCTAAGACTTTAAGAAAAATGTTATAATCCCCATTCCAAAGAAAGCAGGTGCAGACAGGTGTGAAAACTACAGAACCATCAGTTTATTAAGTCATGGTTGCAAAATATTAACACGAATTATTTACAGAAGGATGGTAAAGCTGGTAGAAGCCGACCTCGGGGAAGATCAGTTTGGGTTCAGGAGAAATTTAGGAACACGGGAGGCAATACTCACTTTACGGCTTATCCTAGAAGATAGATTAAGAAAAGGCAAACCTACATTTCTAGCTTTTGTAGATTTGGAGAAGGCTTTTGACAATGTTGATTGGAATAAACTCTTTAAAGTTCTGAAGCAAGCAGGAGTAAAATATAGGGAGCGCAAGGTTATTTACAACTTGTACAAAAACCAGACAGCGGTTGTCAGAGTTGAAGGGCATGAAAGGGATGCAGTGGTTGGGAAGGGAGTAAGACAGGGTTGTAGCCTTTCTCCAATGTTAATCAATTTGTACATTGAGCAAGCTATAAAGGAAAGTAAAGAGAAATTTGGAGAAGGAATTAAAGTTCAGGGCGAAGAATTAAAAACATTGGGTTTTGCTGACGACATAGTAATTATGTCAGATACAGCAAAGGACCTGGAAGAGCAACTGAATGGAATGGACAGTGTGCTGAAAGGTGTATATAAGATGAACATTAACAAGAGCAAATCTAGGGTAATGGAGTGCAGTGTATGAAAATCAGCTGATGCTGAAGGAATTAGATTGGGAAACGAAGCAATAAAGGAGGTAGATGAGTTTTGTTACTTGGGTAGTAAAATAACAAATGATGGTCGCAGTACAGAGGATATAAAATGCAGAATGGCAATGGGTAGAAAAGCGTTCTGGAAAAAGAGAAATCTGTTAACATTGAATATTGATTTAAGCCTAAGGAAGTCCTTTCTGAAGGCATTTGTATGGAGTGTTGCATTGTATGGGAGTGAGACATGGACGATAAACAGTGCGGACAGGAAGAGGATTGAGGCTTTTGAAATATGGTGCTACAGAAGAATGCTGAAAATTAGGTGGGTGGATCGCATAACTAATGAGGAGGTACTGAACAGAATTGGGGAGAAAAGGAATTTTTGGCATACCTTGACTAAAGGAAGGGATCGATTGGTAGAACACATTCTTAGACATCAAGGAATTGTCAATTTAACGTTGGAGGGAAGTGTGTGTGTGTGGGGAGGGGGGGGGGGGGGGTAAAAACCACAGCACAGAGGAAGACCAAGAGAGGGATACAGTAAGCAGATTCAAACAGATGTAGGTTGCCGTTCTTATGTGGAGTTCAAGAGGCTTGCTCAGGACAGGGTATTGTGGAGTCTCCGGACTGAAGACCACAACACAACATCTATAAAAATTGATGGGCGTGTGTATTTTATCGGTTGCTATATTCTATGTAATACAGTTAAACTCAACAAATGTCATCTAAGTCTACATAAATACTCTGCAAGTCACACTGAAGTGCATGGCACTCCTTCAGCATGTTTAATCCACATTGCCACAGTGAAGAATCCTTAGCAGCACTATTAATGTACAGTCTAACACAAATAAACACAGAAATGAAGCTAGCACTCCAAGTGGCACCACTACTATTATGGGAGAATGCCACAATACAAACAATTTGCTCTTTCTCCGCTAGGGGCACTTATGTCATTCCAAGTGCAGGATGTAAACTTTGACATATACGTTAATAAACATCTTGATCTGATTGCTACCAAACTTCACAGGATCACCCACCCTGAAGATTTCATCAAAATTGCTTGGAGTGCACACATCAATTTTATAGATATAGATTTGCTTCAACAAACTTGTCAACTAAAGTAAATAATTCAGATGAGAACTACGCCAGCACACCCTGAAAGTAATGGTTGCATTGAGTGAATATACAGACTGATCATCAAAATGCTCAGCCTCTATGTAAGGAGCAAGCACTATAATTGGGATATCAGTTTGCCATTCCTTGTAAATGATTACAACACAAAAATGAGCTTGTCAACTGGCCTCAGTCCATATGTAATTATACGTAGAAAAGTGCATTCATGTCAGCTTGTAAACTAAAGGTGGCATGGGAAGTAGTGAAATAGCACAATCATCATCCTTTCTTTAGCTAGCAAAACAACATGATCAAGTTGAAGAACTCTCAGCTCAAAACGTTTACCAAGTTTTGGAAAGGGCTGTATGTCCTGTTGGAGGTGTTGCCAGTCTTTAGCTCACACTGCATTTTCATTAGATTGACAAGCAAGTCAATTGTGTAAAGCCACTAATGGTTATATTTGCTTTAGCAACACAGGACAACGACAAGGACTGACCAAAGGGCAGAACAACTGTTCCTAAATCAAGGAGTCGAGCATGATGAAATCACAGTCCTGATGAGGTAAAGGTGTCACAGTGTAAATGGTGAGATTCATACAGAATCATATGTAAATTCCATGGTTAGGGACGCTATTCTTTGGTCGACTCCTGACAGGGAGGTTCATCAGTGGGCTCTTCAACTTGACAACCCCACTTACAAGAAGTTTTGTCCATTGCTCAAACTTTTGAAATTATTAGTGCAGCAGGGGCACAGTTAGACACCTGGGGTGACATTGGAGAAGTGCAGTTGGCTAGGGCACCTCTTGACATGCCAGTAAGCAGCATGGACGAGGAAGTGGCTGTGGTACACACTCACACACAGCACAAGACAAAGAGGCAACATAACAACATAAAGGCCAAACAAGGTTCTTCTTCTTTGCCTTCATGCTCACGTAATTCTCCCATCATTCACGGAACGGCTGCCCCCAATGTTGGGCTACTTGTCATAAAAGAAAAAAGTACATATATCTTACATTTGCAGATCATAAAAAGTTCAGAATATATATGAAAATGAAATTGATAAAGATTCAGTGCTATTTGTCAATTCTACAATTTCCAATCCTAACAAACTGTACCTTACTTTTCAAATGTTCAGTAAGGATGTTTAAATGAAAGTTAACACAGGATCTGCTGCCACTATTATTACCTCTGCCAACAACAGATTTCCTTACTAGATCAGATGGAAGTCGACTTCTCTTACAAGTCTGACATCTGAAATGTCACCATCTTCGTGGTTGATCAGAATTTATTTGGCTATGATGCATTTCGCTTTTCTGGCTTTTCGGTAGATGACACAGTCAACATCATCTCCGATTATATTCATTACTCACACTTGGAGTCCTTGTTGGATGAATTTTCTCCGCATTTTTGCCTGGCTTGGGTCGCATCGGCAATTTTGAGGCAAACATTACTTTGAAGCGAACGGCCCAGCCGAAATTCTTTCAGGTGCGGCTCCTCCCAGTGGCTTTGCAGAACGCAGTGAAGCAAGAATTGGATAGGTAGACAGTCTCCAGCGTCCTGCTCCTGATAACCTCCAGCAAGTAGACCTCGCCTTTGGTGGTTGTCCGCAAACCTAATGGCAGTATCTGCCTTTGCAGCAATTCGAAGCCTCGGTGAACCCTCAGTGTCTCATTGACACTTACCCCATGTCACGCCATGAAGAGTTGTTTTACAAGTTGGCTGCAGCCCAGTTCTTCTCAAAAATTGATCTTTCAGAGGCTTATCTTCAGTTACCTCTAGATGAAGCCTGTCGTCAGTTCCTTCTATTGAATGCACCCTTTGGATTATATCAATATCAGTGGCTACTGTTTGAGGTCGATTAGTGCGCCTGCAATGTTTCAACTTTTCTGAAACAACTTCTTGTCACTGTTTGGACTCCATCAACTACCAAGACAATATTGTAGTCACAGGAGCCACTACAGATGAACACCTACGCAATTTACATATGCTTTTCTCAGTTCTTCAATCCACAGGCCTTAAGTGCAACTTTCAAAAATCTCAATTCTTTCAACCCTCTATCATATTCCTGGGGGTTTCAACTTTCCAGAATGCCATTTGCCCTCTTAACGAGCATGTAGCAGCTATCGACGATCCTCCTTGCCCCACCACGGTCAAAGAACTTCAGGCCTTTCTTGGAAAAATTCCGTATTATCACAAGTTTCTACTGTCAGTGGTGGAAATTGCACATCCATTACATTGTCTTCTCCGTAAGAATGTGCTCTTTCATTGGTCTTCCGACTGTGATGCTTCTTTTCAACATCTGAAATCTTATCTTCAGAAGGCTCCTTGTCTTGCTACATATTGTTCTGGTCAACTGCTCGTCATGACTGCTGACACCTCCCTGCATGGGATAGGTGCCGTTCTGGCACATGCATATCCAGATGTGTCTGAACATCCCTTTGCATATGCATCAAAAACACAGCGCGTCTCAGCAACACTATTCTCAAATGGAGAAAGCGCCCTGACCAGCATTTATGCTTTGAAAAAGTTTGGTGTGTTTCTCTATGGAGCCAAATTTCATCTCATCACAAACCTTTGGTATCTCTTTTCATCCTGCAGTTTCTCTTCCAGACAAGGCAGCCCACAGACTTCAACATTGGGCTTTGTTTCAATACTGCTTCAAATTCATTTCCATCCTACAGCTCAGCATGCCAATGCTGACGCCTTATCCCATATGCCTAGGGATCCTGACTCCACTTTTGATCAGGATGAACTTCTCCGTTTTCATTTGGATGAGGCAGAACAACACATAGTTAAAGGTTTCTCTGTTACGAGTGATCGTCTCTCTAAGGCCACAGCGGCAGATCCTGTTTTGTGCCTTGTTATTGGCTTTATCACGAAGGGCTGACCAGATCGCCCTTCTGGAAAAGCTTCTGATGCCATGCACAATTACTTCTCTCTGTGTCTTGACCTTACATTGCATAACAGCGTTGTTCTGCTTGCCACCAAAGATGCATTGCCACACATAGTCGTTCCAGCATCTCTGCGATCGGCAGTACTCACACTTCTTCCCCATGGACACTGGGGAGTGTCTTGCACGAAGATGCTGGCCCAGCGTCATGCCTACTGGCCCGGCATCGATGCACACTTGCACACTAGGTTGCTGCCTGCGAAACCTGTGCCTCTCAGGCTCCGGCACTGAAGACTTCTCCATACCTTGGCCTGCCCCTATGAACCCAAGGGAATGCATACATACTGATTTTGTGGACCCTTTTCTGGGTACTTTCTGGCTCCTGGTAATAGAAGCGTATTCTAACTTTCCATTTGTCGTCTGTTGTGCATCTCCTTCCACAGCGGCAACCACGGTGGCACTCGCCAAAATCTTTTCTCTTCAAGGCTTACCTAACACCATTGTCTCAGATAACGGACCACAATTCACGTATACTGACTTTTCTGAATTTTATACCCAGTGTCGCATCACTCACATCATCGCTCCCCCATTCCATCCTCTATCATATGGGGAAGTCGAGTGCCTTGTTCACACTTTCAAAACCCAAATGAAAAAGCTATTTACTTCCACATCAACAGATGAAGCACTAACGAACATCTTTGCATCTTATCATTTCATGCCTATGGTTGACCATAGTCCAGCAGAACTTCTGCCCGGTCCCCAGGTGCGCACACTCCTTCACCTACTCTATCCACCTACTCACAGCTAGGTGACCCTCTCACAGGGAAAACTTTTGGTAGGCGCTCCTGGTTGCGTGTCGAGGTATAGCAGCCACCCAAAGTGGATACACAGCCATATAATTGGTCTGAGAGGACGCACTTATACAACGTTCGGACGTCAGCAGGGAGGTGGCATGTCACATACACCAACTTCATTCGAACTCACACCTGCAGTCACTCCACAGGCAACACACTCACAACTAACAGCAAATGAGGACATCAAAATGGAAGTTGACTCTGAACCTCAATCAGGGACGAGATTTCCAGAACAAATGGAATATACACTAGCCACTCCACATGGGGGAAACCAGCTCGCCATCTAAAAATGTCATGATGTCTCGAATCATCGACTCGCGTGTCACACCACACTGGGAAGGCCATTTTTGTCCTTATGCTTAAGTGCTGCTAAGAGACTTCTCCAAGGACGCAGATGACAAGATGGACACAGGTGTCATACACAACACCAAAACAGTGAGTGTAAAAAAATGAAAGGGGAGGGAGGGGGGGAGTGCTAAGTACGCTGCACAATATTCGAACTAGCCGCCAAGCTGTCCATTGCCACAAATTGAGGCACTTTCATGCACAGGCGTCATCTAAGTGGCCAGGTGTGGAGACGGCCAGAGCATGCACTAGCACGGAACACTTGATTAACAACCATCATTGCTATTGTATGTGTTACAAATTGTCAAATGAGTTACTTTTTGTTAATAAATGCTATGTGAATTTACAACAAAAATTATGTCAGAATGTGAGGAAATTCTCATTACTTCTTCCTACCAAATTAAATCTCACAAAATCAGTTACAGCCTCCTAATGTGGCGTCCCCCCTTAATTATGGGTATCCAAGAAATAGTAATGAATACTAATAAGGAGTTACATTCCATTGAAGCAGCAAAGAGAATTGTCTTCTGAATCTTCCAGTAATGCTAATCCATACTTGATCAACAGTACTGTGTTAATTGTGTTTATATTAATATATCATGTGTCTACACATGTAAACCCACTCATCAGTACCAATGCAGACTGTATCTGTGAATAGAATAAATTTTGTCTACTGCTGCTGCTGCTACTTGCAGAGTGAATTCATGATGCCAAAGAGGTCATCTCCAGTAAACTTTCTAAGCTTGTTCTCATGGGAGAGAGTGATTGTGACAGAGTTGTATGCAGTGGGCAACAGCATCCATAAGTACAAAGGAATGCTGATGGACTCCAATGTGAATAAGCGCGTTCTAGGGTGCTGCACAGACACAAACTGCTGGCACTCTATCTTAGCACTTTCTCTAAGTAACTTGCTATTAACTATTAACTTATGAAATAACTTCTTTCTGAACTTCTGAACTTACAAAGTAGCCTTCATACAATGCCGGGCTGTGTGAATATTGGTCATCAGACTCAATTATGGCAGGTTTACTCAACACTACTAAATAAAAATCGTTTCTCGATTTCAGGACATTTCTGCACTACCTGGGCTTACATGCAGGGTTTATATGTACTGGGACAACTGAGTGATCGAGTAAAAACCTGGGAATATTTTCATCCAGAAGAAAACCAGGAATTATCCAGGACTTTTTTTAGGATTCTGGAAATTTTTAATTTTTTACATTATCAGTTGATGTTTTTTGAGACTTTGGCTAGTAAGAACTTTACTTAAGCCACTACTGCAGAATATGAGGCACGTTCAGAAAGTAAGATCCGTTCGGTAATAAAATGAAATTGTACACTGATACAGAAGAAATTTTTATTGCACAAAATTCTACAACTCTTAAACTACCTTTCCACATAACTGCTGAAATTTTGCAGGCATTTGTCATAGCGTGGCACCAGGTTTTGTATACCTTCTTCATAGAAATCTGCTGCCTGTGCCTTCAACCAGTTGGAAACAGTTCATGCATCAGTGATCGTGAAATTTGGGGGAAGTTCATAGCTAGAGCACAATTGTAAATCTACGGTTTTCCTGGATCTTGTTATCAATCGTGTGAACCAGTTCTTCTGTAACCAAAGGTGGACACCCACTTCATTCTTCATCGTGCACATCACTACGCCCGCCATTGAATTGTAGGACCCATCTTTTCACCATCGAATCACTCATCGCATTTGGTCCGTAAACATCACAAATTTTCCGATAAATTTCACTTGGTTTCACTTTCCTCGCATTCAGAAACCGAATCACCGACCTGATTTCACAGGTGGTGGGATTTTCAATCAACGCTGACTTTTCAAACAAGCACAACAAAGCGTACATAACTGACAGCGATCTCCAAATGGCGCACATTCTTCTCCTTGATACACATTGTCTACAGCGCATGTGCGGAACTGCAACTGCAGCGCTGCGGCGGTGATAAATTGAAACGGAACTTACTTTCTGGACGCGCCTCCTAATACTGCAGCAATAAAACATAAACAAGAGAATAACATAAAAACAAAACTGCAGTTGGGAAAAAAGGCGTGATTTAAAACAACAAAACAATCGTGGTCAAAGCCTAAAATTACCTGCCGAAAGCAGAATGTGTCAAGGTGTCAGGACAAACAGTATGCAATACTTCAAAACAAACTGTTGCCAATGAGCATAATGTTTCACCTGTTTATGTTTCTAGCAGGTAAAAATTATCCTTGGAGATGTTATGCTTCCAAACCAGGCGATCCTGTGTGGGATTGTAGAGCTGCCTAGTCCAAGTCTTTTTAATCGATGCCACTTCACATTAATAGTGAGTATGCGCTATGAATATCTTAAATCACAAACCATAAGAGTCCCAGGATACCAGCCACTTAGAGAAAATTTAGGGTTCTGAAGATATGGCATTTATGCCATTATTAAAAATTTTACTGGCACATTATGTTCCAATACATCTTAAAGGGTAACAAATACCAAAAAAGACTAAGCTTCAAGGTTAGTTTAACATATTTATTTTAGTTCTTTATTAGAAAGATAAACAACCTTCTCATGAATTGCAACATCTATGTCATCATGAAGAAACAGAAATATATGTAAATTTCATTTACACAAGTGGAAAACAACATTCTCACTGGCTGTTTGAACCTGACCCATGATTGGCCTTTCTTAGTTTCATACTGACCATCAATTTTAATGCCATTACCAACACCTAATTATCACTAAAAATAAATAATTAAAAAAGAAAGTTAAATTAGTAAATAAATGGAATAAAATAATAATAATATCCACCGACATGAGTGCATTTTAACACTGTGAAGTTGTACGCCAGTGTATTATACATTACCCCCTTAAATAATTGACAAGTTTTATTGCTTCAAGCCAAGTATAACAGAACAAAAAGCAATTCATCCAGCAAAAAATTTATTTCACCCAGAAAAAAGTCTCTTTTCACCAGGAAAAATTTTTACTCAGGAAATCTGGGATTTTTTTTTTCTTTTTGCCCACAAGTAAACTGTGTACATACTTAAGCACCCTGACAAATGGTAAGGGGACAGTAACAATACACCATCCATCCCAGTATAGATGAAAATTTCAACTTTTTCATAGGTATACTCTGATAAATTATATCAGATTAAGTGTGTATGTGCATTAAAGACATGTGGCAACCATTGTTAATAAACTGAAATAAACTGCACTATCTTTAAGACAATCTTTGGTTTTCCTTGAGTTGAATGACTCATTGTCAGAGCCAGTCTGTAGTTCGCACTTGCCTTGTGCACAGCTCTCAATAATAAAGTGTGTTATTATTCATCAAAGTAAGGATTAACCACAGTGGTGACCTGCCGATGCTTGGTAATGACTGTTTTTCTGAGGTGTTTTGACACCACAATACTGACAGATGGCTATCACGCAACAAAGCGTACAGTACTCCTACCTTCCTTTATTGTGACAATCGACTCGATGGAATGTAATGTGTTCTCAAGTGTTCCTTCTCAGGGGCTAATTGATTTAGTTATTAACTAGGCACTTGCATTCATCCACAAAATGCTGGAAAATTCTTGTGAATTCAAGTACTTATGGACTACACCAATCACTCTTCCAAACACCATGTTGTAATGCAACAGACTCAGGCATGCAATTGATTGCTTCTCCTCCATACCTGACATTAAGTGGAATGTACATAGTGAATAGTGACTGGGCACCATTCAAAACATTTACTCCTTCCCCAATGGACATCATGATGTCGTCCGACTGAAGCACACCCTGTCTTGCTCAGCCAACTATAACAGGTGTAACAACGTACACCTGCCGTGCCATGTATTCTACTGCAACATGCCCTGCAAATTTCAAAACACTGTCCCGCCATGCTGTGCATGCATTCACCTTGTGGCAACAGTTAGGCACCTTCACAGGCCATCACAACACCAATCTACTGTGCTGCATCCTCAATGTAATATATTTCAGGAAACTTGCCTGTGTACTGACCATTCCACAGCACCAAACATTCATGGCCAGCTGCCTCCACCATAGCCACCATCCATCCCATAATGCCCTTGATGTCACAATACCAGCACACCTCGTAGGTGTGCCCCACCCCTTCTACACTGCTCCCTCCAGCATGCCTCCCACCACAATATCTACGCATACCAACCACGTGCAACTGCCTTTGATGACTGTCATCAGTGCACATCACAGCCCTCCAACACCACTACACAGATGTGGGAGGACACAGCAGCTACACAACCATCACCATCTCACACCTCCAAATAATCATCTGAGGATTCAGTGAGCCCTATTAGTGACCCTCATTTCACATCTCTGACCACCATCATCCACCCCAGGCCTACCAAGCTATCTCCACTTGACCGGGATTACCTGACTACTTTATTTGAATTGGTGGAGATGGTTTTCCAATGGAATGGGGTTATATCAGATGATGCAATATACCTAGCCTTTGTTGCTTACCTGTTAGCAGGTATGGACCAAATGAGTGATTTTTTTTATCACCACCTCCCCCCTCCCCCAAACTACACCAATATCAAGGAGGCAACCCTTCAGCTCTTCTCTCACTCCACCGAGGAGGCAATCACCAGTGTCATGGAGGAGCTGACACTGGGAGAGACTAGGTCCTCGATACTGTGGTACCTTATGCACTCCTGAATACCTATGACCAACTTGACAGATACAATTCAGTGGGTTTTGCAGTTGCCCAAGCTCCCCATTGTGTTACAAACACAGCTCCTCACAGTTCCTCCACACCCACTGAATGAGTGCATTCGCCTCATTGACCAGTTCCAACAAGTTCACAAGCAACATCATTTAAGGTCATACTTGTTCACTCCAGCAGCCACCGCAACTTCAACTACCCTTCCTGAGACTCGGCAGAGGACGTGAAGCAAACACAGCCTCTACCAGTGGTGCCACCTGGCGGTAGCATCCTGGCACTTCTGGCACCCCTCTTCCGCCCCCACAAATGCCCTGCCCTGCTTTCCAAAAGGCCAAACAGTCAAACAGTTCAAGTCTCTCCAGCTGTGACTGTGCAGGTCAACATGCAGAAAGACGTATGTGACCTCACTCAGGAGTGACACCCAATCTACCCTTGGTGTTGGTACCATGTGACATATGGACAAAATGCTCGAAACTGTAGACCCCTGTGCAAAGTGTAAAACTCTGAATATGAGGACCATTTGCAGCCACTATCTGCACCAGTGCTGACAAATGCCACAAAGCAATTGATTCATCTTCACCACCCATTGTCACCTCTGCTGGGCTCTACATGTTAGACAGGATATCAATGGCATTCTTTCTCCTCTATACCGCTTCCTATGTCAGCATCATCACACGCACTATCGCAAACAACCAGCTGCTACCTACCATCTACAGGTTACGCACAGCAAATATAACAGATATTCAATTTTATGATGTAACCAACATTTAAGTTGAGCTCATGCCTAGAAAAAATGTTCACTTCGACATTCCTAGTCGCTGAGGCCACCTATCATCAGCATAGATTTTTTAGAATGCCACGCCCTGTCCCTGGACATTCCTTCCTTGTTACTTTGACCTCATCCATCTGGGGACCTTTTGTCTGGAGTCCCATCAGTCGACGGCTCCATATGTAACAACCAGTCTGTTACTAATGAGCTCCATGCTAACGACTGCATCTTGTTGGCCTCTCTCTCATCTTTCAAGGAAGATAGCTCCAAGCTGCACCTCATGATTCAGCACCTACAGGAAGACAACTCCATCTATGTACACATCAATGCCATGACATGTGAGCTATCAGCTGTTATAAACACACAATGTGCGGGCATATTGTGTCAAAACATCGCATGCCCACTCCCAGCGCACATATGCAGCTGCCAGCAGCAGACTAGCCACCACTACCTGACACAAAAAAGGCATGTGCCATGGCCACACTGTCACAACACGTTACAGGACTATTACTTGAACTTTGGTTTCTGAAACCATCGGATGCGCTTAGTGTCAAATGGTATGATCCATTCACTCATCACTACCCCTGACCTGCTGGTGCACCACAATGCTTGCAGACGTGCCAGTTGAAACCTACTCACCGCTAAAGCTATTATCCAGGATTTACTAGTTTTGGACACAATGATCTTCTCCTCTAGTGTGTGGTTGTTCCCCATTCACCTAGCAGAAAAGGAAGACAGCATCTTCTGCCTATTGCATGCTAAAAGTATGAGCTGTTATCAACAATTATCTAATCTCCAATATTCAGCACTTTGCTCCACAATTACACAGTGTATAACAGGGCATTTATTTTCAATTTGACATCAATTATGAGAAAGCCTGTAATTTTGATCCAATGTATTGCAAAGGTGACTTTAAGTGTAAGGTGTAAAATAAAATAAAGGAGATTATATTAATTTTCTTATATATGGATTAATGCTTTTTGTATTGAAATATGTTTTAGAACAACTGGCAGCAATGTAAGCACAGAATCAGTTGATCAATGACAGGCGACCAGAGACCACACATATGCCACCTTTGCTGCACAAGATATTACGTGCTACGCTGAAGCTGGTCGCAAAATCAAATACGACTTAACTATATGGTCATCAGCCCCAATGTAAAAACTACTTATGAACTATCTTATACTAAGGACGGCACAAACATCCATGCCCAAGGGGGGACTCGAACCCCCCCGACAATGAATGGCCTCGCACATCGTAGCATAGCACCTCAATGCGCTTGACCGCTCCGCCGCGGTAGTCTGCAAAAGAACTTAATAGTTGGTTATGCAACAATAATTAATTATTCCGAAGGGAAAAAATTTACTGTTTTGTTCTCAATTGTGAGCCTAGATTGAATGTAATTCGTAATTGAGGAAGTTACAACCTTGTAGTAATTTTGATTGGGATGCATGAAATACATGACATCAATTGCTTGTAAACATAATTTCTTGAGTTAACTGGCCAGTATTTGACCTAGTAAAGGTTGTATCAACTTCTATCAGGCATGAGTAGAAGCTCATTTTGTTGAATAGGCAGCTAACAGGGTTAAATTAGATTAATTATGACAGTGAGCAGATAGCAGCTATTGTGTGATATCAGCGTAATGAAATAAAATGAATATATTGTATGACAGAATCCAGCAGGAGGTTTTCTAATGATTGATATAAACATTTAGTGACTGTGTAAGTAAAATATCAAACGTTAAAGTATTTTGTAGTCAGTCCTAAACAGAGCTGTCTTACAGTGTATTACACCATTATTTGGTCAAATAATGATCCTTCAGGAATCTTACAACACAAGGAAACTCTCATATGCTGTATACTGAAAGACAGATACCAATCAATCACCTAAAATTTTACCCTCATATTACAAATGACTATAATAAATTTTAATTCACTAGAGCAGTTAATGATATTTTCTGTAAACCACAAGTACAGTCAAAGACAGAGATAGGTACAAGAAAAGCCAATCTTTGTCAAAATGGACCACGCAAAGTTAACAAGAGCTAAATTTCAGCAACCGATTATAAGCTCTTGAGTGAGCAAGAGGGAAAATTTTAATTTTAACAGAGTTGGTGAGTCATCAAAACCCGAAGTGTCAGAGTTTTGATGAATTAATATTCTTTAGTTAAGGCTAAAAGTGGTGGTGATGCCTTAGTGGTTCCTGTTACTTTATTTTGTTTTACTTATAAAAAAAATAGTTAGAGGGGTGATAGAACAGGAATCAATCTAAAGCTTCTTATGTTGTATATGCGAAAATGAAATTGCATTTTTTTATTTATTTATGTTTTTTTTTTGTTTTTTTTTTTTTTCTTTCTTTCTTTCTTATATAAAAGGTCAAGCACTTGCTCGATCAAAAGAAAAAATCAAAGTTAGTAATTATTTTGAATTCGTACATGTTTACCTTTGATAAAATCACTAAATAAATAAACAATATATTATAATAATATCGAAAATATACTTTAAGTTTGCTCTTAAAGAAGGGACTAAAAAAGAGGTGGGGGGGAGGGGTGTTACACCGAAGGAAAGGGATAACTATATTTAAAAGAAATTGAAGAAAGTAATTTTAGGTTTTCGTGTGAGTTATATGATAAGTTTACGTCAGTATATATAAATAATCTCTGACAAATAATAAAGAATAAACATAATTGTAATATCTACTAGTTGACAATATTCACATAGCTGAATAGTGCAATTCGGAATTTTAAAAGAAAAAGTCCAGACCTAAGATTATTAAAAGAAAAATATAAATATAATTATGACAGAAATAACTCAAAAGACAAAGAGGTATATATGTATTTCTTTAAATTTAATCTAAGGAGATTAAAAGTACTTGTTTGTATCTCGATGATTCGAAATTATTCCTTGCACGGCTAATAACTGTAGATGAATATAAATAAAAATAATAACATCCTTAAAGTTGGAGGGTAGTTCCAATTTGAGAAAAAGGTAAGCTTTGAAGTTACACAGGTGAAAATATATCCTTTGCCATTAAAAGTATTGGTCCTGCTTTGGTAATGATTCCATTGAAAATCAACCTGGACATTCTTTTGTGACAAGTATAGTTTGTGCACTATTTTCTAGCACCGTTATCAAAGGATTAATATTTTGTAAATGCCTTTACCTATCTTTTTGTTCTGCAAAGGTGACAGGGCCCACACTCATTTAGTGTATATAATTAGATGGTGAGTACTAAAATTTACTCTGAATGTCATAGAGATAATTTATTTTTCCGTACATTGAACAGATCTGAAGCATAATTTTAGAGAAGGCAGTTACAAGTGCCAAATAGTTTACAGTAATAGATTACCATAAGGCATAACATCACATTCTATGGCTCTCAAAAATGTGCAAAAAACTGCCATTATCACACACTTTGCCCTCTTGGGATATTGTTTCATGTCTTTCATGTTAAAACATTGTGACACAGACTTGGGAACATTTTACAGACTCAGTACTTAGACCATTCAAAATGTGTTACCCTTACCTGGATAATATCCTAATATTTTATTTATCTCAGCAGGAACAACAATCACGTCTTCCAGATACTTGACTCTCAAAAACAATGGCACTAGCATAACAGGCATTCCATGAGTGAGTGAGCCTTTGAGTGAAAATTGAAAATTTCAAAGTCATGGTTATGAGTACTTCCACAAAAATCTTAAGGTACTGAAGTTACCTGTATAGGATAGAAACATTCTGCAATTTCCTGTTATCCTTTAATTTATCACCATCAACTTGGAGACATTACAATCATGGGTGGTAGTAGTAAAATAGGTTGTCAAATTAGCAGTGATTTTTCCCACCATAGTTAACTAAAAGTTCATGGTTTTGCTTGTTTTTAAGACACCTTTATTTCAATTAAGCATTATTTGTGTTACTACCACAATTTTGTTTAATGTTATCTCTCACTCAGGTGTAAACTATAATTTTGGAAGTCAGGTCATTGGACAAGTCCCGTCCATCACATTACCTGTCCCATCCATCATGTAACATTTATTATATATAAAAAATAGATGAAGAGTACTCACCAGGCGAAGGAGCACAGGTGTGATAGTAGCACAAATAAATAAAACACACACACACACACACACACACACACAAACACACACACACACACACACACACACACACACACACACACACACACACAAGCTTTCGCAACCCAGTTGCTTCTTCAGGCAGAAGGGAAGGAGAGGGAAAAGGAATTGATGAGGGTTTTAAGGGAGGAATTCCCACCCATCATCTTAAACATCTTAACATCTTTGCCTCAGTTCTCTGGACAGAGCCTCTGCCTCAAGTGGCATCTCTGTCTAACTTCTTAACTTATATAATAATGGAAAGTCCAGGTTGGAATAAATAATATAGTGAGGACAGTTTAAAACTCACCGCAAAGACGTGGCGATGAGCTGCGACAGGCACATACAAAAGACACACACATACAACACATTCAGCTATCGGCCATGGCCTTCTTCAGAAAATAGAGCACTCACGCAATCACACAGGCACACAACACAGTCATACAACCATCACCTCCGACTGCCACACTTCGAATCACGCTCTGCAGCGAATCGGGGACGGGAGGGGAAGGGAGGGGGAGGGGATAGAAACGTTACGTCACAGTGGTGGGGATGGGTTAGATGGGAATAACGAGATGCAGCTTAGGAATGGAGTGGGGAGGCGGGTGAGCGGAGAAAATAAAGTAAAACTACCCCATAGACCTAGTCCGCAAACAAATCTCCCGTGCCATATCCTCACACACCCCAAATCCTCTTCCTAACACCAGTAACCATCCACAAAAGAGCGCTCCCCTTGTCACCCAGTACTACCCTGGTCTCGAACAACTAAATTCCATCCTTCGCCAAGGTTTTGATTTTCTATCCTCGTGCCCTGAAATAAGAGACATCCTGCCCAAGATCCTTCCCACCCCTCCTAAAGTGGTGTTCCGTCGCCCTCCCAACCTTCACAACATCCTAGTTCATCCTTATGCCACCCCGAAACCCAGCTCACTGCCACAGGGATCATATCCTTGTGGAAGACCCCGCTGCAAGACCTGTCCAAACCACCCACCCAGCACTTCCTATTCCAGTCCTGTCACAGGCTTATCCTACCCTATCAGAGGCCGGGCCACTTGTGAAAGCAGCCACGTAATTTACCAACTGTGCTGCAAGCACTGTACGGCTTTCTATATTGGCATGACCACCAACCAGCTGTCCATTAGGATGAATGGCCACCGTCAAACTGTGGCCAAAAACAAGGTGGACCACCCTGTAGCACAGCATGCAGCGGAGCACATGCTTGATTTCAATGGCTGCTTCACAACCCGGGCCATCTGGATCCTCCCACCCACCACCAGCTTTTCTGAACTACACAGATGGGAGTTATCACTACAATACATTCTCCAATCCCGAAATCAACCAGGCCTCAACCTACGATAACTTCCCTATATATATATATTTTTCCATACCTTACAGTTCCTACCTCTCTATCCCAAACCTCGCCTATTTTGAGTGGTGTGTGAATGTGTGATCGTGTGTGTGTGTGTGTGTGTGTGTGTGTGTGTGTGTGTGTGTGTATGCGGTCTTGTGTACTTGCAGTGTGCATGCATTATATATATATATATATATATATATATATATATATATATATATATATATATACTTTATTTTATTTTCTCCGCCTACCCGCCTCCCCACTCCATTCCTAAGCTGCATCTCGTTATTCCCATCTAACCCATCCCCACCACCGTGACGTAACCTTCCTATCCCTTCCCCCTCCCCTCCCCTACCGTCACCGATTCGCTGCAGAGCATGATTCGAAGTGTGTCAGTCAGAGGTGATGGTTGTATGACTGTGTTGTGTGCCTGTGTGATTGCGTGAGTGCCCTATTTTCTGAAGAAGGCCATGGCCGATAGCTGAATGTGTTGTATGTGTGTGTCTTTTGTATGTGCCTGTCGCAGCTCGTCGCCACGTCTTTGCGGTGAGTTGTAAACTGTCCTCACTATATTATTTATTAACTTCTTAACTTCTTTGCTTTCTACAGTATGTATGCCTAGGTGTGTTTGCGTCTGTGTAAATGTGTGTGTGTATTTGTTTACCTTCCTTTTCTTCCCCCAAGGTAAGTCTTTCCTCTCCCGGGATTGGAATGGCTCCTTACCCCCTTCCTTAAAACCCTCAACATTTCCTTTTCCCTCTCCTTCCCTTCTGCCTGAAGAAGCAACTGGATTGTGAAAGCTTGCATTTGTGTGTGTGTGTGTGTGTGTGTGTGTGTGTTTTATTTATTTGTGCTACTATCACACCTGTGCTCCTTCACCTGGTGAGTAATCTTCATCTATTTTTTATATATAATTTTTCCTACTACGAATTTTTCGTCTATAATATTCGTATCATAAATTTAAATGTAACATTTATTGTTCCAGAAAATTACATTTATTAATGGTCCTGTGTTGTGCATAGCATATGTTACATTTTGGAGTTTAAAGTTGATGTGCTTGAAGTAATTTAACATGTATACATAAATCACAGAACTAATGCAATGTTTTGCAAGCTGCAACACTTGAGGCCCATTTTTTGCCCCGTCTGCACCATTATTTTGCTAAATTGCAGACCAAAATAATGATGGACTAGCAAAATTTCCCATTAACCTTCTGTATCAAATGAATGTTTGGACTCCAGAGAGAAACCACAGAATAAAATAAAAACAAACATTTTATTTTGATTTCTCTGCAACTGAAATGTCCCGTCCATCACTCATGGAATGCCTGATAAATAATGAAAAATCACAATTAGGGAAAGACAATGTTACCTTCCTAGGTCATGAGATATCAGCAGAAGGCACATGCCCTACTTACGATTGAGTTCAACTTATGTGACTTCTCACTGCATGGTACCTGTAAAGAGCTTGGTATGGTAAATTTTTGTTGCTGCCACAGCCCACACACAGTTCCTTACAGGCTCCCCTGAAGGATGCTCTTTCCAGTATGGAAATGAGTAGCATCTGGAAGATTTCTGGGATTGTTGAAATGGTGAATTTGTTTAACAACTTGAAAACTGCTCCTGGCAAGGCTGTCACACTGGCACATTCTATACCAGATGCGCCCATTTCCATGACCTCCAATGTCAGTGAGTCTTCTATCGGTGCAGTGTTGCAACAGCACATTTGTGACACTACTCAACCACTAAATTTATTCTCAAATGGATTCAGTCTGTCAGTATATAACAGACGTCTGCTACATCAAAGAGGTAAACAATATTGTTTTTGACTACATGCCACACATCATATGATCACTGACCCCCTTGGACCTTGAGCATTTGGCGCAGTCACAACAAACAGATCACAATATGCAACAAATGCTCGCAGACAACACTACTTCACTCAAGATCAAGATACGCTCTCTCCCAAGCAGCTCTATCCCTGTCTTGTGTGACATGTCAACCAGTGTTCCATGGCCGGTTGTCCCCTTTCTCATGTGACAAGAGATATTTTTTAACTTTACACAATCTTGCGCACACGGCAGCAAGCCAAACGTATGCCTTATTACTGACATGTTTGTGTGGCCCAACATTAAATGGGACTGCAGGGCCTGGGTCCATGTTTGTGTGCCATTTAAGTACAGCAAAGTCAGATGCCATGAACCACTACCTATTAGTGAATTCCACATTCCTGCTTGCTGTTTTCACCTTGTCAGTCCACTCCCCTTGTCAGTTGGTTATTATTACTTGTTAACAGCAATTGACCGCAAGACATGTTCGTCAGAGGCTGCCCCAATCCTCAATATTTGCCCAGACACCGTCACAACTGTTTTCTTTTCCACCTGGATTTTCCAATTCAGTTGTCCAGCCTCTACAACAAGCGATCAGGGCTGTCAGTTTGAGTTTGCACTCTTTTCAAGCATTTACTGTCTTTGTAACTCGAATAAGATCTGTATGACTGGATACTGTATGGCATCATACACTGAAGGTTACCCTCACATGATACGGAAAATTCTGGATAGAAGCACAATGATAATGTGTTTGTGTAATTATATAAAATGTCATGTAAGTTAGAATTAAATAATTCATGTGATACATCGATAAAAATGTTAAAGTTTTAAATATCTATGAGACATTAATTTAAATAATTACAGATGGTAAAACTGCATAACAGTTGTTATGTTATAACTGATTAAATCTGTTTCAACAGTGTTTCTGTCCTCAGTCCGAAGACTGGTTTGATGCAGTTATCCATGCTACCCTGTCCTGCGCAAGTGTCTTCATCTTTGAATGAGAATGGCAATCTACATCCTTTTGGACCTGCTTACTGTATTCATCTCTCAGTCTCCTCCTGAGATTTTTACTCCACACTCTTCCCTCCAATGCCAAATTGATGAAACCATGTTGTCTCATAATGTGTCCCACCAACTGATACTCTCTCTTAGTCAAGATATGCCAAAAATTTATTTTCTCTTTTAATATCTTTATTTACGCCAATGATCACAAACTTTCTTGTCATTTTGATGATCGGTTTAGGTCAGTGATGGCCATTTTCAAGTCAGAAACACATTCTCCCCAATTCTATTCAGCACCTCCTCATTAGTTATGTGATCTTTCCCTACAATTTTACAATCCAGACAAATGCTTTCAAAAAAGACTTCCAAACATTTAAATTAATTTTGAATGTTAAACTCATCTAATACTTTTATCATCTCGTTACCTAATCTAATTCCTTCATAATTGCCTTGTAACCTCCTTTCAAGACACTCTTCATTCTGTCCAACTGCTCTTCCAGATCCTCTGCTGTCTCTGACAGAATTACCTTATTATCAGCAAACCACAAACTTTGTATTTCTTCTCCGTGAATTTTAATTCCTTCTCCAGATTTCTTCTTGAATTTGTTTACTGCTTGCCCAGTATATAGACTTACTAACATTAAGTAAAGGTAACAACCTTGTCTTAACTCCCTTACTCAAGATCCAAAGTCAACATGAGAAGGTGGGGCCTCTCTGATGCATCTGTCATGTGCGAGTGTGGAAAAGAACAAACCACCAAGCATCTGCTACAGTGTGAGCTTTGTCCAGCCTGCTGTACCATGAAGGACCTGACTGGTGCTACCCGTGATGCATGTGATGTAGCCAGATTTTGGGCTAGTATAGTTTAATGTTTAATCCTGGGGAAAAGACCTTTGAACTGTTACCACTGTTACAAGTAAATATGTGTGCTATTAATGGTTAATTTGTATTTATATTCATTGTTCTTCATCTTTGTTTTGTGTTTCATGTTATGTTTCATACAATATGCTTCTGACACAAATAAAAAAATAAATAAATAAACTCCCTTCCCAACCACTGCATCTCTTTCATGCCTTTTGACTCTTCAGAACTGCTGTCTGGGTTTTGTACAAGTTTTGAAAAACTTTTTGTTCCCTATATTTTACCCCTGCTACATTCAGAATTTGAAAGAGTGTATTCCAGTCCAAACTCTCTAAACCTTTCATCAAATCTATAAAAGCTAAAAATGTAGGTTTCCCTTTTCTTAACCTACCTTATAAGAAAAGTCATAATGTGAGTATTGCCTCCCGTGTTCCTATATTTCTCCTAAATCCAAACTGATCTTCAACGTGGTTGGATCCCATTAGTTTTTCCATTCATATATAAATAATTTGTGTTGTTGTTTTGCAGCCATGACTAATTCAACCAATAGTTCCTTCATTTTCACAGTTGACTGAGCATGCTTTCTATGTAATTGCAATTATTATATACCTCTTGACATCTGAGGGTATTTCCCCTGTCTCATACATTTTGTACACAAGTTGGAATAGTTTCTTCAAGATTAGCTCTCCCAATGATGTCAGCAATTCAGAGGGAATTGCTTCAACTCAAATCTTTCAATGGTCTGTCACATTCTTCTCACAGTATCATCTTCAACTACCTCAATATATTCCTTCCATCTTTCAACTTTCCTTTCTTTGATTAATACAGCTTGTAATGTCTCAGCATGTAAGATGAACACTTAATGCAAATAGAACTGTAAACACTCACAAAAAGTCAGCTGTTAGAAAATGTTTATAAATCAGGATAAAACTACTAGGTTCTTCTATCCATACTGCACTCATGAAAGTTCTTCAGAAAACAAAACTTTGAAATAAACACCAATAGTACATAAATCAAACCATCATCAATGTTTGGTCCAAATTAACTTCCTTTGAAGCAGATATTACCTCCACACAAAGTCCAGAATCTTTTTCATATTGAGTATTGACCTCAGATAACCGCTCACAGTATTGGCACGTCATCCATTTCACCAATATGAAATATTTATGATGAAAGACATCTTCCACAACACAGATACAGACAGACAGCTTTTGCTGTACCAGTGTACGAGGCGTGTTGTTTCTTTCTCTCTCTCTCTCTCTCTCTCTTTTTTTTTTTTTTTTTTTAAGTAAGTACTGTTTTGAAATTAAATAAAGACATGCTAAAATATCTCAGTAATGTTATGCACACTGGGTACCTACAGCTGTAGTCTACACACTGATAGTCTACAGTCTGATTTATCCTTGTTTATATTGCGTACCGAGTACTTAAAATGCCTCAGATAATCGTGAATCCCACTGACTGTGAAGTACGAGCTGTTATAAGATTTCTTAGTGCTAAAGGCCTAAAAGCGACCAATATTCATTGAGAGATCTGTGCAGTTTACAAAGAAAACATTATGAGTGATGGAATGGTATGAAAGTGGTTGGGCCGCGGTGGCCGAGGGGACTGAGGCGCTCCAGTCACAGTCTGCACGGCCACTACGCTCGGGGGTTCGAATCGCCCCTCGGGCATGAATATTTGTACCGTCCTTAGTCTTAGCTAGTTCATAAGTAGTTTGTAAGCTTAGGGACAGATGACCCCATAGTTCAGTCCCATAAGTTCTACAAACATTTGAACATTTTTTTTAAGTGGTTGAGAGCATTTAAAGATGGCCACACTAATGTGCATGATGAAAAATGGAGTGGACATCCTTCGGTTGTTAATGAAAGTTCGGTGGGAAGTGGACAATAAGGTGAGAGTAAACAAGACACTTGCAGGATTACTTTCCTAATGTTTCGCTTAGTTGGGATATGTAAATTGATATCGCCACTTGTTTATTCTTTGTCATTAGTAGTACTCTATGTTTAATTAATTACGTTTTGTCTGATGTGTGTATGTCTTCTGTGTTGTGTATGAACTAATTTAATAAAACGTATTTTCATGTATTTTTACACTTGTACAAAAATTACTCAACAAAAGGTTATGGGCCCAGTTCCCAAGCGTGAACGCTATATTTTATAAATGTTGAAGAAAAAAGTCATGCATGGAAATCCAGAGCCGGTTCGTCAATTACGTGTGTGCCGATGAATTTTTATTTTTGTTAATTGATCATTAGTGTGGGTATACTACTGCCGCTTCTAGGTTCAGGTCGAAAAAATGAGTAGTACAAGCTCATTCGGACTCCCCGTTGTTGAAAAACTGATTGAGCGAGAAAATTATTCAATGTGGAAATTTACCATGAAGGCGTATTTAGTTCATGACGAATTATGGGATGTTGTAGAAAATCCTCCTTCGGCTCCGACACAACGGAACAAATCGTGGAAAAAGAGAAACAGAAAAGCACATTCTCAGATTATACTCTTTGTGGACAAGACAAATTATTCCCATATAAGAGACACAAATACGGCGGCAGAAGCTTGGATGGCCCTGGAAAAGGCATTTGAAGACTCAGGACTCATGTGTCGTGTTGACTTGCTTAGAACATTGATCACAACTAAATTAGATAAATGCAAGTCGGTAGACGATTACTGCGATCGAATAATAACAACCGAGTTTAAGTTAAATGCAATGAAGTTCGCGGTACGTGAATAGTGGATAGGAACTTTACTTCTGGCCGGATTACCTGATCATTGTCAACCTATGATTATGGCACTTAAAAGCAGTGGAACCCGTATTACTGGAGATTCTATCAAAGGAAAATTACTACAAGATGTCAAATTCAAAGATGCGAACAGAAATGAAGAATTTGCGTTATATATAAATAGACAATGTCGCTCAAAACGAAATATTAAATGTCACAAGTGTAACAAACAGAATCATATTGCTAAATATTGCTCTAGCAAGAATGAAAAAGGAGGTAAATCGTCAAAAAATAACGCTAAAGGAAACGATGGAAGAAAGCTTCACAACATTAAACCATGTAATAACTAAGTGGTCAGCGTGGGAGGTTTTGGCTTAAGAGAAGAAACTTCTGGTAGTATTGACCTGACCTACACTGGTGATAAAACAGCACAAGTAGAAGCTTCTGATGTCATTCACATTCCAAACTCAGCTGTGAACTTGCTTTCAGTTAGTAAGATTGTAAGCAATGGGCATAAAGTGACTTTTAATAAGAAAAGTGGATTCCTTTATGATGCAGAAGGTGAGCTAATTGCAAAGACATTGCCTAAGAATGGTATCTATTGCTTGAACACAAGTGAAATGAAGCAATGTTATTACACTAAAGGCAATGGATTCATATGGCATCGTCGGCTAGGACATTTGAATCGCAAAAGTATGTTGAAGTTGCCAAAGGTCTCAATAGGATTAAATGAAGATATTGTGGTCAAGGACCCATGTGAATTGTGTATTATGGTAAAACAGTCTATTTTTTTAAGAAAAAGTCTGAGGTGTCACAGATATTTAAAAACTTCAAGGTCTTGGTGAAAAAGCAGACAGGTAGAAGTATATAAAAGTTGCAGTCTGACTATGGAAAGGAGGTTATGTCTATGATGAACTGAAAACATTTTCGAGTTCTGAAGGTATCGTCCATCAGCATACAGTATGATACAGTCCACAGCAAAATGGTGTTGCTGAGAGAGCAAATCGAACATTGGTTGAAACAGCATGTACCATGGTGTTTGATGCCACCTTACCAAAAGAGTACTGGGCTGAAGCTGTGTCTACAGCTGCATACATATCAAATTGTTCTCCATCTGTCACACTTAAGAGATAAAACACCATTTGAATTTTGGTGCAGGACAAAGCCTTCTTTATCACACATGATAATTTTTGGCTGTAGTACAATGGTTTACATCCAAAACCCCATCGCAAAAAATGGGATAAGAAATCACAGAAGTTGACATTCCTAGGATACTGCCAAGCAACAAAAGGCTACCGGTTCATTGATAGAGTTACAAGATAGCAATCAGTAGATGTAAATTTCCTGGAAGATGAGAACAGTCCGAGTTCAAGGATTGAGGAACCTAAGAACATAATATATTTGGAGCAAGATACAGATTACAATTCACATACTGTAGAAGACATTAAATCAGTAGACAGTGATGATGAACCTTTTTATGGTTTTGACAGTGATTCAAAGGAAACAGAAGCAAAAGATGAGAGAGATGAAAACCAAAATATGGATCCTTCAGTTCAACAAACCTCGAAGGTCAAGCAGAGAACCAAAACCTAAGGAATGGCGGGACTATTATACATACTACTTGCAAGAAAGACTTCCAAATGAAAACATTGATGTCAAGGAGGCTTTGGAAGGGATAAATATGAAAGAATGGAGAAAAGCAATGAATAAAGAATTTTCATCTCTAGTGCGTAATAACACATTTGAAGAGGTGGACCTACCCAGGGGACACAATCCTCTCAAGACTAAGTCGGTTTAAAAAATAAAACCTGGAACTAGCAGTACCCCACAAATATTTAACACTAGAACCGTGGCGGGAGTCACTTGTGACCCGTTCCATAATTCTTTAGTTTGTCACGGTTTTGTATTGTTACCTAGAGTGCTGAATTTTTACGACTTTTTATCAAATAAGGTAATTAGGGATCACATTTAATTTTACGTTCCAAGGTGCAACAATAAAAGAGAAAAATCTAGATTCACCTAGAACCATGGATGGGTCAGTTATGACCCACTGCTACTGTCGTAATTATAATCTCGTATAGCTTCGTGGTTTTTTTTTAGAGTGATTTTGTTCAACAATGACGAGACATTCTTTTGTGTCGCTACATGACATTGTTGCCGTTCTGCAGCAGCGGGGGCAGGGAAATAAGTTCTGAACTCCTATGGTCTAGTACAGAAATATTGTGCAACCAGTGCTGTGTTCCATGAAAGACGGTGTGAGTAGTGCATTCTAACTACATAAATAGTGTTTAGAACACATGCATTTACTATGACCAAATGTCTAAAAACAGAAGAGGACATTGTATATGCCGTAAATGAGACTTTGGATCATGAATCTGAGTGTGAGCCGCTGGATTTTTCATCTGGGGAAGAATGACAACAATCTGTACTTTCAGGTTCTTCATCAGAAAATTATGTTACACCAAGTGTCGATTTCCTGAACAATGATGAAGGAATGCAAATACACATGGCATTTTTATAATTTTTTATCTATGTGCTGCATAGACCTTTCTCAATTGTTACAATTATGTTTGTACATTGGTACTTTCAAGCATTTAAGGAGGTGTAACTTCACATTTATAAAGGTTTATTGCTTGTCCCTATATTATCACAATGTATTGAATACACAATAGATATTCGATTAATGATGAAAATTCTCCTCAGAGATGATAAATTATTGTTCAAACGAGATAGATTGGCTGGCCAGTACTTACCTTTGAGCTGTACCACCGATAGTTAAACAAATGAAGAAACAGAAAAAAAGGGGACAAAAAGGACAAGCTTTCGGAACACAGTTTCTTCGGGAGAGAAGGGAAGAAGAAAGGATGAGAAAGGAAGGGAAAGGTAATTCATGACCTAGGTCATGAATGTGGTGTTTCGGGAGTGTGGACGTCAGAGACACTGCATTTTCGTACTGAGATAAGCCAGAGAGGATATATATAACCAAAGAGGAAAGATCAAGTAGTAAAGCGAAGAGAAGATGAGTGAACTGAATGATGCTGAGGGGTGTAGGAGGGGCGGGGGGTTGTTTAAAACGTTTTTCATTAACAGGGAAAGATGGACACACACACACACACACACACACACACACACACACACACACACACACACACACACATGGAGAGAGAGGGGGGAGGGAGAGAGGGAGAGAGAGAGAGGTAAGGAAGGGATAATGAATGGGTTTTAGACAACCCCCGCCCCTCCTACACCCC
This sequence comes from Locusta migratoria, assembly GCA_026315105.1. Classification (NCBI taxonomy): domain Eukaryota; kingdom Metazoa; phylum Arthropoda; class Insecta; order Orthoptera; family Acrididae; genus Locusta; species Locusta migratoria. Next base: position 504,491,025 of record CM048746.1, on the reverse strand, counting down.
TCAGCATCATTCGTTCACTCATCTTCTCTTCGCTTTACTACTTGATCTTTCTTCTTTGGTTATATGTATCCTCTCTGGCTTGGCTCAGTACAAACATGCAGTATCTCTGACGTCCACACGCCCGAAACACCACCTTCATGACCTAGGTCGTGAATTACCTTTCCCTTCCGTTCCCGTTCTTTCTTTTTCCCTTCTCTCCCACCTGATGAAGGAACTGTGTTCCGAAAGCTTGTCTTTTTTTCCCTTTTTTTTCTGTTTCTTCATTTGTGTAACTATCGGAGGTACAGCACAAAGGTAAGTACTGGCCACCCAATCTATCTTGTTTGAACAATAATTTACATAATAGGTATTGTAATACTATTTATTGGTATATAACCTTCGAATTTTATAGGAAGACCTCCCATAGAGGCTACATCAGCTCGCAACCGTGGGCGTGGCCGAGTCCGTCGTGAACAAAGAAGTTACCAAGCTCGTGGACTGTTTCACTAGACTGCAGGTGAAGAACTTGTAGCTCCAGATGGAACGTCGTGGAAAGTAGGAGTCGTAGGTGACTGTTCAACTGGCAGATGTGGACAACAGAATGTATTTAGAGAGCACGCTGGACCATCTGCACATGCAAAACGAAACGTGAATGAAACCTGCTTCATTGCTTGGGGTCATAACAGACAAAATATTGAAACATATTGCAAAATGCACTGCAACCGAAGCACGTCGTGCTTTGGGTTCAAATGACTGGACTATGAAAGTTGAAGAACTGAAAGCTTTTATAACTATATTGTACGTCCATGGTGCTATAGGTACTAAGAGCTTAGAACTAGACTCATTGCGGTCATTCAAGTGGGGAAATAATTTTGTGAAATAGAACTATGGCTCGTGACTGATTCAGAGAAATAATGCGTTATTTGAGGTTTTATATTAGGTCTACAAAATCAGAGCGACTGAAAGAAGACAAGTTTGCTTTGGTATCAGAAAACTGGTTCGAATTTATTGCAAACGCACAATGCTGCTACATACCAGGTCCATATATAACAATCGATGAGCAGCTTTTCCCTTCAAAGTGACGTTGCAGATTCACACAGTTCATGGCCTCAAAACCAGATAAATACGAGCAGTAGATAAAGATAGCAAATATTTTGTAAATGCATTCTCTTATCTATGAAAAGATGACACTAGGCCGAGTGGTGAACGTCTTGGCAAAATTGATGCATCCATACTTGAATAAGGGAAGAAATGTCACATGTGACAATTTTTTCACATCCTTGGCTCTCTCTGAAACACTGAAAGCAAATGCTACAAGTATTGTGGGCACCATAAATCGATCTCGCAGGGAAATACGTGTGAAGAAAGGAAAAGGAGAGTTACATAGCACAGTATTGTTGAAGAAGAATGATACTACATTGACTGTTTATCAGGGAAAGAGCAACAAGAATGTAATGATTTTCAGTACAATATATCCTTATGTGAAAATTCAGGCAGGTGTGAAAAAGAAGCCAGACACAGGAACATTTTATAACAGTTCTAAATATGGAGTGGACGTATTCGACCAAATGGCTCGAAAATAGTCAAGGCACCATCCGGTCTTTGGCCTGTTCACACATTTTACAACTTGTTGGATTTGGCTCCAATAAACGCTTGGATATTGTACAATGCTATAAATGAGCAAAAACTGAAATGCATGGACTTCATACTGCAGCTGGGGGAGGAGCTTGCTGAGAAGTATACAGCAGCCAGGACGACTAGTGACTGCGTTACTCCCGAAGACATTCCTGAGAGACAAGAAAAGCAACACGTAGCCTTTTGAAGTCACACTGCACTGGAAACAAATCATTTGTAAAGTGTCATGTGTTTAAGAAAACTGTCTGCAACTAATGCACCTCAAAAGACTAATATAGTTGCGCATTATGTAATGCTAGCGAGTAAAACCACTCAGAACATCCGTTAATAATAATTGATATTTTGTGAAAACTAATGTACCTTTATTTATTTTATAATAAAATATCCTTCAACTTCAAAGAAGTGTTTCATTAATAGCAACAATAACCAAATTACCTTGGGGAATAAAATGGGCACGGTTCTAGGTGTGACCAAATATCAGCTGTTCTAGTGTTAAGGCGCGTTTAGTGGTAAAAGGGTGCTCTCAAATAACAGGTGTTGACTATCAGGAAACCTATGCACCAGTGGTCAAGTATTCATCCATCAGGTATTTTCTTCTATGGCAGCTCGAGAGACCGTGGAGATTGATCATGTTGATATCACCACTGCCTATCTCTATGGAGATTTAAATGAAGAAATTTTTAATTCCACCAGAAAATTTTGCAGCTCCTGGGAAAGTATGGAGGTTAAAGAAAGCTGTTTATGGACTTAAGCAGGCTGCTCAGAATTGGAATAGAAAAATTGGTGAGGTGATAAGAAACCTAAAACTGACCATATCAAAAGCTGATCTGTGTATTTATTTTCATAGAGATGACATCAATCTAATCATTATTACTTTATAAGTAGATGATATGCAATTGTTCTAAAATATACGTGTTTTGAATCAATTAAAGAACTCACCAAAAAATATTTTTGAGTTAAAAGACTTAGAATCAGTGAATCGATGCCTAGGTATGGAAATTACACGAAATTGTGAAAAGGGAAAAATTTGAATTTGCCAGGAATCTTACACAAGAAATTTCTGGAGAAATTTGGAATGAGTGAAGCCAAGTCAGTTTCAACACCACTCAAACTTGGTTTGGACTTTGAAACAATTGAATCAGCTGACATCAGTGCTCCTCATCAGGAAGCTATATAGAAAGTCTTCTATAACTGTCCCAAATCTCCAGACCTGACATATGTTTTGCAGTAAATATCCTTAGCAGATATAATCACTGTTTTAAAAAGGCTCATTAGTTATCAGTAAAAAGAGTGTTTAGATATTTGAAAGGAACAATATCTTATAAGCTAGAATTTTCTAAAGATGGAAATACAAGAAATAATGGCCTTCAGCGATGCAGATTGGGGAAATACTCTATACTCTATAACTGGTTCATGCATAAAATTACAAAACTCTTTAATTTTGTGGTCTAGTACAAAAAAAAGAAAAAAAAAAAAGAAAAAAAAAGAAAAAACTGTTGCACTTTCTACTTGTGAGGCAGAATATATGCTTTGGCTTCAACTGTTCAAGATTTATTGTGGTTAAGGCAACTAATGGCTGATATAGACCCAAGTAGTATCAGAAATTCACTTAAAGTATGTTGTGACAGCAAAGGAGCCGTTCAGTTAGCGAAGAATCTAGTGACAAATTCTAGATCAAAACATATAGATGTAAAACATCATTTTATAAGAAAGTATGTGGAATCAGTTATTGTTATCATTGAACATCTACCTTCTGAAGAAATGTTAGCTGATGCTTTTACCAAACCCCTAAGTACTGCAGGACATGAAACCTGTGTAAGAAATTGTGGTCTTGTGAAATATGTGAAGGAGTGTCTACACAATATAGTGTTAATATCAATTTAAGGGGACATGTTGTGATATGTAAATTGATATTGACACTTGTTTATTCTTTGTCACTAGTAGTACTCTGTGTTTAATTAATTACATTTTGTCTGATAATAAAACGTATTTTCACGTATTTTTCCACTAGTTGAAGGAAAATTACTCAACAGTTTTGTATGGCACTGTGACTGAGCAAGACAATGACAAAGTCAAAACAGTTGTGATGCAGTGGTTACCAAGTCAGGTGGCATAGTTCTATGAGGAGGGTATTCAAAAACTATAACAATGTTATGACAAGTGCCTCAATATAGATGGAAATTATGTAGAAAAGTAGATTACGGTATAGGCTTTCACGTAAAAATGAAATTACTGACATCGTAGCACGTCTTTTTTTTTTAATTTCAAAATGGTTCTTACTTAAAAAACATGCCTCGTTTATATAATACACTTTACGTCATAATTATGTCACACCATGTGACACACAAATGTCAGGGTGTTTTAGCATATTATGCTTCATATAATTCCTATACATAATTATATGTATTAAATGGAGTCATTACAAGTATTTTCTTTATATAATTACTCTTAATCAAAAGAAAAATTGTTAATCTCATTATAAGTTGACGATCGACAAACAAATGATCATCAACAGCCTTTTCTTCTTAAGAAATATTTGAAATACATTGACTGTAATAGTAAACAAAATACAACATTGGCCAATTCTGACCTTAAGTGGTATGTTATACTAAATTCCATGACACATTCAACCTGAAATATACATCAGTAAAAGTAATAAAGTGAATTAGAGTATATTCTGTTCTTTAACTACAAAACAAATGATTAAAAATTTCAAAACAATTATCTATCATCACACAATCCCCACAGGAGATTGTGAGATGGTACACAGCACAATGCCCTCTCAATTAGTGAGGATACATATAATTGTGGAAGTAGTGCAAAGTATAGCAAACAAAAATTATATTAATATTTAATACAAACAAATTGGTTTTTAAATTATAAGTGTGATCATTAAAATAAATACTTTAAAAATAAAACAAAAACTATAAATAAAATAAAATACCGGGTGATCAAAAAGTCAGTATAAATTTGAAAACTTAATAAATCATGGAATAATGTAGATAGAGAGATAAAAATTGACACACGCTCAGAATGACATGGGGTTTTATTAAAACAAAAAAGTTCAAAAAATGTCTGACAGATGGCACTTCATCGATCAGAAAAGCAATAATTAGCATAACAAATTAAGACAAAGCAAAGATGATGTGCTTTACAGAAAATGCTCAATATGTTCACCATCATTCCTCAACAATAGCTGTAGTCGAAGAACAATGAAGCCTGTCCGGAGTTATCGTGAGGCATTGGCGTCGGATGTTGTCTTTCAGTATCCCTAGAGATGTCGCTCGATCACAATACACTTGCAACTTGAGGTAACCCCAAAGCCAATAATTGCACGGACTGAGGACCTTGGGGGCCAAGCATGACAAAAGTGGCAGCTGAGCACACGATCATCACCAAACGACACCTGCAAGAGAACTTTCACGCGCCTAGCATTACTTTCCCCCCCCCCCCCTCTTTTTTTGTTCTAATAAAACCATGCCATTCCAAGCATGTATGCCAATTTTTATCTCTCTATCTACATTATTCCATGATTTATTAAGTTTTGAAATTTATACTGACTTTTTGATCACCCGGTACTTTATTTTGTGTGTGTGTGTGTGTGTGTGTAGGTGTGGGAGGGGGGGGGGATGTTTCACATCGTGGTACTAGCATATGTCAGCCTTCGTGTGTGCGGATGTGTATATGTGTGTGTGTGTGGGTATGTTTGTTTACCTATCCTTTTCCCAAAGGTAAGTCTTTCCTCTCTCGGGATTGGAATGACTCCTCACCCGCTCCTTTATACCTACATCCTTTCCTTTTCCCTCTCCTTCCCTGCTCTTTGCCTGAGGAGGCAGCAGATGGTTGCAAGGGCCTGCATTTGTGTGTGTGTGTGTGTGTGTGTTTGTGTGTGTGTGTGTGTGTGTGTGTGTTATTTATGTTGCTGTCACATACATGTGATACTTCACCTGGTAAGTGGAACTCATCTTCTTTTTATATATAATTGCAAGTTTTTAATTACATGACAAAAAAATTATTTGACATAGTTATTTATGTAATGATAGTTAAGTCAAGAATTCAGATATGCAAAAATAAACCTTTTCTCCAAATATCCTATTGAATTTCATAGGTAGATGGCCTATGTTATTTCTGTTGGTAATCTTATTAGACACATTCTACAATATGTCTGCCTAGGTGTGTCTGCCTGTGTATATGTGTAAGTGTGTGTGTATTTGTTTACCTTCCTTTTTTTCCACCAAGGTAAGTCTATCCTCTCCCGGGATTGGAAAGACTCCTTACCCACTCCCTTAAAACCCTCATCCTTTCCTTTTCCCTCTCCTTCCCTACTCTGCCTGAAGAAGCAACTAGGTTCCGAAAGCTTGCTTTTGTGTGTGTTTGAGTTTTCTTTATTTATGTTTGCTGTCACTACCGGTGCTCCTTTACCTGGTAAGTAAACTTCATTTATGTTTTATATATATTTTTACTGCTAGAGACATAACGAATATTAGAGAGGAAAAATTCCTAGCAGGAAAAATAGCAGAACCTCATTTTAACGCTTTTCAAGGGACTTCAGTAAAATGGTGTAAAATGCAGGAAAACATAAAATGCAGGAAATAATGTTTTAAATGGTAAAATATGCTTACTGGATCAGCCTTGCATTTTGATAGTTTATTTGTGATATATGTACATAATAGGCACCTAAATACTCCCCAGGAAGTTTATTATACAATAAAGGTTATCCAAAGTTTTACTATTTTAAGCGCCAGACAGAACTGGTAATTTTATGGGAAGTAGAAATTCTTGACATAATTTCATTCATTATAATTGAGGATGCCGCTATTTTAAGTGCCAGGCAGAACTGGTAATTTTATGGGAAGTAGATATTTTTGAAGTAATTTAATTCATTATAATCGAGCACGCCACTGCTGGGCTATACACATCTTCAAAAGTACCTGAACCGCTTCGATAGATATTGTTTGGACACCGCTGCCAGGTTATGTAACACATCTTCAAAATTAGTGCCTTTAACCGGCATTAATTATTTACATAATAAAATTCCTAAAGTTTCATTCTTTTTGTATTTTTCGATGTTTCACATGGCAATATTAGAGAATTTATTCACGTTCTAGAGTGCAAACATAAGCATAAGTATTTTTGTGACTTTGCATAGGCTCAGCATCTCACACTATTATGGCTTTTTTGAGGTTGTGGGTATTGTGATACCCAATTTGACAGATAACGTTCTTTATTAATATATGCATAACAAAAACAATGCAACTCTTTATTCTCACATCAACAAAGCAACTGGTTCTGATTGTTTGAGTACACGCCAGCCGCTCAGGCAAAGAAGCTAGCGGAAAGAGGAACTACACCGCCACTAATCGGCGTTATTCTTACTTCAACAAACCATTCTGTTTGCCTGAGTACACACCAGGCGCTCTGGCAAAGAAGCTGGTGGAAAGAGGAACTACATTGCCACAAATCAGCATGTTGTAAGTCAACTAGCCTTGTACTCCCAACAACGAAATGTGAAATACACGTTTGAATCAATGCAAAGTGTCAAGAAACACGACTGCGAATAATTTTTAATCACTATACTTTAAGGGAAAGCCATGCTAATGTCAATTTCTGTAGATTACGTCATTTTTCTTCACAAACATGTTTTTGAAAAGCGTAAAACACGGGAAAAGTGTAAATATGTTAACACAAAAGTGAGGGTGAATTAACATTGTGAACATAGGAAATATGACAGGACCGACAAAAAAATGGTGTAAATGGTGGGAAACGTAAAAACCGGAAACGTAAAAACGAGGTTTTACTGTATATAAAAAGTAGATGAAGTTTACTTACAAGGTGAAGGAGCACAGGTAGTGATAGTAACATAAATAAAACACACACACACACACAAACGCAAGCCTGAAGAAGCAATTGGGTTGCAAAAGCTTGCGTTTGTGTGTGTGTGTGTGTGGGTGTGTGTGTGTGTGTGTTTTATTTATGTTACTATCGCTAACTGTGCTCCATCGCCTGGTAAGTAAACTTCATATATATAAGATGAAAAATTCCTAGCAGGAAAAATTATATATAAAAAATAGACGAAGATTACTCACGAGGCGAAGGAGCACAGGTGTGACAGCATCACAAATAAATAAATGAATACACACATACACACAAACGCAAGCTTTCGCAACCCAGTTGCTTCTTCAGGCAGAAGGGAGGGAGAGGGAAAAGGAAATGATGAGGGTTTTAAGGAAGGGGGTAAGGAGCCATTCCAATTCCAGGAGAGGAAAGACTTACCTTGGGGGTAGGAAAGGAAGGTGAACAAATACACACACACCCATACATTTACCTATACAGGCTCGTCGACAGAAACACCAAACACACACAAAAACACACAAACATTCAAGCTTTCGCCACCAGTGGTGGCTTCTTCGGGAAAAAGAGGAAGGAAGGAGACGAGAAAGGGAAGGATACGGGTTTTAAGGAAGTGGAAAAGGAGCCATTCCAATCCCAGGAGTGGAAGGACTTACCTTAGGGGACAAAAAGGAAAAAGTACGAGAAAACCGCGTGAAAATGCAAGGAAAAAGTCTAAACAGGATTGGTTATATGGTAGCAGATTACGATTTTGAGGCTGAAATAGTCTGACGAAGGAAAAGTGGAATCAAAACCAACGGAAAGTTGCTGAAATATGATCGGAAAAGTATTAAACACGAACAGAATTGTGGAAAAACGGGAATGGAAGCAATCGTAAGGTAACAAAGAAATGCCGAAAATGGTTATAAACAATATAGAAACTATTGTTAAGAAAGAATGTTTACGATTTTAAATGAGCGGTGTGTTTCAGACGGAAGCAGGAGTAATGAAAGTGTTAAATATCAACATAAAAGTACTAATAGGAAAAGGTTTGGAAGAAAACGTATTGTTGTAAGAAGTGAATGTAGATAGAAACTGATATGTAAAATGTAAATAAATGAATAATAAAAATAAAAACAAAAAACAAAGGGAAAGTAAGATGGCAGAAAAGATTTCGAAAGGTAACAGAACAATGATGAAGATAATTGTTGAATTCAAATTTATGATACGGATATTATAGAGGAAAAATTCCTAACAGGAAAAATATGCGTAAAAATAAATGAAGTCCACTTACCAGGCGAAGGAGCACAGGCAGCGATAGCAACAAATAAACACACAGACAGTCACACACACAAACGCAAGCTTTCGCAGCCTAGCTGCTTCGTCAGGCAGAAGGGAAGGAGTGGGAAAAGGAAATGATGAGGGTTTTAAGGGAGTGGGTAAGGAGTCATTCCAATCCCGGGACAGGAAAGACTTACCTTGAGAAGAAAAAAGGAGGGTAACCAAATACACACACACACACACATTTACACAGTCGCAAGTACACTTAGGAAGACATACTGTAGAAAGCAAAGAAGTTAGAAGTTAGACAGAGATGCCACTTGAGGCAGAGGCTCTGTCCTGAGAACTGAGGCAAAGATTTTAAGATGGTGGGTGGGAATGGGAATTAAGTGGAGGGTGAGACCAGGTGGGCCACGGGAAGAGAGAATATGCTGAAGGGCTAGTTCCCATCTCCGGAGTTCTGAAGGATTGGTGTCGGTGGGAAGTATCCAGATAACCCAGACGGTGTAACACTGTGGCAAGATGTGCTGGTCGTGCCCCAAGGCATGTTTAGCCACAGGGTGATCCTCATTACCAACAAACACTGTCTGCCTGTGACCATTCATGCGAATGGACAGTTTGTTGCTGGTCATTCCCACATAGAACGCTTCACAGTGCAGGCATGTCAGTTGGTAAATCACGTGGGTGCTGTCGCAAGTGGCTCTTCCCTTGATTGTGTACACCCTCCAGGTTACGGGACCGGAGTAAGTGGTGGTGGAAGGGTGCATAGGGCAGGTTTTACAATGGGGGCGGTTACAAGGGTAGGAGCCAGAAGGTAGGGAAGATGGTTTGGGGATTTCATAGGGATGGACTAGGAGGTTAGGTGGGCGGCGGAAAGACACTCTCGGAGGAGTGGGGAGGATGTCATGAAGGATGGATCTCATTTCGGGGCAGGATTTTAGGAAGTCGTATCCTTGCTGGAGAGCCACATTCAGAGTCCGCTCCAGTCAAGAGGGGCACTTCTGTGGTTCTGTTGAAGGTTCTGAATTTGGGGGGATGAGGAAGTGGTTCCAATCCTGTTTAGACTTTTTCCTTGCATTTTCACGCAGTTTTCTCGTACTTTTTCCGATTTTCACCTTCCTTAAACCCTTTTTTCACGCCATACCACTACCCAACCCTTTTATACTATGTTGTTGATAACTAAAGGTGACCACAGTGTCAACAACAAATTTTAAAAACTTTTCCTATTTCCTTTCTTATCTCATACCTGAATTACTGTCCACATTCATCTCCCTCCTGACATGTAAATATTTTTATTCAAATTTTTATTTTTATTTTGTTCATTGCACCCTATTACATAGCCCATATTTCCCACTCCTCCTTCATCCATATATTATGCCTCCCACACAACATCCCTATAACAACCCCATCCATTTTTATGTACATTCCCTCCGAAAACATGCTTTCTCCCTAGCCAAATTACGCTCCCACATTCTTTTTATGCAGGCTTGTCTGACATTTGGAATCACTCCCAAGGGCCTCACACTAAAAGTTCCCATCTCTGGCTGTAACCCATCCTTTCATCCCGCCCTATACCAATTCCAAACTGAACAATCCATAGCCCTCACTCGCCTAATCCTTAACCTACACATCAACTTTGCTAATGAACACACCTGTCAACTCCTATCCCTAATCAAAATCCTCAACCTTTCCTCTCCCACATCCACATCTGCTGTTCAGAACATCCTCCTTCAGGCCAACCGCAAATTAGAACAACATGCCACCCACCACCTCAAAAAACTATCCAATCTCCTGGTCACCCACATCCGGAAAGGCAATACTCTCTCCCTCAACAACCTCTCCAGTAAACCTCAACCTCCTCTGATTGCACACAAACCCAGTCTCTCCCATCTACTCAATCTCCCACTCCCAACTCCTCTCCCCCCCCCCCCCCAAACCTCAAAATTCCAATCCACACAATCCGGAACCACAACATCCCAATTCAGTGGTCAACCTCTCCTCTAAACCTCTCTCCCAATCTGAAACCTCTGTCCTATACAAAGGGCTGACCTTTAGCCCTACTCCCAAATTCAACCAAACAGCCCTATCCTATACTTGTAGTCTTTGCTGGAGATATCACTTTGCCACGAAGAAAAATAATCCTCCTCCTAATGATCCAGTTCCCCAAGACATCATTCAAATTGAACCCTGCCTAGAACAGTTCCGTCCTCCGTCACAGCGAGACCCACCTGCTCTTCGTCAAAATCACCCCCTTCAAACCTTCCAGGAATTCCTTACTTCCAACCTTGCCTCCCAGTCTTTCCTGAGAAACCTTAATCCTACTCCCAACATTACTGCAGCTGAATCCCGAGCTATCCGTGATCTGAAGGCTGACCATTCCATCGTCATTCTCCCTGCCGACAAGGGCTCCACGTCAGTGGTACTTGATCGGCGGGAGTATGTGGCAGAGGGAGTGCGTCAGCTTTCAGATAATACCACATATAAAGTTTTTCAAGGCGATCCCATTCCTGATGTCCAGGCAGAGCTTCAAGGAATCCTCAAAACCTTAGGCCCCCTACAAAACCTTTCACATGACTCCATTAACCTCATGACTCCACCAACACCCCGCACCCCCACCTTCTACCTACTTCCGAAGATTCACAAACCCAATCATCCCGGCCGCCCCATTGTGGCCGGTTACCAAGCCCCAACAGAACAAATCTCTGCCTACATAGACCAACACCTTCAACCCATCATGTGCAGTCTCCCATCCCTCATCAAAGACACCAACCACTTCCTCGATCGCCTGAAATCCTTACCCAGCCTGTTACCTCCTGAAACCATCCTTGTATCCATCGATGCCACTTCCTTATACACAAATATCCCACATGCCCAGGGCCTCGCTGCGATGGAATATTTCCTTTCACACCGACCACCCACTTCCTTACCTAAAATCTCTTTCCTTAATACCCTAGCCGGCTTCATCCTAACCCACAACTTCTTCACTTTTGAGGGCCAGACATACCAACAACTAAAGGGAACAGCCATGGGGACCAGGATGCCCCCCTCGTACGCAAACTTATTTATGGGACGCTTAGAGGAAGCCTCCCTGGACACCCAAGCCTGTCAACCCAAAGTTTGGTATAGATTCATTGACGACATCTTCATGATCTGGACTCACAGTGAAGAAGAACTCCAGAATTTCCTCTCCAACCTCAACTCCTTTGGTCCCATCAAATTCACCTGGTTCTATTCCAAATCCCATGCCACTTTCCTCGATGTCGACCTCCATCTATCCAACGGCCAACTACACACATCCGTCCACATCAAACCTACCAATAAACAACAGTACCTGCATTATGACAGCTGCCATCCTTTCCACATCAAACGTTCCCTTCCCTACAGCTTAGGTCTTTGTGGCAAACGAGTCTGCTCCAGTCCTGAATCCCTGAACCAATACACCAATAACCCGATAACAGCCTTCACATCCAGCAGCTATCCTCCTGATCTGGTACAGAAGCAAATTGCCAGAGCCACTTCCTCATCCCCCCAAATTCAGAACCTTCAACAGAACCACAGAAGTGCCCCTCTTGTCACGGGATACTTTCCGGGACTGGAGCGGACTCTGAATGTGGCTCTCCAGCAAGGATACGACTTCCTAAAATCCTGCCCCGAAATGAGATCCATCCTTCATGACATCCTCCCCACTCCTCCGAGAGTGTCTCTCCGCCGCCCACCTAACCTCCGTAACCTGTACATCTTTGTTTCTCACTGCCGCCAGTTCGTATCATTATGCTGGATTCTCCTTTCCTGTTCACTGTGTTGTCGAGCTGCATCTGAAGATAGACTGGCGTTTGATCCCCATTACCAATTTGCGATAACATACAGGACTGTTTACGGCGCAGATTTATCACGATGAAAATTCACTATTTTTTCCTCATAATCACCTGGAAGCCGCTGAGCGATAGTAGGTTTCCTGCGGAATCCTAAACCTTTTCAGTTGAAAAATCTCGATAGGCAGCCCCGGCTAGCTTTGAAACTGGTAATGCCTAGTTCTTTGGCTAAAGACAATGCTTTATTTTGGCACATTTCACTCGTCACCGCGTATCCGTATTGTCACTTCTCATCTACATAATCGCAGAGCCTTTTTTCGATGTCCGGATGCTTCGCTTTTTGGCCGCGAAATGCTCGGCGATTACTATTAGTTTCCTGAAGCTGCGTTTTATTTTTTCACCAGTCGCGAATACAACTCTCACTCACGTCGTACTTTCTTCCTGCTGCACGGTTTCCAATATTCTCAGCTTCTTCAATAATTTTCAGTTTTTCTTTAGCAGTGTACGAGCGATAACGAGAACTTGTAGCCATAATTAATAACATTGAAGACGTTAATACTTCACTCCTAGTGTGCTAATGATGCGTCACAGACTGAGGCTGCAACAATGCAATAGTATAATGGGATATACTGTTGGAGGCGGAGCAGTACCAACACTGTTTCAAATAATCCACGCACCCCAGTTTTTCGTCCTAAAATTCGGGGAAAAAACATGCGCGGATTATTCAAGTATGTACGGTATGTTGAAGGGCAAGGTCCCATCTCAAGAGTTCCGATAGGTTGGTGTCAGTGGGAAGTATCCATGTAACCCGGACGGTGTAACACTGTGCCAAGATGTGCTGGCCGTGCACCAAGGCATGTTTAGCCACAGGGTGATCCTCATTACCAACAAACACTCTCTGCCTGTAACCATTCATGCAAATGGACAGCTTGTTGCTGGTCATTCCCACATAGAACGCTTCACAGTGCAGGCATGTCAGTTGATAAATTGTGTGGGTGCTATCGCAAGTGGCTCTGCCCTTAATCGTGTACACCTTCCAGGTTGCAGGACTGGAATAAGTGGTGGTGGGAGGATGCTTAGGGCAGGTGTTACACCAGGGGCAGTTACAAGGGTAAGAGCCAGAGGGTGGGGAAGGTGGTTTGGGGATTTCATAGGGATGGACTGAAATTAATGCAAGCTTACTCATTGTATTTCTTGTGCAATTGTTTTCATAGTATAAATGGCTAAATCAGAAAATGTGTAAAAATAATTATGATGATGATGATGTAAAAATAAGTCATAGAATAATACATTCAATAGTCTTTTCTTAATTAAAAAAAAAAAAAAATAAAAAAAATAAAAAAAAAATCCCCCACCAGAAACAAATCATGGCTGTGTCACTGCTGATAATCATATAATAAGACAGTTTTGCCAGTGGTCCACTCCTATCATATGCTTCGACTACAGACTGGTTTTCATGAACATGATTCAAACTTAGCGCACAGGATTAAAAGATAAGATACAAAAAATATATATATTTCTTCAAACCAAAAATCTTTTTACTCTTTGGAATGGCAAGTCTGTAACAATTTGGATGTGGAATTTCATTTATTTCAAATGGTCCAATATAAATGTAAAAAATTTCTTAATTTCCTTATTAATCGCTTTAGATTTATTGTAATCTTTTACAAGAACTAAATCTCTAATTTTATATTGACAAATCTTAAGGTTTTTTTCGTGTTCTTTCCTTTTTTTGAAACATGTGCTTCATATTTTCTGTTTCAATTTCATTCATTTCCTTAGAAACTATAGGTTTACATATTGGGAAATTTACAATATCAGAAATAAAATTATTACTTTTTTTGTCTAAATTAATTTCATAATGAGAAAATCCAGTTGGTTCCTACTACAATACATATGGAACTTTCTACCTAGCTCTCTGTTATACTGTTCGGTTGGGATGTTCTGGGGATGATGATGAGAAATTAGTATTTGATGTTCATTGTTAATAAATAAAAAATTCTTCCATATTTTACTTGTAAATTGTTGTCCATTGTCAGAGTGCATTGTCTTGGGTTTTCCCATAATTGGGAAATACAGTTTTTCAATTTTAGAAATAATAGTTTTACTGGTTGCTTTTCTTAAAAAATAAAATTTCACAAATTTAGAAAACAAATCTACCATAACTAAAACATAATAAAATCCTCCCTTAAGTTTTGGTAATGGTCCACACAAATCCACCCCTACAATCTCTAACTGTTCATTTGGGATGACGTTTTGAAAAAATATCCTCTCCTAGCTTGGTTATCAGCTTTCACTTTTTGGCACTTATCACAAGTTCCAATACATTTCCTTACTCTTCTATATATGTTATAAAAACCAACATTCTCTTTTATTTTCTGAATACATTTCAAGGGACCACAATGGCCATAACTTAATTTAATATATTTTATTAAGTTTTCAATATACTGATCTGGTCAACAGATCTCCATGTCCCTATCAGAGCTGTGTCCAAAAAATAATATCCCATTATACACTTGGTAATGTTGTACTACCTTTTCATGTCCTTTTTTTACCTAAATGTCCCTTTACTAATTTCCAGCGTTCATCATCATTCTGATTACTTCTCAAATGTTCACATATTCTTTTAATTTCTTTTTCTTCTTTAATATTTTTCATATACATAACTTTTAAATACACTATCACTTTCATCGCAGTTTTCTTTTCTTCCCCCCCCCCTTTTCGCCACCCTGGAAATCTTGACAGAGCCACGGCTGTGACATTTTCCTTCCCTTTTATATAATTAATTAAATTATTGGAGATGCAGTGTCCATCTAGTTAATTGACTATGATATAATTTACTTTCTTTGTGATCTGAAAAAATTTCTAAATTTTCTAAATGCCCGTTGAATTGCTAATAGTTCCTTTTCAGTGATAGTATAATTCTGTTCATGTACATTTAATGTTCTGGTTGCAAATGCAATTGATCTGTGTTCTCTCTCTACATTTACTTCTACTTTTTGAAACAAATGTGCACCAATACCATAATTACTGCTCTCAGTCAGTGAACAAAATGGTAGTGATAAGTCTGATCTATATAATAGATTACTGTTTATAAGTTGTGGTTTAATTTCTTCAAAAACAATAGAGCAATCCTAATTCCATTCCCAAATAATATTCTTTTTTAGTAAACTTAGCAGACAATGTGCATTAAAGCCTGTATTTTAACATACTTTCTATAAAAATTTGCAAATCCAAAAATAGATTTCAGTTTTTTTGTTTTTGTTTATTACTTGGAGTGGGGAAGTTAGCAAGAACACTTATTTTTTCATGATCAACGTCTTTAGAAATTACATTACCCAAAAATTTTAATTTTTTCATACCATACTTACACTTTTCTAATTTCAATGTCATTCCCCCTTCTCTAAGTTTATTACCAATTTCTTTTAATATTTGCACGTGTTCATCCCAAGTTTTACTTGTAACTACTATGTCACCTACATAAATTATGAGTTTAGACACTAATTCTTTGCCTAAGACAAAACCCAATGTTCTAAAAAACTCTGCTATGGAAATATTAAGCCCAAATGGAACTACACAACACTGATATGATCTTCCATTATATAGGAAAGCAATGTACTTTCTGCATTCTATCACAAGTGAAATCTGATGGAAACCTGCTGTTAAGTCAAGGCTAATCATATACTTTCCATTTTGAAATTTAAACAGTAGTTCATTCATATTCCCTGGGTGGTCAGTTTCCCTTTCTAAAATTTTGTTTAAATGTCTGGCATCTAGTACTAGTCTTATTCCTCCCTCTTTCTTGTTAACTGCAATTATGGGGTTGTTATATTGGCTCCTACTTCTTTCTATGATTTTCCATTTTAACTCTTTTAGCATAGGTACACTATAGGGTTTTATAAAAAATGAACTGTGTAGTTTCAACTTTAAAGTTCACTCATAGTGTTGGTGTTTTTTTTCCTGCTGTTGCACTAAATACATCTTGATATTCCCAAAAATAATTGTATAAGTCATCTTCCTCAGGATCTGTTAACATTTCTCCCTCTGCTATTTTAAGTTCAATTAAGTTATGGAATGGTTCTTCAAATGTTTTATCTCTTTGCTCTCAAATTCATCACATATGGTACTATTTACTGGTTCTTTTATCCCTGTAATTTGGTTATAACTATTACTATCCTTTAGTAATGTAAGATTAGTTTCTAAATGAGTCTTAGTTTTTGGTTGAATACATCAATTTTTTGCCCTCCCAATTACACTCTACATTTAACTTAATGATCCAATCCATTTATAATAAAATATCTTGACTTATTCCAGAAACAATCAATCATCCCTAAGAAAAAGTTACACCACTGATTTCTAAAATTAATAAAACTTGTCTCTTCATTTGTTGACTGTATTTTCCAGTTGCTCCTTTAATTTTAACTCCTACAATTGGTAATTCTACATAGTTTTCATCTACACACAGTTTACCATTGTGATATTGCACTAATAGGACTTCCTGTACCTACCAATACCTTACCTTTCCATTGATTAATCTTAACATTTATATAAGGAATACCTTCAACCACTGTAATTGGTTCTGTTCCTATAAGCAAATCTCTTTCAATTTCTTCATGTTCAAGAAATTTCCCTTGTCTATTCAATTCCTTTACTTTACTACTATCATCAAATGGATGATTAATTATATTTTCAATAATCTTATTCATTTCAATTTTACTACTATTTTAGTCCAATTAATAGGAATGATTTCACCAGTCACATCATTATCCTTAAACTCTACAAATAATTCTAATTCATCATTATTCTTACCACAACAGGCAAGTTCTGTAACTTTAAAGTTTACTTTTGTATCAACACTATTAAACTCTGATTTTTCTAGACCCATTTCATCTCTATTTGTGATGGTATCAAAACTATCTTTATACACATTCTTTAAATCCACATCTAAATCACAAATTTCACTAGTATATGTACCCTTATTACCTTTTTCTTTAGCAATAATGTAAGGCGAAAAAATTCTGATCAAAGTTAATGTTATTTATATGGTATTCATTGGAATATGTTTTTGCCTGACCCCACACTACTTCATCCGTCCCAGACTGGCAGGCTCCTGTCAGGATGCCTGTCAATTTAAATCTACCTTCTTGTTATTGCCCCAATCTCTGGTTGTGATTACTTTTATTTCCTGAGCTAGTTTTTCATTTCCATTAATACTGGTCTTATTCTCACCCCTTTTGCTCTCATCCCTATTTTGCCTAAATTCCCTCTGAGAATGGTTTTGATTATAATTCCTATACTACTTTCTACCTCCATGATTGTTAAAAATACTCTCTATCATCTTTTAACAGCTGATCTATTTTATCAACATGTTTTAAGAACTTAGCTGTGGATCCATCTGGACCGTAGGCTAAGCTTCATTTTAAAGTTCTTGGTATACGTCTTTTATGTGCATGAATAACTATGAACTCATTAATGGCTTTATCTAAATGTACTAACTTAGCCAATTGCCTTTCACAAAATTCCTTCATAGTTTCCTTTCCTACAAAGAGAAGCATCTAAAAATTCAGTTTTTATCCTTGCTTGTTCTGACTTAGACAAAACTTTGATAAGAAACATTTCTCAAAATTTTCAAATGTGAAGTTTGGTTTAAGACTGTTATTAGCCCATGACATTGCTGCTCCTTCTAGATAATGTTTCACAAACTTTATTTTACTTTCATTAGTGAAATTAGGTAGAAAGTTATCTTTACACTGATGAAGAAAGTCAACAGGATGTACTTTTTTATCACCAGAAAATGATTTTATATTAGAATTTATGCTACCATAACTAGCAACAATCACAACATTTTTTTTTTTTCATTTCTTCTTTTAGTTCAGACAATTTCTTTTCTAACTCTACTTTTTGAGAATCAACTTTGCTACAAATTACATTCACACACTTCAATAGTGTCTAACCTGCTTTCCACATTTCCTATTTCCTCATCTACTTGTTCAACATTTTTTAATTTACTGGGGTTTACATTTTCAATAATTTGTTTGCTTGGTACTACTACGTCCTTTAAAGTACTTGCATCATGTTCTACTTCACTTCTTTTATTAATAAAATGTAAATATTCACTTTTAGAACTCTGTATGTAATTTTAAAATTTTCTTTAACCTGTTATACTTCCTTTACAGTTTCTGTGACAGTAATCTTTGATGATTTTAATTCATAGATGTCTTCTTTTAAGTCATTTAACTCTTCTTTGAATTCTTCCTTTTCTTGCTGTAACTCCTCTCATTCCCTTCCTCATTTGTCTCCCCAACTCCCCTATACTTCTCATTTGTTTTTCACTCTGCTTTTAAAATTTGTCTCCTAAGACTTTAATCTGACTTCCCAAGATTTCAACTAAATGCTTCAACATACTGACCGGTGGTCGAATTTCCCCACTATCATCAGAAAACAGAAGCGAAATGTTGATACTACTTCCTACACTTGTTTTTTCTACTTCGTCCTCTACTTTCTGCTGTTTACTCCCACTTCACTGGTCATTGTTTCAACAAAAAGAAAACACAATATGTACTCTAAAAGCTCAAATGTCACACACTTTACTCTTAAGAGATAATAAAAAGAAAATAAATGTATATTGATATTCATGCAGCTGAATTTCTTGTCTCAAAATGTCTCTTTTACTTTCCCGTATGTGGTATCAATCATTCATCTATATGCGATTACAGGCTTTCTTAGAGTATTCCAGTGATGAACTCTTCTCATATGAAAAGCTCAGTGGTGGCATCCTCTTGGCACAACATTTCGATGATTTTTGTACTCATCATCCTCAGGCTAATCACCTGACAAGTGTTCATCACTATCTTTCCCCTAGTTATACAGTGTCTCCTCGTCTCTTCCATGTATACAGCCTTCTTTTGTTATGCTTAAAACCAAGTGCTTGTAATTATTAAATTGTGCTCTGCACAAAATTCTACCAGGTGACCTTTTATTCCTTTCCCCCAGCTCATATTCTTCTTACTATTTTCCTACTAATTTTTTCTCTTCCTTTTCTTACTAATTTCCAGTCCCCCATCACAATCTAGTTTTCCTCTCCCTTAACTGTCTCAATAATTTATTTTATCTCCTCATATATTTCTTCAATCTCCTTATGAGTAGAGCTTGTACCACTGTGCTCGGCATTGGCTTCATGTCTATCTTTGCTACGATAATGTGTTCACTATGCTGTTCATTGTAATTTACCCAAATTCCTATTTTCTTATTCAGTATCAGACCTACTCCTTCGTTAACATCAACAGATTTTGTATTTATAGCCCAGCACTCACTTGACTGGGAATCCTGTTCATCCTGCCACCAAAATTCCCACCATATCTAACTTCAACCTGTACATTTTTCTTTTTATATTGTTGATCTTACCTATCCAATTAAGGGATAGAATGTCCCATGCTATGATCTGTAGAATGCCTGTTTTGTTTTTCTTGATGATGACATCATTCTGAGTAGTCCCCGCCAGGATATCAGAATGGGAGACTATTATACCACTGGAATATTTTCCCAAGACTACGCCATTAACATATATTTATACAGTAGAGCTGCATGTCGTCTGGAAAATTAGTGACTGTAGTTTCCCCTTGCTTTCAGACATTCACAGAAGCTTCATGACAAGTTACATTAGTTGATGCTACAAAACCAGCGCATC
Organism: Locusta migratoria; assembly: GCA_026315105.1. NCBI lineage: Eukaryota > Metazoa > Arthropoda > Insecta > Orthoptera > Acrididae > Locusta > Locusta migratoria. The sequence continues at coordinate 504,470,802 of CM048746.1, read as the reverse complement.
CATATATCCAAACTGTTGTCCGTGTAACTACTGAAGGGGCTGCTGTCCCTTGTCAGAAACTACACACTTGTCTCACCTCTTCACAATACTCCTCCACTGTGGTTGCATGTACGATTATGCTACCTGTACCATTGAGACGTGCAAGTCATCCCATTGTGGCAATGTCTGCAGCTCATGAAGATAGTTAATCAGTATAAAATACAATACTGTACTGAACAATTAATTTAAAATATAATTAATGAAGTCTAACAAAATTACTTGGCTAAAACATTTGAATTTGTATTTTGTAGACACTATCCTAAAAGTTAAGTAGAAGATCTGAGGTAGGAAAAGGAGTATCTAACCTTTCTTGCAGATTTATTAACTTTTTCCACAAGTTCCTGGATTTGTATTTGAATATGATTTTCAAGTTCCGCATGTTCATTGAGTTGGAGTTCAATGCTGTTTACTTCTGTCTCCTTTGATTTCAGCAGTTCACTTAGCTTTGACATTTCTGTTGCACTGCTGTTTTGTAGTAATTTGATGTCATTCCTAAAGGAAGAAAACAATATTAAATTTCAGACTAATGCGAACAATGGAAAATCCAGGATGTAATACCAAGAATATGATAATGACAGACCGCTACTCACCATATAGAGAAGGCAATGAATCTTACACCAGAACAATGAAAAATACTGCTAACAATTTCAGTTTTCAGACAAATAATGTAATACGCGCGCGCGCGCGCACACACACACACACACACACACACACACACACACATTCACCTAAGCACAGCTCACACGCATGTGCTCAGTGTCCATTTGCTGGCGTCTGACTAGGCCATTGTGACTATGTCTGACAAAGTACTAATCTGGGGTGGACGACAGGGTAATAAAATGACCTCTGGTGGGGAGGGGGTAGGGGAAGATGGGATAGCTACGGTAACATGCAAGAATAAGGTGGAGCATAGTAGGAATGCTAGCTCCAATATCAGAAGGCTCTGTGTAAATTGGTATTGGGGGTTGAGAGCAGATTGGATAGAAGGTAGAGACAGAGGAAAAACTAGTAATTGCATTGAATTGCTTGTATGGAGCAAAAGAGCACATTTCCAACACCTCCAAACACTTCCCTCTATGAAACCCTTTGCAGTACTACACAACATAGGTGCTCTATCTCACCTACACACCCACTAGTCTTTTCTATTTCACTCTCCTCACCACCCATTGTCCCTGAACCACCCACACAACACTGCAACTAACATCATGATCCCATTGGCACCTGCATGCTCCTGCAAGCAGCCATCATCTTGCTGCCTTCTAACCTGCTTTCTCTCCCCTTACTTGCCTTACACTGTCTCATTATCGTCACCAACCACCACAGACTGCTTCTCACATCAGACACATTTGTAGTCAACAACCAAGCCACAGTGGTTGGTAACAGTGGCCATATACGTGTAAATTCAGCTTATATGAGTATGTGTATATTTTGGATGAAGGACCTTTTAGTCTCGAAGTTTAACCCTTTCGCGGCTGCAGGGACGAGCGCCCTGGCTGCCCGCCTGGCTGACGGCAAGAAACCTGTTCCGGGCCTGAGCGGCGGCGGCCGACCCGGCCCCACGGCCGCTGTGGGCTACGGCCGCTGCACGCTAGTCACGCATTGCGGTGACCACACAACTGCCCCCAACAACACTATGTATAAAGTCAGTATCTCACTGCTCTGCTACAGCAGACACTGTTATAAGATTATAAGATTTATGAATATTCTAATACCTTTTTTATTTGCTATTGAAAAAAAACTATAACTTGAGAGGTACGTAACCAAAATATATTACTACAATGTACTAAAGTTTCATTAACATCGGTCAAGTATGTTTCGCAACATTTAGTGTTAAAGTGAGTTGTTCGTAGGGAAGACCTGCAAGATTCTGACAGTTCTAGCTATAATCGTAAATAAAAAATATTTATTGAAATTTATGTTGTGCCATGTAGCATAATGCAGAATTAAATAAAAATATAATGATGTAATAATGAAATGGAAATAATAAAATAAAAATATTGGTAGGCCGACTGCTTCGTTTGAAATTAAATACGATTCACTGTGCTAAATAATCCAATAATAAGCATCTACATGCTTTCTGCTAGCGGACATTTTTGAGATGTTCACTGAGTAGTAGAGTTTGACTTAGTTGTTTCCCATCCTCATATCTGACGCAGGCATTTGACTGCCGCTGGCTGAGTTAAATATTTTTTTTATGACTTCTATTGCTTTTATTGTTTTCTTATTTTTTCATTTTCTTTTGTTTTCAACATGAATGAAGAAACTAATACTTCCTTAGTTTGTGGTATGTCTTAAAACATGGCACCATAAAGAGAGCAACATTACACTTTTTGCATCTGATTCGTGTCATTTTCCGTTTTAAATGGGCAGTACGCACTACACAACATGACTCTGTGGTATCTCCTTTCTCTCCGTTGCTTCGAAGAACCTGCAAAAATGTTATTTTTTATTTTCCAGTTGAAAAGGGCTGTCCTTTTTGGTGTCAGTGACATCTAGGTTTTAGATGTTTGTGAATGAAACTTCTCCAGTAACTGACGGATTAGTTCCAAGAGGAATTTCGCTAGTGGCTTCTTCTGTTTATTTTGCATTTCAAAAATAGTTTTTGCATTGAGCATACTCAAGTCAGTTAAATGAAAGAATACTTTCTTCTACCATTTCAGTGTTTTTCGTATGCATTGTATGGAACTTAACATCATGTCAGTCCTATCAACCCTACCCACTGACTAATTGTAACTAACAAACCAAATGGGTTTCACTTTATTTTCTCCCGTTTTATGATTCTTTTTTTCTCTCTGAACAAACTCTGGTCCATTTACGGTGGAAAGCATCCAGTCTTAACCCTTCACTGCATGGTGTTGCCGTTTGGCAACACAAGTTTTTGTTTCATTTATCAGGCGTACTTCTTTTTGCCAGATGGCAACACTGTGCATATTGGATACATTGAAGTCTGTTCTAAGCATTTAGTTGATCGTTTCCTCCATAGATGGCAGCGCAGCCATGAATTGAGGAGAACTGCAACAAAGAGCGCTCCAATGGATTTTACTCACTGTTGGGCCTTAAAATGCATAATGTAATTACAAAATGATACGACTTCTGTCAAGTAAAAAATTTTTATCATATTACAGACATCTAATAGAAGTAAAAAACATGTTAGATACCAATATTTTCCTTGAAAGAAAGTTTCTATGTAAAGAAAATTACGTGTTGCCATTTGGCAACACTATGCACTCGATCATTGTATAGTAGCGTACTTGCTTAGGAAGCCTGCACTCAGCGCTGACGAAATTTCTGCCATTTCAGTGAACTAGTGCTGTTTCTTTTGTAAAATAAGTTATCATGAGTGCTGAAAAAGTTTATTTTGTGGATGATGATGGATGGTTAAAGTAGTTGACAGAAGATATTTGGTTTTCAATACCAGTTCCGAGTGAAAGTGAAGATGACAGTGGTGATGAAGATGGAACATGTAATAACACCAATACATTCGTGAAATCACACAGTGAAACTTTTGATCTTATTGAAACCAAAGTGTCTTCAAATGATTCTAATTGTGCTGGGCAGTCAATGGACACCTCGGTAGCTGCAGCAGGAACTACAACTACAAGTAGGAGTGGAGGTTCTGCTCAAATATCTGCGCAAAGTAAGAACAGTACATCACAGATAAAGAAAATAAGAGATGTGTTGTGGAAGAAAGAAGAGATGAAGTATGTAGAGCAACCTTTTCTTGGAAAAGAAGTATTACCAGATGAGATATCAGCTAAGGAAAGTCCATATGACTTCTTTTCGTATTTTTTAAATGAAAATTTTTGGAGTTGGTTTCACGCGAATCTACGCTTTATAGCACCCAGATGAATTTGAGTAAGCCCAACAATGTTACTGTAGAAGATATTCAGAAGTTTTTAGGTGTTTGTATCCTTTCTTCTGTTGTAACACTGAAGAATGTGAGGATGTATTGGAATAACGTTGTGGGCCCATCAGTTGTACAGGACACTATTATTTTCAATAAATTTGAGCAAGTGAGGCGCTTCTTACACTTTCAAGACAATTTATCAAATGCTAATGCAGAAGGCAAGCTCAGAAAGATAAGACCTATTTTGACACACCTGAATGAAAGACTTGGTTCTGTTGGAGGAGGCGCTAACTGTAGATGAACAAATGAGTGCTACCAAAGCCAGGCACCATCTCAAAATGTACATGCCAGATAAACCCCATAAATATGGCTATAAACTGTTTTTACTTTGTGGTGTATCTGGGTTTGCTTACAAAATGGAGATGTATACAGGACATGAACATGAATGGGACAAGAATGCTGCAGAGCCAGATCTTGCAGCCAGCAGCAATGTGGTAGTTCGATTATGTTGGAATGTACCAGGCAATGTAAATCATAAAATTTACTTTGATAATTATTACACATCAATACCACTAATGCATTATTTGAAGGAAAGAGGCATTTTAACTCTGGGAACTGTTAGAAGAAATAGAGTTCACAGCAAGAAACTTCCAGGCGACGAGACCCTGAGTAAAGAGGAAAGGGGTAAAATACACGAGTTTATTGGAAATTATGAAGGAACAGAGATCTCAAATGTAATCTGGAAGGACAACAAGACAGTTATGTCGTTATCCACATTTGTAGGAAGTGACCCTGTAAGTAATGTAAAGAGGTATGATAGAAGTAGGAAGGAACATATTTTTGTATCATGTCCAAAAATTGTGCAAATTTATAATAAGCATATGGGAGGAGTGGATCTCGTAGACAGTCTCATTGGCAGATACAGAATCATAATGCGGAGTAAGAAGAGGTACTTTAGAATATTTTAACATCTTATTGATGTAGCCATAATCAACAGCTGGATTTTGTACCACAGAGTTAACAGTATCCGCAACCCAGTGTCTCAAGCAAAGGAGCTCCAATTAGCAAATTTTAGGATTGAACTAGCTGAAACTTTGCTCAAAATTAGTTCCAGCTATACGCCAAAGAGAGGTAGGCCAAGTTGTGTAGAGAAACCACCAGCAAAGAAGAAAAAGACAGGTTCACACCATCCGGCTAAAAATGTCAGATTTGATCAGGTCGGACACTGGCCTGTTTATTTAGATAAAAAAACAGAGGTGCAAACATGAAAATTGCAAAGGTTATACCATTATTAAATGTGAAAAATGTAATGTAGAGCTGTGTCTTAACAAGAACAATAACTGTTTCACTAAATATCATGTACTGTAATTTAATGCTTTCAGATTTATTTCACAGAAGTATTCTGCTTTAAATGCCACTGAGATCTATAATATGAAATTAAAATTCAAAATCAAATATCTCATAAAATGTATGTTTCATAGAATGCATTTGTAAATAATTATCCTGCTTGATTTGCTGTTGTAAAAGTTTTGATTACTGGAGAGTGAGTTATGTCTAATTGCATGATGTTGCCAAATGGGAACAGGTAATAAATAATGCCTTTCTCATTGTTAAATCAGTTATATATTTTTTTAAATATTTTCCCCTTCATTGCTGAACATTTTCTACCATATAAATTATTTTATGCTAAAATAAAAATTCATGCATTGTAGGGTTAAGTACTGTCCATCCCAGACTTCAATTGTATTTCCCTTTCTTCAGTTTATGAGCTAAATGTGGTAAATGTTTCTTGTTTTTATGCACTGTGCCAATGGCATTAGTGCACTTCACATGGAGCCATAAGAACAATTCAGGACTCGAATACCAATTGTCTAAATAAATGCTATGACCTTTGTTGAGGTATGGTAAAAACAAACTGACAACGACATCACCTGATCTGCCCCAGTCGGCATTTACGGAATCTATTTCAGTAGCGGCACCAGGGTAGACAATATAATCCAGAATTTAATTGGTCTGTACACCATAAAGCATGAAAATTTTAATCCCAAAACGGCTACATTTGAACCATAGCCCTCCTCTGAAAACTAGCAACTTTCGTCACTTACTAAGTTCTCAAATGGGACTACAGGCTCTTGGAATCTGTTTTTGGCGTGTTGCACAATCATGTGTATTTTCACAAGAATATCTTGCGATGCGGACGAACTGTCACTAAAGTGTAATAAACGCAGGATCGAGTGTCTGAGTGCGTTGAGGCGCTATGCTTTGATGTGCGAGGCCGTTCCCCATTGGGGTTCGAATCCTCCCTCGGACATGGATGTTGGTGCTGTCTTTAGTATAAGTTAGTTTATGAGCAGTTTGTAAATTTTAGGAACTGATGAGCCCCGAGTTAAGTCCCATAAGCTTAACAAACATTTTAACCAATGGAGTATCACCATCACCAGTACCTGTCTCTGGCCATTATGTCAGAAAATACTGGTGTTGGCAGCAAGGAATCTTTTGATCAATATTCATTCACTGCTAACTGTTTGGACCTTGGAATAAGGAGGGAACAAGGAGGGAACCTGTCCAATCCACCCACCCAGCACTTCCTAGTTAGCGAGCTACTTGAGTAGTCAGTTATATAAGATTAAGCATCAGAGTTATACCAATCGGGTGCCCTCATCTTCAATACTATGTTCACAATTTTCCAGTAAATTCTTAAGGATGTACATTAATAGAATTTTGCAAGGGGGCAGAATCTTGTTAGTAACAACAATATTTTGTCCATTCACAGTATCAGTAATCACACTAATGGCCGAGTGCACCAACCTCGGTCAAAAAGCACGATAATCAAGGGTTCTGAGAACACGGTCAAAAGTTAACCGCGGTTAAAATATCTCTGCGGTGCACCAACGTTAATCACCGGTCAACAAACCGTCGTCAGCCAATCGTACATTTGATCGTGATCAAGTCCATGTAGCGCAATGGAAGGCACCCAAGTGATGCAAAGGTGTTAGTTGAGCTTACCTACATGAGTATTCTCGATTATCTTTGGTGAATGACGGCAGTACCATGTGATTTGTATGTACAAGATTGTAAATACGGTAAAATTGTTTGACGCTTCTCGCCGGGCTGCAGTGGTTATGTTGACACCAATGGTAATGACGGCAACTAAGATGACCAATAAATATTTTTTCGTGACAACTTCAATTATAAGGAATATTATTTTCTTCTGAACGGACAAGTGTACATACAAGAACATATGAACCATAGAGCAGGTACAGTATTAATTTTGCTGCAAGTGAAACGAGCAGCAATAACATTTACTCTGTAGCTTGTGAAAAATATTAAGGCAATTCTACACTTCATTGTTCATCTGTTGCCAACATAAGCACTGGAGCCCAGCGAGAAGCGAAGTAAAATTTTACCAAATCCAGTCATATTGCAAAGAGAAATGATTATTAAAAAAACACCCTAAGACAGATTTATATAATTACATAAATTATGGTTTATTGTTTCGAACAAATCAACACAAATGTCATTGTTGTTCACAGCGTATTTTCCCATGCACCGCATGTTCACCTGGTAACAGAAATATACAGATAACATGTTTTAATAACACGAAAGCTTTACGATTATAGTTACGGAACATATCGTAATTTTTTATTCAAAACTTTTTCTGAATTTTATAGTTACGTTACTGGAAATATTCATTAATTATGACGCGGCGAACTGCTCTTCCTGGCAATGTGTCGTCGCGATACATGTTACTGTCGTCACCAATAAGTATGTTAAATGCACCAGTTGCATATGCTCTTAACGTAATCAATAGTTTGTTCATAGGCGAAATAGGGTTATTTCTATCGGTAGGAAATTCTAACCTGTCATTGATTTGGTTTAACAACCACCACACCTTCTCTGGACAAACAAAATCTTTCTTCGAACTTTTTGTCACTGTAATCTTCGAAAGAGTCCCCCTTTCCACAATCACTACGTTCCGGTTTTGATCTCGATTTAAATGATCGAGGTACAATAAATCTTTGTCAATTCCGTCTAAAACATCAAAATGCGCCGCCATCTTGATACTGCACACTCGTATAACCCTGGTCATCTCGACAAAACCGGGCATCAGCCGCGATCAAATTTAACCGCGATCAACTCCCTCGTTTACCTTTGATCGGTGTCGGTGCACCAGAAACTTGAGTTGACCACGGTTAAATGCCGACTTGACCACGATTAACTTTTGACCGAGTTTGGTGCACTCGGCCGTAAGACTAGAAGATTCAGGATTATCTAAAACTAACTGTTCCAAGGGACTGATACCTCATTCCTCATAAGCCTCACCAACTTTATCCTAACTAACAACTACTTTTCCTTTGAGGGAAATTTTACCATCAAATCCATGGCACAGCCATGGGCACCTGCATGGCACCCTCCTATGGCAACCTGTTAATGTCCCGTCTGGTAGAATCCTTGCTAGAATCCCAAAACTCCAAACATCTAGCCTGGTTCAGCTTTATTGATGATATTTTCATGATCTGGACTCAGGACCAGGATGCCCTATCCTCATGCCTCCCCCATCCACTTCACCTGGTCTTCCTCAACCTAACATGCCATATTCCTGGATGACAACCTCCACCTCAATGATGGCACCATCTACACTTCCATCCATATTAAACCTACCAACCGCCAACAGTACCTACACCTTGACAGTTGCCATCCCTTCCACATCAAAAAATCCCTCCCTCACAGCCTGGCCACCCATGCAGTGACAAGAACTCCCTTTGTGAATATGCTGCAGGTTTCAGAAAGGCTTTCACAGACAGAAACTACCCAACAAACCTAGTCCATAAAAAGGTCTCCCATGCCATATCCCCACACACCCCAAATACTGCCTCTATCACCAGTAACCATCCACAAAAGAGTTTTTCTCTTGTCACCCAATACTACCCTGAACTCGAACAACTAAACTGAATCATTCGCCAAGGTTTTGATTTCAAATTGAATCATTCACCAAGGTTTTGATTTTTTGTCCTCGTGACCAGAAATGAGAGACATCCAGCCAAAGATCCTCCTCACTCCTCCTGAAGTGGTGTTCCGTTGCCTTCCCAATCTCCATTAACATCCTAGTACATCCCTATGCCACCCCGAAACCCAGCCAACTATCACAGGGATCATATACCTGTGGAAGACCCCGCTGCAAGACCTGTCCAATCCACCCACCCAGCAATAGCAATTCCTATTCCAGTCCTGTCACAGGCTTATCCTTCTCTATCAGTGGTCGGGCCACCTGTGAAAGCAGCCAACTAATTTACCAACTGTGATGCAACCACTGTGTAGTTTTCTATATTAGCATGACCACTAACCAGCTGACCATTAGGATGAATGGCTGCTGTCAAACTGTGGATCACCCTGTGGCACAGCATGCAGTGGAACTGTGGATCACCCTGTGGCACAGCATGCAGTGGAACACATGCTTTATTTCAAAGGCTGCTTCACAACCCAGGCCACCTGGATCCTCCCACCCATCACCAGCTTTTCTGAAGGTCACAGATGGGAATTATCCCTACAGTACATTCTCTGATACCGAAATTATCCAGGCTTCAACCTACAATAACTTCCCTTTTTTTCACACCCTACTTTTCCTAACTCTCTACCCGAAACCTCTCCAATTTTGAGGTGTATGTGTGTGTGTGTGTGTGTGTGTGTGTGTGTGTGTGTGTGTGTGTGTGGGCGCACGCGCATGCATGCTCTATTATCAATGCATGAGGGGTGTCTGAGAAGTCCATGCAAAAATAAAAACTACTAATATGTTTGGGGAAAACCATTTTTATATTACGACATAGTCTCCTGTTAGACTTATAAACTTCGTCCAACACTGTTCTAATTTGTTAATCCCTTCTGAATAATATGAATGGTCCAAGCCTGCAAAATAGCTATTAGTTTCTGTAATCCACTTCTTATTTGAATGAAATTTTCATCCCAATTGCCATTTGTTCAAATTAGGGATGAAATAGTAATATTGCAGCAAGAGACCACAAACACCAACTGCCGGTGTGGCGCAGGGGATAGCAAATCGAGGTTGACGAAACTGACAGGGAGAAGATGGCTTTTATTACACCTGACAGGCTCTATGAATTTAAAGTAATGCCATTTGGATTATGTAATGCTCCAGCCACATTCGAACGCATGATGGACAACTTGCTTCGACACCTTAAGTGGACAACGTGTCTTTGCTATTTAGACGACATTTGAAGAACATCTGAGTCGCCTGTCAACTGTGTTGAAGTGTGTTCAGGCTGCAGGTCTCCGCCTCAATCCAAAGAAGTGCCTCTTCGTCGCCAAAGAGATAAAAATCCTGGGGCACCTAGTCAACGGAGATGGTGTCCGTCCTGATCCAGATAAAGTAAGGGCAGTCATAGAATTTCCAACTCCTCAGCACATTCGTGATGTGAGAAGTTTTCTCAGGCTGTGCTCATACTACCGACGTTTCATAAAAGGATTTTGTAACAAACAAGGCACATCCATAACAAGAACTTCTGCAGGGAGACGCCAAATTTTACTGGGATGAGACAAAAGAAAGAGCTTTCCGAGCACTTAAGGAGGCTCTAACTTCCGCACCAGTGCTAGCCTTGTACGACGAGAATGCACAAACGGAACTTCACACAGACACCAGTGGCTATGGGATTGGTGCAGTGCTTGTACAAGTTCAGGAAGGTGCCGAAAAAGTAATAGACAATGCGTCAAGAGTACTCTCAAAGTCCGAGATAAACTACTCTACAACTGAAAAAGAACGTCTCGCGGTTATCTGGGCTATCAACAAGTTCCGGCCGTATTTATTCGGCAAACCATTCACCGTCGTGACAGACCACCATTCTTTGTGTTGGCTGACTAGCTTAAAGGATCCATCAGGTCGACTAGCAAGATGGGCACTAATACTCCAAGAGTACGATGTCACAGTGGTATTCAAGAACGGGCGCAAACACAAGGATGCCGACTGCCTTTCGAGGAATCCATTAGTGGAACACAACAGCATTAATGAAATTTCAGCTCTCACTCAATTAGATGACGTTACAGCAGAACAGAGGGAAGATCCAACACTATTAAAAATGATAGAGGCCTTGGAGAAAGAAGAACCGACCAATGGAGAGTTCCAACTTATAAACGGAACATTGAACAAGAGCAACTACGATCCACTGGGCCCCAAATGGCTACTTGTTGTTCCAGCTCATCTCCAGCCAGCTATTCTCAAATATTTCCATGATGCTCCAATATCCGGTCATCTGGGATTCGCGAAGACCCTAGACAGAATCAGACGCAGGTATTACTGGAAAGGTCTCTACAGATCTGTCAAGCACTATGTGAGTCACTGTAAAGAGTGCCAGCGATGGAAGCATGTGCCGCAATTACCTCCAGGACATCTCGTACCGATTCCGACGACAGCAGCTCCATTCCACCGAGTTGGGATCGATCTTTTAGGGAGGTTCCCGAAGTCGACAACTGGTAACCGTTGGATAATAGTCTGCACTGACTATCTGACACGCTACGCTGTCACCAAACCTGTGCAGACTGCAGAAGCTCCAGAGGTCGCAAAATTCCTTGTAGAAGACATTATTTTGAAGCATGAAGCACCACGTGTCATGATATCTGATCGTGGAAGAGTATTCCAGTCAAAACTAGTATCAGAGGTAATGTCACGGTGCAACATTGTCCACAGAATGACAACTGCATACCATCCTCAGACAAATGGTCTTACGAAATGTTTTAACAAAACGTTAGCCGACATGCTGTCGATGTACGTCGATGTTGAGCAGAAGGATTGGGATACAATTCTGCCAATCGTGACATTTGCTTACAATACCGCAAGACAAGACACCACATGCTTCACTCCATTTTTCCTGCTCCATGACCGTGAAGCTGAGACGACAATGGATACGCTGTTCCCGTTCCAACCGGACAACACTCAGGATGACTATGTTAAACAGCTCATCACCAGGGTCGAAGAAGCAAGACAGCTGGCTCGCATACGGACACTGGACACCCAGGAGAAGGACCGTCAGCGGTATAACGACAAGCACCGACCTGTTGTGTACAGCCCAGGAGATCTGGTATGGATTTTTACACCTGTACGGAGGGTTGGACTGTCAGAAAAGTTATTGAAGTGATACTTTGGTCCGTATCGTGTCATACGCCGCCTGTCAGACGTCACATACGAAGTTGAGGATTATGAGCCGTCGTCGAAACGTCAAAAACGAAGAGACATTGTTCACGTCCTGCGCATGAAGCCTTACTACGATCCTGAAGAGCAGATAGACGACAATGGCTTCTTGTTCAAGGATTGTAAGGACGGTAATGTTACTGATGAAGCCACGACAGGAACGTCTGTCGTCGATAATTGCGGAGAGGGGAAGGATTCTCTTGAACTGTCATACAGAGGACCGATGACACGGTCAAGATCCAGGACATTGCAGCTGGCTCCACAGGGATCATAACAGCGGGTTGCTGTTTCTCCAGGAGAGGGAGCAATGCCGCGAGAGACCACAAACACCAACTGCCGCCATGGCGCAGGGGATAGCGTCACAGACTGCGGAGCAGAAGGTCGCTGGTTCAATCCCGCCCACCGGCAAAAATTTATTTCCTTGTAATTTAAAGTTCCAGAAGTTTCTACATCTTTCTTATGTTCATTTGTAAATTCTACTTGTTTCTTATGTTAACTGTTCTTCTAATTTCTGGTAAATTCTGTCTGTGTATAAATAGCAGAGCACTCTGCCTGAGAGGCAGTCAGTGCTGCGTGTATGTTGAGTTCGTAATAAACGTGCTTTCAGTATAAGTGCTGTGTTTAGTTGCCTTCGAAGTCAAGCCAACTTCCATTGCGACATGACAATATGAGGGAGCCACATCTGGAGAATAGGGGGGATTGAAATGAATTGCAATAATTTTGCAAAAACGCCTGCTGAGGTGTGTGCTGATGCATTGTCATGATGGAAAAGGAGTGTTTTGTGGACCAATTGCTAGCATTTTTTTCTTGCAGCTCGGTATTCAAACGGTTCAATAAGTATGATTAACAATGGTCTAAGGCACCTCGCTGTAGAGTGCGTGGTTGCTCGCCTTCAGAGGTTTGAGTCCTCCCTGGGGTGTGTGTGTGTGTGTGTGTGTGTGTGTGTGTGTGTGTGTGTGTGTGCGTGTTGTCCTTAGGTTAGTTTACCTTAGTTTAAGTAGTTTCTAAGCTAATTACTCATGACCACGCAGTTTTGTCCAACAGACTTACAAACATTTGAACATTTATGAATAACATGCTGTAAATAGTTTTGCCCTATTCCAGATAGTCGATGAGGATTATCCCTTGCGAATCCCAAGAGACTGTTACCATAACCTTTGCAGCCAAAGGACCGGTGTTCGCCATTTTTTATCCCTTGGTAACCCACTGTTTAGAATATTCTTTGGTTTCAGCAATATAGTAATGTATCCATGTTTCATCCACAATGACAAAACAATGCTTAAAGTCCTGCGGAGTCTTCATGAACAGCTGCAAACCTTCCTTGCAACACACAATTCCGTTTTTGGTCAAGCTTGTGCAATGGTGGCACCCATCTTGCGGATAGCTTTGCCATGTCCAAATGTTTGTGCAAAAATAATATTATGTACCCCTTCATTTGAGATGCCCAAAGCACTAACAATCTCTCACAGTTCACTTCTGTAATCCATCGCCATATCATGGATTTTATCAATGATTTCTGGAATAACCTCCACAGGGCGTCCAGAATGTACAGTCTCACTTGACCCCATATGGCCATGTCGAAAACTTTGAAACCACTTATAAACTGTTCTAATTGAAGGTGTAGAGTCACCATAATGTTTATCAAGCTTCTATTTAGTCTCCTGAGGTGTTTTGCCTTCCATAAAGTTATGTTTAATCAGCAGACGAAATTCTTTTTCATCCATTCTTAAACAATCACTCAAATTCCTTGATTCGCACGAATGCCAAACACAAAGAAACAGACCAATATGGCTGAAACTTTCCAAATATGCTACTAACTACCTCAATATGCGCTGTTGATGCCATCTCTCGGACTTCACATGGACTTTTCAAACACCCTTCGTAATTTCACAGTTGTCTTGATAGCCACTTATATTACACCACCTAGCTCCCACAAAGTAGTTATTATGCATGACCCTTGGTTCATGCCAATTAGAAATAGCTTTATGTACCTAATAGTACAGCCAACTATAGTAGCATGCCTCTGTTACAACTCAGCAGTTATAACACAGACTTACCAAGTTATACTAGAAACAGTGGGCTTTTATTGAACAACTCCTACTGTGATGTAATCACCCCTACTGTTAAACTATCTGCTATCTAACTCACACTCGTAAGTATCAAAACCTTTCCTGCTATACTGGTAGCGCTACCACAACCTGACAACTTGCTGCTGCTATCAAATAGGCCAAAATCTCATTCTGCATTCCATTGATCAACTGTTGGCTCAGGAATGAGGTCAAATTACTGGCGTCCACACAAGTACACACATTACTTACTAGCGCCAGATAGCATCTGTTTTGAACAGCTCAAAAAACATTCTGAAATATATCCATCCACCAGAAAATGTAGCTGTAGTTTGCAAGAACAAATGTGCTACCTGTAGCAAGAACCATGCACACCACATGGATCATTTGGATGAATACACCACTTGAACCAGCACAAGCATGCATTAAAACCAGCAGATGCTCATCAGTGCCTCCAGTTTTTTGAGTGACTGTTTACTGAGATAACAGTGAATGGCTTGGACCTTATGTGTCTGATGAAGCTTACATTCACCGAGTGGTTATATCAACTCACAGAATCACAGGTTCGGGGCAGTGGAGAACCTGCATAATTTCTACGAAACATGACTGCATAATCAGAAGAGCAGTGTTTGGTGTACACTATCTGCACACTGCATTATTGGTTCTATCAGATCCTGACTTTAGTGTGTTACATTACCAACAATTCAGGCCATCAGTGGCAGCATTAACACAGGATTAAAAGACCTATAATTGCTGCCTATAGGATGGAGCAACTCCACAAGTTTCTGTGACATTAATAAAGCTATCACAAGTTATAAACATGTAGCAGCGAAATCGCCGCTTCTCAGTGCAGTTTGCTGATGTGTATTGTGTAGTGTTGTGAACATGTGTTTACGTTGAGCTGTCAGAGGCACTCCGTGCAGCAACAACGCATTGTTCTCTCTTGGATAAAAAAAAAATAATAAATAAATAAATAAATATTTAAAAAATCTGTGCTTTGTGTGCTGCTCCTTGAAAAATAACAGTACTGAATTTACTTTGACAGGCACACATTCTAATTAATTGAGAATAGTTCTGTAAAAGCAAAATCTTCTCAAATAATTATGTATTTTCTTTATGCAAGTTCTTCTCTTGTGCAGTAATAAATGTTTAAATAAAAGTGTTATTTTCATACTCTATTTGTGTAATTAATACACGCAAGATAAATATTTAAGCAGCTTCCTACCCACGGCTCTCCGAAACTCGTCACCCCGACGTGATTGGCCATATACAGTACAAGAGAACGAGTTTATTAATTGACATGACGGAACCACCGACTGTGCCTGTGCCTGCAACTTAGGTTGCGCGACTTGCAGTGCACTTACCGCCATTTTGGCCAAACCATCTGCCTTTATGATTCACCCAAGTGGAAGCTAGTTTCCTATGTGCAGGAATAACAGCATATTCGACAAAGTTCGCATTAGTGGTTAGCCAACTAGATCATACATACGCTACAGAAGTCGAAGATGTAATCACTGCACCAACAAGAATTTCAAAGCAGAATTGATCCGCAGAATGTCTGCGTCTCAATAGGAATGTATTAGACAGGTTTTGACGCAAGAAGATATTGGTGATAGAAAGCTGTCACAATACTTGAGGCACTTACGAAGCAAGGTTGACACTGGAACTGTGCTGCATAGTCTCCTACGTAGATTGTGGAGTAGCCGGCTGCCGCCCCAAGTGAAGGCTATTATAGCATCCCAAACCAACGTAACATTGGGCGCGGTAGCCAATTTGGCCGATAAAATATTTGATGCAGTGACACCCGCACCGATAAGTGCAGTAGGTGCGGCATGCAATAGCTTATCAACACCTACGGTCACACACACTAATGACAATGCTCTGGTCGCCAAGATTTATGTGTTGATGAAACAATTTATCGAATTGTTGCCAAGCTGAGATCACAGCAAGGACTGCGGTTGGTATCGTAAAAGATCCAGGAGCCGATTGTCTCCTACTTCTTCAATGTCCACAACAAACAAGCCGAATATCTGCTGGTACCACAGGAGGTTTGCAGATCAAGAAAGTAAGTGCACTACACCCTGTGCACACCCAAATTCCAGCGACAATTGGACATAATCACGTCAACCGATTGCCATTGCAGTGCCTGTTCATAAGTGACCGCAAATCCGGGAAAAAATACTTGGTGAACACCAGGTCAGACCTATGTGTGTTTCTATGCACATACATACAGAGCAAGCAGCCGCCAACACATTTTTATTTAATCACAGCTAATAATTCTTCCATACAGACGTACTGCATGCTATTAATCTGGATCTCGGGCTGTGCCGTGACCTTGCCTGGGACTTTACGGTAGCTGATGTGTTGGAACCAATTATGGGGGCAGATTTTCTTGGACATTACCAGCTGTTGCCAGACATTGTAATTGCCAACTTGTGGACAGTGTCACTGGCTTAACAACCTCTGGTTTTTGACGGAATGCAGCAACATACACTACCAAAGTTATTCAAGCCACTAGCGGCATATATGCAGACTTATTACAGAATTTTCTGGCCCTGTCATGACCACCTGGAGCACCGAAAGAGGTATGTTATAGCACAGTGCATTACATAAAAACTACTGAAGGACCACCAGTCGACCTCATCGTTTGGCTCCTGATCATCTGGCCATAGCTAAGGCAGCATTCAACATTATGCATCGAGAAGGTGTCATGCGGCCGTCAAGTAGTCCATGGTCATCTCCCCTTCATCTTGTGCCTAAGAGTGCCTAAGAGTGAGGCTTGGCGTCTGTGTGGAGATTATCGTGCTCTCAAGACCAGAACAGTGCCAGACAGATACCCTGTACGCTTGCTAAGTGACTACAATTATGCATTAAGTGGTGCAACTGTATTCACTGTCCTCACTTGTGCAAAAGCATACTCTCAGATACCAGTGGCAGAGACAGACATTCAGAAAATGGCAATAATAACACCATTTGGTCTGTTTGAGAGTCTGTTTATGACTTTGGTCCCAGAAATGCAGCCCAAATCTCGAAAAGGTTCATAGATTCAATATTGCAAGGTCTTCCCTTTTGCTTTGGTATCTCGATGACATTTTGGTTTTCTCTACATCACCAGAAGAACACAAACAACACCTAACTGAAGTGTTTGAACGTTTAGAATAGTATGGAGTTGTCTTGAACACTCAAATGTGTCTTCAGAAAGCCACAGATTAACTTCCTGGGCTATAGGATCACATAGTCAAGTTCGCTACTTTTACCTGAGAAAGTTGAAGCCAACTCGCAACTTTCATGCCCGAGAACCTTCAAAGAACTACGTCATTTTCTCGGTGTAATTAATTTCTACCATCGACATCTGCCACATGCAGCTGAGTTGCAGGAACCATTGACAGCAGCACTGACTGGCCCCAAGAGAAACTAAACCCACCAGTTACGTGGACAGACAACATGATCACCGCTTTCGAGGCAGCCAAAAGAAGTTTAGCAGATACAACATTACTCATGCACCCAGAGCCTAACGCACATGTGGCGTTAGTTGTTGATGCGAGCCTGACTGTGATCAGTGCGGCATTCCAACAATTGTGTGACGGCGCATGTCAAAACAACATCACTGCTCGTCTAGGCAGTACAATCAACTGTTGTACACACTTCAGCATGGATATCAGGCACATTTCAGGCATTGATAACATAGTGGCCGACTGCCTTTCCCGTGTCAGCAGCATCACAGATCCTATGGACTTCACACAACTCACCGTGGCACACCAGACAGATCAAGAGTTATGCAACCTGCTAGAGGATACATCTACAGTATTGAACCTTCACCTAGTCGACATTCCATGGGCTGAAATCAAATTATATTGTCACTTGACGATCGGTAAACCTCGTCCGTTCCTGCCAACTGCATTCCAAAGAGTTGCATACGGCAGTCTCCATAACCTGTGTCATCCTGGAGTGTGTCCAACTACACACCTTGTTTCGAGCCGATATGTGTGGCCAGCAGGCAACCAGACAGATTGTCATGAGTGGACACAAACTTGCATCAAGTGTCAGCGCAGTAAAATCCAATGCCACGTACATGTTCCAGATGGAGATTTTCCGGACACTACTGCCCGCTTTGCACACGACCACATCGATGTGGTTGGGCATTTAGCACCATCGAATGGACAATGTTATTTAGTGACAATGACTGACCGCTTCACCCGTTGACCGAGAAGCAACACCGGTGGATAACATTTCAGCAGATACCTTAGCATCCACCTTCATTACCACTTGGATGTAACGATTTGGCTGTTCTTTACATGTCACAACAGACCAAGGACGCCAATTTGAGCTCAAACTATTCACCAAGGTTGCAAAATTCTGTGGGACAGTACACCATAAGACAACATGCTACCATCCGGCGAGTAACGGAATGATAGAACGCTGGCACAGTTTGTTAAATACTGCTCTCCTGTGTCATGATATGACTTGGACCACTGCCCTGCAAATCATTTTGCTCGGTCTAAGAAACACTTACAAACCAGATTTTGACTCTTCAGCTGCTGAATTAGTGTATGGTGAAGTGTTAAGGCTACCAGGAAAGTTTGTGGATGCCAGATCCATACAGCTGCCTGAGAGTGAGAATTGTGACTTTGTCAATCAATTGAGAGAACACATTTCTTGCATTCTCCTGCACCAAGCACAGGTTCCAGTTTTATTCATCCTGACCTGGACAAATGCACTCACGTAATGCTCCACGCTAACGGTGTTAAGCCTTCATTACAAGTACCATATACAGGCCCACACAAAGTCATACATTGGGGAGAATGCACGATCAATGTGCTCGTCAAGAACAACCACTCTACTGTGTCCATAGATCAAGTGATGCCCACATATGTCTTTCAAAAAGAGCCTTATATTACTTCTTCATGACATCGATGGCCTGTGGCACCAGTAGTAGCGCCTTCTTCAGTGCTGGATTCTTCACCAGCACTGGTTCCTTTATCAGCAGAACATATAATGAGATCCAGTTGATGTGTTCACTTCCTGGCACATTTCGTCGACGACGCTCCGCTTCCCTGGAGGGGGCTGATGTAGCGGCGAAATCACCGTGCAGTGCGTTGATGTGTAATGTGTAGTGTTGTGAACGTGTGTTTACACTGAGCTGTCAAAAAGTTTATCAAACCAGGTGCCAGAGGCCCTCCGTGCAGCAACGATGCGTTAATCTGTGCTTTGTGTGCTGCTCCTTGAAAAATAACAGTACTGAATTTACTTCGACAGGTAAACGTTCTAGAGAATAGTTCTGTAGAAGCAAAATCTCCTCAAATAACTATGTATTTTCAGTATGCAAGTTCTGCTCTTGTGCGGTAATAAATGTTTAAATGAAAGTGTTATTTTTGCACGCTATTCGGCCAATTAATAAATGCAATATAAATATTTCAGCAGCCTCCTAGCCACGACTCTCAGAAAAACAAAATAAGGAAGATTTGTGTGTAACATCCCTATAACAAGGTCATCAGATTTTCACCACAAGTTATAACTGATTTTGGACAACATTTGACAAAAAATTTATCACAGCCAAGTAAATAAATCATCCAAACATTGGGAAATTATTTATGGGAACAATGACTAATATCAATCAGAAAGACTGAATGGGTCTTGGATTAATCTGTTACTGAATGCTGAGTCTTCACCTCGACACTACTTAACTCAGGAAGATAGTATTAAATTATGGGACATAACTTATGTTATTGTGTCATACAAAACAAACTCAGTTAAGACTTTTCAAAATGTTTTTAAGATGTTTATTTTCATTTGTGTTTAATTCTGACAGAAATATCCAACTCAGATTGATTATATTTCAATTTCTTGGCATTGCATATGATCAAGCAAACACAATCTCAAGAAGACTCACTGTTATTTTATAATTTGTATGTCATTCCAAGAGTACTCACATTTTCTGGTTTAATATATTAGAGGTCTTTACAAGATCAATTTCTAATTTCCCTTTTGTCTTTTGTTCTTCCTCAATCTGGGACTGTACTTGCTCCAATTCTGCAGAAATTTCAGAGACCTTTTTCACTAGTTCTTTACTTTTCGTAACAGCCTCTTCAAGTGAACATTTTTTCTCATTAAATTGAACTTCAGCTATTGGTATTTGTCCCAATATGTTACATAAATCGGTTTCTAGTTTCTGTAAGTAAAAATTAATGTCTTGATAGACTAACATACAAATAGCATCACTGTATTATTGTTGATCAGAAAATATCTTGCAAAATAGTGAGTGAATTGAAAATTTAACAGGTGACAAATGAGGTTTGTTAACTCTGTATATAAACACAGATAAAATCACACAATGCCTTGAGGATGTAACATTTCCTTTTTTTCTCCTAGTCATGGCAGATACATCCCACCATTCCACCAATCCTGATATAAATTCAGAAAGTGGTGCGTATATTTTGCGTATCATAAAGTGCTGCTTTCCACAGTCTTTTGTAAACATATTATATAGGTATGTTACATGGAAACCTATAGGAAATAAATATCTAGCACAGCAGCTGGTTCACAGTTTGTATGTTACTGTTGAAGTTTTTGTATATAAATCCTCAAATACAACATACGCATAACTTTCTGGACCCAGTTTTATTTGGAATTCTAATAGTCTTATTGAACTTCATTATGGACTACCTTATATGCAGGTGCTTCGCAACAGTTGTTAAAGAGGGGCCTCTGTGTATAATGGTTTCTTAGGGTTCTGGACCTAGGTCAGCAAAACCAGAATTCTTGTTGGATCGCTCTGTTAATAAATTCAGTTCTCCTAGCCAATATTGCCGCGAGAGACCACGAACACCAACTGCCGGCGTGGCGCAGGGGATAGCGTCACAGACTGCGGAGCCGAAGGTCGCTGGTTCAATCCCGCCCACCGGCAAAAAATGTATTTCTTTGTAATTTACAATTCCAGAAGGTTCTACATCTTTCTTATGTTCACTTGTAAATTCTACTTGTTTCTTATGTTAACTGTTCTTCTAATTTCTGGTAAATTCTGCCTGTGTATAAATAGCAGAGCACTCTGCCTGAGAGGCAGTCAGTGCTGCGTGTATGTTGAGTTCGTAATAAACGTGCTTTCAGTATAAGTGCTGTGTTTAGTTGCCTTCGAAGTCAAGCCTGCTTCCATTTCAACGCGACATTGTTTGGTGGAGGCGCCTGGTACACTGTGCAACAGCTGTATCACCGTGGCTCCGATTAGGCAACGTAAAAGCCGTCGCTTACACGGACTGGAACCGGAATACAAGGGATACACCGAGTACGTCCTTCCAAGAGTCCTTATCATCAGACGAACTATGGAAACGAAACCAGCAGTAAGCCAGCTACACATTAGGCACCAGTCAGTGTTCTCTGGAGACGCTGGACAGGACCCAAACAAATGGCTAAAAGGGTTCGACTGAGTCGCCAAGTACAACAGGTGGGGTCATACGATGTGCTTGGCCAACGTTTACTTCTATCTGGATGGAACAGCCCAGCACTAGTTCGAGAACAACGGAGACAAGTTGAATAACTGGGAGACGTTCCAGGAGGAACTGAAGAAGACGTTTGGAGACTGCCAGCGTCAAATCCGCTCGGCGGAAGAATAACTGAAGAACCGGGCCCAGCGACATGGTGAGATGACACAATCATACATACAGAATGTTTTGGCCCTGTAACATAGTGAATCCGAACATGACTGAGGCAGACAAAATCACGCACCTGATGAAGGGAATTGCAGAAGATATGTACCAAGTTCTTCTGATAAAAGACGTCGCTACGACAGAAGAGTTCATCAAGTGGTGCCAGCGTATTGAAGAGATTCAACAAAGGAGGGTTGGATGCAAGAAGTATGACAGACTCCCAAATGTAGTCCCTATGGCCGTTGTGGAAGACCAGCAGGAGTTGGCTTCTCTCATACGACAAATTGTGAGAGAAGAATTACAACAGTGCATGGCATCCGGGACTATTAGACCGAGCGAGCATCAGATTATGGCCATGGATGTGAGCCCTGTAAGTCACGAGGTAGCCGACGCCGCTGAGGACGAGGTATTTCAAGCATTAGCTCCTGTCTGCCCCGTCAATCCCACCCGACGTGAAGAATGGCATCGCCCTGCTATGACTTACGCTGCAGCCGCCAAACGGCAGCCCATGAACCGGCCGATGCGACCACAGCCAACTCCCCCGGTAACTATGACGCCCCGCAGAAGAACAGACGTCTGGAGGACAGAAGACAACACACCACTGTGTTTCCACTGTGGACGCCCTGGACATGTCGTACGCTACTGCAGAGAGAGGAGGCGAGTATTCGATGATTATTTTGCCGCAAGACGTCAGCCGTCGGAGCAGTTCTATCCAAGGCAGTCACCTGCTGATGAGTTCAGTCGACTTATGGGAAGAAGCCCATCACCGTATCCTAGACGAGGTCGCTCCCCGACGCGCCGCAGCCTTTCACCAGCGCCGTACAGAGGTACCAGTCGCTCCCCAATCCGCCGTGCCCAGGAAAGCTAAGCGAGGCGACCATCTACGGAGGTGAGGCCGCCGCAGATGAAAATCCTCCATGGACGACAGTCGCCAAGATGTCGGGAAATCTCATCGACGTCATAATCGACGGCCGACCTGTCCGGGCACTTGTTGATTCAGGAGCCTCTTTTTCTGTATTATCAGATAATTACCGCCGCACACTAAAGAAGACAATGTTCTGTGATACGGGAGCAACTGTGCTGAAGTTCGCGAATGGAAAGTACATCCATCCAGCAGGAACTTGTGTCGCAAGAATAACCATCAACAACAAGATGCAGCCATTTGAATTTGTCGTGTTAACAGAATGTAGTCACAATGTCATCCTCGGATGGGACTTCCTTCAGGCATCCCAAGCTATCATTGACAGTGGAAGATCTGAGCTGCAAATTGAAGAAGTTGTTCCGCCAGACACACATAATACAGAATTTTCTGGGAAGTTATTCGTCGTTGACAATGTGACGATACCGCCATTGACAATGAGAAGTGTTGCAGTCACAAACACAGATGACTGGTTAAACTGTGAAGTTCTTGTTGATAGTAAAAAGTTTGTCAGGCTCACAAAAGAAATTTACATACCAGCGGCTATAATAAGCATTACTGGTGGTCAAGGAGAGATTTGGATCACAAATTGTCACGAGCAGTCACAACTTATCCCCAAGGGAATGTGTATCGGGACAGCTGAACCAATCCAGGACGGTGAGCTCAGCGTCATCAATGAAGACCCATGCCCTGCTATTAGCACAGACAACACGCTGGAGGAAACAAACATGGAACTGCCAATAGGGCCTGGACTGACCAAGGAACAACGCCAGTGGGTGTTAGGTATACTACGCCAATTTTCGGGTGCATTCACACCTCAGCAGGGAAAAAATCAGACAAAACGGCCCACAATAAAGCACCGTATCAACACTGGGGACCATCCGCCAATTAGCCAGCGTTCGTATAGAGTGTCGCCAGCTGAAAGACGGATAATTCAGGAGGAAGTGTAGAAGATGTTGCGAGATGATATTATTCAACCTTCGGAGAGTCCTTGGTCGTCTCCGGTGGTCCTCGTAAAGAAGAAGGATGGCACGTGGCGATTCTGTGTCAACTATCGGCGGGTGAACAGTATCACTAAGAAAGATGTCTACCCATTGCCGCATATTGATGACACCTTAGACTGCTTGAAAGGAGCTACATACTTCTCAACTATGGACATACAGACAGGTTACTGGCAAATCGAGGTTGACGAAGCTGACAGGGAGAAGACGGCTTTTATTACACCTGACGGGCTCTATGAATTTAAAGTAATGCCATTTGGATTATGTAATGCTCCAGCCACATTCGAACGCATGATGGACAACTTGCTTCGACACCTTAAGTGGACAATGTGTCTTTGCTATTTAGACGACATTTGAAGAACATCTGAGTCGCCTGTCAACTGTGTTGAAGTGTGTTCAGGCTGCAGGTCTCCGCCTCAATCCAAAGAAGTGCCTCTTCGTCACCAAAGAGATAAAAATCCTGGGGCACCTAGTCAACGGAGATGGTGTCCGTCCTGATCCAGATAAAGTAAGGGCAGTCACAGAATTTCCAACTCCTCAGCACATTCGTGATGTGAGAAGTTTTCTCGGGCTGTGCTCATACTACCGACGTTTCATAAAAGGGTTTTGTAACAAGGCACGTCCATTACAAGAACTTCTGCAGGGAGACGCCAAATTTTACTGGGATGAGACAAAAGAAAGAGCTTTCCGGGCACTTAAGGAGGCTCTAACTTCCGCACCAGTGCTAGCTTTGTACGACGATAATGCACAAACGGAACTTCACTCAGACACCAGTGACTATGGGATTGGTGCAGTGCTTGTACAAGTTCAGCAAGGTGCCGAAAAAGTGATAGCCTATGCGTCAAGAGTACTCTCAAAGTCCGAGATAAACTACTCTACAACTGAAAAAGAATGTCTTGCGGTTATCTGGGCTATCAACAAGTTCCAGCCGTATTTATTCGGCAAACCATTCACCGTCGTAACAGATCACTATTCTTTGTGTTGGCTGACTAGCTTGAAGGATCCATCAGGTCGACTAGCAAGATGGGCACTAAGACTCCAAGAGTACGATGTCACAGTAGTATTCAAGAACGGGCGCAAACACAATGGATGCCGACTGCCTTTCGAGGAATCCATTAGTGGAACACAACAGCATTGATGAAATTTCAGCTCTCACTGAATTAGATGACGTTACAGCTGAACAGAGAGAAGATCCAACACTATTAAAAATGATAGAGGCCTTCGAGAAAGGAGAACCGATCAATGGAGGGTTCCAACTTATAAACGGAACATTGTACAAGAGCAACTACGATCCACTGGGCCCCAAATGGCTACTTGTTGTTCCAGCTCATCTGCAGTCAGCTATTCTCAAATATTTCCATGATGCTCCAATATCCGGTCATGTGGGATTCGTGAAGACCCTAGACAGAAACAGACGCAGGTATTACTGGAAAGGTCTCTACTGATCTGTCAAGCACTATGTGAGTCACTGTAAAGAGTGCCAGCGACGGAAGCATGTGCCGCAATTACCTCCAGGACATCTCGTACCGATTCTGCCGGCAGCAGCTCCATTCCACCGAGTTGGGATCGATCTTTTAGGGAGGTTCCCGAAGTCGACACCGGTAACCATTGGATAATAGTCTGCACTGACTACCTCACACGCTACGCTGTCAGCAAATCTGTGCCGACTGCAGAAGCTCCAGAGGTCGCAAAATTCCTTGTAGAAGACATTATTTTTAAGCATGAAGCACCACGTGTCATGATATCTGATCGTGGAAGAGTATTCCAGTCAAAACTAGTATCAGAGGTAATGTCACGGTGCAACATTGTCCACAGAATGACAACTGCATACCATCCTCAGACAAATGGTCTTACGAAACGTTCTAACAAAACGTTAGCTGACATGCTGTCGATGTACGTCAATGTTGAGCAGAAGGATTGGGATACAATTCTGCCAGTCGTGACCTTTGCTTACAATACCGCAAGACAAGACACCACAGGCTTCACTTCGTTTTCCCTGCTCCATGGCCGTGAAGCTGAGACAACAATGGATACACTGTTCCCGTTCCAACCGGACAACACTCAGGATGACTATGTTAAACAGCTCATCACCAGGGTCGAAGAAGCAAGACAGCTGGCTCGAATACGGACACTGGATGCCCAGGAAAAGGACCGTCAGCGGTATAACGACAAGCACCGACCTGTTGTGTACAGCCCAGGAGATCTGGTATGGATTTTTACCCCTGTACGAAAGGTTGGACTGTCAGAAAAGTTATTGAAGCGATACTTTGATCCGTATCGTGTCATACGCCGCCTGTCAGACGTCACATACGAAGTTGAGAAATATGAGCTGTCGTCGAAACGTCAAAAACGAAGAGACATTGTTCATGTCCTGCGCATGAAGCCTTACTACGATCCTGAAAAACAGGTAGATGACAATGGCTTCTTGTTCAAGGACTTTAAGGACGGTAATGTTCCTGATGAAGCCACGACAGGAACGTCTGTTGTCGATAATCGCGGAGAGGGGAAGGATTCTCTTGAACTGTCATACAGAGGACCGATGACACGGTCAAGATCCAGGACATTGCAGCTGGCTCCACAGGGATCATAACAGCAGGTCGCTGTTTCTCCAGGAGAGGGAGCAATGCCGCGAGAGACCACGAACACCAACTGCCGGCATGGCGCAGGGGATAGCGTCACGGACTGCGGAGCCGAAGGCCGCTGGTTCTATCCCGCCCACCGGCAAAAAATGTATTTCTTTGTAATTTACAATTCCAGAAGTTTCTACATCTTTCTTATGTTCACTTGTAAATTCTACTTGTTTCTTATGTTAACTGTTCTTCTAATTTCTGGTAAATTCTGTCTGTGAATAAATAGCAGAGCACTCTGCTTGAGAGGCAGTCAGTGCTGAGCGTATGTTGAGTTCGTAATAAACGTGCTTTCAGTATAAGTGCTGTGTTTAGTTGCCTTCGAAGTCAAGCCTGCTTCCATTGCAGCGCGACAATATTTCAAATATAAATAGAAGTCATTGTCGAAAATGATGTATATCCATAAAGTTTTTCATACAAAAAGTGAAATTAATTTACATCCATAGTTAAGACTGCAGTGTGTCATTGTTTGACATAAACTTCTGAAAACACTTCTATTGTTGAGATTAGAATACTAATAACAATAACAGCCCCATGTATTGGTTCTATGCTGTAGTACTAACTGTTTATTTCTCACAGTAAGTGTATGCTGAAGTATTAGTATGTTACAGTGTTGCACTGGGGACAATGTAGTTATTCTGTATACAGTGCTCCCTATTATCGAAAACTCGATAAATGCTGAAAGTCTGGTAAATCAATCAACAGAGCAGTTCATGTCTATTTAAATAAGATGTCATGGTGGTGTCCATGTACGATAAAGTAAGTCTGGGTAATCATTCCCACATAGAACGCTTCACAGTGCAGCTAGTAAAAACACGTGGGTGCTGTTGCAAGTGGCTCTGCCCTTAATTGTGTACACATTCTGGATTACAGGACTGGAATAATTGATGGTGGGATGATGCAGAGGGCAAGTTTTACACTGGGGGCAGTTACATGGGTAAGAGCCGAAGGGTAGGGATGGTGGTTTTGGGATTTCATAGGGATGGACAAGGAGGTTACAAAGGTTAGGCGGGTGGCAGAAAGACACTCTCGGTGGAGTAGAAAAGTTGTCATGAAGGATGGAACTCATTTCAATCAAATTTTAATCACAATATTGTACCAAACAATTATAAAAATATAAAGGTTTCTGATGAGTTTGTCATTTGCATGTGTATATTATCTCTAGAGCTGAAATATCTCTGGAGTGACCTCAACATTAAGGTGGAAATGTCACGTGATATTAGAAAAAATCTACTAATCACTGACTTTATCTTGGTCCTCTTTTGTTCGGTTAAGACGGATGTGTAAATGGCCCTTTTAGCAACGCTTCCTCAACTTTCTTGTGGCTTCTGTGACACATTTATTTAGATATTATTTCATGTTATGTGGTTGCTCTGCAAAAAGGAGAGGGGACATCTTTGCAGCCAACGTGGTCAAAACCAATCTTAAGAGCAAATAAATGTGTGGAAAGAGTGGATTGGTCTCAATATCATATTGTAATTCCAACTTTATGTTGAGAAGATGCATAGAACCAATGCTCACTCCATAGATATTTCTACTCTATGTACAATTTAGTGGCTATGTACATTGAAAGATGCAGTTTTTTTTTTTTACAATGACATTGCAAAGCATATAGGATACAGCTAGGAAGAAAACAAAATTTATGTCCCAACTGGGTTAAGTTTTACTTGCAGTGGCAACGGTTTAGTTTGCTATCATTGGCAACGAACTATTCATTTTAAGAGGATGTTTAATTTACTAACCAGAACCACATAAATTATTTATTTCATCGTGAACATAAAGAATAATTCTGCTCAGTGTACGTGACTGATTTTTGAAAAAGCATTCAACGGCCACTGCCAACATCATCAAACAACACCGCCACCATAAGTAGAATTGTAGTGTACGACACTATAGTTAGATTAGATTAGATTATTTATTTGTTCCGTAGATCCATATTGAGGGGATCCTCGTGGATGTGGAACATGTCAAGAAACAAAATTTACAAGTTGAATAACAGATAATACTGATAATATAAATACAAACACTTATAAATACAGATACATAATTTTTAAGGTTGGTTTTTTTTTTTTTTTTTTTTTTTTTTTTTTTTTTTTTTTTTTTTTTTTTTTTTTTTGGCTGATAATATAATAATACTAATATAGTATGAGTGCATGCATCATTTGGTACAATTTATAAATTCACTAATGGAGTAGAAGGAGTTGGCCACTAGAAAGCTTTTTAGGTTCCTCTTAAACTGATCTTTATTTGTAGCTAAATTTTTTATACTTGATGGTAAATTATTGAAAATGTGTGTTCCTGAGTATTGGACCCCTTTTTGAACTAAAGTAAGTGCTTTTAAATCCTTGTGTAGATCATTTTTATTTCTAGTATTGTATGCATGAACTGAGCTGTTTGTTGGGAAAAGGGATATATTATTTATGACAAATTTCATTAAGGAATAAATATACTGAGAGGCAGTAGTTAATATACCCAGTTCTTTGAAGAGGCTTCTACAAGACGTCCGTGAATTTACTCCACAAATAATACGTATTATACGTTTTTGGACTCTGAAGACTTTTGACTGACTTGAAGAGTTACCCCAAAATATTATACCATATGACATTAAGGAATGAAAGTAAGCAAAGTATGCAAGCTTTGTTATTTTTATGTCTCCTATGTCTGATACACTCGTATTGAAAATACAGATTTGTTGAGTTGTTTCTGCAGTTCTGTGGTGTGCTCCTCCCAACTAAATTTATTATCAAGCTGTAATCCCAGGAATTTAATACTGTCAACCTCTTCTATCTGCTCTTCTTCATACTTAATGCATATGCTGTCAGGAAATCTCTTACATGTTCTGAACTGCAAGTAGTGCGTCTTTTCAAAGTTTAATGACAATGAGTTGGCTTTAAACCATTTATTAATGTTCATGAAAATATCATTAGCAGACTTTTCTATCACTATACTTGACGTACTCTTTATTGCAATACTTGTATCATCTGCAAACAAAACGAACTCTGCTTCTGGTAGTGTAACTGATGAGAGATCATTAATGTACACAAGAAAAAGCAATGGCCCTAAGATGGATCCTTGTGGGACACCACATGTAATTTCTTCCCAATCCGATGATGACTGTTGGCCTAATTCATTAGTCACTTGCACTGACACCCTTTGTTTCCTGTTAGTGAGGTACGACTTGAACCATTTTGCAGCATTTCCCGTGACCCCATAGAATTCTAATTTACTTAAAAGGATGTTATGGTTCACACAATCAAATGCCTTTGACAAATCACAGAAAATACCTGCTGCTTGCAATTTATTATCTAATGAATTAAGTACATTCTCACTGAAAGTGTAAATAGCCTTCTCAATATCGGAACCTTTCAGAAATCCAAACTGTGTTCTAGACAATATGCCATTTGCGGTTAAGTGGTTGAGAAGCTGCTTGTACATTACCTTTTCTATAATTTTTGAGAATGCTGGCAAAAGTGAAATGGGTCTGTAGTTTGATGGTATCTCTTTATCCCCCTTCTTGAAGAGAGGTTTAATATCTTCATATTTTAGCCAATCAGGAAATGTTCCCGTTATAACAGACTGGTTACACAAATAACTTAAGATTGTGCTAAGTTCACAAGAACAAGCTTTAATTAACTTTGTTGATATTTCATCGTAACCACTGGAATTCTTTGTTTTTAAAGATTTTATTATGGAAGATATTTCTTGTGGTGAAGTGACTGACATATTCATGTGTGTGAAGTTATTTGTAAATGCTAGTTTCAAATATTCAAGCGCATTATTTACTGACCCAGACAATCCCATACTATCAGTAACGGATATAAAGTACTTGTTAAATAGATTTGCCACACTATGCCCATCAGTTACTAATGTCTCAGCTACTCTTAATCCTACCTGCTCTTGTTCCTTTCTGGTTCTACCAGTCTCTTCTTTCACTATATCCCATATTGTTTTTATTTGGTTTCCTGATGTTGCTATCTTCTTTTCATAGTGCATTTGTTTAGATACCTGAATAACTTTTTTTAATATTTTACAGTATTCCTTATATTTAGTTAAATCATCATCATTGCAACTACTCTTGGCTGATACAGATACATTTTCCTTTTTGTCTTACATGAAATCTTTATTCCTTGTGTAATCCAAGGTTTTATTATAGACTTCTGTTTAATTCGCATTACTTTTAGAGGAAAACAGTTTTCAAACATGATACTAACATTATTAATGAATACATTATATTTTTCATTCATGCCATTAGCACTATATACATCTTTCCAGTTCATGTCTTTGAGGAGTTTTCTAAAATTTTCAATTTTTGGTGGGTTGACTACTCTCCTGTATGTACATTTTGCAGTCTTCATAATCTGTTTAGAATCTATACCTAAAACAAGGAGCTGCATATCATGATCTGACAGGCCATTTATTATTGGTTTTATGATATGATTTTGTTCCTTTGATTTGTCTATAAAAATATTATCAATTGCTGTCCTAGAGGTTTTAGTTAGCTAGTTGGAAAGTTTACGGTGTGTGTTAGATTGAAAGACAAAGTTACTGACTGCAATAAATTTTTACTGGAGGACTGCATAAGAAAATCTGTATTAAAGTCACCAGCAACCAGGATTTCTTTATTTCTTCCTGTTAAATAACCCAATAGAGCTTCTAGATGATTTAGGAATAGATTAAAATTTCCTGAAGGTGCTCGGTAAATAGTTACTATTATATAGCATCTGTTATGGAATTCTACTTCTGTTGCACAAGCTTCTAAATGCTGCTCTAGACAGAATTTATTTATATCAATATTCTTGAATTTATAGCAGTTTTTAATGAATGTGGCAACTCCTCCTCCCTCCATATCTACTCTACAGAAGTGTGAAGCTAAATTAAATCCTGGAATGTTTAACATATCTATACCAGTGGCCACATGATGTTCAGAGAGGCAAATTATGTCAATTGGGCTAGAGGAATCTATTTCATCAATACAAATGAGTAGTTCATCAAGTTTATTTCTGAGTCCTGGAATATTTTGATGTAATGTAATGAGAATGAAAGAAAAACACAGCAACACCATAATTAGTTATTTGGTGTAGTATGTAACTAATGTTGCGTCACTTTGTCCTTTCCTACACAGAACGCACTATAAATGTAGTGAGGATACACCGATATCAAAAAGGGAACTACATAAATTTGATTTTCCTTGCAAAGAATTCTTGTATAAATTAAAGCATTAATATAGAGGGAAACAATCCTGTCCAGAAAAATATTTATAAAACATAAAGAAAGTTGGACTTACCATGCGAGAAGACACCAGTTCATTGATACACAAATAAAAATAAAAATAATAATAATAATAACCCCCCCCCCCACACACACACACACAAACTGAGCTTTCGCAACCTAAGGTTGCTTCATCAGAAAGAGCAGGGAAGGAGAGGGAAAAGGAAAGGATGAGGGTTTTAAGGTAGTGAGTAAGGAGTCATTCTAATCCCAGGAGAGGGAAGACTTACCTTGAGGGAAAAAGGATAGATAAACAAACACACACATATACACGCACACATACCAAGGCAGACATATGCAAAATTCAAAGAGGTTGGACAGAGATGTCAGTCGAGGCAGAACTATGTCCAGAGATTGGAGGCAAAGATGTTGTAGAATGTTGGGCGGGAATTTCAAACTAATGAAGGTTGAGACCTGGTGGGCAAAGGGAAGAGAGAATATGTTGAAGGGCAAGTTCCCATCTCCGGAGTTCTGAAAGGTTGGTGTCAGTGGGAAGAATCCTAATAGCCCGAACGGTGTAACACTGTGCCAAGATGTGCTGGCCATGCACCAAGGCATGCTTAGCCACAGGGTGATCATCCTCATTACCAACAAACACTGTCTGTCTGTGTCCGTTAATGTGAATAGACAGTTTCTCGCTGGTCATTCCCACATAGTGCAGCTAGTAAAAACACGTGGGTGCTGTTGCAAGTGGCTTTGCCCTTAATTGTGTACACATTCTGGGTTACAGGACTGGAATAATTGCTGGTGGGATGAAGCATAGGGCAAGTTTTACACTGGGGGCAGTTACATGGGTAAGAGTCGAAGGGTAGGGATGGTGGTTTTGGGATTTCATAGGGATGGACAAGGAGGTTACAAAGGTAAGGCGGGCGGCAGAAAGACACTCTCGGTGGAGTAGAAAAGTTGTCATGAAGGATGGAACTCATTTCGGGACAGGATTTAAGGAAGTCTTATCCTTGTTGGAGAGCCACATTTAGAGTCCACTCCTGACCTGGAAAGTATTCAGTGACAAGAGGAACACTTTTAGTGTCCCTATGTGGGAGGTTCTGGGTGTGAGGGAAAGAGGAAGTGGCCCTGGCTATTTGCTTCTGTACCAGATCAAGAGGGTAGTTCCAGGATGTGAAGGCTGTTATTGGTGTATTGGTTCAGGGATTAAGGGCTGGAGCAGACTCGTTTGCCACGAAGACCTAAGCTGTAGGGAAGAAACCATTTGATATGGAATGGAGGTACTGTTGTTTGTTTGTGGGTTTAATGTGGACGGATGTGTGGAGCTGGGTATTGGATAGATGGAGGTCAACATCGAGGAAAGTGGCATGGGATTTGGAATAGGACCAGGTGAATATGATGGAACTAAAGGAGTTGGGATCATGAGGATATCATCAATAAATCTATACCCAACTTTGGGTTGACAGGCATGGGTATCCAAGAAGGCTTCCTCTAAGTGTCCCATAAATAAGTTCGCAAATGAGGGGGCCATCCTAGTTCCCATGGCTGTTCCCTTTAGATGTTGGTATGTCTGGCCCTCAAAAGTGAAGAAGTTGTGGGTTACGATGGAGCTGGCTAGGGTAATAAGGAAAGAGGTTTTAGGTAGAGTTGCAGGTGGTCAGCGTGAAAGGGAATATTCCATTGCAGCAAGGTCCTGGGCATGCGGGATATTTGTGTACAGGGAAGTGGCATCAATGGTTACAAGGACGGTTTCTGGAGGTAACAGGCTGGGTAAGGAATTCAGGTGATCGAGAAGGTGGTTGGTGCCTTTGATGAAGGATGGGAGACAGCACATAATGGGTTGAAGTTGTTGGTCTATGTAGGCTGAGATTTGTTCTGTAGGGACTTGGTAACCGGCCACAATGGGACGATCGGGATGTTTGGGTTTGTGATTCTTGGGAAGTAGGTAGAAGGTGGGGGGGGGGGGGGGTGTCTGTGGGGTCATGAGGTTAATGGAGTTAGGTGAAAGGTTTTGTAGGGATCCTAAGGCTCTGAGGATTCCTTGAAGCTCAGCCTGGACATCAGGAATGCTCATCAACATATTCTCTCTTCCTGTTTCCAACCAGGTCTCAACCTTCGTTAGTTTGCGAAAGCTCAGTTTTGTGTGTGTGTGTGTGTGTGTGTGTGTTTGTGTGTGTGTGTCTGTGTGTGTGTGTGTGTGTGTGTGTTTATTTTTATTTGTGTATCAACGAACTGGTGCCTTCTCGCCTGGTAAGTCCAACTTTCTTAAAGCATTGATAGACGGAAAGGAATGTTGTTATGTTTGAAATTCAAATGTTCCCTGTCAAAAGAAGCAAAGAAGTGTCATTCAGCTGTACAAAGTGTAATCAGCAACTTGCTCTTCAATGTTAGTTTGTATTTGCAGAGATAAGATTGTGGCTCTTAATTCAAAATACTTCTGTTACTGAGGGAAAACAGACAACACAATCATGTAGGTATTGTTTCTTTCAGCACTACAACACCAACAGCACCTTTAGTGGTTCATTGGTCTTCTATGGCATAACCATTGAAAAAAAAAAAAGAAAGAAAGAAAGAAAAAATGCAGCAGAGCCAACTATTAGTTCTTTGCTGCACTACATAACAGGGTCTCTATTTGTTCTGCACTGTACTACACCATTTTCTAGGCATTGATAAACAAAATTGACTCAAGAAGTAATAAGTATGCACCGAAATCAGAAAGGAAACTATGTAAATTCGTGTTTCCTTGCAAAGAATTCTTAGTAAATGAAAACACTGATAGACACGAAGGAACGAAGGAACATAGTTATGTTTTAAATTCAGATGATACCTGCGGAAAGAAGAACACCTTTTTTTTCCCTTCTTCTTTCTTTCTTTCTTTCCAAGGCATTGCAAGGCATGCAGGATACAGCTAGGAATAATTTCTTGTGTTGTACCTGGGTTAAATTTGTCTCGCAGTGGCAGCAGTTTAGCATGCTAACGTTGGCAACAAAACATTCGCTTTAGGGGGATCATTAATTTACTAATCAGAACAACATTAATTATTTATTGCTTTATCAACACAAAGAATTATTCCACTCAGTGTAAATGACTGATTTTTCAAAAAGTATTCAGTGACCGTAGCCAACATCAATACACTACACTGCTGCCTTACGTAAAATCGTAGCCCTTGTCTCAGTGTACTATACCTTAGTTATGAGAATAAAAATACAGCATCGCCATATGTTAGTTATTTTGTATACTATGTAAGTCACAGAGCCTCTATCGGATCTTTGCTATACTACACTGCAATTCAAGCATAGCATAAACAATAAACTACAAATTATTAAATCCTTTCGTCCCCTGATCAGATTTTGATGAAATGAAGCTTATATGTTGCCCCCAAGACTCTCAGTTGACCTATGAAACCCCATAAAATTTCGTATAGTACTCTTGGGGATTTGCTGTACTATACCATGCTTATAAGCATAGTATACACATAAAACTTCAAATTACAATATCTTTCCCTCCTCTGATCCGAATTTGATAAATAGAGCCTATGTTAGTCTCCAATGATTTTGGTTCAGGTCTTTGGTCTACCCAGATCTGTAAAAACTATCAACTGATGAGTAAATCAGATGAGTTAGTTTTCAGAAATAATTTGTCATATGTCTAAATAACTTCTCAACAAAAATACATAAAAAAGAAAAATTATTAACATGCAGAAAACTATCACACTTTGGAAAGTTAGTTCATCAGGAATATGAAGTTAATTAAATTGTGGCAGCAGCAGTTGAAGTGGTAACAGCAAGAACATCACCTTGAGAGACAATTATCCTTGACAAAAAAAAAAAGATCAACTACCTGATAGGCAATGTTTAGCCAACAATATCATCACTGAAACTTGAAACTTCATGGGAGATTAAAACTGTTTCCCAGACCTTTTGTTTTTGCAGGCAAGTACTCTACCAAATGAGCTAACTGTACAGACCTCACAGCCTGTTCTCACAGCTTGAACTCCATTTGTATTTCATCTCCTACATTCTGAACTTCACATTAGGTCTCACAGAACTAGCACTCTGGGAAGAAATGATACTGTGAAGACATGGTTTAGCCACGGCCTAGTATTAGCAATACAATTTGCATCAATGTTGCCAAAAACTACGTTTATGGAAGTTGATGCTGAAGAAGAAGATTTGCAATTCAAGCATAGCATAAACAATAAACTACAAATTATGAAATCCTTTCGTCCCCTGATCAGATTTTGATGAAATGAAGCTTATATGTTGCCCCCAAGACTCTCAGTTGACCTATGAAACCCCATAAAAGTTCGTATAGTATAGCTCCACAGGTTCTGATGTTTTTATCATTTTTTAAGGGCATCACCTACCTTTTTTATTCTAATGCTTTAAGGTCCCTACCATTAGCATATCAGAAACTATATATTAATGTCACTATTGATAAATATTGTTGAAATGAGATAGAATGGCTGGCCAGTACTTACCATTGTGCTGTACCGCCGATAGTAACACAAAATGAAAAAACAGAAAAAAAGGGACAAAGGGACAAGCTTTCGGAACAGAGTTCCTTCGTCAGGTGGGAGAGAAGGGAAGAATAAAGGATGGGAATAGAAGGGAAAGGTGGTTCACGACCTAGGTCATGAAGGTGGTGTTTCGGAAGTGTGGGCGTCAGAGATACTGCATGTATGTACTGAGCCAAGCCAGAGAGGATAAATATAACTAAAAAGGAAAGATCAAGTAGTAAAGAGAAGGAACTCTGTTCCGAAAGCTTGTCCCTTTGTCCCTTTTTTTCTGTTTTTTCATTTTGTGTTACTATCGGCGGTACAGCACAATGGTAAGTACTGGCCAGCCATTCTATCTCATTTCAACAATATTTATTATCTCTGAGGAGAATTTTCATCATTAATCGAATGTCACTATTGATGTGTACAGATGCAACACCCCTAAGAATTCTGACTGCATCTTGGACAGAGCAAAGAGCTATGAGAGAGGCTTCAGTCAAATTATCTACCACAATGGAGGAGTTATAAAACAAACCTCTTTCAAGGTTAACATTGCCATGGAAGAGAACACAAACAAGTTTGATAAACCTATTGAGATTTTCAAATCCCCTCTTATCCCCAGATACCATCATCCATAACTGATTGAACCAATCACGATGCCCATCAAATCCTTAAAGGATTTCTTTTACAGAAGTAAGCTCTAAAAGGTTTTTGGAACTCATGACCAATGGCATCAGTCTCTTGACCACCAAATATATTTAAGGTAGTGAGCTGTGTCAATGACAGATTTAACCATCTCTGTGCAAGGTTAGGAGTACCTTTTACCTTAGGATCTAAACATGTGATGCCCTTTGCAAAGGAATACAACAAGGGTGATTTAACCACAATTTAGGATACCATGCTCTTCAAAAATGTAAAGCACTTATTTCAGAATGCCAAGATATGTTTCTGCGATGTGTCAAATTGACTTAGAGCTTTTCTGGTCCCATACCCATTGTCTACTTCCTGAAGTAGTAAGATATTGTGCCTCACAAGGAGACCCTCACGTGTTGGTAGTGTACATCGATGGTGTCCACTCAGAAGTTTTAAGGTGCAAAAACCAGACAACTTCGAGAAAAATTACTGTTAAGTTTAAAGGGCAACGCATATATATGTTACATACTAGTCAATGAATGATGTATAGCAGTGTGGTGAAATACCTCAGGCAGCAGCAAGTCAGGCAGGTGATCAGGCTTCGATCCTACCTAGGGGAACTTTATTTTTATAATTTCTTGTAAAAATTTGTGGCCATCAGCCTATTCGTATACATACAGTAGGGCACCAGCTATACTCTGCTTTTCCATGAAGAAACCAGCTCCACAAATTTACAATGGATTTTTATCATCTTTCCACAGCTTACAATTTTTCCTAATTTTCTAATAAAATTATGACAATGGTCTTTAATACTTTAATCTACCTACATTAACTATAATAATATAATAAGAACAGTTTACAATGCACCACAAAGTCATAATGAAGACCTGTGACAAGCACATAAAAAAGATACACACTTACAACGCTTAAGCTATTGGCTATGGCCTTCTTCAGAGTAAAGAGCGCACCAACACACAGACACACTTCACACACACAATTGTCATCTCTGGACACTGCACACTGTGGTGGCATCACAGTGGTGGAGGATGGGTACAGCACAACCTTATGGAGCATGTACATATTAGATGGGAGGGATGGGATGCAGCTTAGGAATAGGGTGGGGAGAGGAGGAAGGGAAAGCAAAGCAAAACAAAACAAAACAAACATGTAATAAATGTGGGTGGGTGGGTGGGTGCGTGGGTAGGTGGGAGGGCACGCGCCCACACACACACACACACACACACACACACACACACACACCATGAAATTGACAAGGTGCTGGATAGTGGGAGTAGGAACTGTTGGGTGTGGAGAAAATGGGGGTTATCATAAGTTGAGGTCTGGATGCTTTTGGAATTGGAGATTGTACTGTGAGGTTAGCTCCCATCTGTAAAGAAAAGTTGGTGATGGGTGGGAGGATCCAGGTGGCCTGGGTTGTGAAGTAACCATTGAAATCATACATGTGTTCCTCTGCATGCTGTGCCACAGGGTGGTCCACCTTGTTTTTGTCCACCGTTTGACAGCGGCCCTTCCCTGCTATCAGTACAGTCATATTGTCGCATTGAAATGGAAGCAGGCTTGACTTTGAAGGCAACTGAACACAGCACTTACACTGAAGGCTGGTTTATTACGAATTCAACATACACGCAGCACTAACTGCCTCTCAGGCAGAGTGGTCTGCAATTTATACAAAGACAGAATTTACCAGAAATTAGAAGAATAGTTAACATAAGAAACAAGTAGAATTTACAAGTGAACATAAGAAAGAACATTCTGGAATTGTTAATTACAAACAAATAAATTTTTGACAGTGGTCGGGATTGAACCAGCGAACTTCAGCACCACAGTTCGTGATGTTATCCCCTGCGCCACGCCGGCAGTCGGTGTACATGGTCTCTCACGGCATTGCTCACTCTCCTGGAAAACAAAGACCCGCTGTTATGTTCCCTGTGGAGCCAGCTGCAATGTCCTGGATCTTCACCTTGTCATGGGTCCTCTCTATGGCAGTTCAAGGGAATCCTTCCCTTCTCCACGATTATCGACGACAGAAGTTCCTGTCGTAGTTTCATCAGTAACATAACCGTGCACAGAGTCCTTGAACAAGAAGCCATTGTCGCCTACCTGCTCTTCAGGATCATAGTAAGGCTTCATGCGTAGGAAGTGAACAATGTCTCTTGGTTTTTGTCGTTTCGACAACGGCTCATAATCCTCAACTTTGTATGTCACGTATGACAGGCAGCAAATGACACAATACGGACCAAAGTATCCCTTCAATAACTTTTCTGATAGTCCAGCCTTCCGTACAGGGGTAAAATCCATACAAGATCTCCTGGGCTGTACACAACAGGTCGGTGCTTGTCGTTACACCGCTGACGGTCCTTCTCCTGGGCGTCCAGTGTCCGTATGCGAGCCAGCTGTCTTGCTTCTTCAACCCTGGTGATGAGCTGTTCAACATGGTCATCCTGAGTGTCGTCCAGGTGGAAAGGGAACAGCGTATCCATTGACGTCACAGCTTCACGGCAATGGAACAGGAAAAAAGGGCGTGAAGCCTGTGGTGTCTTGTCTTGCAGTATTGTAAGCAAATGTTATGACTGGCAGAATTGTATCCCAATCCTTCTGCTCAACATCGACGTACATCGACAGCATATCGGCTAACATCTTGTTAAAACATTCCATAAGACCATTTGTCTGAGGATGGTATGCAGTTGTAATTCTGTGGACAATGTCGCACCGTGACATTAACTCTGATACTAGTTTTGACTGGAATACTTTTCCACGATCAGATATCATGACACGTGGTGCTCCATGCATCAAAATAATATCTTCTACAAGGAATTTTGCGATCTCTGGAGCTTCTGCAGTCGGCACAGGTTTGGTGACAGTGTAGCGTGTGAGGGAGTCAGTGCAGACTACTATCCATCGGTTACCGGTTGTTAACTTTGGGAACCTCCCTAAAGATCGATCCCAACTCGGTGGAATGGAGCTGCTGCCTGCAGAATCGGTACAAGATGCCCTGGAGGTAATTGCGACACATGCTTCCGTCGCTGGCACTCTTTACAGTAACGCACATAGTGCTTGACAGATCAGTAGAGACCTTTCCAGTAATACCTGCATCTGATTCTGTCTAGGATCTTAACAAATCCCAGATGACCGGATATTGGAGCATCGTGGAAATATTTGAGAATAGCTGACTGGAGATGTGCTGGAATGACCAGTAGACATTTGGGGCCTAGTGGATCGTAGTTGCTCTTATACAATGTTCCGTTTCTAAGTGGGAACTCTCCATTGGTCGGTTCTCCTTTCTCCAAGGCCCCTAATGTTTTTAATAGTGCTGGATCTTCCCTCTGTTCAGCTGTAACGTCATCTAATTCAGTGAGGGCTGAAATTTCATTCATGCTGTCATGTTCCTCTAATGGATTTCTCAAACTGCAGTCAGCATCCTTGTGTTTACACCCGTTCTTGAATACCACTGTGACATCGTATTCTTGGAGTCTTAGTGCCCATCTTGCTAGTCGACCTGATGGATCCTTCAAGCTAGAACACAAAGAATGGTGGTCTGTCACAACTGTGAATGGTTTGCCCAATAAATACGGCTGGAACTTGTTGATAGCCTAGATAACTGCGAGACATTCTTTTTCAGTTGTAGAGTAGTTTATCTTGGACTTTGAGAGTACTCTTGACGCATAGGCTATCACTTTTTCAGCACCTTCCTGAACTTCTACAACAACTGCACCAATCCCATAACCACTGGCGTCTGTGTTAAGTTCCGTTCCTGCATTCTCGTCGTACAAAACTAGCACTGGTGTGGAAGTTAAGAGCCTCCTTAAGTGCCCGGAAAGCTCTTTCTTTTGTCTCATCCCAGTAAAACTTGGCGTCTCCCTGCAGAAGTTCTTGTAATGGACGTGCCTTTTTATAAAATCCTTTTATGAAACGGCGGTAGTATGAGCACAGCCCAAGAAAACGTCTCACATCACGAATGTGCTGAGGAGTTGGAAATTCTGTGACTGCCCTTATTTTATCTAGATCAGGACGGACACCATCTCCGTTGACTTTTATCTCTTTGGCGATGAAGAGGCACTTCTTTGGATTGAGGCGGAGTCCTGCAGTCTGAACACACTTCAACACAGTTGACAGGCGACTCAGATGTTCTTCAAATATTTTCGAGAAAACGACACTGTCATCTAAATAGCAAAGAGACGTCGTCCACATAAGGTGTCTAAACAAGTTGTCCATCATGTGTTCGAATGTGGCCGGAGTATTACATAATCCAAATGGCATTACTTTGAATTCATAGAGGCTGTCAGGCGTAATAAAAGCTGTCTTCTACCTGTCAGCTTCGTCAACTTCGATTTGCCAGTAACCTGTCTGTATGTCCACAGTTGAGAAGTATGTAGCTCCCTTCAAGCAGTCTAAGATGTCGTCAATGCGCGGCAGTTGGTAGACATCTTTGTGATTTTGATCAGCCGCCGATAGTTGACACATAATCGCCATGTGCCATTCTTCTTCTATACGAGGACCACCGGAGACGACCAAGGACTCTCCAATGGTTGAATAATGTCATCTCGCAACATCTTCTCCACTTCCTCCTGAATTATCCGTCTTTCAGCTGGCAACACTCTATACAAACGCTGGCTAATTGGCGGATGATCCCCAGTATTGATAAGGTGCCTTATCATGGGCCGTTTCATCTGACTTTTCCCCTGCTGAGGTGTGAATGCACCCGAAAATTGGCCTAGTATACCTAACACCCGCTGGCGTTGTTCCTTGGTCAGTCCAGGCCCTATTGGCAGTTCCACGTTTGTTTCTCCAGCATGT
The DNA here is from genome assembly GCA_026315105.1 of Locusta migratoria. Lineage (NCBI taxonomy): Eukaryota > Metazoa > Arthropoda > Insecta > Orthoptera > Acrididae > Locusta > Locusta migratoria. The sequence goes on along the minus strand of CM048746.1, from coordinate 504,429,306 downwards.
TGTCTGTACTAACAGCAGGGCATGGGTCTTCATTGAAGACGTTGAGCTCACTGTCCTGGATTGGTTCAGCTGTCCCGATACACATTCCCTTGGGGATAAGTTGTGACTGCTCGTGACAATTTGTGATTCAAATCTCCCCTTGACCACCGGTAATACTTATGATAGCCGCTGGTATGTAAATTTCTTTTGTGAACCTTTTTACTATCAACAAGAAATACACAGTTTGACCGGTCACCTGTGTTTGTGACTGCAACTCTTCTCATTGTCAACGGCGGTATTGTCACATTGTCAATGACAAATAACTTCCTAGAAAATTCTGTATTATGTGTATTCGTCGGAAGAACTTCTTCTATTTGCAGCTCAGATCTTACACAGTCAATGACAGCTTGGGATGCCTGAAGGAAGTCCCATCCGAGGATGACATTGTGACTAGATTCTGTTAACAAGACAAATTCAAATGGCTGGGTCCTGTTGTTGATAGTTTTTCTTGCGACACAAGTACCTGCTGGCTGGACGTACTTTCCATTCGCGACCTTCAGCACAGTTGCCCCCGTATCACAGAACATTGTCTTCTTTAGTGTGCGGTAATTATCGCACAATACAGAAAAAGTTGCTCCTGAATCAACAAGTGCCTGGGCAGGTTGGCCATCGATTATGATGTCGATGAGATTTCCCGACATCTTAGCGTCTATCGTCCATGCAGGATTTTCATCTATGGCGGCCTTACCTCCGTAAATGGTCGCCTCGCTTAGTTTTCCTGGGCGCGGCGGCTAGGGGAGCGGCTGGTACCTCTGTACGGCGACGGTGAATGTCTACGGCGCGTTGTGGAGTGACCTCGTCTAGGGTACGCCGATGGGCTTCTTCCCATAGGTCGACTGAACTCATCAGCAGGTGATTGCCTGGGATAGAACCGCTCTGATGCCTGACGTCTTGCAGCAAAATAATCGTTGAATACTCGCCTCCTCTCTCTGCAGTAGCATACGACATGTCCAGGGCACTCACAGTGGAAACACAGTGATGTGTTGTCTTCTGTCCTACAGACCTCTGTTCTTCTGCGGGTCACATGATTACCGGGGGAGTTGGTTGTGGTCGCGTCGGCCTGTTCAGGGGCTGCCGTTTGGCGGCTGCAGCGTAAGTCCATAGCAGGGCAACGCCATTCTTCATGTCGGGTGCGAATGACGAGAGACACTAGCTAATGTCTGAAATACCTCTTCCTCAGCAACGTCAGCTTCCTCGTGACATACAGGGCTTACATCCATTGCCATAATCTGATGCTCGCTCGGTTTAACAGTTTGTTGTAATTCTTCTCTCTCAATTTGTCGTATGAGAGAAGCGAAGTCATGCTGGTGTTCCACAATAGCCACATTGGGGAGTCTGTCATACTTCTTGCATCCAACCCTACTTTGTTGCATCTCTTCAATACGCTGGCACCACTTGATGAACCTTTCTGTTGTAGCAATGTCTTTTATGTCTTCTGCAATACCCTTCATCAGGTGGGTGATTTTGTCCGCCTCAGTCATGTTCGGATTGACTATGTTACACAGGGCCACCATGCTCACCACGTCACTGGGAACGGTTCTTCAGTTGTTCTTCCGCCAAATGGATTTGTCACTGATGGTCTCCAAACGTCTTTCTAAGTTCTGTCTGGAACGTTTCCCAGTCGTTCAGCTTGTCTTCGTTGTTCTCAAACCATTGCTGAGCTGCTCTGTCCAGGTAGAAATAAACGTTGGCCAAGCACATTGTATGATCCCATCTGTTATATTTGGCGACTCGGTCGAACTAGAGATGGGACAACCGACTGTTTTTAACAACCGATTGGTCAATCGGTTGTTTTTACGTTCAGTCGGTTTTTTTTCAGTCGAATGAAACAACCGAATGAAAATAGTCTCTGTGGCCGTATGAATGTTTTCACTCACTGGCGGGGTTTGAGTGGTTTCAGTCGATGCGAAACAATCGAATGAAACCAGTCTCTGTCGGTTGCTGCCGCTATATGAATGTTTTCACTCAGTCTGTGGGTTTGAGTGGTTTCAGTCGATGCGCGAGCACCGAATGAAACAAGTCTCTGTCCTTTATATGAATGTTCTCCGCATTGAGTGGTTTCAGTTGATGCGATACAACCAACTGGAAAAAGCCTTTGTCGGTTTCTGCAATTATATGGATGTTTTTATTAATTCATCGACTTTTTGTGACTTTATTCGCATACGCCTTCTGCCTTTTCGGGCACAAATGAACCATGATTCAGCATGAAACATTCTTAGAGACAAATCTTAAAAATATAGCAGTGTGTCCGTGTGTGTGTGTGTTGCTATTGCATGCAAATCTGCAGTTTTCTTCCAATCTTGATGAAATTTTGCACACTAGACCTTCAAAGCAAGAGGAACGTCACTGTCTACATCAAATTTCATTCGGTGCATGGCGGACGGTACTCTACATACTAACTATGACAAAAACCACAATTTGGCTGCGATCTTGATGAAATTTTGCACACTTGACCTTTAAAACAAGGCGAAGGTAACTGTGTACAATAAATTTCGTAGGTGCAAGGCGGAGGGTACTTTACATTCTGAATTCGACAAATTCCGTTTTTATTCTAATTTTAATGATATATTTTACTCTTCACCTTCAAAGAAAGAGAATGGTCACGGTCTACATCTACTTTAGTTTGATGCATGAAAGAAGGTATTCCAGACTTCGACGCCAATATAGAGTTTCATTCTGATCTTGATGAAATTTTGCACATTTGACTTTCAAAACAGTTGGCAGTTCACTGTTCATCTAAGATTTTGTATGGTACATGGCGGAGGAATGCAATAAACCTCCAAACCGTTTCACCGATAACCACAAAAATATCTGTGACAAGAGTGAATAATTATGAAACTTGAGATGAATGTTTTCATACACTGTTGACGAATACAAACGCGCTGAAGAAAATTTACAGCACTGATAAATGTTGTACGTCTTCTCGTACTCCTTCAAATTAGATGGAATTAACGAAAATATTTAATAAGAAATATTTTTATACAAAATACTTTAATAAACTTTTTTTTACAATACCTAATGTTTTAGTGATCTTCGAATTTGGATCTAGCAAATATGCTCAAAGTTAACATACTTAACTCTGTCCTACTAGTACCTTAGATATGTATGACCAATAAGCCGCAAACCGCACGTTTCTATATGTTTCCACTTCGGAGATACAGTAAGCGAGATTAAATTTGTAGCGATCATTTTGAAACACGCTGTAGTTTCCACGCTTCTTTATTGAGACAGTAAGAAACCGACAACAATCGGCGATGGCACGCACCGCCCGCCAGTCACTGTTGTGTGGAGTTTGGCGCGCGCCTGCTGGCGCTGTCAGCAGTGAACATGCAAGCGAGGCAGCACCCCCTCTCGTGTCCTCACTCCCCGCGGTATTTCGTGGTCATCGGCCACTCATCTTCAGCAGATTGTGGGTGTCTGCGAAAGTAATCTGATCGGGCCCAGATGATCGGCGTTTTTGAGGTCTGTGGTGGGCAATGAAAGTGATCACTGGCCTGCTCCAGCGATATGACATCTAATTAGTTACTCGTTGATGGCATCTCGAACAATTTAATCTACAACAAAATATGAATCACTGTTACTGTGTATTATAAAACGAAAAGTTACTTCATTCGGTACATAATTAAATGAACATTGTAATACGCATTTTAACTTTGCATACCCCTTTTACATGGCGGTATAATGTAGCACTGCTGTAGTTGTCTGATGTGCATGTCAGTTTCATTCATAGGAATAAATGGATAGCTCTGTAAGCTAAAACACTAATGAGTCGTTTCAGTTGGGATAATGATTACATCGTTCAACCGACAGAAAAACTTACTGCCTCTTTTCACTTGAAAAGAAAGAATGAGTAATTCAGTCAATGTACAAAACTGCAAAAGTATCGCATGTTTTCATTCGATTGTTCCCACAGACTACTTTCATTCGGAAAAAAAAAAAAAATAAAAATCGAATATTAATCCAACACAGTAAAACTACGACCGACTGACTGTTTCATTCGGTTGCTCCCACTGACTGGTTTCACTCAAAAGAACTAATGAAGAGGCCAACGTAATGTGTCAATTTTTTCATTCGGTTGGTCCCATCGACTGATTTAACTCAAAAGAAAAGGAATGAGTAGTCCAACCGACTGCGTCGATTTTTTCATTCGGTTGATCTCACCGATTGGTTTCACTCAAAAGAACGAATGAATAGTCCAACCGACTGAATCGGTTGTTTCATTCGGTTGGTCCCACCGACTGGTTTAACTCAGAAGAATGAATGAATAATTCAACCGATACGAGAAACTACAACCGAATGATCGGTTTTTTTCCAACAACCGAATGAATCGATTGTTTTCCCATCACTAGGTCGAACCCTTTAAGCCAATTGCTGGGATCCTGTCCAGCGACTCCAAAGAACACCAATGGGTGTCTGATGTGCAGCTGGCTTACTGATGGTTTCGTGTCCATTGTTCTTCTGATGATACGGACTTTCGGAAGGATGTACTTGGTATATCCCTTGTATTCCGGTTCTAGTCCGTGTAAGCAACGACTTTTATGTTGCCTAATCGGAGCCACTGTGTTGCAGCTGTTGTACAGGATACCCGGCACCTCCACCAAGCAATGTCGCGATGAAATGGAAGCAGGCTTGACTTTGAAGGCAACTGAGCACAGCACTTATACTGAAAGCTGGTTTATTACGAACTCAACATAAACGCAGCACTAACTGCCTCTCGGGCAGAGTGCTCTACTATTTATACACAGACAGAATTTACCAGAAATTAGAAGAACAGTTAATGTAATAAACAAGTAGAATTTACAAGTGAACATAAGAAAGATGTAGAACATTCTGGAATTGTTAATTACAAAGAAATAAATTTCTGCTGGTAGGTGGGATTGAACCGGTGAACTTCAGCACTGCAGTCCATGACGCTATCCACTACACCACGCCAGCAGTGGGTGTACGTGGTCTCTCGCGGCAATATGACACACACACACACACACACACACACACACAAACACTCACACAAACAATTACTATACATGGCGACAACCATACTGAGTCGAAGCGGCCGCAGCTGGGCCAGCGTCTCTTAAACAGCTGCGCAGCGTGGTAGTACAACCACCGCTGCACAGCGGCCAGTCCTGGTAACGAGCGGCACATCATTCAAACATACACTCTGCGCTTTACCACATTCCTCCTCCTTCACAATGTAATGTCCAGGGGTGGCAAATACACCCATGCTACTTCCATGGAGGATGCCTCATCGATCTCTGGCTGCCAGCTTCGAACTGGTACTAACCCTTAAGACCAATAATGTCCTGACCTTACTTGCCGGGAGTGGTTGGTACCTCTTTGTATTTTACTTGTGATTACTGGGGATGAGGATGCACCATCTGATCCCAGCACTGGAGATAAAAAAGGAACAGTTGCATTACTCACAGGTTGTTACACGTCCATTTCTGGTGTCAGCGTGTCCATGGCTTTGGGAGCAGCAGACCCCCCTGCCCCGCACCGTCAGGTGCTGAAGGCTGAAGGCTCAGACAAGGGCGCTGCAAATGGCGTTGCCCAAGAGCCCAAGGGTGTTTCCACTGGAACCAGTGTCGGTGCAGGAGAATGCACTTGTACAACCCACGGTGCTTGGTCAGGCAGGGCGCTCAGTGCAGGAGCCAGCACAACCAAAGATTTCGGCACGAAGCATGGTGGTGGAACAGGCCCTGGAGACGGTGTGGGTGGAGGTGGTGTTCGCGGATGTGCGGGCACAAATGTTCACAGTGACCCGAGACATGTCTTCACCTTACCCGGTAACCAACGAGGATGCCGGCCAAAACCTTGTGCCCACACAAGAGAACACGGAACATAACGACCTGGTGGTCATGCCGAAGCACTTGACAGCTGGGGCCACAACAAATGGAAGAGAGTGCAAGGTTGAAGTAATTCCGCTGGGCTGCGTTCCCCCACTGGCATGAATGGATAGGATATCAAGAAATGGATAATGGCATTGCCCACAGAGCAGGAGATCACATATTTACGGATTTGAACTTTAAAAGTACGCACAAGCCGTTCCACTTAACCATTAGACTAAGGATGAAACGGAGGAGCCGTAATGTTGCGAATGCCCAGACGAGTACAAAAATCTTGAAAAACAGAACAAGTGAATGGAGTGCCATTATCACCAACACTCCAAGGTGAAAACTTTAGACAGAGACAGAATAGTTACAGCAGTGGACGTAGTATGACAACAAAAAATTTATTGAAAATTTGAATAAGCATCCACAAGAAAGAAACAATAAGAGTTAAGAAAGGGTCCAATGTAATCCATATGCACCCTTTCCCACGGCTGTTGGGGGTGTGGCCAAGAAGAGAGAGACGTGCGTTAGCACATAATTTTAATTTTGAACATTATTTTAAGATCGCTGTTCTCCATTGTGCTGGCCGCTGTGGCCGAAGATGGCCATCGTGTCTGTGTGAGTGTGTGTGTCTGACCAAAGACGGTCTTAACAGCCAAACGCTATCAAGTTGTCTTCTGTTATTTGTGCCTTTCCGCTTCTCATCGGATGTCTCTGTGGTGAGTAAGCAACCTATCCTTCACGGAAAATATTGTTGAATTTCCATGGTTTGATTCTTTTTTTTTTTTTTTTTTTATTTTTTTTTTTTTTTTTTTTATTTTTTTTTTTTTTTTTACAATTTGATATGATAATACTAATAGTATGAATAAAGATAGATACAGCATTTGTTCCTATTCAAAAATTCTTCAGTGGAGTAGTTGTCCACAACTATGTCTTTTAGGCTCCTTTTAAACAGATCTTTATTTGTAGCTAAATTTTTTATGGTTGATGGTAAATTATTGAAAATGTGAGTTCCTGAGTAGTGGACCCCTTTTTGAAATAAAATAAGTGTTTTTAATTAAGTCTTTGAGTAGATAGTTCTTGTTCCTAGCACTGTATGTACGAACTAAGCTGTTTGTTGGGAAAAGGGATATATTATTTATGACAAATTTAATTAAGTAATAAATATACTGAGACGCATTAGTTATTATACCCAGTTCTTTGAAGAGGCTCCTACAGCATTTCTGTGAATTTACTCCACAAATGATATGTAATAAATGTTTCTGGACTCTGAAAACTTTCACTTGACTTGAAGAGTTACCCAAAAATATTATACCATATGATATTATGGAATGAAAGTAAGCAACGTATGCAAGCTTTTTTATTTTTATGTCTCCTACGTCTAATAATACTCCAATTGCAAATAGAGATTTGTTGAGTTGTTTCTGCAGTTCTGCAATGTGCTCCTCCCAACTGACTTTATTAGCAATTTGTAGTCCTAGGAATTTAATACCGCCAACCTCTTCCATCTGCTCTCCTTCATACTTCATGCATATGCTGGATGGAAACCTCTCACATGTTCTGATCTGCATGTAGTGTCCAAAGCACTATCCCTGGAATGTACCAAAAGCTCATTTGGTGGTTCCAGATAATCTTATTCAGGCTTTCATCAAAAGCAAGTATGACCACGTCTCTAACAGAAATAGTATCCTGCAGTTGTGGACTGAAAAATGGTTTCACATGAAACATAATGCTATAACTAACTTTTGAATTTTAGAGCTGCGCCTTGGAAGCAAAGGGAATGTTCAAGCCTGGGAACATTTCTGGTAAGAGATTAACAGGGTCAAGTGTCCCAAGAAGAGATGCCTCACAGCAGCCAAAAAAGAAATAAACGGATCTCTGCTTTTGTTACAGCATCCTTCTGTGCATAATATAGTATCATCAGGAGTTGCAATAGGTGCCTGGTGCAACTGCTTCAGGGTAGGATCTGGTTGGTGGGACACCACGACTACATGATGCTCTTCCTCCCATAACAGACTAAAAGTAAATGGAAACTAATTAGAAATAAATATGATAGAAGCTTTTGAAATGTGGTGCTACAGATGAATGCTGAAGTTTGTGTGGGTAGATTGCGTAATTAATGATGTTCTAAACAGGATAGGGGGGAAATGAAATATCTGGCATACCTTGACTAAAAGAAAGGATTGATTGGTAGGACACATTCTTAGACATGTCAGATGAATTTTATTGATATTTCATAGAAAAATCTTTCTGTTATTTCTGAATTTTCCAATTTCCGGGAAACTTTTCCAAATATTAATTTCATAAGAACCTTACTCTTGCTTTGCACGTCAAGTATGCAAAATTTTATCGCAATCAGATGAATATATTGATATCCCATTGAAAGAAGCTCTTTCAGTTTCTTGCGAATTTTCAAATTTTCTGGGTAACTTTCCCAAATGTTTAGTTCATAAGAACATACATCTTTCGTTGAACCTCAAATGATCAAAAATGTATCGCAATCGGATGAACGGTTCTCAACTTTTAGTATTAAGTACATTTAGAAACACATTGAAATAGGAACTTGGATGGAATTTTGTGAATTTTCTTATTAATTGTCCCTTTTTTGTTTTACTGAAACTTTTCCAAACCATAATGAGCAAAAATAAATAAATAATAAGAAAAAAAGAATTACCCCTCTTCAAATATTCAACTGTTTGTTAAGCTTAAGGGACTTAACTGCGGGGTCATCAGTCCCTAAACTTACAAACTACTTATGAACTACCTTATATTAAAGACGACACAAACATCCATGCCGGGGGGGGGGGGGGATCGAACCCCCGACAGGGAGTGGCCTTACGCGTCATAGCATGGCGCCTCAATGCACTTGGCCACTCCGCCGCAAGGAATTACCCCTCTCCGTGGTACGAATAGTCAGTTATAGTGCTGAATTCAATCAAAAACACACTTTCAGTTTCTCAAATTTTTCCAATTTTCCAGTAGATTTTCCAAAAAATTTATTTCATACAAACCTCGTCCTGTCAAGCCATACTCAAGTGGCAATTGATTTTTATTCATAGAAAAAAGTCGCTTTGGATTTTTCCTATATTTTTATTTGATGCAAACCTTCCTATTGCTTCCAATATGAAATGTACAAAATTTTATCTCAATTGGACGAACAGTATTAATAGTTCACTGGAAAAAGTTGTTTCCGTTTTTCCCGATCTTCCTCTTTTCCAAAAAACTTTTCCATATTTTATCACCATTTAAACCTTTCCTGGACTGACACGATTATTACAAGACTAAAATTAGCCAAATCCATTCAGCCGTTCTCGAGTTTTAGCGAGACTAACAAACAGCAATTCATTTTTATATACATAGATTATTAATATTATCTATTATTTAGCTTGTAAATTTTGTTTCTTGACATGTTCCTCATTCACGAGACCTCCTCAACCTCCCACAGAACGAAAAAGTAATCTAATCTAATCTGTGTGGGGTAAAAATCACAGAGAGAGGCCTAGAGACAAATACAATAAGCAGGTCCAAAAAGATGTAGGTTGCCGTTGCATTTGCCAGTGCACTTGCAGAGCTGTCAAGACTGACCTTTTCATCCTTGGAGTTGACAATCAGTTTTGTGCATCCTTCAGTGGCAGTGACTACTGTAAGGGATGCAGTAGGTTTGTTGCTTGTTGGCGGCAAATAAAATAGATATGGGCACTGTGCACTTCTTATCAGCCTCAAGCTATGTCTCTTTCCCTTTTCATGACTGGACAAGCCCTGTTCGCCCATATTGATGAGGGAGAAGTTTGTTTTACACAGTGTGATCCAAACAATTATCCAGATGTACCCTTTGGGAGCCACCAAAATTCTGGCTTATCACTCCAATGAGGGTACAATGCACACTCCCATACTTTCGAGTAAGCTCTGTGTTACCATACACATTAGACATGATTACATCTAAACAATATAGTGAGAAATATCCAAGGACTCACAAAGACCAAAAGATACTATTTTATGCTTACCATTAAATCTCTATACTCTAATCATCTTCATTACTAACAGCAGATAGATAGCTGTTTGTGATCTACAATAGCAATTTTTTGGTAACATCCAAAACAATGTATTATACAGATCATTCTATGTTAAGTGGTCTTATTTTGGATGGGCCTAACAATCGTGCATTATTATGAAATTTTATATGTACCTTCGCACATGTTCCCAACAAATAGTTTCCATACTTGCCTTCCCCCGAGGTTTTGGCAATCTTAAGACATAATTTTCCTGAAAATATTTTTTCAAAGAAATGAAAGTATGGTTGCATTATACAAATTTTTGGAGAGAGCGGGGGGAGGGAGGGAGGGAGAAAAGAGGAAACTTGGTTTTATTTCAAACATGGGTGTAAAAAAAAACACTTGAAAAATGGGAATTCAAGCTTTTTATTGCTCCAGAAATAATAATTTGAAGTAAAACTGAAGCTTTGTGTTTAACAACTTGCCAACCACCATATCTTAGAACATGAACTTTCATTATCACTTTTAACAAAACTACTCTGGCTGGGAAACATTCACTAAAAATCGTCCACACAGGTGTTCAGCTTATTTCAGCTGTTGACACCTGTAGTTAAAGTTTCCAGAACAGCTCGTTAAATATCAATATTAATGATAATATTCATCTTTGTCATTTGCTAATGTTCAGGGGTTATCTGCTTCACTCCAGGCTGATGTGTAGGTGCATCAATAGAAATTCCAATATTTGCTTTGATTGTGAAATTTTAGTTCACAAAGCAAATTCTCCAAACAACTTCACATCATAGACAAAATTATCAAACATTCCAGAGAACTCAACTGTTCGGTAATTTCAATGGACGTAACTCCTTGACTTCATGAATCACTAACTAACTCCCCAACTGAGGGACCAAACAGAGCACTGAGATTGTAATGAATTTAACTCTAAGGAATCCACTTGTTTGGTAAAGAGAAGGTCAGGATACCATAGAAGCCGTATTTATGAAAATCTATGAACAGACTTATAGAATACTTCCATAAATTATGTAACTACCTTGTAAAATGATTAATCTTGCTAACTGGATGGATTTATTAAATTAATTCTGATTGTAAAATATTTGTAATAGCAAGTTTTGATATTGTGCAATAATCCATGTTTGTTAACAGATTTTATTACAAATTCTTTCTGATGTCATTTATGATCCACTTGACAATTTGTCATGGTCTGCTTACCTTGAAGTTTTGTTATTGTCACAAGCTGTCCAATCTAAATTATGTAAACAAAACCGGCATGTCTCTAGTTGTAATTTTCATAAACACTTAATTTCTGTTTCGATTCGTCATATCAACATATTTAAAAATAATTATGATCTCTACTGAATAGTTTACTATACTTTTTGCCTGTGAGTGATTTATTTAAGTTATGCAGAAACAGAATTAAGTAACTATATTGTAACACAGATATTCTGGAAGATTCAAGACAGCAACTTTGTGTGTAAATTCGCATGCATTAAAAATACAACTCAGTCATGATGTAAGCATTGACTCACTCACTCACTTTGTTGTCAGTCGATGCAATAATTAATAATACATCATGAAGTCACATCTTTGTAGTTCCTTTGAATTGTAAGAAGCCAGAAAGTTTAAAATATATATTATAGAGGGAAACAATTCTGGTGGGAAAAATATGTATAAAAAATGGAGATGGTTTAACTTACCAGGAGAAAAAGCACAGGCTCATTGATAGACACAAAGATGAAAACACACACAAACACAAAAATTCAAGCTTTAGCAACTGTTAGTTGCTTCATCAGGATAAGAGGAAGGATGCAGGTCTTAAGGGAGTTGATGACGAGTCGTTCCAATCCCAGGAGTGGAAGAACTTATCTTAGGGGAAAGGAGGACAGGTAAATAAACACACACCCACACACACATATACATGCAAACACACAAAGGCAGACATGTGTACAAGAAAAGAAGTTGAATAGAGATGCCAGTCAAGTCAGAGGCTCTGTCCAGAGATCAGAGGCAAGATTTTGTTCAATGGTGGGTGGGAATTAGAATTTAATGGAGGTTGAGACCAGGTGGGCAACGGAAAGAAATATGCTGAAGGGCAAGTTCCCATCTTCGGACTTCTCAAAGGATGGTGTTAGAGGGAAGTATCCAGATAACCCGGATGGTGAAACACTATGCCAAGATGTGCATGCTTACACACAGGGTGATCCTCACTACCAACAAACACTGACTGCCTGTGTCCTTTCATGCGAATGTACAGTTTGTTGCTGATTATTCCCACATAGAAGGCTTCACAGTGCAGACCTGTCAGTTGGTAAATCATGTGGGTGCTATCGCAAGTGGCTCTGCCCTTAATCTTGTACAACTTCTGGGTTACAGGACTGGAATAAATGGTGGTTGGAGGGTGCATAGGATAGGTTTTACACTGCAAGGTGATTAGAAGGGTAGGAACCAGAGGGTAAGAAAGGTGGTTTGGGGATTTCATAGGGATGAACTAGGATGTTACGAAGATTAGGGGGGCGGCGGAAAGACACTCTTGGTGGAATGGAAAGGATGTCATGAAGGATGGATCTCATTTTGGGGCAGGATGTAAGGAAGAGCCACATTCAAAGTCCGATCCACTCCTGGAAAGTATCTGGTGACATTAAAATTAAAGTAATATAACGAAGGCTATGTGTATCTTCAGTACTTTGTCCACATGCCATTGGCATCAAGAGGATCTCAGATCCTTCGAGGCATAGACTCTTCTTGAGTTTATGCCCATACGTTCTCTATGGGATTGAGATCAGGTGACTCTGAAAACCATGGTAGGCACTGAATAATATTCTCTCTCCTTTGGAACCAGCTCTGAATCCTAAGACCGGATCCACACATTGGACTCAACGATGGCACCAACAGTGTTCGTCCAATGTGTGGATCAGTGAAATAGCGTTGGAACCAACGTTGGCGCCAACGTTGGTACGGCTCCGTTGCTTGTCAGTATTTCCACCAAACATCAAAGGACGTTGGGCCAACATGGGTACGTTGTACATGCATTGGCACCAACGTTTCATTCTCCCTTCGTCGTCTGCTCATCTCGAAACTGTTCTTTCTTCATTGCCGTTTTAAAGTTTCAAAATGTCTTTGTAGAAAGTGATTCATTTGTGAAAGAAACCTCAAAAAACGAAATGCCTCAGAAAAACTTAGGCGCGAACTGTGAAATTAAAAACTTTTTGGACTTTCGACACACTCCATTACTGAATTTAATTTTTAAAATTAACAGTACAGTACTTAATATTTCCTGTCAAGTTTTAAATATTGTTTTGCAAACTTCAAGCACTACCAGTGATATCAATTAAATGGTTATTTTAAAAGTGAAGTGGAGGCTTCTAAAACTATCTCCTTTGGCAATAAATCAAAGCGTAATACCAAAAGAATAGCATCCCTCCATAACATCTTTCTTTTTTATTTTTATTTCAATTTCAAGTAGCAGGTCTAAGTTTTATAATGTATTGTTTACTTTTAGCATATTTTAAAAATTAATGATTTCGTACCGTAGTTAATGTTTGGTAGGAAGTGATACAACACCCCATCATCTTTTACGTATGTTTCCCATTTTGGTTAACAATGAAAAAAAGGCATTGGCCACGATTTGAGCGTCAGATATGTTTACGTTGGCTCTCGACGAATTCAACTGAATATTGGCTCCAATGTGTGGACGCTGTCTCAAAAATATTGGCCAATGTTGGCACACTGTAACGACATCCTGCCTCAGAGGCACTAACACTGCATTCAAAGAGAGCAATTATGTGTACACAAATGTTCACGTCAGTCGTTTTGAAGTAGATGTATGACATATGTTAATCAGCTGATACGTTTTTCTTAGCTGAAAACTACAGACACACCATGTGGAGGTCAACGTAAATACAAAAAAAATACATTCATTTTCCATATTATTCCTATGAAATCGTCTGCCTGATTACAGATTAGATTAATATGAAATATAATCTTCTAAAAAACCTATAAAAGCCTAAAACTGCAAAAATGTTAGTGAATTAATATTACCTGCAAGAGGCCTACAAAATAAAAAATAAATTGACTCCATTGGGATTTGAATGTGCGCCTATTGCATTCATAATCTGTCAGCCTATCCACTCACCCAATGAAATATATCTGAGAAGCAGTTCGTTGTAGTAAATGAACCCATGTGGAATTCTTATAGCTCAACTGTTTCTAAAAGCTTATGTAATGTTTTCCAAAATAAATAATATGTGAGTTAAAGTGCAATGAACCTCGACATATACTGTATCTTACCTATTGTATTGCTTCTATTCGACGATGTTAACCACAAACTGGAGCTGCTTAGCCCAACACACACACTTATGAGCTTGGACATGCACAATTCTCTGTTATAGGACTTAAAATTATATGGGACGGATAGTTTTTTTGTCGCCCATTGTACAACTAGCTATCATCCCTTCAGTAATGGCCTAATAGAGAAATTACTTTGCACTTCAAAAGCAGCCCTAATGTGTTACAACCGAACATGGTCTGAAGCCTTACCAATGGTTCTGCTCAGGCTGAGATTGGCAGTAAAAGATGTACAATGCTCACCAGCTCAGTAGGTGTCTGGAGAACTGTTAAGGGTGCTAGGAGAATGTTTGGTACCTTGCAAGCATCAAACTCTTTCAAAAGATACTTTCACAGAATTTGCACACCAATGGAGCATGCAAATCACTCATTTAAAAACAGTGCTATCACACAGACGTGTTGACAGGAAAGTTTTCGTCCACAGAAATTTGGCTACTGCCTCTCATGTTTGGGTCAGGGATGACTCTGTCAGACTGCCACTACATTCACCATTCATGGGCCCATACATTGAGGTACCAAGAATTCAGAACACTTTTACAACTGAGCAAAATGGAAGACACAAAACAGTATCAGTAAAAAGTGTTAAACCAGTGTACATGGACTTAAAAGGAGGGGCTCACTGTGGAACCTCACCCAGCACATCAACCGACAGTGAACCTGTGATGCAAGAACCAAGAGAGGATGAGACCACCTACAGAAGTCACCAGCAGGCAGTCACCGTTGACAGCCATTACCTGGCCAGGGGAAAGAGTCAAAAATCAGTATTCCAACATACTGGTAGCATCCAGATTTAAAAAAAGGTGGAAGGGGGGGGGGTGTGTGGAGTGGGTTTGATGATGTTAGATACTGTGCAACACAGAAGAAAAGAAGAGAAGTGTAAAGAATCTGAGTGCATCCAAAGAAATCATACATTATATATTTAGTCTCTGATGTTGATTTTGTGAATTTTGTGGATTTGACGAATAAAGAGTTAGTTTCGCCAGCACATCTTTCATTACTTTTGTAAATTACAGTAAAACCTCGTTTTTACGTTCCCGGTTTTTACGTTTTCCTGCCATTTACACCATTTTCTGTAGGTCCCGTCAAATTTCTTATGTTCACAATGTTAATTCGCCCTCATTTTTGCATTAACATATTTACACTTTTCCTGTGTTTTACACTTTTCAAAAGCATGTTCGTGAAGAAAAAGTGACGTAATCTACAGAAAAAAATGACGTAATCTACATAAATTGACGCTAGCATGGCTTTCCCCCTTAAAGTATAGCACTTAAAAATTATTCACAGTCAAGTTTCTTGACACTTTGCATTTATTTAAACATACATTTCGCGTATTGTTGTTGGCAGTATGCAGCTAGTTGACTTAACGACACGCCGTTTTGTGGCGATGTAGTTCCTCTTTCCACCAGCTTCTTTGCCAGAGTGCCTGGCGTGTACACAGACAAACAACGGTGTGTTGACGTGAGAATAACGCTGATTTGTGTAGTTCCTCTTTCCACTAGCTTCTTTACCACAGCGGCTGGCATGTACTCAAACAATCAGAACCAGTTGTTCGTTGATGTGAGAATAAACAGTTGCATTGTTTTTATGATACATATTTCTGATTAATAAAGAACGTTATATGCCAAAGTTGGGTATCGTAATACCCACAACCTCAAAAGAGCAATAATAGTGTGAGATGCCGATCCTATGCACTCAGACGCGAATTAATTCTCTAATATTATTGTGCGAAACATCGAAAAATACAAAAAGAATAGAAATTTAGGAGTGTTACTATGTAAATAATTAATGCCGGTAAAAGGCAGTAATTTTGAAGATGTGTTGCATAGCCTGGCAGCAGTGTCCAAACAATATCTATCGAAGCGGTTCAGGCAATTTTGAAGATGTGTTACATACCACAGCAGTGGCGTACAAACGATATCTATCAAAGCGGTGTCCTCGATTATAATGAATGAAATTACGTAAAAAATTCCTACTTCCCATAAAATTACCAGTTCTGCCTGGCGTATAAAATAGCTGTGTCCTCGATTATAATTAATGAAATTACATCAAAAATTTCTACTTCCCATAAAATTACCAGTTCTGCCCTGCACTTAAAATAGTAAAAATGTGGATAACCTTTATTGTATAATAAACTTCCTGGCGAGTATTTAGACGCCTATTATGTACATATATCACAAATGAACTATGAAAATACTAGGCTGATCCAGTAAGCTTATTTTACCATTTAAAACATTATTTCCTGCATTTTACACCATTTTACTGAAGTCCCTTGAAAAGCGTAAAAACGAGGTTCTACTGTGTGTGACTATTGGTGGTACTGCACAAATGTACGTACTGGCCAGCCAATCTACCTCTTTTCAGAAGCAAATTACCAGAGCCACCTCCTCATTCCTCCAAATCCATAACCTTCCACCGAAGAATCCCAGAAGTGCTCCTTTTGTCACCGGATACTTTCCGGGACTGGAGCGGACTCTGAATGTGGCTCTCCAGCAG
Source organism: Locusta migratoria (assembly GCA_026315105.1). Classification (NCBI taxonomy): domain Eukaryota; kingdom Metazoa; phylum Arthropoda; class Insecta; order Orthoptera; family Acrididae; genus Locusta; species Locusta migratoria. Next base: position 504,412,592 of record CM048746.1, on the reverse strand, counting down.
GGATACGACTTCCTTAAATTCTGCCCCGAAATGAGATCCATCCTTAATGACATCCTTCCCACTCCACCAACAGTGTCTTTCCGTCGCCCACCTAACCTTCGTAACCTCCTAGTCCATCCCTATGAAACCCCCAAACCACCTTCCCTACCCTCTGGCTCCTACCCATGCAACCGCCCCCGTTGTAAAACCTGCCCTATACACCCTTCCACCACCAATTACTCCAGTCCAGTAACCCGGAAGGTGTACACGATCAAGGGCAGAGCCACTTGCGATAGCACCCACATGATTTACCAACTGACATGCCTGCACTGTGAAGCGTTCTATGTGGGAATGACCAGCAACAAACTGTCCATTCGCATGAACGGTCACAGGCAGACAGTGTTTGTTGGTAATGAGGATCACCCTGTGGCTAAACATGCCTTGGTGCACGGCCAGCACATCTTGGCGCATTGTTACACCATCCGGGTTATCTGGATACTCCCCACCAACACCAACCTTTCAGAACTCCGGAGATGGGAACTTGCCCTTCAGCTTATTCTCTCCTCCCGTTGCCCACCTGGTCTCAATCTCCGCTAATTCAAATCCCGCCCACCATCTTTAGCATCTTTGCCTTGGTTCTGTGGACAGAGCCTCTGCCTCAATTGGCATCTCTGTTCAACTTCTTTGCTTTTTACAAATGTCTGTCTAGGTGTGTTTGCGTTTCTATATGTCTGAGAGTGTGTGTATTTGTTTACCTTCCTTTTTTTCCCCTAAGGTAAGTCCTTCCACTCCTGGGATTGGAATGACTCCTTTTCCACTTCCTTAAAACCCATATCCTTCCCTTTTTCCTCCCCTTTTTTCCTCTTTTTCATGAAGAAGCTGCCAGTGGTGGCGAAAGCTTGTATCTGTGTTTGTGTGTGATTTTATTTGTTTCTATCGACGAGCCGGTCCTTTTGGTAAGTCATCTCTTTTGTATTTTTTACTTTTTAAAAATAATTTATCAACTCTGTGGAGAACTCCAACATTAATTGAATATTACTTTTGGTTAGTTAGTTACAGTATGCTAACTACTATAGTATAAACAAACTATAAATCAACATGGACAATTACAAAAAATTCTTAGGTCTGCTGTAGGAGAATAATTTATTTACTTTGTTTCATAAAGAAATATAATTTCATCCTCACCTTACAATGCACTGTTGAAGCTTCAAATTCCTTTTTTAAGTCAGTGTAATCATCAGACATCTTCCTCAAATTGTCAATTTCATTTATTAGGGATTGTTTTTCCATTGTAAATTTACGTAGCAACTCTTTGAACTTCACCAGTTCCTATAAAGATATGACTATAAGCACAATAATATCAAGTAAAGAGCACATATAACAAACAAATACCAGTTTTTGCCATTTTAAGAAAAGTATAATTATACAAATGTTTGTCAGAATATAGAAACAAATCTAGTTCTACAAAACATAGCTGACAATATGATGAGGCAGAACCAGATGGTTGTGGATTGTTAGAAATAATGAAACTGAGTAAATTGTGTATAAGAGAAAAAATTGGAGAATAGAATTCAGAGACATGGAAGGAGGGATGGATGGAGACAGCTGGAAGGTGACAAAATATGATATGGTAGAAAGTGAGACCACAGATGAATAAAGGTATTAGCCAAGGAAAGTAGTGTCAGAGACAATGATACTATATGCACAGTTGTTTATTTATTTATCCATCCACATACAATATTAACTGTACAGTGTGTTAAATATTACGTGGAGGCTTTGGCTGGCAGTCTTTATTTTGAGGCTGCAACCAACATTACTGACTGAAGGTGATGTGTGAGGCAACCACTGTTGTCTTGTTTGTTGTTGTTTGCATACCAGTGTTCTATGAGTGATTCCGAGATTGTTATTAACCATGCTTATGTGTAATCTGTTATGTTTCATTTATGATCAATATTTAAAGAAATGTGCATAACCTGTACTTCCACAGAAGCATTCTGCTTGGTTCGTGGTGCTAGCACTGCAGGTCGTGGGAGTGGCTTGTCTCCCCCACTTGCCTCTCTGCCCGCAGCTGCTGTGTGCAAGGCAGGGTTTGATTTCTCTGCTCCCTGCTCCCCCTCAGAACACTGTCATCCAACAGTTTACACGCTGTATTGATGTTTTCAGTATACAGTATATGTACAGATTGTTGTTGTTGTGGTCTTCAGCCCGGAGACTGGTTTGATGCAGCTCTCCACGCTACTCTATCCTGAGCAAGACTCTTCACCTCCTCATAAGATCGGCAACCTACATTCATTCGAATCTGCTCACTGTATTCATATCTTGGTCTCCCTCTGCATTTTTTACCGCATACTCTTCCCTCCAACACTAAATTCACAATTCCTTGATGTCTAAGAATGTGTCCTACCAATCGACCCCTTCTTTTAGTCAAGGTATGCCAGAAATTTATTTTCTCCCCAATTCTGTTCAGTACCTCCTCATTAGTTACGCAATCCACCCACCTACTCTTCAGCATTCTTCTGTAGCACCACATTTCAAAAACCTCTATCCTCTTCCTGTCCGCACTGTTTATCGTCTAAGTTTCACTCTCGTACAAGGCAACACTCCACACAAATGCCTTCAGAAAGGACTTCCTTACACCTAAATTAATATTCAAGGTTAGCAAACTTCTCTTTTTCAAATACGCTTTTCTACCCATTGCCATTTTGTATTTTATATCCTCTATACTGTGACCATCATAAGTTATTTTACTGCAGAAGTAACAAAACTAATTTACCACCTTTGTTGTTTCGTTACTTAATCTAAAATCTTCGGCATCGCCTGATTTCCTTAGGCTGCACTCCATTACCCTTGTTTTGCTCTTGTTGAAGTTCATTTTATATGCATTTTTCAACACACCGTCCATTACGTTCAACTGCTCTTCTGGGTCTTTTGCTGCCTCTGAGAGAATTACAATGTCATCAGCAAACCTCAATGTTTTTATTTCTTCGCCCTGAACTTTAATTCCTTCTCCAAATTTCATATATGGCTTGCTCAATTTACAAATTGAATAGCATAGGAGAAAGGGTACAACCCTGTCTTACTCCCTTCCAGATCTTTGCATCCCTTTCATGCCCATCAACTCTGATAACTGCTGTCTGGTTTTCTTACAAGTTGTAAATAACCCTCTGCTCCCAATATTTTACTCCTGCTGATTTCAGAATTTGAAAGTATATTCCAATCAACTTCGTCAACTGCTTTTATTCAAATCTACAAAAGCTAGGAATGTAGGTTTGCCTTTTCTTAATCTATCTTCTAAGCCGTAAAGTGAGGATTGCCTCCCGTGTTCCCACATTTCTCCTGAATCCAAACTGATATTCCCCGAGGTCAGCTTCTACCAGCTTTTCCATCCTTCTGTAAATAATTCGTGTTAAAATTTGGCAACCATGACTTATTAAACTGATGGTTCTGTAATTTACACACCTGTCTGCGCCTGCTTTCTTTGGAATAGCGATTATTACATTTTTCTTAAAGTCCGAGGGTATGTTGCCTGTCTCATATATCTTACGCACCAGGTGAAATAGTTCTGTTATGTTTGGTTCTCCTAGACACTTTAGTAGTTCTGAGGGAATGTCATCTACTCTTGGGGCCTTGTTTCGACTTAGGTCTTTCAGTGCTCTGTCAAATTCTACTCTCAGTATAGTATCTCCTATTTCATCTTCATCTAGATCCTCTTTCCTACCTGCAATACTGTCTCGAAGTTCATTTCCTTTGTAGAGCTCCTCTATATACTCTTTCCACCTTTCAGCTTTCCCTTCTTTGCTGAGAACTGGTTATCCATCTAAGTTCTACATACTTATACAGCTGTTTTTCTTATCACCAAATGTCTCTCTTATTATCCTAAAGGCGGTATTTATACTGTTTTCTACAGACTTGAATTTGCCTTCTAGCCACTTCTGCTTAGCTATTTTACACTTCTATCAATCTTATTTCTTAGTCATCTGTACTCCATTTTGCCTCTTTCATTTCCTGCATTTTTATATTTTCTCCTTTCATCTATTAAATTTAGTATCTCCTGTGATATCCAAGGATTTTTTGTAGGTGTTGCCTTTCTACCTATTTTGTCCTCTGTTGCCTTCACTATTTCATCTCTCAATGCTACCCATTCCTCTTCTACTGGTGTTTTCCCCCTGTTACTCTCAATTGTTACCTGAAGCTCCCATGGAATTCTTAAACTTCAGATACCCTCAATTTATCCAAGTCCCATCTCCTTATTTTCCTACCTTTCTGAAGTTTTTTTCCGTTTCAACCTACAGTTCATGATCAATAAGTTATGGTCATAGTCTATATCTGGCCCTGGGTATGTCTTACAGTTTAAAACCTGGTTCCAGAATCTATGTCTTACCATTATAAAATCTATCTGGTACCTTCCAGTGTCTTTTGGTCTTTTCCACGTTTACAACCTTCTTTCGTGATTTTTAAACCAGATGTTTTGTTATGATTAAATTATGTTCCAGGCAAAATTCTACCAGGTGCCTTCCTCTTTCATTCCTTTGGCCCAGTCCATATTCACCTACTATTTTTCCTTCCCTTCCTTTTCCTACAACCAAATTCCAGTCTCATATCACAAATAGGTTTTTCGCTCCTTTAATTGTCTGAAAAAATTTCCTTTAACCCCTCATACATTTCTTCAATCTCTTCATCATCGGCAGAGCTAGTTGGCATATAAACCTGTACTACTGTTGTCAGTGTTGGCTTTGTATCTGTCTTGACTACGATAATGTGATCAGTGTGTTGCTTATAATAGTTTACCCTCATTCCCATTTTCTTATTCATTATCAGACCTACACCTGTAATACTCCCCACTGATTTTGTATTTATTATCATGTACTCACCTGACCATAAATTCTGCCACCTAACTTCACTAATCCCAACTAGTTCTTACTTCAACCTATCCATTTCTCTTTTTAAATTTTCCAACTTCACTACCTGATTAAGGGATCTAACATTCCATGCTCCTATCTGTAGAATGTCAGTGTTGTCTTTCCTGATGATCACATCCTCCTGAGTAGTCCCCGCCCGGAAATCCGAATATCCGGAATATTTTACCCGAGATGATGCCATTATCATATATTCATACAGTAGAGCTGCATGTCCTCGGGAAAAGTAACAAGTTTCCCCTTGCAAAGACACATTAGCTGATGTTACAAGGCCAGTTCAGTCAATTATCTAGACTGTTGCCCCTGTAATTACTGAAAAGGCTGCAGCACCTCTTCAGGAACCACACGTTTGTCTGACCTCTCCACAGATACAGCTCCGCTGTGGTTGCACCTATGGTACAGCTATTTGTATCGTTGAAGCAGGCAAGCCACTCCAGCGCCGCAATGTCTGTGGTTCATAGCGGTGGATGTACAGAATACAGATTAAAAAATGAACAATAGTCAGAAGTGCATACACATATGCAGAAACATCATATGTTTGCAATGTTAAGTTGTAAGTTTGTACATCATACTTCACTATTCTGCTGTATATAGTGTGACCAGATGCAAACATATAAAAAAAGAGGACAAACAGCTTCAAAAAGATGGACAAAGTAAGAAAAAAAGAGGACACACAGAACATATGCTCAAATTTAATAACTGAGTGTATTATTAATAGACAAAATATACATTTGTTAACAATTGTTGACATTTCTCATAAGATCCAATTTTATGCAGAAGTTTAGGGTAGCTTAACAGATAATTGTAAAAAGATACACATGAAAATTCTTTGAAATTAAATTAGACCTTCATCACATATTTAACAGATTCAAGGTTGAACTTACTCTTGTCATTAGAAATTAGTCAAAATATTCTTTCCGAATTTGCATTGTGCCCTGATATACTGAAAAAACAGTTCTATATATAAAAAATAGATGAAGATTACTCACCAGGAGAAGGAGCACAGGTGGTGATAGTAGCACAAATAAAACACACACACACACACACACAAACAAACAAACACAAGCTTTCGCAACCCAGTTGCTTCTTCAGGCAGAAGGGAAGAAGAGGGAAAAGGAAATGATGAGGTTTTTAAGGGAGGGGGTAAGGAGCCATTCCAATCCCGGGAGAGGAAAGACTTACCTTGGGGGAAGAAAAGGAAGGTAATCAAATACACACACACACACACACACACACACACACACACACACACATTTACACAGACACAAACACACAAACAGTTTTGTAATATAAGTCATAAAAAATAATTATCTCCACAACAATGAACTCTTTACGAGCCAAAAAACATAAAGGCCATTCACCTCCCACCATTCATTGTGCCATTGACATGTACAAGTCAAGCAGCAGCCACCAACATGGAAATTGCACTTTAACCTTTTAAATACAAATAAATTGAATGACTAAGAAACCATGAAGTAAAACCACAACAATAAAACAATCTGTTGAACTATTTCTTATCTTTATTGTCACTGAAGAGTTAGTTACAGCAGCAAATATTTTACATTCTTCTTCGAATTCATTTCTCCCTTTCTTGAAGACAGGATTTGGGCAAGACAGAACATCTGAGACTGTACACTTGCACTTAGGCATTGTCATATATTTTATGAAACTAAATTGGTTGCCATGAACAGCAATTTACACTCAAATCACACGTGCCCAACATGAAATCTATAATACCACCTTCCAAGCCAAGCTAAAGGGAATCTGCAACTGAAGTTGCAAATCAAAATTTTTAAATAATCAATATTTGTCACTTGATTATGAGTCGATCAATGGTAAAATTTATGATCCTGCTGCCACATATAGCACCGCATGCATATTTATAATGAAGACGGTGCCTACAGAAACATTATTTAAAAAAAGAGCAATAGAACAGGAGTCATCATCATCAAAAATGTAATTTTATTATGCTCAACTTTACAAAATGGGAGGACAATGTAAAAATCTGCCCGGACCTTGGACAAAGAGCAAGAAAGAAGGACATGTCCGGATTATCCAGATTTCTGGTCACTTTAACTGAATATACTGTAAATGCCATTTAATCATACAATTAATCATTAGCATTAATGTCAACATAATTTACACACTGATATTCATGTCGGGTTTCCAGCCGGATCATCGAGTCATCTTGACACAATATTTCAACGGACCACCTGGCCGCCATCTTCAGGTGCTGAGTCTCGTAGGAAACTGAAGTCTTGCCGTGCCCGGCGGCCCTATATACGCCGCGAAGTACTAACGGCGCGTGCGCCAGAGAGTCGTGGCTGCGTCCTCTGCCGCAAGCAGCCGGTGCAGCGCCTCAGTGGAGAAAACTGGCAGGAACGATGTATCGCTTACATGCGCTAGTTGTCACAGGTGGAGAAAAGAGCACGCTGTTTTTTAAAATTAGATAAAACTGGATTCCACATGCTGCTAAGAGGGAGCCCCTTGTCTCTATTTATTAAATTGTCCGCCAACCTAATCTCAATAGATTCCTTTAAAACGCATTCCCAGTAGCGAGACGCAGAAGCAAGTACATGTGTTTCATCATACTTCATTCTGTGTCCTTCGGTTAAACAATGCTCCGCTACTGCAGACCTGTCAGGTTGTAACAAACGTGTATGTCTGTGGTGCTCGGTGCATCGATCATTGACGGTGCGAATCGTTTGTCCTATATATGCTTTCCCACAGTGGCAAGGAATCTTATAAACACCAGGTTTTCTCAGCCCCAAATCGTCTTTAACTGAGCCAAGAAGAGCCCTAGTCTTGGCAGGTGGTCGAAACACACTTTTTATATTAAACTTTTTTAAAATCCTTCCAATTTTTGATGACGCATTTCCAGCGTACGGAAGGAAGGCAACTGATGTGCATTGGTCCTCTTCTGGTTCTGGCGACGGCCCAATCTGCATGGCATGACGGATCTGTCTCTCTGTGTACCCGTTCTCCTTAAACACCAACTTCAGATGTTCTAGTTCCTGTGTTAAGGTATCTGCATCCGATATGGCATAAGCTCTTCGAACTAAAGTTTTCAGGACGCCAGTGCGTTGGTTCGGTGAGTGGCAACTCATTGCATGTAGATATCGGTCTGTGTGCGAAGGTTTTCTGTACACACTATGTCCTAGGGTTCCATCGTCCTTCCTGTACACTAAAACATCCAAAAATGGAAGCTTCCCATCTCTCTCCACTTCCATCGTGAATTTAATGTTGGGGTGGAGGCAATTAAAATGATCCAGGAACCGATTAAGAGCATCCGGTCCATGAGGCCACACCATGAACGTGTCATCCACGTATCTCCAGAAACAGGTAGGTTTCAGACGAGCTGTCCTCAGTGCCCTGTCTTCAAAGTCCTCCATAAATAAATTGGCGACTATGGGGGATTAAGGACTTCCCATAGCCACTCCGTCATTCTGCTCAAAGTACTGGTCATTAAATAAAAAATATGTAGAGGTCAGCACATGACAACAAAGCTTAGTCATTTCTGCGTCCAGTTTGTCACCAATTAATTCTAAAGACTCTTCAAGAGGGACCCGTGTAAACAGAGATACTACGTCGAAGCTGACAAGCATATCAGATAGACCAACACACAAAGATTTCAACCGCTGAGTAAACACCAAAGAGTTGGGGATATGGTGTTCGCAGTTTCCAACGTGAGGACTAAGGACTGATGCTAAATACTTTGCCAAGTTATACATCGGTGCACCCAAGTTACTTACTATAGGACGTAATGGCACCCCATCTTTGTGGACCTTTGGTAGGCCGTATAGTCTCGGAGGAACCGCAGCACTAGGGCGAAGTTTCCTGATGAGATGCCGCAATGAAGGTATTATACCAAAATTTGCTAGAATTGTACATTTTATTAATAGTGCAGTGGCTAATAATATCAAGAGACGTGCTAGTTTTGCATTAGTTAGAGAACGCATTCGTTTTACTAGAAGACAACTGGATGTTATATCCAAAGATTTATTTTATCACAAAGCAATCCTCCAAGTTTCAACGTCTGTGTACTCAATCTACGACGTCGGACGACACCTTCAAGCGTATCGTGATTAACCTCACGAGTAAAGATTTGGACGACGCCACTGTGTCTGTGTTGAAGAAAGGTTTAAATTTTGCTCCCACACCGAAGACACTTCCTGTGACTGAATTTATCTGTTCTGTGGAGCAAGCGGTGTCCCGTCTTCCTGATGACAGAGCCGATGAAATCAGACAAGAAGTTTCAGCTGTGTTACATAAGTCTACCCCACCACAGAGTAACATTTCTTCTATTGAGAGGGCGGCTATCCGATCCCTTAGGCAAGATTCAGATTTGGTCATCTTACCAGCGGACAAGGGCAATGCCACAGTTCTTCTTACTCGTCATGATTATGTAGACAAAATGGATCGTCTACTTCAAGACTCTGCGTATCGCAAATTGCAAAATGACCCCACAGAGCGAGTAAAATGGAAGACTTTTTCGCTTTTGAGGAATAGTTCGTCACCTGAGGAGGTGGTCAAAAAACTTCGCCCTAGTGCTGCGGTTCCTCCGAGACTATACGGCCTACCAAAGGTCCACAAAGATGGGGTGCCATTACGTCTTATAGTAAGTAACTTGGGTGCACCGATGTATAACTTGGCAAAGTATTTAGCATCAGTCCTTAGTCCTCACGTTGGAAACTGCGAACACCATATCCCCAACTCTTTGGTGTTTACTCAACGGTTGAAATCTTTGTGTGTTGGTCTATCTGATATGCTTGTCAGCTTCGGCGTAGTATCTCTGTTTACACGGGTCCCTCTTGAAGAGTCTTTAGAATTAATTGGTGACAAACTGGACGCAGAAAGGACTAAGCTTTGTCGTCATGTGCTGACCTCTACATATTTTTTATTTAATGACCAGTACTTTGAGCAGAATGACGGAGTGGCTATGGGAAGTCCTTTATCCCCCATAGTCGCCAATTTATTTATGGAGGACTTTGAAGACAGGGCACTGAGGACAGCTCGTCTGAAACCTACCTGTTTCTGGAGATACGTGGATGACACGTTCATGGTGTGGCCTCATGGACCGGATGCTCTTAATCGGTTCCTGGATCATTTTAATTGCCTCCACCCCAACATTAAATTCACGATGGAAGTGGAGAGAGATGGGAAGCTTCCATTTTTGGATGTTTTAGTGTACAGGAAGGATGGAACCCTAGGACATAGTGTGTACAGAAAACCTTCGCACACAGACCGATATCTACATGCAATGAGTTGCCACCCACCGAACCAACGCACTGGCGTCCTGAAAACTTTAGTTCGAAGAGCTTATGCCATATCGGATGCAGATACCTTAACACAGGAACTAGAACATCTGAAGTTGGTGTTTAAGGAGAACGGGTACACAGAGAGACAGATCCGTCATGCCATGCAGATTGGGCCGTCGCCAGAACCAGAAGAGGACCAATGCACATCAGTTGCCTTCCTTCCGTACGCTGGAAATGCGTCATCAAAAATTGGAAGGATTTTAAAAAAGTTTAATATAAAAAGTGTGTTTCGACCACCTGCCAAGACTAGGGCTCTTCTTGACTCAGTTAAAGACGATTTGGGGCTGAGAAAACCTGGTGTTTATAAGATTCCTTGCCACTGTGGGAAAGCATATATAGGACAAACAATTCGCACCGTCAATGATCGATGCACCGAGCACCACAGACATACACGTTTGTTACAACCTGACAGGTCTGCAGTAGCGGAGCATTGTTTAACCGAAGGACACAGAATGAAGTATGACAAAACACATGTACTTGCTTCTGCGTCTCGCTACTGGGAATGCGTTTTAAAGGAATCTATTGAGATTAGGTTGGCGGACAATTTAATAAATAGAGACAAGGGGTTCCCTCTTAGGAGCATGTGGAATCCAGTTTTATCTAATTTTAAAAAACAGCGTGCTCTTTTCTCCACCTGTGACAACTAGCGCATGTAAGCGATACATCGTTCCTGCCAGTTTTCTCCACTGAGGCGCTGCACCGGCTGCTTGCGGCAGAGGACGCAGCCACGACTCTCTGGCGCACGCGCCGTTAGTACTTCGCGGCGTATATAAGGCCGCCGGGCACGGCAAGACTTCAGTTTCCTACGAGACTCAGCACCTGAAGATGGCGGCCAAGTGGTCCGTTGAAATATTGTGTCAAGATGACTCGATGATCCGGCTGGAAACCCGACATGAATATCAACAATTTATACGCCGGGAAACTCTACGTAATTTACACACTAATCATTTCATGTACTATCTAACAGTATAAAAACACTTTTCTAGTGTAGATATTGTTTGAGTATTCTTAAAGTCATGTAGCATAATTCACTTTTGTCTTTATTTACTTGTGGAATTTTGTTGAATAATTTATTTCCATAATAACATTCTTAATTTGGGGTTTTGTTTTGTCTCTCCTATAGAGATGTAAGTGTTCACTGGATTTGGTTCTGTGTAGAACTTTTCATTGTCTACTGATGTGTTTCCCTTATTTGAAACAGTGTTTACATCTGTCCTCCTATAGTGTGCACTGGGACTAATATTCAACAATAGTGAATCATTTATTTGTGAAGAATCTATTTATTTCTGTAATATGATGAAGACCAGATTGAAAAACACTCCTATCATAGCACAAGAAAAGGCAAGTATATTCTTTCCAGTATCAAATATGTAAAGAGGAAAACTAGCTTCTTAAATTATGTGGCAGTTTCAAACACATTTAATAAATATCAAATAATAAAACAATTTTCAGAGACAATTTCCCCCTATATATCAAAGATATTGAATAGAAGGAGATGCATTGAATTAAAATTTGTGCCACAGCGTGATTCGAACCCAGGACCTTCTGCTTACTAGGAAAGCAGTCACACCACTCATCCACAATAGCCTTTAGAATATCACAGTTTCACGGACTGTCTTAAAGCATCTTTGCTTTTCAACCTAAACAACAATGAATCTGTCCATACCGTGCAATTTTTGTCAAGGGTATCAATGCTGTTACTATGGAAAATCTGATATAAAAGTGAGGTCCTGAAGCAGAGTTTATGCATAGAGACGGCTCTAGAAATAAGGTCTCCATATGGAGAGCTGACATTGTGCATACAATGAATCTTAGAATTGAGATTGAAAATGATTTGATTAAAAAAGCACTTTTAAAATATGGTGATGTGAAATCATTTACAAATAAAAGATGGGCACAACACTATAAGTGGCTGTGTTTTAACAGGATTCGTTCTGTTGAGATGGACATCAAGAATAATATTCCATCTTACATAGCTGTAGATGCTAACAGAGCACAAATCGTTTACACTAATCAGGTCACCACATACCATATATGCAATGAATCAGGTCACCTTAGAATGGAGTCCCCACTACTGGTTTTTATATTGAAAAGTAATCTAGTGAAGTGTCAGAACCTTACTTTAAATGATACATTACCAAATAACAAACCATAATAACTAGATGAGGCTGTTAATGTAGTGGGACAGACTGATGTACCCCTTCAAATTAACAGTCAGTTTCTGTCTTTACCAGTAAAGGAAATCAGTTACCACTGCTCAGGAAAGTGTAGTGTAAACAAACAAACATCCTCTTAACACAACTGAAAGTGGTTCAGATGATGAGCTGTCCAGCACACCTCAATCAGTTCACAAGCAAAAACAGTGTGACGAGGAAGTAGAGATAGAATAAGACAATACACATATGAAAACTGATCCGCAAGCGGATAGTAAACAAGTGGTACAGGATAATGAAGGGGTGTTGTTCATATTGAAATATATGAAGTAATAACAGAAGTAGGTAATTCTAATAATCAACAGGTTTCTTTTAATCAACAAGGTTATGAAGATTTTTGAGAAAAAGCATTCTGCTCATCTGTTCAGCTTGATCTGGAAACAAAAGAACACGAGAGTGTTGGCCAAGAGGAAAACATAGCCAACACAACAGGTCAGGAGCCAACAGAGACCAGGAAACTGGTTATTGTTACTCCAGAGGCTCAAAGGAAAATAAAACCACAACTGAATGTAAATGTTCCATGGAATCAAGGGAAGTCAAAATCTGGGAAGAGTGACACAAATCCAAAAAATATGTAATGTTAAATGGTCAAGACATGAATCAGTAAATGAGAATTCTGTGGGGGTCACAAGGAAATCATTTGGCTGGTGATACATGAGGAAATCCTCAAAATCTGAAAAAAAGTGAACAGTAACTAATAACCGATATGTCCAACGTGCTGAGAAAACTATTCATAGTCTTACTAAAATCTGAACCGCGTGTAGCTACACTGGTCAAACAATTAGAGGATCACTTGAGATATGTAGGTTCCGAAGTAATGTCATTGGCAGAATGAACTAAAATGATTCAATGTCTTTCTGTTGGTTCTGCGGAGTGGAGACAACAACATTACAACAACCGAAGTAGTGGTAATGGCAGAAAGTTACTGCAGAAGGGGTTTGTGTTGACTTGTGTTTACCAAACGAATTACACAATCAGTTGGGTTCAGATAGTGTAGCGAGCAGGTAGTGCAATGCAACAACAATGTGACTTACCTAAAGGTATGGCATAGAAACCTATAGGAAGACTGGATGCAGGACAGGAACAGGCGGAGGTGGCTGCAGCTATTGGAGTGTCCAAAAGTGTAATTTCGAGGACCTGGACGCATTTCAGAAAATAGGAACTCTTAACAGAAGGAAAGGTCAAGGTCGTCCGCAGGTTAAGATCAGGGAGAGTTAACCATTATCTCTGGTTAACAGCCCATTGAGACAGGAGGCTGAATGCAACTCAGCTGCATCACAACTTCCAGACAGCAACAGTTCACACAATATCAACACAAACAGTCCAAAATTGCTTTAGGCATGGAGGCCGTGGTGTGTGTTCCATTAAAACAATGACACTATTTAGCCCACGAAAACTGGGTAGAGGAACATAAAGCTTAGAGTCATAATGAATGGTGCCAGATTCTGTTCACAGATGAGTCAAGATTTTATGTTCAGTTGGGCAATCGTTGTTCCCTTATGTTGAGAGGCCTTGGAATTTGGAACAATCATTCTTATGTGCTGGAAACATCATCATATCATGGTGGTGGATGAATGGTGATGGCAAGAGTCAGTATTGGCTTACATATTAACCTCTATGTCATTTAGAATAGCACTTTGATTGCTGAGTGGTATAGATCTCTTGTTGTGCCCTACACTGGTGTCATATGAGATGGGTTCCTTCTGGTGGACAATAATGCTCATCCGCACAGAGCTGCATTGGTCAACAACATCCTTGAAGCTGAGGGAATTGAATGAATTGGTGGCCAGCTTGTTCACTGGACTTGAACTCAACTGCGCATGTCTGGGATACACTTGGCACATGCATTGCAGCCAAACCAGCAGCTCCCACAACGGTTGCAGAGCTGAATATTGCACTCAGGGAAGAATGGCCAAATACACCTCAAGACTTGACTGGTTCTCATACTATTCATGCCACACAGGTGTGCAACTGTACTTGCCCTCCAAGGTGATCACACACGATTTTGGAGGGCAACAAGAATGACTTCTTCCCTAATATAGTAGTAGCCCGTGGTGCCTCACTCTAAGCAAATGCCATGTAAGCAAATAAAGAGCTGAGACATCAAAATATCATACTGTATCACAAGCAAATTACAATTGTAACCAATATCTGAATAAAATATGTTACCATATGTATAATGTGTATGATTTCTCACCTGATCCTCTCATTGTTTTGAGCAGTGTACATAAATTCATCACAACAGCTCACAATGACAGTGTAATGATACAGTCTTATTCTGTTATGACTATGAACATAAACAGGATGATCTCAGAGTTGAAAATATTGTGTTCTTACCAAAAAATAACAGGAAAACAGACTTAAATAAATTCTGTTCTATTTAATTCCTAAATGCTGATTATAAATTAATAGCTAACATTCTAAACAATGAAAGTTATACCTTATAAATAAAATAATTAGTGAACATCAGAATTGTTTACTAGGCAGAACCATTTTTAAAAATTTAGCAGAATTCAGAGATGCCATTCCAATAACCTCTGTCATGAACATAAAACATGCCCCATTTTTTTTAGACTTATATACAGCCTTTGATCTAGTCAATCATACATTCTTTCCACAGTTGCTAACGGAAATGTGCTTCAATGAGCGAGTTATATTTTCGTTCAAGGACATGGTAATAGGAATAAATGAAAAAATAGTGAATTGTCAAATGTCGAGGCAGATTCAAATTGGTCATGGTGAACCTCCAGGAAGTCCTTTGTCCATGTCCTCTTCGCTATATCTTTTCCTGGGACATATGCACATATTCTTGTAAATTAACAGGAATAACATTATCAGTATAAACTCTTTCAAGTTCTGAAGCAAGCAGGAGTAAAATATAGGGAGTGTTAAGGTTATTTACAACTTGTACAAAAACCAGACAGTGGTTGTCAGAGTTGAAGGGCATGAAAGGGATGCAGTGGTTGGAAAGGAAGTAAGACAGGGTTGTAGCCTTTCCCCAATGTTGTTCAATTTGTACATTGAGCAAGCTATAAAGGAAATCAAGGAGAAATTTGGAGAAGGAATTAAAGTTCAGGGTGAAGAATTAAAAACATTGTGTTTTGCCGACGACATAGTAATTCTGTCAGATACAGCAAAGGACCTGGAAGAGCAATTGAACAGAATGGACAGTGTGCTGAAAGGTGCATATAAGATGAACATTAACAAGAGTAAAACTAGAGTAATGGAGTGCAGTGTAAGAAAATCAGGTGATGCTGATGGCATTAGATTAGGTAACGAAACAATAAAGGAGGTTGATGAGTTTTGTTACTTGGGCAGTAAAATAACAAATGATGGTCGCAGTACAGAGGATATAAAATGCAGAATGGCAATGGGTAGAAAAGCGTTCTTGAAAAGGAGAAATTTGTTAACATCGAATATTGATTTAAGCGTAAGGAAGTCCTTTCTGAAGGCATTTGTATGGAGTGTTGGCTTTATGGGAGTGAAACATGGACGATAAACAGTGTGGACAGAAAGAGGATAGGGCTTTTGAAATATGGTGCTACAGAAGAATGCTGAAGATTAGGTGGGTGGATTGCATAACTAATGAGGAGGTACTGAACAGAATTGGGGAGAAAAGAAATTTGTGGCATACCTTGACTAAAAGAAGCAATAGATTGGTAGGACTAATTCTTAGACATCAATGAATTGTGAATTTAGCGTTGGAGGGAAGTGTGTGGGGTAAAAACTGCAGAGGAAGACCAAGAGATGGATACAGTAAGCATATTCAGACAGATGTAGGTTGCCATTCTTATGTGGAGATGAAGAGGCTTGCTCAGGATAGGGTATTGTGGAGAGCTGCATCAAACCAGTCTCCGGACTGAAGACCACAACAACAACAAAAACAACATTATCAGGGCACAAAACTGTTATAAGAGTCTATGCAGGTGAATAGGGAATATCATAAGGGATATGCACGGTGTGTGGGAGCTGGAATCTGTGATTCACGCCTACTGTAGAGCGTCCGGGACCAATACAAATGGGAAAAAAGTAAGGTTTTAAATCTCAGAGGTTTCAAACAGATCAACATAGATTGGGAAAAATTGGTATAACAACATAAAACATTATGGATCACATGACAGCATGTACAATAATGGCTTTAAATTGGAAAGATGCAGCAGATAAAGTTCAAAAGGCCATTATTGGAAACAAGTTGTAGTAAGCTTTTAAGTAATTACAGTGAAATTATCATGAAGATACTATGTGGACGAGGCTAACACTCGGCCATCTTATGCTCGCACAACAGTGTCTGCCTTATCTGTGCCCACGGCCCCCCTACGTCCACACCTCAACAACTTTCGGCTGCTACAAACTCTGTCGAGTCAACTCACCATGCATTTTCAGCAGCTGACACTTTCACCACAGGCACTGATCGTCACTACACTGCCACGGGACACTTCTGTCACCACAATGAATGCCTTGATGAGCCATTCAGCCCCCCCCCACCCTCCCAGGATTTCATCAGCAGCATGCCATCAGCTTGTCAACGCCATCCTCCAATGCCGATTCATGATGAAACTGTCGAGCTGGCAGTCGCTCAAATGCCACACCTTACACGTGTCGACACCGAAGTTGCCCCCCTGTGTTGCACCCATAGGAGTACTCCATACTATGGGTGGGGGAGAGGACAGGGGGTGGCACAACTAATTATTGATATCATTGGACAAATACCTAATCTTTTTGAGCTACCTTCTTGCGGGTTTTAGCTTCAGGAGCTTCCGCCATGTCGATAACAATAAATTTCAGTTCAGATGTAAATGTGGTATTTATTGGGGAATCTAACCCTCTAAATCCCATAATTGAAATGGTACAAGGCATTCAACAACATAGCCAGTACCAATGAAAGGCTGTTGGATGGACTCTGTGGTACACATCTGTATCAACAGTGTCATTGATTGATACAATAATACACAGATATATCTGCAGTGAAAATATAAATATCTGGAAATTGATTTGAGAACAAATAGCTCTCATTACAAGGATCTCCCCAGAGAATATAACACTATCTTTGTTACATAGACCTCAAGAACAATATTTCCCTGAAGCAAAAAATAACACTGTCTTCTTGTTGCTGGTAATAATAAATAAAAACTGGGAGAAACAGCATCAACAAACTAAGTTCAGATAGCATCAAAGACTTCAAGATATATATTCAGTACAAGTATCACAAAATTGAAAGGTATACAAACTATTAACAAAAGTATGCAAATTTTCTAAAAGTTATATTTGAAAGAATGGGGATTGGTTAAAAAAAGATGACCATAAAGTGACAGGTGCTTTAATTATGTTTACTGCGTATGTGTGTATATTAATCTGAATGCTCATAATGACTTTCAGAGAGGAGGTTGAAAGGATGTGAATTAAAAATTCACAGAACAGAATTTTAAGTATTACCCTTTGTATTTATCTTTAAATAATTGTGGGCTTTATTTTACGACCTGATTCCACCTGTCTGCTTTGATCCATGGTTTCATCAACATGCTGGAAAACCTGTATACAGGATAATATCTTAATATTTATGCATTATAGATAATAAATAACCTGTGGCTATCCTCGTAAATTACAGATTAGAACAACAGAATGTACCATCAATCACAGGTCTCAGCCCAAAATTTCACGCATTCGGCGCTCAACTGCAAGGGTGGTGGTGGGGGGGGGGGGAAGAGGGGGAAAAAATTGTCTCTGTTAACATACACCTCACTATCAAAGTGAAGCTACAGATCACTTTTTAACCCTTGTGTCCACAATAAAAAAATCATACTTTGATCTATAACCAGGTTACCTGGGAACCCAATGAATTTATTGCCATACAGTCCTGGTTGGCAACACTTAGCCCTGGGTATACACACAATTGTTGCAACAAGACATCCTAATTGTTGCTGGATACAGTTACTAGTGTTTCACAGTGTTGTGAACTGTTCATTATTGTGTAAGCTTTGTTACTGCGAATATCAACTTTATATTCTCACTGATGATAAACTGGAACTCTCTAAATCTGAATACAGCAGATTAAGCTATGAAGCAAAGGAAGAGTATATTATAAAGTTATTGACTATTGATACAGAAGAGGAAGTTGCTGCAGTTTTCAGTGACAATGATTCTACAGATGAATGGGTGATGAGTAAGTAGGATGCTGCTGCTTCAGACATTGAAGATGCTATTAGTGCTTGTAGTGATATTGAAGTTGAAATAGAGACAGGTGATACTAGTAGTGATGAACATGACAGAGCTGACAAAAACAATTATGCAACTGTGCTTCCTTCATGCAATCTAAGTGGCAAAGCTGAAACCAAATGGCATAAGGAACCTTTCGGTACATGAAAGTTGCTGAAGCATAATATTTTGCAGCAAAGGGCTGGTCCGACATGTACAATCAAACTTCACAGACTGTAATATCAATTCAGAAGGTCCAGAGAAAATGTGGAAGCCATTGACAACTGAAGAATTTTACACATATCTTGGTATACTGATTACAGCTGGAGTAATATTCTCTAACACTGAACACACAAAGGAAATGTGGAAAATAAATGCGTACCCACTGTATCGTCCAATCCTGTCACTCAACAGGTTGGGCAAAGTGTCTACCATTATTTTGATAACCTGCAGGAAGTGTCTATGAACATTATGAATCTTCCACTTAAGGGCCCTGTAATAGTGATTACATCTCAGAACTCCAGCGTAACATCTACTTCCTACTCAGATCCTTAAAAATTTTCCAACTCCCTTCTTGCAAAAATAAATTGACTTCAACAGCTGCTTCACAACTTGTGCCATCTGGATCCTGTCTTTCCATCCCCCTTTTCCCCATTTTCATACCCATATTAGCTTCCATGAGTTGTATTGGTGGAAAATGTACCTTATATCATGTAATTTGTCAAACCTCAATTTCTGTTAGTCCCTGTAAAATCCTTCCACTTCACTCCACTAATCAACAGATGCTCTTTTCTACACTCCCTGCCTCTGCTTTCTTACTCTCTATAATGCACCCTTCGGTTTCATCAATCTCCAATTCACTCTTGAACTTCCTCACACACCACACACAATATCACCATGCTCTTCTCTAATCTCCCTGCCTCTGCCTTCTTACTATCTCTAATCCACCCTTAGACTTCATCAATATCCAATTCACTCTTGAACTTCCTCCCATACCACACACAATATCACCAACATGTACTGGGACTGGCCCAAACATACCACATTCTCATCCTGTTCCACTTCTTCCACTTCCTTTCAATGATCAGCCTGCTTTTCATCCAACCCTTTCTTCTCCTCCCATCTTCTTCTTCCTCACTCCCAAGTCCAACTAACATGAGTCCTTATCCCAGGTATGCAGCAGTTACAGGAGAACATAGTTAACTGGGATAATAGACCAATGTATAATGTATAATTGTGTGGTGGGAGGGGGAGAGAGGGAGGAGGGGGAGGAGGAGGAGAAAGGGGGGGAGAGAGAAAGAGAGAAAGAGAGAGAGAGAGAGAGAGAGAGAGAGCTCTAAAAGGCATTGTCCACAAGTTCAAAATGTTTTTTATGCACTCATCAACTGCTTAATAGCTAACTATACTAACCTATACTGTGTGGCACTACCTTCACTGCCTCCATAATTTGTAAGCCTAACATTTAAAAAACTACATACTGACCCCAGCTAACTGATTTGAAGTACGTTCTTTCAGTTCAGAAAGATGTTGTACTTCCATTTTAGTGTCCTGTAATGTTTTATCCTTTTCATTCTTTTCACAGTGTATACGAAGAATTTTTTCACTTGCTTCCTTGAGTTTTTGTTCAAAAGCATTACACACTATCTGCCATTGATTTTCATTTTTTTCATGCTGTTCTCTCTCACTGTTCACTGAAAAACAAAAAGACCTTTCCTTATAAATTGATATTACAATACTTTATATAATTGAATGATATGCTCAAAATCTTTTACAACTGTGAAGAAACACTCAAATGAAGTTAACAAAAGCTTATGCTTAACAAAAACACACAATTAAACAATGGAAATTCCAGGAAGGATTCAACAATATTTTTGAGACGGATAGGTTGCTTACTCATCACAGAGACATCCAATGAGGCACAGAAATAAAAGAAAATACATTATAGTTTTCGGCCGTTTAGGCCTTCATGGAAGATTGACCACAACAGCTGGAGATTTTGTTGTGTCTGTGTGAGTGAGTGTGTGTTTGTGTCACTGACCAATGAAGACCTAAACGGCCGAAAGCTATAACATTATTTTCTGTTATCTGTGCCTTTCTGCGGCTCATCGGACGTTGTTGTGTTGAGTAAGCAACCTATCCTTCTCAAAAATAAAGAAGGCAATTAATTACTTTTCACTTAAAGACAGAAGAAATGTAACAGAAGTTATGAATAGTTGTCATCAGTTAACGAACCAGCATCTTTCCTGGGTCAGTGTTTGCGTGTTAGTGAATTTCCATAAGCCATTAACTTGATAATTTAAGACACCTGTTTCTGTTTGTTACTGTCAAAATATGAACTGAGACTGCACATATTTATTGAAGCCCACATGAAATATCATTTTTCTGGTGTTGTTATTGAAATAAGTAAATGTTGATCAAATTCTCTTGGGCTTCCGGCCACATCAAGTGATTTAAAATCCACAAGCTTTTGGCTGAGATCTCCTGGGCCATTGTCAAGTGGTGACTGTTGAATCATTGCTGTGCTGTCGTTATATAATTGTAGTGCTTCCTATGATGTCACTGGTGCTCGCAGCATCACCGTATATGGTAATGTTCTGGTTGCATAACTGCCACACCTGCTTCAACTGTGCGTTGGCTGGATCCAAAGCTGTGCTTAGCTGCAAGGTGCTGTCTTTATTAAGAGTTGTTTTTTTTTCCCTCCACATATTTAATTTCAATCACCTCTTTTATTATGTAATACCAGAAAGTATTTCTTCTTGTAATGGCTGATGTCTCGTTGAATGCAATGTAATTTTTGTTTTCCAGAGCATCATTCGTAATAACCTAAATGGAAACATCTTTCAAGTGCTTTTCAATAGTGTGTACTGTCTGCCCCATGTAAAACTGTCCATACCCACAAGGCATCTTGTATACAACTGCCTATATAAGTCCTACATCATCTTTCACAGGCCTCATTAGCTATTGGGGTTGTGTCCGGGTGGTTCAGCCAAACCAATTATTCGCCGAATCTAGCACACTAGCTTCGGATTTGAGATTCAGGGCATAATGGCCGAATACTACCGAATCCTGAATCCAAATTCTTATATACAAACCTTTAGTTACGAATGTTGTAATTTGCTTCGCATAACAGTGCGCTTTCATTTGCGTTATTTATTTTATTTTCCATAGATCCGCTGAAATACAATGTCCTAAAGCGAAACGACCTCACTTTGAATAGTTCTGATAAATGGCGCTAGGAGCCGCCACAAGTAACTTTTCCCATCTGGCGCTAAAACTTTTGCGCTCATAAAAATAATAAATAAAATAAGGATGACGAGTCTAATTTCCTTTTCATTTTCGACTAAAGAATTTTAATACACCATTCAACATAGGAAATAGAACTTTAGTATTGCTCAACTTCAAATGTACCAACCTTTCAAACATAAGTAGCAACAAAAATAACTTTTTTTCACGTAAATACCAACAATACATAAGGCTTTAGAATTCTTACACGAGTTGCCTCATTCTGATTTCACGTATTGTTTCGTCAAATTTTGTGAAGTGCTTGGGTGTGTGAACTGTAACGAAGCACTAGGATTTCAAGAAGAAAGTTATTTATTATGGGGGAAAAAGTTATAATCATGCACCATCCAGGCGGGATGATGTCAATTCAGCAACCACTTGTCTGTTTCAATAAATCGGCTAAGGTAAAGCTTAAACACATGTACACCTACTGCCTTTTGAAAAGTGATAGACAGCTGGGACCAACAGGTCGTGTAAAATGTGCAAGTGTACCAATGGAATGATGATACATGGAAGTGGGTTCCAAATCAGATTGCCTACCAGGGATTTAAAAATGTTCAATGCCGAATGCACTAGACTGTACGAGGGATGATGTTCTGTAGTACGAAAGAACTGTGACTCAGAATTACCGCACCGGTATCTAATTGCTGTTATAAACATTTCGTAAAATTTTTGTTATTAGTCTAATGAAATTGTTTTATATTTCCGCATTTAGTTTCATACAATAGCTGTACATTTGAAGTTTTATCTAAAAGCTACATTTAAATTCCGTCCGCCTAACAAACCCGAAAAACAACGGCGAACTTGGGAGAATATATACCTTGAATATATGTATCACGTCAATGTTTACATTTGTATCATTCTTTTGCTGGAATAGTTAGAAATGAAGCACGGCAACTGACTTCTAGCACCGGAACTGATTTTTAAATCTTCTAGGAATAAAAATTCTGTGCAGACAAGTTACGTGATCTTAAATGTTTTAAAGAATAAATAAATTTACAAAATATTCTTGGTTAACCCTCTGGAATGCGCAATTTGCACGTTAAGTACTTTTCACAGTTCTGAAATGTCTCCGTGGCAATAACAAGTACACACAAATCGAATAAACACGGATTTCCCTCTGTCTGAATGTCCTGTTCATCACTCACAGAAAGTCTGATATGAAGAATCTATTTTTTAACTTATTTTTGACTCTTCCCCTTTGGAAAAAAAAGAAAGAAAGAAAGAAAGAAGACGGAATCCATCCGTTCTAGGACTGTATTCTTTAATTATTTTTTATTTCATCAAAATGAAACAGTTTGTAATAGAGTGAAAAAGTTTATTATTACCTTTTAAGCATCTAAACAACATATATATCAAAATGTTTCATGCAAATTTCTTTTAAGGCTAGGGGGTATTAAAAAATTTAAAATAAAAGTGTAATTGAAATTTATATTTCTTAAACTTTACTGTTAATACTGTCATTTGGGATCCACTCCAGAAGGCTTTAACTTCATCACTGGCTGTGATAAGAGTAGTAATTCTTTTTAAATACATGTACTTGAGGTGACAGATTATTTTGGTTCGAGATTTGGAAGATTCGATTTGGGTTTGGGATTTGGCACATGTTTTACTTAAGATTCGGTATTCGGATTCGAATTGTTAAATTGGGGTTCGACCCATGCCTATTAGCTATCATAATTTTTCTCACTTTAGGTACTTTGAGAAATCTGTTTTATGATGCATAAAAGAAAAAGAAGATAATCATCTGATACCAAATGATGTCAATTCAACAAGAGGCTAAAAGATAATACAATATTGTCTTGGAAACCTAGATTGTGATTTGTGTTCCATAAAGTTTTTGTGTTTCCAGATATAGAGCTAACTTACTGTGACTCTAGTTTAGTGAAAGTCATTCAACTGGTACAACTATATCATCTTTTCCTCAATGGGGAAAAGGGAAACTGATTGGAGGTGTTTTTCAATTAAATGGTACTCAAATACTATTATTTATTCCAGAGGTAAAAATTATGAACAAAGAACTTTATGTGGAATATTGCATGTTCCTAAGTGTAAATCTAAAACTAGTGAGAAAAATCTTTCATGACTTTTGAGTAAAATCTGTAAAACATGAGCAACACTTCCAAATTGAGAATTCCTCAAATGTTAAAAAAAAACTGCACAAATGTAAGTACACGAGTGTAAATGAATGAGAATGGCATTTTAAAGTGACTGTAGTTTATATTTATTTTCTTGATTTCATGGAAAATAAGCATTTTTTTGATAACATACAAGTTGAAGAAAAATTTTCAGTTTTATAATTTTATCAATCCCATTAATTTTGAGTCATGAACTTCAGAGGATAGTATTCTCAGAACCTGGGAGGTGATGAGCTAAAATATCATAGTTCTTCATTTTTATTCATACATAAGCAGCCAGCCAAGATAAACTGAGGTCCTTCCCTTCTATGTGTAATAAAAATGGAAGAGGTGTTTCCAGGTACAAAGCTGAGCTATTTTTCCAACTGAGCATCACTGGAAAAAATAACTTGGTTGTATAATGAGAGGCATCTAAATTAGTTGACCATGTTGAAAAAACCTGATAGATCACACATTTTAAACCAAGTAAAAAAAATGAAACTACAAGTAATATAACAATGGAGCTTTACATACAGAGTTTCCTGTAGTGGTTTGCCTCATTAAGGTGCCTGCTATGTAAAACCTCAAATTTTTCTATGAGTTGTTCATAATTCTCCTTAATGGAATCATTTCGGGAAACTAGATTGTCTCTAGTTTTTTCAAATGATACAAAAGTAGTACTCATATTTTGAAAATAATCCTGCAGTATTCCAGAAATTTTGCGGGTGTGCTGAACTCTGAAAGCATGAAAACATGTCAGTAATACCAGAAAACCTTATGATAAATGTATTATGAATATCATATAATCCAAGGACTAAATATAACAACTGACAATTGAGACTCAATTCCTGTTTTTCAAAAAGTTTGAGCAAAATTGATATATAATAAAGTTTATACCTGCATCAGTGCACATTTTAATTCTTATGCGACTATTAGGATCACTTAACAAAAAGAATATTTAAAAATATAATACATATAAATAAAATAACTGTTCTACAATTGGTGACAAAAGATAATGTTCTTTCATACATCATTCACTTTGGACTTTTACGATTATTTACAGAAAGACAATTTTTTCATTTCTTGTTTTTTTATTCTATAACTTGTTTGGAAATTGAACCATAACAGTATTATATGTTTCCAAACATGACTTTCAGCTCCATGTCAGAGGATAAGAAATTGGTACAATCATCACCAATTAAGAAAAAAAAATGTTCTAGTTAATAATCAGTGGATAATAACACAATTCTTGCTATCCTCTCCTATGGATATTCATCAATTTGGATCTAACAATTATCTAACTTAAAAATGACAAACATGCAAGAGAATCCAAGAATGAAAAAACTGTCTACTCAAAGGAAATTGCTCAGTTCTACAAGGAAATTTGTTCACAGACTGATTAGGGAGTTACACACATAAAAAATGGTTATAACTCACCTGCCAAACAAAAGTTCTCTGGTGTTCTATGCAGTGGTCAATTGGTATTATCTACCAAGTAATAGACCAACAAAACCCAACAAACCGTTTCTTTTATATTAAAACAGAACCTAAAAACACTTTTCCACTGCGTACCAACTTCATTCAATTACAACTTGCATGAATGCAATACTGAACCCTACATGGCATGCTGTCAATGCATTCATTTAACCACTGAGGTCTAATTTATCCCATTGTTTAGTGACAAATTTCATGGTTGGTCCTGATGTGCACACACAGCTCTTTTAAATTATCCCAAACATGTTCACTTGTATTCATATCAGGAGAACAAGGAGGCTAAATCTATTGTGCAATACTGGCATGATTGATGAAACCACTGATGATTCCTTAATGATGGATTTAGAATTGTTGTCCATAAACTTTCCTGAAATGCTGGTGAAACATTCAATGATTTTTCCAAAACTCATCTTGATATTTCCCTATTTGTGGGTCTAGTTGATGTTCCGCATGAATGAGTAGTGCTTCAGATACAATTGTGTCTGTGATCAGGTCAATGACACCATGAATGCCAAGCAATCTACATAGATGCAACACTTTTGGCTTCCTAATTTGATACATTTTGTTCCAGATTTTCTCCACTCTCTGATCACTTTCTCCAGGACACAAAAAGTATAGGCAACAACTCATTTTCTTTGCCCGACTTCAGTTTTTATTTCAAAACTTTTAGATAATTCTCCACAGAACTCGTCTTTAGATGAGGTCTTCATCACTTTATCTTTGATAATATTTTTAATTTTGGATCTAAACACTTTATAATACTGATAAGGGATATTTTTTTCTTTTTCAAACAACGTAAAATCCAACTGGAATGTTGGCCTCGCAAAGACCTTCCAGACAGACATTTACCCTCTCGACCGAGTCTGCAAACAGATTTCCTGTGCCATATCCTTACATACCACCAATCCTCTCTCCACTCCTACTAACCTGTCACAAGGGAGTGTCCTTGTCAAGCAGTACCACCCCGGATTGAAACACTTAAATCACATCCTTCGTCAGAGCTTCGATTACCCGTTATCATGCCCATAAATGAGACAGATCCTACCCAAGGTTCCTGTGACCCCTCCATCCCTACCACACTCCCAAACCCAACCCCTTACCACAGGCATCATATCCCCAGGGAAGACTATGATGCAAAACCAGTCCAATCCACCCATCCAACACTTCTTATTCCAGTCTTTTCACAGGCTTATCCTACCCCATCAAAGATCGGACCACCTGTGAAAGAGGCCATCTGATTTACCAATTCTCCTGCAATTATTGCACAGTGTTTTAAATTTTACATTGGTATGACACAAACCAGCTGTTCAACAGAATGATTGGTCACCATCAAACTGTGGCAATAAGCAAGATGGACCACCCTGTGACATAGCCTGTGGCTGAACACAACACTCTTGATTTCAATCGGTGCTTTACTACCTGAACCATCTGGATCCTCCCCTCCACCAGCAGACCTTTTGAATTGTAAAGATTGTAGTTGTCTCTTTGACACATTATATGGTTCCATTACGGAGTACAAATGTCTGAAAAATGAAGTTGACAGGAAATGCAGACTGACTAAGTAGTCCAGGACCTTTATGCATAGAATAGGAAAAAATAGGGGAGAGATGAAACCTTTTGTAATAGTCTCAGTTTGATGGCCTAGTTAACATACCAAAAGTCCCCGAAACTCCGGGCTGTGGAATCACGGATATGATGTCATGAATATGGCTGACCTAAGAATTTGTGCTGTAATTTTTGAACAGCTATAAATTCCCACAGAATTAACATAAAAAGGTCCTTTTTGCATCAAATTACAGAGGAAGGGGAGAAAAAAAATTATGTAGCTGTTTATTATGTATATATAACATTCCTTCTGAGTTATATTAATCGAAAAGGAGAAAAAAAAATTTTCAAACACTTTTTTGGGGTTTCTCTATGAATAACTGGGTAATTATGGCACAAATTGGCAATTTCTTTTCATTAATCATGTAGCACATTCTTAGAGCATTCTTCTAATACCAATATGTTTTTCTTACCATTAATGATAAGAGAGTTATCTGAATTTGTTTTACGAAAGGTGTAACTCTTCACTAGTCAGACTCACATTCTGTAATACATTTTTCCCACAATTTCTCAAGAACAGATTTCTAGTATGGATATCATCTACAGTATTTTATTATATGCAGTAGATGAGAATAAACGTCTGCAGCAAAGCATCTGCATTGTCACATTTGATCAACTTTTATTTACAAGGCTACACAAATTGTGGCCAAAAGAGAAAGCACAGGAGAATGTCAAATGTTGTAGTAAAACTTCCACACAATTATGTCATTCATGGACGCAATTGGATTCATCATGGGCAGAAGTGGACTTAGAGAGTTATGATCCATTATGTACGCCCCAATCATTGATATAATGCTAAAAGGGCACTCATTAAGAGCTCATTTCATCAATCAGTTCGGCCTTGGAGTTCATTTCATGCAGAATCTGGACATTGATCAAACTACCTCTGCAAACCTGCAAGCATTACATACTGCCACATTAAACAACATTCAAGCTATTGAAAATTTCCCCAACATGCCCACGATAATCACATCAATGCAGAAGTTACAGAATTTTATGAAGGAAGCAGCATCTAGCAATTGGACTGCCAAATTGTGTGTGCAGTACTTTGAACAAGTTAGTATAATGAGGCTTTTAGTCCATGCTGAGTGCACAGGTGATTGGGCATTGCATGTAGAAATGGTGAAAAATATGATTCCTTTTTTCCATGCAGCTGGCCACCTTGCATATGCAAAGTGTGCCCATTTATATATACAACAGATGTCAACCCTTTAAGATAAGCTGACACCACAAGAGTTCCAAAAATTTGTCACCACAGGACAGTTTGCGATTAGACTTATCAACAAAATGTGAATCAGTAATTGGAGTAACATGACAATAGGACAAGTACTGATGAGATTGTTCAAATCATCTGGTGGCCTCACACATGGACATGGGATAACTAGTAGCACCCTGAATCAATGAGTGCAGGGGATATATGCATGTTCAAAGCTCACTGAGCACTTCGAGGAATTTGTGGTGTAGAGGTAACTCCTCTGACCAATATGTTCAGCTAAGGAAATCACAACAAGCACATGATAATATTGATTGTTCAAAATTGGTGGCGTGGTTCGACTCATATTCTCCACTCTCAAATCGTTCTGAGCTTTTATCATTGTCAAGTGATATTATAGCAAGTGAGGCTATTAACTGAGACGATGCAGTTAATGTCAGAAAAGCTGCAGTGGGACGAATTGTAGGTAAAACATTCACGGAAGTTCATTTACGCGGGCATTAGCACACATGACTAGCGCTGTCAAGATCAACTATGATATTGTTACACCTATTAACACCATTCAGCTATTCTTCAGAGTAAGTTGTGTTGCGAAAACTGATGATGACCTCCAGAAATGCTTAAAACATGAACTGACAACTCATCCCTCATCCTTGTTTGATGATTATTACATGATAAAAACACAAAAATCTGTATTGTATGATATATTAACTGTATATTAAGTGACAAGCATCTCTCAAAAATTGTGGTTATGTTGTATATGGTGGATATTTATTTCAAAGAATTGTTTGGACACAATGTTTGACTTACAAAGAATTATATGGACTGTATGTAAATTATGCGAGGAAACATTTTGGTAATAACTGCACTGTTGTTTTTGATGGTTATTCCATGTCCAGCACCAAAAGCAAAGAGCACAGACGACATCAGGTAAAATGTCAGTCACTTGACATTCAATTTACAAAATATGTGTGTGCAGTGTGCCAAGCAAAATTTCTGAATAATTCTGGAAATAACGAACGATTCATTGCTGGTTTAAGAAGTCATCTGGTATATGGTAATATTTTGACACAGCAATCACAGGCTGATGCTGATAAACTGATTGTTGAAAGAATACTGGAGATGGCAAAGGAGAAGGCAACTATGGTGGATGGTACGGATGTCGATTTACTCGTCTTTATAATTGCACTTGATTGTGCCCATTTACTTTCAGAAGTTGTCTGTGGGAAAAGCCCCTCAGGGACTTATCACATTACATCCCTCCAAGAAGCACCTGGGTGTTTAAGTCAAGGTATATTAGTTTTG
This sequence comes from Locusta migratoria, assembly GCA_026315105.1. Classification (NCBI taxonomy): domain Eukaryota; kingdom Metazoa; phylum Arthropoda; class Insecta; order Orthoptera; family Acrididae; genus Locusta; species Locusta migratoria. Next base: position 504,382,958 of record CM048746.1, on the reverse strand, counting down.
AATGTTGTATATGAATGTGACACATCGTCCTTTTTTGGCCAAGGGAAGAAAAAGCATTCAGACTCTTCTAAACACAGCCTAATCTACAGATAATAATTTCTAAGTTCAATAATGACAACACAAATGCTCAAGAAATAACTGAAGCAGGAGAGAATTTTGTCAGCATTGTATGTTGTACCTAAAGGAATGATGTCATTAATTAGTCGTAGATATCAGCATTTCGTAAAAGCTGTGTCAACAAGTCCAGTCACCTCCCAGATAGATCTTGCTCGACTTCCTCCAACATCTATGGCAGCAAGAGAGCATTCAAAACATGTTTATCTTCAGGAGCAGCAGTGGAGGAGCAAAGAGTTGCTACCCACTTCTTGGGGATGGGTCTCTAAAAATGGTTCTCTTCAGCCAGTTTTAACTAGAGAACCTCCTGCTCCCAACTTCATCTTAAAGTTAATATCTTGCAAGTGTGAATCGAGATGTGAACAAAATTGTCAATGTCGCAGTGTTGGTTTACAGTGTTCTGTTTTATGTGGATATTGCAATGGCAGTGGCTGTAGCTACTAAAAATATTTCCGGTTTTGATGAGGATAATGAACCTTCTGCGGAGTAGTGTGATTGAGAAAGATGATTCAGGTGTTTAAGATGTGATTCATATTTTTAACACCAAATTTATGAAGACATTCAGCTACTTATATTGTAACAATTGTATTCGTGTGTGGAACTCCGTATTGGTGTTCAGTGTGCAATCTGTTCATTTTTTGCACATATGCATTTATTATTCCTGGTCAGAGTGCACCCTTATTAGTTGATTCAGTGACAAAATAATATTTTAGTAATGGTTGGTTCCTTTTTGACAAAATAATTTACGTCTCACCATTAACCAGGCAGTAAAGCTGGTAAAAACAAACACATATATGTCTATATAAATGAATGAATCCATATAAGACTTGTAAATGTTTAATACAAATCAGCACTTTGTATATTTAGATATATATTATTTATTTTTGTAAAAATAAATGCTGAGATGTGTGCAATGTTTTTACGAACAATTGTTTCACTATCTTTTGAGAATATTCACATGTACTTGCAAGTCTTGAACATCATTTTGAGAAATATCTCTTTACAATCACAGCATGCAGTCTGGCTATGAACACTCACACCTTACAGTAAATAATTTCAGATAAGTCCCTTATTATTAATGGTAGGAAAGACATACTAGTATTTTTTTAAATCTCTAAGAATTTTTTACATAATTAATTTTTAAAAAATCATCATTTCGTTGCATAATTACGCTGTTATTAATAGTGAAACTTCAAAAATGTGTTGAAAAATGATATTTTTTCTGTTTTTGTTAGTATAACTCATAAGAAATGTTATAAATACATGTGTTATTGCTATATAAACGTTTTTCAGCTATTCCTGTGTAATTTGGCACAAATGAATTTTGAACAATAAGTAGTTCAGACAAAAAGATGAATAGAAGCTTTCGAAATATGGTGCTACCTATGAATGATGAAAATTAGATGGGTAGAACATGTAACTAATGAGAATGTACTTAACCGACTTGAGGAGGAAAGGAGCTTCTGGCATACCCTGACTAAGAGAAGCGATGTATTGGTGGGACACATTCTGAGACCTCAAGGAATTGTCAACTTAGCATTAGAGGGTAGTGTGTGGGATAAAAATCATAGAGGGAACCGAGGGATGAATACAGTAAGCAGATTCAAAAGGATGTAGTTTGCCAAACTTATTCTCAGATGAAGAGACTTGCACAGGACAGAGTAACATGGAGAGCTGCATCACACCAGTCTGCAGACTGAAAACAACAACGGTCCCATGACCATCCTGGTCTCAACCTAAGTTAATGTGCCATCCCTACACCCTATACCTAATATTCCCTCCACATTCCTAATTCAGTATCCTGTATCTCTCGAATTCATGTCTTCCTCCACCTGTGTGGACCTCTTACAATACCCCTTTAATCAGGGTTTTATTTTATTATTATTATTATTTATTGTTCAAATCTCCCTCCCTCCCCAAAAACCTCTACATCTCACTTTTATCATCTTCCACCCCCTTCCTTTCACTACATTCAATGCTGCATCTCACTTTCCCAGCCATCAGAGCCTTTACAATCCATCATGCAACACGGATCTTTCCATCCTCACCATTCCCCTCCTCACTCACTGTCAAGATACTTGTAGTGCTGAAGTGGCCAGAGATGGTAGTTGTTTGTGTATAGTTGTCTGAGTGATTGTATGAATGTAATTTTATTTTAGTTATTATTATTATTTGAAGAAGGCCATGGCCAAAAAATTTAAGTTGTGTGAATGTGATTATTTTTCGTGCCTGTCAGCGGTACTGTGGATGTCTTTACAGTGAATTGATAAGGGATTCTTTGTCAATGCTTTCATTATATCTACAAAGGTAACAGTTGTGCCTTTGGTCTCAGTTTCATCTTTTCCACAATAGTTTTTAGATTCCAGGCCTGTTCAATATATCATCCATTTTTCGAAAACCCACCTTGGTATTCCCCTATTTGTGGGTCTAGTGATGTTCTGTCTGATTGAGTAGCACTTTAGATAGAATTTTATGCGTCATTGGCAGAAATGATATCCCCCTATAATTGAAGCATGCCACTGAATCACACCAGAGGAGTGGCCGTGGAGAAGCAAGTCATTGTGTGGTTCCTGAAGAGGGGCAGCAGCTTTTTAAGTAGTTGCAGAGGCAACAATCTGGATGATTGACTGAGCTGGGCTTGTAACAATCTAAAATGGCAGCCATGCAGTTACTACAAATGGCTCAAAGCAAGGGGTAACTACAGTCGTTAATTTTCCTGAGGACATGAACCTCTACTGTATGATGATGATAGAATCTTCTTGGATAAAATACTCTGGAGGTATAATGATCCCCCATTCGGATCACTGGACAGGGACTACTCAGAAGGATGTCGTCATCAAGAAAAACAAAGGCAGCATTCTATGGATCAGAGTGTGAAATGTACTAGCCTATCCCTTAATCAGGTAGGTCAGTTAGAAAACTTGAAAAGAGAAATAGATAGGTTAAAGTCAGACATGGTGGGGATTAGTGAAATTAAGTGGCAGGATGAAGAGGATTTGTGGTCAGGTGAGTACAGGATTAAAAATACACAATCAGTTGGTGGTAACACAGGAGTAGGTCTGATAATGAATAAGAAAAGAGGAATGTGGCTAAGTTACTATGAACAGCATAGTGAACGCTTTATCGTAGTAATGATAAACATGTAGCCAGCACCAATCACAGTGATACAATATATGTGCCAAGTATCTCTACTGATGAGGAGATTAAAGAAATGTATGAGGAGATAAAATAAATTATTAAAGCAGTTAAAGGAGAGGAAAATGTAATAAACGTAATTCTGTTGGGGGGACTGGAACTAGGTAGTAGGAAAGGGAAGAGAAGGAAATGTAGCAGGCGAATATGGACTGGGAAAAAGGAATGAAAGAGGAGAACTGCTGGTATAATTTTGTACAGGGCACAATTTAATCATCGCATCATGAAAGAAGGTTATAGATGAAGTCTACTTACCAGGCGAAGGAGCACAGGCAGTGATAGTAACAAATAAACACACAAACACACACACACACACACACACACACACACAAACACACACACACACACACACACACACACACACACACACACACACACACAAACGCTAGCTTTCACAGCCTAGCTGCTTCTTCTGCCTGACGAAGTTTGTATCAACACCTGCAAGAAACTTGGATGTTTGCACACAATGTAAGAGCAAATCAGTCTAAACAAATAATGCCTATGCTTGAAGATATGGTGCTGGAAAACATTAAACACATTTGAGAAATACTGATAAGGAGACTTGGTTATGTATGACATGATCACCGATTCCTCTGTGGGTTAATCAAGAAGCCCAAAACTGTTTCTTCAAAATTGTTCCCAAATAAACAAATATGATGCTGCTTGGTATAATCAAAGAGTACATCCTTCTAGGAATGACAGTGTACTTTAGATTGTACACAAGTTTTAATGATGAAGGATTCAAACACTGTACTGTTAATCACAGTGACATTTCAGGTTTAGAAAATAGATGCACATGCAAATAGTGTTGAAAGCACCTGGTCAATCGTAAGGATATTTCGTCACAGAACCAAACTGAATACTTTTTGATAGTTATTTGCTTGAAAAAGTGGCACAGAGAATATAGTCAAAAGAAGGATTTATTTATATATTTTACGAAGAATTCAGGAACAGTGTTAAAGCCCTAGTGAGATCTTTTTTTTTTTTTTTTTTTTTTTTTTTTTTTTTTTTTTTTTTTTTTTTTTTTAAATATGAAATCCTAGTGTAATCATCATCTTTATATTTTCAGATATTCGTTATTTGTTTTTATCCTATTATTTTCTTGGAGATGTGATCCATCCATGCAACAAAATAAATACCCATTTGTTGTGATGTCATAAACATATTATTAATAAAATAAAAGCAGTGTATAGTGCACCATTTATTACGGGACTGAAGGAAGTGGTGGTGGAAGGGTGCATAGGGCAGGTTTTACAACGGGGGCCGTTACAAGGGTAGGAGCCAGAAGGTAGGGAAGGTGGTTTGGGGATTTCCGTAACCCAGAAGGTGTACACGATCAAAGGCAGAGCCACTTGTGATAGTACCCACGTGATCTACCAACTGACATGCCTGCACTGTGAAGCGTTCTATGTGGGAATGACCAGCAACAAACTGTCCATTCGCATCAATGGATACAGGCAGACAGTGTTTGTTGGTAACGAGGATCACCCTGTGGCTAAACACGCCTTGGTGCATGGCCAGCACATCTTGGCACAGTGCTACACCGTCCGGGTTTTCTGGATACTTCCCACCGACACCAATCCTTCAGAACTCCGGAGATGGGAACTAGCCCTTCAGCATATTTTCTCTTCCCATTGCCCACCTGGTCTCAACCTCCGCTAAATTCGAATTCCCACCCACCATCTTAACATCTTTGCATCGGTTCTCTGGACAGAGCCTCTGCCTCAAGTGGTATCTAACTTCTGAACTTCTTTGCTTTCTACAGTATGTCTGCCTAAGTGTACTTGTGTCTGTGTGAATGTGTGGGTGTGTGTGCATTTGTTTTCCCTCCTTTTTTTTCTCCCAAGGTAAGTCTTTCCTCTCCCGAGATTGGAATGGCTCCTTACCCCCTTCCTTAAAACGCTCATCATTTCCTTTTCCCTCTCCTACCCTTCTGCCTGAAAAAGCAACTGGGTTGTGAAAGCTTGCGTTTGTGTGTGTGTGTGTGTGTGTGTGTGTGTATTCATTTATTTATGTGTGATGCTGTCACATCTGTGCTCCTTCGCCTGGTGAGTAATCTTCGTCTTTTTTTATATATAATTTTTCCTGCTAGGACGTTTTCATCTTAATATTCGTATCATATATATATATATATATATATATATATATATATATATATATATATACACAGTTCTACAGTATATATATACAGTTCTACAGTATGTCTGCCTAAGTGTACTTGTGTCTGTATAAATGTGTGGGTGTATGTGCATTTATTTACCTTCCATTTTTTCCCCCAAGGTAAGTCTTTCCTGTCCCGGGATTGGAATGGCTCCTTACCCCCTTCCTTAAAACCCTCATCATTTCCTTTTCCCTCTCCTTCCCTTCTGCCTGATGAAGCAGCTAGGCTGCGAAAGCTAGCATTTTTGTGTGTGTGTGTGTCTGTGTGTTTATTTGTTGCTATTACTGCCTGTGCCCCTTCGCCTGGTAAGTGTACTTTATCTATTTTTTACAATATATATATATATATATATATATATATATATATATATATATATATATATATATATATATATATATATATATATATATATAGAAGGAGACTTTCCAGATGGGAAAATAGGTATAAAATAGAGATTTTTGACTTACCTAAAGTACAGGATCGTCGACAGAAACACCAAACACACACAAAAACACACAAACATTCAAGCTTTCGCCACCAGTGGTGACTTCTTCGGGAAAAAGAGGAAGGAAGGAGAGGAGAAAGGGAAGGATACGGCTTTTAAGGAAGTGGAAAAGGAGCCATTCCAATCCCAGGAGTGGAAGGACTTACCTAAGGGGACAAAAAGGAAGGTAAACAAATACACACACACTCACACATATCCACATCCAAACACACCTAGGCAGACATTTGTAGAGGTCTGCCTAGGTGTGTTTGCATGTGGATATGTGTGAGTGTGTGTGTATTTGTTTACCTTCCTTTTTGTCCCCTAAGGTAAGTCCTTCCACTCCTGGGATTGGAATGGCTCCTTTTCCACTTCCTTAAAACCCATATCCTTCCCTTTCTCCTCTCCTTCCTTCCTCTTTTTCCCGAAGAAGCTACCAGTGGTCGCGAAAGCTCGAATGTTTGTGTGGTTTTGTGTGTGTTTTATGTTTCTGTCGACGAGCCTGTACTTTAGGTAAGTCAAAAATCTTTATTTTATACATATTTTTCCCATCAGGAAAGTCTCCTTCTAGAATATGATCTGGTTCAGAATCAAATTACCAGAGCCACCTCCTCATTCCTCCAAATCCAGAACCTTCCACCGAAGAATCCCAGAAGTGCCCCTTTTGTCACCGGATACTTTCCAGGACTGGAGCGGACTCTGAATGTGGCTCTCCAGCAGGGATACGACTTCCTTAAATCCTGCCCCGAAATGAGATCCATCCTTAATGACATCCTTCCCACTCCAACAAGAGTGTCTTTCCGCCGCCCACCTAACCTCTGTAACCTCCTAGTTCATCCCTATGAAACCCCCAAACCACCTTCCTTACCCGCTGGCTCCTACCCATGCAACTGCCCCCGTTGTAAAACCTGCCCTATGCACCCTTCCACCATCACTTACTCCAGTCCAGTAACCCGGAAGGTGTACACGATCAAGGGCAGAGCCACTTGCGACAGCACCCACGTGATTTACCAACTGACATGCCTGCACTGTGAAGCGTTCTATGTGGGAATGACCAGCAACAAACTGTCCATTCGCATGAACGGTCACAGGCAGACAGTGTTTGTTGGTAATGAGGATCACCCTGTGGCTAAACATGCCTTGGTGCACGGCCAGCACATCTTGGCACAGTGCTACACCGTCCGGGTTATCTGGATACTTCCCACCGACACCAACCTTTCAGAACTCCGGAGATGGGAACTTGCCCTTCAGCTTATTCTCTCCTCCCATTGCCCACCTGGTCTCAATCTGCGCTAATTCAAATTCCCGCCCACCATCTATAGCATCTTTGCATTGGTTCTGTGGATAGAGCCTCTGCCTCAATTGGTATCTCTGTCCAACTTCTTTGCTTTTTACAAATGTCTATCTAGGTGTGTTTGCGTTTCGATATGTCTGAGTGTGTGTGCATTTGTTTACCTTCCTTTTTTTCCCCTAAGGTAAGTCCTTCCACTCCTGGGATTGGAATGACTCCTTTTCCACTTCCTTAAAACCCATATCCTTCCCTTTTTCCTCCCCTTTTTTCCTCTTTTTCCTGAAGAAGCTGCCAGTGGTGGCGAAAGCTTGTATGTGTGTTTGTGTGTGATTTTATTTGTTTCTATCGATGAGCCGGTCCTTTTGGTAAGTCATCTCTTTTCTATTATTTATTTTTGTTTATCCCACCGGGAAAGTTTCACTCTATAATTTTCGTTTCATCAATTTGAATCTAACAATCAAGGTCGTTTGTTATTGCTCTGTTACCTTTCGAAATCTTTTCTGTCCTCTTACTTTCTCCTTCTGTTTATGTTCTACATAGTATTTTCACTCTCTTTTTATCTCCCTTGTTAGTTTACAATTCAATTTTCTCCAGGCAATTAGACTACATACAACAATCTGTACAACAATCAGTAATATTAACTTGCGAGCCTATCCAAACAAAACGACCCACGTCTTTATTATTATTTTTTATTCATATTCTCACAGATTCCGCCTTCAAAACTGCATCTCGATAATATCCCCCTTTCATCTACATTTCTCATTTTACTGCGTTAACATCATCTCAGAACTTCATTTACTATAACCTTTAATTGGCACTTCATAACAATTTTCGGCTTTTCATAACAATTTTCGGCATTTCGTAGCAACTTCGCGATTATTTCCACTCCGTTTTTCGATATATCCGTTTGTTCTTTCGACATTTCCGATCTTTTTTCTACACGTTTACATTTCTTAACAATTTTCGGCATTTCGTAGCAACTTCGCGATTATTTCCATTCCCGTTTTTCGATATTTCCGTCTGTTTTTTCCGACATTTCCGATCTTTTTTCTACACGTTTTCACTTCTATTCATTCGTTAGATTATTTTACCCTTCAACCTTATTCTACCAACAGAACGAATCCTTATAGTACACTTTTCTTTCATCCTCACACGGTTTGCAAAACTTTTCCAGATTTTCTTCACCCCATAACCTGTTAACCGCCCATACAACTGCCACACCCCTGTACATCACGTTGTTGACTAACTGTGATTGATCACAGTTTCAACAACGTTTCTCTTCTACTACTCTCTCGAACAGCTTTTTCTATTTTTTCCTATCTGAAAAATTCCTTTTGCTATTTGATCACATTTTTATTTCTTCACCATTCAGTATAGATTTTTTTTTTCCTCCATACTATACATGTCACCCTACATTGACTCCATCAAATTTTATCTACATTCCCTCCGCCAGCAGGCCTTTGCCCTAGCCAGATTGAGGTCACACATTTTATACATTCAGGCTTGTTTAACATTTGGCATCATCCCCAAGGGCCTCACACTGAAAGTTCCCATCTCTGGCTGTAACCCATACTTTCATCCTGCCTTATACCAATTCCAAACAGAACAATCCACAGCCCTCACCCGCCTAATCCTTAACCTATACCTCAACTCTGCCAATGAACACACCTGTCAACTCCTATCCCTGATCAAAATCCTCAACCTTTCCACTCCCACATCCACACCTAGAGTTCAGAACATCCTTTTACAGGCCAACCGCAAATTGGAACAGCATGCCAGCCTCCACCTCAAAAAACTATCCAAACTCCTGGTCACCCAACTCCAGAAAGGCAATACACTCTCCCTCAACAACCTCTCCAATAAACCACAAGCTCCTCTTATTGCACAGAAACCCAGTCTCTCCCATCTGCTCAATCTCCCACTTCCAGCTCCACTCCCCCCCCAAACCTCACAATCCTAATCCACACAATCCTGAACCACAACATCCCAATTCAGTAGTCAACCTCTCCTCTAAACCTCTCTCCCAATCTGAAACCTCCGTACTATCCAAAGGCCTCACCTTTAGTCCCACTCCCAAATTCAACCAAACAGCCCTTGTCAAAGACCTACTATCCTATACTCGTAGCCTTGGCTGGAGATATCACTTTGCCACGAGGAAAAATAATCCTACTCCTGATGAACCAGTTCCCCAAGACGACATTCAAATTGAACCCTGCCTGGAACAGTTCCGTCCTCCATCACAGCGAGACCCACCCGCTCTCCCTCAAAATCACCCCCTTCATACCTTCCAGGAATTCCTTACTTCCAACCTTGCCTCTCAGTCCTTCCTGAAAAACCTTAATCCTACTCTCAACATTACCGCAGCTGAATCCCGAGCTATCCGTGATCTGAAGGCTGACCATTCAATCATCATTCTCCCTGCCGACAAGGGATCCACGACCGTGGTACTTGATCAGCGGGAGTATGTGGCTGAGGGACAGCGCCAGCTTTCAGACAATACTACCTACAAAGTCTGTCAAGACAACCCCATTCCTGATGTCTAGGCAGAGATTCAGGGAATTCTTAGATCCTTAGGCCCCCTACAAAACCTTTCACCCGAGTCCATCAAACTCATGACCCCACCGACACCCCGCACCCCTACCTTCTACCTACTTCCTAAGATTCACAAACCTAATCATCCAGGCCGGCCAATTGTGGCCGGTTACCAAGCCCCCACAGAACGAATCTCTGCCTACATAGACCAACACCTTCAACCCATCACATGCAGTCTCCCACCCTTCATCAAGACACCAACCTCTTCCTTGATCGCCTGAAATCCTTACCCAGCCTGTTACCTCCTGAAACCATCCTTGTAACCATCGATGCCACTTCCTAATACACAAATATCCCACATGCCCAGGGCCTCGCTGCGATGGAGTATTTCCTTTCACGCCGACCACCCACTTCCCTACCTAAAACATCTTTCTTTAATACCCTAGCCAGCATCATCCTAACCCACAATTTCTTCACCTTTGAGGGCCAGACATACCAACAACTAAAGGGAACAGCCATGGGAACCAGGATGGCCCCCTCGTACGCAAACTTATTTATGGGACGCTTAGAGGAAGCCTTCCTGGATACCCAAGCCTGTCAACCCAAAGTTTGGTACAGATTCATTGATGACATCTTCATGATCTGGACTAACAGTGAAGAAGAATTCCAGAATTTCCTCTTCAACCTCAACTCCTTTGGTCCCATCAAATTTGCCTGGTCCTATTCCAAATCCCATGCCACTTTCCTTGATGTCGACCTCCATCTGTCACACATCCGTCCACATCAAACCAACCAACAAACAACAGTACCTCCACTATGACAGCTGCCACCCATTCCACATCAAATGTTCCCTTTCCCACAGCTTAGGTCTTCATGGCAAAAGAGTCTGCTCCAGTCCCGAATCCCTGAACCAGTACACCAATAACATAACAACAGCTTTCACATCCCGCAGCTATCCTCCTGATCTAGTACAGAAGCAAATTTCCAGAGCCACTTCCTCATCCCCCCAAATTCAGAACCTTCCAACCTTCCCACTCCACCAAGAGTGTCTTTCCGCCGCCCACCTAACCTCCGTAACCTCCTAGTTCATCCCTATGAAACCCCCAAACCACCTTCCCTACCCTCTGGCTCCTACCCATGCAACCGCCCCCGTTGTAAAACCGCCCTATGCACCCTTCCACCACCACTTACTCCAGTCCAGTAACCCGGAAGGTGTACACGATCAAGGGCAGAGCCACTTGCGATAGCACCCACGTGATTTACCAACTGGCATGCCTGCACTGTGAAGCAACAAACTGTCCATTCGCATGAACGGTCACAGGCAGACAGTGTTTGTTGGTAATGAGGATCACCCTGTGGCTGAACATGCCTTGGTGCTCGGCCAGCACATCTTGGCGCATTGTTACACTGTCCGGGTTATCTGGATACTTCCCACCGACACCAACCTTTCAGAACTCCGGAGATGGGAACTTGCCCTTCAGCTTATTCTCTCCTCCCGTTGCCCACCTGGTCTCAATCTGTGCTAATTCAAATTCCCGCCCACCATCTTTAGCATCTTTGCATTGGTTCTGTGGTTAGAGCCTCTGCCTCAATTGGTATCTCTGTCCAACTTCTCCCCTTTTTTCCTCTTTTTCCTGAAGAAGCTGCCAGTGGTGGCGAAAGCTTGTATGTGTGTCTGTGTGTGATTTTATTTGTTTCTATCGACGAGCCGGTCCTTTTGGTAAGTCATCTCTTTTCTATTTTTTATTTATATATATATATATATATATATATATATATATATATATATATATATATATAAAGTACAGGCTCGTCGACAGAAACATAAAACACACACAAAAACACACAAACATTCGAGCTTTCGCCACCAGTGGTGGCTTCTTCGGGAAAAAGAGGAAGGAAGGAGAGGAGAAAGGGAAGGATACGGGTTTTAAGGAAGTGGAAAAGGAGCCATTCCAATCCCAGGAGTGGAAGGACTTACCTTAGGGGACAAAAAGGAAGGTAAACAAATACACACACACACACACACACACACATATCCACATGCAAACACATCTAGGCAGACATTTGTAGAAACCAAGGAAGTTGGACAGAGATACCACTTCAGGCAGAGGCTCTGTCCACAGAACCGAGGCAAAGATGTTAAAGATGGTGGGCGGGAATTAGAATTTAGCGGAGGTTGAGACCAGGTGGGCAACGGGAAGAGAGAATGTGTTGAAGGGCAAGTTCCCATCTCCGGAGTTCTGAAAGGTTGGTGTTGGTGGGAAGTATCCAGATAACCCGGACGGTGTAACACTGTGCCAAGATATGCTGGCCGTGCACCAAGGCATGTTTAGCCACAGGGTGATCCTCATTACCAACAAACAGTCTGCCTGTGACCGTTCATGCGAATGGACAGTTTGTTGCTGGTCATTCCCACATAGAACGCTTCACAGTGCAGGCAGGTCAGTTGGTAAATCACGTGGGTGCTATCGCAAGTGGCTCTGCCCTTGATTGTGTACACCTTCCGGGTTACGGGACTGGAGTAAGTGGTGGTAGAAGGGTGCATAAGGCAGGTTTTACAACGGTGGCGGTTACAAGGGTAGGAGCCAGAGGGTAGGGTAACACTGCGCCCGCGCGAACGTTTCGAGTATTTGCTCCAGTAAATAATTACAAAAATCGTTGGTTTTAAGCTATATTTAATCGTTTCCAGTTGGTATATAAATATAATGTAAATGTTGTTACATTAGTGGAAGTGTTAGTGTAGTGTTAAATAAGGAAAAACAGCGGAAAAAGTTTATTTTTCTTCTCACGCCTATAGCACGTATTTGTAGGCCTAATTTAACTCGCGCGAATCGTTGTAAACAGTGACTAAAACTTATTTCTAATTACCTATTGTTCTATTTTTCACTCGCGGCGTACAGTAGTTAGGATTTATAAAGTCTGTCAGACGTAAATTTCATGATTTATCAAAAGTGAATATAGTAATCCGTGTTTATAGTCCTAAATTTTGTTTTCGTGAGCGGGTTTTTTTTTAGGCCTAATTTTTGTTTCCGTGACCGAGTTTCTTTATATCCAGTGCCCTTTAAGTTAATTATATTTGCGTGAACAGATTTTAGTGTCTCTTGCTGTAACTTTTACGTTTTTAGTCAGTACTTAATCAAGTTTTTACGATTTCTATTTTTACCATGGGTGAGAAGTGCGTGACATGCCGTAGGATCGTTAGTTCCGGGGTGTGGTGTGATGGTTGTAGTGGTTTCTTTCATTGGGGCGAATGTAGTGGCGTGGAAAATGGGGATATAAATGAGGCTCACCAGTGGTTTTGTAGGATCTGCAATAGAGATAGGAAAATAATGGAACAGGAGGGGAAAATTGCAGCTCTTCAAGCTGAATTAGATAAGGCAAGGGAGACTCTGGGCAGGTTAAGGAGGGAGAAGGGTGAACAGCGGTGGGAAGTGGCAAAGGGTAAGAGGGGGAACAGACTTAGGACAGTTTCAGACAGCTTTGTCCTTAATGTGAAAAATAGATTTGACCTGTTGCCTCAGTCAGGATCGGATGAGCCTCATGTAGCTGAAGCTGTAGAAAGGACACAACAAACTTTCAAAAAGGACTTGAAAAAGGTAGGGAAAACTGAGAAAAGGAATAAAGTCTTGTTGTTAGGTAGTTCACATGGTAGAGGTGTTGGCCAACTACTGCAGGAAGAGCTAGGACCAGGGTACCAGGTCACAAACGTTTTCAAACCAAATGCGGGCCTGGGTCAGGTAACAGATGATATAGGTTGTTTATGTAAGGATTTCACAATGGATACCGTGGTTATAGTGGGTGGTCCGGGAAACAGCATTGACAGAAACTGTGAATATTCTATAGAGTGTGACCTGGTGAAGATATCATCGGCAACGAAGCATACTAGTGTGGGATTTGTATCTGTCTTGAGTCGCCATGATCGGCCTCATTTGAACTCTTCTGTCAGGAGAGTAAACTTGGAGTTGGAACGGCTACTCATGTCAGATATGGGGTCCCATATTGGTTTGATTCCTGTGGATGATATCTGTAGGTGGGACTACACTAGGCATGGCCTTCACCTCAACAGGAAAGGGAAGGGAAAATTGTCTGGGTTGATTGCAAGTAACTTACGGGGGGGGGGGGGGGGGGGGGCACTGTCACAAATGGTAAAATACCAGTGGTTACAGGTGTCAGAGGGATGCCTTTTTAGGATAGGGAGGGGGGAAAGAAAACCAGTTTTGAGAGAGCTTGTAAGACACCCTCAGTTTGGAAAAGCAGATAAACAGGAGATAGCTTTTAGCAAACAATGTTTAACAGAAAGTACTCAGAAACTTCCAGTAAATCTTACTCAAGCCGTTAGTATGCCATATTAGTTATCTTTATTACATCAAAATATTCCAGGACTCAGAAATAAACTTGATGAACTACTCATTTGTATTGATGAAATAGATTCCTCTAGCCCAATTGACATAATTTGCCTCTCTGAACATCATGTGGCCACTGGTATAGATATGTTAAACATTCCAGGATTTAATTTATCTTCACACTTATGTAAAGTAGATATGGAGGGAGGAGGAGTTGCCACATTCATTAAAACTGCTATAAATTCAAGAATATTGATATAAATAAATTCTGTCTAGAGCAGCATTTAGAAGCTTGTGCAACAGAAATAGAATTCCATAAAAGATGCTATATAATAGTAACTATTTACCGAGCACCTGCAGGAAATTATAATCTATTCCTAAATCATCTAGAAGCTCTATTGGGTTATTTAACAGGAAGAAATAAAGAAATCCTGGTTGTTGGTGACTTTAATGCAGATTTTCTTATGCAGTCCTCCAGTAAACATTTATTGCAGTCAGTAACTTTGTCTTTCAACCTAACACACACCGTAAACTTTCCAACTAGGATAACTAAAACCTCTAGGACAGCAATTGATAATATTTTTATAGAGAAATCAAAGGAACAAAATCATATCATAAAACCAATAATAAATGGCCTGTCAGATCATGATATGCAGCTCCTTGTTTTAGGTATAGATTCTAAACAGATTATGAAGACTGCAAAATGTACATACAGGAGAGTAGTCAACCCACCAAAAATTGAAAATTTTAAAAAAACTCCTCAAAGACATGAACTGGAAAGATGTATATAGTGCTAATGGCATGAATGAAAAATATAATGTATTCATTAATAATGTTAGTATCATGTTTCAAAACTGTATTCCTCTAAAAGTAATGCGAATTAAACAGAAGTCTATAATAAAACCTTGGATTACACACAGAATAAAGATTTCATGTAAGACAAAAAGGAAAATGTATCTATCATCCAAGAGTAGTTGCAATGATGATGATTTACCTAAATATAAGGAATACTGTAAAATATTAAAAAAAGTTATTCAGGTATCTAAACAAATGCACTATGAAAAGAAGATAGCAACATCAGGAAACCAAATAAAAACAATATGGGATATAGTGAAAGAGGAGACTGGTAGAACCAGAAAGGAACAAGAGCAGGTAGGATTAAGAGTAGCTGAGACATTAGTAACTGATGGGCATAGTGTGGCAAATCTATTTAACAAGTACTTTATATCCGTCACTGATAGTATGGGATTGTCTGGGTCAGTAAATAATGCCCTTGAATATTTGAAACTAGCATTTACAAATAACTTCACACACATGAATATGTCAGTCACTTCACTACAAGAAATATCTTCCATAATGAAATCTTTAAAAACAAAGAATTCCAGTGGTTACGAAGAAATATCAGCAAAGTTAATTAAAGCATGTTCTTGTGAACTTAGCACAATCTTAAGTTATTTGTGTAACCAGTCTATTATAATGGGAACATTTCCTGATTGGCTAAAATATGCAGAAATTAAACCTCTCTTCAATAAGGGGGATAAAGAGATACCATCAAACTACAGACCCATTTCACTTTTGCCAACATTCTCAAAAATTATAGAAAAGGTAATGTACAAGCAGCTTCTCAACCACATAACCACAAATGGCATATTGTCTAGAACACAGTTTGGATTTCTGAAAGGTTCCGATATCAAGAAGGCTGTTTACACTTACAGTGAGAATGTACTTAATTCATTAGATAATAAATTGCAAGCAGCAGGTATTTTCTGTGATTTGTCAAAGGCATTTGATTGTGTGAACCGTAACATCCTTTTAAGTAAATTAGAATTTTATGGGGTCACGGGAAATGCTGCAAAATGGTTCAAGTCGTACCTCACTAACAGGAAACAAAGGGTGTCAGTGCAAGTGACTAGTGAATTAGGCCAACAGTCATTATCGGATTGGGAAGAAATTACATGTGGTGTCCCACAAGGATCCATCTTAGGGCCATTGCTTTTTCTTGTGTTCATTAATGATCTCTCATCAGTTACACTACCAGAAGCAGAGTTCGTTTTGTTTGCAGATGATACAAGTATTGCAATAAAGAGTACGTCAAGTATAGTGATAGAAAGGTCTGCTAATGATATTTTCATGAACATTAATAAATGGTTTAAAGCCAACTCATTGTCATTAAACTTTGAAAAGACGCACTACATGCAGTTCAGAACATGTAAGAGATTTCCTGACAGCATATGCATTAAGTATGAAGAAGAGCAGATAGAAGAGGTTGACAGTATTAAATTCCTGGGATTACAGCTTGATAATAAATTTAGTTGGGAGGAGCACACCACAGAACTGCAGAAACGACTCAACAAATCTGTATTTTCAATACGAGTGTTATCAGACATAGGAGACATAAAAATAACAAAGCTTGCATACTTTGCTTACTTTCATTCCTTAATGTCATATGGTATAATATTTTGGGGTAACTCTTCAAGTCAGTCAAAAGTCTTCCGAGTCCAAAAACGTGTAATACGTATTATTTGTGGAGTAAATTCACGGACGTCTTGTAGAAGCCTCTTCAAAGAACTTGGTATATTAACTACTGCCTCTCAGTATATTTATTCCTTAATGAAATTTGTCATAAATAATATATCCCTTTTCCCAACAAACAGCTCAGTTCATACATGCAATACTAGAAATAAAAATGATTTACACAAGGATTTAAAAGCACTTACTTTAGTTCAAAAAGGGGTCCACTACTCAGGAGATGACTAGAGGGGAACTTCTGGGGTTTTTCTTTGGAAGTTTCTGAATTTGGGGGGATGAGGAAATGGCTCTGGAAATTTGCTTCTGTACTAGATCAGGAGGATAGCCGCGGGATGTGAAAGCTGTTATTAGGTTATTGGTGTACTGGTTCAGGGAATCGGGACTGGAGCAGATTCGTTTGCCACGAAGACCTAAGCTGTAGGAAAGGGAACATTTGATGTGGAATGGATGGCAGCTGTCATAGTGGAGGTACTGTTGTTTGTTGGTTGGTTTGATGTGATGGATGTGTGACAGATGGAGGTCGACATCAAGGAAAGTGGCATGGGATTTGGAATAGGACCAGGTGAATTTGATGGGACCAAAGGAGTTGAGGTTGAAGAGGAAATTCTGGAGTTCTTCTTCACTGTGAGTCCAAATCATAAAGATGTCGTCAATGAATCTATACCAAACTTTGGGTTGACAGGCTTGGGTATCCAGGAAGGCTTCCTCTAAGCGTCCCATAAATAAGTTTGCGGACGAGAGGGCCATCCTGGTTCCCATGGCTGTTCCCTTTAGTTGTTGGTATGTTTGGCCCTCAAAAGTGAAGAAGTTGTGGGTTAGGATGAAGCTGGATAGGGTATTAAGGAAAGAGGTTTTAGGTAGGGAATTGGGTGGTCGGCGTAAAAGGAAATACTCCATCGCAGCGAGGCCCTGGGCATGTGGGATGTTTGTGTACAAGGAAGTGGCATCAATGGTTACAAGGATGGTTTCTGGAGGTAACTGGCTAGGCAAGGATTTCAGGCGATCGAGGAAGTGGTTGGTGTCTTTGATGAAGGATGGGAGACTGCACATGATGGGTTGAAGGTGTTGGTCTATGTAGGCAGAGATTCATTCAGTAGGGGCTTGGTAACCGGCCACAATGGGGTGGTCGGGATGATTGGGTTTGTGGATCTTGGGGAGTAGGTAGAAGGTGGGGCTGCGGGGTGTCGGTGGGGTCATGAGGTTAATGGAGTCAGGTGAAAGGTTTTGTAGGGGGCCTAAGGTTTTGAGGATTCCTTGAAGCTCTGCCTGGACATCAGGGATAGGATTGTGTTGACAAACTTTGTAGGTAGTATTGTCTGAAAGCTGACGCAGTCCCTCAGCCACATACTCCCGCCGATCAATTACCACGGTTGTGGATCCCTTGTCAGCTGGGAGAATGGCGATGGACCGGTCAGCTTTCAGATCACTGGGGTGTCTGACTCATTGCAAGCAGTAACAGGGATTGTCGGTGCTGCAGGGCGATTGGTGGACACACCAAGCATCTGTTCAGTTTCCACAACTTGCCAACAATAACGGCGCCCCTCATTGCAGCATCAACCTCTGCAATTGAGGTTAACACAGCCTTAGGTTAACAGTTAATAACCATAAAACTAATGACTAGAAAGATGCAGTGTAGACTCGACAGAGGGTAACTAAGGTAAACAAAGGTGACTAGAGCTGGTACTAATCCAGCAAAAACAAAACAGATGACTGTCAGGATTCACACGGTGCAAGAATATACTAATAAGATGCATAACAAAAAACTGAATCTAATATACACATGACCACAAGATGAATTTAATAAACTGAAGCAATAACCTCACAGTACACTCAAAAAAAGGGGCGCTTCTAGTAAGAAGCCAGTTACACTCACAAGTATTGGTGTGCTCTGTACTGGGTTCTGCTCTCCACATAGAGGACCACCAACAATACACTATAACAATGGTAACATTATTTGCTTTCTACAGTATGTCTGCCTAGGTGTACTTGCATCTGTGTAAATGTGTGTGTGTGTGTGTGCGTGTGTGTGTGTGTGTGTGTGTGTATTTGTTTACCCCCTTTTCTTTCCCCCAAGGTAAGTCTTTCCTGTCTCGGGATTGGAATGACTCCTTACCCACTCCCTTAAAAGCCTCATCATATCCTTTTCCCTCTCCTTCCCTTCTGCCTGACGAAGCAGCTAGACTGCGAAAGCTAGCGTTTGTGTGTGTGTGTGGGGGGGGGGGGGGGGGGTGTATGTGTGTGTGTGTGTGTGTGTGTGTGGGTGTGTGTTTATTTGTTACTATCACTGACTGTGCTCCTTTGCCTGGTAAGTAGATTTCATCTATTTTTTTACATATATTTTTCCTGTTAGGAATTTTTTCCTCTATAATAACATTATTTTAGATAGATAATTTCTTAAATCCTTACATGTAAAATTCAGTTCCATCAGACTCTAACACTAGTATTAGGCACATGAGATACATTAAGGATGGTCAGCAGTCTATTAGACAGACTGTGTGCAAAAATTTACACAGTATTCTGTGTATCTAACAAGGGACAATACTATTATGTGGTCTCGAGAAGAGTACACCTTCGGTGATGAGGGCTCACAAATTGTAACTGCATTGAAGATGGCAACACAGACTGACCAGATGTCCCAGTTTTGCCAGGATTGTCCCTGTTTTCAAGTAAATGTCCTCATTTTTAATCGAGAAACAAAGTGCAAGCAATAGTATTTCTTATTTAATACAATATTTGTGAAGAATGAATTGCTAGATGTAGAACATTACAGTAATAATGACCATCTTGGATTTATTGTGACAGTCTGCCTCAGTCAGGTTCCTCACTATGATATTCCTCTCTCTCTCTCTCTCTCTCTCTCTCTCTGCTTAAGCCTTCCAATCACAATTCATTATTCAACGAGTATGAACATGTTAAGGGTGTAATGGAACAGCATATGAAATATTTCGTAACAAAGAGAGTGCCTATAGAAGATAGATGGATTACAATATGTAATGCCCTTCTGCATTACCAATACGATTAACGCATTTTCTCGGTTACGGAGTCATTTCGCTTACTTTCCCATTCACATCACAGCTGACTGAGCAAGTGAGAAGGCTAGCAGAGTTTAGCTAGAAAATAATAAAATTGAACAGCTTGAAATGCCGTTCCTCAAAAACATTTAATGATATGAAAACTTAGACTGTGTGAAGCGAAGTCGTAAATGTGAAATGTTGATACATGCCACTTGTGTGAAAATGTTATCAACGATATTGTTGTTTGCACAGCAGTTCAGATGCCTATCCAGCGTCACAGCCAGGGGCATCTTACAAATATTTGAATATTATTATTGTTGTTATTATTATTATTTGTTTGTTTTGGAAAATGTAGAGAAAATTTTGCATTATGTCTGCCAGGCACACATTCTGCAGTAGAAAGAATTTCCAGTTGAATAATGTGTACTGGCATGATGAAAAACAACATGCTAGCTTGGATACATTGAAAACTATTATTATCATGAAAACTCATTTCATTTTATCTTGCATAGAATTTTATGTATTTCTTCTTTCCAAAAAGGAACTGCTACAATCAGTTCATTCTTATGATAAATACAGCAAAGGTAAATCCTAGAATGACAGGTAAAATTTCTAAATAATTACCTAAAATTTGCAGAAAATTTATCCAAGCTGTTGTAATAAAAAGTATATATTACTATTTTTTATTTATAAAGAAATTAATTTTATTAATGTCTAAGTAGCAATATTTTCGTTTCCAGTTCACAAACTGAAGATACTTTCAGGCTATTATTTTTTTTTTCATTTTCTGCATCACCATAGACCTATCAACAATTTCAAAATATCATCATAATTAACAAGTAAGCATACTGTGTGGGAACTATAACTTGGCATATGGACACCTTACTTATGATCAGGAGACTTCGGGCCGTACTGTCCTGCACATGTCCGTTGCCTTCTGTGCCGCATACTACAAGTATTACAGAATCAAGTGTGGTTTCAGCCCAAGTGAGACCACATGTATTCAAACTAACACTCTTTTATAGTGCACACTAGAGTAGATAACACACAACTACTTAAAGATGGCTGGTAGGCAGAGAAGCTGACCACCCAAATATACCAAGTTACAAAGGTATTGCAGTATCAGTTTTTAACACTATTGATGGCACCGATCAGTTGTCACACACAGCCATCCTCCCCCCTCCCCCTCTCAATGCCAAGTACATGATGAGTGGGTGGGTGAGGGGGGAGGGGGGGGAAGGTGCCACTACTAAGGCATCAGGTAGCACCTGCCTCCTTCCTCAGCATGTGCTTAACTGTCAGTTCAACAGTGTCTGGAGGCAGGGGCATGGGCAGGCAGCAGCAAAGTGGTGGCTCACCCATGACAATCTCTTCCAGGCGTGATGGGTGGCAGACAGTTGGTTCGAGCAGGGCACGAAGATCCTTGTGCAGGAGCCAGCGGCTGTGAAGATGGGCACCTTGGATGGCAGAAGGAGGAAGGCTCGAACATCAGGTAGATTCACCTCAGGGGACAGGGCAATGTGTTTTACCAGATGTGAGTTGGAGGCAGAGTGAGATGACAGGGTGCTCGAGTAGAGGCACAGGGCAAAAATGGAGTAGTCCCAGATGACTATTGAAAGATCAGTGCCAAGAGAAGGGGAAACAGGAATGAGGAGGGACAGGGGTAAGTTACAAACCCCGGAAAGGGGAGGAAGAAGAGGGGGGGGATGACAGAACAGAGGATGCAGAAAGGAAACAGAAGGTGAATCTGGGGCATGAACAGGTGGGGAGGAAGAGAGGGTGGGGGGTGAGGGAGAACCAGTGCGATCTGGCCAAGGCTGGGGAGAAAGGGGGGGGGGGGGGTTCGATGTAAGCTGATTTGAGTTGTTGTATGAATACAGTCACAGGAGAATTTTAACAGAAATAATTAAGGTGTTCTCACCTCACTTCAGGACCTGAGAGTAAGGGACATGAGAGTTAGAAGAGGAATGAGGAATGACTGGAAGGAGAGGGTGGTGAGAGTTTAGAGTAATAGATTCATTCTGTCCACAAGTGACGGAAGGTCAGAAGGGGGAGATGGCAGCAAGTACTGGACAAGCTCACCAGGGAGAATCAACATATGGCCATAGACAAATTCTGCCACCATGCCCTTCAGGTCATCCTTACATGTTGAGAGGAGTCCGAGAAAGACAGGGGAACAGCTTCAATCCAAAACACAGGAAGAAAACTGAGTGTTCGCTGCCAACACTAGATGAAACCATTTCCTTGAGGGTGCTAAGCCGTGGTGTGAATGTGCCATATGCTGAAAAGGTTACATAAATTCTGGAAGAGGGCAGGCTCAAATTGCCTGCCCTGGTCAGTGGTGATGACAACACAGCAGCCAAAGTGAGCAATCCAGGAATGTAAAAAGGCACAAGCGACCATCTCCACTGTGATGTTAGGAATGGGTGTGGCCTCAGCCCAACGTGTGGTGTGATCAATGGAAGTTAACAGTAATGAAATCCATTGAGCGGAGGAAGTGGGCCGACAAGGTCAATATGAACATGTTGGAAGCGGCCAGCAGCAATGGGAAAAGAGCCCAAGGGAGGTGTTGTGCAAGTCTGAGCTTCGGTTTGTTGACAGGGGACAAAGGCACGAGCCCAGGCTTGGCAGTCTCGCCTCATGTCCTGCCAGATAAACTGGTCATGACTAGTCTGGTGGAAGTCATGATGCCAGGGTGGGCTAGATTGTGAAGTTTAATGAAGATTTCTCGTCTGAGCAAACAAGGAATGTAGTGGCATGGTGTACCTGTCGATTTGTTACACCGAACCTTGCCAGACACCAGGGAAGTTGGTGTGGATAGGTCAAAGAGAAGAGTTAGTGTCATGAATAAGTTGCGTAGTATCATCGTAAGCAGCCTGAAGAGTGGCGAGATTAGATAGATCCAAGAGAGATGAACACCCTTGATGTAGCATACATAAGTGGTGAACTGAGAAATGTAATTGAAGTAACAACTTGTGAGGAGGGGTGTCTGCAGGAGGGTTGGTGATGGCAGCGGCAATAGGCTTGTGATCAGTGAGGATTTGGAAAGAGTGACCATCAACGGCAGAATGGAAGTGCTTAATGGCTTCATAGGCAGGCAAGAGCTCACAATCGAAGGCAAAGTACTTCTTTTGGGCATTGTTAAGTTTTTAGAAGAGAACTCTGAAGGAGAGGAGACTCTGTTGAAAGTTTGGCTAAGATCTGCACTGATGGTAGTGTTACTAGCGTCTGTCGTGATGAAAAGTTTGGCCTCAGGATGAGGGTGAGCAATAGTGACCACTAGAGCTGAGAGATCTTTGAGGGCAGAAAATGCAGAAGTCATGGCATTATTCCAAGGTAGGGTACATTTGCCAGAGGTCTCGCTAAAGTGTCTGTCAGGGGGGCTTGAAGCTCAGCTGCACTGGGTATTGACATCAATAATAGTTGACTGTTCTAAGGAAGATTGAAGGATGAGGCAAGTTCCTGACACAATCAGTCCTCTTGGGAGGGGGGCTAATTCCATCTGCAGAAAACATGAAGCCAAGAAAAAGCATTGATCATTGGTACAGTTGTTTTTTGCTGTCATTGAGTTTGATGCCTGCTGCAGCCAGAGTGTCGAGGAGGGAATGCACATGTTTCTTGTTTTCCTCAAATACAATCACTTTCATTGATGAAATGCTGCCAGTTTTTAGTTGCATTTTTCAAACCAAAAGGCATGAACCAGTAATAGAACAGGCCTGTTGGATTAGTGATAGCAGTCTTCTCAATGTCCTCAGGGGCCAAGGGTATCTGGTAATAAGCACGCTTGCAGTCCACGACCAAGAACACTTTTGCATCCTCCAAGGTTTGAGTAAAGTCAGCAATATTTGAAATGGGATAACTGTCTATGAGAGTCTATGCATTGAGCCTACGGTAATCCCCACATGCACCATGAGCCATCCTGCTTGGGTACTAAATGAATAGCTGACGACCAGCTACTTGACAACGGCTCAATGATGCCTGAATCCGAAAGTTCTGCAATCTGTTCCTTAATGGACGCAAGCTTCTCTGTGTAAAGACGGAGTTTGTGAACCGTGCAATTCATGACAACCAAGACACCAGTGGGCAAGGCGGGGAGTGTCTGCTTACATTCTCATTCATTGTTTGTTGTGACACGGTGAGGCAGCGCCAGGAGGACAGGCATAGTGCAGCAGGAGTCATGTGGAGTGATAGAGGAGGGGGGCGCGGTTAGGTAGCACTCATGGCAGCCAAAGTAGGCCGAGTCACTGGGGTAGTTACAGTTCCAGCTGCAGGTAAGCACGAGGGAGACAGTCGCACGAGCACAATATGGCAGAGCATTCAAGTCTTTCAAAGAGTTCCTGGGGGAGCCTCTTGTGGATGGCAGCGTGTGCATCGTAGCAGCTGACTGCTCACCAACAGAGCAGGAGGATGCGAAACAAGAGGATCGGAGCACACGTGCTGCAATGGTAGTTCAAGAGGTGTCTGCTAGAGTAGGATACGGCTCTGGCAGAGCATCCGAGCTAGGAATTGGCATGGAAACACAGTGTTTCTGTGATTATCCCCGTATATCAGCCATGTGATAGGGCGAGATCGAGTGTGATGCGTGTTGCACATGGAAGCCACCAGCACTTTGGGAAAAATTCAAGTTCAAATAACAACTGACAGGGAGGGCAGGCGTAATCAGGACATCACTAAACATGCTTGCTGGTGTAGATTGCACAACACTAGACAACACAGCACTTGCATTGTCCATGTCAATAATGCGGATGGAAAAATCCACCTGATGTGTGAGTAAATTGTCCAGAATTAGCCAAGCAGTTGATGAAAGGGCCATGAGGGGTGCACTTCACTGGCAGAGCACATGGTTGGCAGAGGGATACACAAACACTCTTGGCGGAGCAGTTGCCGGTATGAAATTCAAATATTGCAAGTTCGGTAGGTTAATGTTTTGCTAATTTTGAGCAATATAAGCACACGACATGTTGTGTAGCATACGATTCACACTGTTCACCAAAGAAACACTAGATAACATAAATGGTGAACTGAAGGCAGAATCAGTAAAGTTCCTGGCAGCGCACTGGGCACGCAGTGTGGCAAACATGTGCTGTGAATGTCCATTCTGCAAATGAAAATGAAGATAACTAGATGCTGCAGAAACACATTGCACTTGAGGTGATGAAAATGGAGCAACATGAAGTCCTGGTAAAGGTTGAGTTGGCATGATCATTGTGGTGGTTGATGAGACAATGACTATTGTATTACACACACGAAATTCCACTAAATAAACATGCAACCACACAATGTACACCGTAAAACAGTGCACTTCATATGCAGGGTACCAATATGGCAAATAAGTGGGGTTTTAGTCCCAATGAGACCACATGTATTCAAACTAATAATATTTTATTGTGCACACTAGTGTAGATTACATACAACTACTTAAAGATGGTCAGTGGAGAGAGAAGCTGTCCACTCAATGATGCCAAGTTAAAAAGGTATGGCATTATTAGTTTTAACGCTATTGACTGCATCAGTGTCGATCAATTGACACACTACTAGCTGGTGAGAGCTGCATTGTTGTCTGTCACTGTTGCAGTATTTACAAAGTGTTATTTTCATTATTTAACTTATAAACACAAATAGTAAGCTAAATGACAATTACATCTATTTATGAGAGGCACAAAAAAGAGACTATCACATTCACAAAACTTAAATTTTCGGCTATGGCACACAGTCACACAATCACTCAGACAACTATACACACACAACCACCATCTCTGGCCACTCCAGACTGTGTATTTTACATGCCTGTCAGCAGCTCAGTGAGCCTCCTTTATGGTGAGTTGGTATCTATCCTCTATTATTGACATTCAAATGGATTTACCATGATTAAAATTACATCCACTGTCCATTACTACTTTCATGGAAACTCAAAACACATATCTGTGTTGCCTGCAATGTGTTTCTATTGAAAATGGGAATTGGAAGCAGAGCATGTCCCTTCCCTGTACTCTGCATCCAAACCAGGGCCAGCGCAAGCCCAAGTGCCGCCCCGTGCGAGCTGCTAAATTGCCGCCCCTCCCCACCACAGGGTTTTTTTTCTTTTTTTTTTCCAAAACGTTTGTGAAATTTTATTTAAATAAATCTGTAGGAAAAATCTGCAATCAAGCGCAGTTTTTGTTTTTACTTTTCAGATCTACCTAACTTTCGGTCAGTGTGTGGCCAATTTCAAAGCTTTTAATATGTGCTTACATCTAAACCGTCATGTTGACAGTTACGTTCAGCACGACGGTATACATGTAAAAATAAAGTACTGAGAATAGCCACTCTGTGCCAGAAATCTGGAAAATAAAGCAGTATTGAAACGGCCAAAGAGTGGGGCGGAAGACAATGGAGAGAGGAAAAATGAGGAGATGGAATAACATAATGCAGTAAATACACACTCAGGAATCGACGGGTACTGATGCTAGTCGAAATATATTAACTGACTGCACTGCGGTTATTCATTTCAAAGAACTAACCATCGCCATCTATCGTAATTTGCATGTGTCAGTTCTGTCGTGTCTGATTATGGAATAAGGGGTAACAAATTAGTCATCGCCGCATCACGTCACTTTCCTGCACTTTGTTTTCATTCTAGCTGTTGGGGTGATGCGTGCTTATTCGCTGAGTTGCCAATTTTTTAAGTAATATATCATAAGGAAAACAAATTTTCCTATCCTGCATTCTTGAAGGAGAAAAATTCTAACTTAATGAGTAACGTGCATGCGCAATACTAATTGTACGGTATATGAAAAGCACTTAACAATTACATCCCAAGTGCAAGAAATTCGGACGCACCAATTCTTCTGTTCCTGTGAAACTCAATGAAAGTGCTTCTGACCAATCTTGACTGTCTCGGCCAACTATCGAAACGATTTCTGTAGTTTTCGTTGTAGAGAACGCAACAATACCTAGTGTCTGGAAAGGCGAAGTTGTGACGTGGCAGTGCCAGGAACTAAGTCACATGACGAGGTACAACAAGGCTACGGTTAAACTAGCGCCCAAGAAGAACAAGCAAGAAGTTCTCAATAAGTATGTGACCGATGATATGGATAAATGTATTATCAGGCAGCAATTTCTGTGGCATGACGGACAATGGAAAGAAATATGAACTTTGTGAAAACTGCACAACTTTTGCCAAACAGAAATGAGCTGCGGACGAATCAGCATTGCTGCTAAAATACTATACTTTCTCAGTTTTCATCAGAATCAAAGTGTGACCAGTAGTTTACTTAGACGAAACATGGATTCACACGCATTATGCAGTAAATAAATGTTGGCAAAGTGATAGTGTGCGAGTAGTATTGCCACACAAAAGTGCTGGTCAGAGTTTGTGTTCATGCAGGCGGAGACAGGTGTTTCAGGGCTCAAACATCAAAACGTCAGACTATCACTCAGAAACGGATAGCAAACATTTTCAAAAATACGTCGAAACCCAACTTATGCCAGGCTTACTATCAATGTCTTCATCCCTTGTAATTACTCGCAGCGTATTTACCCATTCACCCATTCTACCCATTGTACGTGTTGGACATATTTGACTGTAGTAATGTTCAACGATTTTTTTTTAACACTGCACTGGAATTTCCAAATTAGATTTCGCCTCCTGCAAAATTAGTTGTGAGTAAACGCACGCCGGCCGCGGTGGCCGAGGGGAGTGAGGCGCTTCAATCACGGCCTGCACAGCCACTACGGTTGGGGGTTCGAATCCCCCCTCGGGCATGGATATTTGTGCCGTCCTTAGGATTAGCTAGTTCATAAGTAGTTTGTAAGTTTAGGGTCTGATGACCCCGTAGTTAAGTACCATAAGCTATACAAACATTTGAACATTTTTTTTTTATTTTGAGTAAACGCACAGCGCGTAACAGACTGGCAGCGTTCCACTCATAAGAATACTGGCGTGTGCGCCAGACTGCTTCCTTCTGTTCCTCCAGCGTAAACACGACAGTGCTACCTTAGTGTCGAGGAAGAAACCAGTCCTCCTCCCTCCCCTTGTTCAAAAGGGGCGGCCGGAAGGTAGGTCGAGGCGCCATGCCACAGTTCCCGAAGACGCTCCCTCCAAGGATTGAATCCCCTGTTGGGAATGAATGTTGAGTTTGTCCTACAGAAAAGAAGGGGGGCGGGGCAGATTTTCCGCCCCGTGCGGCCGCACGTTTCGCACATGCCTTGCGCCGGCCCTGATCCAAACACAAATGTCCCCATTTATTCACTTTGAAATCTAGTCAGTCTAGACATAGTTCACCAAAATTGGTCTTGTTGACAAATAAATAGAGATAAATAATGTGCAAAAGAGATAGAGTGGCAGGCCAGTACTTACCATAGTTTGCTACCGCCAACAGTACACAAAACTGACACAAAAGGTGACAAAAGTAAAGTTTTACACTAACTTTCAGAAGTTTATACTTCCTTTGTCACATAGGAGCAGGAAAGAGAAAGTGGACAGAAGGGAAATGTTACTCACAACTTAGGTCACGAGGTGGGCTGGGTGAATGTGACATCAGAATTGTTGCATCTTCAGAGATATTGCATGATAAGTACTGAGTCATTCCAATGCAAACCAAAGAGGATAGACCAAGAAGTGAACAAAATAATGTTGAGTGGCAAAATGAGAGATTATTTAAAATTTAAAGTTCTTACTTTTCTTCAAGTTCCTCTTGATGCTTCACTTCATTAGCGTATTCCTGTGACACTTCTTCACAGTTCATTTGTTGTTGCAGTAGATTTTTCCTTTGCCTTTCAACTAATTCTTCAAGTTCGTGAAGTTTTCGTTGCATTTGCTTGAACTGCACATCCTTTTTTACTTGCCATTGTATTATTTTACTTGATTCTCTTTTAAGTTTTTCTTGAAATGTTTCCATGTTCTCCAAAATATTAAATACAAGTATCCTAAGTTTTACAGATACTGTATCTGGCCTATGTCAGCAAAAAACTGAAAAAGAAACAACTGTAATTGGATACATTTGTCATGATCCATTTGTCTAGAATAAATGAAAGTGCCGCCAATGTGCTGCTGACATGATAAAGATATATATACAAATGACAAAAATCACTGTTCATTGCTGCAGCCAAAATGTTAGGTAGCTTCCTACTGACCTTGTGTTTTTTGGTAACAACCCATTGCAAGCTTTTCATTTGGTCCATGGATGTAAACATGCTTATCAAAGTCATTCCAAATTAACTGTCAGTTAAAGTTCAATTGAAAGAGAATAGAAATATATATGCAAGTATACACAGTAAACTAAGCACAATATAAGTCTGTACATCATTTATTTCGATTTTTGTAAGACTTCTCGATGTAATGGCAGATAATAGACAAGCACATAATCTAATAAAGAAAAAATAAATTTTAATAAAAAAAATAAAAAAACACTGAGAAAGTGGTAGTTAAGTTGAAACTGTCCACACCTTAAAACAAATTTAGCACTGAACTTCCCACATCCTCCCTCAATCATACCATGGGCAGTATTAATCAAAATTTCATTTAAAATTGAGAGCATAACAATATCTCATTGCATTTCACATCCATCACGCAAACCTGCCCAGTGTGCCCACTTCTGCAGACTAGGTGTGTTAGGAAATATTTATCATTCTATTAAAGAAAAAAAATTATATATATAATTTCTCTGAAAAAATTAATTTTGAACATTGTACAGTCTGATATTTTTTCTCGGTAACTGACAATTTACTTTTGTTATTTGTCATATCCTGTATATAAATGTTTTGAAACATATAAACTAAGTGTCAAGTTTGGTTGTGTGGCCATCTTCTGCAGCAGCTGTTAAAATTGATTATAAGAGGTAATCCGTCTTATGCTGACTGCAATAAAGAGATTTATTTTACATCAGACGTGTTTCGCTTTTTATTTTAGAAGCATCTTCTGTGGTCTGTAAATGATACAAAATGTTTGTACAGTTTATTTTCGATACATAGATTAAAAACAGTTATAAAAAAAAATAAAAAAAAAAAACCTACCATATTCAAAAAACAATAGCAGAAAAGAAACATCTCATAAATGACCAAACCAATCTAGCAAACAACACACTTTTCAAGCTTATTGACCACCTAACATAAAAATAAACACTCTAGTCAACCTCCCCCCCCCCTTTTTTCACAAAAATGCAAACGGTGATACCCAACCCCCCCCCCCCCAACCAGCATTTATTCATCTGAACGTCCTGTTCGCTGAAATTATATATATATAATCCCACTCACTCACTCTCTCTCTCTCTCTCTCTCTCTCTCTCTCTCTCTCTCTCTCTCTCTCTCTCTCACTCACACACACACACACACACACACACACACACACACACTCACACAGACGTGGAATTAAATTGTATGTATGCATATAAATACAAATATATAATGTTGGCAACACTCACAGACCACACGAAAAACAAATGAACAGACAAAAACAGCACAGCCACACTGTAGTGAAGTATAAACAAATTGAAAGGCATTCCATTTAAAGCAAAGTGACATGCAATCTGAATGCAGTCGAAATAAGTGAAGTGAAGTGTGTGATTTGCTGTGATGAAATGGAAGGAATATCACAAGAACAGATGAAAAGTGCTGTACACAGCTGAAAACCACAAGCCATAAATCAGCTCCTGCCAACAAGGCGGAGAAACAGCAGTGAGATGTAATAAAGAAGAGAACAACACCGTGACTAACCAAATATCAAGTTAAAAACACTTAGGCATAACGTGCACAAAGTTTTTTAATAACTGTTTTTAATCTATGAATCGATAACAAACTGTACAAACATTTTGTATCATTTACAGACCACATAAGATGCTTCTAAAATAAAAAGCAAAATGCATCTGGTGTAAAATAAATCTCTTTATTTCAGTCATCATAAGACGGATTACATCTTATAATCAATGAAGTGTCAAGTCTTTACAGAACTATAGAATTTGTCTGATAGTCAGCTCACATTGCTATGGCAAAGAAAAAAGGGTACCAGCTGAAAAATGCTTATTTTGTATCACACAAATGCAGATATGTTCCTGTTTAAAACACGCTGATAGAAATGTGAGCAACCAGCTACCTCAGTTCTTCTCCTGCCTTCCTCACAAAAAATTTTGACATGCAAACACCTTTTCCACCTACAGCCTTACTTGTTACAGTGAATGCCACTTCCTTGTATACCAACACGCATATGTGCATGGCCTTGCCACTCTCTAACACTATCTCTACCAACGTCCTTCTGAATTCAAGTCATTCCTCATTTTAACCTAACTATACTTTACCTTTTGAGGAGAAAGTTTTCCTTCAAATACGTGGCACAGCCATAGGCACCCACATGGCACCCTCTTATGCCAACCCTATGCTGTCTGGAGGAATCCTTCCTAGCACCCCAAAACCCCAACCCTCTGATCTGGTTCAGATTTATTGATGATTAGTTTCATGTTCTCGACTCAGGGCCAGGACACCTTATGCTCCCTTCCTACAAAACCTCCACTCCTTCTCCCCCATCTGCGTCACCCGGTCTTTCTCAATCCATATTCCTAGATGTTAACCTCCACCTAACTGACTGCGTCATACACACTTCCATCCATATTAAAACTACCACCAAAATCAGTGACTAAACTAAGACAATTTCCACCCCTTTCACGTCAAAAAATCCAGCCCTTATAACCTACGATAATATCTGCAGTGACAAAAACCATCTCTCAATATGATGAAGATCTCACAAAGGCCTTCACAGACAGAAACTACCTCATGGACCAAGTCTGCAAACAGATCTCTCATTCCATATCCCCACACATCCCAAATCCTCCCTCTACCACCAGTAACCGTCTACAAAAAGAGTGCTCCCCTTGTCACAAGAATATTCCTAGACCTGTCAAAAGCATTTGATACCATTAATCATAATAAATTACTTAGTAAGATACAGAATTGGGGTATCAGGGGAGCAGCACATAACTGGATTAAATCATACCTTCATGATAGAAAGCAGTTGATAGAGATCACACATTAATCAAATGGCACAGTTAGTACCTATCATTCTGATTCATTAGTAGTAAAACATGGAGTTCTGCAAGGCTCAATATTGGGTCCAATTCTCTTTTTATGATATGTGAATGATCTTTACATAAACAATGCAAATGGGAAACTTTACCAATTTGCAGATGACACTAGCATCTTAATAACCAGAAGTACAAAAGAAATCTTTGAAAGCAACATAGCAGCCATTACTAAAAATATTAGAGATTATTTTGATGCAAATGGCCTGATAATAAATTTGGAAAAAACTGTTGCAATGGGTATATTTACAACACAGAATAGATCACCAGCTAACCCAAATATTGATATAAATGGAAGAACAATTGAAAAAATGGAGTGTACAAAATTTCTAGGAATATGGATCCAGCAAAATATAAAATGGGATTCGCATGTAGATTATATTAATTGAAAGTTAAGCAAAACATGTTATATCATGTGGACATTAAAGAATAGCATATCATATAATAACCTAAAGTCCATATATTTTGCCTATGCCCACAGTATAGTATTTTGGAGAAATAGTTGAGCAAGTATGAAAACATTTAGGATACAAAAAAGCTTCTTAGAATAATGGAAGGAATGGACCAAAGAACTTCGTGCAAGCCACTTCCAAGCATACATAATGGAAAACCTAATTATTATAAAAGAAAAATTAAATAGTAAAAGTCCATGCACACCCATGATGAAACAGTAAACTGTCACAACACAAGACAAAAAATAATGTTCATGTTAAACAGACAAACACTGCACTATTTCAAAAAGGAGTACTACACCCTGGGATTAGACTATATAATGCTTTACCCAAAGCCATAAAATCAAAAACGGACACAACCAAATTCAAGACAACAGTCAAGGATTACTTGGTGATGCACTGCTTCTATTCAGTAGATGAATATTTACAGTTTCAAAATTATAGCATCAGCTAGAAATGTAGGTCTATGATAAAGTGGGTAGAGAAATGTAAATTTACTATTAGTTATTACGATGTATTTATTTATATAAAAAATTTAATCATGTTGTGTAAAAGTGGCAAATATCCATTTTATTCAATATGTAGAGTAACAAAAATTCTAGCAGTGAAAAACATCATGTGGTAAATCGTACCAAGTAAAATCTTAAACTACTTTCAATATTACAACACAAGAAAAGAAATATCTATTGTACCCTGTACAGTTCTGGATTCACAGGACCAATACATAAATAAATACTACCTTTGACATAAACAAGTGGACTGCATCCTTCGCCAAGGTTTTGATTTTCTGTCCTCATTCCAAAAAATGGGACTCAACCTGTCCAAGTTCCTTCCCACTCCTCCTTTAACCCTCGAGCAGTCGCGCATTTTCATATGCAGGAGCAGTTGCACGGCGCACTGAGTGCGCCACATACGTAGACTCAGTTCTATTGCACTTTTCACATGAACTCATGACAGTACCAGTGTTTATAGTTAATTTTCTAAAAGGTAGATGTACTATCACTCACTCAGGTATTAATAGTATCGAAATATTACACATTTTTGGCTAATTAATACGAATTTATTTCGACACCACAATTCCAAATACTACACGTCTAATCAAGAAATATGTATATTTATCACTTTCATTGCAAAAGGAAATGGTTCATTAATTAATGTGACAGTTAATGGCACTTCTTATTATAAAAGTAGATGAAAATCCAAGAATTTAAATCATACAATTTCACTGACAAAAGATTACGTTTTACTATCAGCTTTGAAAACAAATATGTTCGTACTGAATGTCTACTGAAATGTTGTTGTAACAGCTTACAGACAGCCCAACTCAGTAATTTCAGAGACGTCAAGGGGCCATATCTCTAGTCTTCTGAGTCCGTAGTTGCAACATGACACTTTTCACACGAGTAACTAATAATCACATGTTTCCTGCAAACAAAACTCTTACATTAATCACACTTTATTGTTGTGTTAACATTCTCGGCTCTTCCACACACCGTCGTCGTGTGTTAGAAGAAGGCTGCACAAGTTGCTCAGATGTTGTCTGGTACCTTTGAAGGAACGGCAAAATATACTTAGGAAGGCTTGGAATTTTGGCCCTTTCTACTAGATGTGCTTTCGTGTGATCATAAGCCTAGTTCTTTAGAAAACTCATCCTTGACACATTATTTTGTCCATTTGAATAAAATAGGATCTGGCCGTTGATGCCCGCAATGTCCATTAGAGGGAAAAAGATTACCAGGGGCATCTTCTCGTAATACGAGCCACAGAATAAGTGCCGCACATCTGGTCGACTGTATCAACGTCCCCCTTCGTGGCATTACAATCTAACGCAATATCAGGCACATTCTCATGAACCGCCCATAGGAATAACGTAACTGAAGTACAACACTACGTTTGAGAAAGTAAAAAAATACATGACCAGTTGCACAGCGCACTGAGTGCGCCAGTTATGACAACACTTCACAAATTCTCGTGTTAAGAATTTTCTTGAGCACCGACAATTACCAGACTGCACACAACAATAGTGAGGATAACAGTGGAGGAATAGCTAGAGTTTCAAACGTCTTCATTGTTACCAACATAACGAAAACAATGTTTATTTAACTATGGCGCACTCAGTGCGCCAGCGCGACCGTTCGAGGGTTAAGTGGTGTTCTGTCGCCCTCCCAATCTCCATAACATCCTAGTCCGTCCCTAAGCCACACTGAACCTCAGCCCACTACCACAGGGATCATATCCCTGTAGATGACCCTGCTCAAAGACCTGTCCAAACCAGCCACCCAGCACTTTCTATTCCAGTCCTATCACAGGCTTATCCTACCCAGTCAGAATCCAGGCCACCTGTGAAAGCAGCCACATAATTTACCAACTGTGCTGAAATCACTGCACAGCTTTCTACATTGACAAGACCACTAACCAGGTTTCCATTAGGATGAATGGCCACCACCAAATTGTGGCCAAAAGCAAGGTAGACCACCATGTGGCACAACATGCAACAGAGTATATGCTTGGTTTCAATGGCTGCTTCACAACCCAGACCATCTGTATCCTCCCACCCACCACCAGCTTTTCTGAACAACACAGATGGGAGCTATCCATACAGTACATTCTCTGATCCTGAAATTATCCAGTCAACCTACGATAACCCTCCTTTTTCTCCACACCCAACAGTTCCTATCTCCTATCCTACACCTCAACCACATCATGGTGTGTGTATGTGTGTGTGTTATGTTTTGCTTTCCTCCCCTCCCCATCTCCTCACTCCATTCCTAAATTGCATCTCATATGTTCATATTCCATAAGACCTTAAATCCCCACCACTATGACACAACATTCCTGTCCCCCCCCCCCCCTCCACTCCCCTCTCCTACTCCACCACTGCAGAGTGTGATTCAAAGTGGAGCAGCCAAAGATGACTTTTGTGTGACTGTGACATGTGCCTGTGTGATTGTCTGAATGCTCTTTATTCTGAAGAAGGCCATGGCTGATAGCTCGAGTATTGTTGTGTGTGCATTTTTTATATGCTGTCGCAGCTCATCGTTACGTCTCTGCATTGAGTTGCAAACTGTCAGTATTATATTGTTGAAAACTTCATTACAGAGAGAAACTGGTTAAAATGATTTAGCATATTCTGTATTAAAAGAGCACAAATATGTTCACATGCCAAAATTTTTGGTCAAGAAGACAGAATGAGGACTGAGCCAGCTGGTTCCCCACTTTTCTTTCAAAGTCTTATGAAAAGGAACACATTTGCTTTTTAGTGCTCTGACAGAAGCATTACAAAAACTAAATTACAAGCTTCAAAAAGGTTTCAAATTTAATTTAACCTAATGAATTTGCCAGAAAAGCAGCTGGTTGTTCATTTGTACTGATGTGCTTTAGCATATCTTTCTCAGTGAAAACTTCCTCCCTGAGAAGAATATTTTGACATTCATATGCAAGAATTTAACTCCATCTGCAACAAGTAACGAGTGGAATGAGTAGCTCGTTAACTGTTGTTGCAGGTCCCAAGCCCAGATAAAGGAGGAGGGTTGGCATCAGGAAGGGCATATGGTCAGTAAAACTCTGCCAAAACCAAACTAATAATGGGTACTTCTGAAAGTAAATGTTCTGGAGTAATAGTGTCCCAATTGGATCTCCTGGGGAGACGTTTTGTGAAGAATCGGAACTCTAAACATTGGAACATTGAACGGAAAGAGTCGAGAAATTGTAGACATTATGCAAAGAAGAAAGGGAAATATCCTGTGCTTGCAAGAGACCAGGTGGAAGTGTGACAAAGCGAAACTGTTGGCAGAAGGACACAAGATGTTCTATAGCAGTGCAGTCAAAGAGTACAGAAATGGAGTAGGGATTATTGTGAATAAAGACCTAAAAGAGGAAGGCTGTGGAGTGGATAGAATCAATGACAGAATCATGAACATAAAACTTACTATATAAGGACACGTCATCACAGTTCCAAGTGTGTACGCACCCCAGACAGGGTATTCGTAGGAAGAGAAGGACGAATTTTGGAAAAGCCTAGATGGAGTTTCAATGGAAATACCAGACAAAGAAAGGGCGATAATTGGGAGAGATTTAAATGGACATGTTGGTGAGAGGAGAAGTGGGGAAGATAGAATTCATGGTGGATGGAGTTATGGAGAAAGAAATGCATCCGGGCACAAGATTGTTGAATACTGTATCTTTTGACCTACTGACCGCCAATACCTACTTCAATCATAGAAGAGAACAACTTATAACATACAGGAGCAGAGACCATATAAGTCAGTTAGCTTACTTGTTGTACAGAAGGAAACACATAAAGAAAATAAAGAATACCAAGCTTATATACAGTGAAAATTTTGCTGATCAACACAAACTCATAGTGGCCGATTATGAAATGGTAGTGGGGAAAATATGTAAATGTTTCAAGTGAGGAGAACAAAGCATAAAGTGGTGGAAACGGAAAGAAGAGGTGTTGCGAGAAAAATTCAAGGAAACAATATTAAGAGAAGTGAAATTGCAAGAGGATGTACAGGAGTGGTGGAGTTTTAACAGCAATGTCTTTACAAAAGTGTGAAAAGAAGTGCTGGGTGTAACAAAAGGAAAGGTGCCACCAGATGGAGGCATGGTGGTGGAATGAGGAGGTCCAGAAAACAATAAAAGTGAAGAAAGATGCAAAAAATAATGGGACTTAACAGAAAGACAGGAGGATAGGGAAGCCTACAAGACTGCAAAAAACATGGCAAAAAGGGCAGTGGCAAAAGGAAAGACTGAGAAACGGAAGAGGCATATGAAGAGATGGAAAGAAGACAGGACAGTAGGCAACTCCTACAGATTGCTAAAGCAAAAGCTAAGGCAGACAAGGACATTAACATCAGAGAGGCAGATAAAGGATGAATCAGGTGTAGTATTATATGACCTAGAGAAAATCCTGAATAAATGGTAGGAGTACTTTTAAAGGCTATTGAATGAGAAAAATGTATGAGAGAAGTATTAATATGGAGATATAAATGAAGGAATGACCTAAAGTATAAGTAGGGAAGAAGTCAAACATGTGACGAAGAAAATGAAAAATGGGAAGGCCCTAGGGGCAGACCAAATTCCAATAGAAGCATGGAAAAGTCTGGGAGAACAGGGAACTGATTTTCTGGGATTTAATGCAGAAGATCTGGAAAGGAGAAAGAATGCCACAAGCATGGAGAAGCAGTATACTGGTTCCCATATACAAGGGGAAGATGGATATCCAAAACTGTGGCAATTATAGAGGGATAAAACTGATGTCCCACACAAGGAAGATATGGGAAAGGATAATTGAGAAGAGGTTGCATCTAGAAACAGAAGTTTGTGAAGAACAGTTTGAATTTATGCTGGGAAGAGGAACAACCAATACAATATTTGCACTAAGGCAACTGATGGAGAGGCACAGAGAAGTTCAAACAGAATTGCATATGGCCTTTATCAATCTTGAGAAGGCATATGACAGAGTGCTGAGACAAGTGACATGGAGATGTCTGAGAAGTAAATACATGAAAGAAAAATATATCAGGGTGGTAGAAGACATGTATGAAGGTGCAATGGCACAAGTCAGGAGCAGTGCAGATATTTACAGTGAGAGTAGGACTACATCAGGGATCTGCTCTTAGCCCATATTTCTTTGACCTTGTCATGGATGTTCTAGTCAGAGACATGAAAAAAGATGCACCTTGGAGCATGATGTTTGCCGATGATGTTTTAAACTGTGAATCCACCCAGGAGGCACTTCAAGACAAGCTTGAACAATGGAGACAGGCTCTGGAGAAAGGGGAATGAGAATTATCAGGAAGAAAATAGAGTATATGTGTACAAAGGATGTCAAAGATCAATATATTAACCTGCAAGAAGAACAAGTTACACTGGTCAAAAAATGTACATACCTGGGATCTTACATATGGAGGAATGGAGGCCGAAATACAGCACAGGATAAATAGTGGATGGATGAACTGGAGGACACTGAGTGGAGTACTGTGTAATAAGATGGTTAGCTGTAGAATAAAAGAAAAGCTCTACAAGCCTGTGGTGAGGCTTGCGATGCTGTATACTGCAGAAAATTGGCCAATTACAAAAGCTCAAGAGAAAAAGATGCAAGTGGCAGAAATGAGAATATTAAGGTGGATGAGTACGGTGACACGAAAGGATAGAATAAGGAATGAGAACAGCAGGGGAACAGTGAAAGTGGGGCCCATAGAAAAGAAGATCCAAGAAAGTAGGCTAAGACGGTATGGACATGAGCAGAGAAGAGGGGAGTACTATGTGGGAAGAAGAGTTGAAGACCTGGAAATCTAAGGATCAAGGAGAACAGGAAGACCGAAACTGAGATGGAAAGACAAGGTATCAGGGACCTATAGGAGAAAGGATGGCTCAGAGAAGTAGTACTATATAGACATTTGTGTCTTCATATGATACAACTTTTCTATGAATACCAAGAAGAGTGCAATAAAAATTACTAAGATAACAAACATCACTAGTTGCCATACTTAATCTTCAAATTTTTGTTGTGTTGAACACAAAGAAACTGTGTGGGCTGTTACTTAGATGCTCATGAAACTCTACAGTGCAAAACACCACTTGTCAATTTCCTATCTACTCTGTCCAGAGTCAACATAACCAATTATAGCAGCAGTACAGTTTTTACTCTTAGTGTATAACAAACTCTGTTTTAGGATTCACTTCATATAATGCAGTACAAATTTTAAAGCATTACACAAATCCAGACTTTCACATAATTGATATCTACTTAGAATTCTTATTACTACAGAAATATCTGGTCTGGTACCAAATGTACCATACACTAGATGACTTGGTAAACTTCGTATCACTTACCTCTTAATATAGCCTAAACCATATTAATTTAAATCATATGTAATTTAGAGCCAGCAGCTTTATACAGGCATCATCAGATAGTCTAAGTATCGGTGAACGTCAAACGTGCAAAATTTTATCGCAATCGTACGAATGATATTGATATCCCAGAGAAAACAGCTCCTTCAGTTTTACCCAAATATTCCTATTTTCTGGGCAACTATTCCAAACTTGAACTTCACTCAAAGCTTCCTCTCACTTTGAACGTTGCATGTGCAACATTTTATCAAATCAGATGAATGGTATTGATAATTCATTAAAAAAATCTCTTTCTATTTTTTCTGAATTTTCCAATTTTCTTGGAAACTTTTCCAAATTTTTATTTCATAAGAACTTTACTCTTGCTTTGAAAATTTTTTCGCAATCAGATGAATGATATTGATATCCCATTGAAAAAAGCTCTTTCAGTTTCTCGTGAATTTTCAAATTTGCCACGTAACTTTCCCAAATTATTAGTTCATAAGAACTTTCATCTTCTGTTGAACGTCAAATGATCAAAATTTGATCACATTCCAATGAACGATTTCAACTTATATTGTTGAGTACATTTAGAAACACATTGAAAAAGGAACTTTGTTCAAATTTTGGACTTTCCTTTTTTAACTGTTCCTATTTTATTTTATTTTTACTGAAAACTTTTCCAACACCATAATGAACAAAAAAATC